>JAKWBJ010000484.1:4765000-7165000 GCA_023159175.1 Wohlfahrtia magnifica
TTATTATTATTATTATTATTATTATTATTATTATTATTATTATTATTATTATTATTATTATTATTATTATTATTATTATTATTATTATTATTATTATTATTATTATTATTATTATTATTATTATTATTATTATTATTATTATTATTATTATTATTATTATTATTATTATTATTATTATTATTATTATTATTATTATTATTATTATTATTATTATTATTATTATTATTATTATTATTATTATTATTATTATTATTATTATTATTATTATTATTATTATTATTATTATTATTATTATTATTATTATTATTATTATTATTATTATTATTATTATTATTATTATTATTATTATTATTATTATTATTATTATTATTATTATTATTATTATTATTATTATTATTATTATTATTATTATTATTATTATTATTATTATTATTATTATTATTATTATTATTATTATTATTATTATTATTATTATTATTATTATTATTATTATTATTATTATTATTATTATTATTATTATTATTATTATTATTATTATTATTATTATTATTATTATTATTATTATTATTATTATTATTATTATTATTATTATTATTATTATTATTATTATTATTATTATTATTATTATTATTATTATTATTATTATTATTATTATTATTATTATTATTATTATTATTATTATTATTATTATTATTATTATTATTATTATTATTATTATTATTATTATTATTATTATTATTATTATTATTATTATTATTATTATTATTATTATTATTATTATTATTATTATTATTATTATTATTATTATTATTATTATTATTATTATTATTATTATTATTATTATTATTATTATTATTATTATTATTATTATTATTATTATTATTATTATTATTATTATTATTATTATTATTATTATTATTATTATTATTATTATTATTATTATTATTATTATTATTATTATTATTATTATTATTATTATTATTATTATTATTATTATTATTATTATTATTATTATTATTATTATTATTATTATTATTATTATTATTATTATTATTATTATTATTATTATTATTATTATTATTATTATTATTATTATTATTATTATTATTATTATTATTATTATTATTATTATTATTATTATTATTATTATTATTATTATTATTATTATTATTATTATTATTATTATTATTATTATTATTATTATTATTATTATTATTATTATTATTATTATTATTATTATTATTATTATTATTATTATTATTATTATTATTATTATTATTATTATTATTATTATTATTATTATTATTATTATTATTATTATTATTATTATTATTATTATTATTATTATTATTATTATTATTATTATTATTATTATTATTATTATTATTATTATTATTATTATTATTATTATTATTATTATTATTATTATTATTATTATTATTATTATTATTATTATTATTATTATTATTATTATTATTATTATTATTATTATTATTATTATTATTATTATTATTATTATTATTATTATTATTATTATTATTATTATTATTATTATTATTATTATTATTATTATTATTATTATTATTATTATTATTATTATTATTATTATTATTATTATTATTATTATTATTATTATTATTATTATTATTATTATTATTATTATTATTATTATTATTATTATTATTATTATTATTATTATTATTATTATTATTATTATTATTATTATTATTATTATTATTATTATTATTATTATTATTATTATTATTATTATTATTATTATTATTATTATTATTATTATTATTATTATTATTATTATTATTATTATTATTATTATTATTATTATTATTATTATTATTATTATTATTATTATTATTATTATTATTATTATTATTATTATTATTATTATTATTATTATTATTATTATTATTATTATTATTATTATTATTATTATTATTATTATTATTATTATTATTATTATTATTATTATTATTATTATTATTATTATTATTATTATTATTATTATTATTATTATTATTATTATTATTATTATTATTATTATTATTATTATTATTATTATTATTATTATTATTATTATTATTATTATTATTATTATTATTATTATTATTATTATTATTATTATTATTATTATTATTATTATTATTATTATTATTATTATTATTATTATTATTATTATTATTATTATTATTATTATTATTATTATTATTATTATTATTATTATTATTATTATTATTATTATTATTATTATTATTATTATTATTATTATTATTATTATTATTATTATTATTATTATTATTATTATTATTATTATTATTATTATTATTATTATTATTATTATTATTATTATTATTATTATTATTATTATTATTATTATTATTATTATTATTATTATTATTATTATTATTATTATTATTATTATTATTATTATTATTATTATTATTATTATTATTATTATTATTATTATTATTATTATTATTATTATTATTATTATTATTATTATTATTATTATTATTATTATTATTATTATTATTATTATTATTATTATTATTATTATTATTATTATTATTATTATTATTATTATTATTATTATTATTATTATTATTATTATTATTATTATTATTATTATTATTATTATTATTATTATTATTATTATTATTATTATTATTATTATTATTATTATTATTATTATTATTATTATTATTATTATTATTATTATTATTATTATTATTATTATTATTATTATTATTATTATTATTATTATTATTATTATTATTATTATTATTTTTTTTTTTTTTTTTGTTTTTTTTTTTTTGTTTTTTGAAGATTCACGGCTAACTGGAAAAAATATGACCATAAAGAATTGGAAGACTTTCTTTAATAAAAATACTATCTAACGCAAAAAGTAATTGCAGAACGATTACGAGTAGATTAAGTAACATTTCTAGACATTTGAAAGTAAGAAATTTAAAATCAAATTCTTTATGATAATGCTCGAATGTTCATTGTATCCGCTAAAAAGACTTAAGCGACATGATTTTTCAATCATAATCGAAAATGTTGTTATAGTTTTAAAGAAGAGGGCACAATTTCTTCAATTTATTTCTTGGCTCAAAAGATCTATATAAGCAGTTTTATGAATAGTTTCACTTCACTGTTCAGACTTATTCTACAGTAGGTTTCTATTGTGTGGGATCCTCTAATATGGTATTCACATAAGCAGAATTGAATCAATTCTTAAAAATGTTTATCCAATTTTGTCTCCAAAATTTGCACTGGAAGTCGAAAGGTTTTATTACCATACAAAAACCTTTTTGCACTTTATAAACTTTCTACTTTTGACAGCAGACGACCTATCATTAACATGGGTTTCATTAACAACTTGTTATACAGTATTATTTCTAGATCCTGCTTAGTGAGTTAAAATTTATAAATTTAACTCGACAGACGATATTACATTACCCTTAAGCTGCCATATTTCCGTTCCAATCACGCAAATTGTAATACATAAAAAAACCCATCTTGGGAACGAAAAGGCTGACTGTTTAGCGAACAGAGCTGGCTGGGTTTTTATTAGGCCTATGCCATTTTTCGGTGTTCTTGTGAAATACGCAAGTGGAAGGATTAACTCGTGAGCTAAGGTAGAACTCGCTCGGTCGATTCAGAAGGCTCAATAAGAACTAGCTCAGGGTACTAACGGGTCTATTTCTCAGATATTATGCCGAGACTCTTGAACAAGTACTCTGAGTGTCCGGCTATTTCAGCCTAGATAATGAAATTCCTGAGAGATGCCGTGGTGACTCCAAAAGGAGTATTTCTTCTCTCACCAAATAGTATTACTGGCTTTATTCGCAAAAATTTTGGGCCGCGTTTCCTTTTGGCCCTGACCAACATAAAAAAGAATAATTGATTTTAAATAGCTAAGTTAACTATTTTTGTATATGTGTTTTGAAAGGGGTTGTTTTTTGTGACTTTTTTGTTTGAGACCAGCACTCAGGGGTTAACCTCTACTCATGAAGTGCGTTGTGCTGGTACTAGGAAAATAGGTTGTGGGAAGGACGATAGAGTGAGTAGTGTTTATGGACGTTCGATTAGAGTTTGCTCATGTCGGAAGTGGCAGGGAAGACATTCGCAGGAAGATTGTTCCACAAATGACCAAGGAACGAATTCTCCCTATAATGCGTTGTGCGATTCACTGGACAATCAACTACAAAGGGATGCGCTCTACGAGATATACGAGTACTACGTAAGAATATATGTTTGCTAGGAATTAGTTCCTTAATTTCGTCAGAACACATCCCATTATAGTACCGAATGAATTTTTTCTATTCCTGGAAAACGGAAAAAAAATGCTTCACTACAGTACCTCCACCATCAATTGTAATGGTTTTACAACATTCAGTACATTTAAGAAACGTACGTTTCCTTCTATCCAAATATTACTCATTTCTAAACAAATTAGGGATTTTTTATTGCCTTCTTTAAAAGAAGAAACTTTTCAGTCATAGTGACAATTAAATTCTACTGAATTATAATGCCTAAACCAAGACTCATCTATATTTTGTTCTAAAATGATATATTTTAGTAGCATAGCACTTTTCGTTTTGCTTTTTCGAATTTTTTTTTTACAATTTTCCGTGCTATATCTTAAACCTCTTTGTCAATATTGTTTATTGTTATTCCTCCTCAAAAATGTCCCCAAAATTTTTACTAAAGAATCTGATAAATTAACTGCAACAGTGTTTTTTTTTAATATCACTTTTATCTACACTGCCAAATGTATGTATGGCATGATTTGGACAGAAAACACCTTCAACTAAGTTTTTTTTTGGGGTCAATATATATATCGGGTTAAATTTCTATCGGTTTAAATTTGAACCAGCGGTTATTTCGAATCTGGCAATACTGATGTCATTCTATTCCGTCACAAAATTCAGTACACGCATATATTATCTGTACGAAATGAATCGATTTACTCTTGAGCAATGGTGGTGGGATTTATTGGAAATTTATTTCCAAAACAAAGACAATTGGTCGAAAATTGCAAAAAAAATATATAAAGAAATGCAAAAATCAACTTTTCGGATGAAGCTCATTTTCATCTTGGTGGTACGTTAATAAGCAAAATTGTCGTATTTGTGGCTCACAAAACCCAAACGTGGTCTTACAGAAGCCAATGCACCCATTACGGGTAACTGTTTGGTGCGACTTGTGGAGCGGAGGTATCATTGGCACATATTTCATATTTTGCAACCATTACGGTCAATGGAGACACCTATCACACCATGATAACTGATGTTTTTGTGCCCGCTTTTCATGGTATTGATGTGAAAGATGTTTGGTTTCAACAGGATGGTGCAACTTGCCACACAAATCATGCCACAATTAATATTTGCGTCAAACGTTTGATGGACTTTTAATTAGCCAAAATGGTGATGACATTTGGACGCGAAGAAGCTGCTATTTTCTGTGGGGCGCCGTTAAAGACAAGTGTTATGCCGACAAACAAGAGACAATTGAGCAGTTGAAAGGCAGCATTTGTCATGCCATTGCGGAGATACGACCCCATGCACTAGAAAATTCGTACGATCGAATGGGGTACTGTGAGGCCAGCCGCGGCAGCCATATGAATGAAATAATATTTCATATATTTCTAACCGGAACAATTGTACTTCACAGCAAAAAAATAATTTGGCAAAATTTGAAACCATTTTTTAGTTTATATAGAGATTTTATTTCAGCTGCTCCACTTTATTAGCGATTTTATTTCAGCTGCTCCACTTTTACGTGGTATTATTACACAAAATGTTTTACATTTGTAAATATTTTGAGCTCAAAACTTTTATTGTATATGAAATTTCTGGAACGGGAGTCCCGGGAAAAAATCCAAGTTTTGAAAAATATTGTTAATATAGACCTCATAAATAAATAGTTTTAACAATGGGAATAGTTTTTTAAATGATTTGTTTTTTGTGAATAATTTTGTACTGAATTTAGTATAAATGTAAGAAATCAATTTGTTCTAAATGTTTCTTGCCATCTTTAGCGGTGGGTGGTCCCTAAAAATTTATAGTTATCGGTCAATTCAAAATCAATTTGTTTTCATTTCGTTGCATAGTACGATGTAGAGTTTTGAAAATTGGAAAATATTCTTCAGTGTGTATTTAAAAGTTAATCTGTTATCTCGATTTTCGAAATATGATTGATTTTTGATGACTTTTTTCCTCTTCTTGTCTACTAAGCAAGCAATGGAAACATAATAACTTTAGTTTGCTTATGAATTTCAACTTACGAGTTTGTATGAATTTATTGTCAAAAACTATTACATACGTATTTACAAATATGAGTATTATTATTATCTTTAGACTAAAATATCAACAGTATCTTCTCTAAATATTATGAATAATCGATAAATACTGCTAAAAGTATTTTAATTTAGCAATTATTTTTAACTACTTTTGCGTGCTTCATTTTGATTTTTAAACAACTATTTGTTGTACTTTTTCAAAATGGAGTAGATTACTGATTAAAAATTTTCTTTTATATTTACATTTTAAAATCACTTGATTTTATTCTTAAATTCTAAATATTTTTTTGTATTGCACTGGGGAAATTTGGTTTCAATTAAGGAGAAAATGACCCGTGATTATTAGTTGTTTTTTTGTCTTTCTTAATTTCATTGGATTTAGTTTTTAGTGCTCAACCGAAACATAAAATTTAGAATTGGATTTGCTGTTGCGTGGATATGAACCACTGTCGTGATGTTGATGATTTTGGTGATGACTGCTAGTTGTAGTAGTAGTAGTAGTGGTGGTGGTAGACCAGGGTGCAAGGAAGTTTATAAAACGCTAATTTCACACATACCCATAGTCATGTCACACACACATACACACACGACACCAGATAGTTTTATTATTATTATTATTTTTTATTTTTTTGGTTGGACAGTTTGGTTTTTACATTATTGTTATATTTTTTATTTTTCAATTAAAGGATTTGATTTGAATTATTTTGAGATGAAGTGTTTTATTATTTTTTTTTTAATATTTTATTGGTTTGGTGCATGGCAATAAAAGAGAAACCCAAAAAAATATGGAAAAAATAAGACAAATGAATTAAAACATTTAAAAATAAATAAATATTAAATAAAAAATGAAACAATAACAGTTAATATACGAAATAAAATAATAAATAAATGAATTTAGACTTTCAACAAAAAGAAAGATAAGTAACCAATACCAATTGAACTTTTCGTTTGGAAATGTATAAAATAAATAAAACAAAAAAGTGTTTTTTTTCTGATTATGCTTACAAACAAATGACTAACTTACCGGTGTACTATTATCTTCAATCACTGACATTTCATCCTCACTATTCGAATAATCAGAACTCCAGCCACAGGCTTCATTATGCTCTTTATCCGTCGTACTTGTGGCTGAAGTCGTTGACATGTTACTACTTATGGGCAATACAGATGTTATGCAATTATCATCACTACTACTACAATTTGAGTTACGATTTGAGGATTCGGATGAAGCATCACAACTGATCGTACGCTGTGCTGTTATTATATTGGGTGTATCCCAAGAGGTGGTTTGTCGTAGACCCCTATGATTTAAACCATATTGTTTAATTTTTTCACCTTTTAACTCTTCCAATTGATTGAGTAGCACCCGCTTGATTTCGGCTACCCATTTATTTTTGATTTCAATGGTGGGCGCCTGTAGTGTGTGAACTTCTTGACGTCCTTGTAACCAAACTTCAAAACGTTTTGTATCACCGCGTACCGATTCGGTTAAACCAATTTGTGACATCTAATTAAACAAAATGAAGGTAAAAATTTCGTAAATGTTTTAAAAATAGACTGCCTTCCTAAACGTCTCCATACAACGTAAAAGTAGTGAGTTAATTAAGCAATAATACTTTAAGGCACTGCAAATCAAATGTATTCTTATTTTAAATTTTGTAAAACTTACATTTTTTAACTGAAATTTTTATTTGAACTAATATTCTTAACTATATCCGCCACTGTTTATAATATGCGTTACGAATTTTTATAATGCTCTAGTTGTGTTTGTTCGCGCATCAGATAGGAAAAGAATGACTTTAGAAATGCAATAAATTGTCAAAGTTTGCATTGTTGCATATAGGAATATGTGACATTGTCGCACTTCAAAGCAACATGTGTTTAGGAAGACAGTCGTAGTTATTTAAAAAGTCGACTTGTAAAAAATGTCGTCTTACCTTTAAATAATGCTTGAACTGATAGGTGCTCTTATTGTGGCCCGGTTTCGAAGTTTGTTTACAAAACAACATAGATTTTTGATATAAAAATATATGTCTTTGTTGGGGTTTTATACGCAAACGTATATCTTTTTTCGATTCAGACCAAACCTGAAATGAATCTTGCAACAATAGCTCGCCTTGTTGAGATAAATCGGTCTATTTAAGGAGAGAAAAGTTATGGAATAAATATTTTAGTTTATATACAAAATTTTAAATATGTATAACTTTCGCATAAAAACTTACCGGAAATCCCGTTATAGCCACTTGATGCATAGAATCATTAACACATTTCAAAACAATCAACATACAATCCAAAGCCTTTTGTAATTCTTTGGTACAACTGCCGCTATCACTAAACCGTAAAAGATCTTTAAGTAACAATTGATATTTGGTAATACGCTGCACTGGTTTTAATAAATAGGCCGCCAAAGGCAATTTGTGACCTAAACGTTTTTGGCATTCTTGTAAAAAGAGATGAGTATCAACTAAGGTTTCACGCAGACGATCTGAACGTGGTATATTTTGGCAGTAGAAGGAATATAAACGATAAAAAGTATCACGCTAGAAAAGAAATATAAAACAAAAAGAAGATATTAAAAAAAGAATTAAATTAATTTATGTGTATATGTACTTATACGAGTATACGTTTATTGACTCAAAAATCTATTTTCTTTTGTTTTTAAGATTATTAGGGTCAAACGTACACTAATTTTCGAAACTTTTGTATTGAAGTGGTTGGCCAATGCATGCAAAACATTTTCAAGTTAACAAATCATTGATGCATTTTAAAAAAAATTTTTATTTCATAGAAATCGATGATAAAAAATTAGATGATCAATAATAAAGACCACAAACTTGATGACAATTTGAATGTTTACAGCCATTGGGTGATAGTTTTTGAAATAAAAAACGGTCTCCGAGTCTCTTTTGTGTAATTTATAACAGTTTGGATAATTTTAAGACCTTGTCTGTACAGATTGAATTTGGAGTTTAGAAACACTGCTCAAATTTACTTTTAAAACTCTAAGTTATGGTATGGTGAAACAAGTCTACCTTAACATTGTGTTGACAGATAATTCCGTTTTATGACTGTTTTATTTTGTCTGTCATTTTGACTATTCTTAGTTGCAGTGACTTTTACACAGCCATTTGCTTATTTTCTCCATTACTTGCGATATAAAAAATATTCCTAAAATAGTTCATGTTTCATGTATAGCAGGTTAAGAAAACTATCATCAGCTAAAATAAGAGTGTTCGATAAGTGAAAAAAGTAATTCAAATAGTCCCGCCTATAGACATTTTAACACGCTGAGATTTTTGAATTTTGATCTATTAGATTAGATAATAAATTCGTAGCGTTTTTAGATTTTCTTTTGTTTTAAAATAATTTTTTTGGTTGACTTATTCGATAGAGCTTTTTCCATTTACTTAAATTTTTTGTTACTTTTGAGGTTAAGAATTGGAATTTCTAGGAGGTAAAAAAAATTTCGACACCTGCTCTTCTTTGCTATCATCAGCCAAAATAAGAGTGTTCGATAAGTGAAAAAAGTAATTCAAATAGTCCCGCCTATAGACATTTTAATACGCTGAGATATCTGAATTTTGATCTATTAGATTGGATAATAAATTCGTAGCGTTTTTAGATTTTCTTTTGTTTTAAAATAATTTTGTTTGTTTGACTTATTCGATAGAGCTTTTCCATTTACTTAAATTTTTTGTTACTTTTGAGGTTAAGAATTGGAATTTCTAGGAGGTAAAAAAAATTTTCGACACCTGCTCTTCTTTGCTTTTCATCGAGGTCTGATGATGAAGAAGCAGCAGAGAAGGTTTCATTGACGAGTTTACAGTATGGAAATGATTGGCAAGGTTTACAAATGTATCTTCTGAAATCGATAAAGAGCGTCTTTTGAAGGATGGCAGTAACCAAATAATTGGTTTTGTACAATATAAAAGTCTTTCCAAAACGGACGCTGAGATCTTATTATCCAAAGTAATCATAAGTAAAACCGATCCTAAGTCGATGTGTGAATTCGGTATAACTTTCGATTTGATGTTATATAAACGCCAGAACTAAGTATAGATCAATCTTACATAAGCTTCGTATAATGATGGATAAATACATGCCACTAATCTATTTATTTCTATATATGAAGCGAATACGTTGCACTAGTAACAATTAAACCAAATAAATATGTGATTTTTTTAATTGCTATATTAACACGTTGACTGTCACCATATAAAAAAGAAAACAAACAAAAATCAATTTAAAAATTCGATTTGTATTGCATTCAGTAAAAGAATGTATCTTTACAAAGGTGCCACTGCAGGAATATTTTATATATATACAGTACACATGGCAGCCAGCCAACGTGTTAATAATTAGTTTTACAAAAATTATCAAACGATTAATTCAAACTTTTTTTTTAGAATTTTTATACTCTTCTCTGAATAGATTGCTTATGCCGAATAGGCTGAATTCAATTGAAAAATCAATAGTTAATTATACGTTAAAAACAAAAAATTTCGTCCGTTATTTAGTTATTTGACAAATTAATATTTTGTAGAACAGTGTAAAAACTAAAAGATCAAATACTTACCCTTTGTACAAAACATAATGCCACCAATTCCGTGGTTGATATACAATTTTCCAAGTCCTTAAGAAAAACATCATTGTGAAATGTATAGAGTTCACGTAAATTGCCAAACAATATATCTTCTTTGCCTTGAAGACTGGCCGGTACTAAATGTATCATTTCCTCCGAATGCATTTGATCGCAGTAACCCTTAAAAGAGAAAAACAAAAAATTCATCATCATAATATATTTTCGTTAATTTTTTGTTGTTATAATTAAAATTACACATTCTAAGCAATTCTCATCACATGATACATCGGGTGGTGCTGAAGATTTTAGATCTTTGCAAAAGGCTGTTAACTCATGTTCTATGAATTTGCCAAATTTATCTTCAACATAATCTTGTACGCGATCATAGCCCTGTTGCTGAACAAAATCTTTAAGTATCTGCTCATATTTTTGTTCTTTGAATTTGTTGAAAGTAAACTTGGGCATTTCGAAATTGTTTTGCTTAAAACTTTCCTCAAAGAATTCATGACAGAATTTCAAAATCTCACGGTATGATGAGGAAAATATATTGGTTTTGGGTCTGTGCTTTGTGGAGTCTCTTAAGCGGGGAGCTTTCAGTGTTGAGGTATCACCGAAAGGCGTAAAAGATTCTCTAGCTGAACGACAATTGTGACAGACATGTGATTCCATTTCGGGTGTCTTTTTAGGTCCCTTTAAAGATTTTGGCGTAGATAAGACTTTCAAGCTATTCAATGAGGCTTTGCCTAAAGCCGATTGTGCTCGTGCTATCGATGAAGAAATTGAAGTTAAACTTTTTGGTTCTTGACATTCATTCAGATATGATAATATATCGGTATAGTTTTTTCTTTGCAAATAATCCTTAAATTCCGTATCATTTTCAATTTCCGAATACGAATTACACTCCAAATAGTCTTTTACCAAACGATACTCCAATGATTCATCACAGCTGGACAATTCCAAAAGTTCTTTAAAAATTGTCTTCCTCTCATCCTTCAAACGCTGTAAACTATTTTTAGCTGATTTTATGGACTCCAAAGAATTACTTTCCTCAATCTCTTTGAAAGTGTTCAAAATTTTAATGGTTGATTTGCCATTCAATATATTGCGGGCCGAAAAATTATAAACATTCGTGCCGAATATGTAATTATGATGAGCTTTACACTCGTTCATATCGAAGTGTGGACGAAAATCGTTTTCATTGTAACGCAACGAACCGATACGTTTTATATGACCCGAAGAGTTTTCCGAATCAAATAATGAACCCCGAAACGATAAGGGAGAATTACGAGAGGCCTCCAGACTAGCTGCAGCTTTATTTAAATACAATTTCTTAATCGAATCGTGTAATTTTGTATTGAATTTGCCCATTATTTGACAGGCTGTGTTTTGAACTTTTTTCAAATGAAACGATCCTTGCTGATGGTGGGATGGTGCTGAAGCTTTTGAAGCTTTCTGTAAATCATAGCCTCCATAACGCATTGTGTTGATTATTTTAAATGCTTTAAATGCTTAAACTAAATCACCGTCTGTTTTCATTGACTGGAAATTCGCGAATGTTTAAAACTTTCTTACCACAATCAACCAACTCTCTCAACATCGTCCATTCGTCGGTTGTTTTCTTTTCAGAAAATCATTATCATTTAATAAATCATCATTAATGTTATGATTTTTTAATTTTATTTTAATACTTTTTCAACCAAAAAATTAAAAGCTAAAAACAAAAGAAAAAATACAATATATTCTGTATTGTTTTGTATATTTTTTCTTTGTTTGTATTAAAAGTACTTAATGCACTAATTAATATTGCTAAGCATTCATTCAAGTGCAGAGTACATACATACTTCTCTAAAACGTACGTATAAAAAAATGTAAAAAAATCTTTGGCTCAATGAGAGAAGGTTATCGAACTAACATAAACGACTATCAAATTTGAAGGTGGTGAAGTTTAATAAATAAATCGCAAATAAAAGGCACAGTTTTACAAAATAAGAACACGCTACCGAGTTTTTTAAAGGCATTAATTGGAATTCGAAAGAATTTCAAATTCCAATAAATTGTCCCAAAGTGTAGCATCTGCTATTTTACAAAGAGGTTTTGACTTGTCAGATAAAATATGGATGAATTTGTCTTTTTTTGCCTCAATTTACCCCTTAAACGGATTAAGTACATATATTTGGTATATGTCTCCAGTAATATTTGCCGAAGCAGTCACACACATCATATGCTTTCCGCATCGAGCTAAAACTTCAGTTTCTGGAGTTCTCGGTGTCTGGGATTTTAGGATTCAGTTTTGTTTAGACGTGGAGGAGATATTGGTTTGGGGAATAAATTCGTATTGTTTTTATCAACGTCCTTTGCACAACGCTGCTGTTGATGACCCCCTCTCATCCTTTGACGAAATTGTCGATGCGGTTCTGACAAAAATTGGCCGGTATGAAGTTGTAGAGCCAGTTCTTAAGGTCTTCTTCATGGTCGAAGGCAACGCTCGTCTTATAATTCAACAGAGAAAAATATGGTAATTCTCGCAACGACGAATTACCATCTGTGCGGAGTTGCTGAAAGATCTCCCATACGAACTCTTGGAGTGCGGCTTCGACGACTTATGAAACATGCGGCCTGGCGTTGCCGTTAAGGAGTGTGATTTGGCTTTGTCGATGTGCATTTTCAGTCGAATAGCCTCTTTTTCGTGGTGTAGCTGGACTTTATAGGGTTCATTGTTAACAGTTGCATTCCTTTTAAACATTTTCCAGTTCATCATGTACTTCCAGTTCCACTAAACGCAGATCATGTTATTCTTTTGATGGAAGTCAGGCTTGAATCTCGACTTTGGCTTATCTCACGCAGCCACCTACTCTTTTTTTCCTTCATATGTAAGTACATATGTAATTCTCGTCTCCCGTGACCATTCGGTACAAAAAGCGCTTTTTATGACTGATAGCAGGCAAGATGTTGAGAAACAATTTGAAGGCGATTTTCTTTGTAGTTTTGGTTAAGCGCGTGACGCACTTCGGATCCCAATAGCAAATCCTATTAAAAGAAGATGATGGAGGAATGTTCAGGAGTTGTTTGATGACTGTCCTCCTTAAGTCTTTACCAACTCAATGACTTTTTTATTCGAACACTAAGTTACCTAGTTGACCTGTTTTCCTTTAGTAGCTTAAGCATAAAGCTTGATAAAACACACAGTGTATACAGGGGCACATAAATAGAGCCTATAGTGTGACCATTTTTATTATTCACGACCTTTGTTTTTGAAGCGCTAAAGCTGGAAGAATAACGAAATTTACGATTGAATACATTTTATGTAATTCTTTCACAATATGAAAGGATCTGTAGGCCTATAAGATCATGTCAGCCTTTCTGTTGGTGGAAAAATGCATCCTTATTTAGATTATTTCACTAACAGAGAATAAAGAGATTTAGATGATTGCTTATAAAAGAATTATTTTATTTATGGTTATCAAGTGATAATAACTTTACTCCACAGCAGTAGGTTTGTACTGTTGTATCAGGTGTTTTTTTTTAAGAAGTTCATAACTTTGACTTGGCAACACCGCTTTATTTGACAACCGATTTAACAGCTAATAATTTCATTTTGTTTAGTTTGATTTGACATTTTATTCTGGACAGATTTACGCCACCGCCAATTCGGCGAATGGGCTGAAGCAGAAATTGATATTGATATTGAATTTCCATCCAAAGTTTTGTTCCCCGATGAAGCCCATTTTTGGTTGAATTGGTATGTAAATAAGCAATATTCTCGCATTTGAAATGAGGATAATCTACAAGCTTTTGTCGAAACACCATCATATACACAGAAATTAATTGTTTGGTGCATTTTATGAGCTGGCAAAGTCATTGGTCCATAAGTCTTCAAAAACGATGATGTTACTGTCAATGGTGAACGGTATGAAAAAGTGATTAGAACGTTTTTCGTACCTTAATTATGGTAGCTGGCATTTATCTTGCTGACATGTATTTCAAACAGAACGTGAGCCACATGCCACACAGTGCGCACTAAAATTGATTTACCCAAAGAAACTTTTACTTAAAGAGTAATTTCAAGTAATTTTTCAGGATCGTGTGGTTTAACTCCATTGATTTATTTTCTTTTGGGTTCCCATATGTAAAGTCACTTGTCTACGCCAAAAAACCAGAGACAATTGAACACCTAGAAATCAACATTTGAAGAGTTATTGCCGAAATACGGCCGTGATCAAAAAGTTTCTGGAAAAAACTCAAATCGGGATTATCATCATATTGATTTGTTTTTTTTTTTTTTTTTGTTAAAAAAAGCTATGACGCTAAATAGCGTCATAGCTTGACATTTGTAAAAGCCACGTAGCCAAGAGTACATCTATTTCTATATGTGTTGGCGATTTTTTACAATTTTGACCGTGTTGAGGTCGCAAGACATGATTTGCGAGGCTGAATGCGATACCACATTCATCAAAAGGATTATTACTGGAGACGAGACGTGGGTTTATGAGCATGACACGCAATCCACACATCAGGCAAAAACGTTGTTTTCAGTCAAAAAATATGGCCATGCTCACGGTTTTCATGGATTACAACGGTGTAGTGCATCATGAATTTTGCAGAAGGCCTGACAGTAAACAAAGAGTATTATTTGGGCGTTATGAGAGTCTGCGTGAAGCAATTCGCCGAAAGAGACCAGAATTGTGGGCAGATAACTCGAGGATTTTGCTTCATCATAATGTTCAGACACACAGTGCCATCATTATTCGAAATTTTTTGACCAAAAATGTAACAAATACCATCCAACAGCCCCCGAATTCACATGATTTGGCTCCTTGTGACTGCTTTCGGTTCAATCGAGTCTAAAAACCATTACGGGGAACGCGTTTCAGCAGCCGAGAGGAAATAATGGAAAAATCGCAGGAAAAAAATCTCTAATCGGAACGATGGGACCGCCACACAAGGGTTATTCCGTAAACTTTTTGGTCAAGGTAGTATGCTGAAAAAGTTTGTGAAATTTGCTATTCCAGACTGCGCCTTGTACACGCAACAATAATATCGCAATTGTATTGTCATAAAACTTTCTTTCCATCAAAACCCGTTTTATTGATATTAAAAATATATTGATTATATTATGATTTAAACTTGTGCAACTGTAAAAAAAACACACGATAGTTATAAATCAGAACCTAATACTAAATTAGTTGAAGTTGCAGTTAGAGCTGCAAAACTATCAATAGTAGGCCCATTCGATAGTTTCGATAGTTTGCAAAAAAAAAAAAACTATCGATACTATCGGATAATATCGGATTTTGGCAACAACAATAGAATGTGAAAAGGAAAGAATAATAATAAATATACAGTGTTGAAACAAATAAAAGGGACACTTAATTTTTTTCCAGTATGTCATAAAATTCTATGTATTGAAGTTTTTTGATGGAGAGGCAATCTATTGTTCAGACCATGAAGTGCTTCAAAACTAAAGTAATTAATGCAACAACTGTCAGCTTTGATAAACTTTAAGTTCGTACTTCAAAGATTAATCATCAAAAAGCCTTAAAAATGAGACTAATGGGTAAGAGTCCATTTCTCACAAACGGAAGCAACACCTGCACTGTATAGTTAGAACAACATGCTATGGTCTGACGAAATGAAGATTAATTTGTTTCGGTCAAATGAAAAAATTTAGTTACAATTCATACTTTATTTGACTTTAACAAATAAAAATTTAAGAAACTGTTAAACTGTGTCCCTATATATAAATATAGGGTGTTTTTTATAGAGGTATAAAACTTTAAGTTGCAATAAAACAACGATGGATTATTCGATTGACATGAATTTTATTTATCCGAAAGATAATCTTGTGGCATTACATTTTAAATATGATTTTTGGCATATGACCGCCACGGCTGGCGCGGATGTAGGCCAATCTGGACGTCCAATTTTCGATGACTTTTTCCAACATTTGTGGCCGTATATCGGCGAATGTTGTTTTCCAAATGGCCAAGCGTTTGTGGCTTTACCCCATAGACCAATGACTTTACATAGCCCCACATAGCCATTCAACCAGAAGTGCGCTTCATCGCTAAACCAAATTCGGTTATAAAAATCGGAAACAACGGTAATCTCGTTTTGGGCCCATTCGACGAATCTACGCGTTACTTGATGATCATTTGGCTTTAATTTTTGCACGAGTTTGATTTTGTAAGCACGCAAACCAAGATCCTTCCGCAAAATCTTCCATAAAGTGGATGGACACAGATCCCATTCCTGTGCTCGATGGTGGATGGACTCATTCGGGTCTTCCTCAATGCTACGCTCTACAGCAGCAATAGCTTCTTCTGTACACACCGTACAGCGTCACTGGGGGTGCGAGTTATCTATAAGAGTAAACGTGGTGCGAAAACGTTCCATGGTTAGTCGAATTAACTGCTCTGATGGACGATTTTGTCGACGATAAAATGGACGTAGTGCGCTATACGTTTTCCGCACAGAACCATTATTTTCCAAATAAAATTGCACTATTTGTAAGCTGCTGTTCAGGCATGAGTCTATTTAGGATGAATTGCCAAGCCAAACTGAGAATAAATTACTTAACAGCTGTTAAATCGGTCGCAATCTTGAAAAGTAATGCCAACTTTAAGTTCTATACCTCTATAAAAAAACACGTTTTATAAAAGTTTTGCAAATGTGATTTTGACTGCATTTAGTGGTCTCCTTATTTACTCTTACAATTTGATGATAATATCGATAGTGCAAAAAAGCTATCGATGGTCAGCCGAAAACAAAACCATCGATACTATCGATTGTTTGGCAGCTCTAGTTGCAATACTCTTGTTAGCTCAGTAACTTCATAGAAAGCAATAGGTTTAGTTGATTGCAAACCGAATTGAATGTCTTAAGTTTGTCCATCAAACTTTGGGTAGATGATGAAGCAACATTAATTCTAAGAAAATTCAGTTTAACATTTAAAATTAATTTATTATTTATTTAACTTTAACTTTTACAAATTCCGTTCAAATATCGTAAGCGGTAAATATTGTTATATTGAGCATTATTCTGTATTTATTCTTGTTCAGTGTTGCGTACATAACGCTGAATTCAAGAAGGTAATTTGTATGGGTATACTTCCCTTTTATATTTAGATTATAATTTTCATTAAAATATTGTTCATTTAACTTGCAATTTTTACCGTTTAGAATTTTATTTAAAAAAATATATATAATTTTCCCCCTCCCCCTTTTATATATATGTACAGCACACATATAATACTTATTGTGCATAGAATGTGGACTATAACCATAATTGTATTATGCAGCAAATATGTATGTAAGTAGTTCACTGACCACTGTAATAATCCATTCCATACCATTTTTGTTTTTGTTTATTTTCATTCGCTATTTCATTATTAAGACAAAAGGCTTAGGCTTCTCCACTAATTCTTTTTTTTTAATGCAATTCTTTTGTTTGTTTCTTAAAATAAAATATTTCATGGTTCGATGATTTATTTTAAATAAAAATTTTAATTTTTAATTAATTTACAGGTTCTTTCTTGGTGTTTATTTATTTTTTTTATTTTAAAGACTATTAGAAATTAATTGCACTTGTACTATAATTAAATTTTAAAAATTTGTAGAACACTGCAATCGACTTTGCACTTACCTTCAGTATTGAACTCATTTCGCTAACGTAGATTCTTTCCGTTTCTAAAAGTTCACTAAGAACATGACCACGTTTTAAGCGTCTGGCCTCGGAATCCTTAAAAATATAAAAAGAAGAGAAATCCAATTATATATTTTAAGATTATTCATAAAATAAATTGTAAAGAAACAAAAAAGTTGTAGTATTATGTTAAGCTCAAATACAGTGGTGGTAAAATTAATAGGGACTTTTCCAAAGATAAAAATTGGAATATACGCTTATTTAAGAATATTTTGTCAATACAAAAATATAAAAACAATGTTCAGTAGAATGCGACAGCACAATTAAATTGTGTATATGTAGAATAGCCTATGTAGGGTACCAAGAGAACTTTGTCAGAGACTCAAAAACAGTTGCTATAAATTTATTTATTAAAGTTTCAACCAATTTGATAATTCCGTGACCTTTTAGATAAAATATATTTTACGGTAAATAAGCTTTCTTTACATAGTACCCTATAAATGTCACTGGTGATTGCAGGACATTTCCCAGTGCTGACCTCAATGTCATTCTGCACTTACTACCTATTGATCTCCACATTTTATAGCTTTCTGTGCAGAGTGCGATCAGGCTGAAAGCACTCGGCTTCTGAAGAAAATCGCTGTGGCCACGGTAGCATTTTAGGACTTCTTACTCCATTTCCAAGGGAATAGAAATCAGACTTCGCTATCAGTAAACTGAACTTCTTCGGACACGCCTTATTCCATGGGAGAAACGTATGGATAAGAGATAAAATTTATAGGAGTTTTGGTATTACGGTCTTCACAAATGGATCCAAAATGGTATCCGGTGTGGGGGCTAGTATATTTTCCGCGTTTGCTGACTTTGCGGAATCCTTTTGACTACCGGAGGTCTTTAGAATTTTAAAGGCGAACGTTTTTGCGATTATGAAGGCTTGTAGAATGCTAAGAAGTCGTGTGTCTGTGGGAAGGATCATAATTTGCTCTGTTAGTCCGCCTACTATCAGGCCCTGGCTTCGCCTAATAGCACCTCGGCTATAGTTCTCCAATGTAAAGAAGAGAAGATAAAGCTCCTCCATTTCCTTGATTTGGGTTCCTGAATACAGGGGCATCGTTGGTAATGTAAGGGCTGATGAAGTTGCTAGGAGGGCCTCTTACTCTGACATCTGCTGCCCTATGATTGTAGGCAAAGGAAACATCTATAGTTTCTTTCGTGAGAGGACACAGAACAGATGAAGTTAGAAAATGGGCTTGTCCTTCAATCATCACTGCAGAAGTTGCAAAAGCACTTCTGTGAGGGAGACAATCGTTCATTTTCTCTGTGAATGTACGGGTCTGGCGAGCAGACGACTGCGGTACTTTGGCATTCCTTCCTTCGATAATTTGGTACAGTGTGCAAATCTGGTTCCACTTGATCTTCTCCACTTCATAAGCAGCTCAAGGTGGCTATAATTCTCTTTTCCCCTTCGTTATCCTTTTAGATGGTTCTTTACCATTGGTCTTGGCTTGGTATCAAAACGGCACTTTATTGCTAACTGTAGTTAATCTCGTTTTGGTTAACTAGACAATTTATCTACCTATCTACCTACCCTTTAAGCTATATAGACTGGGGTAGCTCTCTACCTAGCGATGTGGAGATTGACCACCTGGTGGGAGGATGACACCACTTGGTCTTTGCAATTGGGCTTGATAGGAGCCTATTGTGGAGTGGCGCGTCAAAGGCTACGTATTTTGGTGGCTATTATCACTGGGTAGCTGGTGCGAATGCGAGTAGACTTGGTTTGGCTTTAAATGAATACGATAGAAGTTTCTAGGATGAGAAAGAGGAGGCGATAATCGAGCATTTCCTGTGTCAGTGTCAAAATCTTTCGAATCTTAGGACTAATTTCTTTAGCAGTCAGTTTCTGAATGCCAGATTGGACCTGGATGACATAAATGCCAGCTGGCTGTCTTCTTTTGTGCATACGTTTGGTTGGTTCGTTTCGGGCCTGAGCATGGACAAATAGTTCCACCAGGATACTATATGCCCCTTTCTCTGCGCATCACAGTAGGATAAGCATATGGAAATAGGTGAGCTGGACACGTGTTTGGCTAAACATTGGAACTAACTAAATAACCATATAAGCTATATTACTTAGCCCAGAATTTTTATAGTTTTTCCTAAGGCCCCAAATTCATTCAGTTATGACCTATAAGTTAGAAGAGTTTAACCATTTTTTATATAGTCTCAGGAGGCTAAATCTAAAAAGTAT
Source organism: Wohlfahrtia magnifica (assembly GCA_023159175.1). Classification (NCBI taxonomy): domain Eukaryota; kingdom Metazoa; phylum Arthropoda; class Insecta; order Diptera; family Sarcophagidae; genus Wohlfahrtia; species Wohlfahrtia magnifica. The sequence continues at coordinate 4,785,797 of JAKWBJ010000484.1, forward strand.
GCTGGATATAGTTCGTCAACGCATTTATTTTTGTTACAGTGACTACACTCCTGTGACTTCATACATTGTCTTGATGAAACACCATTTTTATATTCATTGGATGAGGTGGTGTTTGCCTTAAATCAATATACAATTTGTCCAAGAGCTCTGAATAATATTTGCTGGTAATCATGTTAAACCTTTCAAGGCAATCGTGCACCCCAGAAAAATTGTTGTCAACAGACAACCTTTTTTTGATTATTCTTTGATCTCTAAAGCGTTGTGATGCATCCAAATTTTAATCATATTTATAAAACGTGAAAAAGCTCGTGCTCCTGCAAAGCGATCGCGCGGTTTGGTGTAAGCAATAACATCACTTAACGCGTATGTAGCATTTTCAAATCCAAATATTCAAGCAAAGTGCGTTATACCTGCTCGGTTGAGGTACCTATAGCCTCGCTCACTTAAGGCACTTTCACTATTCGATTCTCCATTTTTATTCCATTAATTTTGTTGATTGTTTTCATGTGTCATTTGTGCTTGTGCGATTACAGCGGAACTTAGTAAACGTAAATAATTGTTCGGTTTTTTTTTGTTTTTTTTTTGTAGTAAACCAGCCTGTTTTGGTTTCGGTGATAGTTTTTTTTTCGTTTTGATTTCAGTTAAAACTTATACAGTTATCTGCTTGAACAAAATTCAGAAGTAGTCCAGTAATAGATATCAATTGATGGGAGCAGTTTTGCATTATAAGTTACGCCACTAGATATTTAGAATTATCACAGCCAACGCACACATATAAAAATAAAATACTAAAACCAAACTTTATGTAAATATAGGTTTAACTGGTTTTCTCAATTATATGCAGAAAAACAATAGGTCTAGTTCTTGAGCTATACAGTTAGACAGTTACAAACAATTAAAAAAATAAAAACATACGTATTTGTAATTTGAATTGATGGAAATATTTTTTATTTTATTTTAAATACAAACATACCTGTTGATTTTGTAAATGATCACCGGATTCTGGGCCGCAACTACTGTCACCATTCAATGATACACCCGAATCAACAATACCATCCATAGATCGTGGACGTAGTTCGTGTATAACATCAGTCTACAAAATAAAAAGAAAGAATGAAAGAATTTTTGTTATTTTTGTTCTCTAAAACTGTTTTCAACGATTTTTGAGAAGTTCATCTTAAAATGCTCATTCGTTTTTATCGATTAAAAATATTTGAATAAAAACTTTGCACATGAATAGTTTTCATAATATTTTAAATAAATAATAGAAATGGAAAATAAAAAAATCTGATTCAATAAAACTTATTAAAAAAAAAAATGCGAAAATATTTTAACACTGTTGATGAAAAAAATGATTTACACTGAAAAAAATATTCGTTTGATAAGTTTTGGTTTTGGTTTTTCGTTATTAAAAGTAATTTAATTATATAGTTAACCTGGGCCAATTTTGTTCCATTATTGCAGAAAAATAGTTGTTTTTCTGAAAATTATTGATTTATATTTTTGATATGCTTTGACCTTTATTTTATTTGAAATCTGAACAGAAAAATTAGGTTTTTGATAAAATTGCAAAAGATCAGTTATAAATTTTTCTACAAAGATTGAATTTCTGTTATTCTGAACAGCACAATATGCGACAATTTGCGAGTAATAAGATTTGAAAGTAAGGGTACTGATAATGATCGACTTTTTTTACAAGTTTGCACACATACGTGAATTATTAAATAATTGCATTGACATATTGCACTAAATTTATAATTCGTTTTAAGACATAAAAGTCAATAAACAGCTGGTGGCATAGAATCATATACAGGCAAAGAAATAGGAACTAGGCCGGAAAGAATCCAAAGTGTACATGTAGGTTTCGATTTTTTAAAGTTCATAATGGGACTGAGAGAAAATTTTTACAACATATCAAATAGGATAGAAATTATTAGAAAACAAACTAATTTAGCAGGAACTGTACCTAAAAATAAGACTGAATTACCAAAACAGATATTGGTCATGAAAGGCATACGCCAATTTTTGGTTTCATCAAGGACACTAACCTCCTTTCATATATTTCGAATATTATATATCTATCATAGTCCAAAAATTTGTAATCAAGGGACAAAATACTTTAGATTATAATGGATTACAATAAATGCCAAAAGGAGTTGATACTATAGATAAAGTAGTATCATGTTATACTTGCAGAAAAAGACGTATTTAGTAATATAAAATATATGTATCCCCGCTTATAATGCTGTTATATTACATATTAACATCAGCTAACAATGACTGGAATTAAAACAGTTTGCCATACGTCGACATTTCTTAGAACATTTAGGTTAACAGCTTACCACGGCTATATACTAGGGAGATCGCATGGTTTGGTTTTGCCGAATACGGTTTTTTTAAAATCTTAATTTTTCGAATACCGAATAAATCTGTTTATTTAACACGAATAACCGGTTAATTTAAATGAGTGTAATTTTTATACGTTTGTAAATTTTTTATTACAAATAAAATATTTTTTTAATATTATTTTTGTATATATGACAACCTTGAACGTCTCACAAAGAACGTGAAAACCAAAGTAGATCGAAAAAGATATGCACATATGTCAACGTTAGCCAATTGTGGTCACAAAAATGTATTATCATGGTTTGGTAGCGCAGAGAATTCACGGTTTTTGTTTTTGCGCCACTATGGTATTGTTTAAAATTTATTAAAATTGTTTTAAATTTAGCAAATAGTAGTTAATTTTCACAATAAAAGACTCAGTAGAGTTCGGTTAAGACGAATTTTTTTTAACATAGACGAAGGTCATTATAAGTAAAATAAGTTTTTATAAAAATTATGGCTTAATTTGGGTATGATATTTATAGAAAATCATTTGGACCAGAGAATGTTCCTTAAAAAGTATTCAATTCAAGCTTGACTATATAAATATGTTTAGCTATGTTTTTTTTTTTCAAAAAATAGGTTTCTGATATAAAACCAAATTAGTGGGTTTTCGTGGTTTTCTAAATGATCACAATAAATTTTTTGCAGTAGTTAGATATATATGTGAGGTCGGGGCAATAAGCTCGTGAGTTTTTAAATATCTCGCCTCTTAGCTGAAATGGCAACACTGCTCTTGTTAGTAGGCGTATATCTTTTGACAATTGCCAAAACAAGCTGCGTTATTTAGTTTGTGTTTGACAGTCGCGTGATTTGAGGATAAAATTGAAAAAGTGCTCATTTAGCATTAATTTTTAAGGAAGAAACTAAAGTTTGACTTAATAAATACTATGGGAATTCTACATCATCAATTTCAATGGTTAAAAAGTGGTTTACTGAATATCATTGTTGCCGTAGAAGCACCGACGATGCCGAACGTTCTATACAGCAAGTTGAGGTCTCTACTCCCAAAAGAATTCACTTGTTGGTTGGCCGATCAGAGATTGAAAACTTCGCAGGAGAGTCTAACTTTATTCAACCGCGATATGAACGAGTTTTTGAGCCATTTCGTAACCGTGGATGAAACGTAAATTCACCACAGCACATCAGAGGACTAGTTTCCAAAAAAGTGAAAAACAATCAATGATCAACATTATGCTGATTTATTGGGCTAGAGGATTAAAAAACAATCACATTTGGCCAGGAAATAAATTATTTTTCACCAGGAGAAAGCAAGGCTACACACATGTGCAGTTTCTATGACAAAAATACATGAAATAGGCTACGAATTGCTCACTCATCCGCCATATTTTCCGAATTTAGCCGCGAGTGACCATGTCTTTTTATCAAACCTGAAGAAATAGTTCGGCGGAAAGAGGTTTAATTCCAACGAACAAATCAGCTCATAAGCAAATAAGAGTTGAATTGAATTCAATTGAATTTATAAAATTTTATGAAATAAGATTAGTTACGAATAAAATTTATGGTATTAATGGTAAAAATGGTTTGTTGGAAATAAACGGTGTCATTATGATCTTAAGTAAAAGAAAATTTGTAAGAAACTTAAAATTGGTGATGTTTAACCAAGATATTACCTTATAAGTGTGTATAGGTACGAAAAAACGATCTTTTATTCATAACTCATGATTTTTGAGCTAACAAATACCTGTTAACGGTTTTAGTAATAAACCACTAGAAGGTTCGGAATATATAATATGGTGTAGCCAATCTGCCGTTCATACCGTGTGAACAAGATAATCTAGATGGCACGCTGAGGAAATTAATAGTCAACAGGGATATAAGCAAAATAGATTCACGTATGTGTGTTACCGTAGAGATATTACAGAGTGGTATTAAACAGATAAAAGAAAAGTTTCCCAGAATCTCAAAAAGGTAATAAAGTTCACAATGGGTTTTCCTGAAATCATTTATCCGGTGATGTACGCAATGATTTGTATTTAACTTTGTGCTCAGGTGAATTTGCCCGCATGGCTAAAACTTTCGATACAACCTATCAGAAAAATATTATCACTCCCCAGGTCTTTTTTTTACTCATAGCGCAGTTTGTTTCAAAATAAATAAAAATTAAAGTAAAAAAATGTATAACATTTTTGAAAAGTGTAAAATATAGTATAATAAAGGCCTTAATTTAAAAAGAATATTTTGATCATTTCGTTGGTCTTATAAAATAATGTATTGGAAGATAAATGTAAAGATTTTTTGTTTAATTTTTATTAAAACAATATTTTATTTAAATATGCCCAACGGTTCTTTTTTTTCTTTTGTGGTCAACCCAATAAAAAAATATAATACAAGAAATAAGTATTCATTCATAATCTACAGCTATTTTAATACGTTCGAAATTCGAACATAGTATACAATATAATAATGATCATTATCTCTGATGGATGAACAGATAGATAGATGGATAGATTAAATTGAAATGTTTTTAAAGCCAAAATTTTTCTTTTTTTTTCTTTTTTTTGTATTTTTCGTTTTTTTTTTCTCTTGTCCATTTTTCTTAGGCAAGTATACATATAACGAAGGGGAAAAGGTGAAACATATTATTAAAATAGTTTTTGTTTTGACCAAGTTTTTCTGTTGTTGTTGTTGTACATTTGTTAGAGCTGACTTAACTGTTTCGTTGTAGAGTAAAAAACACTTTCGCTAAAATGTAACCAAATCTAACGCACTATTATGAATTGAAAACCAAGAAGATTAACAAAAAATAAAAAGAGAAGACAAGAGATTGTAGATGAAGTCAATGAATGAAAGAGAGTTAGTATAGTATGAGAGCGATATAAAGACAATAAAATTTGTTTAAAGCAAAAAAAAAAAAAAAAAAAAAAAAACAGAAAACTTTAAAACAAAATTTTATTTTAAGGTTTTATGTCAATGTTATCAACCATTTAACTTGAACTTTAAGGTTTAATTGAGTTTTTAAAATATAAAATTTATTTTATTGCTACCGGTATGAAAACAGTGTAGAAGTTAAGCAAGTTCAAGAGAAATTCTTAAGAATTAAAACAAACAGTCATAGAAAATGTACATACTACCTTGATCAAAAAGTTTCCGGAATAGCCCCCATCGTTCTGATTTGGATTATTTTTTTGTTAAGTTGGTACATCTGTTATTGATATTCCTGCTAAGTAAAAAATCGCCAACACACATAGAGATAAACGTACTCTTGGATATGTAGTTTTTTGCAAATGTCAAGCTATGACGCTAAGATTAAAAAAAAAAACTCAAATCGGAACGATGGCACCGCCGGAAACTTTTTGATCAAGGTAGTACATACTAACATTTTTTATGAAGTGTAAAATGGAAAATATTAAATTAAATAAGAAAAAAAATAATAAAAAAAATTAAAAAACATTTTTTTAGCTGCGTACACTCTACACCCTACACATAATAAGAAAAGTATTTATGTTTTTATTAAGCCTTGGTAATGTCTAATGGCATTGTAGTACACAAGTGTGTGACTTCACTTTTTTAGATTTTAAGACATCAATTGAATAAGGAGTCAATATGGTTTGGTGTCGACAACACAGCGGAGCTTATTTTTAGGTCAGTAGCTATTACTTAAAAACAATTAAAATTGACCCGAATGAGTGTAGGTGTGGTTTATGCAAATGTCACATCATTGGACTTTATTTTTTCACAGGTGTTCCCTTAGCCATAATAAAGCAGAAGATCAAGAGTAAATACCCCTCCACGACTCCTCGGTGGAAAAGAGGAGCTACTCTACCGTTAGGTTAAGCGGGCTGAATCGTAATCCAAGAAGGACGAAACAGATCATTATTTTTTCTCGCTTGAATATGTAGTCTCTCTTCTCATGGAGCACTGCTTACTTGGGAAGCATGCACGTGACTAATGGCGTTTTCTATTCTGAAAAAAACAAAAATGTTGCAATACGTTGCCTTGACTTTATTTGTATTTATTTTCTAAAAAAATTAATACAAAGAAAGGGAGCAGTGTTTATCTCTAACTATGTTGCCTTTAAGAATCTTTGATATTTCTTAATTTTTGATAACGTTTTAAGGCAAAGAACAAGCGAAGTGCAACATTTTTTTATAAGAAAAGAAAAAGCCATAAGTTAGGTGACGCCAGCTGGTTTGAACCAAACCTCGTTACTAAGTCAATCGATAAATTCTGAAAGGTGCACGACTATTTTAAGGATAATTAAGTTTATTTCTAGATGAGAATACCTACTGTCCAGAGTAATTTTTTTAATCCGTTTAGAAATCATTTACAATATTTCACTGTTAATGTCAATTACAAATTTTTAAGGTCATCATTAGGCAAATAATTTTAATTACGAATAGAAATTATAAAATTTATTTATAAACAACAACAACGGCAACATTATTTAATTACAATTTAGACATTCATTAGATTAGCATGACCAAAATAAAATTACAAAATCCAGCAAACCAAAAATTAGGAAAAATTTTAACAAAATTTTAATTACAAAAACAAACAACATCTATTAACATTGGCAGTAATTTCACTTAAAAAAAAAAAAACGTTTTCTCCACCTCTAAATTGGTTTTTGCATTAACATTTTTTTGGAAATACAACAATATTTGGAGTCTCATATTGTCATAATGAGAGAGATAGAGAGACGTTCAACGTGGATTAGTACTAAAAATAGAAAACAAACATTTGTCATATTAAATGTAATACCTCATTCCCCCTTTAGCGATTTCCCAGCTAATCAAGAGACAGATTACTATGACTGTGTGTGCAACCACCACCATTAGTAAGTAATTGTGGCCAAATTTAACCAACCATGAACGGAATGACCAAATACGTTAACATTTCAAATTAAATTGTTAAAACATTTTGGCTGGGTCGACCGACTATTACTTTACTGGTGGCTACTGGTAATTAATTAAAATAAACAAAAATTAAATAAAAACAGACATAACAAATATAAAATAATATGACATCTATATTTAGTGTAATACATCAAAATGGAGAGCTATTTTTCATTTTTCATTTTTTTTTTTTTTTTTGATTAAATTTAATTTCACAAAAATAATGACCTGCTGAGAGATCCCCTCTAAAACCACATTTATTATTTCAAACAAAAACTACACTACTTTCGTGAGACACAAAGGCAAACAAATAATATTTATAAGACCATTATGAAAGTGTTAAAATTTTACCATCATTTAAATTGGGAGGAATTTTCATTTCATTTTCAATCGTGTGAAAACCACTTTAAAAACAAAGGGAAGAAATCAAAATCTAAACTTTTTTCTTTTAATTTTATGCAACATTCATGATGCGCAAACAAAAATTAAATCTTTATTTTGTGTAAATATTTATATATGGAGAAAATTGAATTAAATCAATTTGACTACCATATAACATAAGGTGGCCAGATAATAATATTTTAACATTAAATTTGAATTTAAAAAAACCGTTTGGCAGATATCGAAAGCATTATTTGTGCCATTAAGTGTTAAAATGTCTATCTTAACTGCTCTGATACTGTTATTAGCAGTTAATCCTATTTTAGACTACTTGGTGCTGCATTATTATGGTAATTGCATTCAGACCAGAGGCAAAAAACGATCTAGGCAGGCAGATTAATAAAAGCTTGTCGTATGATGACTTTGTCATTAATTTTTATGTAGATCAGTGTTGCCACCTTGTGTGTAATTCACATATTGTGTGTAATTTTTCACGGTGTGCGTAGCCTGTGTGTAATTAGCTTCATGTGTAATTTGTGTGTAATTTTACTTTTTGTTCTACTGTTTTCTTTAATCGCTATATTTTGATCGATATGTGATTGTTGGTGTCGGTTTTAAGCGTTTTTCAATCGCTACTTCTGAATTCGGTATTAATGATTTCATTCCCGCTTATTTCGTTTTTTGAAACTTTGGCTTTAAGCTGTTTTCTCCAGATATAGGCCGTTGTTTCACCTCTTTTACTTATTGGTGGGTTCCAATCAATGGTACTACGTGTAATGTTATCTTATGATCTTTCTTTATTAGGATATTGCTATCGATAATATGTTCGGTCAAGAAAATTCGTATTCTTCTTAGGTTTTTAATTGCCAGAGCATATACTTGGTAATTGTGCGATAGTGATAAAAGGTTTTTTACTATTTGTTTTTTTAGTGTGAATTTTGTGTAGTGTTAAAAAAGATTCGTGACATGTGATAATTCCAAATATGTGCAGTAAGGTTTGCTATTTCATCATCAAAAATGGACTAATAAACTAACAACGCTTGCAAATCATTGAATTTTGACTTCGTGCTGTGTGAGAAATGTTTATATTAGACAATACATATATCTCTAGCGTCGAAGTTAATTTTTTGCTCAGTGGGTACATCAACAAACCGATGTGCCGAATTTGATGTGAAAACACAGCCAGAGGCAGTTCAACAGGTGCCAATGTACCCTGAAAGATGTACTCTTTGGTGCGATTTATCAGCCCGCGGCATCATTGAACCGTACTTTTGCAAAAACATTGGGGTTAATAGAGTAAAGTATCGTGCGATGCTACACGGCACGCAATACTATAAACCTTTCGAAATACGAGTTTTTTGTAGGGATACGTGAAACTCTCGTATAAGTACAAGGACAAGCCAGCCACAATTCCAGCCCTAAAAGACAACATTACAGCTGCTATTGCTTCAAAAATTTCGGCAGCATAAAATGCCAGAAAAAGTATACAAAGAATGGAATTTTATGTATAATTTTTCTTCACATGTGTAATTTTAATATCGGTTGTGTGCAAACCATAAAGTTATTGGTGGCAACACTGGTTTAGATTAAAGCTACAAGAATTTCGTCATTTAATAGCGGAGCTCTATTATTGAACATTTGCTGTGAGAGATGACTTAGTCACTTAATTTTTTTTCTTTAGAACTTTGAGTGTTTTTTCACTTGTTTAGTAGTTAGTCGTTTACATCACAGCGCGAATAAATTAATGTTGTCGTGTTCTGTTTGCAGAAAATTCATTCATGTCATGCTAAAACGAGAACCACTGATGGAAACAGTGTTTTATGACAGACCCATGCTCAAAGACCGTACCAACCCATTAGTTTTTTTTATTAATGGTTAAAAACAACATATTTCTCACGCAACAATCTGTTGAATGTTCTTCGATAAATTAGATTGCAGAGTGAATAGGTATGTGTGGCAGTCGTACACAAACTCGTTTGTCTGAGTTTGAATTATAATACATCCTGCAGTATTCGTAAGTTGTTAAACAGACCAATAGAAGTTAGGGTTGATTCCGACAACGTTGTGTCCTGCCACTATTAGTGTTGTTACGTTATGACTGCAACACGATAACTATATGGACTTAGGCAAAGCAGCCTCCTTATATACCTAATGGCCTATAGTTTTGAGTGTTCCGGAAATGTCTCAAACGCTCTCAAATCCTCTATTTTATGTCCATTAGTTTTAAACATGTAAAATTGTGTTACCCAAAGATGGTTGAATTGGCTATGCCGTCAAATACACAAATAAGTACAGCATTAATAGAGTAACACATTTACAACCTTGACACAAACCAATAGACTAAAGCCCTACAATACAGTCCCTAGGAAGCTTTCGCGACATGATGTTACCATTATTGCAAAATTACTTCATCAGGATCCGACAATAAATGCCCCAAAATTGGCGGAACATATCGAAAAATGTTCCAATTAAATTGTTGCTCCTCGAACAATAAAAAAAGTTTTACATGACAAAATGGATTTCAAAGCAGAATAGCACGCAAGAAGCCATTAATTTCAGTAAAGAATCGTGAATTTTTAATCGCGTTATACATATTTAAGAACAAAAGTAATTATAATATTTTCGGAAGAGTTAGCCGTTCCAAAGTTTGAAGAACACCAAACACTGCACTTGATTCAATGAATATTATACCTACAGTCAAACCTAGTGGAAGCAACGTTATGGTTTGGAGCGCAATGGCGTCAAATAAAGTGCATCGTTTGGATTTATTCGGTGGTAATATTGACCGCTATAACTATAAAATCATATTGGAACAAATTTTGAGGCATCTGTTAATAGCTTGGGCCTTGGATACCAATTTTGCAGTAAGATAACGGTCTTAGGCATATTGCGCACTTTTTTCGAGACTGGATTCTTTACTATGCTTCACAACAGCTAAATTCACCCCCCCAGTCAACAGACTTAAACCCAATACAGCATATATGGGACCTTTTTTACGAAAATATGGCAGTAACCGTGAAACATTAAAAACTGCTCTTACTCGTACAAGGGCCGTAATAAAACCCTCTATTACAGAGAATTTGGTGACGTTGATGCCCCGACGTCTTCAAGCGGTTACTGATACCCAAGGTGGATCAATCACACATTTAAAATAAAATTTTTATTTTTTATATATATTGTACAATTTTTAAATAATAATTATTTTTTGTAAGCCGTATGTATGTAGACTTTTTTCATGTGAATTTTTAATATTTTTGTAATTGTTGTTTTTATTATGTAAATGAATTACTTTTTTATTTTATAAATAAACTTATTCATTAAAGCCTTAAATATTAATAAAAATTTTTTTTTTAATTTTCTTCACAAACTCTCTAAAACCCCTAAATCAATTGACTGTATATTGTTAAAACGAAAGGAAAGAACCTATTATTCTATTATTCTATCACTCACATAAGGGTTAACAAAGTCATAATTTTTAAATTATCATAATTTATTCGGAATCGAAATTTTGTGTAGTTACGTCATTTCGTGTTTAGGGTGACGATATGTATATATTTTCCTAGAATACAATGTATTTGAATTCTTTTTTAAAAAAATATTATTTCAAATATTGGAAATAAAATACATTTCAAACTCATTTTAAATTTTATGAATATGAGGGTAAAAGAAATAAGTTAAGCATTATTATTTTCTTTAACCAAAACGAAAACCAATTTTCTTCTTCATTTTTATCTTCTTTGATTGATAGGGGTATAATATATGTCCGTTATATTTACTCTAAATGCACATAGATAATCCCGTTTAAAATAATAACTTTTATGTTAAATATTGTTGGCACATATTATACGTCACTTTATTCATTTATTATTTGCTAATAAAATGAAATGCCTTTTTCTTGTTAACCAATAACATACCTACATTAATAATTTCATAATCGGGCTATAATTTATTCATAAAACTGTGAATACAAATTCACATGCCCATATATATATAAGCCATTTATGAATTAATTTCTATTGATCTATAACAATGAGTCTTTAGACGATCATAAGCTTTTTACTCTCGTATATTGTCCACTCGTAGTACTTAATCGAGACATTGGTAAACAATGTAGTTTTTGGTGGTGGTTGCTATTTCATGTAGTTCGTTAACAAAGAAAGAGGAACCGTTTTCACAAAATTTTAATAAAAGTAAACAAACAGATTAATCGTTTTGATTATTAATAAATTTTGTATGCTTTTCTTTATTTCATCTTTCTTTTTTTGTTTTTTTTTTTTTGTTAATAAAGTTGCAAAATGTTTAACGGGTAATGTTGCGTTAGTTAAGTTAATAATAAAATAGAAAAAAAAAATATTTTTTTTATTTTCTTTTCTGTTTTGGGAGTACATGCATATTTCAATTAATAATTTTAATTCATATTCGTTTTAATGCATTACATATGGTATTTATATAAAATGAATTTATGAAATAATAATATTTATTTTGAAATTAGCACCTAATATTGAGTTAAAGAAAAAAAGAAATTGCGGTTTTTATTATGTGAGCAGAAGTTTTGTATAAGTTTTTTCACCCTACAACAGTTATGTTGCGTTTGTGGCAATGTTTGTAACATCTACGAGAAATAATTCCATGAAATTTACAAATTTCCTTCATATGTTCTAAGGATTGAAGCTATCGTTTATAGATAAATTTCAATAGGTGTTGCTCTAAATATAAATACATGTCATGCCATGTATTGTGGTTCAATGAGCTCAAATGCAGTTGAAAATCTTATTTTTATAGCAGTGACAATGAAGAAAATGGGATATTTAAAGTTACTAATGGATGATTTTGCACAATACCGCTCAAAGTCAAATTTAAATGGGGACTATTGCTTGTTTCGGGACAATGACCCGAAACATTCTTCCCCAATAAAAGGATAACGTCTTCTATAAGGATAACGTCTTCTTTGACCTTAATCCTATGAAGAACTTGTGCGTGTATATGAGTATATAAAAATGATCTCAAGACTGTCCTCCTAGATAAGGTGTGCTTCAAAATGATAATGTCACCTTAATATTTGCTCAATTCATACAAACTATTAAATGTTATGTATGGTCAGCTTATTAAAAAAAAAAAAAAAAATTCCACATTAAAATAAGTGAATAAGAAGCCGGTTTTGCTCTTAGAGATGTACCATTATATTATGTTTATTTAAATTTATGTATATAAGTGGAAAATTCAATGCGTCAAAATGTTAAGGTCAGTGATTAATAAGCAATTAATTTAATCAGAAGGTATCACAATTGTTATTTTTATTATTATTATTTTTTTAATAATTTATAATTTAAAAAATATCTGCGCGGTATGGGTCGCGGGAAACCTTTGTTACCTTATGAACAAGGACAAATTGTGGCACTTCATGAGCAGGGATTGAGTATGCGTGGAATGGTGAAAAACGATGGAAAGATCTTTGTGTGTTGCGCAAAATTTTCTCAAAAACAGAAACAATTTAAGAAACTCGGCTAATTTCACGAAAGGCTTCGAATTCCATGAAAAGTGCGTTAACAATAAAAAAGGAATTTAAATTACAAGCTTCTAAAATCACAATTCTAAGAGCTGTCAACGCCCAGCCAGACCTTATTCGAGCAAAATAAAAAAAAAAATTTCCTGTCTGACTAAGCAGCATAAGATTAAGCGTAAAACAACATGGCAGCTAATTGGCATCAAGTAAACATTTTTTTACAACGGTTATAAGATATTCCATACATTTTTGGGTTTGTAGGTAATTTTTTCTGATGAGAAAAAGTTTAACCTGGATGGACCAGATGGTTGCTATTGGCGAGATTTAAGGAAGGAGCCCTTGTTTTTTTCCAAACGGAATTTCGGTGGTCGCAGTTTGATGGTTTGGGCTGGCTTTAGCTCACATGGTACCCCGGAACTCTACCTTCCTTCCACTCGAATGGATAGTTTAGAGTACCAGGGCATTTTGTCTGAAAGTTTGCTGCCTTATTTGGAACAAAGTTCTGACAAAACTTTCACCTTTCAGCAGGATAACGTAGAAATTAATGTCAAGAAGTCGACCAGACAATGGTTTGAGGAGCACAATATTAAAGTGCTTGATTGGTTAACACATTTCCCCGACTTAAGCCCCATGGAAAATCTGTGAGGACTGCTTGTGCCTAATGTTTATGCAGACAATAAACAGTACCGGACAAAAGATGAATTAAAAGTTGGCGCGAAATCCGCTCCAACGTTTTGGACAATTTAGTAAGTGCGATGCCATCCCGTATTTTTAGGACAATAGAAGGAAATGGGAACTGCATAAATAAAAAATAATTGATTAATGCTTAGTTTATATAAAAGTTTGGATAAATAAATCACTGTCCTTATAATTTTGACGCATTAAATTTTGCACTTATTTACATAAATTGGAATAAATATAATATAATGGTATATCTCTAAAAGCAAAATCGGCTTATTATTCAATTATTTGAACGTACAATTTTTTAATAATACGTAATACTTTATACGTAATACTTTATAGTTTGAATGAATTGAACAAATATTAAGGTGAAACATACCTTACCACTCAATATCATTATGAATCTAGTTAATTCTATGAGAAAAACATTTAAAGCTGTAAAGCTGACTAAAATGAGTGCTAAATTTTGATCGGGGGCCTATTTAAAACAAGAACTTTGAGGGGAAAAGCAAGTGTACAACTATTTTCTTTGCTACGAAAATGTGAGTCATTTTGAGATAGACTTAATTTTGATATTAAACCAAACTTTTTAATTTAGTGTTTTTTTTATAGAAAGCTGACTTATTTATCTTTAAATTGCTTTGGGTTTTAGCTTAATATCTTTAACGGTCACAGAGATAGCTGAATTTGAAAACCGGAACACTTACTGTACAAGTTACTTTTAGTTTACTGTACCTATATATCGGGTCCGCCGTCTAACGTTTTTTTTCAACTAGTGCTTATTTCGTGAACGGTAACACTTAGCTCATGTCTTATTTGATAGATAATTATTTTTGTCCTCACGCTGACCGAATATGGTTGTGTAAACGCTTGAACAACGCTGGGAATCTGGGCCTGCGATCGACTTACAGAAGATGCCGATTTTGCCAAAAAAATCATCTTTTCAGATGAAGCTCATTTTGATCTTGGCGGGTATGTATATAACAAGCAAAATTGTCGCACTTGGGGCACAGAAAACCACAGAAAATGAGGAAGGAGTGGCCGTTACAGTTAATGGCGACCGTTATCGGGCCATGTTGTACGAATTTTTGTTCACAAAAATTGAAGAGGAGGATATTAGCAACATTTGGTTTCAACAGGACGGCGCTACGTGCCACACAGCTGAAGCTACACTCGATGTTTTGCGCCCTGTTTTTGAAGATCGCATTATCAGCCGCAGAGCTGATGTCGTTTGGCCACCTCGGAGCTGCGATTTGACACCGTTGGACTCTTATTTGTGGGGTGCCGTCAAAAGTAAGTGTTGCGCCAACAAGCCAGAGACAATTGACGCTTTAAAGGACAATCTTCGTGAAGCCATTGGTGAAATACAGCTGCACACACTCGAAACAGCCATTTGAATGAAATTATTTTTCATTATTAACCGGAAGCATTGTACTTTCAAATAAAAAAAGAAATTTGAGAAAATATTCAGTAGTTTTTTTTTATAGCATTTAAAAAAAAAAAGAATTATTTGGCGGGCCCTTTAGTATATAAATATAAGTTGTCCCATGTTCGTCATTTTATAACTCAAGAACCACTAAACCGATCTACAAATCAATACATGCGTTGGAAAAGTGTACTTTCACTGATGCTTTTGGTTAAAACATATCAATATTTATGTTAACTTTTTTCTACTTCGAAAAGATTTTTTTTACAAACTGTAAGATCGATTTTGAATATTTTTGACTTTTTACATCGTTGCTGTTTTATTTTTCTTATTGTTCTGATCTAATCTCTAATCTATTCTAAATTATTGCTAACATTATAATATATATAACATTATATCTCCTATAATAACATTATATCTCCTATTTGATCACATGTTTAACAAACTTTGCAATTTTGTTGCTTTTTCTTTAAATTTTCGCAAATAATTACACATTTCCTCACATTTCCTCATCTTCCATAAAAATTGACAGTAAAAATATGTGTTAAAAGGATTAAACACTGTATGTATTCTTCTCCCATATACATACAGTACATGTTGTGAATGATAATAAAGAAATACCGAAAGTATTTAAATCTATTGTATCTTCTTAAAAAAAGTAAAAGTGAAATATGTAGTAAATTATTTCAAGTTGAAAAACAATTAAAATAAAACAAAACCATCAACAACAATAGCAAAATAATTTAAGAAACGAAAAAAGAAAAAAAAAAACGAAGACAAGAGGAAGCAATTTTTCGCATTTAATTTTATTGGATTTAATTTTTATTTTTCGCAAACACTGTGAAGCGTATTAATTAGAGCCACACTACTTTGTGTATTATAGTGTGTAGACTGCATACAAAATTCCTGATATTTTTTTCTATTGTAGTGTGAATAGAGAAAAAAGTGATACAAAATCTTATTTGTATTTTCAGATCAGGCCTCTTGTGTTATTTAAATTGTTATAAAAAATATCACAAATTTCCTGTATAATTTTGATTTGTGATACAATAACATAGATTTTTATTTTTTTTACAGAGGTGAACTAACCAAGGCACTTGTTGTTTTACTATTTGTTTCACTAGGTATTCTTGATTCATTCATACAGTGTTGCCCGTGCAAGATATGATGCAATTCATTTAAATTTTTGGTTACAAAATATGTATAAAACTTAGGGTAAACCAAATAAGAGACTTCAGGAAAAGGTTGCAGCAATTTATATCGCCTCGTTTTATTAATAATTTCATATTTTAGAGCTAGGGTAATTATATTGTAGATTAAATTTCGATCTTGAATTCTTCTTCCTGGAAACAATTTTTTACTATTTTTATCTAAGATCAATTGAAATATGTAACAGATCTAATGCTTATCAACTTATTAGAGAGATTTCTAAGCTATTAGGCTTTCAATAATGTGACAGCTAGGTCTAGACCGATAGACTTTTGTATTACATAATGGAGCTTATGCTTATCAGCTAAGTAAAGAGTTTTTTACACCATGTATTGGTTTTTTTAATATATATATCTGGACCGAAGGACCAAATTTTTTTTTAAGTGGAAGAATGTCATATAAGCAATAAAGTAGGTGCTTAATCAAAAGCAACTAAAGACATAGGAGTATCGGGTGCTCAGTGAGGTTTGACATTTCAGCATGAATGAACGATCCGCAATTGCAAATCTTTGATCTTTATTATCAAAACTTATGCTGTTAGAAATCTTTAAATCAGAAAAATTATCTGTAGGGACGAAATTTAGTTTTTGGCTCAATGGGTATGTCAACAAACAGAATTACCGAATTTATTGCAAAGAGCAGCTAGTGGCAGTTCAAGAGCGGCCAATGCACTGTTTGGTGCGGTTTATGGGCCGGCAACATCATTGGATCGTACCAAAAATACTTAGTGAGATTTGCCATTTCACCATGAATAGACTAAGAAACGAACAGCGCTCGCATATCGTTGAATTTTATTATTAAAATTCGTTCTTTGTTAGAAATTTTCAAATTTGAAAAATTATCTTAAGCGACGAAACTTATTTTTGGCTTTAATGGGTATGTCAACAAACAGAATTGGCCAGTTTATTGTATAGAGCAGGCAGTGAAAGTACAAAAGTGGCCATTGCACACTGAAAGAAACACTGTTTTGTGCGGTTTGTTGGCCGGCGACATCATTAGACCCTGCTTCTTCAAGAACGATGAAAATCGCTACGTTGCTGTTAAAGGAACAAGACAGCGTACGATTATTACTGACTTTTTTCTTGCTCAAAATGGAAGACTTGGTGACGGTGCCACATGCCACATGTAACGCGATACCATAAACCTATCGAAGGGTGAGTTTGGTGAGAAATTATTCTCACGTTTTGAAGCAGTTTATTGGCTGCAAAGATCATACGATTTGCTCCCATCTCTTGTGTACAGAGACAAACTAGCCTGGCAGACGACATTACAGATGCCATTGGTGAGATGCCGCTCGAAATACTAAAAAAAGGTATGCCAAAATTGAAGCTCCCAGATGGCGAAGCCGCGAGGAACATTTACATAAAGTTAGTGGCAGGCATTTCATTTATGGTCTCAATTAAATACTTCATTCAATTTTGCAAATTTTCTGTGCTTTTTTCAATTTTCAAAATCCACCGTGGCATATACTTGCCATAACCTAACAAATTTCGAATTACATATTAAGCATTAAAACTCCTTTAACCCTTTCAGTGAATTCTTTTTAGTTATAACAACAATTTATCTTGGTCCCTACAAATCCAAAGGTTGTTCATTGTTATCTAATCATATGTATCATTATATTAAAATTCCTTTAAGTATTTAACTGAACTATATAAATAATTGTGCGTAATTTATTGTCTTTAAGCTTGGGTGGGTAAGTTTAAAATAAAACAAATTTATACAAACTAATTAACTTAAATTATTATTTTTTTCACTTCGGTTAAAGCGATTTATTTATTTATTTATTTATTTATTTATTTTTTTTTTTTTGCAAAAAGTCACAATTTTAAAAATTATCCAAAATGTAGTCAATTTTTATTGCCATCATGTATTTGCAATTTATTTTGCATTTTTATTTGTTTATTTGTTTTGGTGATATTCCTGATGAATATCAATTTTATTTTATTTTTTTTTGACAATAATTTTATTGTCTGCAGTAAAAAAAGAAACAAGTGAGGTGGGAAACAAACAATCACATTCAATAGATAATCCAAAAATAGAGATTTCATAAGAGGTTTTATTATCATAACCAACTTGCAGCGTAATGATCATTAAAAGATTAAGCCTTGTTGGAAAAAGCAGTAATGATGACGTTAATCATGTTTCTTTGTTTGTCAGTTCCTCCTTTTTTAGGGTATTTTTTATATTTTATTATCGCCTATTAAAAGATGAACCCGCGGTAACAAACGTAAGTCATACAATTTTTTTAACGATCACTGGGTTTGTGAGTCAATTAATGCTGGATTTTTGAAAGGTTTATAACTAATTTCCGTATTTTATACTTTTGTCACTACAATTATTGTAGACTTTGTGTTTATTCATATTTGCAAATAAAAAACTAAATATTTAGATATTTATTAAAACAGTATCTAATAATTACAATGCTTTTATTTCTTTGTATTTTTCCCTAAAGTTGATGAAATATTTAACTAGAATTTATTTGGGTCAAAGAGATCTTTCACAATAATTGTAATTATTTAAAAGGGAAATAGACGACATTAAACAATATTTGTCATTGGCTTAAGCAATTTTTAAAATTTTTCTTTCGTTATGAAAGAAATTGGTAAAAGGTATGTGACAAATTTTATTGAAAAGTGATTATAATCTTTCATACATTGAAAAGCCGATACA
Source organism: Wohlfahrtia magnifica (assembly GCA_023159175.1). NCBI lineage: Eukaryota > Metazoa > Arthropoda > Insecta > Diptera > Sarcophagidae > Wohlfahrtia > Wohlfahrtia magnifica. Next base: position 4,804,914 of record JAKWBJ010000484.1, read on the forward strand.
CCCAAGACGATGCGGATTTTGGTCCAGAGGCATAATTGGGCCATTTTTCTTCGAAAATGAGCAAGGAGTGGTCGTTACAGTCAATGGTGATCGTTATAGGCCCATGTTGAACGAATTTTTGTTCACAAAAATTGAAGAGGAGGATATTAGCAACATTTGGTTTCAACAGGACGGCGCTACGTGCCACACAGCCGAAGCTACACTCGATGTTTTGCGCCCTGTTTTTGAAGATCTCATTAGCAGCCGCAGAACTGATGTCGTTTCGCCACCTCGGAGCGGCGATTTGACACCGTTGGACTATTAGTTGTGGGGTTCCATCAAAGATAAGTATTACGCCAACAAGCCAGAGACGATTGACGCTTTAAAGGACAATATTCGTGAAGCCATTGGTGAAATACAGCTGCACACAATCGATAATGTGCTTAAAAATTGGACCGATCGTGTAGGCTACTGCATGGCCAGCCGAGGCAGCCATTCGAATGAAATTATTTTCCATTATTAATAGGAAGGATTGTACTTTCAAATAAAAAAAGAAATTTGAGAAAATATTTAGTAGTTTTTTTTATAGCGTTTAAAAAAAATGTATTTGGCGGACTCTTTATTTTAAATACACCTTTCGCAGACTGATAGAATTTTTATATAACCAAATAATGTCATTTCAATTGTATAAAAAAATAATAATTTAATTTAAATTTATACATGATTTAAACAAAAAACGAAATTCAAAAATGGAGAATTCTAAGCTACATATGTTTGTTTTAAAAGAAAAGTAAAAAAATTAATAAGTGTAAGTGTATAAGTGTTACACTGCGAAAATTCTGGAGAAAAATTAAAAAGATGTGACAATTTTGTGAATAGCATTGGCATTCAACCGTGCTTGGAAGAAGAATGAATAACAAAAACAAAGAATTACCAAATGTTTACATTAAAGTATAATCTAGAAAATTGAAGTCAGAAGTGTTGCAGGCAGTTTCCACTTCTTACGCATTAGAAATCAGGTACAAAAAGTGAAGAATATTTTAAAGAATTACTCAAAAGTGGAACTTATAATAAATAATGATGCAGATCTGTGAGCCCCGGTAAACTACATTGCGTCGAGGACTTTTTGAACGGCCTCATTGAGGAAGTGAATTTTATAAATGATGAAATAGAAATTGTTTGTAAAATTATTGAGCTATAATTTAGAAACTTGTGCTGTGATACACCAGCAAAATCTTTCGTTTGCTGACGGTTGCAAAAAATGCACGAAAATGTTTATCTTTAAGGTTTTCTATAGATATTTTAAAAACCATATAAAAAATATTTTTTTAACCTCTAATTTTTACTAGAGCAACAAAGGAACCAAATCACCAATTAAACGAAATAGTATAAAAGAAATAGTAATAAAGTGACTTTAAAACTCCCAATTGGATCCAGTTATACTAGTACACGACTAGGACCAGAGGTACTAGTAACTTTCCAAACACACTCAATACTAATTTGATCACTAAGATGGTATAGGAAAGTTTATAGTTGAGAACTAGTGCTGGTGATTTTTGTACTAGTTTAGTACTAGTTAGGCACTAATTTTTAATTTTATATACATATGTACAATTTATATACATACATATAAACATATGTACCTGCATATATAATTAAAATAGATGTTATATGCTAAAATGCGGCTGATTGTATTAACCGCTAAGTATACTAGTTGTATTTAATCCCCTTTAAAGTTAATAACTTCTTAATTATGTAACCGTTAGGAGATCGATTTAAGATAATATTTCACTATATTAGGGATAATCTAATGCTAATTTACCGGACCGAAATCAATTCTAGCAAACGTAACTTTTTTTTTACTTATATCGTGTTTTTTTAGAGGTTCATAACTTTGAGTTGGCAACACTGCTTTATTTAACTATCGATTTAACAGCTGATAGTTGTTTTTTATTTAGATTGGCTTGATATTTCATTATGGATAAACTTACACCAGAGCAACGCTTTCAAATTGTTGAAGTGAGGATAATCTACAAACTTTTGTCGAAACATTATTACAACCACAGAAAATTACTGTTTGGTGCGTTTTATGGGCTGGCTGAGTTATTGGTGCCTATGTCTTTAAAAATGCTGATGGTCAGAATGTTACTGTCAAAAGAGAACGGTATAGGGACATGACTAGAAATTATTTCGTACATTAATTAGCTGGCATTAATCTTGCTGACATGTGGTTCCAACAGGACGGACCCACATGCCACATAGTGAAACTTTTGATGAAAGAGTAATTTCACGTAATGATATCGTGTGACTTCATTCCATTGGATTATTTTCTTTGTGGTTATGTAAGGTCATATGTCTACGTCGATAAACTAGAGATAATTGAACACCTGGAAATCAACATTCGAAAAGTTATTGCCGAAATACAACCGCCTTGTAGGCGCCATTCGTTGCGGCCACATGGCCGAATTCATATTTAAACATTAATGTCATAAAATTTTCTATCCAACATAGTCCGTTTCATTGATATTAAAAATATATTTCATTTCCAAAGTAAGAGTGAATACAATGCGTCCGGCCACCAACGAGTACCAATCCGAATGTGGACATGACCTCCATCTTGGTGAGGTGTCGGAAACCATCTAAACTCCTATCGATCTATGGGACACGGCACCCGGTTAAGAATGTAACTCCACACCGAGCCAGCATAATTGTCCCCGCGATTTAGGTCTAAACAACAACCACCACGTTGCTCCTACAAGGGGGTCTCACCGTAGTCAGGCAGGGACCGAGGTCTCTGTGGCTCCCGAACCCGTGGTAACAGAATTAAGCCTTCGGCCAAGCTTCGTAACATAAATGCTACTACCAGTGTAAGTCCCAAACGATTCCGGACTGGTGGTCGTGATGAAAAACAATAAACATAAAACACTCAACACAACAATAAACGCAGCCACCCTCATAGATGAACTCTAAGTTACATCGAGCGCCGCGGATACAACACACAGGCACAAAAATACAACTAGTCGAGGATAGACTGGTACATAACATCATACCATGGTCGGCAGCTACGAACCTAAAACAACAAACAGCAAGCAGCAAACACCAACTATCAGCACAACACCGGCAACCGAGCTAGAAAGGCTGGCCGGGAGACCGCTAAGATGGCGGTGCAGGTTCAACCTCTTCGTCTTAGATAAAATAAAGCCAAAATTTGCTCACGTAAATCACAATAGTGGGCTAAGCAAAGCAAATTTGTTTATGAAACGTATTTTTTTTTGCAATTGTAACAAGCTGTCTTATAAATTTTAATCTTTAAATCGACAATCGTTAAAACCAAATAATTACGTTAGTGTAGTATAACAGATTAGTCACTACGTGACACCGTTTTGAGATTTGCCACAAAAACTCGAAAAGCGAACGGTGTCGGGAATACTTCACTCCCACACCATCAGTGCGAAATATCTAAGGAGATCATTTGGTCCAATGTAGAATATCGCTGAGATGTCGTGTAGAAAACTTTCGCTGAAGGTCTTACGGCGACGGTTCATAAAGGCCGAACATTCATATAGGAAGTGCTTAACCGTCTCTTCCTACTCTACTTTACCACAGCTGCAGCAATGGTCGTTGTACTATAATCCCAACCTGTGGGCAAGCTTTCCAATCGGCCTGTTCCCGGTAAGCACAGCCCCCAGTCTAGACTCATTCCTTCTACCATGACCAATGAGCGATCGTGTTCATCACACATCGTACTCAGCCAAGTCAGCTTCGTGATCCTGCAAATTCAGGTACAGGGTGGGCCAAAAATCACCATGGGGTTAAAAATTAATTACATATTTTTTTACATAATTTTTATTTAATTTCTTTCAGATTATATAAGTAACACCTGTAGAATAAAGAAACAGAATAATAAAGGGTCCGCTATCTAACGTTTTTTTTTCAACTCGTGCATATTTCGTGAATGTCTGATTTGACAGATAATTAGTTTTATCCTTCCGCTGAACGAATATGGTTGTGTATACGCTTGAACAACGCTGGGGAATATTGCGACATTACTTTGAAAATCATGGTAATGTTGCAGATGAAGCTCATTTTGATCTTGGCTTGTATGTAAACAAGCAAAATTGTCGCATTTGGTGCACAGAAAACTCGCATGAATACATTGAAAAGCCGATACACCCAAGACGAGCAACTGTTTGGTGGGGATTTTGGGGTTTGAATGGGGTGCCGTCAAAGATGAGTGTTACGCCAACAAGCCAGAAACAATTTACGCTTTAAAGGACAATATTCGTGAAGCCATTGGTGAAATACAGCTGCACACAATCGATAATGTGCTTAAAAATTGGACCAATCGTGTAGGCTACTGCATGGCCAGCCGAGGCAGCCATTTGAATGAAATTATTTTCCATTATTAACCGGAAGAATTCTACATTCAAATAAAAAAAGAAATTTGAGAAAATATTCAGTAGTTTTTTTATAGCGTTAAAAAAAAATAATTATTTGGCGGACCCTATAGAATTTTAAACCAGCGATTTCTTATTTTAACTCAAATAGTATATTGTCGACATTTTAACGTTAGAGATTCGCCCTCTGAAACAATAATTCATGGCATCGTCGGAGATATGCTCGAACCAGTGGAACATGTTTCGCTCAGCGCAAAATATTGAGCAAAGTGTTAACGAAACACCAGAAACATCTATCAGAAGGCGTTCTGCTCAGCTAGGAATAGCTTGTATGTCAATGTGGCGCATTAAAAAAAAAGATTTACTGTTATTCGCATATAAGGCGCAATTGGTGCAAGATCGGCAACGTCTAAAGTTTGCAATTAAATTTCAACAGTTGGCCAGAAATGAAATTAACTTTATTGGAAATCTGATTATGAGTGAAGCTCATTTTCATTTGAATAGATTTTTTAATAAGCAGAATTGTAACGCCAATCGCATCGCATTAGGTGTGCAGTATAGTGCGACATTACATCTGAAAATATCATTGGTGTTATTTCTTCGGAAATGAAGATGGTAGTGCTGCAACCGTATAATACCGATAGAATACTTTTTATGTTCTGCTTTTGAAAACAAATCTGAAATGCGGTTTCAGTAGGATAAAGCTATTGCTCACACTGCCCGAGACACAATGGCACTTTTAAGTCAAATTTTTAAAGGGCCAGCGCGTACGCTAGATTTGTCAGCAACCGGCTATTTTCTGTGTGGTTATTTGAAGGAGCGAATATTGTTGCAGAAATTCGAACGCTACAGCCACAAATTTTTAAAGATGTTATGAAAAATGCTCTAAAACGATCCCATCATTGCGAAGCTGAAAACGGAGGTCACTCAAGTGACATTATTTTCAATACTTATGATGTTTTTTTCTCTGGAAAAAAATTTACTTTGTTGAACTGTCTTTCTGCGTGTTACTTTTTAAATAAAATTATAAAAAGATAGGCTACTGTGTTTATGTCTGACAACTTTAGCCTACGTTTTATAGAAAATGTAAGAAATGCAACATTTTTTTCAGAAATGAAAACGCCATTAGTAAAAAATTTCCATTTTGTGTATTTTATAAACTGAAAAAACAATAAAAAAAATATATAAAAGAAAAAGTTATTAAATTTTTAAGCCCCATGGTGACTTTCTTTCTTTCGTGATACTATGGGCAATGTCACTGAGGCCAGCCTTCGTTCACTCGATGGCGATTCCGCGCTAGCCAACTCGGGGGAACACTCAATAAGTACAAGGATTTATTATTGGCCCTTATGGCCAATGTTTCAGCCCGAAAAACTATTACTATTAATATGACCCACTGGTCTACTTAGGCATTTTAAAAACCCTAAATGAACACTATTTTTAGCACTGTTATGAGGTCTGCATAAAGAAGGCAAAATTAGCTTATTTGCTTTTTGTGTTAAGCCTACTTTCTACCAGCTTCAAAATGAAGTATAGGGTGGCTGATGAAAGGCGCTACAAAAAGAAAATGATATAATTTTTAATCTAATTATTAGTTAAATTTTCTTTCCCAATTTTAGATCGTTATCTATATTTGGTAGAAATGCAAAATTAGGATAATGAAACTCGTATTTGGATTGTACTTCGCTAGCACGCACACTGGTCAATAATTATCGTTCAATGAAAGTCGTATTTTCGGGAGTGGTCAATAATAGGATTTTTCACTATTGACTCTATTCAACAAGTTCTTCAAGAAAGAGATTTGCACCCAGACCGACTTACAGTATGGAGTGCAGTATCATCAAACTGTGTTGACAGGTCATACTTCTTAACTGCATATCGTTATTTAAAAATGTTGCAGAAATTTTTCTTTTCCAAAATGTTCCAAAAGATAATTCCTTTCAGTTTTGTGTGCTTTCGACAAGGACTTTACCAGGCCCGTTATACCGAAAATTTTCAAACAAAATTCTTTCATTTTATTTTCCTTTTCTATACACGACCGAGTACCCAAGCTAAAATCTCCTCAGCGTGTATCGATTTAGAAGAAGTAACGTGTATTTATATTTTACAAGAGAGCTCGTGTATATACACATATTTAGGCAAATCAGTGCACTTGAACTAGTTATCAAGACGTTTCACAATCAAGGGATGTGACAACCTTTTCATACGAGCTGTCGAAAACATTTCTTGGCCTTCCTGGTCTCTACATCTTAGTGCAGCAGATTTTTTCTTGTTGGTTACTGTAAACAGAAATCGTATTAAACGTTCATTAATAGCATTTTGTTAAGATATTATATATGTGAATCGATGCGTGGATTCTATTTAAAATCAAATATTTTTAAAAACCATTAAAAATATTTAATAAAACAAAACGAGCTATCAAATGAAATAAAAATCAATCATTTATATTAAATATAAAATAAAGTTATTTGAGTTTCTTAATGCAGCTAAATTCATCAGCCACCCTGTATTTATCAATATTAGTGCATACCTGAACCGGGCCATGAATATAGCAGCTACTAGCTACATTTTCTTATCATAGGTTGCTCGTATTAAATAGTTATTAAAATTAAAAAAACAAAGCTTAACTTTTCACCAGAAATACAAGTGAAATTAATCAATATCTGATATACAAACTAGTCGACAACTTACACGCTATTTGTGAATCAAAGTACTTGTCACTTACATAGAAATTGGGCTCAACTGATTACCATAAATTAATCTGATATTCTGCTAAACTTAGAAAAGTAAAACATTTAAAATTTTTAATTGTTTGTCAAATTGTTCTATTATGATGTTAAACAATTAAGATTTCAGCGTTAAAAATGTAAACATTTTGTGTGCGCTCATCGGTTTGAGCTAAAATTTATAGCTATAAAGAGTACAATTTTCGCTATTGAAGAGCTTTCGCGGTAAAAGGTTTTTCACCTTCAAAGAAAGTGAAACATTTGAAAACACTATAAAATAGAAATACAGTGTATCCCATAAATTTTGTTTGATTTTATGCCCCTTATAGAAATCTGTTTCAAAAAATAATAATTCACGCGTAATGTATTTACAAATCGCCTAAGTTATTTGTTAAAGTTAAATAAAGATTTTAACTTTTTTTGTTCTGTTTTTACACACCAGAATGTTAATTTGCTAATGTTGACAGTTTTACTTGAAAAAAAAAAGAAATGATAAAATATGCAGTGTTGCTATAGTTGGATCCAATGAACAACAAACATTTAGACAGACAATACAAAGTCTTAATAAATACTAACGGAATTTTGAATAATTTAATACATTAAATCAAAAAGAAAAAACAAAAGATTTTTTTTCTTTTCTAAATCCACTGACCCACTGTTTCTTATGACTTTATTGTCAATAGTTAACTAACAAACTAGTTTTGTACTTTAATTAGCGTCTGATTGTTCTTTTTTTGGTCAAACAAAAATTTAAGGAATGGGCACGAATGTGCACAAACAAGCATATGACGTTCAAGAGGGAAACGTCAATAAAATATGAAACGATTAAGTAGGCAATTTCGAAAATTATATGACAATTAAAAATCAGCACATTGCTCTTGTAGATTGAGTTGTAACCATTAAATGACAGCCACCAGTTGATAGCGAACGAACCCTGAGTGGTACAACCAACGTATGTATGGATGTATTATGAACGGAAGTTATTATGAACGGAATTATGAACGTGAATGTGTGTAATAATTAAATATGTGCCAATACAATACAAAAATGAAGGAGTTACACGGGGACAGAGGGGAAAAAATGTAAAGAAACAAAAGACAAGAAAAAAGAATGTTGTAATCGATAAAGCCTGTTCACATGGTACCCTATACTAGAGGGCACATTTATATTCTAGTGTCATGCAGACTCAATTAAGGTTCAAATAGAAGTGACTTAAAATAACGCCATAAACATAACCATAGTTCTAAAAGAAAAAAATTAATTTACGATGTTACCACTAAAAACTGTGTTGCCCATTAGTTTGGTTTGCTACTTTGCATTTGTATTACTTTGCATTGTATGGCTTTACCTTAAGTCACGTCACATACAATGAACGTTTATAGACGTTTTTCGCGTCAACGTGTCTAACTTTGTACTTGTCTTCACTGGGGAAAGTCAAACTTCGCCAAGATATAATCGCCCTCCAGGTTTTGGTAACGAAATTTCTCGTTCGTGAGTGTGGTAAATGTGAACTGAAGACATTTCGAAGAAAAAATAAAAATTAAGATAAAAGCAGTTCAAGACAGAATACATACAATGCAATTGAATCGAAGTCGAATTTGCCAACTCTGCTGCAAAGCAAACATAATTTTGACTTAAATCCAATTGGTTTGTAGTCCATAGCATATCATAAAGAAGTTTTTGCTTAAAAAGATATTAAAATTTTACTTTAGACTTACTGTGAGCGTCAAAATAAAGTGAATAACCTTATTCTCCAGAATTTAGTCTTTATTTCAGTTTTTTAAAATACGACGAATTTAAACGTTTTATACTTTTTTAAAACTTTATTCAAAGCTTTACAAAACTCTTAAAAACAACAACTAAAGCTATGCAACTAAAACGAAAGGTAGTCTATTTCTTATGCGTCAAAATAAAGTGTACAAAGAAAAAACAATGCGACAAGAAAAAATATGTTAAAAATACCGGGAAAGTGATACCATTTTTCAGATAGGTGCTATTGATTACAAAAAGAATTTGTATTTGACATTTTCGTAAGACCTCCAAAATATCGAGTTACGGGTAAAAAATCGGTTTTTCGCGTCTTCATGCACTTAAAAGATAAATGTTATCCTAAGAATCTTAAAGGATTTTGGAAGAACAAATCTATTAGGTGGTGTATACTTTACTTAAGTAAACTTATGAAATTTTTGTATATTTCTCGAGAAAACAAATTTTTTGTCAAGTCCGGCGATTATTAACAATCATTACACTTTTTTCAATTTGAAATTGACGAAAATGTCAGCTATCAAGATCTTACATGCTTTGCCCAATAGGTGCTATAACTCCGACAATTTCCATCGGATTTTAAAAAATTAAGTATCATTTTATTGATATCTTAACATACTACTTTAATAAATTCAAAAATAGGACGGCTTCCATATAAAATATCGTGAAAGAATGCCTCCAAACTAGGAAAACTGGGGATGCAACGGATAAATAATGTGTATGCTCTAGAAATATACACAGATTAATTAAGTTTATATGTTTTAGCTTAAATTTGTATAAGCATTTTGAAGGTAAACCACAGCATGCTTACACGAGCACAAATATTCATGATTCGCTCTCTGATTCGTAAGTCGTACCCCGTACATGAGTGAATCAACGTGTTTCGCCATACAAAAATTTAAAATCGATATACGTCAGTTTAAGTTGTTTCAGATGAATCACCTTCCGAAACGTGAAAAATTTACTCTCTTCTCTGTTTTTTATCGAAAGTAAAAATCAAAAAAAAAAATCCCATAAAATTGTTAAAGAATGGCAGTCACAACAAAAAAATTGGGTGACTGAATGGCCAGCATAAAGCCCTAATCCCGATCCAATGGAGAATTTTGGGCCAACAGTAAAAATTCTTGGAAAAATGTCATTGGCAACGAATGTATTACGAATGCAACCAAATTTATCTAACGTTTTTGGGCAATCTTGTGCAGATTATGTCTAAATGCATTAAAAGAGCCACAAAAAATAAAGAGTTCTAAGAAGAGTATTGCAAATATAAGTTCCTCTCTATTGAAGCTAACAGTACAAAACTGAGTAAACGCGAATTCCTTTATATCCTTTCTCTCATACCAGTACGATATTTAAATTTGATTCTTATTGTTAATATTTTTCTAAAAGAACTTATCCATAAATAAATGTGTAAAGTTTTGTTTTATTTGATTGTATATTGATAACAGGTAATTTTTGAGCTTAACTTGTAGGCATGCACTCAATTTTGCACGTACGTAAGTGTACTCACAGCGTTGTCAATTCGAATTATATACGTCTCGTGTAAACACCATGATTCAAAATCGTAATTGGGAGGGCGAATCAAGTCAATCATTTCATAGTGGCAACATGCTATTTATTATAATCAAAGTACCATAATAAATTGAAATAAAGTGACTCCTTATGCTGAAACTGATTTAGAGCCAACTTCCTTAAAAATGCTTGCATCAAATACATTATTTTAAGATATTGGCTTTGTCTTGAACTCATATCGAACTGGATAGAAATATCTTACTGGCAAAGTATACAATTTATTGAAGCAAATTTGATGCAAAGAATAAATATTTTTTTTTTACATTTTCTGTACGGCATTACTTATATGAATGAGTACTGTTGGCAATGTACTCGTTTTTATAAAGAAAACGTTTAAAACGAATTTGATTCTTAGTAAATGACTTTTAAATTTAATTAACATTTAAAGAGAAACTACGAAAACTACCTATACCCTAAACCAACAAATGGTTACATTTTATAAAAACATAATGCCCATCTTTCGTGCACATCTGTATGAGTTGAGCAATATTTTGGACAAAGAAATCATATTTGATTAGAGTTTTACGTTTTTATTTAAAAAGCTTCTTCTTTATTTTCAAAAACATTGTTAACAAGTGAAACGGAAACTACGACAACTCCTCTTTTCGTTGTTGTTGTCTTTTCATATATTCAAAGACTTGCAATTGAATTGAATCAATGTCTTTCAGTCACAGTGAGTCAGTTCCAATTCACTAGACTAGATAATTATAGGATATGCAAGAAACCAATATCATAAAACTTTACCTTTCTTAACAAATGATTACGTATTAAAATTTCTTCAGAACTGCTATTTCGCGTATTACGTTTGCCTTGCAATTGAGAACGTTCAGATTGATAACTTAAGTTGCGCGCTTGCAACTCTTCGGTTTTATGAGTTTTCGAATATGAGTGTTTGATGTCTGGCTGTTTATTTTCCTTTTCGTTGCCGCCACCACCAACTGGAATTTTATTTGTACTTTCTGAATTACTGTTGGTTTCTCCTTCATAGTAGGAACAATTATCTTCATCACATGACGAGACGCTACAACAGCAGGGCGGCAAATTACTTTCCTCTTGTCCATCTGTTGCCTTATACGAATTATTCCAAAACATACCATTTGCTCCAGAGCAACATTGGGTGGTAGAGTTTGCCAAAGCCAAAGTTGAAATAACAGTACTGGGATTTGTCGAACAGGTTACACAACTGCTTATGTCACTTATAGCGTCAGTCGAAGATAGGGGAGAGCCAGCACATAATCGGGGATGTTCCTGACTTAATGCAGAGCAGGGACGATTAAAAAACATGCCCGCTGTAGTAGAAAGTTGACAACAACATTCCCTGTCGGAATCGCAAAGTGATTGATTATCAGCATTTGAACTGCCACAACCGGAGGAAGAGTCCGAAGATGTAGAAGATGGTGTCAAAGAACCGGAAGAGTTTGTGGAGTTCTGAGTGCATATTGAAGTTTGAGAGACAAACGAATTAGCTGATGTACAGGAGGAACGGCACAAATCATTGGACTGTTGAGAGCTGCGCACAAAGATCTTCACTGCATTATCATTCGAGTTAATGGGTTTACTTAGGGGTTTCTCGGTAACCATAAGAGAATCGCATTCGATGTAGTCGTCTTGAGTTTCCATAGTTTCGTCCTTGACCCAGTCATCATCGATTGTTATACGTGTGGTTGAAGTATTGGTCTGTAAATTCTTTTTAATTTTTAAACGCTGCTCATTTTCAATATTGCACTGCTTTGTTAGGGAAGTGTTACTATTTAAGGCTTCGTTAGTAGTGGCCTTAGTAAGATTCTTATTGGCAAAGTTACTGACATCATTTGGATCGGCCGTATTGCAATGACTGCTGAAGGTTCCCTGTACTATTTTAACTTGTGAGGAATCTGAACTCTTGGCATCAGTATCTTTCTTAGCGAACTTAATTTTGTCATAGGCATAATCGTTAAAGTGCTCGGACTTATAAAATGTCGTTTTATTGTTGTTTTTAACGTCCGAGCACTTATCGATGTTTTTTAGCTGTGATCCAGTTCTTTTTTTCTCGTCTTTGAAATCATGGTAAGAGGAAACTCCCGAATCGGAGTTACTTTCCAAAGACAAACGTTTTAATTTATTACAGTCATCTTCAAAAGGCTTAAGACACCTTTCATGTTCCGTTTTAGACATGGGACAGTTGTCGAATTCACAGTTTTTGTAACCACAAGTAGATTTGTGTTGATTTTCCTCCGATTTTTGCTTCTCCAAATCGTTCAATTGATTGATAATCAAAAGAGGCTGACGTTTCTTACGTATATGAACTCGCTCCACTTTGGCCTTTTGATAGTTGCCCACAGAAATTCTGGTATTTCGGAGTAAATGTTGGTCTATAGCCAACGAAGATTTTTCGGCCTCAGAGTCTTTGAGTTGTTCAATGGACTTGGATTTTTTTGTACTCTCCACTTGTGTTTGAGTTTGCAAAAACGTTTTAGAAGTCTGCCTATCCGTTATCGGTACAGGTTTGGGTATACGTGATATGACACGGCTTTCCTTTGGCTCGTTACACCGATATTGCACCGTTTCCTGGCTTATGACAGAACAACTATCCGAACATTTTTTCGAACACTCGGAACATTCTGTACAGCTTGAATTTACACTCACCGAACTTCTTTTTTGTGAGTGTTCACGAATTTGCTGGGGAGATTTGAGCCTGCGATTGGGTTCTTTATGCGGCACTGGTGCCGGCCGGCTAGGCTGGGGTGGTATGTTTATCATTTGCTTTTGAGCTTCAAACATTTTATTAATTTTAGCTACAGCTTCTTTGGGATTAACATTGCTGTCACTATTTTTTTCAATTTTTTCTTCCCTCCTCTCTACTTTGCTGCTGTGCTCACACTCGGTATGCTCTATACGAGCTATACGTTCAGCTCGTGACTTAACACCGGCTCGTGCTATATCGCGACGTATATCACAAGTAGACATTTTATTGCGATAATTCCAGCTATTAGACTTGACACCATCTCCATTCAATGTATTGTCAGATTCATTGGCCGTATCGCACGAGGAAAGGCAACAGTTTGAAGAGCTTTCCGTGTTATCAGAAAAGGGTGATAGCGGCGTTTTAATTAATTTCGGTGCTGAACTGGTGGTATGCTTGGAATTTTGTAAAAGTTGCCATGATTCTACCGTGGGAGGCGGTGGAGGCAAAGGTTTATTAGGTGCCTCCAGTCGGTTAACCGTTATACGGGCTACATTTTTGGGAGGTGGTAAGGCATTAAATTTGTGTGTAGTGGTTTTCTTAAAATCCATAAAATTATATTGAGGCACTGAACCAGTTTTGGTCATAAATGCCTCTTTGCATTGGTGTACATAGTTCACTTTTAGCAATTCCATTTGTGGTATTTCAGAACTGGACATACGCGAATCTAAAGTGCTATCCATACCGACACTGGTTAGAGTTTCACTCGAAGGTTTGCGTTGTATGCGATGCATGTTGTAAGGATAGATTTTCGTTTCTTGGATATTTTTTAGAGAGTTAAAGACATGATTTTAGAGTTATTCGTTAGGTGTTCGTTTAATTTCGTGTTTTAGAAAAAAATTTGTACTTTTTTGTTCGATTTTGATATGGCTTTTGTTTCTGTTTTTTTAATTCTCATTAAGTTGAAAATATTTTTTGAAAGGAATTTTAAAATTTTTTCTGTGTATTTCGCTGGAGAAAATCTTTTCATAATTCTCAGTGGGTTTATTAGTAAATTTATTTAGTAAATTTGTTTAATTTCTTATAATTCTCGTTGGATTTTAAAGTAAATATTTTTGTACAAATTTTTCGTTTAGTTAACGGCTTATTTTTCACGATTTTATTATTTATAAATTTAAAAAAAAAATTCCTTTTTATTATTCTTAAGCAGTTGACAATTTTTTTAAGATTTTTAGTTTTATTTTCATATAGTCGTTTGCTTTTTGCACTTTATAGGTGTTTTATATGCTTTATATTATGGCATATATTGATTTCGTTTAAGTGAACTTTAACTAAAAATTCTCATTAAGTTGACATCTTTTTAAGTGCATTTTTCATATTCTCTTATGTTGTTTTGTGGCTTCTTAAGTTGATAGTAACTTTTGTTTTCAGTGTATTTTTAAATTTCGTTCTTAATTTGATTTTCTTTTATTTTATTAGTAGGCAATTTTCGTATTTTATGTTTTCATATTGCAATTATTTGCTTTTTTCGGTTTTTTATACACCAAACATTTCATTGGTGTGTTTGTTTGTTTGTTTTCTTTAAAATTCTCATTTAGTTAACAAGTAAATTTCTTTGTAATTTGTTTACCTAAAATCTATTTAGTGCTTTCTTTTTATTTCAGATTAACCTTGGCTTTTTTCAATGTGTTTTAAAACAAATTTCTTACTTTCATTTATTGCACTTCTTTTTTAAGCCTGGTTTATATGTAAATTTCTTTTTGTTTTTATTTAATCCGCACAACCATATTTTACCATAATTATATAAAGAAGAAGCAAAAAAATAATAAACAAACGGTCCACAACGTTATTTCTTTTTTTTCATTAATAAAAAGTGACACTTCAAACTTAATCTTTAATATAATTTTTTTTTCTTTTGATGAACGTTTTAATCCCAAATATAACTCGTTTTCTTAAACCGTTCTCGCTCGTTTATAACTCTCATCCGTTCACACGTTGTTTAAACATCAAAAGTTCGTCTTAAACTGTTTTGTTTAAGCCTGAAAAATGTGATAAAAGTAGTAAAACTTTTGATATGAGCCAACAGGTTTGAGCGAACGTGTTGCATGGGACATGTATGAAAGCGTGTTAAATTTTATTTCTAGTTTAACTACTTTTTCCCATCAATAGCGTGTAGGAGCCGCCAAATGATGTTTTGGTCAAACTGATAGTTTTGTTGACCATTTTGTTGCATTTACTTGTTCGTATTCTGTATTCTTAGTTTTGTAATGCTTTTTAAATGCATATTATGATCGTATTGATTGAAACCCCATTCTTTTTCATTGTTTCTATAACATTAATCAATTTGTAAGAAATCTATGTTCTTTTTTGTTTTTCTTAATTTTTCCTTTAATGGTTAATACTTTAGAAAAATATGCTGTTTAAAGTTTAACAAGAAAAAAAAAATCACTTAAAAACGTGTTGGTATGCCCCACAAATTCTTTTTTCCAGCAGCTTTTATTGTAATTTTCATTATTTTGTTTTTGTTTTTAACTGATACTTGGTATTGGGTTTTGTTTCATTTATGTTTAACATGTTACATTTCATGTTTTTCTTCATTCGATCTTATCTTTTCCTTTAAATTGTCTGTTTTTCAAATAAAGCCATTTAGTTTTAAGATCATCAAACATATCACAGGTCATGTCAAGATGTCTTTTTATACTTTTTAAAGAATTATAGATGACACAGTTCTTTTGAGGGCATCACATTATTTAAATCAATCTAACAGTCACTTCAATGAAGACATTAACGGTAGAAAAACCAGACATTTAAAAAATGATTCATTTATCATTTTGTGTCGGTTTGTTTTATTCCTTAATTATTATCTCACATAAAATACATAATTTCTTTTTATTCTATTTCTACGAGGGCGGTCCCAAAATTACCTACATTCAATCATAAAACATTAAAACCGGACATTTGACAGGCTATGATGAAAATAGTATTACTGGTTAAATAACCGCTTATGGTATGTTTAGTATTAACATACTGCATCATGCTCAATAAAATGCAAACAGAATTTAAGAGACTTTTGGCTGAATTTTTGGAAGTAAAAATTACAAACTTATTTCTTTATAAAAAAAATCCGACGAGAGTACATACTATTTAAGATTTAATTTCCCTTTCTGTTATGGGATACAAGTGTTTATTTTCTTTTGGGGCTACAATATTCAGCAAGTATTCCAAATTAATGATACAAGTCTTGAACTGTCACTCTACTCTCTTATTCAGTACGATAAGTTATCCGCTTACAGCACAGATTATGCTTTAAAGCATTTAAAACTTTTGAGAGTACTTGGGCAGTTCAACAAATCCGTGGCTTTTTGAATTTTCCGCCTCTTAACTGAAAGGTCAACACTACTGCTGTCAACAGGCATACTACTGGTGTGAGTTGCATACATACATACATAATTCTCCCGACATCCCAAGTGGAACAAGACGGACTTCATCCGATTTTTTTATAGACTTATTAAAAGGCGTCTACAGTTTAACGCCGGCTCCAAACGGCAGATACATTAGTTAGAGAAGTTTTTCATAGCGTAAATACTCAAAACCGCAAGACTCTGTCCTGTCTCCCACTCTATTTGTAATATTTCTTATCGACTTTCTTCTCATTTTAAGTCCCATCGACCTTTTTGTAGATGACAGCGACATTTGTCATTCATATTCTTTTGATCGTAGACCGCGCCTCTTAGAGATTGAGACAAAGAGGATGAATATAAATGACACGCTCACAAGCGATCTGGCGAAAATCTCCGAGTGGAGTACACACAAACGTGGTGCCATGTGTTATGTAGAAAGCTAGGAATCATATGCTCTTGTTGTTCTAGGCATGAGAATTCACAGCGAGGTTCGCTGGAACGATCACATATTTCGAGTGTCGAAAGAAGACGGATTTTTAAGACGGTGTAAGAAATACTACGGGAAACACAAACGACCCAGGTTCGAGCCCCAGCAGAAAAGATGATGAAGAAAAAATTAATTAAGGTTTCGAATGTTTAATAAAGATGCTTCCACTTCCCTCCAGACAACTCTATCTAAAAAATAAGAAGACGCCACGTGAACTTCCAGCATACCTCTGACAATGACAAACATCAGACGAATGAACAGGAAAACACGCAACCTACTGGAAAAAAATTACAATGCTAAGTAAAGATCCACAACCAATTCGCAAAGATCTTTACCACTACGCAAAAATAATATGGAGGGACCTACAGATTGATTAAAGAAACTGAAATAAACTAATGGATGCTTTGTGGAAAGCCAATATGCTCCCTAAAGGAGTGACGAAGAAAATAAAAAAGAAATACTTTACCCTATCCGATATTCTTAATATCTACAAGCCCTACATCCGACCTAAATTGGAATACAACTCTCATATATGGGCTGGCGCTTCAATGTCCATTTTGGATCTTTTTGAAGGATGCTTTGTGAAGGTGCTTATTAATGACGGAAGAGTAGCTAACTCTATCGATTCATTAAAGCATGTCGCAATGTGGCGTGTATTTTATTGTTCTGTCGATACATGACTTAAACCAAGGCTAAGTTCAATAAATACTGTGGAAACTGTGAACCAACAATTCAATTTCGTTGCGTACGTACAAGTAGAGATGCAAACGATGTATCGATGTTTAAAAAACATCGATATTTTGATGGCGACGACGATTAACGTCCAAATAATTGTACAACTTTTTTTGACGCGTAAAAAATAGAGTAAATTTCGCTTTTCTTGTATAACTTTAGTTGTTGTAAGAAATTGGTATTGTTTTTTAGGGATTTTGTAAAGCGTTAAATACACTCTTAAAAAATATAAAATGTTTAAATACACCGTATTTTGCAAGGTTGAAAGTCTTTACTTAAATCTAGAGAATAAGGTTGTACAGTTTCTTTTGACGCTCACAGTATATTTTCATCGATGAATCATCGTCACAAAATCACTATCAAGTGGAGATTTGTATGAAATTGTCATAAATTAAAAATTTTGTTGATAAATCCTTGTGATAATGACACAAAGTAATGAACGATTCTACTGGAGAGCCGAATTTTAAAAGAATTTAAAATACGACTCGTGAGAAGAATCGAAAACAAAAGAATTTAAAAATAAAATTAGGAACGCAAACCGAATCGATAAGCATCAAAACGAGTTGAAGACGAGCAATACTTTTTAGTAAATGTTGTTTGTATAATATAAAACATGCATGTGTGTGATACTTAATGGTCGCTGTACACAGATACACACATACGAATGCATGGTATTACGCATTTAATCTTACACAAAACAACATGCATTAAAATTAATTACTTATTTTCGATTCTTTTTTGCT
This sequence comes from Wohlfahrtia magnifica, assembly GCA_023159175.1. Taxonomy (NCBI): domain Eukaryota; kingdom Metazoa; phylum Arthropoda; class Insecta; order Diptera; family Sarcophagidae; genus Wohlfahrtia; species Wohlfahrtia magnifica. Next base: position 4,823,377 of record JAKWBJ010000484.1, read on the forward strand.
CATTCTTAATTCGATTGCACTATAAAATTCGTGCTCACTGTTAAAGAACAAAACTCATAAGCACAAATTTTTAAAAATATTTAAAAATTATAAATTTGTTCTCACGAGTAGGGCAAAAAATATTTTGACAAAAATATGATTTGTGCCCACTAATTAAGAAATAAAACTCACGAGCACGAGTCATAAAATGAGCAAACCAAAGAAAAATATGCTCACGAGCGGAGTTTTTACGTACTATGATATTTAGTTAATAAATGAAAAAATTAAAAATAAAACATCGGAAAAACATCGATGTATCGGTTTTAATAACGATGTTTGAAAACATTGATGTGAAAAAAAATCACGATATGGTAAAAGAGAACAAAACAAATTCTTAAGATTTCAGTAAAATAGTAGATTTTCAAAATTTTTTTGAATGAAAAGAAAAAAAAAAACACTATTTAGGCCGCGGCATGCATTTCTTTGGGGAAAAAATTATGGTTTTTATGGTTTTTGAATGCTTAAGAAACAATAATTTTTTATGCTTATATGTGTTTTTTAGTTAGAGATACATACATACATGGTGTCTTCGTCATAAATTTTATTTTTATTATTTTTTTATACGCACATAATATTTTAATGTGCCATTTTAATTAATACCTTCAATTTTACAATTTACCTTTAATCGATGGTGGCAGCATAAACATTTTTTATACCCTTTACGTACCTGTAAATAAACAAAAAATAATATATAAATATTTTCAGTTGCAAGTCCTTAATATCGAAATGAGAAGGCGAATAAATATATTGAAACTATGATATTTTTTTTTGTATAAGTCGAGTGTTTTTTAATATTTTTTTCTAACAAAACTCATGAGCGACCTCAAAGAAGAATTTTGATTAAAATTTCATAAATTGTCTATAAAAAGAATACAGAAATCAAAAAGTCCGAATTATTTTGTTATTTATTGATTTTCAATGGTTATGTAGATAATGGTGTTGAAGAAACAAAAAAAAAAAAAAAAAAAATCTAAGCATGAAGAAGTACAAAAATGACCATGACGTTTATCAAAGATTACATTGAAATGTAATTTGCATATGAATAATAATGATGATCAATATGATGGTGATGCTATTAATGTAGTGTGGAGCAATAGTTGAATGACAGTTATTTAATGAAAACATTTTTACTTTTTTATTGTTAATTTATTACAAAGGAAATATTATCAGATTGTATTTAAAAATTTCTTATTTACTGTATCGATAATCCATTTTTTAAATTTATATTTACGAGTATGAATTGTATTTTAAAATGCATACAGTTTGTAAAGAACAGGAAAGTCAAAAGTGTGTATCTTTTTTGATATCCATTCAGTAGGGTGCAAAACAAAGTGCACGTTTTGAAGACAGAATTCCTATCCAATGGAGAATTTTTGGATAATAGTAAAAACTGCTCGAAAAATATAATTGGGGTTCGTGGAACATGTTGGGGCTATGGAAATTTTGGGTAATATTGTGGAGCGTACGTTGAAATACTTTAAAAGAGCCAAATAAAATAAAGAGCCCTAAGAAGAGTATAAACAATATAAGGTCCTCCCTATTTAAGCGAAAAGTACAAAATTAAGTGAATGCTGATTCTTTCTCTCATTCCAGTATTTTAATATGATACTTTTTATTAATGTTTTTTTTTAATGACTTAACAATGAATAAATGTGTGAAGTTTTGTTTTATTTGTTTGAGTATTAAAATTTTTCAGTTCAACTTTAAAACATGCACTTGGTTTTGCTTCCCACTGTACATACTACACCCTGTATTCCAATAAGTTGTTATGAGTCAACCTGGCACTACTTGATAGAAACTATCAGGTAGTGATGGAAATTGAAAACGAAAGGAAATCGGCTAAAAATCGAAAAAAGTTGTGATGGCAACTTAAGATTCGTTTTCAAATCGGTTTTGTTTTAAATCGAATTCGATTTCATTTTTCATTTCGTTCTATGAAAATTTCAACAAAAACAAGTGTGATAGAAAACGAAAATCGAATTGTTTTTACGTTTTCAAATCGAATAGGCAATGATTGGTGAAATGAAAACAATGCAAATTTTTTACAAGAAAGTTCTTCAAAGTGTTACTGAATCTTACAAATATGAATAAAAATTTTAATTTGAAAATTCCTTTCGTAAAAATGCAAATAATTGCCAAAACTATTTCTTATGTTCTTTTTTATTAAATAGATAAAATGTTTTATTAGTGGATAAATAGCATTGGAATACAATTTTTTCCTGATTCACTACTATAGATTTTACAAAACCTGAGTATGTATGCTCTGCTTTTCTGTCCTGAATTCCTCAAGGTGTCTAACAACACCTCATGCTGGAAATAGGTATACCACATGCTAATTTTTGAACCCACTATAAGCTGGAGGAAACTATATTGCTGAGTTATTTTAACAAATATACGAAAAGCAGAAAATTAATTGTGGCGAATTTAGAAATTCAGATTTTTTGTCCCTAAATGTGTTGTAAATTATTTGAATTGCACCTTCCACAAATTGATTGATTAAAGGTGGCTCTAATAGAGGCACTGATGCCTTAGACACGAAACGACTTGCCAAAACACATTCCGAGGTGGGAGAGACGTAAACACCTTCCACCATCTTCGTTGATTTGCCTAACATAGGACGGTGAACAGGATCTCCTTGATAAATCCCATGTGATTTTTTCCCCAGCAGGCGATTATAAGATGACAATTATTGAAAGACCAAACTACAGATATTTAAGGAACCTTAGAGGTTTTGAAAGACACAATACACTGTTGAAGCTTCACATTGTAAATGTGGGTTTCTCTTCTCTTCTTGGCTGCAAGAACATTGCATGGCTCTTTTGGAATCCATTTCACCAACATGGCAGCCAATGACCAGCAAAGTATTATATGCATAATGTGATCCCATACTCTAGTATTGCAACTATGATCATCACTTAGAAAACCCAGAAATTCAAAAATGATAAATTTCTATTTTTCGAAATGTTAAATAATTTTTTTTTACCAGAGATTTGTTGTGTGTGTGTATGAAATTTTAAATAAATAAATATAAATTTAAAAAAACGCGTTGAAATAAAAATATATCACACCTACAATAGATTCGTTCGTTTTCAAATGAAATCGAAATTTCGATTTCTATCACATAACTGTATGTCTTTAATAAAAATTCAGCGATATACGCTTTAACAATGGATTGAAATTATTAAAGGTTCAATTAGACTTAACATAACGTAATAACCGTAACTTTATTCAAAACAACCAAAACTCAATTGATCAATTATGGCATTATGATATGTTACTACTAATAGAACACATTGTTGTTCATAAGATCTGTTGGTTGCGCTACAACTATGGCGTTATTGTATGTCACGTATAATTTGAGCTTAAAATTCACTACAGAAATGTTAACAATGTCGCGGTCGCCGTCCGCAAAAACTAAAGCATTTTTGACTCTTTGAGAAGCTCCTTCTTGACCAGCAATTGTAAATCTGGTGAAAAAATTTGATGTGAAGAAGCGTACTAGTACACATTGATCAATAATAACTGAGAATATTGGTGTTGAAGCCTATTGTGTTGAGGAAAACCCAGGTGTGCCAAATTCTCGCTGATCTTTAGAATTGGGCATTCCACAAATTTTGATAAAGACTTAGATCTTAAGGCTTTCAAAGGTCAGTTAATACAAGAACTTACGCCTACCGAACGTCATGTCTTTGACCTTGAAATTGATGCATAATTTCATTGAAATATCATCTTGAGTGATGAAGCCCATATCAACAAGCAGAATTGTCGCATTTGGAGCTCGGAAACTCCAAGAATTATTGTTGACAAGCCTCTTCGTTCTTAACGTGTGACTGTTTTAACGCGGTATTGGACTTTCATCATCATCATTATAATTCCGACCAGACACTTTAGCAAGACAGTTTGTTTAGCAGATCTGTTACCTTCATAATGAACACCTTCAGATCTGAAACTCTAATGGTAGATATCTCTGTCAATGAGACCCTATATCTCTCCAAGCATCTCCATCTATCAAGAACTCCACATTCACACAATATGTGTTCCGCTGTCTCTGATGCGTGTGAATATTGTCTACAAACATCCACATCCGTGACCGCCGTACTCTTCTACAGCCTACAAAGGCCCTTAAGAAAACCCATGAGGAGTTTAAATTTCGGCTTGCCATACTTGAGAACCTCAGAGCGATGCCCAAATTGCGAACTGATTGCCGCCCTAAAGTGGCGAAACCCTGTTTGAGCATTCCAGTATTCCAAGCATCGAAAAATTTCGCAATCCTTGATTAGATTAATGGTGCCGCATAGCAAGGTTCCGGAACAGTGTAGGGTGTCATGAAACCTTGGACAATACTTTTTAAAAAATAAGGCTGGAGCAACTGGTACGGTAAATGTATTGCTTTTTCGAACGATTATTAATAACTCTGCAAAAGCGATATTGGAAGATATTGATGTGGACGATATTTATTTTTCAACAAGCCGGCGATATGAGCTTTTTCGTGAAGTTTCCAGAACGTGTGATTTCTGCAAGAGGCTATCAGATTTGGCCATCGATATCTTTTTATTTAATACCTTTAGACTTTTTTCTTTAGGTTAACGTGACAGATATGGTCTATGCCACAATGACCCACAATCGATTCATGACCTTAAATATGGATTTAGTAAAGTTATAAAGGATCTACAGCCGCAAATATGTGAATTGATAATCAAAAATATCATGAAAAAAATATGATCCTGAAACGTTAACGTAAAAGCCATTTGGCTGATATTGTTTTCCATTATTATTGGCATTCTCTTTATTATTTAACAACCGATTAAATATAACCATTTTTTTACATATTAAAATGAAACCTTTTATTAGAACACTCTATACAGTGAGCGTCAAAGTAAAACCGCCATTTTATTTGAAAAACATGTTTATTATATTTATAAGAACAGAGATAAATAAAAAGCAATATATTGAAATTCATTGTTGCTAGGAAGTAAAACTTAGCCATTTAGAAAATAGATCACTTTTTATAAAAATATCCAGATTTTTTTCGTGTCAAATCACAGTAAACAAAAGTTTATATTTAATTATTGGTTTGCCGTTCTAATCACCTAGGCATCGAATCAATATGTTTTTAAAATGAGATGAGGTATTTACTTTCATTTGATGTACACAGTATATTAGGAAGATCGATTAGTCGACCTTTTTCAAAAACCGGTTTTCGAATAATTCTAAAAATTACAATTAAAAAAAAACGATTTTCGGTTAAAAATTTATCAAATAACCGGTTAACCAGTTCTTTTATTAAAATAAAATTCTTTCCAATTTTTATTGCATTTGCAAATGTAGTTGATAAATTTGTGTTTCATTTGTAGTTTCTAGCAAGTAAGTATGCTAGAATAACATTCGGTTTTTTCATGGCCTTAACGGACATTTAATTCTCGACAACGCAACATATTACTATTTCATTCAGTGATTCAGTTATGCAGCGTATTTTGTAAGAATTTGATTTGCCAGTGCCTAGAGACTACTTGGTGTAGAATCAATTTCCTTTGCTGCACAATAGCGTCAATCTTATAGGCAAATCGATGAGCCATTCAGCTTACGATTTGATGACACGCATCAATTTCTAAAAATTTTAATACTTCGGTGGACATCTGTAGAAACACATGTGTATACACCACGTATTTAATAGTGTGTGTCACTGTGGTATGTCAGGTAAGATACCCGCCTATCAACCAAGAAGTCATCGGTTAAATCCCAGGCCACACCATCTAACATTTTCAAAAGCGATATCACCTCACAACATTGCTAGCGATTGTTTATAATATTTACTCTGTGAAAAACTTCACTAACTAATACATCTGCCGTTCGGAGCAGGCGTTTGTAGGTCCTTTTCAATAAGTCAAGTTGTTTATTATTCTCGAAATATAAAAAAATAATAATTATTTAGAGAATATAAGAAAAAGTTATTTTTGCTTAAGTGTGCATATCTTTTTCGATCTACCATGGTTTTCACGTTCTTGGTGAGGCGTTCAAGGTTGTCATATATAAAAAATAAAACGTTATATATTAAATTTAGAAAAATACTTAAACGATGAGCATATTTGCAATAAAAAATATAAAAACGTCTAAAAATTATACATATTTCAATTAACCGGTTAATCGTGTTAAAATAACCGGTTTATTCGGTATTCGCAAAATGGACATTTAAAAAAATCGTATTCGACAAAACTAAAAAAACCGGTCGAATAATAACCGTTCGATGCCACTACAGCATATGCACAATGTTCTCAAGTAGTTAAACTTAACTCCCACCATAATTACTTTGACAATAATTGAGTCGCCTTAAGAAAAAGTGAAAAAGCCGTGTTAATGAAGTTTAAAGCGTAAACAAAATCAGGTAAACTCATTCATACTTTAGCACTTTATTTTGGCTGTTAAAAGACGGAAAAAACTATTCGTATATTTCTCTTTCGATTCTGTTTTTTTTTTACTACGATATGCACTCAAGCATAGTTTGTTTTTCTCTTTTTTCTTCAAAGATTTTTACTATTTTAGTTTTGATTGTTTTGTTATTGTTGTTGTTGTTGTTGTTTTTATTAGACAACTAGAGTGTTAAACTGAAAATGATGCACAATTTTTTTCATTGTTCAAGATTTCAATTCCAACATGAAATCAAAATAAAAAAAAAATAAAAAAAAAAAATAAAATCAAACCCCACAAGAAATGAAAATTAAAATTAGAAATAATAACGCGAGTAATAAATAAAACAAGCAAATGTATGAAACGAATGATGACGGGAATGAGTGTCTGATTTAGTGAACACGAGTGAGTGGTAACGAAAGTGTTACTAACACTTGTTACTAATACGACACATTTCTGCATGTAAGTGACTACGATAACGAGGTATATCATCATCTTCATCTCCACCTGTATTATGATTATGTTTTTCATTCGTTTCTATAGCTGAAAGTGACGTGGGGGTTTTTGTGTTTTGTATTGCTTAAACATGTCTAAGAAAGCTATCTGAGACATTAACATGACTCTCAACTTTCTTGTTTGAAGCAAAAAATTCAAATTTTTTTGTTTGTTTATTTTTTCTTCTTCAACTTTGCTCTAAGCGTGGTTTTTTCTAAGAGATATTGTTGGTGGCAACTTGGCTCGCAGTTTGGCTTGTTGAACCGTTAATGATAACCATCTATGATGGCTAATTATATTCTATAACAGTTTTACTAACTTCATTTCAATTTCATTTGGTAAAACGTGTTAAAGCAAAAAGCAAATAAGCGTTGAAAGACGAAGAGTTAAATCAATGCTTTGTAAATTGTAAATTTCGTCTCGTACACACTTTTTTATTTCCCTTGAAACCAATGAAAACGAGAGTACATTGACGGCGTTAAATTGTTCTTCAGTCAACACTTCTAACAGTAAACATTTATTACAGTCAACACTTGTTACAATACTTCTTATAGAAAACACTTCAACTTCTATCTTTTCTTGGAAGATATGTAGGGTAAAACTCAATTTTTGTTGGAGAAAGCGGAGTGTTAATTAAAAATTGGGACTTGGGCTACAGATGGTCAACAATAGGGACATCGATTATTTGATTTTTTTTAACCGGTTTTCGAATAATTCGAATAGTAGCACTTTTTAAAAAACCGCTATTCGGAGCTAATTTCGTTATTGTTGTATTACTTGGTCGAGAATAGAATTAAAGGTCTGTTATTATAGTTAGGTGCCTAAGATAACAAAAATTAAATGTTTTACTTTCAATAAATCTATTAGTAATATATGAGCCTTCAACTGCCTCGACAAGAAAATTGCCTTAGTTTTCGAGCAGTACTGTATGTAAATTTATGCACCATTCTTTAATAGTGTGTGTGTCACTGTGGTATGTTAGGTAAGAACCCACCTTCCAACTAAGAAGTCATCGGTTCAATCCCAGGCTACACTATCTGACAATTTTCAACAGCGATATCATCTCACAAAATTACTGGCGACGGGTTATGTGTATTTACGATGTGAAAAACTTCACTAACTAATATATATGCCGTTCGGAGCCAGCGTTTGTGTGTCTAGTTGATTATTCAATAAGTCTAGTTGATCATTCTCCATATATAAAAATCAATATTTATTTGCAGAAGATGAGAAAATGTTATTTTTGCTCAAGAGTGCATACCTTTTTTGATCTACCTTTGTTTTCACCTTCTTTGTGAGACATTCCAGGTTGTCATATATACAAAAATAATTGAATTTATACAAATAGTTAAACGATGAGCATATTTTCAATAAAACAATATACAAACGTATAAAAATTATACTTATTTAGATTAACCGGTTATGCGTGTTGAATTAACCGGTTTATATGGTATTCGAAAAATTAAGATTTTGAAAAAACCGTATTCGACAAAACTTAAAAAACCGGTTAAAACCACTCGAATAATAACCGTTCGATCTCCCTAGTCAACAGTCAACATTTGTTACTTGTCAGAATAGAACTTTTCGTTCCAATATACTCGAATTCAAGTGCTCGAAATGAATTCGTTCGTAAAGAACGATACTTCTTGGGAGCCGAATTATAAGAAAATGTAAAATATGACTCGTGAGAAGAATCAAAAACAAAAGAATTTATAAATCAAATTCGGAACGCAAACCGGGTCGAAAAGCATGAAAACGAGTTGATAACGAGCAATTCTTTTTAGTAAATGTTGTTTGTGTAATATAAACATGCATGTGTGCGATACTTATTGGTGGCTGCACACAAGCGAATGCATGGTATTACGTATTTAATCTTACACAAACAACATGAATTGAAATGAATTGTTCATTTTCGATTCTTTTGTTTTTGCTTATTTTTAAATCGCTTTCAGTATAAAATTCGTGTTCACTAGTTAAAGAACAAACTCAAAAGCAAGACTTCTAAAAATTTTAAATTTGTACTCCCGCGTCGAGCAAAAAATAATTTGAGTACAAAATATGATTCAAGTCATAAAACGAGCGAACCGAAGAAAATTCTGCTCACAAGCCAAGTTTTTACGTACTATCTTCAAATTAAATATTAAAATTTCCCACGCAGGTCCTCTAACCAAAAAATCTTTTCTAATAGTGCACTTTTGTAAGTCATAAGAAAAAATATGAAAAAAAAGAAAATTAAGAGTAATTTGAAAATCTTATTATTACTGACATTGAAACACAAATAATTTATTTATAATTTTAAGGAAATATTTTGTAAAATTTTGTATATTAACAGAATTAAAGCAATTATTTTGTGTTGTCTTTAGTTTAACAAAATTGTTAAGACCAATTAAATAAATTTACAAATGGAAAAAGTTCTCACAATTGGAGGTAATAAAACGAAAATTTTTTTTAATTCTTGAATAAAGATTACCACACAAAAAAAATAAACTTTTTATTACTCAAATAACTTTTCTAATAAACTTTTAATTACTTAAGGTACGGATAGATTAAGCGTTTTAATTTATGTAATTAAATATAAAATTTTTTGTAGCAGCTGAGAATATCGTTTTTCATAAATATTACCTTAGAAAATATATTTAATTACTATTTTTTCTAATCTAATTTCATCGTCTAAAGTTTCAAAGTAAAAAATAATAAAATTGTGGCTATTTTGTGCTTTTATATGAGAATTATGATGATACGATATTTTAGTCTTAGTCCATTAGTTTGGTGGGTCATAGGGTCGATTCACATAGAGAAAATGAAGTAATATTTGAAATTTGTTAATCAAAATGTATAATAATATACTTGAGCACGTCAACTAAACTACAAAGGTCTGTAACATTAACTCTAAATAAAACATACAGTTTGTCAAGAAAAATTTTTTACATACTAAAAAAAGAATTGAGTTTGACTTTTAAGATTAAACAGATTAGTTTTTTTTAGTTTTTTACATTTTTTTTTTGTTAATTCAATTTCATCTAAATATTAGCTAACAAATAACGGCAAAACGTTTTTCTTGATTTTCTTGACAAACTGTAATTTTAGCTTTAGTAACAGTTAAAACTGGATGTTTGTAGACTGTGCTCACAAGCATCAGAGACAGCGGAACACATATTGTGTAAATGTGGGGTTCTTGATAGGTTTATTGAACATAGGGCCTCACTGAGTGACATATCCATCATTATGGCTTTAGATCTGCTGGTGTTCATTAGAAAGGCAGCAGATTTGTTAAACAAACTATAGACCGGAACTGACACAATAGATCTCATGGATCGCAATGCCCTGCAATAGTGCTTGGTCGTTATGATGATGATATTGATAACAGTTAACACACATTCATATGTGCGTACATAACTTTATTTCATGAAATTAATTCCGAATTTGGGGATTTCCCTTATAAGAAGTATAAAAATGAAAATGAAGTTCAACTTATATTGTCTTCTTTTATTCAATTGCTTTTTTGTTCCTATTGAAAGCCTTTCTTAGTTTTTTACATTTGCTTTTGCTTAGTTTTAATTTATGAAAAAAAGCGCTTTAAATTCCACTACATTATGTTTTTATACTTAATTTTTATAACCACCAATCATATCATATCTGGTCATAACCCCCAATAAAGCGCTTATTTTTTTTTTTTATAAAAATCGATAGTATTATATGGTTCGCACCATCACACAAAATTTTATAGCTGTAAAATGTACCCAAAGGTACAAACAATTAAAAAAAAACTTATGTACAACACTAGAAAAATTTTTTTTTTAAATTATCTTCTTTAGAATTAATCTTTTGCCGCCTACGCCTTTTTGGCAGTTCTGACGCGATATACATACAGTCAAGGAAAAAAAGTCTGTATACACTCTACGATTTTGAAGTTTTAGAGAATTAGTGGCGAAATTTGAAAAATATGTTATACCAATGTTCAATGGAAACTCAAACAGAGATACATATTTCAGTTTAAACTATGGTAGTAAATCTCCAAAAGGAAAATAAATCATATGAAAAAATTGCTAAAATAACAAAATTCAGTCGTGCTACTGTATAGACGATCATTAGAAATTATAACAACACAATAGTGCCGAAAATAAACCACGATTTGGCAGACCTAAGAAGCTTTGGAGACGTGAATAATAAAAGCTTTACATGACAATGGACTTCATAGCAGAATAGCACGCAAGAAGCTATTAATTTCAGTAAAGAATGGTGAACTTCGTATCGAATTTGCTAAAGCACATGTAGCCGACAAGGGTATGGATTTTTTTTAATCGTGTTATATTTACCGAAGAAAGTAATTATAATATTTTCGGAATGGTTGGCCGTTCCAAAGTTAAGAGAAAACCAAATGATCCAAATAATATTATACCTACACTCATACACAGTGGAGGCAATGTAATAGTTTGAGGCACCATGGCGTCAAATTAAGTGGCTCGTTTGGCTTTATTTTGTGGTAATATTGACCGCTATCACAATAAAATCATATTGGAGCAAATTCTGAGGCATCTGTTAATAGCTTGACCCTGGGATACCAATGAATTTTCCAGTAAGATAACGGCCCTAAGTATACTGCTCAATTTTGTCGAGACTGGCTAAATTCGCCACCCTAGTCGCCAGACTTAAACCCAATACAGCACATATGGGACATTTTTATGAAAATATGGCATTAGTAACCGTAAAACATTAAAAACTGCCTTTATGTGTGCATAGGCTGGAACATCAGGGCTTAGATGATGACTACTGCAGGACAGAAATAATTTAGAATAGAATTCGGAACATTTGCAACCAATATTCGTATCGAATGAACAATAATTATAGATACCAATTTGGTTTAACAAACATATGTATGTATATTATAAACCATTTTATAGGAAAATATATAAGTTTCATGTATGTATGTGCCACTGCAGAGGAAGAATTTAATTGTGGTTTCGAATGGTTAACTTTAACTTCCCTCCAGACGACTCCATCTAAAAATAAAGAAAAGCCACACGTACTTTCCCGCTTACCACTAGCGATGATGGCAACATCAGACAAATGATCAGGAAAACACGCCACCTACTGGGAAAAAATTACAATACTAAAGTGAAGATCACCACCAATTAGCAAGGATCTTCACCACTACACAAAAATCATATGGAGGGAAATATAGTGGATTAATTATCTTTTTAGCTTGAAAGATCAAAATAATTAAATAAACGGAATCAAAGCAATGGAAGCTTTGTGAAAATCTAATATGCTCTCTAGAGGAGTGACGCAGAAAAAAAATATAACTTACCATATCTCCGACATTTGATTGGTTATACCAACAAATGATATACGAGATGAAAGTTCAATCGATTGTGTAAAAAATGCTACATATGACGGATATTTTATTTACCGGCTAGTTTCCGATTTAATGGCAGTTTTGTAAAAAAAAGTTTCATTCAAAAAATCACTTTTTCGTTCCCGGTCCACAATGGGTCAATGGATCCAAACTTTTTATAAAATAAATGAAAGGTCTTCGTTAGAACTTTTATTTAATACCCATATTGACACGTTTACTGATCAATATATATCGAGCTCCAAAATTCTTATATAGCTGATCTTAGAATATTTTGTTTATTTAAGTAGTATTAATGCTTGTCACATAGGAATCCATATTTAAACCAAATTAAAGGTTCAACTTTCACCTTGAATTCCTTAATAAGTACTCAATTAATATTAATGAAATTATGACGAAGTAAAGTTTTACTTGCCTCTGTCCATTAAGAAAAGAACTACAAAAATATTTTCATTGGTTCAAAAGTTACAGGTTTTTTTTGTGCTATTGTTGTTAATTCTCACAGTTTTGGTTTTCTCGATATTTATCTCAAGTCCAACATTGTGAGTCAGTTTTTCCAAGTCTTCTAATTTTGATTGCATGTTGGAGATCTTGTGTGTGAATAGACAAATATCGTCCGCATAATCCACGTCCTTGAGATATCGTGAGAGACTCCATGTTATACCTCTCCTTTGTGAACAGACTTCGCTCTTGAGCTCATCAAGTACGATGGTGAATAGTAGAGGTGAGAGTAGACGTCCTTGCTTTACTCCAGCGTTAGTATGGAATGGTTGGCTGATGCTCCCATTGTGAAAACCGAGTGTTCGGCATTCTCGTACATTGCTCTTATTATTCGGATTATTTTCTGGGGTACTCCTTTTCTCCTCAATGCTTTCCATATGGTAGTCCTTTAGATGGTATCGAAGGCTTTTTTGAAGTCGACGAACAGTAGGTGTAGAGGAGTACGCCATTCGGCGCGTATACAAAGCGTTTAAATTAGTCTTAGGAAAAGACCCTAAGACAGTGGATTTTGCACATGTCAGTACAAAATAAATTCTTAAGTGAACTCTAACAAAATTTTTATTATTTTTATTACTAAATTTCTTATTCACATAAATTTTTGTTCGAAACATATATTTGCGTAAAAAAAGTATTACGTCTTCAAAAACAGCTGTTACGAAAAAACATTTTTTTTTTTTTTAGCTTAGAAGTAAAAACAATTTTATTAGTTAAAAATTCTTTTCTTTAATTTTATTATTTACTTCTTAAAGCTTTACCTTTTCATGAAATTAATATCTGCTGCGTTTTATTTTTAACCGAAATAAAAAAAAATTTAAGACTTTTTGAGAAGCTTTTCTAAAATAATTAATCACTGACTAATTATACGATACAATTAAAGAAACAATAAAGAAAATAAAATTTTGAAGAAAAGTACAAGTGTCTCGTATTATCTTTTTAGAAAAGAAGATTTTGTTAAACAGAGCGTAATAAAGCGTAAACACCGCATTGGATTTGAAAACAAAAATAGGAAACTTACTTTTATTTTAATAAAACCATACTCCCTACGATGTACTTGAAAAAAATATAATTATTTTTGACTTTTTTTTGTTATTTGAAAAAATTTTATTCATTTGTAAATTTAGAAATTTTTTTATGGTTTTTTTAATGATTTTATTTATAATTATGTATTTGTTTTATTGAAATTTCTTTTAAAAGAAAGTTCTGTTTTTTTTTCCAAAAAATAATTATCTAAATATTTATGCTGTAAGATGCAGCATATGGAAATATTTAATTTTAGTTTTAGTTTTTTTTCTTTTTTATATATTTTAATGATGATTTCTTTGCCTTAAAGCAAAAGTTATTAAATTTTATTTATTTATTTATTTTTTTTGTGTATTTTTCTTTCTATACAGCTTTTATTCGTATTAATTTCTGTCTCTGCTAAAAAGTTCAAAAACCCGAAAATGGTCGATAAGTTTTAGTTTTAATTGCTGGCAATTATATTTATTTACTACTTTACGCTTATTAACAGATTCAAAATTATAATAAATTTTTAAAGCATTTCGTTTCACTTTACTTTGCATTGTTTTATTTTGAACTTAAATGCTTTACTATAGAAAATCATCCAGAAATTGCTGAAAACAAAAATTATATTTTTAATTGATTTTTTACGTGCCCCTTTAAAAATCCATAAGATAGGCAGCCCAATTTGGTAAATGAAAATTAATTTTTGCTGCCATAAGCGAGTGTTGAATTAAATTACTTTCTAAACAATCAACTAACTAACTAACGTTGTCTTTTGTAAGTTTGTAAGTATTTTACGTGAACTTTTACAAGATTAAAAGTGAAATTTTGCATTTCAGTGAAAATAAATTTTAGGTGTTTGTTTTACCTTATTAAATACTAGAATTTATTACTTTTCGTCAGTTTTAAAATAAAATTATTAAAAAGGTACTTAAATTCAAAAAATTTAAGTAAGTAAGTAATAGCCAAAGCCGAAAAGAGAAGAGCCAATATAAATCATGTAAAGATAGTTATTAAAACTTTTTTTTAAATCAATATTCTGCATTTGTTGTGGTTCTATGATCTCCAAGGATCGTTAAAGGCAATAATAATAATAATATTCCACATTTTTTATATTACAGTGGCGGGGAATAACTCTCAATAATATCATTCATACAGTCATCGCTTAAATTGGATGCTTTTAATATGGTGTTACGCATTGAACAAGCAGGTTTCAGACCACACAGGATATGTATGGATCACATAAATAGCTTTCGAATCACTATTGAGCAGACCGTTGAGTGGCGCTCCCACTTTACCCTGCTTTGACACTCATGTACACTCAGATATTTAGAATGCATTAGCCTGTAGAGAGATGGTCTGTTCAGAAATGCGAGCTGTTGTGTTCTACATGATGGCAGTCTCAATGGTTGTAAAAGTTGCTATTAGGCAAGAAGGTGTTTTTTCCCACTGCTATTCAGCGTTGCCCTCGACTGTGTTTTACAATTATAGTACGTAAAAACTCGGCTCGTGAGCAGAATTTTCTTTGGTTCGCTCGTTTTATGACTCGTGCTCGTGAGTTTTATTTTTAATTCGTGGGCACGAATCATATTTTTTTGCTCGAAATATTTTTTTTAATTTTTAAATTTAAAAAATTTTAAAAGTTAATTTAAAATTTAATTTAATTTAAAATTTGTTAATTTAATTAATTTAAATTTTAAATTTTAAATTTAAAAATTGTTTGATTTGAAATTTGTGTTTACAAGTTTTGTTCTTTAACTTGTGAACACGAATCTTATGCTGCGAACGAATTAAAAATAAGCAAAAACAAAAGAATCGAAAACGAGCAATGCATTCTTATGTGTGTAGCTGTGTATATCTTGTGTGCAGCGACCAATAAGTATCACACAAGCGCATGTTTTATATTATACAAACAACATTAACAAAAAGGAATTGCTCGTTTTCAACGCGTTTTGATGCTTTACGACTTGGTTTGCGTTCCGAATTTTATTTTTAAATTCTTTTGTTTTTGATTCTTCTCGCGAGTCGTATTTTAAATTCTTTTAAAATTCGGCTCTCAAAAGGAATCGTTCTTTACGGACGAATTTAATTCGAACACTCTTACTACTCTGATTAAAACGAGCCTTATACTATCCAAGAACTTAACACAAGGCGGAAAAACCTCAACTATACCGGTGATATGCGTCTCTTGGCTCACAGCCCATCCAACATGCAGAGAAAGTTGAATTCTCTACAGGCTTAGGTGTACAGAGTGGGTTTGAAAATAAATATCATCAAAAAAATTGGGAATAAAAAGTTGACGAAAGTTTTGTCCCTTTGCTTATCTTTAAGACGTTTGGTGGATCCAGTGCTTCTGACAACCGAAGCAGAATGAACCAAATCCAATCTTTTGGTCGAGTAAACACCACATCTCTCCCAAGGCAAAAATTAACATCTTTAACTCGTGTGTAAAGTCTACATTTTTGTATGATTGCAGGTCGTGGAATGCAGCAGTAGTTGCTGGCTTTTATAAACCGCTGTCTACATTATATTCTGACAATATTCTGGACAGAGACGATATCCCACCAATCCTTATGGCAAAAAAAACACATCAAGTTCCAATTAATAGAGACGTTTGTCCATGATGTAGTCTATCTCATCTGCTTTTTCATATTCCAAGACGCACTGAATGATTTCAACATTGGAATCAAATTCAATGGGCAATATATCAACAATATTCGCTACGGGAACGACGTAACATTATTGGCCGATAACAGTAATGATTTACAACGGTTATTAAATGCCGTTAATGCAAAAAGTAACCATTTCGGTCTGAATATTAATATAGACAAAAAGAAATACTTGATAGTAATTCGAAATAATAGTCAATATATTGGAACGATCTTAAACATAGAAAACAAACCTCTCGCACGAGTTTCACAATTTAAATATCTCGGCTATTGGTTACAAAAGATAAGAAAATTAATGGTCGCATAGAAATGGCTAGAAGTTCATTCTGTAAATTCCACAAATTACTAACAAGTTGAGACATTAATATCAATCTCAGAATAAGATTTATGAACTGTTATGTATGGTCAATACTTTTAAGTAAGACGAGGTATAGGTAGAAAGCAATTATCATGGTTGATGAAAAATTATTGGTGAACTGGTTCACAGCGTGAAAAATAGAGATGATTTTCTGCAATTAATTAACAGCATTCAATGATCTTAATATATTTATTATATTGTTACGAAAATAAAAATGCTAAAGACAAAATTCACCACGTCAGAGCTTATTATGAGCTTTTAGCTAAAAACAATGTATTGGCTTGTGCCAAGGCTTAAAAATTCTACAATTACCTGCTCTAATTAAGAGTGCTGCCAAGTGCATGGATCGGTTACTTTTTGTGTTATTTTAGAACATTTGAATTAACGGCGAAAAATCGAAGATTCGTGTCCGTACTAGAACATTCTAAACTAAGATAAAACACTATAAAAGGCGGCAAATTGCGGCTGGTGAGTTAGTTATTTTTGAATGGGCTGTCAAGAAGTAAAGTCTGTTTAAGGCGCAAATAAAAAGTGTTTTAAAAGCGAGTTTGGTGTATTAAAGTACAGTGGTATTAATAAAGAAAGAGACAGATTATAAAACAACTAAAATAAAAACAGAGTTTTATTTTCTTTTAATGCAATATAAACGAACTCAAACGTTTTAAAAAGGTTAAAACGTAACAATATTATATTTGTTATATATATTATGTTATCTTATATTATATAAGTATGTTATATATCTGTCACATTTATTATAGTATACATATATGAATTTATTGAGTTCTGCATGCAATCGCTTAAATTCAGAATTGAATATTCAATAAAAAAAGATATAAAAATTAGTGTGTGTTTGCATATATGTATGTTTGTTTGTGCCTTATAGAACCGATTATCTTGAAATTTTTCAGTACCTTTCCGTATGTTTGGATAATGTGTCTTTCGAAAGGAATTGTAGATTATTTTAGATGTTTGGATTTGAAGCGGAAATGAATTAAATGAGGAAAAAGTAATATAGGGGTAGCGAAGCAAGCCGGGTTTCAACTAGTAATAATATAAAATACAAAACTGTAAAAAATGGTTTCTAAGCATGTTGTTACAATTTCGGCAACCCAAAAAATTTCTAACTTCTACCGATTTTTGGTAAAACTTTTACTTCAAATCAAATTCAAATTCAAAGCAATTTTGTTATAATAGGACACATTCTGGCTTCATATTCTGCTTACCCAAAAATTTGCTGGTTTTTGATCCAAAATTTGTTTGGTAACTGTTGTTATCCATGGACCGTCAAAGTAAGGAGAAGAAATTTTTGCCTAGAATCCAGCCAATAACTAAGTGACTTAGAAGTTTTTACGCATTAACGAATTAAGCATAAACCATTATTTACCAAATTTGGTACAAATCTCAGGCTGCATTTTTCGCAAAGCATAAACTCTTTTAAAGGGGCAATTACGTTTGTATTCAAAGATCATCCTTAAGCCATAAAAAGATGATTTGAAAAATTTAAAACGAAAATTTGTTGCTTAATCTGATATTTATAATAAAGTGAAAAAGTATTTTGAAAATCAATATCATTTTCTTTTTTTAATCCATTTAATTCACTTACATTTTCTACACGTTTTCTTTTCAGATTTGAATTTCGTAAATGCAAAATAAATAATGTCACATGAAACATTTTTTGAAACAAGCACTTTTAGGTATTACATTTATTTTTAAGTTTTTTTTTAGTATTATAACATTCAATTTACAGCCGTTTACCCATCTCACGTTTTTTATGATGGCTTGTTGTGTAAAAATATTTTATTTTTTTAATTTAACGTACAACACAGATGAATAATTTATAATTGTAAAAATTTCATATTTCGCTTAAAAACAATAGATTGTACTCGTAGTCTATAATTATAATGATAAGAATAAAAATATCAAGGTTTCTTATCTTTAAAATGGATAAACAGAAGCGCAATGAGATACGAATTATCAGAATATGATAACGGACGAGGTACGTCGTGGATATAGAGTACTTGTGGAAATAATGTTGCAGGCTATATTAGGGAGACATTTTTAAAAATATTAAAAAGTTATTTGTCATAAAAAGTTTTTTTTTGTGTAGATAATAAAGTCTTTTAAGATGTTTCTTTTAACCCTTATATGCACACCAAGGTTTTCAACTAAAGTTATTTCATAGATAGATGTTAATATTCATAATATTCATCCGGCCAAGAATTCAACACTCTAATAAGTTACTTGGGTACTTTTATGAGTATTATACTGAAATTCATCTATTACTAATTATATATTGGACGATAAGTTGTGCATATGTACCTCGGAAAGAGGTAAGACCGAAGTGGCAGAACTAATCCTTTTTGACTGATTAAATGCACGAAACGTTGGTAAAGATCCCAAAAAAGGCTTGTCAACAGATCGTAATAAGTGGAGAGGCGTCAGAATAATATGATTTAGGTTGAAGCTTTTGGGTCATATTGCATTTGTACCAACCATATTGGACCAAATCGATGAGCTCCAGGTCTCCACATCTGATGTTCTTTAATTTCGAATAAGTTTTTGTCCGCCTTAACCCCTTAAATGGAAATGACTTCGTCCTCGCCTGCTAAGATTTTCTTAACTAAATTTGAATTTGTCGGGTCTCGCCTGCAGTATATTTTAATGTTTAAAGCCATATGAATTTCGTTAACTGTCTGCACGCGTACTAATTTTCGAGATTTATTCCTAAAGCAAGGGGTTAAACATCACATCACTTACTGGCAAAGGGATTCCGTACAAAAAAGTCTTATACAAGGGCAGTGTACGGCATTTCAGTGAAGAGTTTTACATGGAACTTTCTTTATGAAACATCTGGATGACTAGAGTAATGCTGATGATATTACGTTGATATACATGAAACGGCGGTGGTAGGGGGTGTACGGTGTGGAGTGATTAGAGTGTTGCATACAACACAAGCGGCCAAGGTTCGAAAAACCAGCGAAGGAAATGATGAAAAAAATTTAATTACGGTTTTCGAGTGTTTAATTAAGAGACTTCAACCCACCTCCAGACAAATCCATACAGAGGAAGTCCCCCGGACATTAAAGCTTACATCTGACGACAATGACAAACTGGAGAAAAATTGCAATGCTAAATAAGGATCATCACTAGCACTTGGCAAGGATCATTACCAATATACAATCGCAAGGAGGCGACTAATCATCTGCTTAGCTGGAAATCAATTAATTAAACTAAAATAAGGCGGTGGATGTTTTGTGGAAAGTCCAAGAGGAGTAACAGGTAGTAACAGGGTTAAGCAAAGCAGGCAGTCGCTTTAGATAAAATTAAAAGTACGGTCACATTTGTCAAATATTTGACGAATTTATTATTATTATTTATTTTATTTTTTAACTTCCTTTTTCAAAATAAATTATTAAAAAATTTAAACCCATTTTTTATACTTTTATTTTGTTTTTATGGTATTTAAACCATAATTCTTTAAGAAATGTTTACATAAAGGAAATGCTTCCAAAAACTAAAGACAAAATTTAAGCACTTAAACCACAATAGGTGGGTTGAGCAAAGTAGGCAACCGCGGCTTAAATAAAATTAACCCGAATTGTCCCCGTGTATTTATATGGACACGCAAATCAGCCGTTGCTAAAAGAGCCAGCAAAAGTAAACAAATTTCTTTAGAATAACGATTAAACCTGCCGTTGCTTTTTAAAGTATCAATGTTTTTCGTTTCAATGCAGTTGGTCAACTTTTGAAATAGAATTATTATATTTATGCTACAAAATCAAAATTTTTCACGAAAAGTTCCAGGACAATTCGAGTAAAGGCAAAATTTGATCATAAAATGTCTTTTCTTTTGTAACCACGCCCAGCTGTTGTACAAATATTTATCTTTAAATTAACAAGGATACACTATTATGCCATGTTTACACAATACTTCGAAGTACTATGTTCGCTGTTTGAATAACTTTATGAAAGATACCCTGTTTACATGGTATCTTTCTAATTGGTTTTTTCAGTTCTCTTGTATGTTGTTTTTTTATTATTAAATTGTGTAAATTGCATGTTAATTATGGAAATAAAATCATGGATAAAATAAAAAATCATTATTCAAAGATTAAATACATAATTATTTTTCCAGCAAATATAAAAGGGCAACGTTCTTAACTTTTTTCTTTTTATTTTATTTTGTTACGTGTGTACTTTTTTATGGGCCCGTGTAAGTTAAAGCAACCAAAGAACTTCAAGTTTCGTTAATCCTTACCTGGGATATATCCTGCGTATATTGTGATCTAACAAGTAAATATTCAATACTGAGCTCTATAGAAGATGCAAGCAAAAGCATTGCCTTGAAGGTCAGATTGGGGAAATTGCACTAGATTGAGCCTACATTGTGGAAACTTACATATATGCAATATTGCAAAACAAGTCATTGATTTAAACTCGAATGAAACGCGGATTTGTAGTAGACTGAGAAGTATATGGTGAATAAGCTTTTTAGACGATTAAAGCCTGTTGATAAAGAACTCAGCTGGATGGAGATCACAGTTAAGATTTTTTGTAGAACATTTTAAACTTTAACGTGTTTATTTTGCCGTGCACATAAGGGTTAACTTAAACCACTGATTAAGATGAAATTCATCTGAGTTTAGTGGTGAAAACAGATTATAATTCCCTTTGAGTTATTTCTTTATGCACTAAATAGTTTTATATGAAATATTTTACAACATATTTCATATCATTCTCAAAAAATATTGTTTTACAAAGAATAAATAAAGAAAATAAGGTTTATTTTCCCCCTTCACCCCTCAATTATAAGTTTATTTATCTATTTGTATATAAATTTCTTAAAAAATTACTTAATTTCGCTTTTGAAAATAAGTAATTTGTTTTAAAATAATTGTTAAACAAATATATGAATTGAAGCAAATTATTTATTTAAAAGCATTCACATGTTACAAAGCCAAAATATATTGGCAACAATAAATCATATAAATTGGCATGAAATAATCAAATTATTGTTCAGATATTAAAGGACTTGATGGAATAAAATACTTGAAATCAAAAGTGAAAATGTTGTTAAACGTTGTCGGCTATTGGACACAAGTTATAAGCACCATTGGTAGAAGAAATTTAAAGAAATCAATTTTTTTTTCAATTTATTTTAAATCTCTTTTACAGCTCAATTATATCTAAAAGATACAACCATATGTCTCATGTGGAATTCGGCTATAGAGTTTGATTTGAAAACTAATAATCGTCTAGACTACTATGCTGTTATAAATATTAATTTGAATGGTTTGCAAAAGTCCTTGGGAAAAGATGTTGCCGATTTCAAAAAAATGCAGGAGGCTTTAAACGATTATGGATTGGCATTTAATGAACTGACCCAAAAACTGACCATGGCCATAGAGAAAAGTCATTGTGAGGTAAATTACTTGATTATATTATTACGTTCAGTTTTAATTTTTATACTTTTCTAGAGCTTTATAGCTATCCAAGATGACATACTACCCTTCATCGAGAGTTTTACAAATGCCAGTCAATATTCTGTATGGCGTTCTAAGAGGAATCGTTTTGTATTTGCCTATCTTGAGCAGCAATTTGAGGAAAACTTCAATGAACATCCTTTTTTTGAGGGTATTTTATTTAAATATGGAATGAAAAACATTTTCTTTTTAATTGTTGGAGTTCCTCTAACTTCCAGATTACGACAATATTTTATTAGTAACGCCTTCTTCTCCATTAAGGCTGGATGTATTTGATTTAAAAACCAATAAATTTTCTGCCCGCAAATCAGAAAAACAATATTCTTTAGTACAATTAGACCAATATTTCTCTGAGAATAACACATTCCGGCACAACAATTCCCTGTTTCCTGATAAAACCTCTAATTTACATGGCCGTGAAGTTATTTTGCCCGGTTTTGATTATAGACCCTATTTTGTTATCGACTATGGTGTGGCAAATAATAATTCCTACGATTTGGCTTATGGTGGCTCAGCAACGGGTGCTGTTCAAATAGATGGTACTGAGACCCGTGTACTGATTACCTTTTGTGAAATTTATAACTGTACCGCTTTAATTGATAGTAGTACGTGAGACTTTGTGTCGCTTTGACTTTTATTTTTAATTTTAAATTTTATTTTTTAGCCGAAGCTAATGATTGGGGTGAAGTTTATCCAAATTTGACCGGAGATGGTAGTTTGGGTATGGTGGTCAAAGGTATGGCAGAATTTTCTGTAGGAGCCATGTACTCTTGGTATGTTTGTTTTATTTATTAGCTTATAATTACAAATTATAAGATAACATACAGTTAAGAGCAATAACAGCTGTGGCCTTCATCTCATTTAGTTATTAAATATATGTCATATAAACTTGTATAAATTAGATGATTTCAGGAAATCAATTATTACTTTTATATTCTCAGGAGAAGGGTTGGATAAGGCCATAATAGGGTCAGTACTCTTAAATATGTTTTACCTTATAGTGTCAAGTTTAGGACAGTAAACAAAGATATGAGGTGCATTTTGAATGGGAGATGTACAATAACATATATGAGGAGTGTTAAGGTCAGGTTTGGCAAAAGCTCGGGTTTTGAAAAAAAATCCAACCCACCGCGTTTTATTGGATTTTATAACTGCTTTGATCGGGTCAAGACGGCGTTGTGTATTGTGTAGGGAGATCGCTTATTCGACTTTTTCAAAACCCGGTTTTCGAATAATTCGAAAAGTTGCAATTTTTAAAACAACTGGTTTTCGGTTAAGAATTAATGAAATAACCGGTTAACCGGTTTTTTTTATTGAAATAAAATTCTTCTCAATTCTTGCTGTATTAGCATATAAAGTGATAATTTTTTTGTCCCATGTTGTAGTGTCTAGCAAGTAATTATGCTAAAACAATGTTCGACTGCTTTAGAACCTTAACGAATATTTCTTCCTCAAAAACACAACGCCCTAATATTTCATCCAGTGATTAATTTTTTACAGCGTATTTTGTAAGAGGTTTCTTTGCCAGTGCCTAGAGACTTCTTGGTGTAGAATCAAGTTTTCCTTGCTACACAATAACGTCAATCTTATAGCCATATTTGAGATGGTAAATAATTTCTTGTGTCAAAAAGCCTTTTCATCTTAGTATTTAAGGACACTAAATATATCTAAACTTATCCTTTCCATGATGGTACCATCATACAAAAAGTGGGCGGATGAATTTTAACGTGTCGGACAGATTGGGTGATACTTAGTTTGAACGTCGGTAGAGCTTATCGTGGCAAGATATCTTCTAGAGATAAGTGAGCTGCTGGATCTGCATGTCACTTCCATGATCTTAGGGATGTGTCACTTTCGAAGTTGATTAACTTCGTCAAGGGTATCAGTTGGCTCAAATGAGGTCTTTAGGAGGGGATCTTACTTCTGAGACTCTCCCATACCTGGCCGTTTGGTCTCTTTAATGGGTCTGTCCTTGTTGGGATATCACAATGAACTCGCCTCCGAGTGAACTCACGAAATGCGAGCGACTCACTTAAGCTAACCTAACTTAACCTTCCTCTCCATCTGTTTCCAAATATTTTCACACTTCAGAGGACATCTATAGAAACATAAATGCATGCACCACGTATTTAATAGTGTGTGCCACTGTGGTATGTTAAGTAAGATACCCGCCTACCAACCAATAAGTCTTCGGTTCAATCCCAGGCCATCTGACAATTTTCAAGAGCGGTTATGAGTATCTACGCTGTGAAAAACTTCACTAACTAATACATCTACCATTCGGAGCTGGCGTTTGTAGATCCTTTTCAATGAGTCTACTTGATCATCATTCTCCATATATATAAAATTAATATTTATTTACAGAAAGTGAGAAAAAATTATTGTTTCTCAAGTGTACATGTCTACCATGGTTTTCACGTTTATTGTGAGACGTTCAAGGTAGTCTTGATATAAAAATAAGACTTTATATATTGAATTTGGAAAAGTACTTAAACGAGGAACATATTTGCAATAAAAAACATTAAAACGTATAAAACTTATACATATTTAAATTAACCGGTTATTCGTGTTACAATAACCGGCTTATTCGCTATTCGAAAAATTAACATTGTAAGAAAACCATATTCGACAAAACGAAAAAAACCGTCTAAAACCGGTTGAATAATAACCATTCGATCACCCTAGTACGGTGGGCTGTTAAAACAGACTGCATTTACATCGTTTAAACTGTACATTAGAAAAAAAACTATTAATCTATAATTTTGCATGACAGCGCTCGACCTCACGTCCCGAAAGCTGCCAAGCGATTGTCAGAAACGATCAATTTCCGCACCTGCCGAATTTTCCGAGTATTAGTCCCTCTGACTATTCACTGTTTCGAAGGATACAATATATTTTAGCATATCCCCGATTCACTTCTAATGAAGAAATATAAAACCGGCTTCAATGTTGGATTGTCTCAAAAATCGGGAACTTTTTCTGAAACGGGATTCGGACATTGACCTAGAGGTTGCGAAATGATGTAAGCAGTGATTTCATATATTTTTATTTTGGTAAATTTGTCAGTTCATTATCTTGTTGTAACTAAAAAACGGACTGAATTAATTAGAACTGCCAATACATAAATTATACTTACTTTTGATGTACACAAACAACGAAAGCCTCTAATAAAAATATCCACCCGGGTGTTTTAAAATATAATACCCAATAAAAGCCGGGTGAGTTTAATTGGATTACTTAGTGGGTTGCCAACACTCATTAAGGTTGAAAAGATATCCGTGAATTAATAAGCAATGCCCATGTCTTAATCTCTCAAATTTAATTATGTCAGTTCTGTTACACCCAGTATTAGGATTCCTCAAAAAGCGTATATCGGCCATTTTATGGTTCAGATTATGCCAGTCTGATGTAAAGTTAATAAGTTTCCCCCTAAATTGATCAATATATATTATCAATATATATTATAATTGATCAATATATATAATTTTGACAATTAGATAATGTGGTTATTAATTTTATCTTATATTGACCTCCTATTAACAAGTTCCTAATTTTAGTGACATAATAATTAGTATTATTTACATTTCCGATTGCCCGTAATGTGGTCAGAACGTTTAATTGCCTCATGGATCGCTATCATTTCCGCAGAATATATTGTACTGAACTCAGGAAGTAGAGCAGTTTTTATTATTGTATTCTCTGTGGTTGTACTACTACTATGCTATTGAAGTCTCATGCTTCGACCCATCAGTATACAGGAATGTATGGTCCAGCAGTGTTTTTTTTATTGAATAGGCGCAATTGATGAGATTTGGAACTAGATTTTACAATTTCCAGTGGAAGATTAAATTTTCCGCAGTTTTGTATTGAACGGTAAATGGTCAACGGAATTTTAGGTATTCTCTTGTGTTTTAAACATTTCCGTACTAATTGCAAAATAGGTGAGTCTGAGCACAAGGATATGGATTTTAAAAGTTTTATAGTTCGTTTGTACTTCCAATGGTAAGATATTTGACTCAAGTAATATGTTGTAAATAGGTGTGGAGCGAAAAGCACCTAATTAGAACCTTTTAGCGGAATTAATTATCGATTTTAGTTTACGTAGCGCAGTTTTTGGAGAATGGCCATAGATTAATTTTTGAGATAATTATTGCTTTCATCACAGATATAATAGTGTATATATTACAGTTTGGCCTTGAATAAGATAAAGATTTTATGATATTTAGTCGGCTCGAGAAGTATAAAACTACATAATTAATGTGGTTGTCGCAACGGTATCTAGAATTGATAATAATCTGAGATTCCTAATAGAGTTATAGTGCAAACGTAATTTCCCCTTGTGAATATATTTACATTTAGATATCGAAAGTAGGGCCCCGAATAGGAAGACCATTCATCAATATTGTTGAAAAAGTAATTTTTTTGGCTTTTATTTTTGCACTCATGTCTTACAGGGATGTCGATTATCTTCGATTGGATATGTCCATGTATTTGGTGCGTTCTGGCATAACTTGTCTAGTACCCGCCCCAAGGTTAGATCACAACTTATTTTTGTTAATCCAATTTTTTTTGTAAAGTTGTTTGTTTTAAATTATAGACGTTTAACCAGCTGGTTATTACCTTTGGAACCGTTTCAATTTACCCTCTGGTTAGCTGTTGGAGCTTACTTGGTAATTGAGATCATAAGCTTGTGTTGTACTCACAAATTTGAGTCGTATCTGTCAAAGGAACCCTTAACCTGGAAGCATAGCTTTAAATTTGCTTATGTTACGACTCTTAAATTATTCCTCTCACAATCGGGTAATGGCTATGTAAGTTCATTTACTGTAAGAGTATTGCTCTTCACTTGTTTCATGAACGACATCATTATAACCAGTATTTATGGCGGAGGCTTGGCAAGCATTTTAACTATACCGAGGTAAGAGGAAATTGCCTGAGATAGCTTAAGTTAGAAACAAATTTTTTTTCTTCAATATTTTAGTTATGATAAAGCTGCAGATACGGTAAATGGCTTGTTAAGTCAGCAATTGAAGTGGGCCGCCAATTCAGAAGCCTGGGTAACGGCTATACGTAATACGGATGATGTAAGTAATTAAATTTTTAAGGCCGATAAAATGTTTATATTTTTTTCTATTATAGCCACGCGTGAATGGTATTTTAAATAATTTCTATATCTATTCGGATGATAAATTGGCAGTATTGGCCTCAACACGTTCAGATATGGGTTTTACTGTAGAGCGTTTACCCTTTGGTAAGTGGTTTCTATTGCAGGTTCAAAATTAATATTACGAATTTTCAGGCCATTTTGCTATTGGTGACTATTTGACGCCCAAAACTATAGACCATTTGAAAATCATGCAAGAGGATTTATATTTTCAATATACGGTGGCATTTGTTAAACGTTGTTGGCCTTTATTAGATCGTTTCGATCGGCTTACCTATTGGTGGCATTCTGCTGGTTTGGATAAATACTGGGAATGGCGTGTGGTGGCTACGAATTTGAATGTACAAAAGCAAAAACAAGTCGAGGCTACCATGTACTCGTCTATGGAAGATATCGGTCCAGTCAAATTGGGCATGTCCAACTTTGCTGGCATATTACTAATATGGGTTCTGGGTATATCAATAGCTTTAGTGGTTTTTCTATATGAAGTTTTAGAGTTTTATTTAAGAAAACAGTAATTAAGCATTAAGTCGATTACACAACCTTAGTAATTATCTTTGTTTGTAGTTGTTTGTGTAGTTTTTAGAAAGAAATTATCCATGTAAACGTGTAGTTTTTAAATGGTTTAATAATGTTGTCCTATAATTTAGCGGACATGTCTATTTAATGTTTTTTGTAGGAAAAAAAAACGTAAATCTTATCGTTTATATTTCTTTATTATTATTATTTTTTGTTTTTGGTTATATGACACAATTATTTAATAATTACCAGCAGCGTAAGTTACAAACAGTGGCATGTCATTTTAAACACTTAACCAAACTATACTTTTTACTATTGTTGTTAACCGATTTTGTTGCATTTGAAAATAGCAATTAACCCTCTATGGATTAAGCAGCATTTACATGAACCTTCTGAAGCAGCAGAAAAACGCTAGATAATATTCTTTTGGCTCATTGATTTTGGACTTTTTTACCCTAAAAAACGAACATAATGACCTTAATAGTCTGATTAGCCAGGGTCGCTTTGAATTTGAATTATTGTAGCTGTTCTATCAAATAAATATTGATTGCATAATAGTGTTGACTTTCGACGGCAACAAGCTAGTTTTCGGACATACAGATCATACGTTGATCACATAAATGCCTTAAGAATCATAGTGGAACAGTCTACGGAAAGAAGGAAAGGCCTCCCTCTATATTTGCTATATATAGCCGAAAACATTTTACACAAGTTTAAATCATAATAAAACATACAAATATATTTTTAATATCAATGAAACACATTTGTTGGATAGAAAATTTTATTTTTTTTATTTTTCTGGTTTATCGACGTAGACTAGTGATTTTACATAAAATCAAAGAAACCAGCCAATCGCCATTACGTGAATAACTGTTTCATCAAAAATTTCTTTGAGTAAATCAATTGTAGAGTGGGCTGTGTGGCACGTGTGGAACTCTTCAGTAAGATTAATTCCAGCTAATTGAGGTACAAAAAAATTTCAAATCATGACAGTACCATTCTGACCATCATCGTTGTTCAACACATATGGACTAATGACCATACCAACCGTTAAAGCTCATCAAAGAGTAATTTTCTCTGGATGTAGTGGTGTTTATACAAAAGCTTGTGAATTATCTTCACTACAAATGCGACAATTCTGCTTATTTACGCTCCCAATCAACCAAAAATGGGCTTGAACGGAGAACAAAATTTTAAATGGAAATTCAAGTCTATCCGTAATGAAATGTACAACCAAACTAAACAAAAAGCAACTATCAGCTGTTAATTCGGCTGTCAAATAAAGCAGTGTTGCCAACTCCAAAGTTATGAACCTTCAAAAAAACAACAATCTATCGGCATATAGTTAATTTGCCAATATTGATGTGGTTAGACGCATAAATATGTAGCGTATAAAGTGGATTTGACACATCATTCCTCTAACCATTATCAACGGTTATAAAGGCCTATACAGGGAAGCCACTTGCAGAGTTTCACATGAAAACAACCTAAGCACCCAAATCAAGGTTTCTGTCGTTGTGTCTCAAAAATCCCTAAGGTCACCACACTTTTTTAATATTGTTTTAGACGTCATAACGGAAGCAGCAACTAAAGCGACGAAAGAAATACATGGAGATGAATAAGGAAACTCGCCGACTTAGAATATGCCGATGAGATCTGACTGCTAAGTCATAGATGCTCTGACATCAGAAAACTTGAGGAATCAACGATAAAATTCGGCATAAAGAAAGACCAAATTAATGCGGGTGAATGCAAACTGCAACCAACCATTATTAATGGCTCCTCCATGGAGGTCTAGAACTGACAACGTGAATCGCATAAATTCGCCAATTCTGTTTGTTAACGTACGTAATTTACGAAACAAATTTCTCACACAGTACGAATTTTGATTATAAAATACAAGTGTTAATCGGACAAAGGAAAGTTTGAATTACTAAAATGTATTAATCTACCAATAACTAAAAATTTGAATAGGCTGTGTAATCTAGTACAGTCAGTAAGCATAACATAGTTCAATATTGCTAATAATGTTACGTTAAGCTGAACAAGGGTGTTGACCTCTTTTTGATGAACTCCCCTAGCCATTTCCTGACTTAAGCACTAACAAAGTTTTGGCCTCACTATATTTTGAGATTAGTAACGTAACGTTACATAATTGGCCCGAACTAGAAGTTCCCCAACCTTGGTTTGAAACAGTTTTCCAGCTTTTCTAATTTGCTCTAAAGAATGCTCTGCGATCTGGACCTTCTGGTTTACAAAGTGTAGACCGTTTTAGATGAGAATACGGTTTCCAATATATGTAATATATCATGCCTGAATTCATGCTGTCCCCAATTTTCAAACAGCTGAGGTGGGAGCGACATAAGGCGTGCATGAAGGACAAAGGTAAATGTTTCGAATGAAACAGCTTTTTATATAAAATATACTATAAGATTCAACACAAAGTGTATAACATTAATCTCAAGAATTTAGTCTTTATTTCGAGGAATTTAATCATTTTATATCTGTTTAAAACTCTATTTAAAGCTTTACTAAATTCTGAAAAAATAACAACAAAATTTGTACAACAACTAAAGTCATACAACAAAACCGAAAGGTACTCTATTTTTTACGCGTCAAAATAAAGTTACAGGAAGAAAACTATGCTACAAAATATAATGTCGTCGAAATATCTGGGAAGTGATACCATTTTTCTAATAGATGCTATCGAGTATAGAAGAATCTATTTAGACATTTTCGCGACACCTCCAAATCTTGAGTTACGGATAAAAAAATCGGTTTTTCGTAACTACAAGCACTTATAAGTCAATAACTTAGCTAAATATGAACCAATTTTAAGATTCTTGACAGATTTTGAGAGAAAAGGTACATACATTTTAGGTGGTGTACTTACTTAAGTAAACTTAAGGTATATGTGTATATTATTATGTTAACATATACTTGTCCAATATGTTGCATATGCATATGTATGTATATGCATATGTTTTTATGCGCTATTTTAAATAACAGGTCACTCAATAAGTCCGTAGGATAAGTAAGAAAAAAACAAAAATTTTTTTTAGCACGATAGCTCTTTCTCATCAAAATAGGCCTCAGAGTTCTAAGCCAGGAAAAAGTCGCTAGTGGTTAAATCTGGATTGGCAATTTGAAGCCCAATTCAATTAATTTTGCTATTGTTTTCATCGATTTGTGACACAATATGTGCGTTCACGTAGCACCCAATTTAAACAGAGCTTTCGCATACCGAATTTTTCGTGTAAAATGGTAAATACACTACCATCTGATATCTTTACAATGTCAACTAGTTCTTGCTTCTTCAATTTGCTATAGTTCGTAACCAGTTTGAGGATTTTTTTATGTTTTCTGAGATAACAGCCTCATTTGGGCGTCCACTGCGCTCTGCATCATTTGTGCTGGTACGAACGCGTTTAAATTCAGCAATCTACTTCGCTA
Organism: Wohlfahrtia magnifica; assembly: GCA_023159175.1. NCBI lineage: Eukaryota > Metazoa > Arthropoda > Insecta > Diptera > Sarcophagidae > Wohlfahrtia > Wohlfahrtia magnifica. The sequence continues at coordinate 4,854,818 of JAKWBJ010000484.1, forward strand.
CCATTTGTTTCGATGGAGCAGAGTTCGCCATTGTTTGGTTTCCACTGTAATTTTTTTCATCAAAAGGCAATGCTTTATCAAAACTAGAAATTCACTTTTTTCCACTTTTTTTAATATCAAAAGTTCACACAATATGCTGTACCTCTCGAATCAATAGTTATATTAGTGTCAAATTTATACACGTATCGTTTGAAGGTTAGTACTAAATAAAAATCATACGGAAAAAATTCTGGTGCCACCCTACGAACTTATTGAGTGACCTGATAGAAATCATCCTATTTTCGAATTTACTAAAGTCGTATGTTAAGTTATAAATAAAACGATACTTCAACTTTTAAAATTCGATGGAGTTATTGAGTTATTTGGTTATATGGAACAAATGCCTTAAGAAAGTTAACTTCTGCATACTCTTTCTTTTGTGGAAGATTTAGGCTGTTATTGATAGCTTTGTTAAATTCAGTATTTTACTCTGCCTCTTGGTAACCATGTCCCCTTAATGGTTTAATATATATTTTCTATTGGGCTTCAAATACAAATGAAATTTTATTTAAATTTGTTTTCCTCTTTCCTACAACAAAACGAAAAGAAAACAAACAATAGAAGGAAAAAAGTACGAAATTGTTTTAAATTACGAGACAATAAAACTCGGCCATAAACAATGGAGGGTAAGTGTCTTTTCTTAAATACACGCAGTCTTGTATAGTAATAATTGTCGTTTTTTTTTTTTTTTAAATAATGTTAGTTTATATTTTGTCATTTTTTTAAATTCAAATATTTAAATAATTTATTTTGATTGATATTATGCAAATGAAGAAAGTCAGCGTAACAAAGTTATTCATAGAAAACGCAGCGTTAAATGGTGGCAATAAAAAAAGTACTTTTTGTTTGCAGATAAACAAACATAGAAAGGCATTAAAATTATTTTATTAATTAGAAAAAGCTGCTATTAAAAAAGAAAATAATTTTTATGGTAATTTGTAATTAAACAAATATTATAAGCAAAACAGTAAGTATAATACCCTACAGAAGGTGTAGGGTTGAAATACCTGGGAAATGATATTACCCGGGTTTAAGTTTCTGTTCAGATTTGGACGGAAGAGAAACAGTTATTTTAAGTAGGATATCAAAATGCTTTTGGTATTTTTCAAATGTTTAAAGAGTCAGACGTTGATTGTTTGATGTAAATTTACACTTTATTTGTCTCATCATAGAAATGAAATAAATGGCAAAATTTAAAAAAAATGACCATCTCGTTACTTGACAAGTTTCATATAATATGTATATGTTAATTATATGTATTTATATGTATACATCTTTATTATTTTTAATTTGTTTGTCGTTATTTTATAATGTGAAGAAATTTCATATATGAATACATATATTTTTATTTACTTTTCTTAAGCAATGTAAGCTATTTAATAAAATAATTAAACTTCGAATATTAAAACCAAAATAATATTACTATCAGAGTCGAAGGCCTAAATTGCTGGCACTCTAAGTGACTACTGAAATGATATGTAGAGGGAAGGGATTTTTAGATAAAATTTTTCATCTATTTGAATATGTTTTTTTGTTTTTTTTTATGTTTATACACCTCTATTGTGTGGTCTCTATTATATTGTATCGCGAACCGTTATTTTTTAGCCTGTTTCCAATAGTATCGACTGGTAAAAAAGCAAAAGTACCCCCAATAAAATTATTAAAAGAATTTTCACATTGCTAATGTATGGACTGCAAGAAGTGCATTAAAATTATGAACTGATTGAAATTTTAAAAAATTAATTATGAAATATTTGTAATAAAATTAGAGCTGTAAAACTATCGATAGTCGGCCCACTCGATAGTTTTGATAGTTTGCAAAAAAACTAGTTTGCAAAAAAACTATCGATACTATCGATACTATCGGATTCTTTTGAGTACTACTTATGGCAACAATATTAGAATCTAAGTGAAAGGGAAAGAATAATAATAAATAAACATAAATATACAGTGGAAGAAAACTCCAGAGACTATAAAAGAAAGCGTAGAACAACTGTCAGTTTTAATAAACTTTAAATTCGTAATTCAAAGATTAATCCTTTCAAGTCATCAAAAAGCCTGTTTCAAGCCGCACAATAAGAAAAAAAAAAACTTAAGGCAACTAGACTTATGGGTAAGAGTCCTTGAAATGTAACGTTTCTCAGCAAACGGATGCTACACCTGACGAAATGAAGATTAATTTGTTTGGAACAAATGCAAAATTGTATGTCCGAACATATTTTAGTTACAATTCATAATTTTAGTATAATAAATAGAAATTTAAGAAACTTTTAAACTGTGGCCCTATGTAACTATAAAAGGTTACAGACGTTAAACAACCTGCGTCAAACAAATTTTAGCAAATGTGACTTTGATATGAAATATACATATATTTAGTGATCTCCATATTTACTCTCAGAATATGACGATAGTATCGATAGTGAAAAAAAACTATCGATGGTCAGCCAAAAACAAAACTATCGATTGTACTATCGATTGTTTTGCAGCTTTAAATAAAATGTTATAGTTAATGTGATCAATGGAAAGCGGACATGCATAGCTTTTTTATTAGCATTACTGTATATTTTTCTTAAAAATTCTCATTGAAAACATCTTACAAATGCATACTTTACCCGGTGGCAAATCACTTCCGCCATCTTTAAAACCACTTAAAAGTGAAATTTTTTTTGTCTAGTTTGACACAGTTTATCACCGGTTCAGACATTTATTTGCATACACAATGTTTGCTAACAATTGTTTACCAATGTATCACCCCTTTACCTATCATATATATATATATATATATATCATTTAAAAGGCGTGATACATTGGCAAACATTTGTTTGCAAACATTGTGTATGTAAGCGCTGTGTATATGGCGTTTAAATAGCCATAAAGAATCTGGGTGTATTTATCAAGCAAACACATACTTCATCCATTTTTTTCCACATTTTTCAAGTTTAGATACGCACTATTTTATATACAACGCGTACTATTGGTGAATTAATTAAGGAATGAATAAAATAAGGCTTACGGTTTCGAAATCCGGAAATTGACGGAGCTATTAAGCTTTTTTTTTAAAGTTTAAAATTTTGTAATAAAAGTATTTTTCCGCTAATTTTGTAAGAAAACATTTTTCGCTAATTTTAATTAAAGTTAAGTATCTGCATTTAATTTGGAATGAAATCAGCAATAGCCAAACCGATTTTCATCATTTATAGCTTATTTTATTCCCAACATTTTAAGCTTTAATTTAAGTGCTTATAATGTGAAATTGTCATTCTGAAAAATTTTTATGACTTTTTGTAAAAGAAAAAATTGCTCTAATTTTCCATACTTTTTTTTGCAGCTAAGTTGTGAATAACTCCGAAACTGTTGAGATTACATTGTAATTGCATTAAAATTGGTCAAGTCGTTTTCAAGTTATGATATTGACATAACTACGATATTTTGGGCGAAAAATTTGCCACGCCCATAAAAAAATTTTAGTTGGATAGAAAAAAACTGAAACTTTTAGACCAGTGTAATTGAAAATAAACTGAAGTATGGGGCAGAAAAATTCGATAAAAAGTGGAAAGATTGTAAAAAGTTTCACTTTGCGCTCATACATTTCTATACCAACTTTTGCAATTTTTTATCGGGGAAAAGATAAAGTTTTGCATAGTTTGTTTGATGCAAGTTTTAATCGCTTTATTTTTCGAAGAATAATGATCGATGATAATTTTTAAATAGCTTCAAAAGTGCTCTTCGCTTCGACGATACTATGATCCGAAGGCAGAGACAAAGCTATAAGTTCGAGATTTGTGTGGTCGATGTTTTAGAACTGTTACGAAGATGTGACTATTGATGAACAATTGGTGTCTTATTGAGGTCGTTGTTTTTGGGCAATATATGGTCTCAAAACATGCAAAGTAAGGCCTAATATTTGGTTGGCTGTTGATTACGATTTAGGATATGTGAGGAAAGTCCAATCACACCCAAGAAGAGCAAAAAATTAACCGCTTGAAAAAATCAGGTGGAACGAATCTTTTTGCAACTAATTGAGAATATCACTGCCAAAATATATTTTTATTTTTTGAATTTAGAAAAAAAACTTGTAGAACGGAAGCTGACATACGTTGGTGCAGTTCGGAAAATACATTTATGTCTCCTAAAGTGGTGATTTTCAAAAAAGTGCTTTCAACGCCACTGCTACATTGGTTTAATTGTGTAGCATCTACAAGCGGTAAAACGAGGTACATATAGCTACTACAAATCTAATTTCAACAGTCTGTGCATCATATGCAGCACATTTATATGCAATATATAACGACAAATAGTTTGCTCTTCATACCTGAGAATATCTGATTTATGCACCTGTTTCATAAATCTTATTCATAGAAATAAATCCATAAACATGAACGGACCAATTTGGTTCCTTCACCTAAGATTTGTAATTTTTTACTTTTTATCTTCGCTTACAGCATAGAACACTAAAAATTTTGTAAAAGTAATAAAATATAAACATACCAATTAAGTTAATATATATTGAACCGTTCCATAGTAAAAGCAAAAAGAAAAAAATATTGACCAATATGGTCTAAACCTAACAGCAGAGTTACGAGAATCAATTAAAAAATTACAAAGTAAAAAATAAAGGTTTTAAATAACAAAATTTTTTCCTACAGGGGCATATTGAAATAACATAAATCCGTTATAAAAATGGTCGATCTGTAAAAGCTTTATTTCGTAAAATTTGTGACATTTTTTTTAGTCCCAATAGATAATTTTGGTTAATAAATTTGAATTGAATAGGTTATTATTATTATTGAGGGATAAAAGCACTGCGACCTCCCGATCTATTGTACAGCCTTCCATCCATATATGGTTTCCCTATAATATCTTCCCCAACCTTGCCTATCTGACGAATTTAGGATGTCGGTTGATCCCAACCGCGAGAACTCCCTACCTAGTATCTGATAGGCACCTAGATACTTCCTCCTAGAATACATAAGTGCCTCACATGTACCCAGTATGTGCTCTGGTGATTCGATTTACTCATCACAGAATCTGCAAATCGGGCTGGAGACAAATCCCATTTTATTCAGATGTCCATTCAGCCTACAATGATCGCTCTAAACCCAGTTCAGTATCCTCTGGACATTCCTATGCTGGATTCATATCTTCTCCTTTTATAGTTACCTAACAAAAGTTTAGATTGTCTAAGATCCGTACGGCCAGAGAAGAGTACCTGACTCTCATTATCCTCATTTTTGTTAAATATGCCTTCCATGCCCCCTTCCCAGTCTACAAAAGGGTTGTGGCCCCACCAGTAGTGTGGAAGTTCCCTTTCTCGCCAGTTCATCGGCCCTTTCATGCCCCGGAAGTCATACATGGCCCGGAACTCAGCATTAGCTGACCCTATTGTCATCTGGTTCATTTTTCCCAGACATTCCCAAACTAACTTTGAGTCCACCTTTGAGCGGCCTGACTATCAGATAGTATGGCTATGTCCTTGTTCTTTATATTTCCTCCCCAGGTACATCTCACAATTGCATTAACTTCCATCTGGATTACTCTGGCGAGTTTTCCCATAAGTTCCGAATATACCCTCGTCGACTGGGTTGCTATATAATATGCTAAGAACGCCTGCTCGAGCGGTTGATTAAGTGAAAACATCACCACCGTAAGAAGTGCAGTGTGAAAAGAAAAAATTTTGCATAAGGATTTTGCTTTTAAGCCCACCTGGTGCATAAATTGAAATCTGACGATCATTCATTTCGGCAAAGATTTGCCAAATTCATTCATGAATTAATCTCCGTTTTTTCCGGAAAAATCGGTCTCTCAAATAAAACAAACTTTTTTTTTGTCTTGACAACAAGAATAATAACTGCATTTGGGCTTTCGCCTTTGCATGTTGAACGTATGACTGTATAGTATGATATGTAATCTGGAGGTGTGATTGGGAATTTTTTTTGCGAAAATGAATGAATGAATGAATTTTCGTGATTCAGTAAGACAATGTGCCACATGTCATACAGCCACCGAAACAATGAATTTGTTGCAAACCAAATTCTTGATTGCAAATTATTACGAAATTGTTGTTATTAATTGGAGTTGCCGATCACTAAATTATTTTTTCGGTTGCTATATGAAAGATAAAGCCAGGCGTATCAATTACAGTCTTCAAAATCAAAATCCCTGACGTGATTAACGAAATAGACCTGACACATTGCAAAACTGTGATTTCAAATTTTGATAAAATAATCTCTTTTCAAAGGAGAATCGTTCTTGCCAAAGCAGAGTCCTTTTTCAGCGTACAAAAATCGTGCTTTATTAGTTACTTATACTGGACACTGACGAGAACGGATTAGCAAGCACCAGGTGTATTTGAGAGAAGAATACTTTGCAGGATTTTCGGTCCCGTTTTGTATGGAGGTCTTTACCGTACAAGGTGGAATGAAGAGATGTACGATCTTCACGCGGATGTGAATTAAATCTCTGAAAAAATTTTAATTGAGGTTTCGAGTGTTTAATGAAGAAACCTCCCTCCAGTCAAATTCATCTAAAGAAGCCCCTATGACCTTCCAGCTTACCTCTGGCGATGATGACAAACATCAGACGAATGATCAAAGGAAAACGCCAACCGTTGGAAAAAGATTTCAAGTAAGAATCACCACCATTATCGAAACTGGAGGTAGCACGTGGGTGAATTCCCCTACTCGTGTGTTACGAAGCCTGACCAGAGGTATTCTGGTGCAACGGGATTCGGAAGCGCTAGGGATTTTCATCCGGCTTCGTGGTGACTGTGGTTTACATCGGGTGATGCATCTCCTCAAGCGGGTGCTGTGACCCATATCACGACAGGAGTTTAAATAGTCTCTAACAGTTCACCAAGGTGTGAAGGTTAGTGTCCTAACAATGCGCCTTTGAATTTGATATTCACCTGTGATTGTCACTTGTGATTATCATGGGTGGAGGTGTTGCTGGACGCATGGTATTCACCCATGCCTCGGGCACAGTGGTAAACCACGACATCACCACCACTTAGCAAGGATCTTTACCACTACACACAATCATATGGAGGTGATCTACAGACGATTAATCAACTACTGGAAATCAACTTGATTACTAAAACTGAAACAAAGTAATGGATGCTTTGTTGAAAGCTAATATGCTCCCTAGAGAAGTGACGGAGAAAAAAAAGACGGTACGTTGGTTGCAATAGCCAGTTGAGTAAATAATCTCTATCCATAGGAGTAAAATTTTGAAGCATTTTATGTAAATTCTTTCTTTTAATAAACTGAGTTCTTGTTGAAAAAGCCTTTTGTAAATGAATCTTCATCTAAAATAGTAATTATTAATGTTTCTGTAGAGTGCCTCTAAGTTCGTTGTATACTAAACATACCATTGTTTTTGTTTGAAACATTTTTATTTTTTTTATGGTCAAACAAGAATTTCTTCTTTTTCCTTTAATTGTTAAAAATTATTTGTTGAACATTAAAAATACATTAAATTAATGAACAGTTTTTACTTCTTTTATGTAACTGTGATTACATATTGAAAATGGTCACAAAAGAAAATTTTATATTTAAAAGAAAAAAATCCATTACAACTGCATCATTAACGTTTATTACAATTGCGAATAGAAGTAAAAAGTACCAACGCAATTATGAGCAAACAGTTTTTAGAAAAAGAAAAGGCAAACCATTGGATTGATTATAGGAAAGGTATTTGGTATTACAGTTCGTCATAAAGGTACATAAATAATCACAACAACAATGTGTATTAATATATGAATAAGAAAATATAACTGAGTGTTACAATTTATACAAATTTTGTAAGACAAAAAAAAAACATTATGATGGATTTTTCTCATCACGATCGTTATTGTTAATCTAATTGTACTAAAAACTTACGGGATAAATGCATGTATCAATACCTTTGTACGTGACTACAAACCAGAAGACATTGTTGTGGAGTTACATTGAGTAGCAAAACAGATCGTTATGATGTTCATGTTAATGTTGTACACGAATGACGAATTCATTGACAAAGTGGTCCTATCAGCGACAATGCATGCATTTATAATGAAAGTGGAAAGCCCTTTAAACTTACTCGTGCAGAATTTTTAAAATTTCTTGCCTTAGAGATCATGATTGGGTCCATTGGATATCATCCTATAGACATGTATTGAAGGAAACCTACTATTATTCTAGCTTTTGTGGAGAGTATGTTAAGAAATCGCTTTCACGCATTAGGAAATTAAATAAAACATTAAATTTACATCAAAGGAAACTACTAACGATAAAGTCCGTGTTTTTAAAAAACCTCTGTATTGATGAAATGATGATTCCATTCAAGGGCAAAGCCGGACTTAGGCAAAAGGCCAAAAAGCTCATTAAGTGGAGCATAAAGGTATTTTGCCACTGCATCTCAGATGGAATTTTGTACGACTTTGAGATATATCAGGAAAAAATACAATTTTATCTGGTCCACAATTTGGATTTTCCTCTGATATAGTAATTCATTTAGCAAAATAATCCCAGAAAAGAAATTTTATTTTGTTTCCTTTGACAGTTATTTTTCAACGCTTAATTTAAAAATATATTTACACCAAATTCAATTGGAACCATAAGATCAAACAGAATTAGGGTGCATCATAATATATCAAAAAGTCGACTTCGAATTTTTTGTAACTTGAGGCTTTTTGGATTTCATATGATGATATACTAAGCATGTTCACTTTTCAGCAGGGCTAATTAATAAAATGTAGTGAGAGGGTAAATACCAATGAAACGGGCTTTCAAGTACACCAATTTTCACATATACTGCCGTATTTAGCCAATATCTCTGTTGATTTTCAGGTGCTAAATTTTCTCTGGTTTACCGTGGTTTATTTGTAGCTCCGTCCTTTTGAAACCACATGTTAGCAAGATTAATGTCAGCTAATTGAGATATGGAAAAATTCTAATGGTTATTTCTTAATGGTTTTAAAACACATATGAATCAATGACTTTGCCAGCCTATAAAGCGCACCAACCAGTAATTTTCTGTGGAAGTAATGGTGTTTTGCCAAAAGCTCCTCACTCCAAAAGTGACATCGCCTTAATCAGAGAACACAATTTTGAATGGAAATTTAGTAAAATAAATATATAAACTTCACATTTTTGTGTTTAATAAGCGTACTTGGAAACTACTGAACCGGTTGTAACCATTCTTTTTTTTTAGGAAAGCACGCCTCGGTAAAATTTAATATTTAGGGATATATTGATCGCAGACGAATGAAATTGGTGGGTAAGTTCGTAGAGTCGATGTCGACAATCCCACCAAAAATGGACGTGGCAACCATCCCACTTTAAGATATACCTATAACTCGGAAAATACCCAAGCAGTAGTAATGAAATTTGGCATAATAGTACAGAGTATTATAAATAACATTTACGTCAAAAATTGGTGTTTTACTCCCATTTATAGGAAGTTAGGTTGCAGGATAGCTATCGCTAATTCGCGAAGAATAATTAGTAGATGTTTATAGTAACATGCATGTTTGTTAGTTATTGTTTTGGAGCGCGTAGAACAAATATAACTTCGTCACCTATGAGTCGGACCTCTTATTGTTACTTTTTGGCCGTGCTTCTCCCTGGCGACTTTACACACTTCGCCCGGGATAAGCACATTGTGTTCAGCTCAACTGATCAGCTGCTTTTTGTATATGCTTTGACAGGTTCGCCTCAAAGTGTCAATTTGTAAGTGTTTTTGCTGTTTTATGCACGTTGCATCAAAATAATAGTTTCGTGTATATATTTTTGACGGTGAAAATTAATTCCGTAGGCAATAACGTATTTTATTTTATTATCTTTTAAATTAAGTATAACCCAAACTGACATTTTGGTATTAGTATAAATGCTAAAAGTGCAAGAATGAATCAAATTTTGGGATTTCGACTATTTTGATATTTGCAAAAACTATTGAAAACTTAAAGCCCTACTTTATACAGCTAAGAAGTAGATGCTACAGTGTCTTTCTGGAAGGAACTAAAGGCTGTCTTAAATGTTTGGATTTAAACCGGAAGCGGATAAAATGGTGAAAAAATGAAAACTAAGATAATAATTAAGAGAGGGGTAGCAAAGTACGCCGGCTGTTAAATCAGTTTTCAAAAGAAGCAGTGTTGCTAACTCAAAGCTAAAAACCTCTAAAATAAATACCCAATATTGTTATAAATGTCCTATTCGGTATAGTCTACAGATTTTCTAAGACGCTTCATTAAGGTTGCTAAAAAATTTGTCTGATTAGAGTTTAAGCCTACAAAATTTCAAGTCGGTTGCCTGCCTCAGACGCAAGTAAATGGTTTTGTAAGTCTTTACTCATAACGGTGTTATTATTGAAACCGCTATACTCGGTTATTTATTGAAGAAAATTCTGAGCTTTTTTGTTTATTGGGGGTGATAATTTATATGCATCAAATTCTACTTTAAAGTTTCTCCAACCCTAACAATAGAGAAAGAGCAAGGTATACATATAATTTTATTGGTCCATCATTTGGCCGTGAAGTTTTTAAATTCTTTAGATACATAATGAAATTGTTCTAGTTGATTTGCCAGTGGATCGTAGAATGCATTACAGCAAAACTGGTTTTTTAGCCACACTCACTGGAACAATCTTCTTGCAAAGGTTATTTCAGCATTTAATTATGTCAATAGTGAACAAATACTGTACCATCTCTCCTCTCTCCCTTAGTCTATTTTCCTATTTCCAACACAATGTACTGTATGAATGGGAACCATTATCACAAGAAAAATAATTTTGGTAAAAAAATTTGCATGGCTGCTTAGGCTAACAGTTAACCAAAACTTATTAGAGCAAAATTTTTCTTAATAAAGTTGCCTACTTTCATTGATCAAGGCCATATGCACTACTTCCCACAGGATCTTTTATGCAGCCTAATACGTTCAACATGTCAGATTAATGTTTCGAACAAAGCCAACTATATTATTTGATGCTATAACTTTTTGCAAACTATGCAGCAAAGGTAGCTACGAGCGATACATGCCCTAACATCAGTCAGGTCTTTCTTGAGGATAATTACACAATGTAAGGCGTCTGGCGGCCCAGTTGTCTTGTGCTGGATTGTTGGATATTGTAATGTTGAAGAAAACGAAAGAGCCGATGAACTCGTTTGTAAACAGACAGTCCTACGCCAAAGCATGAGATTCGGTAGATATTATGGCACACTTTTTTAAGAAGGTCTCATAGAAGACTAAATGATTTGATAACTTATTTTATCGCTAGGCTAAGTTTTACAGAAACAGGACCGAAAACTCAATGCTTCAATCAAGCAAGAATATATCTATGGCCGTGGCACTAGACTCTGGGAAAGTGAGCAAGAAATATTGTTATAAGTGCCAACAATTCCCACTGCTGAAACTGCCAAGAGGATGTTTGTGAGAAAACGGTGAAATATCTACTATGCGGAAATCAAACGTTGGCTAGGAAGAGATTAAGAGTTTCCTAACATTGAGAAATGCCACAGACATTAAGCCAAAGAAAATCATTGGTTTTCGCCGGTAATGTGATCATGAGTTGCCACGTGTTTCATAGTACCAAAAGGACACAGAGTGCTAATTGTACCCCATAGTTGGTGGACCACCTAGACTTGCAAGATGGCCTTAATTTCGCTTGATTTACAAGAATTTTTACAGATAAAATATGGTTTGTCAAGATTTTTTAAAGCACTTTTATTTATAGTTTTCTATACACAAAGTTCTGTAAAAAACAACAACTTTTATAATAGGTGTTCGAAAAAGTTCGTGTTCAAATGAAACACCCTTTGCTTAAGTTTGAAACGAGCTTTATTTAACCAAATATTTGTCGCTTTGATCGAAAACTTTTCGTAATTTTTTGGGATAAAGCCATTATTCCATCAGTGTAGAACTTCTGAGAGAAAAACTGATCCAATCGCGTTCTTCAGGCCTCTACGGAATTTACATTTACACCATTAATGATAATCTGAAAGTGCAATGTACGTGCTATATGATCAGAGCTTTCCAGCCAAGCTCTTCATTTTCTGTCGGGTTATCAAAGATGTTTGTGGTCTAGCGTTGAACACAAAACCTTTTCTGTTGATAAATACTGGCTGTTTAAATTGAATTGCTCTCAGTTATTCTTGACAGTAGAGATCATAATCAAACGTTTGATCAGGTTGTAAAAGCTCACAAAGAACAATTCCCTTTCAATCCCACCAGACACACAACTTTACCTTTTTTCGTGACAATCCTGTATTTGACACCGTCCACAAAGCTTCACCTTGTTTAGTCTAGCAATCTAGCAACCCTAGGGTTACCTGTAACAATCAATTATTATTTTCCCCAAAAACTTTTTCCTGTAAGCCAAAATTGTATGCTTCAATGTACATTGTGCAGAATCTACACTGATTATGCTCGAAACCTCTTAATAGTACCTAAGATACCATTAACCATTTCAACCTAAGAGCTGATCCTACCTTTGGGGTATCCAACAGGGACACCGAATAAGGGTTTAGGCCCAATGAGGTCGTCGAAAAGCAGTCAGCATCTTCGTTTTCAGGGTGATTTTTATGAACCGGGACTCAAGATAGCATGACTCTGTTGCGAACATTAAGATCATTGAGAGATGTTAGACACTTATAGCAATATTTGACTTCATCTAGCATTCCATTCGATTTTTTCTCAGACAGTCTCCAACACAAATCATGGTCTGAAAAATCGAAAGGTATTTGCTCATAGACAATGCCCTCTGGGATTAACAACAGCAACAAATGACAACTGGTCTGCTATGCTATGCTGCAAAGTTATTGATTTTTTCAACCATTAGATTAAAGCTATTTTACTAACTTGCAATTTTCCTGCTCAAAAAAAAAAAAAAAGAATTGTAGAACTATTCAACTGGAATTTCGTTATAAAACTTATATTTTAATATACACTGTATTTAATGAGGTAGCAAGCAGTAGTACTTTTACAAGCATACATATATTAATTTATGATTTTTTTTTTTACTTTTTATCTATACTTTTAATAAACATTACGAAATAGTGAAAATATTAAAAACAAATAAAATAAAAAAAGTGCAATATAACTCTAAAACTGTTGTTTCTTTTTCCGGCTTTAAAGAAAGAAAGTAAGAAAAAAAGTGTAAAATTATTATTACAACACACTATACTACAGTAAACAAACAGTGAATTACGAGTACACTGCGTTATAATGTTCTGCTTTCATTAATAAAATACAATAAAGAAAAAGAAAAAAAAAAACTGAAATCGAAAAAAAGAAAGAAAAACAGCAGCAACTTAAAAAGAAATTAAACGCAACGGCTTAAAGGGCAATTGAAAAGAAATTTTGTATTAATGCGAGTATATAAGTACTACCAATAACGAATGAATCTAAACGAAAAAAAAAGAAAACGCATTGGAAATCGTATAGAAAATAAAAGAAATTTCTTACTTTTTTTAATGTTACAAATATTGCGAAATAAATACAATGATTTCCGTAAAGAAAAAAAAAAAACAAGTGAATTGAACTACAACATAACGGGTGATAAAACTTATATATGCTATAGTGCATATTATCAATAAAAAAAAACTACAATTACTGCACACTGCCATCCATAGTGAACAAAGATTTTCCTATTTACTGATGATGTTTAAAGTTTTTAAACCGTTTTTTTATAATATCAAACTTAAACTGTTACTACATATTGACTCATTCATTCATTCATACGGTTGTGTTTAGTTGTGATTAAAAAATTTGTTCAACAGTTGCAAATATTAAAATTTAATAGCTTTAATACCCTACACCACCGCGAGTAAGATAAGCTCTTTTCAGCCTTATTTGGCTGCGTATATACATACAACCGAACGAAAATGAGCAGATAATAACAAGATAATAAATAATGCATCAAATATTATTTATTAGTTGTGGAATAAATGACAACGTGAGCAGACGTATGTTGTTTTGCTTTTAAAAATTGTTTGTTTATGTTGTTGTTTAAAATTCACTACACCACTAATTTCTCTCCTTGTCCGCTTGACCACGACATTCGATAATAACATCACCTTCGAACGTTTGGCAAACATTTCTCTAATAAAACATTCGAAAACGACTATCGGAAGCGAAACGAAAAAGAACTCATAGAGTTCACCCGTTGCTCAGTTTGTGGCAGCAAATCTTTCGATATCGAACGCTTGCCTGTAATATCAACAGCAAACCTTTACCGAATCTTTATCTAAAGTGAATAACTTTGCTTTGCTCTTTTCTATTTACTTTTGCTTTCGCATTTTTTGTTTCGCCCTAATTATTTTTTTCGCTCAATGCTAAAAACGAGAAAAGTTTACTTGTTTCTTTAAAGAAGCCAGAAAATAAAAACAAAAATAGAAAAATATCAGCATATACACGATACGCATGTTCATTCGTCGCTGTTTCAGTGACGACTGAAAGCAAAAGCATAACAAAATATGTGAATTGAGAAGTACCAAAATCTTATGAAAAGAATAGCAATATTCTATCCTCTGTGAAGCATTTTTGTTCGGCAAAAACAAATATTTTTGTGTTGAAAATTCTTCGCTAACAGCGAACAATCGATTATTGCGAATCCAAGGTCAAGCGGTTGATCACCCTTGATCTATATAAATAGGTATATATGTAAATGAACTGTTTATTTTGAAAGTGGGGCATATCCATTTTATTTGATATTTAGAGGTTTGCATTTCATTGGATTTAAAAATATTGGTAAGTGTTAATAGATATCTTTTTAGTATTTTGTGGTCCTAGAGAATGTAAGTTTATAATCCAATAGTGTTGTGGTGCTTATTAAAAGAGGAAGAGATTTTTTATAACTAAATAAATTTGCCTCACTTTCAAAATTAATAAATTATTATTATTTTTTGTTTGTTTATTTAATTTTGCTTTTAATTTTTGTATCAGTCTTTTGAATTTAAAAACTTAATATTACTCGGTGCTACAAAAAAGAACGAATTAGAAATACCTAGGAAGAGATACTATTTTTCTGACAAGCGCTGTCGAGTACTAGAATCTGTTTTTGAAATTTTTGAAACACTTCCAAAATATTGAGTTACGCGTAAAATACAAGTTTTTCATAACTTCATGCAATTGTAAGCTAGTAGTTTAGCTACATATTAACCGATTTCAAGCTTCCGAGCTGACTTGGAAGGAAGGGAAACAGATCTTTTAAATAATACATATCATTTAAGTAATCTTAGAGAATCTGAGTATTTTATACTAATTAATTAGGAAATTATGTTTAGTTATAAATAAACTGCAAATTTGGTTTTAAAAATCCGTTAGAAATTGACGGATTTATTAAGCTTTTTTATACATAATGGATAACTTTATATGTTCAAAAGTACTTGGTCTTCCCAGCTGTGATCATAGTTTGATAATTTTGAATTCAGCAGCTTGAACTCTACCAAAGTTCATCTCTCATCCAGCATACATTGAACCAATTAGCAGCTTCTCCATTGGTATTTTTCTTTCTTTTTAAAAACTTGTCGAGTTTCATTTCATAGACTAAAAATTTATTATGTTTTCGACAATTTCAAATTACTTTATAGTAATCCTGTGGAATATATAAGAAACTTTTTTTTGTGGATTGCCATTTCATATATATACTATCTTCTAAAGTAATGTCAAGCGGTCACATTGCTTCACCATATAGCATCGGAGCTAAACGTTGTCATAATACATTCGACCGAATATTAATTTTAATCTAAGATGGACTAGCATCACTTTCAAAATAAACATACAGTCACTCCAAAAACCGTCTCAATGTTTAACTAGTGTTAACAAATACAAGTACAGCAACAAAGCTAAAGACCCAATCATTATGATTTGTGATCTAATTGCTTCTTGGACTTTTACTTACAACTACAATTAAATATCTTTGTTGTAATATGTACCGTTATCGAAAAATAAGCAAAACGTATGTAACAGATCATTGAGATGGTTTTTTGAGTTTACTTTATTTAACAAATTTTATAACTTTTTTAAGGCTTCGTATTTTGTATAGCCTCTATTGGCAGTAAAAACTGCCTCTATACGGCGCGGTAGACTGTCCACTAAATTTTTGAAGATGTTTGGGTAGATGCGATTCCACGCTCTTCGCACATGTGTTCGCAATTCTTCCAAATTTCCAGACTGTATTTTCTATACTGTTAAGAGGTAAGACTTCCATCTCCACACTACCAGAATCTGAATTATTTACTAAAAGCTGTTCTCACACAAAAATCTCATAAAATTGTTTATCAACAACTACCATTATTTTAGTTTTTTTTTGAAAGTGGACTTGCCCCACTTTCCAAATAAACGGCTCAAGTATTAAGAATGTATACACAAATTATAGTTCAAGACCACTTATTCGTTAAAATACGACATGCCTATAGAGAACCTCTTTTACTGTTCTATGAAGATGCTCAATTATTTTGAGAACTGGCTCACAAGCAAACCTCGGATTATTTTTATTTGAGTCCCGAATACATTTGTTTCAAATCGGTGTATATTTAATTTTTACATCCACACAGTTAATACAATTAGATTGTGGTATCATAAGTCGAGCTAGATCCGTTACAATTTTTATGTTTTTCTTTTACTTGCTTCACACTGTCATCTGTTACTTTTTACAAAAGCAACCCTCCAGTTACATTCGTTGTAACAGTGTTTTAATGATCTGTCGCCTGCCTCTGTTTCGTATTTGCATATTTAATAGTTTTTTTAAGTCCGTATAATTCCCATTGTTTGTCGTTTATTTGCCATTTAAATTTTAATGTCTTTGTTTACGAAATATTTCTGTTGGTCTTTACACTCGAAAAATTGTTGTCAATAAAAATTGATTCATACTTCGATGTGTTTAAAGCAAAGCCCTGTTCAGAAATATAAGATGAAGAGTTTTTCAAAACGTGGAATTTGCATGAGACTATAAAAATTTTTTATTGTATCGGAAAGTTTTTTCCGTTGTTTCTCTTGGGAGTATATGGCTTCTATAAGACGTATCCATCTTATACGGTCTGCAGCTGTGGTTTTTGCTTTTTTCAATGTTGAATTGTTCTCTCTTAGTTCCTGGATAATTGTGCATCTCTAGATGTTTCTTGGTCGAACATGAATTCTTGAGCTTTGAGGAGTCCAATCGAATGGCATCCTGTTGACATTCGGATTCCTTTGGGTGGTATCAGCGTTCCACCACCATTGAAAAGAGTGAGGTCTGGCAATTATAAATCAATAATGATGTCAAATAGATTTCCACCGTCAATTTTTTTTAATCAACATGTTCATTCACATTTTAGAAAAATGACGAATCGATTTTGCTAATCACCTTATAAATTTTAGGTTTTAAAGCTATCATCCTTTGATAGGCTCCGTTTAGGTACTATCTTTAACATAGCGAAAAAAAATATCCAGTACTGAATTTCGTAAAATTATGAGCTCAATAACCAAAACTCATAGTCTAATATACAGCGAAACGCTACCAGAGAAATGAAAATGGGCTTCATTTGAAATACTGATTGTTCCTGAACCAGTTCAGTTAATCAAGCTAATCAATTCAAACTCTAATGAAATTGAAGAGGCTATATGCACTACGACCAAAATAATTTTTTTTGGCAGCCTTTTATGTTTGCCATGCCAAGTTCAGGTGTGTGCTGCTGTGGCATGGTAGGTAAAATATCACGGCACTCACACGATACGTGTTCTGATGTTTAAGCGTACAATGTGCTGAATACTGATAAAATTTAAAATTTTTTAAGATAAGTATGTACATATGGTTTAGCGGACAGAAAATTTCATGATTTGAATAAGGCAGATGACATATGTTTAATATCAAAGACGCTTTCCGGAATACTGTCCAAAATCAGTGAAATGAAAACAAAAGTACTTGGCCTAAGAATCGACAGCAAGACAAGTCAAGTCATGAGTATTTCAACAAATAATATAACACCTGTAAAGCTTAGGGTGAAATTCATAGAAGACATCGACGACTTCTGCCACTTTGGTATCATTATTAGCAAAGACGGAGGGGGCTGAGAAGAATAAACAAGGTCAGATAAGCATACGTTTCCCTTGGCAAGATATGGCAGACATCATTAATTTCAAGGAGTTATAAAATCCGCATTTTTAACTTCAGTATGTTGTGTGTATTACAGTATGGTTGCGAGATGTATTCGCGGCTCTATGTGAATAAATATCTAAGACGTATAATGACGATATTCTGTCTAAGATAGATACAAAACGATGATTTACTGTCTATGTGTGAAGTCGATCTAATAGTTGTTGAAGTCCAGAGAAGATTAGTCATATCCGAGAAGAGAAACCTCTGAAATTGCGAAACAGTGTCTTAAATGGAATCCACAGGACGATCGAAGCTAACGTGGCACCGATTAACTGAAGCAGAAATGTACTCGAAAGAACTTTGTTAGCAATCCAGTGGTAACTTTTAGGACAATTGATCTAGATGTACTCGTACACCATTTTTCACTAGCTAAAATAAAAAAGTTATGTTGATGGGACCTAAGACCACAGTAACCGGTAAATACACCAGCTAGTACTCTAAGATGGCTTTTGTTGATTAATAGTAACTTCCGGTATCTACAGGAGATAGTGAAACAGACTTCTTCGCTTATCACAGTCCATAAGCACTACCATATATGTAGCTGATCAAATTTTGTCTATAGTTAGTACTTGATTCTGCCTCTACGTTATAAGACAAGATTCTAAAAAAGGATGCAGACCCAATGAAAATCGTCGAGTTCCTCTGTTTGTAAACCATTCAGCTCTTTCGTTTCCGTGATAGCCCTTATGACCAGAGAACCAATAAAGAGTATCTTTATTGTGTGCATCAAGTTAATTGAGAGATGTTTGAGACAGTTCATAACAACCTTCGATTTTACCTCACAAGATGTAACTTAAACTTATCGATCGTATTACTAATGGCGATCTCAGAAGGACCTAATTATGTTGAGCGAAAATATCAAATAAATATTTGTATTTTAACACGTTTTAAGACAAAAATTTAATTGAAAATTCTGGTTGAAAAACTCTGTATTAAGATTAACTTATTCCATTAAGAATAAAGATTACTAATACTTTTCTGTGGGTGTACACTACATATTTAGTATATTTTCCCAATAAAGCCTATTTAAAATAATATTTGTTTTGCTGTTGCTAAATAGTTTTTTGTTCGACTTAAAATTTCGCATAGAAATGTTTTGATGATTTGAAATTCCAATGTGGCGTTGTTGCATCAATATGATTGATGCCAAAAAATTGCTAAAGATTTGTACACAAGTAGATGGATATTTTATCCATTATACATGAATTATTAAAGAAAACAGTATATGTTTTTTTTCTTTTTTTTGGGAAAATATATAAATTACGAAAATCAAAATAAAAAAAAATAAATAAATAAACGCAGGAAATATTTCAGAAATACAAAATGTATAAAAAATAAAACAAGATTTTTTAAAGGAAGTGTGATTGTAAAAAACAATAAACAATTTTATTTAATTTTTCAATAAAAATTGTTTTTTTTTTTTAAATCTCGAAAACTTAATTCCTGAAAAGTTATTAGCAAGCGGCTTATGCGCTTCAAAATGTTATAGAAATTTGTGTTATAATAAATGGGTGTAATTATTTAATTTTATTTATTTGAAATATAATCGTAATATAGCACAACAAGATGTTTTTCTTATAAATTATAGTTCTAAGGGAGGAATCAAACAAATGATTGCGAACATAAAGGAATTCGAATTCTATGTAAAGGTAGAAGGCACTTAATTTTCGAAAGATTCTCAAAGTTAACACCAGTCCCATGCTTAGGTGCAGGATCATCAGCTTGTCTTTTGATGGGATGGAATCCACTATGATGGCGTCAAAAGGGTTCCCCAGGGTAGAGTACTTTCTACATTGTTGTGAACTATAGTATCAAGTGGGCCATCTATCGGTTAAAATTTGAACCAGCGGTTATTTCGAATCTGGTAATACTTACGTCATTCCATTCTGTCACAAAATTCAGTATATTATCTCCACAGAATGAAATTAATCGATTTACGCTTGAGCAACGTTGGGACTTATTGGAAATTTATTTCCAAAACAAAGAGAATTGATCGGAAATTGCACGAAAATGTCGTACAAAATTTTGGTCGCAGAGAAGGACCAACAGTGCCCGGTATACGCAGGATTATTGCTAAAGTTCGTGAAACTCGTTTCATTGTTGACGCGCCAAAACGTAAGCGTGTTCGTACAGTGCGTACACCCGAAAATATCGAAGCTGTGGCTGAAAGTGTGTGTGAGAATTAATCAACATCAACTCGTCATCGTTTGCAAGAATTGAACATTTCACGCATCAGTTTTCGTCGAATTTTGCGACAAGATCTCGGTATGACGCCTCAATTGTCTCAAAAGTTAGTTGAAACGCATAACCAGCCGCTTCGGTTTCGCTTTGCTAGATGGGCCAACAAAAAACTGCACGATGATGTCAATTTTGACAAAAAAAAATCATCTTTTCAGATGAAGCTCATTTCATCTTGGTGGGTACGTTAGCAAGTAAAAATGCCGTATTTGGAGCTCAGAAAAATCAAACGTGGCCTTACAGAATGCACCCAATGCCAAGTGACTGTTTGGAGTGGCTTGTGGAGCGGAGGCATCATTGGCCCATATATTTTTTTTAAAATGAGAACGTCGTAACCATTCCGGTCAACACCTATCGCACCATCGTAACCGATTTTTTGTACCCGCTCTTCATGGTATTGATGTGAACGATGTTTGCCACATATCTCATGCCACAATCGATTTATTGAATAAAACGTATGATGGCCATTTAATTAGCCGAAATGGTAATGTCAGTTGGCCGCCAAGAAGCTGCGATGTGACACCGTTAGACCATTTTCTGTGTGGCGCCGTTAAAGGCAAGTGTTATGCCCATAGACCAGAGACAATTGAGCATTTGAAGGCCAACAGTATTGATGCCGAGATACGACCCAATACACTCGAAAACGTTTTCGAAACTGCCACGACAGTCATATGAATGAAATAATATTTCATTTCTAACCGGAACAATTGTACTCCATAACAAAAAAAAAAAAAAAAAAAAAAAAAAAAAAAATGGCAAAGTTTCAAACCGTTGCTGTTTTATTGCATTTTTAAATTTAAAGTGACCGAAATTGAACTTCAATTTTTTTTAATAAATTTCAAAAGCTTGACAGCTAAATGCATTTGCTAACTTAGTCAAATGTGTGTCTAACAGCACCGAGATAAAATGATTTTGATGATATGATTTTCATAAAAAATGTCTGACAAATCGGTTTTTTTTACAAGTTAGCTCTCATAGGAGTTACAGTTACAGCCTACGAAAATTTGTGCCTATTTTGTAATATTTTTTCTTTCTTGTTGTTTTTTGCATTTTCCACAAACAATAATAAATTTCATAAGTTCGTAAAAGTTTAACAGTTCACAAGATCATCACTATCTTTGGAAAAAAGAAAAATAAATAAAAGAAGAAAATAAATAATCAGGGTTTATTAACACACATATCAAAAATAATCTTAATTTGATGGGAAAATATTTGCAAATTGATCAAAATGCGGGTACAAAACAAAGAAAAAATACAATTTCTTATGCAAATTTTCTTATTTAATTACATAAACAAACATCTACATTGTTTTAAACAAAAGAAAAAAAAATAAAAAAAATATAAATAAAATAAAGGCAATAAAAATGCCTAAAAGATTATTGAACGTCATGATTTTGATAGAAACAAAAATATAAAAGATTTGATTTTTTTTTTCTATAATACAGACAGACAGCACAGGATAGATAGACCAGCATGTCGGATGATATAAAGAAAAGTTGCTGGATTCTAATTTTAGAATCCAATTAGCCTAAGCCTTACTGCTAAGACAACGTCTTGATCATATAGGTTATGACATCAGGGAGTACTCGTGGGTTATGCCATCAGGGAGTACTCGTGGAGATTGTGGTTTAGACTTAAATCGTAGGGAGAGACTATTGAATCAATGTAGAGTTGCATTGCAACTAATGCAGATAATGGTGCAGCACAGTTTTAGTGAGTTCTTAAACGCAAAATTGCGACTCAAGTATCTGTTATGGTAGAGGTTACATGGGCACTGGCAGACCCATTGTAAGGTGTGAGGAACACGGTGCTTCGTGTTCACAATTGATGATAACATGCTAATATGATATTAAAATGCATAGGCCCAATTCATTTAAAATAAAAGTTATAAAATACTGAAATGTGTGTACTTTTTCAAACTAAATTTTGTACTTTACCTGAATAGGAATACAGTAATTAAATTTCATTTCGTTCTTACCTGAAAATAAGATAAGATAAGAAAAAATTTAATAATTAAAATAAGTGTAAATATCTTTTTATCATAGGATCTATTAAGAACTTTTTTTATTGTATTTTTTATAGTAATTGCGATCCAAACACTTTCCTTATGTACAAAATGTTAATAACTTGCCGCAAGAAATGTACTATTTTTTGCAACTCTGTGTTAGCACTTTGCAAAAACATATGACTGTCTTTCACATCCCTGTTACAAATTTGCCGTTATTTTTTGTTGTTTGTACCCATAATCAAATTTTCATAAGAAATAGATACAGTTTGCAAAAAAAGTTTTTTCAAAGTAGAAACAAAATTAAAATCTTATTTTCATTTGAGAATTCCAACAACAAATCCTTAACATCCTAAAGCACAATAAGAAAAGGACATAAGCCCGTTATAACTGAAAGAGATAAAAGACAAGTTAAATGTCTTGCAGTCACTGAGAACTTAAGTTGTGGTCAAATTATATCAAGAACAAATTTAAATGTGACTGTAAGACGAGTAAACCTAATTTTGAACGAAGATTTTAAGATTTCAAAACGTAAACTGATTTCGAAACCAAAACTTACTCCACAACATAAAAGAGCGAGATTGGTATTTGCCGAAAAATATAAATTTTAGGAAGATGAATGGCAAAATATTATATTCAGCGATGACCAAAAGTGTAACCTTGATGGTCTGAATGGTCTTCAAGGATATTGGAAAGTAAAAGGTACAGAAACACAAACTACAGGTGCGAAATAGTTTAAAGGAGGTTCCCTTAAAAAATGGGCTGCTTTTGGGTATAGAGGAAGTTCTCCTATTCGTTTTGTTTCACAAAAAATGAATTCGGAGCTGTCGAGCTATTAGACAATATTCTCATTACATTTGCCGAGGAAGCTTATGGAGAAAATTTTACCTTCCAGTAAGATAATGTGCCCATATACGTTATCAATAACACTACAGTTTTTGGTTAATAAATGCTTAAAGTTTTGAATTGGCCGCTTCTTAGTCCAGACTTCAACCTGACGGAAAACTTATGGGGAATATAAGTAATAATATTTATAAAAATGGTCGAGTATTTGAGATCCTAGAAGATATCAAAGCAACATAATCCGAGGAATAGACCAAAATACCACAGGATACTTTTCATACTTTGATTAACTCAGTGCCACTTCGATTAGCTGAAGTTATAAGTAATGTAATATTAAACATAAATTATTTAACACATTTTAATGAACTTGATTAGGTTCCCTTTTTTTGCCTTTTGTACCGTATATTTATTTCAAAACACAGTTTCAATATTTTATAAAGGGTGGGCCATTTAAAAGTTTAAATTTAAAAATGCAATAAAACAAAAACCGTTTGAAAGTTTGCCAAACTAATTTTTTTGTTGAGAAGTATAATTGTTCTGGTTAGAAATGAAATATTATTTCATTTATATGGCTGACGCGACGGGCCTCACAGCACCCCATTCGATCGGAATAATTTTCGAGAGTATGAGGTCGTATCTTGGACTTCAAATGCTCAATTGTATCTGTTTTGTCGGCATAATACTGATCTTTAACGGCGCCTCACAAAAAATTGGCGGCCAACTAACATCACCATTTCGGTTAATTAAACGGCTATCAAACGTTTGACGCAATAAATCGACTGTGGCATGAGATATATGTGGTAAGTTACACCATCCTGTTGAAACCAAACATCGTTTACATCAAGAGCGTGTGCAAAAAGTCGGTGATTATGGTGCAAAAGGTGTCTTCATTGACCGTAATAGTTGCGCCGTCAACATTTTCAAGGAAATATGGGCCAATTATGCCTCCACTCCCCAAGCCACACCAAACAGTAGCACGTAATTTGTGCATTAGCTTCTGTGAGACCACGTTTGGGTTTTCCGAGTCCCGAATACGTCAATTTTGCTTATTAACGTACCCACCAAGGTGATAATGAGCTTCATCCGAAAAGATTTTTTTTGGCAAAATATTGCGGCTCCAACTCTTGAACCAAATGTCATACCGTGATATTTTCGCAAAATTCGACGCAAACTGGTGCGTCAAATGTTCAATTCTTGAGAACGATGACGATTTGATGTTAATGGATTCTCACGCACACTCTGAGCCTCAGCTTCGATAATTTTGGGTGTACGCATTGTACGAGCACGCTTACGTCTTGGCTCATCAACAATGAAACCGTTTTCACGTACTTTAGCAATAAACCGGGCACTGTTGGTCTTTTTTTGTGACCATATTTTGTACGACATTTTTGTGCAATTTCCGACCAATTGTCTTTATTTTGGAAATAAATTTCCAATAAATCCCAAAGTTGCTCAAGCGTAAATCGATTCATTTCGTTCAGTAGAGATAATATATTAAATTTTGTGACAGAATTGAATGACATAAGTATTGCCAGATTCGAAATAACTGCTGGTTCATATTTAAACCGATAGGCCCTCCCGTTTATTTCATGAAAATATTTGTTGCATATTTTTGTATGCCTGTACTATACTTTGCTACACAAAGAATCCCTGGGAAGCAATATTATTTTTCTGATAGCCGCTATAAAGTACAACAAGAATCTGTTTTTAAAATTTTCGAAATTTTTTAGTTGCAAGTAAAGTACAACAAGAATCTGTTTTTAAAATTTTCAAAATTTTTTAGTTGCAAGTAAAAACCGATTTTTCATACCTTCATGCATTTATAAGATAATCACTTGCCTAAATATTTTTAAGTTTTTCAGCGGTCTTGGAAAAATTTAAAATTCATGACGATAGCGTCTATCAGAAAAATACATCAGGTATTTCAACTTTGTTCTTTTGTCGCAGTGTTATTAATAAATATGCAAAAATATATTCACCAAAGGAAATAATTAACATATTTTTTCTAGAAATTACAATTACAAAAGCCAAAAGAACAAACAAATAAAACGAAAGTTCAATAACAAAAAGTTAAAATTTAAATGTTTAATTACCACATGTAAAATAAGACAATAGCAGAAGACGGCCTACCGACGAAATGGGATTTATTGATGTCCAAAAATAATGGTTTTTTTATTACGAAATTTAACGTCAAAGAAAAAAATAAAAAAAATTAAATTCACTCATAAGCTAGTAGCGAATTGACACCATATTTGTCATCACTATTGTTGATAGAGAAGTAAATGTTAAAACAAATAAAGCCTGTTTAATTCAACTTTCACACCAGAGCCTATGAAACTTTATCCCCTACATTTATTAAAAGTCAATATGTATGAAAAAAAGAAAAAATATAGAGTTGAAATAACACACACGCGCTATTTTGATTGCGGCTAAAACACAAACAATTTATTAAAAAACAATAAAGAAAATTGTTTAAAAAAAAGTAATTTTGCTATGGCAGATCAAATTTACGAGCAATAATAAAGAAATATGTTAGTGCTTTCAAAAGGCCTACACAATTTTTTTTGTGACAATGACTCGATGAATTGAACTTTCAAATAAAAGAAATTAAATACAAATCGCATCAGACATTTAAGAGTTATGGCGCTACAGGGAGTTAGACTTAAATAAATATTAAACAAAATTATAGGAAACCAAATATATTGTTTGCTTGTGCTATCATAACTTATAGAAGGTTGAGCATTGCCTAATTCACAAAACACAGCAGATGCTCGTATTAATTTCATTTATATAATTGAAGCTTTTAAAGTTATATAAAACAGTTATTGATTTTTTTATAAACTCAATACGAATATTTTATCGCTGAAATAAACTTACGTTGAATATAATGTTGACATATTAACTCTCCAATGCACAAGACCGCTTTTTATCGGCCTTAGGTTTTCTGCATTTTCTCATAAATGTAATGATTCACAGGTAAGAGCGATCTCATTCGAAGTCTTACATTCCACAGATTTGCTGTTTGCAGTAAAGATAGAATAGATAGATAGGAAAAACACGTGAATTTTGCTTGTGCATTTGGGGGTAATTAATGAGCTAACAAACACCATGAGCTTCAAGCAACCATTGATATGTATTTTCTTTTCTTTTGAAAACAAACAAAACACTTTACTAGTCAACAGATTGTCCGGTAGTACTTGTTTTCAAAAAAAAAAAAAAAAAAAACAAATTCGATATTTATAAATATGCGATTGCTTTATTGAATAAGTTATTGAAACGAAAGAGAAAGATGCACCATACACTACTAACTAGACCTATGCTCACTTATGGTGTGTTTGTATGGTAGCCATTAGACTATTGGATAGAGTCCCTCTGAGGCCCTTAACACGCTGCTGTATCTACTCCCAATTGATATGTTCACTCTTGCTAAAGCGACTTGTGGCGCGGTAAGACTATCATCTTCGGGAACATGCATACGGTTGTGCACGAATTATAGCGAAGCTCCCAAATGAATTACATCCGATCTCTGATTACTGCAGCGATTCGAGGTAGAAATCTCTTCCAGTTCGGAATGGAGTCGGGGTGACCCCCTGCATGGTTTTGACATTAGGGTCTATACGGGCGAATCCAAGATGGATGGTGATGTTGACTCTAGTGATTTCTCTGTGAGTGTGAATTGAATCACTACTATAGCCTCTCTCTAAACTCTATTGTCTTTCAGGCGGTGAACTACGCTATTTTAAAGTCCTGCTCACTATTATCTTCTTACGGCTTCCGAGGGCGCCTCTGCATCTGCGGGACCAGTCAGGCGGTTTTCCTTGCTATCGAATCTTACACGACTACGTTTCGGCTGATGGGTGAATGTTAGAGTGCATTGAACGACATGAGCCTCGAAATTACGACAACCATTATTTGGATTACGAGACATGTATACTTTGATAGAAATGAACAGGCGGATGGATTGGCTCCTGAGCGGTCTTCATGGGGACTATTAGGAGGACCAAACTTTATTTTTTAATTAGGCGTTGCATTGCATTGTGTTGGTACTAGGAATAAAGTTTGTAAACAAAAGGAAAAACGTAGTAGTGTTTATGAACGTTCGATTTAAATCAGATTCCGGCAGGGAACTGCCCTTCTCTTCTATTTTCACACTTACGTTGTCACACGAATTGGAAAAAAATAAACAAAAAGAAGTAAGGGAAAACAAGTGGACAAGTACAGTGTAAAGTGGCCTGAGTGAGAGTCTCAAATTACTAGCACAATTGTAAAATGCATTAATATTAGTCTGCCGAACGCTAATTTAAATTTACCCATGTCGTAACTGAGAGGGAAGACTTTCGCGGGAATATTGTTTCGCAAACGAACAGTATGACTAAAGTGCGAATTCTCCCTATATTGCGTTGTGCGATTCGCTGGACAATCATTAACAAAGGGATGCACTCTACGAGAAAAAACGAGTACTTCGTGTAAATATGTATGTGATTATTAGGAATTAATTCCTTTATTTCTTAAGAACACACTCCGTTATAGTACCGATGGAACAATGAAACTCCAACCACATTACGACGATGCTCTAACGAATCGATAGAATTGGCTGCTATACCGTCTTCCTTTCCTGTACGTAGTCGATAGGCTTCAAAATAGTCTTTTAAGCACTGCACACCATACATGAAAAATGTATTCCATTCTAGGTCGAATATATTCCTGTAAATATGAAGAAGATCAAATGGGATGAAGTATTTTTTACACTGGGTTAAGAAACCAAGGCATTTGAATGCTTCTTTCGACACTCGAAATATGTGATTGTTGGAACGAACAACAGAATCAACTCTGATGCCCAGAACATCAAGAGCATCTGTCTCCTCTATATCTATTTTACCCATGATGAAAACAAACCCACCAGTCTCTGTGTCAGAAAACAACATTGGATCTAACGCGCATCAAAATCCTTGTTCGCACAACCCCATTCGGAGGTTTTCGCAAGGTCCAGTGTCTTTCATATTCCGTCTTTTCGCTTCAATTTTCAAGAGGCTAATAATAATAATAATAATAAATAATAATAATAATAATAATAATAATAATAATAAATAATAATAATAATAATAATAATAATAATAATAATAATAATAATAATAATAATAATAATAATAATAATAATAATAATAAATAATAATAATAATAATAATAATAATAATAATAATAATAATAATAATAATAATAATAATAATAATAATAATTAATAATAATAATAATAATAATAATAATAATAATAATAATAATAATAATAATAATAATAATAATAATAATAATAATAATAATAATAATAATAATAATAATAATAATAATAATAATAATAATAATAATAATAATAATAATAATAATAATAATAATAATAATAATAATAATAATAATAATAATAATAATAATAATAATAATAATAATAATAATAATAATAATAATAATAATAATAATAATAATAATAATAATAATAATAATAATAATAATAATAATAATAATAATAATAATAATAATAATAATAATAATAATAATAATAATAATAATAATAATAATAATAATAATAATAATAATAATAATAATAATAATAATAATAATAATAATAATAATAATAATAATAATAATAATAATAATAATAATAATAATAATAATAATAATAATAATAATAATAATAATAATAATAATAATAATAATAATAATAATAATAAATATATAATAATAATAATAATAATAATAATAATAATAATAATAATAATAATAATAATAATAATAATAATAATAATAATAATAATAATAATAATAATAATAATAATAATAATAATAATAATAATAATAATAATAATAATAATAATAATAATAATAATAAATAATAATAATAATAATAATAATAATAATAATAATAATAATAATAATAATAATAATAATAATAATAATAATAATAATAATAATAATAATAATAATAATAATAATAATAATAATAATAATAATAATAATAATAATAATAATAATAATAATAATAATAATAATAATAATAATAATAATAATAATAATAATAATAATAATAATAATAATAATAATAATAATAATAATAATAATAATAATAATAATAATAATAATAATAATAATAATAATAATAATAATAATAATAATAATAATAATAATAATAATAATAATAATAATAATAATAATAATAATAATAATAATAATAATAATAATAATAATAATAATAATAATAATAATAATAATAATAAATAATAATAATAATAATAATAATAATAATAATAATAATAATAATAATAATAATAATAATAATAATAATAATAATAATAATAATAATAATAATAATAATAATAATAATAATAATAATAATAATAATAATAATAATAATAATAATAATAATAATAATAATAATAATAATAATAATAATAATAATAATAATAATAATAATAATAATAATAATAATAATAATAATAATAATAATAATAATAATAATAATATTAATAATAATAATAATAATAATAATAATAATAATAATAATAATAATAATTAATAATAATAATAAGAATAATAATAATAATAATAATAATAATAATAATAATAATAATAATAATAATAATAATAATAATAATAATAATAATAATAATAATAATAATAATAATAATAATAATAATAATAATAATAATAATAATAATAATAATAATAATAATAATAATAATAATAATAATAATAATAATAATAATAATAATAATAATAATAATAATAATAATAATAATAATAATTAATAATAATAATAATAATAATAATAATAATAATAATAATAATAATAATAATAATAATAATAATAATAATAATAATAATAATAATAATAATAATAATAATAATAATAATAATAATAATAATAATAATAATAATAATAATAATAATAATAATAATAATAATAATAATAATAATAATAATAATAATAATAATAATAATAATAATAATAATAATAATAATAATAATAATAATAATAATAATAATAATAATAATAATAATAATAATAATAATAATAATAATAATAATAATAATAATAATAATAATAATAATAATAATAATAATAATAATAATAATAATAATAATAATAATAATAATAATAATAATAATAATAATAATAATAATAATAATAATAATAATAATAATAATAATAATAATAATAATAATAATAATAATAATAATAATAATAATAATAATAATAATAATAATAATAATAATAATAATAATAATAATAATAATAATAATAATAATAATAATAATAATAATAATAATAATAATAATAATAATAATAATAATAATAATAATAATAATAATAATAATAATAATAATAATAATAATAATAATAATAATAATAATAATAATATTAATAATAATAATAATAATAATAATAATAAATAATAATAAGAATAATAATAATAATAATAATAATAATAATAATAATAAATAATAATAATAATAATAATAATAATAATAATAATAATAATAATAATAATAATAATAATAATAATAATAATAATAATAATAATAATAATAATAATAATAATAATAATAATAATAATAATAATAATAATAATAATAATATTAATAATAATAATAATAATAATAATAATAATAATAATAATAATAATAATAATTAATAATAATAATAATAATTAATAATAATAATAATAATAATAATAATAATAATAATAATAATAATAATAATAATAATAATAATTAATAATAATAATAATAATAATAATAATAATAATAATAATAATAATAATAATAATAATAATTAATAATAATAATAATAATAATAATAATAATAATAATAATAATAATAATAATAATAATAATAATAATAATAATAATAATAATAATAATAATAATAATAATAATAATAATAATAATAATAATAATAATAATAATAATAATAATAATAATAATAATAATAATAATAATAATAATAATAATAATAATAATAATAATAATAATAATAATAATAATAATAATAATAATAATAATAATAATAATAATAATAATAATAATAATAATAATAATAATAATAATTAATAATAATAATTATAATAATAATAATAATAATAATATTAATAATAATAATAATAATAATAATAATAATAATAATAATAATAATAATAATAATAATAATAATAATAATAATAATAATAATAATAATAATAATAATAATAATAATAATAATAATAATAATAATAATAATAATAATAATAATAATAATAATAATAATAATAATAATAATAATAATAATAATAATAATAATAATAATAATAATAATAATAATAATAATAATAATAATAATAATAATAATAATAATAATAATAATAATAATAATAATAATAATAATAATAATAATAATAATAATAATAATAATAATAATAATAATAATATAATAATAATAATAATAATAATAATAATAATAATAATAATAATAATAATAATAATAATAATAATAATAATAATAATAATAATAATAATAATAATAATAATAATAATAATAATAATAATAATAATAATAATAATAATAATAATAATAATAATAATAATAATAATAATAATAATAATAATAATAATAATAATAATAATAATAATAATAATAATAATAATAATAATAATAATAATAATAATAATAATAATAATAATAATAATAATAATAATAATATAATAATAATAATAATAATAATAATAATAATAATAATAATAATAATAATAATAATAATAATAATAATAATAATAATAATAATAATAATAATAATAATAATAATAATAATAATAATAATAATAATAATAATAATAATAATAATAATAATAATAATAATAATAATAATAATATTAATAATAATAATAATAATAATAATAATAATAATAATAATAATAATAATAATAATAATAATAATAATAATAATAATAATAATAATAATAATAATAATAATAATAATAATAATAATAATAATAAATAATAATAATATAATAATAATAATAATAATAATAATAATAATAATAATAATAATAATAATAATAATAATAATAATAATAATAATAATAATAATAATAATAATAATAATAATAATAATAATAATAATAATAATAATAATAATAATAATAATAATAATAATAATAATAATAATAATAATAATAATAATAATAATAATAATAATAATAATAATAATAATAATAATAATAATAATAATAATAATAATAATAATAATAATAATAATAATAATAATAATAATAATAATAATAATAATAATAATAATAATTAATATATATAATAATAATAATAATAATAATAATAATAATAATAATAATAATAATAATAATAATAATAATAATAATAATAATAATAATAATAATAATAATAATAATAATAATAATAATAATAATAATAATAATAATAATAATAATAATAATAATAATAATAATAATAATAATAATAATAATAATAATAATAATAATAATAATAATAATAATAATAATAATAATAATAATAATAATAATAATAATAATAATAATAATAATAATAATAATAATAATAATAATAATAATAATAATAATAATAATAATAATAATAATAATAATAATAATAATAATAATAATAATAATAATAATAATAATAATAATAATAATAATAATAATAATAATAATAATAATAATAATAATAATAATAAATAATAATAATAATAATAATAATAATAATAATAATAATAATAATAATAATAATAATAATAATAAATAATAATAATAATAATAATAATAATAATAATAATAATAATAATAATAATAATAATAATAATAATAATAATAATAATAATAATAATAATAATAATAATAATAATAATAATAATAATAATAATAATAATAATAATAATAATAATAATAATATAATAATAATAATAATAATAATAATAATAATAATAATAATAATAATAATAATAATAATAATAATAATAATAATAATAATAATAATAATAATAATAATAATAATAATAATAATAATAATAATAATAATAATAATAATAATAATAATAATAATAATAATAATAATAATAATAATAATAATAATAATAATAATATAATAATAATAATAATAATAATAATAATAATAATAATAATAATAATAATAATAATAATAATAATAATAATAATAATAATAATAATAATAATAATAATAATAATAATAATAATAATAATAATAATAATAATAATAATAATAATAATAATAATAATAATAATAATAATAATAATAATATATAATAATAATAATAATAATAATAATAATAATAATAATAATAATAATAATAATAATAATAATAATAATAATAATAATAATAATAATAATAATAATAATAATAATAATAATAATAATAATAATAATAATAATAATAATAATAATAATAATAATAATAATAATAATAATAATAATAATAATAATAATAATAATAATAATAATAATAATAATAATAATAATAATAATAATATAATAATAATAATAATAATAATAATAATAATAATAATAAATAATAATAATAATAATAATAATAATAATAATAATAATAATAATAATAATAATAATAATAATAATAATAATAATAATAATAATAATAATAATAATAATAATAATAATAATAATAATAATAATAATAATAATAATAATAATAATAATAATAATAATAATAATAATAATAATAATAATAATAATAATAATTATAATAATAATAATAATAATAATAATAATAATAATAATAATAATAATAATAATAATAATAATAATAATAATAATAATAATAATTAATTAATAATAATAATAATAATAATAATAATAATAATAATAATAATAATAATAATAATAATAATAATAATAATAATAATAATAATAATAATAATAATAATAATAATAATAATAATAATAATAATAATAATAATAATAATAATAATAATAATAATAATAATAATAATAATAATAATAATAATAATAATAATAATATTAATAATAATATAATAATAATAATAATAATAATAATAATAATAATAATAATAATAATAATAATAATAATAATAATAATAATAATAATAATAATAATAATAATAATAATAATAATAATAATAATAATAATAATAATAATAATAATAATAATAATAATAATAATAATAATAATAATAATAATAATAATAATAATAATAATAATAATAATAATAATAATAATAATAATAATAATAATAATAATAATAATAATAATAATTAATAATAATAATAATAATAATAATAATAATAATAATAATAATAATAATAATAATAATAATAATAATAATAATAATAATAATAATAATAATAATAATAATAATAATAATAATAATAATAATTAATAATAATAATAATAATAATAATAATAATAATAATAATAATAATAATAATAATAATAATAATAATAATAATAATAATAATAATAATAATAATAATAATAATAATAATAATAATAATAATAATAATAATAATAATAATAATAATAATAATAATAATAATAATAATAATAATAATAATAATAATAATAATATTAATAATAATAATAATAATAATAATAATAATAATAATAATAATAATAATAATAATAATAATAATAATAATAATAATAATAATAATAATAATAATAATAATAATAATAATAATAATAATAATAATAATAATAATAATAATAATAATAATAATAATAATAATAATAATAATAATAATAATAATAATAATAATAATAATAATAATAATAATAATAATAATAATAATAATAATAATAATAATAATAATAATAATAATAATAATAATAATAATAATAATAATAATAATAATAATAATAATAATAATAATAATAATAATAATAATAATAATAATAATAATAATAATAATAATAATAATAATAATAATAATAATAATAATAATAATAATAATAATAATAATAATAATAATAATAATAATAATAATAATAATAATAATAATAAATAATAATAATAATAATAATAATAATAATAATAATAATAATAATAATAATAATAATAATAATAATAATAATAATAATAATAATAATAATAATAATAATAATAATAATAATAATAATAATAATAATAATAATAATAATAATAATAATAATAATAATAATAATAATAATAATAATAATAATAATCGGCCTACGATCAACAGAATACGAATGTTCCTATCTGCGAAAAAGTAGATAGGATTGGAATTTAGATGAAATTCGTAAATAAATATTAGAAATAGAGTTAGAGAAAGAACAGAGCCTTGCGGTACCCCTGAATATATACTGAACTCATCTCATGAGATCCCATCAATAACCACTCTTATAGTGCAAATTCCAGGTGAAGGACAATGTATGACCGATCAAAAGAAAATATTTATTGGACTGGATATTCGAAAATTAATCTCGGACGGGAAATTTTATAAAATGTTAAGCACTGATGGGCATTTTCAACTTCCTCGGTAACAGCAAATCCCCTGATTTCAAGGAAAATAGCAAAATTGGAGCTTGAATGTCTCTCAAACAACAGTTTCTTCATTCACAACTCGATTTCTTTCCTGAAAACATATGTAGGTGATGTGAGCGGACAAAGCAACGAGAGCAACTACACCAAGACGCGGCGAAAATCGAAAGACAATATCAAGGGCTGTCGAAATAGGGCGCGATGAGCTTCTGCTATTGGACTCTAATGCGTAAAACAGATCCCAAGGTTAGGGAGTTCGAACGGTTATTATTGGACCTGTTTTAAACCGGTTTTTTTACTTTGGCCGAATACGGTTTTATCTAAATGACAATTTTTCGAATACTGAATAAACCGTTAATTTTAACACGAATAACCGGTTATTTTAAAATGTATAATTTTTATACGTTTTTTTTAATTTCTTTATTGAGAATATGCTCATAATTAAGCTATTTTTCCCAAGTATAATATATAACGTCTTATTTTTATAAACATGAAAGCCTCGAACGAATCACAAAGAACGTTAAAACCATGGTAGAACGAATAAGATATGCACACTTGAGCAGCAATAACTTTTACTCATTTTCTGTAAATGGATATTAATTTTTTATGTATGGGGAATTCAGCTTTGATTACGTTTAAATAAATATAAACAATTGCAATAGAAAAGATAAAGTCTGAAAATATTGCGAATGTTATGGAGAGCATTAGTCTAGATGTGTTAACTGTCCTATAATTCTAATTTTACATCCTGATATCAGTAACAATAGCGACTTTTTAAACTCCTAACGAGCTATAGGCCCATGGTAATAACTAATAAGACAGGCGCTAAAGTGGGTCACTCTAATCAGAGACAAAAAAAGGTTCATTTTGGATACCTTCAGTAGTGAAAAAGAAATAAATGTCGTCAATAACCACGAACACAAAAAGTGGAATAAAAGAACTAAGAAAAATAAGACAAGAGAGCAGAATTGGGAAAAGAAGGGCAAGATAAATGTGTAACGATTCTTTACACCGGGAGACCTCTCACCAGCTAATTAGTGCCTAACAAAAATCCCTTTAGATTGAAGACTCTGGTAGACGCAACTCCACTAAGGCCACCACAAAAATTTCTTCCCAATAGCCTAAGTCTGCTTTGCAGAATTCTGAGAGACTTCGTCTTAGATTCAGAACCCATTTCGTCCTCGAACAAATCATACTAAGGCTTTTTGACCACCTTAAATATGGTCCAAGTATTCAGAGGCGTCGGCATATAACACTCTTGCAAAAATCAATCACTGGGTGAAAGACTAGCACGTTGTTTTGTCGAGGACGGAAATGATCAAAAATGATCAATTTTATTTAATAAAACAACAAGTATTGTTAAGAATTTTATTTAAATGAAAGAACCGGTTATTCGATTAATTTTTAACCGTAAACCGGTTTTTTAAAAATTGTAAAATTTTAATCGATCTCAATAATACTTGTGTAATGATTCGCTTTTTTGGTGTTTCGAACACGAACTCAAACACAATATATATAAATACATAGTAGAGTAGGGTATGATCGAATTAAATAATAATTATGTGGAATAATTTTTTTAACCGACAAACTGATGAGACGAATAAGACGATAGAAAACTGGAGGTAAGTCGGTTGCAAATAAAAAAAAAAACAAATGCGGGGAAAATATATATATATAAATAATATATAAGTTTGTTATTGTTGTTTGTTGCATTAATTGTAATAAAAACAAAAATTGAAATAAAAAAACACGCACGACTGCGCAATGTAATTGAAGCTTCAACAATATTTACAGAAAATAACAATATTATTAATAAAATTAATTAACAATTGTTGTTGTTTTTTAATTTCTTTTATATACATATATATTTTATATATAAATTATTTATTTTTAATAAATACTTTCGTTTCTTTAAGATTTAATTAAATGGATTACAACGTGACTTAAGGTTATTGGAAAATATTGGGACTACCCTTGTCTACCGTATTTATGTATCGACAGTTTAATACCTTGATCAAAAAGTTTTAGGAATTTATTAAGATAATTAAAAATACAAGTTAATTCAGCTAAATTTATATTGTCCTCTTCAAAGTAATTGCCATCGACTGCAACATACTTATGCCAGCGCTTGATCCACTCCTCGAAGCATTTTTTATATTAGTTTTTCGGCATTTTCATCAGTGCTTCCTGCGATTTTTCTATTATTTCCTCTCGGCTGCTGAAACGCGTTTCCCATAATGGTTTCTTAACACGTTTGAACAGATAGAAGTCACAGGGAGCCAAATCCGGTGAATTCAGTGGCTGTTGGATGGTATTTGTTGAATTTTTTGTCAAAAAATTTCGAATAATGATGGCACTGTGCGACGGTGCGTTATCATGTTGCAAAATCCACGAGTTTTTTGTCCACAATTCTGGTCTCTTTTGGCGAATTGCTTCATGCAAACGTCTCATAACGTCCAAATAATACCCTTTGTTTACTTTCTGGCCGTGAGCATTGCCTTTTTTTGAATGAAAACCTTGTGGTTTTTTGGTCTCGGCTCATATGGTGAACCTCATTTACTTACCTGACGTTTGGACTGCGCCTCGTTTTCAGTAATTATCATTTTGATAAATGTGGGGTTGGATTCAGCCTAGCAAATCATGTCTTTTGCGACCTCAACTCTGTCTCCTTTTTGCATGAAATTGAGGTCGTTTGGCACCAACTTTGCTGCTACACGACGGAAACCCAAATAATTAATCAAAATGTTTTGGACGGAGCCATAGCCAATGTTCAAGTCCTCCGTTATCTCTCTGATGGTTAATATGCAGTTATTGACCAACTTTTCTTTTACTTTATCACCATGTCTATGGTCTGCCACTGTGTTCATCATGAACACTTTTGAACCACTTTACACGTTCGTGCACCATTAAATCCGTTTTTTACGCAAAATTTAATACAACTTCGTTGTTGCAAATTTAAATCCATTTCTAAAACTGAAAAAAATCGCTCTTGGCTACGTAGCTTTTGCAAATGTCACGCTATGACCCTAAGATTTAGCGGAAATATCACCAACAGGTGTACCAACTCAACAAAAAAAAGAAAAAAAAACCAAGCCTGCTTGTTGCATCTACTGTGGATTGACTTGTACGCATATTCGAGCTGCGGCTGCCTGTAGCGAGGTAGACTTATCGTTCTCTGGAGTGTGTAAGACTGGGGAATATGGTCCCGGTCAATTTGCATTCTACTTCAGATTATTGCACTCCGGGGCTCAACTTCGAAAGAAGATTCGGAATGAGAATCCTTTCTCGTGAGTACAGGCTAAAGACTAGTGGAGATTCTCCACTATAGTCTCAGGCGGTAGTAATGGTCATTAGGGAAATATGCTTACTACTATCTCGTGGCTGTACACGAGGACGTGCCTATATTTTCGTGGAAAGCAAATTCACACAATAACACCTCTCGGTAGGTGACAAAGTGCAGAGACATATTAACAATTTTCTGTCTCTCTTCTAGGACGACCCTTGAATGGATTCCGATTCACCGTGACTTCTATGAAAATAAGCGGAAGAATGCGTTAGCAAGCGCGAGACATTGAGTTGATCGAAGTTGGTCTCGATGACGTTGCCCATAGATTCGCGGAAGAGGACTAATCTTGACTGCTACCTGGATCAAGCAGACTGCAGGTGGAAGGCGAGAGGTCCTGCAGAACCACGAAATACAATGTGAATTACACTCGATCGCTCATTGGTTACGTTAGAAGGGATGTGTCCAAACTGATGGCTATACTTATTGAGCACTAATCCTGCCACTGTCGCCAGCGGCGAGAGAAGAAACGTTTGAGCACTTCCGTGGATGTCCAGCCCTTATTAATCGTGGCAGTAAGGCCTTAAGAGAGTGGTTCTTACGCGACATCTCCGCTATATCCTACTAAGCTGACGCAGTGGGTGTAAGGTATACCCGACATCGTGCGGCCTTCGGGTGTTTGTGGTATTTCTCAAGACGGTGTCTGAGGAAACTACTTGACACTCTTAGAAGATGCGGGTGGCCACATAAACCAACCAACCAACCAACCAAATTTAAGTTTGAGTGCAACTAATCTTAATTCAAAATGCATTTAAATATTCAAAACTTCATAATGGGTTACATGCTTTATATTGTTCTTCTTGTCAGCGGTCGTTTTTTTGTGTAGAGTTTCAAGTTTTCTTACTTTTTTAACTTAAGTTTGTCACCCATAGTTGAAGTATAGAAAATTTACCATTTCCGATATTACTTTATCCAAAATAGTATTTCTAATGTATCCGTTTGTGCACTAATAAAGAATATTCAAAGCAAGTTGAGGTTTTTAATTTTATTTTTGAAAAGATAAAAACGTCCGGAATATTATATACTATTCCAAATATAATTAAAACAATGTAGGCTTTACATTTAAATCATAGATTTTTGTCAATGAAATTTTAAAAGCGTGTCTGTTTCTATTTCGAATAATTTTTTTTGTCTTCAAATCACGTATAATTTGAAAGTGAAATTAATCAAAAAAGCAAAATAAATATAAACAACAAATAGACAAAAATAATAACAATAATAAATATTTTAAATATTAAAAAAAAAAATGCCGCTCAAATATTTTTTTTTTAATTTGTCTTTCTTTTTTAACTTTTTGCACTATTTAATGGTTCAGTGCACTTTCCTTATGAAAACAAGCGAAAAATTGCGACAACAATGATTTAATTTGAATTTTTAAAGAGCAAAGAAAAAAACCCCACAGTTTTTAAGCCAACATGATTTATTATGCGAAAATTGTCTCAACAATAACGAAAAAAAACAAGATCTTGTAAGATATGAAATAACATACAAATACATCAAATTGTATATGCGATTGGCATAATAACGATTAAGCCTTCACTAAAGCCAGAACTTTGTAAACACAACGAGCTTTCGTTGGTAAAAGTTTTACATCATTATTACAATTATTCTCATAAGATCATTTATAGCACTATTTGATTGATCTTTTAGACAGTCCCTGTTTATTTGCCCAAAGCCCCCGCTACAAATACAACCTGTGACCTTGTAAAATGTTTAAAAGAAGACAGTGTAGGGCGGGCACTCAG
This sequence comes from Wohlfahrtia magnifica, assembly GCA_023159175.1. Taxonomy (NCBI): domain Eukaryota; kingdom Metazoa; phylum Arthropoda; class Insecta; order Diptera; family Sarcophagidae; genus Wohlfahrtia; species Wohlfahrtia magnifica. The sequence goes on from JAKWBJ010000484.1 coordinate 4,895,691, forward strand.
ACATTCATGCTTAAGTTTCAATATTTTCTGCCAAACACTAAACCAGGAAAAAAGGATCAAGTAAACTATCCCATTATAAGCAGCTGACCGCCTTTTTCCATAATATGCTTTAAAAAATGTATTTAAGTTTCTTAACTCAGATGAATTCAGAATTCTGGTCCTGATATATTTTTTTGGCTAATTATTCAGAATACTTTCAGACCGCGACAAATCACAGCACAATTTTTTGTTTGCTTTTGTTTTTTGTCAGTTCCAGTCTTACTTAGGACTCTGATATAACTTAAAATGCTTTTTGCATTCAGATTGGTCTGACTATTAGAAATCATTCAAGTAGTCGGACTACTTCCTTCGGAAGGACAATTGGTTATTTACCAACGGATAAAATCTAAAGAATTGGCGTGGTATCGTGGTTTTACCAAAACAAAGACAATTGGAAATTGCACTCAAATTTCATACAAAATTTGGTCGCAGAGAAGGACCAACAGTGCCCGGTATACGCATTTTATTGCTAAAGTTCGTGAAACTGAATTCATTGCTGACGCGCCAAAATGTAAGCGAGCTCGTACCGTGCGTACACCCGAAAATATCGAAGATGCGGCTGGGAGTGTCTGTGAGAATCCATTAACATCAACTAGTCATCGTTCTCACGGATTGAACTTTTTGCGCACCAGTTTACATCCAATTTTGAGAAAAGTTCTTCGTACGACGTTTTACAAAGTTCAATTGGTTCAAGAGGTGAAGACGCATAACCATCCGTCCATCAATTTTCCGCTTCGCTAGATGGGCCAATGAGAAACTGCACGATGATGTATATTTTGCCAAAAAAAAAAAAAACATCTTTTCAGATGAAGCTCATTTTCATCTTGATGGGTACGTTAATAAGTAAAATTGCCGTATTTGGAGCTCAGAAAAATGTGGTCTTATAGAAAGAGTCCAATGCACCCATTACAAGTGACAGTTTGGAGCGGCTTGTGGATAGGAGGTATCATTAGCTCATAATTCTCTGAAAATGAGGACGGCGCAACCGCACCATGATAACCGATTTTTTGTGCCCGCTCTTGCTGTAAACGATGTTTGGTTTCACAGGACGGTGCAACTTGCCACACATCTCATGCCACAATCAATATATTGCATCAAATGTTTGATAGCTATTTAATTAGCCGAAATGGTGATGTCAGTTGGCCGTCAAGAAGCTGCGATTTGACACCGTTGGTCCATTTTCTGTGGGGAGCCGTTAAAGGCAAGTGTTATGACGATAAATCAGAGGCAATTGAGAGATACGACCCTATACACTTGAAAAAGTTCTCGAAAATTTGTCCGAATGAAATATTTTTTTTCTAACCGGAGAAATAAATTTAGTGAAATTTCAAACCGTTTTTGTTTTATTGCATTTAAACTTTTAAATGGCCCACCCGATACATATGCACTTCAAGTCTAAAAAGACCAATTATCTTTACATGTCTTAATAGATTTTCGATCTTAGGTTAGTTATGTAAGCTTGTGCAAATCTTCCTCACCCTTGCATTAGTTATAACAACACTAATTAGATGATAGATCCCATCAGGATAAACTCTGGTGCTAGAACAGCAAGTATTAAGTCTGGAGCCAATAAATTAAGGTAAGCCGATAACTTAAAGGTACAGATATTCAGAGTCAGTCTTTTGATTCTAAGATTTCTCTGTCTTGTTAATGGCTTTGGAGCAGTTTAAGAGATTTTTGTTAGTCTTTTATTTCTACACTAATTGACTATTAAGTCTACAGATTATAGTATGATTTCGCCTATAGCATCAAACTTCAGCCCCATCACTTACAAAAAAAATTCCGTTAAAATAATTTTCAAAGCCTTTAAGTTTGTCGAAAAGTCTATAGGGAGAATGGTAATACACTACTTGGTCGGCAGTGCCAAAATCAGCACTATGATTCCGATATAGCACATAACTGCATAGATTTGCATAGGTATATATTATCCATCTCTGCAATCGTCAATGATGAACAAATTACGTCGTAGTATACAATAAAGTTTAGTCTATTGTACGTGACAAGCCCCAAGTATATAAAAGGCGAGTAGGCTTGATTTAAAAGTTCTGTTAATTCATTATTACATTTTTTAAATACAATTTCATAAAAATTTTATTACAAATTAAAATTATCAATACTATGTATCTATTTAATTTATATTTTTAAAACTTTCTTTTGTTGTGACACAGCATGCTCGTATTTGCTCTTATTTTACTGGATCTTAAGTTTTATGATTATTTTTATAAATGTTTTTTGTCGTTTTTTTTTTTAATATTTCACAATTTTATTTAATTTTTTGTTTTTGTTGATTGTATGTCGGTAGCATTTTGTCACACTTTTATTCTGCCGTTTTTTTTTTTTAAGATTTATTACACGAATATTTAACGCTTCAACTTCCAGACGGAAATCGTAGTTTTTTTTTAGGTTTCTGTTCATCAACAATTTTAATGCTTTTTTTGGTTTTATTTTTATTTATTTATTTACTTTTTTGTGCTACCGCACAAGAGAAATTCCCATTTTATTGTGAGTTTTTTCTTTTTCTTTTGACCGACCTTTACAGCAGATTTATCTTTTATTTTAAAATTATTTGAAATATTGTTACAATTATGGTACTACTGTCAAAACATCTTATTAAAAATGACGTTTGCAGATAGTATTTCGTATTTCGAAGGAAAACTAAGATTTTATTATGTGTGACCTTAACAGGGGCAATGGGAACTTATACCACTGTTACCATGGAAACTTTTATCGGACTACGTCCACTGCATATTTTCGTTATGAAAACTGCAGCTCTGGGGGCTCTCAGGTTGCCGACGCGATGCGATATCAATTCAGTGAAACACAGGGGTCATATGAGCATCCTGTGGCTATTCCCGACCTTGAGCTAATGTTGAGCAGGAATGACGTGTGTACCGGGGGCTTAAACTTCGGTCGCAATTTCGATGTATAAGATCGTGGGAACCATGGGGTTGCTAGAGTCAAACCCAACTGTTTACAGTGGTAGACGGGTGGATCTAAAATGGATGGTTGTGTGGGTTCTTGTTCTTTTGGTGCCAATACCAAAGCCTAGGAAACCATGGGCAAGTCGTCCAATGTTTTCCAAGCGGAGATTTTCATTTGTGCGTGGGTTAATATAGAGCGTGGAATTAGGGGCACTTCTATTAATATAGTACCTTGATCAAAAAGTTCCCGGAATAACCCCCATATGGCGGTCTCATCGTTCCGATTTGTTTTTTTTTTTTTGAGTTGGTTCATTTGTTGCTAATATTTCCGCTAAATCTTAGCGTCATAGCTTAATAGAAGCAGACGAAGCGGCTAATGGAACCCTTTGCCTATAATAGGGAGTTGCACCACATGTATAAGGCAACTATGAAGAAACTTATTGGCTTCCTGAAGGGCCACTACCATCTTAAATATCACCTCCTCAATCTCAATGTGGTACCAGAATCGGAGTGACACTTGCGCAGGAAGGAAGAGGAGACTACGGAGCATGTTGTCTGTAAATGTGTTGCTTTAGGAAACATTCGGCGACGAGCTTCTATGAATCGCTTTGTTGGGCCAGAACAGGTTCGGTGGCTACCCTTTGGGAATATTGCGGTCTTCATGCGTAAAGTTGAGGGTATTTTTCTGGAGACTGTTCCGATAAGTGCTCCGGACCGCTCCGGCAGTCAACCGCCCATGGGTATTGATTCAATTGGGGATTTTTACTACCTCTAACGGCTAATACGCTGCCGGTTTTGACTCCAGAGTGTTAGACACAATAGATCTTTCTAAATAAATAATAATAAGATTTTATTATATCAATCGATTAAGCATCAGTCTCTATAAAGCATGGAGCAAGTCCGTTTATTGAACGCTTTAATATGTAGACCACAATTTTAGGGATTATGATATTTGATAAAGATAGCGAGTTATCAGACAGCAATGGTAGTTGCTAGCGTTTTCAAATTTATCATGCTGGAGCAGTGAAAAATGTGATGTGGGTCTACGTTACGGTCATAGTCTAGAAATACTGTTAATCGCTACATAATTAAATTTTGATGTTCAGCACTATAAACAATCAATAATTTTGAAGAATAGAACTAACCATTAAGCTTAATGTGGTATAAGTTTTATATATTTCGTCTTGACCGACAGTAACCTATTTAAAAAATAATAAAGGGTGAGCAAATTTATGGTTAAGAAGTAAATTGGCTTAAAAACACATTTTTTGTTACAAATTCAGTTTTATTCATGCCAATATAAAATAAAAATATGGGAATTAATAATGGAATATGATGTTGGGCAATTGTCTACCTCTAGCACGTCGGCAGTCGACCGCTCTTTTCACAAAATTTTGAACCTAATCATCATAAAAATTGTCGCATATGGGGCACGTAAGATCCACAAACAGTCGTCGAAAAACCATTACATCCAAAGAAAGTGACCGTATGGTGCGGTTTGTGGAAACGAGCAATGAAACGCCGTCACCATGATAACCAATTTTTTGTGGCCACAATTGGCTAATGTTGACATCAGTGACCTTTGTTTCAGCAGGACGGCGCCAAAAGCCACACAGCCAGCCATACAATTCAGTTATTGCATGAGAAATTACCCGGTCGCGTAATTTATCGATTTGATGATGTCAATTGGTCGCCTCGTTCTTGTGATTTAACGCCACTGCATTATTTTCTCTGGAGCCATTTGAAAGACCTGGTTTACGTGAACAAACCACAAACAACTGACACTCTGAGGAAATTCGACGCTGCATTGACGAGAAAAACTAAGCTTTGTTGCAAAATGTGGTTCAAAATTTTGTGAAAAGAGCTGACGTCTGTCGAGGTGCTAGAGGTGGAAATTGCCCGACATCATATTCTATTATTAATTTCCATATTTTTCTTTTATATTGGTATGAATTAAACTGAATTTGTCTTTTATAAGAACATCACAGCTGATGGTTAAACATATAAATTTTTATTTGTGGCAACAAACTTTTCACAAAATCTTATTTATGCTTGATTTACGTTGGTTCAAAAGTTAAAAAAAAAAAAAAAAAAATTGCATGAAAATATTTATTTGACTGTTGCTCTTCAATGGACAAGTATAAAATCTTTTGGAATACGAACTGAATTTATTATTATTTATTTATTTTTATTTATTTTTTTTAGTTTCAAGTTCAAATGATATTTCAGCTGAAAAAGATCAAATAAATGATGATGAGATGAAAGAAGTTTTCAAAACAAGATTATGATTTAGTTATTATTTTGAAAGCATTTTTGACTTTTTGCCCTAGTCAATGTCAGACACAAAATAAATTACCAACAAATACGAGGGTTGACATGTAAGATTAAAAACAAAAGCAAAAACTATGTGTAACCAACAGCAACGTTGGTATTATGAGGAATTCCTGTAACGATTTTATAAAAAAAAACACTTCGTTTTTAAACCTTTGGAAGAAATTTTATTAAACTGCCTTAGATTATCTTCATGTCTTGCTTGTAAGGCGTCCATCAATGGGCGGGCGGACATTACTTTACTTGAAAAGTGATTTTAAGACGATAATCACGCATTTGTGATAATAAAGAGAAGAATTTATTTTGTATTTGTAAATTTATGATTTACCACACAGCCTTCGTGACAACATTTTCCGGCTTTTATAACTCAGAAAACAAGAGGAATAATGTTGCATACAGTTAAGCTCAATCATGCGATACCCTACCTCGGAATATATTTTTTTTTATTTTCGTAATTATATGCATTTAGGTAGGAAGGAAGGTAGGTTAACCGAAGCCGTGATAAACTATAATAAGCGCCAAAGTGTCGTTTTGAAACCAAATCAAGACCACAGGTGGAAAACTATCCGAAAGGAAAAATACAAATAACGGATTACAAACACTGCGAGCTGTTTCCGGTTAAAGTAACTTATCCATCTGCCGGCCAGTATTGGACATTCACAGAGAAATTAAAAGTTTGTGTCCCTATCAAAAGTAATTTTGTAGCTTCTATAGTGACAGTTAAAGTGCAAACCCAATTTCTCTACGTGCGTTCCGATCGGCCAATGACGCGGGTTCATCGCTATGTGGCTGAAAATAGAGTGGTGAGGGATGCTCAGAATTTCAGTGTCCTACCACTGTCATACTGTCGAAATAGCACAAGAGGAGATGAAACTCTACCTGTTCTGTGGCCTCCTATGGTAGAAACTGCTGGGGACAGATAACGGCATTCGATATCGAACGAAATTTCTATGTTAATTGTTTTTTATATGAAACTTCATTCGATATCGAATGCCGTAATTTGACAACAGTCATAGTACGGCAGATGTTAGCGTAGAACGTGATAGATTCCATATTCATCACGGGCCTCCTAGCAAGTTTCTTAAATTTTCTATTTCTAACGATGTCCCTGAGACCAAGAATATGACAGATGTATTACCAAGAAACTTCATCTCCTTACACTCGAGAACTAAGGCCAAAAAAATCCTGATCCTAACCACAGACTCTCCGAACTTTCAGCGTTTAAAATACGCCTGCATAATCTCAAAAACTACAGACTGAAAAACGTCAGATGTCACCGGAAATCTAAAGGATTTTGCAAAATTTGATACACTCCTCACACCGGACCTGTCTGTGAAGACTATAATACTATAATACATAGAAATACTACCCCTCCTCTATTCTTTCCTTTAAGAGAAAAAGGATGTGGAGTTCCACCAAAATACAGTTGGCAGGCAGTTAAGTTTGCACCCACCCTATTTCCTTTAGAGAAGGAGTAAAGAGACACAAAATGCTACCATGGCCAGAAGTCCAGTACCCTTAACCTATTTGCTCTCCGAGCCGAAAGCAACAAAATGTGTAGATCAATAGGTAGCAAGTGCAGAATGACATCTAAGGTCGATAATACACCTATATAAGTAGTAAGAGGGTACGAAAAATTTATTTGCACTATTTACAGTACGTGTCATTATTGTTGGGCATTCAAAACTTTGAACAGATTAAAAAAATATATATCGACTTAACAGACTGGCAACCTAAGAAATTAAAGTTTTTTATTTCTTTTTTATTTAGGAGTTTAAATTTAAAAATTCAATAAAACGAACACGGTTTGAAATTTTGCCAAATTTATTTCTCTGTTGTGAAGTACAATTGTTCCGATTAGAAATGAAGTATTATTTCATTCAGGTGGCTGCCGCGGCTGGCCTCACAGTACCCCATTCGATCGGGAACCTTTTCAAGAACTTTTTTAAGAGTATGGGGTCGTATCTCGGCAATGACCTCACGAATTTTGGCCCGAATTGTCTCTGGCTTATCAGCATAACACTTGTATTGAACGGCGCCCCACAGAAAATAGTCCAATGGTGTCAAGTCGCAACTTCATGGCGGCCAACTGTCATCACCGTTTCGGCTAAATATATTGCCATGAGATGTGTGGCAAGTTGCACCATCCTGTTGAAACCAAATATCGTTCACATCAATACCATGAGGAGCGGGCACAAAAAAATCGGTTATCATGGTGCGATAGGTATCTCCATTGACCGTAATGGCTGCGCCATTTTCATTATCAAAGATATATGGCCCAATAATGCCTCCGCTCCACAAGTCGCACCAAACAATCCCTCGTAATGAGTGCATTGGGTTCTGTAAGACCATGTTTGGGTTTTCTGAGCCCCAAATACAGCAATTTTACTTATTAACGTACCCACCAACATGAAAATAAGCTTCATCCGAAGAGATGTTTTTAAATAATGATAAATTTCCAATAAATCCCAACGTTGTTCAAGCGTAAATCGATTCAATTCGTTCAGTGGAGACAATATACTGAATTTTGTGACAGAATAGAATGACATAAGTATTGGCAGATTCGAAATAACCGCTGGGTCCGAGCTTTATGATGTTATTTTTTTATTTTGTATGATTTTTAAAGCGATTCCCTCCTCACCGATTCACACAAATGCAATCCTTCAAGTATTGTTAGTCGGTCATGCTTTTATATAGAATTTGATTCCAAGCCGAACAATTTGAAGAATTGTTTTTTCTACAAACACAATGTACGAGTACTTCTGCACCATCTGTAGCATTATAGAGCACAACAAACAAAAGAGAAATATTCCACGCCACTTTTACACCGTTTGCTTAAGCTGAACTCTATTATGACCCTCTAGTCTACTAAGGCAAAGTGATAGTGGTTTATAACTAACATTATAGCTGTTGGCATGATGAGTACCTTTACGCTGTTTATACAATCCATAGCCATGACTTTTGCATGTGAAAATTTTTAACTACACATAATATAGGGAATAGAAGGGGGAGAGCATTTTTACACTTGCTTATTTCCAAAACAATTGTCAAGTGTTTTTAAGTTGGTAGACAACAACAGACTGAATTGCAAAAAGTTCAACAAAAAAAAAAAAAAAAAAAAAAAAAAAAAAAAAAAAAAAACTTTTTCAAAACAAAGTTTCACTTTTACTTGAAGGCGAATTGCAAATAAAAGTAAAAAAATAAAAAATAAAATAAATAAAATACATAAAATAATTTACGATTACACCAGTGACAATTATGGCCCTTTTTGTTTTTGTATGCTGCTGTTGTTACTACTAAGCTGGTCTAAAATAAATCATTTGAAAATTTCATGTGCAAGCGAAGATGTTTTTGTGGCATAACATGATGGTATGGTGATACCCACCCGTAATAGCTACCTCGTATGGACCCTAAGTAGTAATACCCTCATCACTATGTACTAAATATTTATGAGTTCATATTGCAGAGTTTTGAAATAATAAAATTTATAAATTTTTATTTCTTTTTATTTTTTATTTTTTTGCTTTTAATGTTTCATTGCCTATAGGAGTTGAAATGTTTTTGAGATACATATTTGAAATTTTGTTTTTGTTTTTTGTTTTTATTGTTTTTTATATTTTTATTGAATAAAAAAGATTCACTTCAAATATTTAATTTACGAAAATATGTGAGTACATTTTTAATTATAGTTTGAATTTTTTTTTTTTTTTGTTCAAATCACAAGTCACTGACCGCATCATTATGCCTTTTTGGGTCACATTTTATTGCCATCGTTATTCATTTTTACAAGACTTTTCTAGGGAAAACAAAAATATGCCATACGATGATGATACACATGAAGATAAAAAAGAGCAACAGTATCTACTAAAATTAGTTCATTACATATTAATGCATAAAAAACTGAACAGTGTGAAACATACGATGTTGCACAGAATTTTCTGTATCAAGTTAAATATTAGTTATTGAATGATATGAAATAGAACAATTGTTCACGTTATATTCACACGTATTCTTACGCTCTTGCTTTTAGTCGTCAATGAGACAGCGGCGAATATACAGGCATGTAGAATGTACGCAAATCGTCTTAAGCACAGAAAAATAATTTAAGAGGTTTCTTATGATCTTGCTTTTAGTTGTCATTGAAGCAGCGACGAATGCACATGTGTGGCGAATGCATGTTGATTTTTTTTTAAATTTTTTTTAAAACATCAACTTTACTCTCTCTGTGAGAGTAACTTCCATGTTCATACGAGGGCGGATTTACATTGAAGCTATCTAGCTCTAGATGGCAGCACAAACACAAAAACTTTTTCTTTCTTAGAGATTACGATCTGTCAAACGTCAATTGTTAAAATTTTAGCCAAATTCATCGATTAGTTTATTTGTTGTAGTCGTTTGAAGTAAGCAACTTTTATGTGACTTGGAAAATGGAAAAAAGTGAATTTCGTGTAGTGATTAAACACTATTATTTGAAAGGCAAAACGGTGAAAGAGACAAAAGAAAAGCTTGATAAACATTACGGTGAATCTGCTCCGTCAGATTATATGGTAAAATATTGGATTGCTGAATTTAAACCATCAACAGGAAGGCTAAAAGAGGTGGTTACTGAAGAAAATAACAAGAAAATCCTCGATATCGTTATGAATGATCGCCGGGTCAAAATACGTGAGATTGCTGAAATGGTAAACATATCATATGAACATGTGTTCCACATTTTGCATGAACATTTGCATATGAAAAAGCTATCGGCAAGATGGGTGCCGCGTTTGCTCAGTGTTGAACAAAAACGAGTTCGACAGATCACTTCACAGCGATGTTTGGACATGCTAAAGCACAATCCTGCTGATTTTTGGCGTAGATTAATAACTGTTGATGAAACGTGGGTCCACCACTACACACCTGAAACCAAAAATCAATCGAAGCAATGGGTGGAAGCTGGTGGAAGTGCTCCGAAGAAGGCGAAGACAGCGAAATCGGCTGGCAAGGTTATGGCCACTGTATTTTGGGATGCACACGGAATATTGCTCATCGATTATCTTGAAAAGGGATTCACAATCACAGGAGATTATTATCGTGCATTATTGGATCAATTGGTTGATGCAATCAAGGAAAAACGACCACGTTTAAACAAGAAAAAAGTGCTATTTCTTCAAGACAACGCACCGGTTCACATAGCATTAGATACGATGCTAAAACTACAAGAAATCCACTTCGAATTCGTTGATAATCCACCTTATAGTCCAGTTTTAGCCCCTAGTGACAATTTCCTGTTTCCAAACTTGAAAAAATGGCTCGCAGGAAAAAGATTCATCTCAAACGAAGAAATGATTACCGAAACTAATGCGTATTTTGAGGAGTTCCCAAAATCGTATTATTCAGATGGTATAAAAAAGTTGGAAAATCGTCTTACTAAGTGTATTGAGCTAAAAGGAGACTATGTTGAGAAATGAATGGTTTTTGAAAAAAAAATGTTTTTTTCCTATTTAGGTAGCTTCAATATCAATCCGCCCTCGTACTAACACAACTACATTTTTACTTTTGCACATCAATGGTTTAATTCCAAGCTTTGTTAAGAACGACAACGCATTTACTTAACCCAGTCGACAAGGCTTACCCTTTAAACGAAACATTTGCAAGTAATTTTCACTTGACGGTAACAAAAAGATGAAATCAATCTATTCATTTATTTAAAAAAAAAAAAAAAAAATAAATGAATAAACGGAATTAATAATATTCAGCGGGCGCTATAAGATACCTGCATTTGATTTGCCGAGCGACATTTACTTCTCATTATCCAAAGGGGTGATCACCAGTGCACTATGCTCCACTTCAACCAAGGCTTTGTATACTATACTTAATTAGCTTACCACCGACCTTCTACTAAGACTGAGGGCTAAGCTGGTGGAAATGAAGCTAAATGCAGTCAACTCCTGGCCCAATCTAAAGTATAGACACGCTACTATATTTAAAGATTTCCGATCGAACTGAATAGAGGTTCCTATCAATGCCAATGTTTCTATCATTGGCGAAAACTCGATTTTATTGGGTTTGTTGATGTTTTTTTTTGGGGGTTTTATAACTGCTTCCATATTTCGTTCAAAACGGCAATATATTTTGTTTGTTAATATAATTACATTGTTTTAGTATTAATAATGCAATTTTACACTTTTGGTCGAATCAAGGAGGTGTTGGGTACTATGGGCTGCTAAAGCTGACTACAATTACTTCGTTTGAACCGTGCATTAAGAGAAAAATGGGCGAAATACGTGATTGAGTTATTCTTTTCGGCCTCATATCGCAAAAGCTGCCAAACGATTTTCAGATACGCCATCGTATTTTCCATTCCTCTGACTATTGGCTTTTTCACGGATACAATATCTTTTACCATTTCACCAAATCACTTTTTTTTCAAGAAATGTGAAAACGGCTTTAAGGTTGATCGCCTCAAAAAATTATAAGTTTTTCTGAAACGGGATTCGGAAATTGGCTCAGAAGTGGGGAAAGGATGTAAATAGTTATTTGACAAGATTTTTATTTTTAATAATTATCATTTTTGAGCTAAAAATAGCGGGTCAAATTAATTTGTACGTAAATTATACTTATTTTTGTTGTATACTACGAAAACATTTAAATAAAAAACTCACCCGGGTTTTTTTAAATATCCAGTGGGTTGCCAACCCTGAATTTTTTTATACGTTGCAGTGTGTTTCTGGCGGAGGTCATGGCTATACTGAAGGCTGTATAATGGATTTTCCTTGAAAACCTTCTGCTAGGTTAGAGCAGCCAGTCTGCAATGAAGTCCCTTATCAAGTTGCCCCAAGGGAAGGCATATCCATAGACTCGGGATGACGCGACGGAGGTTCCTGGCCTTTTGCTTCTTGTCATCTCTGACTGAACTCGCCATGACAATAGTTGCGGCAATTGCAAGGTTTATTTTAGAGTTAAGATGGTTTCTAATGGAGACTGTCAGATCCCCGGGTTAACTCTTACGCTTGTGGTATCACAACGTGCCCATTTTTTGGCTTAATTGAAACCTCATTCGTTCGAGGAGAGTCTTCCAGCCAACCTGACCAGCTCTTTTATTGTAATTGATTTATAATACTAAAAATATAGGACTGCTATAAACGTAGTGTATATCTACAAGCACACGCAACGGACCTCTGTGGACTTCATTTAGAGTAACGTGTTAAAGATAAATTCAAATTCTAATTTCAAATCTATCACATCTCTTTTTTAAATTACTTAACTTTTCGTAAAGATTAGCGATTTTTGCGTAATATTAGTTTTTTGCGTGATGCGAAACCATTTAAGATCGATTGTCAGTGGATCGCAAAATACATTCCATAGAAAACTCGTGTTTTTTTGTCTAAATATTGAAGTAGATTTAAACATTAATATCTATAAACATTAAGCCATTTCTACAATACTAACATAATGCACTATATGAGTAAGGGCTGCCTCCTAAGTTCTTTTTTACATGAGCAAAAGTAAGAGTCTAACGTGTTTAGTTATGAATTTACCGAACCATAATCTTCCGTTCCTTAGCCGATTTAGCACAAGCTTAAGATGATTATAAGTACACATTTCGCCGTATCAACGTCAAATTTTGATAGTTTAATCATGTAAACTTTTCCAAAGTACTTTAGGTTTTATCTCATATACCTATTTCATAAAGCCGTTACGTCTTACCCTAAGCACTTGTTCACATTGCTAAGTTTTTTGAACACCATTAAGAAAAAAAGTTTAAGAAAAAATTCTCAAATTTTAGTTGTTACTTTTATCTTCTATCACACTGTATACTTGTGTGTAAGCTTAAAAACAATTTTGTAAATTAAATTACATACTTGTTAGAATCTTTTTTTTACTTTTTTTAAATTAAATTAATTCTTATCGTAAATCTTATTAAAATGATGAAACTTCTACAAGACGAGTTCATTTGTTATTTTCATACGCAATTTTTAAAAATTATTTTCTGTGTTAAATTTGTAGAACAATTGCTTTTATAAGCCAAAAAACTCATCCATCAACCATCTTTAAATGTTTTGTTATTAAATTTAATAACATTTTTGTCTTAACCGAAAACAAAGAACACTTGGTCTGAACTTAATACTTTAGCGATAGTTAAAACAATGATTGCAACCAACATATAATGGATGTTAAAAAAGAGGCCATTTATTTGGGGCCATTTTACAAGAATTTGTTTGTTTGTAAACCACTCTTGCAGATAAAATTCTTGGAATTGTTTAGATTGAAATATAACACAAATCAAAATCTTTAATCCACAATTAGAGCGACTATGATTAAAACCGGTTCATATTATATTTGGACGATGTTTTTTTTTGCACTGTTTTGTATCGTATTATTTTTAAATGAAATAGGACGATAGGTCCTATAACAAATTTCAATTTTATAAAAAGAGTTTTACTGAAGTAGTCATTTTTAGTTTCTTCTTGTTTAGAGGCCTATTTCAAAGGACTTTTAAATTTTAAAATGAAACATACATAGCTATTAGGGGTGTCATAGAATCCATGTTGGTTTTGCGTTTTTGTCGTTTTTGAAAATCAAATAAATACGCATTTCCTATGGTGTTAGACATAAAAAAACAAATTTTCAGTTCTATGATCAATTTTCAGTTCCTGAGAGGAAGAATATCTATGGAAGAGACACGCCCTTAGGGTAGTCCAAAGGGAGTCTATCCTATGTAGGTGCTGTTTGAAGGAGGACGAGGAGACCACGAAACATCTTCTCTTGGTATGCCTGGCGTTGGCAGCACTTCATAGGTTTAGGATATTCAGTGGGCATATTGTTAGTATAGGATCTCTACGGGAAACTTCTGTAGGGCTGATTAGCATGTTTATAAAGGAGGTGGACTGGTTGGATACATGATCACACTGTCGGAGGGAAGTTATGGGTATAACAATAGGCTCCATCGAGCCTAAGTGTACTGGACGTTTGTTCGGTGGCCTCTTTTAACCTTACCTTAACCATATGAAAATTAATAGGTCTATAATTGCCAGCTACCACATGTAATAAAATGTTCGCTAACTGTCAATGCAACTAAAGTTCAGTACCCATCCACAATCGAGCCACTAGATATGATTTAATTTTTCTAGAAAACACTACAATTCAACAACAAAATACAATTTTATTTCTGGCACACGTTTTGTGTCTTTATCCATTTACATCTCTATGAGGATTGTTTCGTTATATGGATATTATCTATAATATCCATTATTATTGAGTTTTTATTTTCATGTATACAGATACATATTTATATAAAAATAAATAAAATTATGAGTTATGCATTATTTTATCACATAAACATACATAAATTTGAAAACAGCCATTCACTACTTGATTTATTTTCAATACCAAGACCAATTCTGTGACACCTAAAACCAATACTTATTAAAGTTCGAAAGCGAAACCGATAATTTCCGATTTCATGACGCCGAATTAATTTTTATATCGTTTTCAAATCCAATTCCGACATTGTTGGATTCTATGACAACCCTGTATAAAATCACTTTTTTGTCTGCTCAAATTTTAAAGTGCTAAAAAGTAATTATATAAGAGCTCTGTGTTCTTAATTAAAGGTTAGAAAGATTGTATCAATGAGATCTTCCTTATGATTTTATATAAAAAATAGAATATGCACTTACCTTATGTTTTCTTCTTAATAGATGGGGAGCTCCACCGGGAGGTTGTAATGGCACTGCCGGTTCTGGTGTAACAGTTTGTATGGGACGCGGTGGTTTTAAGGCCAATTTCTTTAAACTGGCAATACGTTTATCACACATCAATGAGACATCATCGATTCTTTGTAAAACCTTGTAAAAGACAAAAAAAAAAACAAAAATTATTCAAAAACATTTATAAAAATAGATAAAAAATATATTTAAAAACATCTTAACATAAAAAACATTTCGTAAAAGCATGAAATATTAATAAAAATTTTATTGAAAAAAGTATTATAATAAAAGAAAATTCTTAAGAATCTAGAGAAAGTGTTAGGCTTAACACAGTAAAATGCCATTAAAAAAATATAATAAAATTGTAAAGATACATTCTTTAAGCAGATTAAAGACTTGGAACCAAAACAGGAAAAGGGAGGGCACATACGTACGAGTTATATAAAGAAATATAAGAATTCTGGTATTTGTTTTGTCTTAAGAAATAAATATTTGGAACATGAGAGTGGAGTTTTACTTTAATTCTTCATTCAATTCATTGAGTGTATCTGTGTTCTAATGAAACAAATAAAATTATTACAATAAAACAATTTATTATTACTGTTAAAAAAAAAAACTTAAAACGAGAACGAGTTTTGAAAAAGAATTTAAAAAAAAAAAATTTTAAAAAGATATTGTATTTTTTTGATATTTATAAAAAAACGCATTTTTTGCTTTAAACACTTAGACGACGGCAGACTACACGACTACAATTGCCGTCAGCTACTTAAATATATTAGAAACAACATCATAATAAGTAGCTGATCCAACAAAAAGTTTAAGTTTTAACAAATAAAATTTAAAATTACAATTGCAGCAACTTCCTTCAACGCGCATTTCTTTCTTTATATTTTTACTAGCTAAAGCCCGGCGTGATTCGTTACCCCTATCTTTGTTATTTTCTTTAATTATATCTTATGATTTAAACATATAGACGACGGCAGGTTGCATGACTACATTAATACAACTGCCGTTAGGAGCATTTGTAGTCGTGTAGTTAGTTACTTAAGTATATTAGAAACGACATCATAATAAGCAGCTGATCCAACAAAAAGTTTAAGTCTTAACAAATAAAATTTAAAATTTCAATTGCAGCAACTTCCCTCAACGCGCATTTCTTTCTTTATATTTTTACTAGCTAAAGCCCGGCGTGATTCGTTACCCCTATCTTTGTTATTTTCTTTAATTATATCTTATGATTTAAACACATAGACGACGGCAGGTTGCATGACTACATTAATACAACTGCCGTTAGGAGCATTTGTAGTCGTGTAGTTAGTTACTTAAGTATATTAGAAACGACATCATAATAAGCAGCTGATCCAACAAAAAGTTTAAGTCTTAACAAATAAAATTTAAAATTGCAATTGCAGCAACTTCCTTCAACGCGCATTTCTTTCTTTATATTTTTACTAGCTAAAGCCCGGCGTGATTCGTTACCCCTATCTTTGTTATTTTCTTTAATTATATCTTATGATTTAAACACATAGACGACGGCAGGTTGCATGACTACATTAATACAACTGCCGTTAGGAGCATTTGTAGTCGTGTAGTTAGTCACTTAAGTATATTAGAAACGACATCATAATAAGCAGCTGATCCAACAAAGCGTTTAAGTTTTAACAAATAAAATTTAAAATTACTATTAAAGCAACTTCCTTCAATGAACATTTTTTTCTTTATATTTTTAGTAGTTAAAGCCCGGCGTGATTCGCTATCCCTATCTTATTATCTTATGACTTAAACATACTTATACTTAAGTATATTAGAAACGACATCATAATTAGCAGCTGATTCAAAAAATAATTGACGTTTTGATAAAATTTAAAATTATAGCTGCGGCAACTTCTTTCAATGAGCATTCTCTTCTTTATATTTTTATTAGCGTGCTTCGCTACTCCTATCTTTTTTATTTTCATTAACTGTTTTTTCCCCATTTTAGCCCCATCCGATTCAAGTTCAGACATTTAAGACAGCCTGTAGTTACTTCTAGAAAGACACTGTAAAAATTTTAAGATAATCGTTTCTGGCTTTAAGTCTTCAAACAAACGCAATTTCAATTTAATATGTAAGATGTATGTGTATGTAGATAGCTTTTACCTGGTGTGCTTTCTAAAAAACCGCTTTTTCGCTAACAAGCATAAGATATACAAAAATTAATATTTACTTTGTGTATGGTGTAACACGCCCACCTGATCATTTCCGTCCATTTTTTATCTGATGATTTGTATTGACTATGAAGTTACTCAGACCAAATACTAAAACTTTAGCTTTAACTGTTCTCAAGATATAATGGAATCAATATTTAGTTTGTATGGGAGATATAATGTTCTCTTGTCCAATGCCCTCCAGAGTTTGACTAATGATTTTTATTGACTATAAAGTCAATGAGACCAAATTCTGAAACTTTAGTTATAACCGTTCTTAAGATATACTAAAATGAATATTTAATTTGTATTGGAGGTACCAGCTTGTACAGCTTCACTTACTTTTTGACTGATGATTTGTACTGACTATAAAGCAAAGAAAGCAACGACCCTTTAATGGCAACCGACCAATGTCATTCCGTTTGAAAATACCTGAGGGACCTAGAAAACTTCTTAAGGATGGTTTTGTTTGTCGTAAGCTCTAGAGCCGCCTGGACGTTAGCGAATCTTATTATTTTGTTGTGATTGGCTCTTTCGTTTATTATTTTAGTTGCCAACTACACGCTAAATGATGCCAAGAATGTTCGACAAGAGCATCGATTTTTTTTTTTTTTTTGGTGCTTGGAATCAGGCTAGAATATACAAAAAATGCGCCCAATTCAACCACGTCAATGTCAATAGCTATCTATTTGTTTTGCGTTTGGTGCTGTATTTGCACTCCGTCTGGTCCATAACATCTACTCCGCCTTTTGTTTTATTCTGGTTCGAACTTTAAATCGAAGTAACTGTTCGTAGTTTGATATATTTTTATCTGGATAATATCTCGCAGATTGTTATCGACATATTTCAAATATCGGAGATTGGAAGGTTGTTATTACGCGTAGTACAATATTTGCTTAAATCGATAATTTCTATAATGGAGAACCAGGAATTTCTCATGACCAGTGAAATTTCAACTAGCACATCCAGTTACACAAAAATCAAACAGAATTTGAGAGGTTTCACCTTGAAAACTGTAATATCCGCTGCGAACACACACCATCAAATGCCATCTGTATGGTTAGAGTTAACGTCATAGTTTTTACTTCTCATTTGTAAAGTACTTAGTTACAGGTTGACAAAAACCAACTGTTGAAATAGCGGGCTATTCAAAATAATTCATTTGTGTTTGGCATTATTGTCTATGATGCCATTTTCGAATAGTTTTATACGTTCATCTCTGTAAAACTTTTGTAGCTTAACAACGAAGAACTTGGTCTTAGGTTAGTCAACTTTTTACTATCTAGAGAGTTTAGTAGGCACTGTAAGAAATGGTTAGCAGACTGTTAAAAAGTAGGTGCATCAAAACTTTTAAACTTTACAAAGTGCAGTAAATTCGTTGTCGGGTCTAGCATTTAGGCCTCTTATGTTTGTCACCCTCTTTTGATTGCTTCGTTTAAACTGTTGTGAACAGCAGTAGCAGTTCATAACGGATAATTTCCTTTTAATTTTAGCAAAGTAGGCTTTAAGGTTGTTTGTTTGTTCAGCGGCCTTGACCACGATTGTATTCATAAATATTCTCGTAATTGACCCATTTTTTATCGCCCGTAATGATCTGTTTCAAAAATGTTCGAGTTCGCTGCGTTTTACTAATTCAGCCACACTTCTTTGCGTTAATTCATGTGGTACACAGATATCGAGCTGTTTGGAAAACCAGCCCATTTTAAATGACCCCAAACTATTATGTGCCTAGTCCCTTCGCTTCTGTGACGGTCTAAATCTATCAGCTTGAAAATGTGATTCAATTTATAGTGACTGTCTATTTAACATTGAAATTTCCGAAACCGAATTGAGCAAACTGCTCTTAAATCACTGTTGCGGGAAAGTCCCAGCGCCCAGTTTTCGCCAGATTGTAAACACCAAATATAAAACACCAAATTTAAGTTAACTTCAGTTTTATATTTATATGTTAAAATTCCTATATGAATTCACAAAGTTTATAAATTATGTATATTGAAAGTAATTTATTTAATGAACATACTTTCTTAGTGCAAAAACAAAGCGCAGTTAATATACGAATCACAATCAAAATTATTTAAATTGTTTAACTTTTAACAATTAATTGCCAAGTCTAATGCTTAAGACGGCTCGGATTCAAAGGCAAGAATGATTTTAATTGTGCACTAACTAAAAAAATGCGTGTTTTTTATACCAGAAGGTTCTTTGTTTTGCTTACAAGAATTCGTGTAAAAAGTAACCAGTATCTATATTAATTGCATCAACGATATATGACCCGATATCTAAATTATCGAAAGAGGCGATAACAATCACATAGCGTATTTCTTAAGATTTTTTACTCATTTTCAAATCAATATAACTTTTTACACAAGTGGCGAATTAAAGAACTGTCTTTACAAAAAATGTAAACTGAAATGACATCCTTCTAAGACGTGTTCGTTTGACACAATCAATATATAATCTTATATCGGGTGTTTTTTTACAGTTACACAAACTTAAATTATAATAAAACAAAGAAATACATTTTTAATATCAATGTAACAGGCTCTGTTGGATAGAAAATTTTACGACATTAATGTTTAAATATGATTTCGGCCATGTGACCGCCCCAACTGCTTTTCACAGCACATAAGGCCGTTTTTGCCAACAACAAGTAATAAGTGACTTTACATAACTAAAAAGAAAATAATTCAATGGGTTTATATAACACGATATTGGTGGCCAAATAATTGATCCACTACATAAAATTACTCTTTCATAAAAAGTTTCTTTGAGCTGTATGACACGTGGCATCATCCTCTTGGAATCACATGTCATCCAAATTAATGTCAGCTATTTGAAGTACTAAAAAATTTCAAATCACATCCCTATACCGTTACCATTGACAGTAACATTCTGAACATCATCGTTTTTGATTAGTAACGGTGTTTCGACAAAACCTTGTGGATTATCCTCACTCCAAATACGACAATACCGCTTATTTACGTACTTAATCAACCAAAAATTGACTTCATCGGGGAACAAAATTTTGAATGGAAATTCAATTTAGGAATTCCAATAATTTGCAAGCGTTGCCCTGGTGTAAGTCCATCCATAATTAAATGTCAAACCAAACTAAAAAAAAGCAAATTCAAATGAAACATTGTTATCAACTCAAAGTTATGTATCTCTAAAAGTAACACTCGATATAAGACCAGTGCACTGTTTTTAATTCGTGTTTTTTTCAGCGAATTAAAAACAATCAAAACACATTGTGCGTTTCAATGCAATTTGTTCATTCAAAGTGTAGAAAGTGAATAAAAATATTTTTCTTTTATAATTATTAGTTTGGTTTATAGTTTTCTGAATTCATTTCATATTTCGTTTGTTTTCAACCACATATTGTTCAAATAATATTTTTCTGCATTTCATGCTTTCGATTTGTAGCAGATGCATTTTAATGCAAAACAAACGTAATCGTTTGTTTCTGCGGGAAATACAAAAAAAAAAAAAAAAGAAATCAAATAAAAAACTACGCATCATAGCAATTAATCAAGATAATAATTGTTGAATGAACAAAACGTACAAGTTGCCTGATTTACATTCAAGCTGTCATAGAGATGCAGCCACATTAATAAACTGACTGGTGCCACATTAGCGGCAGCAACTTAATAAGCCTACTACCCCTTACTAGTTGTTGTTTTTGAATAATACAAAAATACAAATTTTAAAAAGTCTTTATTTGTTTTTCTTTGTTTAATTTCATCATTTTAAAATTCCTATAAAATACAATAAGCAAGTGAGCATAACTTTGGTTATACATTAGCATCTGCAGCATCATCATCTTCGTTTTACACATCAATGTTGACAATGACGATGATATTGACCGTTTGTTTTTATTTTGTTAACCATGGCAACAAAATTGATGGAGATTTTTATTACGCATCTAATAAAGATTTAGAAAAGAAAAATATTCGAAACATCACTTTTTTTCATTTCAGCGAAATTTCCATTTCATTTTGTGGCACCAATTATAATAAAATAATGATTTTAATGCTGCTCTTTTTCTTTTATAGAAATATTCATTGTACTTGGAAAAATCATTTTATAACTTATTAATGAATTTAAACATTTTCTATATATAAAAGGGGCGTCATATGGCTAATAATGGTATGGCTAATAATTAGGGTACTAATATATTCAGAAAGGACGCAAGTTGACTCTAATGTCTGTTACCTTCGATTAATCGATAACCGGAGTATGACCGTATGCCATACATTACATTTGGACTTAAGCTGTATTATTCAAAATTTTATTTTATATACTACTTGATCAAAAAGTTTCCGGAATAACCCCCGTGTGGCGGTTCCGATTTAAGTTTTTTTTTATTAAGTTGGTACATCTGTTCTTGATATTACCACTAAATCTTAGCGTCATAGCTTGACATTTGCAAAAGCTACGTAGCCAAGAGTACATCTATCTCTATGTGTGTTGGCGATTTTTTACAATTTTGACCGTATTGAGGTCGCAAAAGACATGATTTGCGTAGTTGAATCTGATCCCACATTTATCAACAGGATCATTGCTGGAGACGAGACGTGGGTTTATGAGTACGACACGCAGTCCAGACATACATCGGGCATGTGAATGGCGTTCAACAAATGAGCCGAGACAAAGAAAACCACGTCGTTTTCAGTCAAAAGAGGGCAATACTCACGGTTTTATAGATTACAACGGTGTAGTGCATCATGAATTTTTTCCAGAAGACCAGACGTTATGAGATGTTTGGGTGAAGCAATTCGCAGAAAGAGACCAGTATTGTGGCAGAAAACTTTTGGATTTTGCACTATGATAACGCACTGTTGCACAGCGCCATCATTATTCGAAATTTTTTGACCTAAAGTGCAACAAATACCATCCAACAGTCATCGAATTCATCTGGTTTGGTTCCCTGTAACTTCTTTCTGTCCAATCAAATTAAGAAACCATTACGGGGAACGTGTTTCAGCAATCGAGAGGAAATAATGGAAAAATCGCATGAAGCACTGACGGACATACCGAAAACCGAATATAAAAAATGCAAATATCAAGCTATGACGCTAAAATTTAGCGGGAATATCAACAACAGATGTACCAATTAAACAAAAGCAAAAAAACTCGAATCGGAGCGATGGGACCGCTACACGGGGATCATTCTAAAAACTTTTTGATCAAGGTAGTATTCCGGTAAGCAGTGCAAAAGTTTTTTGCGATCGAACTGATATTAAACAAAAACGTTTGCATTTCTGCTTTCGAATCGATCAATATTTGGGAAAAATCTCACTTTGACTGCACTGAATTTCGTTAAGTTGAGCTGTGTTGCCTTAGAGAGGGCTCTGCTGGGTAGGATATATCGCCTTACTTGTGTTAAAATCACAGGTGTGATGAGGACTTGCCCCACACTTATTCCACCGAAAGAGAAGGCATGTAAAAGTATTCTTAGACTGCTTGGTTTCTCTGGATGAAAAGCTGGCGACATGGAGGGACACATGAGGATATTACGTCTATTGCGATTCTCTTGTTGAGATACATTATTTTTTGATGTTGGGCAAGAACTTTGGAGTCCTTCTACCCGAAAAATATTTATGATTAGAATAATCGTGGTGGCATAACATCGCGGAACAGGTTTGGTTTACCGACGCATCAAAACAGACTAGTGGTGAGACTAGAGCCAGTGTGGTTAGCCCAAATTTCCAAAGGAATGTGCCTATGGGCAAATATCCTTGAATTTTCCGGGCGTAGGTTTACGCTATCTTCACTTGCGTTAAGGAATGTCTGAGGAGAAAATCGAACATTTTGAGTATTTATGTGATATCAGATAGTCAGGCAGCCTTAGGGGATTTGTCATATGGTGAGGTAAAATCGAGTGTTGTAATGAGCTGTATAAAATCTCTTGAATGAAATTGGCGTTCATAACAGGTTCAATGTTTCAATTCAATGTTGAGTTCCTGGTCATGAGAGTAATTCTGGTAATGAAAGAACTGACTGACTATGCCTTACCATACAGCGAATGATCAAAAATAGGAGTCGTTGAAGATAAATAAAATTTCGTGCAGATATTTATAAGTTTATATTATCCGTGATAAGTGATTTCATGATTTTTGTCTATGAGACAACGCACTGTGCGCCGGGTTTTTAAGTGTTCCTGTGAGATATACAAAGGGTTGAATTTGCTTCTGTGCTGAGTGGAAATTCGTTCCCATTTGGAAAATAAGACTTCTGGCATGTCTAATAACCAACATGGCAGAAGTCTTATTTTGCTTTTTCTCAGTAAATCCAGAAGGCTATTGCTGCTTAATAAGAGCGAGCTGACGGTACTAACAGGCCTCTTTACCGGGCACTATGGTATTACTTAGCATCGAATTATTTATTTTTGTTTTTTTTTGTTTTGAAATGTTCAGGACAATGTCACAATTATCCAACATCTGAAAGTTATGGTAGACCATCGATATTTTTTCTCCCAAAGGCCATCAATCATACTTCTACGAAAATCAAAGTAAAGCAGGTAAAAGAGTTTTATTTTGCTGTTGTAAAATAAAAACTCATTTTGGGAGTTTTATTACTTCGTTAGAAAATCTTTTTTAAAAATCTCTTCTTAAGAATTTAATAAAAAAAATTTAAGTTTAATTTTTTCCGTTATAAAATGAGTCAGTCAACTCTAACATGATGATTTTTCAGTTGAATTTTTATGAATAATTGATATTTGCGAATCCTGATTTAAGGGGATGTTAATATTCTTTAAATGAGTGGCGTGGTGTAGTGTTTAGAGTGCACGCATACAACGCAAGCGGCCTAGGTTCGAATCCCGAACGAAAAAAAATTAACTGCGGTTTCGACAGTTTAATAAAGAAACTTCAAACCCCCATCAGAAAAATCCATATAAAAGAAGCCCTTTCCGTAGAGCTGCAAAACTATCGATAGTCGGCCCATTCAATAGTTTGCAAAAAAACTATCGATACTATCGGATTCTTTTAAATGCTACTAGAATTTAAGTGAAAGGTAAAGACAGTATACAGTTTTGAAACAAATAATAGAGACACTATATTTTTCCTCAGTATCTCATAAAACTTGATGTATGAAAATTTTTTGATGGAAGAGTAATCTTTATACATATATAGGGAAAATTGTTCAGACCAAAACTAGAGTAATTAATAAGATCTAGTGAATGAAAACTGCAGAGACTATGGGAAGTAAGCGTGGAACAACTGTCAGTTTTGATAAACTTTTAACTCGTACCTCAAAGATTAATCTCATCAAAAGCCTTCAAAAATGAACCTCTTCTTCTCTTTCAAGTCATACAATAAAAAAAAAAAAAAAAGAACTTGAGGAAGCTAGACTTATGGGTAAGAGTCCTCGAAATGTATTATTTCTCAGCAAATGGATGCAACAACCTACACCGTAACAATTAGAACAACATGCTATGGTCAACATACTTTGGTCGAATGCAAAATGGTATGTATGAACATATTTTAGTTATAGTTCATACTTTATTTGAGTTTAATAAATAGAAATGTATGAAACTGTTAAGCTGTGTCACTATGTAACTATAATCGTTTACAGACGGCTAACAACCTGCGTCGAACAAATTTTTGCAAATGTGACATTGACTACATTAGTGGCCTCCGTGTCTACTCTTAATATCGATGGTCAGTCAAAAACAAAACTGTCGATACTATCGATAGTACTATCGATTGTTTTGCAGCTCTACCTTTCCGTCACTCCTCTAAGGAGCGTATTGGCTTTCCACAAAGCATTCATTGCTTTGTAGTGGTGATCTTTACTTAGAATTGTATTTTTTTTTAAATAGGTGGCGTTTTTTTCTGATCATTCGTCCGATCTTTGTTGCGATCGCCAGAAGTAAGCTGGAACGTCAAATCAATAACCGCGATGTTAATTTCCATTGCGTTTACCCAATCTACGTTAACTTACTGTTTGAGAATACTAGAGTTCCAATTCCTACAATTGCTTGCCGTTATAAGATCATTTTATCGCTTATAACGATGTCCGCTTTTTATTCTTCCCTCGACGACAAAATTTTCACAAACGGACTACAGTTATAGGCCGCTCCCTTAAAGTACTTAATTAAGCACATTAATGATCATCTACTCTAGATCTATATTAACATGGTATTTAAAAAAAAAGAAAATGGAAAATATTTCTTCTTCTCTTTTAAAAGATACTGCTTTTTTGTACGAACAATCAATCATCAGCGAATGTTGTATAACAATTCTTTAGGTTACAACCGATTTAATGATCGACTTAACATAGCGCTTTCCAATTTTATAGCCCATTAACACGTATTTGAATTTAAGTAGATGTCATAAAAATACATCCATCACTGTTCACTTTTTTGATGGTTTTAAATGGTTTTTTCTCTCTTTCAAATCATTTCGCTTTTCATAATATTTTCACTTTTGTTTTCAATGTAAAAAAGAGAAAAACAATTTAAATGATGACTAAGCCAAATTACTTATAAATAATTTTTAACACCTTCATAATTTTATTTTTTTTTTTTGATACTACTTTTGCTTGAATTGAATGAATATGTAGAAATTAATGAAGTTTAATACCGACTATTTGATAGCCTACAGTTTTACTCCACCACATGATGACAGTTAATGGAAAATTTTGTTTGAGCGCACTTATTTTTATTAATAAGTTATATGAGAGCAAACTTAATAGGTATGTTTATGGCTATTGTGTGTCGATTCCAGGAAATAATGCGGTTGCCATAAATCATGAACCAATACATCCCAAAACAGATAATTCAAAATTCATCAGGTCCCCCATGAAAATCAAAGTGTCTTTTATATGTGTATAAAAAATCGGGATCATTATTGGACTTTGCGAAATATTCTGCTATTCGTTCTGAATATAATAAATTACATCGACAATGTTACAGTCGATACATTGCCACAATTAAAAAACAATTTTAAAACGAATCCAAGGTCCTTTTACAACTTTGTAAACTTAAAAAGAAAATCATCTTCCTTTCCACCTTCCATGATGATGAAGTCGTTGATGATGCTGAAATAAGTAATTTATTTGCGGATTTCTTTACCAGTGATAAAATACATTTTTCTAATTTAAATTCTTTCTTGGATCCTGGAAATTAGTCTATTTTACTCCCATCACTGGACGAATCATCAATTCTTACTAGTTTAAGAAACCTAAAATTTTCATATAAATTCGGACCGATATACCGAGCTGTCATCTTATTAACTTTAATGTTCGCTCTTACACTTTTGTGTAATTTTTCATACAAATTTAGTATATCTCCGGACATTTGGAAGCACTCCACTGTTTAAATCCGGTAGCAAAACTGACGTCAGAAATTACAGAAGAATTGCCAAATTAAGCATCATTCCAAATCATTCATCACTCATGTGCCATCATTATTATCTCCTAATCAACATGGTTTTCGCAAAGGCTGTTTAACCGTCACTAACCTCTTACAATTCACTAACTTAGTCAATAGAGCTTTTGATAACAAAAAACAAACTGATGTAATTTATACTGACTTCAGTAAGGCATTTGACAAGGTCAATCATAAGTTACTTCTGAGGAAACTATAGGGTTTACACAAAATTGCTTAAACTGAATATTATTTCTAAGCCTATTTCCGTTACAACTGGTGTTCCTCAAGGAAGCCATCTTAGAACATTGCTTTTCCCATTATTTATTAATGATTTACCTGATAAAATAAAAGGTTCGTCTGTATAATTATATGTTGATGATGTGAAAATATTTTTTAGCCACAACGACTACGATCATCATAAGTTCCTTCAAAATGATTTAGATTCCTTATACTCCTGGTGTGACTTAAACTTACTGCAGTTCAATTTGAAAAATTGCAAGTATATGTGTTTCTTCCGTGGGAGCTGTTTGAATGTAAAATACTGCTTGGGTGGTTATGAACTAGATAATGTTGGTACTTTCATAGATCTTGGGATTCTACTTGATCCCAAACTCAATTTTATACAACACATTACTTAAATAGTAAGTAAAGCAAGATGTCTGCTGGGTTTTATTAAACGTTGGGCTAAAGAATTTGATGACCCTTATATTACGAAACAAATTTTTACATTTTTAGTTCGTCTTATGGCTCTATTTTAAGCAGGGGCGGCAAAAATGCGGGTTTTTTTAAACCCAATCCACCGGGTTTTATTAGGTTTTTTGGTTTTATTGGGTTTTATAACTGCTTCCATATTTTGTTTAAGTCGCCAATATATATTTTTTTGTTTGTTTATACATACAATCACGTTGTTTTAGTATTTATAGTGCAATTTTGTACTCTTGGTGGAATCCAGACGGCTTTGTGTACTATGAGCCGCTAAAACTCGTTGATCGGAGCAGACTGCAATTACTTCGTTTGAATCTTGCATTATGAGAAAAACGGCCGGAATATAAACAGACATGACAACACCCGACCTCATGTCGCAAAAGTATCAAAACAATTATTAGAAACGGTGAAATGCCGCATCCACCGCATTCTCCGAACATTGGTCACACCTCTTTCTGCTTGAATTATGAAACACATTCGCTTTAAGCGTAAATTACCTCGTTCTACGCGGATTCTCCGTTTTTTAACAAAAAGTGTAAGGGAAGCCAGCACAGCTTCTTCCTCTCGTTTTAAAGCATTCCGACTTACGCCCTACATTTTCAGAAACTATCTAGGCCGTATAGAGAGATATGAGGTTATCTTTTAGCATGTCACCGAATCACTTCCTTTAAAGGAATACAAAATAGGCTTCAAATGTGAAGCGCCTTACAAGACGAGAATTTTTTCTGAGACGGGATCTGTAAATTAGCTTAGAGGTAGGGAAAAAATTTAAGCAGTGATTTGATAAATTTATTATTTCATTATCTTTTTTGAGCTCAAAAACGGAACAATTAAATTTGTAGTCCCAATACGTAAATTACACTTATTGTTGTAAATAAACTACGAAAACTTGTAAACAAAAAAACAACCGGGTTTTTTTTTAAATATAATACGGGTTTAATTGGGTTATCCAGTGGGTTGCCAAACCTGATTATATGGGATCCATCTGACAATATTTAAATTAACGCAATTGAATCCGTACGGAAACAATTTTTATTATTTTGCATGAGCAGATTTCATTGGAATCCATTGTGTCTTCCTACGTATAAAGCTAGACTCTAATTAGGTTACCATCAATAAATGATCGCAGAATCATGCTGATCATTATGTTTCTTTTATATATAATTAATGAGAATTCTTTCTCGAGTTTTTAATTGTAAATAAAGGGTCCGCCAAATATTTTTTTTTGAAAATGCTATAAAAAAACTACTGAATATTTTCTCAAATTTCTTTTTTTATTTGAAAGTACAATCCTTCTCGTTAATAATGAAAAATAGTTTCATTCAAATGGCTGCCTCGGCTGGCCATGCCAAAACATACTCGGTATACATCAAATCAGTGAACAAACATCATCACATTTTTTCATCGTGTTAAAGATGGCGAATTTTGCACCAGAAAATGATGATTTGCGGAAAGCATTAATTTTTTGTTTTCATTTAAAGAAAAGTGCTGCAAAGTCGCATCGAATGCTCGTCGTGGCATATGGTGATCACGCTCTAAACGGAAAAAATCATGGATTAATCCGGGACCACCAACAACTTCGACTGCATTACCATGACTAATTAGTTTGCTTCAAAAGACGAATAGTTTTATTGGTGTGGAATCCACAAATTGCCTGAAAGATGGGAAAAATGTGTAGCCAGCAGTGACCAATACTTTGCATAAAATATTGTTTACTTTCCTTTAAAAATTTGCGTTTTATTTTCACAAACAAAAAACGCTCTTTTAATACCGATACACCTAATATATATATAAAGAGTACCCTAATGTATATATTTGCAGATAATTATTTATTTTCTGGGAAATTAGGTAACTTACTTGAAAATTATAATGTGGATCTTATTTATTAAGTAAGTATCTAAACACGAGAGATGAATGAGAACTGCAAAGACTTGCCATGTATTTGTTTAAAAAAGTAGTTTTCAGTCGAACGGTTACGCAGTGTTGTAGGGTGTAGATGAAGCTTCATCATCATTATGAAAAGAAAAAATCAAAACGCATTTAAGAAGACAGCCTGCAGTAAAAGCTTATGCTAATGTTTAAACTTGACCAAGACTTACTATTGGCCATGAAAATGAAAATGTAGAGGAAAAAAAAAACGTTAAAATGATAGACTACCACACAAAACAAGTATAAAAAGGAAGATGCTACAGCATGCATGAGAAAAGTTAACAAAACAGCACCATCTTCATCGCTAGTCAGCAGCATCTGCAACGAATTTAACTACCACAACCGGTGTTTCGCACGTTTTAAAAAAGGCAAACGGTGGCGTTATGCATTTCCTTGATTTATGGCCAAATGTTATTGTTTCGTTATTGTTGTTGTTTGTTTTTTTGCCAATAACTCTGTCCACCATAATTTGAAAATCTTTGAATGTGGCTGGCTCATGCAGCACATCACATCTCATATAACGATTAGCAGGCATGTTTTTCTTAAGGCTTTTAAATGGAAAAGGTCATCAAAGTTGTGTATCTTTTTTGTTTTTGTGTTTGTTTGCTTTTAAAGCTACATTAACGGAAGTATTAGAAGAAGATGCTCCTTTGTTCAATGCTTTCAGTTGTGGTGCAGACAAACACTGAAAGAAATGATGGTATATAAACAAAGTGGCCTAAAAGATCTCCCTCTTAAAAAATATTCATAAAAGCAAACTGAGAACCTCTAAATCAGCGGTACTTTTCCGTATTTTAAACTGGCTATCATCAAACACTCTGGCAAGACAAAAACGCAGCATAAACGGAATACAAAACCAGTATTCAGAACCGATGTACTATATAAATCTCGTTATGATATGATAGATGCTATTACGTTTTAACCTTTTTAAAACGTTTGAGTTCTTTTAAATTGTGTTAAATAAAATAAAATGACACAAATTCTTTGTTTTACTTTATACAGTTCTTTTTTATTTCTACACTTTAACTTTATACAGTAACTTATTTAACATCAACTTTATACAAATTGCTCAACACTTTTATTAACACCTTAGCACAACTTTACTCTTTGAATATTAAATTACGACCGACTGGATAATTACAATGCGCCGCATTTTATAGTAAATTGACATTAATATCGAATGTTCCAGCATAACCTACAAACTTCTATCGTGTGATTTTTTAAGAGCTTTCGGATTTCATAAAAAAACATATAAAATAAAGAAAAATGTATGAGATCTTAATTTGAGTCGATAGAACGGTCTGTATAATTAAATGATTAAAAATAATTTCATGTAAATGTTGACCGCGGCTACACCTCAAATGGTTCATACGCTGGGCGCAATTTTGGCATACTCTCTCCAACATATCGGCCGGTATCTCACGAATAAATTTTTCAATGTTGGCTTCCAGTGCGTTAACCGTAGCTGGATTGTCCATATAGACATGACCTTATTATAGCCCAATAAAAAATAGTCTAAAGACGTTATATCGCACGAGCTAGGCGGCTAATTGAACGGCCCGAAACGTGAAATAAATTATTCACCGAGCTCGCCTCTCAATTGGGCCATTAGTTCGCGTGCTGTGTGGCATATGGCACCGATTTGTTGGAACCACATGTCAGCAAAATCCAGCTCTTACATTTTGGGCAACAAAATTGTAATCATTGCACGGTAGCGCTCGCCTGCCTTTTTCGTCTTGGAAAAAAAAGTACGGTCCAACGATGCCACCAGCCCATAATCTACACCAAACAGTCCATTTTTCTTGATGCATTGGCAGTTCTTGCAATGCTTCTGGTTGCATTTCACACCAACTACGGCGATTTTGCTTGTTCACGTATTCACTCAAACAGTAATGAGTTTCGTTGCTGAACACAATTTTCCGATAAAAAAAATGGATCTTCATACAACTGAATTTTGATAGTAAAATTCAATAATCTGCAAGCGTTGTTCGTTTGTAAGTCGATTCATGGTTATAGACCAAACTGAACATGTTTGACAGTAACATGTTACATGAAAACAGCTTAGCTGCCAAAAACAGTGTTGCCAAAAACAGTGTTGCAAAAAAGAAAGCTGGTAAAAAAACACCCACTACCTTTACCACCTATGATGTATGACATACAAATTTATAAAATTTTTTTAATTACCAAAATTTCTTTCTGTGTATATTTTTTAAATTTAGCCAACCATTAATTTTGACATTTAACAAAATGTCTAGTTTAATAGTGACGACAATTTTTTTTAATTTTCAATTTTTTCCATTAAAAGATACACGACATGACTTGAGACAATGTTGCCTGTTAGTTGGGTGAAGGCTCAGCTATTTCTTCTTTATGTAATAGAAATGCTGTTGTTGTTGTTGGTACTGTTTATCCCGGTGACAAAAAGGAAGATTTTTAAATATTTCTTTTGAGTGGAAATTAAATATTAAAAAAAAACACGAACGTAACGTCTTGACTACAAAACATTTTTTAAAAGTTGAATATCATGAAAGATTTCCTTGTTATCTATCAACTTAAGAGTCATCTGTAGTTTTAAATTGAAACTCCCCTCTACATGGGGGATACGAAAGTAAAATGTTTTACCTTCAATACTAACAAATTTGATGTTGTGGGAAACGTTAAAAAAAGTTATATAGGAATAAAAAAAAACTACTACTCAGGGCCGAAGAACAGGGAGTGTCTTTATTATAGACGAACAAAAAAGAGCACAAAAAGTGAATCCAAAACTTAAGCACGAGCTGGAAGGTTATTTACATGGCCACCAAAATGTTGCATAAGGATGTCTTGCATACGAGTATAAGACTGGTTGGTGTCTTCTATGAATTTTTTTCTTTTTTGGTTTTTAGTGATTTTCATGACGTTTGTCTTCTTAATGGTATGTGGGTTTTCTTTTTATTAAAAAAATATATTCTCCACCAAAGTCACATGCCAAATGCCTAATACAAATAGTGAAAGTTTTTGTAAAGATGCAGCAGCCACATCTGGCAGATGCCAGACATCACTTACATATAATCTAACCAGTATTAGAGTCTACCAATAAATTGAAGTTGAAAAGGTTAAAAGATATGTTGCATAAACCATTATTATTAGCATTTACATTACTGATAATAAAAGTTATTGAACTGTTTAAAACCACATTGTAATAGTTTTGGTGGTTTTAATGGGCTCTCAGAAAATTACTTAATTTAATTTGGGGACAAAAAAAGAAAGCAACATATTAATAATGTTTTGTTGCAGTGGCATGTTAATGCAAATAGAGACAGTAGCTAACACCTGGCAAAAAGTTTCATAATCAATAAACATAAAAGCTTCGAATTATCGATAATGTAATTTTAATAACTCCAAACAATTTTTTTTATAGAAGCACAATAATTTTTAAAACATAAGCTAGGATCACACGATTGCCTCAAAAGCACCAATCTGATACATTTTTTATGGTGATAAATTAGCGCACAATAATAACATTGTCCCAATTAAAAATTCTGTGTTCACACGGTTGTCTTATTTTATACAAAATTTATTGTCACAAGATGGCGCTATCACACGATTGTTCTAGTTTTCGGTAACTCTGTGAATTAGCTTTAAAAAAATAAAATATCGTTTCGTTATTTATGTATATTGAGCTCATTTAGTTAAAAAATAAATAAAAAAAGAAGAAGTGTGTGGGTCAGAGTTTGGCTCACAAGAAGAGCCATTGACGGTGCATATGAGAAAACTTTTCAATAAATTAAAGAATAATAATTAACTAAAATATTTATCCATCTAAATTGGAATATAATTTCGAATTATATTTAATCCTCTAAGGTAAAGATGATTTGTTCTCTAAAAAATAAAAATTGCATTGATTAACGTGCGTCCGCTTGATATAAAATAGTAAAAAAAATGGAAAAAAATGGTAGAAGTTTGTGATTCGATTTTCATATAAATAATTAAAAAATGCATTTTTTTAAGGCATGACAATTATAAATAACGTACAAACACGTGTTTTTTAAAAGAAATCAATTAAAAAATAAAAATTGGTGAGTAGAGTCCTCTTCAATTGCTTCAGAAAAACACATTAAATATTGGTGCATTTACATTGGTGCATGATTGTCTTTAAAGCTTTCACACGATTGTTGCACCAGCGTTGCATTTTATTGGGATAAATTAGTACAATAATATTGTGAGATGCCGTATGAGCCAATAAATTGTATAATCACATGATTGGCATACCAAATAGACTAATTATTGGTGCATTACGACAATCGTGTTATCCTTCCTATACAGTTAAATATTATTTAAAAATAATGGAACTTTAATACCAATATAACGGTAAGTTTTTCAAAAATAAATAAAGAATTTGTATACAAAAATTAATAAATGTTTTCTTGTATTGGAAAGAGTAAGGTTTTACAATTATGAATGAAAAATTCATTGCAAAGATGTTCATTATATCGTGGTAACGAATTAACAGCTGTATTACGTAAGGTTATACAATCGAAAACATTGGCTTTTCAAAAACCAATGGATTTTCTTTAATGATTTCAGAGAGTCTACGGCGAAGTAAATAATCATTCAGATTCAACCCAAGCACCACTTGTCCTTTGTATGGCTTAAAAGTCAAATTCTTATAAAGGGTCCGCCATATAACGTTTTTTTATTTCGTGAATGGTAACACTTAGCTTATGTCTGATTCGACAGATAATTAGTTTTATCCTTCCACTGGACGAATATGGTTGTGTATACGCTTGAACAACTCTGGGAAATATTGCGACATTACTTTGAAAATCATGGTAACGTTGCAGAATCAAAAATCATCTTTTTAGATGAAGCTCATTTTGATCTTGGAGGGTATGTAAACAAGCAAAATTGTCGCATGTGGCGCACAGAAAACCCGCACGCATACATTGAAAAGCCGATACACCCAAGACGAGTCACTTTTTGGTGCGGATTTTGGTCCAGAGGCATAATTGGGCCATTTTTCTTCGAAAATGAGCAAGGAGTGGCCGTTACAGTCAATGGCGATCGTTATCGGGCCATGTTAAACGAATTTTTGTTCACAAAAATTGAAGAGGAGAATATTAGCAAAATTTGGTTTCAACAGGACGGCGCTACGTGCCACACAGCCGAAGCTACACTCGATGTTTTGCGCCTTGTTTTTGAAGATCGCATTATCAGCCGCAGAGCTGATGTCTTTTGGCCACCTTGGAGCTGCGATTTGACACCGTTGGACTATTATTTGTGGGGTACCGTCAAAGATATGTGTTACGCCAACAAGCCAGAGGCAATTGACGCTTTAAAGGACAATATTCGTTAAGCCATTGGTGAAATACAGCTGCACACAATCGATAATGTGCTTAAAAATTGGATCGATCGTGTAGGCTACTGCATGTCCAGCCGAGGCAGCCATTTGAATGAAATTATTTTCCACTATTAACCGGAAGGATTGTACTTTCTAATAAAAACAGAAATTTGAGAAAATATACAGTAGTTTTTTTAGAGCATTTTCAAAAAAAAAGTTATTTGGCGGACCCTTTAACTAAATTCATTATGTGGTCATTATTAGAGTATCCACTCGATTAATTGTTGTTCGATTAATCGTTGTGACAAACAGTGTTGCCACAACTTTGAATTTTTTGTAACCAAATTTCTATAAAAAAGTAACCAAAAATAACCAAAATTGTCATACAACAAACATTATGATAAAACGAAATATTAATTATGTCCATATACACTGGTCTAACATAACTTGGTATAATAATTGATAAGTTTGTAACGAACATCTTAACCAATTTTTGCGAAATTTTAGCTAAATAGCTCTTACTGGTAATGAATCAAATAATACCCGCAACAAAGAGTAGCATTAAAGTGAAATAGTCGAGTTATGCGCAAACAAAATAAAAAGATCAGCTAAAGACTGACTAAATCTGTCTATTGATCCCAATGTGCGAAAGATGTTTCTTGCGATTTTAAAGTGATGATTGTGATACGTATATAAAGACCTCTAGATTAGCTAAAACTGTTCAAAAACAATGAATTGAAGATGTTACTTCATGAAGATTATCAAATTCAATCAATTACGACAACCCGAAGTGCAAGCTTTGGCAAAAAATTACTAGAAATATTCGACCAGACTTAAAGCCGTTATATTCCATTATGATAGATGTTAAAACCAGTTAAAACCATAAAATAGTGGTTCAAAAGTTTTGTCTTACCCGCTTTATAGTCCACAGCTTCCTCGATCGGAATACATTTCACTTCAAAACTGAGCAAGCAGTCTTTTGCGCGTAGTCTACATGTTATCAAAATGATGGGTGATGTCATAGCGAATGCTGACCAATATTTAGTATAAATTTAAGTTGTACCAATGTTTCACAACAAAAGCCCAAACAAAAGTACTGCTTTAAGAACCTGAGAACAACACATCGAAGTAAAAAATAACCAATTTTGGTTAGAAATAACCAAAACGTCAAACTGATGACAACAATTGTTGCGAAATTCACGACTCACGGCTACGATGCTTTCAATTTTACGACACTAACCGGTATTGAAACAAGCAGTCGACTCAAATTTATTGGCCAAATTCTTAGCAACGATCTCAGAAAGGCATTTATGTACTTTGACCGAAAATATCTCGGACCTTAGGAAATGTAAAAGAAACACACTCAGCGTAGTTGTCGGGGTCATTACAGACAATGTCAGACACAGACAAATACAGACAATCCTTCACCTACTGTGCACATATCCAACGTTATGTGGCGGAAAAAATAGGCACCTGGGCTTCTACCATGCGACTGTGCTTACGGAGCTGCTGAGTACGGATATTTGTAGGCTTAGCGGTTTTATTATGAGTTCCAGGTATAGGGGATGTTGTTCCACTGTGGTACCACAACGGGCCTTCGTGTGCCTACGTGAAACTTTCTTTTGGGGCAGCCACTTCTACCGACCTACCTACCTAGAAAATGTAGTCTCTACCATCTACATTAAATACTACAATTGCGATTCTTCAGCGAGATTGAATTGCACAAGCTTCTAGTACTGATATGCCAACAATTAAGATGTCAAAGCTGCTATGTTATGTGCCCCTGTTGGAAAAGAAAGTTATTGTTGAACAACTCCACACTAAAACCTAGAAAGTAACATTCTGTGTTTTATCTACATTTTTTCTTTACATACTGTGAGCGTCAAAATAAAGTGTACATCCTCATTCTCTAGAATTTAGTCTTTATTTCAGTCTTTTAAAATACGGCGATTTAAAACGTTCTATACTAGCTTTACAAAATTCTTAGAAAACAACAATAAATTTCTTACAACAACTCAAGTTAAGGAATAAAAACGAAAGGTACTTTATTTTTTACGCGTCAAAAAAAGTATACAAGATAAAACCTATGCCACAAAAGAAATGAGGTAGAAATACCTGGAAAGTAATACAATTTTTTTGATAGCATTAAACTACAATAATAATATGAAGTTATATGTTTAGGAGATATCCCATATAATACCCCAATTACACTACGAAAGTATAAGTCACAGTTTTCGGGATATCTCGATAATATTTCTCAAATATATCAAAAATAAAAATAAAACGTACTTTTACCCAAAGTTCTGTGAAACAATAACAAATTATTGGTAAATAGATAGATTAAAGTTAATATAAGACAATATGTACAGGGATAGGTTTTTTTCGGTTTCAAAAGTAAAGTTAAATAAAACACATATAAAGCTATGATTTCGATGAAACTGTTATTTCATTATAATTCTTGGAACTTTCCATTACGTATTTAAATAACCGCCTCCGGATTGGTTGCAGCAGTAGATCCTTTTGAGGAGCGAATGTTGGTTTTTAAATATTCCAACGTTAGAAGACATGGTCTTTGAAGTAGCCTTACAAAAAGGATCTAACGTCGTCTAATCACATGATCTTGGTGGTCAATTGACGTTGCCAAAGCGAGAAATTACGCAATTGGAAAATTTTTCATGATATAAAGTCAAAATCGGTGGTGTTTTTTGGCTCGTGGCACCGTTTTGTTGTCAAAAAAAGTCGATTATGATACGGTCATAGAGCTGTGAATTGACGGTAACGGTTCTTCCAGCATCATTTTCAGAAAAATACGACCCAATGAAACCTTCAGAACATAATGCGCACCAAACATTGAATTTTTCTGGATGCAATGGCTTTTCTACAATCACTTCTGGATTTTCCGATTACCATATGCCATGAGAATTGAGATGTATCGCTAAAGAAAATATTATTTTCAAAAATCAGAACTCAGTGGCCACTTTTGCATCGTTATTTTTGTACTAAATTTTATAATAAACAAATCTAAAAACTATCCATTTTAAGAAAACTTAGGAAATCTAGTTGAATCACACAAAATTTAAGTATAGCATTCACTGCAATGCGAAATTTTGTATAGACAGGTCTACAATAGACTCTATCTGCTATAAAAACTTTTAACCCTGTATTCGAAAAACAGCTTTAAATTCTTTGGTAGCAGCAGGCTTTAGACAATTTATGATTAAGATATTATTTCTTAGTACAGAATTGGTTAGGGCTCATTCCGAAACTAATTAAATTTAAAGCAAGTTAAATACTCTAAGTTTATTATTACATATTTTTCTCGATAGGAGATTTGACTTTGATATACTCACGAGAGCATCCTGGTCTGACGGACAGGTGTTTACTCAGAATGCCCTTGAGTTCCATACCGATGGCTCTAAGATGCAGGGCAGAGTAGGATGATATATATTCATGAAGAATTCTTACACTAGACTGTCTTATAGGTTGCCTGACCATTGCAGTGCATTTCAGGCAGAGGTCATGGCCATACTGAGGGTCGTGTAATGCTTGTTGAACGGCGGGATTCTACCTGATATTGTCTGATCTTTTCGGACAGTCGCGCCGCGATTATGTCTCTTGCGAACGTCACTTCGACGTCTATCCTAATCTATGAACGCCGCAGGTTTCTCATGGAAATCTCGGTTCATTCGAAGGAAATTCTCATACGGGACACAGCGATATCGTCGGAAATTACGTTGCTAACAAATTGGCCAGGGCCTGTCATTCGTGTATCCATTGCCTGGGTTAAGCAGAATATTCCGATCAGTGTATGATGACGCTCTATATCATTGGTATCGCCAGGCTCTGCTGGACTAACCTCGATGAAAGAAGAATTAAATGTATTCTCTTTCTAAGTCGCGTGGCCGATAGACTTGGCATTCCCTCGAATGATCTTTGCAGGAGTTGTGGTTTCGAGGAGGAGACTGTCTTTCACCTTATGTTTCAGTGTCCAGCCCTTGCCTACCGTTAAGTACTCGTCCCACTGTGCAAAAAGAATTTATTTTTATGGCTTTCTTTTTCTTAAAATTACATTATTATACGCAAAATTATTATTGAGAGAACAGTTACTTTTTATCAACCAACAGCATCAGACAGTGCTTGAACTTTTTTAGTAATTAATAAATTATTTGTCACCAATAAATTTGGTTTTATTAAATCAACCGAGATTCAATACCTATGTAAGTATCTAAATGGAACAGATAAATGAATGGCAATCTTCTGTTAATTTGACATATTGATTTTGATAGCATTCATCGCGCATCAATCTGAAATGTGCTGCACAATGCTGGGTTACCAAATAAACTAATT
Source organism: Wohlfahrtia magnifica (assembly GCA_023159175.1). Taxonomy (NCBI): domain Eukaryota; kingdom Metazoa; phylum Arthropoda; class Insecta; order Diptera; family Sarcophagidae; genus Wohlfahrtia; species Wohlfahrtia magnifica. Next base: position 4,934,534 of record JAKWBJ010000484.1, read on the forward strand.
ATTCTAATTATTCTTATAAAAGACATTTACGACGGCTTTAAATGTAAAGTTCTTTACAATGGTAGTCTGTTCGATCGAATTTAAACAAACTGTTGAGTTCGTCAGGGTTGCATCCTCCTTTCAATGGTCTTAGATGACATTCTTAAGAAAGCTGTAGGTGGAGCAAACAGGGGCATACTATTAAAATTTACTGTGCAGCTTGAAAACATCGATTATGCCGACGACATTTGTCTGATGTCACTTTGGTGTAGTGACATGCAACAGAAATTCAATGATCTGGTAAAAGAGGCAGAGAAACATGGCCTGAGAACTAATGTTGATAACACACATTTTTGCATTATTTTACGTACCTTGGCAGTGTTATTACATGAGACGATAGCTCGAGATCTGATGTGGACGCTAGAATATCGATCATACGTGATCTCTGTGTTGCTTTATGGTTGTGAGACATTTCTGACTACGGATGCTATTTTGCAGAAACTTCAAACGTTTGTTAACCGTAGCCTTCGCCGCATTTTAAAAATGTTCCAATGTCATCAATAATACCGACTTCCTCCTTGAGTGCGCTTAGTGTCTTATATGATTGCTAATCGCAAATGGGGTTGGACTGGCCATACCCTCAGAAAACCGCAACATGAGATCTGCAGGAACATGTTCGACTAGAATCTACAAAGTTCGAGGAAAAGAGGAAGGCAACGTGGTGCAGAACAGTGATGAAAGAAGTGGAACAATCTGGACACTCTTAGAATGAGTTGAACGGCTTGGTGCAGAACCGTCTACGCTTCAAATGTTTCTCAGAGGCCCTATGCTTCTTAAGGAGTTAAAGGAATAAATAAAATGATGGTGATTTGTTGGTCCCTTATTGCCTCTAGTAGCTTAAATGGAAATAAGAAACTTATTTTTTGTAGATAACAGAACATTACGCACACGACTTATATTTATTTAATATTTCTTTTCATTTACATTTTCAAAATTAAATAACGATTTATTGTACTAAACTCGAAATGCTGTATATCAAGTGGTCTTTATCTTTGGTTATTCGATTTCTTTAATCAGGTTTTCAATCATCCTGTTCGATGATTTAGTATAAGGTGGTTTTAACAAATTTGTTTATGGTTCTTCAACAAATGTTAAATTTATTATTTATTTATTTGAATTTTAGAAAGCATTAGGGCGGCGAAGTAATTTAAAATTTAATATAAAATGCAAAGAAAAAAAAGTTGAACAAGGTCGTATTATACCAACTATACCCCTCACTTATTTAATAATTTTCAAAATTCTCTACTACAGAGTGTGCATAGTCGTTTTATTAATTATTTATGTCATGACACTTATTAACTCCCGGTTTATTAAAAACAAAAACCAGAATTATTAAGAATATGTTAATTTCTGTTTAATTAATTTTCAACATTCAATGTAGCAGACATTAATGGTTAAAACAAATCTTCACTAACTCGTTAAACGAATATCGGTTATTGGCTTAAATTGACGAAATAAACTAAAATTCAAACGGAGTTTTGTCTGCTGTTATTCTTATTCAGTTACGTGTACTAATTATGACGGCAGAGGAGATGCTTTTTTAACGTTCTAAACAACGTAATATTTACTTTTCATCATCATCATCATCATCATCATTATTATTATTTTCATTATCATACCAGTGCTTGAACAAAACCAATAGCTTTTTAAAAGTTATCCTACAAATTTTAACATTGACCAGCAATGAAATATAAAAAATCTGAAAAAAAGTATAGATTTGTGCTACAGTTGCTTTTAATGTTGAGGCATTTTTTTAGCAACATTTTGTTAAAAATTTCCCAGATTCTGTTTATTTTACGCGTACTCTACACCACAATAAGTATATTGGAGCTGTCCGAATGTTTGTAACGTATTAAATTAGTGCATGATTAACTAAATTTTTTTACCAATAGACTTAGAATCCTTCTTACAAAATTTGGCTCATTTTATAATCCATGGGCATTTCCGCCAAGCTCCCATTCAACCTATTGTTAAACAAAATTTTTTAAATCTCAGATTTGTTGCAAGCATGTGACATGAAGTTTTCAAAAGCCCAAACTGAAACCAGCTAGCAAGCTAGATTCCGTCCCCATAAATCATATATAGACCACGTCAATAGCCTCAAAGTAGTTGTAGAACAGTCTGTTGAATGGCGATCTCCCGTTTACATGCTTTTTATAGACTTCAAGAAGGCCTTCGATACACGCGTCCACGGGACTATATGAAAGGCGCTGGAATGCAAAGGGACACCACAGAAAATTATATCTCTTATTCGAGTATTACCTTGAAGCCACTAGAAGAGTACCACACGGAAATCAACTGGGCGATCAGATAAACATAAAAGTTGGAGTGCGATAAGGATGGGTAATGTCACCACTGCTGTTTAATATTGTGCTGGATGTACTGATGAGAAAGGCCGACAACGCAACCTATGGTATAGCATAGAGATTGCGAGGACAACTGGGAATATGCTGAGGACATATGTCTTCTGCGCCATAAGTACACCGACATGGTAGAGAAAATTAAACTGCTAGAAGCAAAAGCCGGTCTATAGATCAACTGCGTGAACACCAAATCGATGCGAGCAAACGCAAATCATGACCAGTAGACGTCAATAGTTTCTGTTATCTAGAAAGCATTATTGACACAAAAGGAGGTTACTCTGCTGACATTGCCAGCCGTATTTGCAGCGCCAAACGCGCACTTGGGCTCATGAACTCAGCCAATGCCTACGTCTCTAAAGCTCAGGGCAAAAGCACAGGTTGTATTCAACCGTCTCAGGCTCTCCTTCGTCGCAACATATCCTCTGCAAGTCGGGGGTGCCTGATTATTGCACTCAGAACACAAAGCCCAGTTAGAAAACCATCAAAGTCTACCATTTAGCTTGAAAATCAACTTGATTAATGAAACTGAATTAAAGTGATAGATGCTTTGTGGAAAGCCAACGTGCTCGCTAGAGGAGTGAGGGACAAAAAAAAAAACAGATATGCAAAGGCTTCTGCGATTAAATATGCGATAATATGTTTCAACCCATTATAGTTACTGGTTATTAAATTTCTGTTCCGATTGGGTATGCACTTATATTTGATTAAAATCTTTTATTAGATTTTGACGCCTATTAATTTACTAAAACTTACATTTACACTGAGTAGATGGGTGTGGCTATAATCAACTTATCTTAACCACCATTGAGCGCTTAGTTATATCGATAAGGCCCATGCAATAAGTTCACGTTTCTTTTCAGCTTTTAAACCGATTTGAGTTAGGGTCAGTTCTATCCAATTTGTTCTAAAATTTGATGTAGATAAGAAAGCATGCCTTACTGGGTACTTTCCCGAGTTTGTTTAAAACCAGTTCAGTTTGTTTAGTTCTACGTCAAATCCAGTGATGGGAAATGGGATTTTTGTTTCGTTACCGCACCACGGTCCTCGCAGCTACTGTCTGGCAACAGTCAGCCATTCAGTCACCTGAAGGCATGGATTTTTCAGATCGTACATTGGCTGTAGTCCTTATCGTCGCATCTCCTTCTAAAAAGCACATAAAGCCTGAAATCGTCGAGTTCTGGACAGTGACATAGAAGGTGTGCCTTAGACGCCTTCTTCCCTTTATAGTTGCAACTTCTGCAAAGATTATTACATGGAATTTTCATCGTTAAAGCATGCCTGCCAACAGTCCAACGGTCAGTAATAACATAAAGGGTGGGCAAATTTGAGGTTAGGAAGTAAATTGGCTTAAAAACACATTTTTTGTGACAAATTCGGTTTTATTCAAAAAAATAAATAATATAAAATAAAAATATGGGAATTTATAATGGAATATGATGTCGGGCAAATGTTAACCTCTAGCATGTCGGCAGACGTCCGCTCCTTTCACAAAATTTTGAACCACAGTTTGCAACAAAGCTTTGCTTATCTTGTCAATACAGCGTCGAATTTCATCTTTCAGAGTGTCAGTTGTTTGTGGTTTATTCACGTAAAGCCGGTCTTTCAAATGGCCACAGAGAAAATCCAGCGACGTTAGCGTTATAGTTAAAATTTCCCAATTTTTAACTTAATAAGTATCAAAGGTTGACAGCTCATTTCTTGACATCCAATTTATTTCCTAACCTCAAATTTGCCTACCCTTCATATAAGCTTCCAAGCATCTGCTCTAACCAGCCTCGACAGCTGCCACACTCTCCGGTAACCCATATGTGGCCAGATCCTTCTGGCCTCATAGCAGGTGGCTTCATTTCTTCATCGCCTGTTTGCCATTGGTAATATTTCCATGACACTAGTCGTCTATTCACCATGAGAGGAGTACAATCGATACGTTCGGATCCAAAGTGGTATCTGTCTTATCAAGTTTATCCGTCTTGCGGTTACCTTCAATGTCCTCATATAGGGACACCCGGCATTCATGAGCAATTCTCGACATGTTATGCATACTCTCCAGGAGTCTTATGTAAATACGGAGATATCCCTATTGAATATCCCGTAATACCAGACAAACTGTGTGGCTATATTTCTGTTGCTCCTCTTTCCATATCTTAAAATCGGTTAATTTATAGCTCAGTTATTAACTTATAAGTGCATGAAGCTAAGAAAAACCGGTTCTTTACCCATAATTCAAAATTTTGAGCTGTTTGGATTATTTCCAAAACAGATTCTTGTTATACTCGATTGCGCCTAACAGAAAAATATTATCACTTCCCAGGAATATTTCAACTCCATTCATTTTTCCCATCACTGATCCAATCATTTAAAATTTCCCATTGAATATTATTATGTTGTATGTTGTTGTTAAATAGTCGTATTTGACCGCCTATAATATTCTTACTCATTTATACAATAAATCAATCTGCACTACACCACTTTACCTCTACCACAAGAACGTATTGCATAAACTTAGTTGGTCTCCTTCACAAAGAGTTGTATTCGCACCCGAAAAAACAAAATCTTATCGTATGGAAAACACATCTAACAGGAATCTGTTCCTGTTCTTTTTTTTCTGCAACAGAACAGTTTCAATTTGAAACTGCGGAACCAGTTTATTCGTATGCTCATTGCACAGTGACCTATATTTCTTAAAAAAAGAAATTTTTGTTTGAAAATAGACTTCAACTACACACACTCAATCCAGAATGTTTATGAAGCGGTAAAAGAAGGAAAAATTGAAAGGTTTTTTATTGAAACTTCGTCAGTTGGAAAGAAAAAGCAGTCATTAGGGTCATAACGAAGTGGGTCAAATGAAACTTAATTAGAAAATAAATGTTTGTTTATAATTACAATAAAAGTTAGGTAGTGACAAATTCATTGCTCAGGCATATCGTGTTAGAAAAATAGTGATAATGAAGACAATTCAGACTTCGGTTCTGAAATCATTTTAAGTATTAATAAAGCTTCTGAAATTTTAATAGCCGTAAAATTTAATGGCTCCTATACTCAAGAAGTATTGTTCCTTACTATGAACAATACTAGCTTGTAGGTTAAGTACTAACACAAGTATATGGAACCCCAAAATAATTTTTGCACATAATATGGTCAACAACTCGACTAAGTTGAATTAAAATTTCAGTTGAAATTTTAAAAATGCTATTGATGAGTTGAAATTTTTTGTGTTTTTAACAGGTTTAGTTGTTATCGATAATACCAAATTGTAAAACTTCAACTCAAATTTCAATTCAACTTAGCCAGAACCTAAACTGGAGTGACATGATTACAATGTGTTTTTAGCCCGATTAAAACTTTTTGGCAATTTCGACGGAACAGATTTGTCGAACATTTAAAGGAGACTTTTAAAATTCTGGTGAAAAGCCGATAGATATTTAAAGAGGTCACAGGTATCGTTGATATCTGATAAAATATTGTTTTTTTGTTCTGCAAAGATTCAAAAGCATAAGCATTTCAACTTGTGTGGTTGATTAGCTTCATAGCGAATTATTTGTAAACACGTTTAAGGAAAAACAGAACATGTTTACAAGGTTTACTAGGTGATTGATTGGCCTACCGATTCGTCGAGAGTTGGATGGGTCCTAGGGTGTTATGGTCCAGACTGGATCGCTCGAGGACAGATCGATCCTAAACCTGGGTAAGAGCCTCTTAGAATTTTGTTAAGTTTTCTAACACGCCACTGATTTCTGCAGCATATGTGGCGATGAGGGGAAGCCTGAAATGGTTGAACGCATCATGTGTCTTTTCTTGGAATTCAGATACACATGCTCAGGCTATTGGGTTAGCGTTTTTTTAGTGGTCTTATATCAAAGTGAGTCTGTTCGATTTTCTGTTCTGAAGGAATCGGGTATCAGCTGGTGAGATAACAGTCGGTGTAAAGGAAGTTTCTTTTCGTTGTTTTCGTAATTCTGTTCTATTCTATTCTTTCTACTCTTTCTATTCTCCCTTTTTCGTGTTTTCTATCTTTCATTCTTCTTGTAATGGGTGTTTTTCTTTAAAAGTTAAAATCTTAATAATCAAAATCATAATAAAACAAAAAATATATATATTTTTAATATCAATAAAACGGACTTTGTTGAATAGAAAATTTTATGACATTAATGTTTAAGTATAATTTCGGCCATGGCTGGTGCGTACAAGATGCAATCTAGAACAATTTCGTCCCAATGCTCTTTTTCCTTTTTTTTTTTTTTTTGAGGGTATCTACCATAGACTTTTTTCTAGTCTATGAATACAATGTACAATCCAATGCTTAACGGGCACTGCTTGATAACTAAAAATTCTTTTTATAAAATCAATTATTTTCTTTGGCGTAAAAGAATCATGGAAATTTCTTTCAATTTCTTAGAATTTCCCTTTCTTAGGACAGTTATCGCCAGAGTAACCAGAAGTATGCAATTGCATGTTTTTTTCTAATGCAACCAGTCAAGTCTAAAGTAAAATAATTATCCATTTCCAGAATTTTTATGAATTTTAGCATCGATTTATTAATGCATATTTTTGCATATTTCAGCATTTTTGTGCATATTCAGTTTTAAGAGCATGTTTTCCACATTTTTTTGTTGTGTTTAAGGAGCATTTACACCTTTTAAGAGCTTTTATTTGCCAATTGAAATTTACTACGCCATTTAGATCTCAATTTAATTTATTACCGCTCACCAGGATCTTAAACAATTTTTGAAAAAAAATACGAACTATAAAGTGCGATCAAAAAGCGTTTAAAGTTCAAAATACCATGCTTATCCCAAAATTCTTAGGTTTTCTACATTATGACAAAGAGACAAAAGAAATCACTTCACAATTGCAGATTTTCTTGACGATTCGTTAAAGATGTTGGGCGTAAATTTAAATAAAATATTGATTGCGACATTGTTTTATCTTAAACTAAAACGAAATGTCTATACCTTCCATTGCTGCCCAAAACAGTTATAACTTGTTGGGGAACTTGCTTAATTAAAAAACCAAAAGTGAATTGATTTTTATTGCTGCAAACTTTTTTGATTCTGTTGTGTTGTTTTTTACAAGGATTGAAACCGAAACCGAACCTGAACTCGAATCCGCTGAACCCATATAAGAAATGGTCAATGAGTTCAGGTTCGGAAATGGTTAATAAAAAATTATATATAAAGCGTGTTTTTTATAGAGGTATAGAACTTTAAGTTGGCATTACTGGCGACCGCTTTAACAGCTGTCCAGTGATTTATTCTCAGTTTGGCTTGGCAATTCATCATGAATAGACTCACGCCGGGCGTAGATTCGTCGAATCGGCTCAAAACGAGAACGTTGTTCTCGATTTTCATAAGCTAATTTTGTTTAGCGATGAAGCGAACTTCTGGTTGAATGCCTACGTCAACAAACAAAACTGCCGCATTTGGAGTGAAGGTAATCCTCAAGTGCATGTGGAAACACCGTTACATTCAGAAAAACTGACTGTTTGATGCGCTTTATGGGCTGGTGGAATCATTGGTCCCATATTTAAAATGGAATGTCACAAGATTATCTTTCGCATAAATAAAATTCATGTCAATCGAATAATCCATCGTTGTTTTATTGCAACTTAAAGTTCTATACCTCTATAAAAAACACCCTATATATATATATATATATATATATATATATATAACACAATAATATAACACAATATATATAACACAATAAAATGCCGAGGATTTTTAACGAAAAAGTAACCAGAGCACAAATATGCACATAGTTTGTGAAATAAATGTTTTCAAATGTTTCCAACAACAAACTCTTAACATTTTTTTTGCACATATGGCATTACTGTAGCTGTTAAGAACTATCAGGCGTCATAACTTTTATAATAGACCCACACATTACAACACCAACAAAAAAAAAGATCTTTATCTGATTTCTGCGCTGTCAAATAAATGTTTTTCGAAAATAAGAAATTATTGGAATTTTTTTGGAATAAGTGTTTTTTATGACAAAAATTTGGGTTTTTTTGGGGGGTTTCATCACAAAGTATCCAGCAATAAAAAATTAGACAAACGGGCAACAAATAACTCTATTTTTAAATAAAAACATTTCACGAACACATTCTTCAAAAGGTTTTGCTAGTATGTATTAACAAAAAAAATAGTGAAGACTGTGAGAAGAAAAACTTGTACTATTTTGGCAGCAGCATAAAACGGGAACGCCAATATTGTAACAAGCGGCTCAGATTATATTCGTGGTACCTGCTTACTTCGATTACTTTGATGAATAAATAAATTTCATACTAATAAAATATTTAAACACTATGAAGTTTTGAACCCAAACCGAGCCCAAAACTAAACTTTTTATTTTGATTAAGCCGAACTCGAACCTGATTCCAGTTTTTCTGGGTTTTCAGTCCTTGGTTTTAAGTATTGCTAATTTCCTTATATCATACTTGATATATAATAAAAAGATATTTAATTGGTAAATAAAACTTTTTGTTATTTTTGAGCATATTTTATAAATTTTAGGTAATATTTTCGGATTTTTACTGCATATTTTATGCGCATAAAACACTTTTTTAAAAGCACAAAATAATGCAAATTTAGCGTTTAAAAACCGCAAATTTACAAAAACGCTTATAAGAAAAATAATGTCTAAAGGCAACTTTAGACAGCTGGTTATCACTACTTAAACCCAAAATATTTTGTAATTAGATAGGATTTCATCTTTAAAATCGCCTCTATCATCTTTATATCCTAAGAAAAATCAACGTTTAAAAATAAATAATATTTTACTAATTCAAGTCATTACTATCATTTGTTCCATTACCAACCAATATTCCACAAACAATTGTGCTTCGAACATGTTGCATCATACTTTAGTCTACTAAAACATTTGAGTCCAAATTTATCTAAATGTGTTTAACCAGATTTTTAATACATTTTCCTCTACAAATTCCAAAGAGTATCAAATTAAATCGAAAAAATCAATACCATCATCATCATCAGCATCATCATTATTCAAGTCGTCATGAGTTGGTTTCAATGGAAACCCACAATTATTAAAAAAAAAAAACAACTACAGAGCAAATGTGGATATAAAGAAGAAAAAGAATCATGAAATACATTCAGAAATGAGAAGAAATAAAAGAAAATTAGAAACGAAAAATGTAAACCGATAAAAATCATAATGAAGATCAATAATGACGATTTACTATTGCAATACAAAAACAAGCCTTTCATTTCATAGTCGTTTTTTTATTTTTTATTTTTAAGCTGAAAAACAGGCTTAAATTAATTTTTCTTGAATCCAAAACAAGATTCATGTCTCATTGCCATGAATAGAGAACAATTCCATAATAGAAGATCAATGTACATACAACGAGTGCAAACAGTGGCCGTACTTACAGTGCAACATTACAGCAAAGCAACTTGAAATGCTGCAACATTTATGATCATTCATTGATTATTGGGGTTTAGTGTGCAGAAAAAGAAAAACAAACAAACAACAATAGCACATATGTTGCACAATCTCTATTTCGTTTTATGGCGTCAGAATGTGGTCAACAACGTAATATTTCTTCTTAATTTTTTATTTTCTTTTCTTTGCCTATTCGATACAAAAATAATTGTTTTATTTTTAAGGAAAAATCAGTTTCCATAGATCTTTTCTTTCTTTTTTTGTTTTTGTTTTTGTTTAAATAATTATGATGATTATCTTGCAAATTACTTGAGAAAAAATAGTTTTTTTCTTTTTAATGTGAAGATAACACAAATATTAGAAGCTTATGATGTCAGAAGTCAAACATGTTGACAAGGTTATGTTTACATTCAAAGGCAATAAGTTTTTAAAGTTCGCAGTATAAAAGTAACAATTATGTGTCAAATTAAATTTAGGATTTGTTTTATGATTTTGCAACTTTATTTAGAGAGACCGAAAAAAGTACTCTTTCATAGCTGCAACTATCCCATCCATTGGATAGGATAGGAGGAAGTGGTAGCATCGTTGGATCAAGCCATACTTGAGCACACCTAGCGGCAACATTAATCGTATGAAACGATGTCACCGAGCTGGTCATCAAGTCTAGAATAACGCGGGTGTGACAATCAGCACAGACTCTTCCTCTAGAAGCACATTTGCCTAAATTAAGTCGGAAACCAGCGCTTTAGCCTAAGAAATCTGGTTATTAATATTATATCAAGCATCGATAGTTCCGATAAAAAACCGGGAAAGAGCGAGACAAATGTGAGAAGTCTACGTCGAGCCAAAGACGCAAATTGACAAATGAAGTGGGATACTCTCTCCTTCTCGGGGCACCGTCGTTAACAAATAGCACGTACGCTAGGATCGCAAAATCTTTGTTTTTCTTAAGCGATATTAGAGTTGCTAGTGCTTTTCGCACAGTATCCGACGACGCTATTGGAGTTTGTGCGGTATAGAACCTTCGAACATAAGGGCTTTAATACTTAAGAGTTTATGACAGAAATAGAACCTTAAGTGGACGTCTAACAGCTGAAGAACGGAAAGAGGAAAGGCGAAGGTGTCTACACGAGTGGCAAAGGTCCTGGGATACTTCATCAAAAGGGAGGTGGACGCATAGACTTATAAGAAACGTCCAAACATGGCGATCTTGACTATTACATGACTCAGCTTTTAACAGGACAAGGTTGCTTTAAAAGATATTTCTACAAATGTGGCCTTGATGACGAAGTGACATGCTAGTTTTGTGATAACGGGCATGCAAATGCGGAACAAACATATTTTTTTCGATTGTTAAGATTTGGAACGGAATAAAGGATTATCATCATCACATTGGCCAGGCCCTATTGCAGGACACTGCGACCCATGGAATCAATTGTGACCCTTCCGATCTATAGTTTGTTCAGCAGATCTGCTGCCTTTCTAATATGTCAGACAACGAAGGATATTCGAGAAGAAAATATCTGACAGAGTCACACCAGATAATATAGTTCAACATATGGTGCGATCCGAGCTTATTTGAGATTATGTCAAGCACTTGTCGGCCATCGCACTCAAAGAACTAAGTGGAATTAAGCGGATGCGAAGTGGTGAAAAGCGAAATAGAAGTGGACATAGGTACCCAGCGTCCTTTCGGCACGTAGCCCTGTGATGAAATACGTAACGACTAGTATTTTAAGATGCTTCACACAAACACGCACTAACACACTTCTTTGAGGAGTTATGCAAGAGCTCATAAGGTCGAAGAGACAGAAGAGCGATTGATTTGATGTAAAGTAGCATAAATGCTAACCAGCCATACGCAAAATAATACCTAACGTTAGTTCCGCGAATGAAGAGCGATTGATGCAAGTAGGTGGTGGGTTTATTACGTAGGCGTCAGGATGACGGATCGTGCATGTTAATGCTGCTGAACATAAGTAAAGTTTGAAGTTGACCACCCCCGGTTCAAGATAAAAAAAAGTTCTGCTCCTTCTCAATCGATTCACAGCCACGACAGAAGTCGTTCGCAACTGAGCTCAGTTTTTTCACGTTAATTGGTACACTTCCCATTTAATCTAGCCAGTTTAACAGTAAAGCGAAATTCCTCCCGTGCCCAGGATCTGTTAGCGTTCAATAGATACTTCTGTCTAAGAAATAATTTAAAGGAGGTATTGTACCCCCGTGGCCCGGTAGAAGTGTGTCTGCGCTAACAAGTTCATTAGCAACACAATTACCCGGATTATCCGTATGACCAGGAAACCATATAACGTGGTCACACGAAATTGCGGTAAGAATATTCCAAGGAAGTCGCGACATTCTCTAACCAGCTGAAAGCCTTACCCGAAAGAGATCTGATCGCTTACTGGCTATCGAAAAAGATATAGAAGAAGCTCCAGTGCACCGTATCAACTTCGCAACATGATACGTAGCCCCAGCAAAGAGATACCCTAAGATTAAATATTTAGGAAAAAGCTTCACTGCCCACCCTGTTCACAAGTTTAGAGCCAAAGGCATACTTGGCATATACAGTTCCGGTCCAGATGAGACATAGTCAATATCATTCCGAACCCTGGGCTCTTCAGATAGGTTAAAGAAGTGTACCGAGGGAATAATGTGCAAGCGTAACAAAGCATTTAGTCTCCCCGGTACAAGTTCGGCATCTTACCTGCCAAAGAAAGAAAAAGGGTATTAAAAGGGGGGTGTTATGAAACGCACTAGTAATTTGTATCGCAGCAGACCTTCTGACCTTATCAAGGTGTCTGACATTGCAATAGTTATCGAGGGCGGTCCATCATAAGACCGCCTCATAGAGAAATTTAGGTTCCACAACCGTCGAGTAGATTAAACGATTAACACTGGAACGTAATCTCCATATTGCAACTACTGCTCCCCTACTGCAATACTTGGCACAAGCCTCCTTATTAGTCCTTCCAGCCATGTTATATTTCCAACTTAGCTTGGAATCAATAATCTGACAGACGATCTATAAGGTATCTTAGTTCTTGACGGCATGGTAAACAGTATAAATCTGCTTAGCTTGAAACAATAAAAATATTTTTTATATGGTTGCCACTTTTTACCGAAACAATTTTATTTCAAACTACTGCCAGTTCGGCTGACTCACTGATTATGTACCTCTATCTGACTGGAAGAGACACTGATATAATTACGGATTTAACAAACGGCAATATATCAATCATTCAATAGAATTAAAACTGCAAGCATATTTGTGTCGATATTAAAGAGTGATCTAAGTTGGCTTCTTACTGATACAGATTTATATGATAAAAGACAAGTTACGGAGAAGGGAAAATCGTATACTACTAGAGTTTTCTCAATAAAGGTGTATTCTATTAGATCTTTTTCCGAGATTATCTCTAAATAAGGTAAATCTGTGGTCACATTGAAGAAAGGCGTTAGTCAACTTAAACTACTCTTCAATATTGTCACAGATATGCTTATAACAAGTAGAGGTTTCCTGAAAAATATAAAAACCACCTTAATTCCTAAACAAACCAATGTTAAAATCAAAGTTTAAAAGCTCTTGATGACTCTTCCATAGGCTAATGTTGACGAATAGTTGTTTCTGAACTTAGGAATTTTGGCAACCAGCCGCATGTTAGAACCACAACTCCTATTAACTTGGCATAAATATAGTCATTTAGTTCCTCTAGTTATTTAGTTCCTCTTTAAGGTTAAGGAACTACAGAAAAACATTTGTTTGTTGGAGTTTTAGTAGGTGATACAATTTATCTACATAGTATGTAATGGTTGTCAAACAAGAATACTATTCTGTAACGCTATTTATTATTTTCTAAGAAAATCATATTTAGAAATTAATTTATATTTCTCTTGGTTTTTCTAATAATTTTTAAAAAGAAGGCAATTATTATTATCATCATACTCTTGTCTTAATACCAAGAAATGTAATTATCAGGGAAACCAGAAACATTTACTTGCCTATTTTTTCTCAGGCAGCCAAACAAGTAGAATATAAGATATTTGTCCGTTTCATGAATATTTATAAATTTTGGCATCGATTATAGTTAGTGCATAATTTTGCTTATTTTGCTCATAACAGCAGATTTTTTTTGCATATTATATTCTTAAGAGCGTGTTTTAGAGATTTTTTTCTTACTTAAAGAGCATTTTAAACCTTTTTAGTGCAAATTTGTTTTTTTTTGCGGTTAAATTCTGACCTACTCATGGCTTTCTTTAATTATCTGACAACTAGCATTTTTTGTGCCATTAAGTTCATTATAGCTTAGAAGGCGGGCGTGTATGTTCTGTAAGCCGAAAACGGGTGAAACTGAAATCGAATACAGGTTCAAAGGCAAATAAATTTTAATTGCAACAATCATTTTTAAGTTCTAATAAGCAATGAAGTTATCTTAAACCAATTAACACAAAAAAAGTATCAAAATCTTATCAGATTTGAAAATTATAGCAATATATGGATATGAATAATTTTTATACATGGTGTAATGCGAATTTAATGGAATTAAACTTTAAGAAATGCAAACATATGAGCTTCTATCGAAACTACTGCATTCCTAATACATATCCAATCGACACACACTGCTTGAATCTGTAAGAACCTTTCTTGATCTTGGTATTATGTTCGATGCTAAACTTAGTTTTAATCAGCACAAATTAGATCGTTAATAGAGAAGGTGTTCTTGCCTTTATTAAAAGGTGGAGTAAGGAATTTACCGATTCATATATCTCTAAATTATTATACACATCATTAGTTAGACCTGTACTTGAATATGGTTCAGTAGTATGGGATCCTGTATATAACATTCATGTTGATCGCATTGAATCTATTCAAAAACAGTTTTTTCTACTTTGCCTGCGAAGCCTACGTTGGAATCGGACTATTAATCTACCATCCTATCATCACAGATTAGCTCTAATTAAGTTACCTACTCTTAAAAGTAGAAGAACAATGCTAAGTGTTACTTTTATAGTGAATGTTATTAATGGTGAAGTATGCTCTGAGTTCCTTTTGAGAAGTATGTTTTTTAGTATATCACAATATTAAATACTTTCGAACCAATCATGCCAATGCTGATCCACTTAGAATAATTTGCTTAGATTACAATACTCTCTCTCTCTCTATCAATTTATTGATTTTTCTCTATCTATGAACAAAATTAAAAGTAATATTATAACTTTTCTTAATAGCACATATTGATATTTATCATTTTAGAATAATAATCCAAAAATCTTTCTTAAAATTTGTAAATAATTTGTAATGAAGTCTTTGTAAGCTTAGTTTGTTTATATGAAACAAAATAAATAATAAAAAAAAAAAATTCGGTTTACAGAACATACAAGAGGATCCTAAACAATTCCTGAAAAAATATACAAACTATAAATTGCGATCAGAAAGCGTTTTAAGTTCAAATTATGCTTGAATGTCAAAAATATGTGCTTAATATGCTAAGCTGACATAAGTTAATGCGTTATAGACTAGTCTTTATGGATTTTAGCAGATGAAACAATTGATGCCACTGGAAAAAATGCTGCAAATATTATATTACATTGTGAGAAAGAAGCATCAAGCCAAATTTTAATAGAAATGTATCCGGATCTTCCATTGCCAACCGAACCAGTTACAATTTTTTGGGAAACTTGGCTTGCCGCCATCAATTACTACGCTTACAATTATGTTCTTAGTTTAGTTCTTAGAAGTTTTCAAAGCTGATTTGTATTGCAGCAAACTTCGGTTTCTTTAAAAAGTTACTTCAAAAACTACAAACCAATGACCTAACATAAGTTGATATGCCAAATTAACTGAGATGGATGAATGATTGTTTTACAAAAGCGATTAAACCGAAGCAGGTAAAAAAGCAGGTACATACTTAAAATTGTAAAATTTATATGCCAATATCTAACAAATGATCTCAGCGCATCTTCTTCAAATCAAGTTTTAAAATATGATCAATTCCTTGTTATTCTTGAAATATGTTTCCATTACATTAGTAGATATTGTCATTTTTAATATATAAAAGTTGGCTCAGATGTAATAGACAAGGCTTTACCTTTGAAAATGTAAGCCAATTTTATCTTGTTTTTTACAACAACAAATACATACTAACAAAAAGTTCTGGTTTATTTATAGATATTGAATTGTTAAATAAACTTTTTCTATTAACAAAGAGGATTTTTTTTTTTTTTTGGAGTATATTTTTCGGATATTAACCGCATATTTTATGCGCATAAAACACTTTTTTAAGAGCATATTTCTGGTTTCCCTGGTAACTATCAATAAGAGAAAAAAACAGTATTTAACGCGATTAATTATAAAATTCTCTGTCTATTTAAACACAGAATACTAAAGCAATAAGAAAAAAAAAACGGATAAAATATGTTTAAATACTCACGTATCATCGGTTATATAACTGTTTTCAAATAGCATTTGCGGGAATAATTACTTTCTTAATAAAACACATAAACTGGTAGACAGCGAATTAGATAACTCAATCACCACCCAAATTCTTTGGACACAGAATTGTGAACATGTTTCTAAACACGCAACTAGTGTTCTCTTTAACATTCCAGAAAAATGTAAAGGATTGGCAGTGGCAATGGCAATTGCAATAATTAAAAACCATTTACAAATATTAATGGCGATTGTAAGGAAAATAAGAAAAACTTAAGTAAGTTAAGTAAGATAAGTTCAAGAGCAGTTTAACGTGAAAAACGTGAAAATTCAAAAAAAATCTAAATAAAGTTTTTTATGTCTACACAATTAAAGTTAGTGGGCAGAATATACGAGTCCTAACCACTAATACTGCTACATACAGACATTCCAAATTTGTGATAAAACCCTTCATTTGTCACTCTACACTCTTCTTCGGTTGGGTAATTTATTCACCTGCCACAAAGTTTTGCTTTAAAGCATCTAAAGCTGGGATTACACGATTGTTACAGATAAAACAAATTGTTCAGGATTGTTTTCTTGTTTTTCGTCTGAGTCGAGTACTCAGATGATGGCATCGAATTATACAATGTATTGTGCTAGGACTAGAAAAATTGGTTGTGGGAAGAAGGATAGAGCGAATAGTGTTTATGGACGTTTTATTTGAATTTATTTAGTGCCAAAAAAACTTTAGAGGGAAGATCATTTTACAGACGAACGGTGCGGCTAAAAAACGAATTCTCTCTATTATGAGTTGTGTGATTCATTGACATTGGTGCTGTTGAGTATAACAAGGATCTAATTTTTGGAATTTTCGAAAGACCTCCAATATTACGAGCTTGGAGTAAATAACCGGTTTTTGGACCTTCATGGACTTATGACTTAGTTGAATACCATACTATCCCATTTTAAGTTTCTTTTCATATCGTTTAAGTAGGCTTGAAGTATCTGGGTATATTTCTCTATAGAACACATTTTACATTCATTTTTCAAGTTTAGATGCGTTTTTACGCACTATTTTACATAGGACTACTTATGTATGTATATACATATGTATATATATGTTTTGTGCGACAAAACATATGCACGAACTTCTTATTAATACAAAATGTCTCAATAAACAATATATCATTTATCTTCTTTCCATCGTAGAGACTTAAAATCCGGTAATATTCAGTTAAGTTATTACCTTATAAGTGCATGAAGGTCCGAAAAACCGATTTTTTATCCGTAACTCGAAATTTTTTGTTCTATTCGATAACGCCTATCAGAAAAATAGAATCATTTGCCAGGTATTTCAACTTTTTTCGTAGCACCGTTTTATTTTTGATATTAGTTATTAAAGGTTTACAGCAGATTAAGAAAGAACATTTCAAAACAACCTTAAGTACAATTCCATTAAAACCCTATTTTAACTTAAAACTACTATTTTAAATCACATGCAAATGAACGAATTTTAATGATAATTTGACCCTTTTTAAGGCTTTTTTAGAAACATTATTGTGAAAAATAATCATAAAACCTAAAACTTATAATAAAATTTAAAAATAATTTACACGATAATTTTATACTTGAAATTATTTTTTATTTTATTTTATTGTTTTTAACACATACGTCCCTGTTCTGTATTCAAAGTGGTATCAATCAGTGCGGAATTATAAAATTACTCGTAATCAAAAGTTTGGTGATTTGCTGTTCTTCATTTCACATATTTTTGACGTTTTTCGAAGTTTTTTTTTTAAGTTTCGAAACTACAAGAAACATATGTTTTGTATCAAATATACATAAAATACAATTGCAAAATAATAAAAACATGCCTGGAGCTTTTGTTTTGATTTTTTAGAACTGTATCGTCGCAAAATTTGACAGAAAAATATCAGAAAACGTAGTCTTAGAGGTTTTTTCAATTCTATGACAATGAGAGAACCATCTTAAGTAGAATTTGTATCATTGTAGAATTTCGTGAAATAATGTTCGTCCTAAAGATTTATATGCCATTTCCAGGTAAATAAACAAGCTTTTTCAATAATTGTTGACCAAATCGGACCATTCTTAAGTAGTTCAATTCTTAGCATCATGCAAATAGCTGTAACTCTACGTTTTTTTTAGGTGTTGCAGGATTTCAGGGTGTAGTGCCAAATGGCATATATATAAGTATTGGTCGCAGCACAATGTCCAAGATTCTTTGGAATGTCATGAATACGATGAAAAATGAACTGTGTTCGGCTTATTAAAAATTAGTTACAAAATTAGTAATAAATTTCTGTTATTTGCAAAAAACTCATTTGCTTCTTTTGATTCCCAGATTTTTTTCTTTTTATTAGTAATTACAAAAGTTTTTGTTAAAATTTATAAACAAATTTTAATTTCATAATTTATAGCAATTTTGTTCAAAGAGTTGTGTAAATAATATGAAAAATAAAAGAAAAAATTTCAAATTATGGATTACGATCGATGTTTTAACAGTTCAGGGAAGTTTTATTTAAAAAAAATTTGATTCGATTTGAAAAAAATTATTCGGAAATGGAATACAGAACAGCACAGATATTTTTAAAAAGGACATCTATGGTGGGTAATTATTCCTCTTCGTTTGTCTACGTAAGTATATGTCAGTTCTTAAAAAAAAAACAGTTTTTTTTTGAACACTTTAGAGAAGACAAAACCGACACACAGCTTTTATTTTTATTTTTAGAAGGCCAAAACCACAAAAATGACAATGTTTCAATTGAAAATAGTAAACCACAAATTTTTAATGTGACCACTGATTAGTTTTTTAAAATTGTAATGACTGCAACTGATATTTTGCTTGTGGTCGTATTTGTCTAATTTTTTTACACAACTTTTTTCAATGTGTAAGGAATTCTTTGCCAAAATTTTTTTACGTTTTTTACGACGCTATGCGTCGTTTCGATACCTATGCAGTCTGCTTTCGAATCTTTTCGAGTCTAAATTAAAACTAGAAATATTTATGAGTCCACAAAACAAATAAATTTTGAATGATTTAAAATTTGAAAGTCCCTTAGCCAGTAATGAACGGGCTGTTTGGACCTCTTTAATATTTGTTGTTCGAGAATTTTTTAAAATCAGAAAACTACAAATTCCCAAATATTTTTCCCGATTTACAGCAGAATTTCGAAAGGATGGGTGTAAATTTGTCCCCCAAATTCTATTTTTTGCATTTCCATTTGAACTTTTTCTAGAAACATTGGAAATATGAGTGACGAGCGTGGTAAACGGTTTCACGGTTTCTTTTAATGAGCTTTTGGGACCAGCACATGCTAATTGACTATTATTGGAGTAGCATAAGGGCAACAAATAAGACGTTACATAAAAAAGGACTAAAACACTTAACTTTCAGTTTTTTGTTTATAAACTATTGTACTTTTTTATATTTTATTTCAGCAAAAAAGATCTTTGAAGTTTGGTAATCGAATCATCATTAAAAGTTTCATAGATTCATTGAAAAGTATTCAACTACAGCGACAGTGTAATCTTTTTTAAATCTAAAGAAGGAATATTTGTGGGTCTTAAAATTAATAAATTTTCCAATGATTCGAAATTTGAGTCTCTTGGCCGGCAATAAACAGGATATAAAAAAGTGAACATGACCAAGTTATTGCTGCTGATTTATTAAAGTATTTGGAACAGATGGGTGTAAATGTGTCCCCTAAAACTCATTTTTTACATTCTCGTTTGGTAGTTTTCCAGAAAACTATACAAACATGAGTGACGAGCATATTGAACGGTTTGAGATATAAAATATTTTAAGCCAAGCTATCAAGGTTTTTGGGACGGGCATATGCTAGGAGACTACAAATGGAGTGTCATAAGAGAAAAAATTCGAATTTATATAAAAAAAGAAGTAAAACCGATCATTGTTTTTTTCTAAACTGATGTTATTTTCAAGTTTTTAATAACTATGTATTTCAAAAGTTTCACGTTCTAGTTTTATTCACTATTTTTCTAAAGTTAGACTGCATAAATTATAGCCCCATGCATGTTTCAAACTGTGAGCAAAAACCTTGTAAACTAGTGTAATATATTTCTATGAATACGGATGTTAATCTATCATGTCACTCAATAAGTTCGTAGGATAACATATAGATGACGTTACTAGAATTTTGTCTAAATGTTTTTTTAGTACTAACTTTCAAACGATACGTGTCTAAATTCGACAGCAATATGACTATTGATTGGTGAGTTACAACATTTTGTGTGAAGCAACTTTTTATATTGAAGAAAAATTGGAAAAAAGTAAATTTCGATTTTTGGTGAAGCATTATGCTTGATAAACATTATGCGAACTCTGCTCCAGCGAGACAAATAGAGAAGTGGGTTGCAGAATTTAAACGTAGTCGTACCAGCACAAATTATGTACAGCACCCAAATGAAGCTGTTATTTCGGAAAACATCGAAAAATTCACAAATTGATTGTGACCGATCACAAATTGAAGTTGCACGAGTTACCTGATATTGTAAAGATATCTTATGATAGTGTTTTTACCATTTTATACGATCACAAATTGAAGTTGCACGAGTTACCTGATATTGTAAAGATATCTGATGATAGTGTTTTTACCATTTTATACGAATATTTGAGTATGCGAAAGCTCTGTTGAAAATTTTTATATCTCAAGAGAATGCTTGATGGAAAGAAATTTAAGTCCAATGAAGAAACTAAATCACTTAAACTGAGGCCTGTTTTGCCGAGAGAGAGAAATCGTGTTATAAAAGTGGTATCGAAAAGTTGGAAAATCGCTATACTCGTTGTATAGGCCTCGATGGCAACTATGTTGAATAATAAAATCGAGTTTTCTCAAAATTTTGGTTTTTTCATACTTATCCTACGGACTTATTGAGTGACCTGTTTCATATGCGAATACTATAAGTATTTGCTTATAACTATTGTTTTCCCTTACATTTTAATGACTAAAACGCGTAAAAATTTTTGTAGGGGAAATCTTTTTAACGTGTAGGGGAAATCGGATTTCTTTTAGTATGCGTAGGTATTTTTAATAAATTCTACTGGCAACACTGCCTGGTACCTACATATGTTAGTTTCTTAAATTGAAACCAAGTCCTAAAAGAATTCTTAACCTTCCTATACGCGCGAGTTATTCTGTGAGACCGAAAAAGCTGAAAATCAATTAAATAAATGCATGGCGGATATAGGAAGGTTAATGAAACTTCAAATTGTTTATTCACATACAATATTAAATTTTCTTCGGCGTCATGTCAGCCCATTTTGACATTTTAAAGAAAATTCTTGTGAAGTGACGTTGTAATACAATTTGATATAAAATAACGATTGCATTTGAATGCATTTATTTTCAATTGCAACAATATTTGAAAGAAAGAAAGGAAAATATGTGAAAACCACTGAAACGTTTTTATCATTTGTGGCAAACACATTGGAGTAAATATTACATCAACTGACATGTGCTTCATTATGATGGTGAGTGTTAAACTGAAAAATGTACCTGACAAGTCAGTCTTTGTACCAATAAATGGATCATTTCAGGTTTTTTTTTCTTTTCGTTTAAATATTTTTAAAGTTTTGCAGCAATAGGTGGCAAATTGATGAACAGTGAAGCAAAAGTTGGTGTTAAAATTAACGGGCTTTAAAAAGAGACAGAGATAATAATAAATTAGGAAAGAAAAAAATTGATGTGTAAGTGCAAATTCCGAATGTTTTTTTAAAGGTTCATTACTTTGAGTGGGAACACTGCTTTATTTGTCAACCGATTTAACAGCTGATAGTTGGTTTTTGTTAGTTTGGTTTGACATTTCATTATGGGTAGACTTAAACCCTTGCCAATTCGGCGAATGGGCTGAAACACAAATTCATATTGATATTAAATTCTATTCATAATTTTATTGTCCGATGAAGCCCATTTTTGGTTGAATGGGTACGTAAATAAACGAAATTGTCGCATTTGGATTGAGGATGACCCACAAGCTTTTGTCGAAACACTATTACATCCACAGAAAATTACTGTTTGGTGGGCTTTATTTTATGGGCTGCCGGATTCATTGCTCCATATGTCCATATCAGTTAGCTGGCATTAACCTTGCTGCCACGTGTTTCCAACAGCACGGAGCCACATGCTACACAGCGCGCGCTACAATTAATTAACTCAAAGAAACTTTTGACAAAAGAGTAATTTTACGTGATAGTCCAATAATTTGTCTACAAATATCGTGTGATTTGACCCCATTGGATTATTTTCTTTGTGGTTGTGTAAAGTCACTTGTCTACTTCGATAAACCAGAGACATTTGAACACCTGGAAATCAACATTCGAAGAGTTATTAGGGAAATACGGCAGCATACACTGTGAAAAGTTTGTGAAAATTTGTGTTCCATATTGCGCTTTGCACGTGCCAACCTTGAGGGTCACATGGCCGAAATTATATTTAAACATTAATATCATAAAATTTTCTATCCAACAAAGGTCATTTCATTGATATTAAAAATATATTTCTTTGTTTTGTTATGATTTAAACTCGTGTTACTTTAAAAAAAACACCCGATATATGAAATAAAATTGTTGGTACTACCTCATAGCCATTGCTAGCGACTGGTTATGAGTATTTACGCTATGAAAACTTCTCTAACTAATGCATATGCCGTTCGGAGTCGGCGTTAAATTGTAGGTCCCTTTCAATGAGTCTAAAAATAAAATCGGGTGCAGCTAATTGATTGAGATTACCTTGGATGTCGTGGGTATTATATATATATGTGTATGAAAACTCACTTGTCTACGTCGAAATACTAGAGGCAATGTTGCACATGGATATCAATACCGTCGTGTATGGAAGTTTGTGAAAATTTGTGTTTCAGATTGCGCTTTGTACGTGCCAACCGTGGGAGCCACATGGCCGAAATTATATTTAAACATTAATATCATAAAATTTTCTATCCAACAAAGCCCTTTTTATTAATATTAAAAATATATTTCTTTGTTTTATTTAGATTTAAACTTGTATAACTGTAAAACCAATACCCGATAGAAGATTTTTACGGAAAAAAAGGAAAGTTAATCTTTACCATCGACCAATGACTGCTTTTCTAAAGTTTTTTTTCAAACAGAGATTCAGAACACCTGAAAATAAGTAGCATTCTGCAAGAGGATGAGACGTCTTTTTCGGGATAAGTTTGCAAGGTTAAAAATTAGTTCATGGTTCAGAGCTTTCAAAGTTTTTTATTTTTGATCTTATGTGTGACAGAGCAAACTATACTTTAAAACACTGCAAAAAAGTGAGAGCATCTAAGACCTGTAGAGCATAATGTTCTATTCGATGTTCTATTCGATGAAAGTTATTCTAAAACATACATAGGTAATGATTTAAGCCTTAATATTGTTTGATCGCAAAACGCTTTAGATGTAAGAAGACGAATTTTCCTCAAAACTCGAAAAAAAATTTTAAGCCTTACTTTTGTAAAGAAAACTAGTTTACAGGACGTCTTAGATTAATTAAGGCATTCAGGAATAGTAGAGCAAAATGCTCTGATGGAAAAGAGAACCAATTACCACCACGAATGTAAGTGACAGTACTGTACTGCATCGTAAATTATACGATAAACTGGAAGAGAACTCTGCAGTTATTTTCTCTTAAAGATTTTTTATTTGGAGAGATCCAGGAGCATATTTTGAAATTTTTTGTTGTGGATATGGAATGTAAGAATATTATCGGTATTCAGTCAGCTATAGAAATGAATTTGATAAAAAATGTAAGTATTCTAAATATTAATAATATTATTGAAAAGTATTCTAATGTTTTTTCTGGTCTTGGTCTTTTACACGAAGAATATGATTTACAAGTACGACAAGATATTTCTCCGGTGGTTGAACCACCTCGTAAAATTCCGTTTAGATTATACGATGGGTTAATTTGGAATTGATTAGAATGGATAGCTTAAATGTTATAAGAAAGGTTACTGAACCAACAGAGTGGGTAAACTCTATTGTGCTCGTATCAAAACCAAAGATTATAAAGCAAAACTTAACGGTTCAACATTTTTTACCTCGCTTGACGCCAACAGTGGATTTTGGATGATTCCTTTAAACGAAAGGTCTGCAAAGCTTTGTACTCTTAACACGCCTTTTGGACGTAATCAGTTTTTAAGATTGCCGTTCGGTATCAATGCTGCACCGGAAATATTTCATACGCAAGTGGTCAAACTGTTTGGTGATATCCCGGAGGTCATAATTTACATAGATGATTTTTTGATATATTTTTCTACAAAAGAGGAACATTTGGAAATTTTGGAAATTGTTTTTCGAAGGGCAAGAGACGCAGGGATCATATTTAATAAATCAAAATGCAAAATTTGCCAAACGGAAATCAACGGTCAAGGAATGTAAAGGAATTACAAAGATTTCTAGGCATGATAAATTATTTAGGTTCTTTCGTGGACAATTTAGCTTCAAAAAATAAGAATTTGAGGGAACTTTTGAAAAATTAGATCGAGTGGCATTGGTCTGAGGTTCATGAAATGGAAATTGAAAATCTTATAAATTCGCACTTGGCGCTACAATCATGCATGATAAACAGCCAATTGCATATGCATCTATCTCATTAACTGAATTCCAGCAGAACTATGCTCAAATAGAAAAAGAATTATTTGCAATTCTATTTGGATGTACTAGATTTCATCAATTTGTTTATGGATCCAAGGTTATGGTATAAATGTATAATTTATCGGTAATTTATAAACCAGGGAGAGACTTACAAATTGCGGACACCTTATCAAGGGCCCCTTTGCCGAGGACCACAACAGAAATGGATCAAGAGATATCACTTCATTGTAACTTTTTGTCCTCCTGTTTGGAGACCCCATTTGCAGAAATAGAGGTTCTGAAGGAACACACAAAATCTGACGAAACTCCTTGAAATATCGACATTAGGTGGAATTTTATTGACGAATCATCAAATTTTGATTCCTAAAGCACTGCGTAGTTCAATTTTGTCAAAAATCCATGAGGGACATTTAGGAGTTCAAATGTGCAAAGATTTAGCTCGGTAATCTATCTATTGGCGAAAAATCTATAACGATATTGAAAATGTAGTTTCAAACTGTGTGTATGCATGCGTCATTAAAATTCCAATACTAAGTCGGAAATGATTGCTCACGATACCGAGGACATGCCATGGTTCAAGCTAGGATGTTATCTTTTTGAATTTAACAGGAAAACCTATTTACTCGTTGTCGATTACTACTCCAAATATATTGAGATAGAATTACTAAATTCGGGATATAGTAGTTTTCAAGTTATAAATAAGGTTTAATCTATTTTTTCAAGACATGGAATTCCATATATTTTAGTCACGGATAATGGACCGCCATTTAATTCTAAAGAATTTAAAGAGTTTTGCAAGAATTTGGAGATTGACCATAATACATCTAGTCCTTATTTACCAAGGTCTAATGGGTTAGCAGAACGTTCGGTTCAAACTATAAAGCGATTGTTTTTGAAATCCCTAGAGAGTCACTCAGATCCATATGTGGCGTTACTTCAGTACAGGACAACACCAAAGGGCAGATTACCTAGTCCAGCGAAGCTATTAATGTCAAGATCTTTAAGGACAAAAATTCCATCGTTATTAAAGAATCTTGAACCGAAAGTTGTTGACAGACGTGAATATGAAGAGCAATTAAACTTAAATATACGAAAATATACTGATTATTGTAACAAAACTGCTAAGAGCACAAAACCTGTCCAGAAGGAGATTCTGTTTTATTTAAGAAAACACCTACAAGCTGTTGGTTTAGTGGGCAAATTGTAGATTCATGTAAAGAGCCAAGATCATTTATAGTTCAAGATACCAATGGTAATCTTTATAGAAGAAACCAAGACCATATAAAGAAAACACCAGATAGTAAAACAGATGAAAATCCAAAAACCAATGAATTTAATGAAAGTAATCAAACCTCTACAAAATCAGCAGTCGCTGTGGATAGTGATTGCGAGGGCTATGTTACAAGAAGAGGTAGGATTGTAAGACAGCCAAAAAAGTTAAATTTATAAGTTGTATTTATACCTAGTTTTACATATTAATTCTATGCAATTATTTTTAAGAGGGAAGATGTTATATATATCATGAATTGGTATTAAACAATCATTATAAAATACTTAATAAGTTACTTTAATAGTAAATCTGGCAACACTGTCATATAAATTGTAATCAGTAACCAGATAATCAACTATCATTATTAACGAAAAGAAAATAAAGAAAACAGTTAGTGACTGATACTTGAAGCTACACAACAGAACTCAAATGTAAAAAATGTTATGGAAATTCATTCACAAAGTAAATAAAGTCTGTACCTCTAAAAATCTACTTGACTGATGGTGATCAATAAGCACATTGTAGAAAAAACTCTTAGGATGGATGCACTTTTTTGTTACTCTTTAAACTTTCCGAATAATAGAATTACATGGAACATTTTATCTATCAAATTAGTGTCTTAAGTTTATATTTGAAAGTATGGAAATCGTTTACCATTTAAGAAATCAATATAATCCACTGCAAGTTTGATTAATTAATTCACATTAAAGAAAATTTCCCCAGTAGCTAGAATTACCAATTTCTAGGTTCTATTTATATTAATCTATTAAATATTCTATTTCTTTTTTCTAGAAATCTTGCATCCTTAATAAACCAATCTCTATAAACATCTTTTTGTAACACTCTGTACTTTTAATATCTTTTTCCTCTGCAGATTAAGCAATACTCGTTTAATTTGAAAATTAAAACATGATTTTATTGCTATTTCCACCGTCTCATATCTCGACTCTTGTGGTAGTTATTGCCAACTGTCAGTTTCCATGCGGCAATATGATTGTAGCGTCTGTGTAGTAACTGCTTTCGCAGTTGCATGTTAAAATATGTATTTGATTTCTATTACTGACCACCATTGTAATGACGATGTTGACAAATATGGGTTAAACTGTAATGCATGAAAAAAAGTGTGAACCGGCACAGTTATGGCACAGCAAACAACATGTTGTCGTAGTACTCGCTATAAAATTGTTGTAAAAATGTCAAATTTTTTGTTGAGATTTTTTATTTTGTTTTGTTTTACAAGCTGTCGAATGGTAAGCCAACGGAAAACAAAGATATCACTATTTATAGACAGCAATTGAAATATATTTATATTGACGTCTTTGAATTTTTTGAGTTCATCAATCTCTTTATGTTCTTACTTAAGTGCTGACGTTTTATTGATAAAAATTATATTTAAGCTTAGGATTTTATATTGTCTGTCCTTACTTATTATCTTCCAAAATTTAATTCTAAGTCCAAGTAAATGGTGACAATATAGCAATTATGATTTTCCATTTACTGTATAGCTTTCTAAGTCCAAGTAAATGGTGACAATATAGCAATTATGATTTCCCAATTACTGTATAGCTTTCATTCTAAGCTACCAATGGCATATCGGTATATGGTGAGCGACTGTGAATAGGTGCTGGCGTTGCTCTCCGATAATTGGAATAAATCTACTACTGGATTTTGTGAGAGCAGGGTTATGACTCTAGGTATTTGGTACGGATAAACGAGTTTGACAAAAAGCGTTCATATCGAAAATTATTGACGTTAGTGTCGGTAGTCACTTTTGTAAATTTATATCGATCGAATTATATTATTTTAGGGGTAATACAAAGCTCTGTTTTATCTCGCACCTTATTTCGAATATTTTTCAACGACTTCCTCCTTCTTAATTCCAATCCTATCAACGGTTTTGCGGGTGACAGCAACATCTGTTATTCGATGTACTTTTACCACAGAACAAACCTATTGGAGATTGAAGTGAAATATGACATATTTATTTGGGTGACCTGGTGAAAATCTTCGAATGAGGCAGAGCGAACGGTTGATTTTAATACTCACAACACCCAATAGTAGTTTTATAACACATAAGTGTGGTGTCGAGTCATCTGTGAGTATAGGGCATGAGAATTCATTCATTCGTTCTATTCATAAGGACGATTACATTTTGCAAGTGTTGAAAGAAGCATTCAAGACCATAATTTTTTTAAAAGTGTGCAAACAATATTTCACTCCATCTGATGACATTAATATTTGCTAGACCTATATCCGACCTAAAAAGGAATACAACTCTCACTTAAAGGCCAATGCTTCAAAGTCTATTTTGGAATTTCTCGATCGCCCACAGGAGAAAGTAATGACGGTAGAGTATCCAACTCTATAAATTGTTTAGAGCATTATCGTAGTGTGGCACATGTTCCTTTGTTCTAACAATATCTGGTTCAATTATATCTGTCATCTGAAGTAGTAACTTATTTAATAAAAAGTTTGGCATTTACGAATATGGATTGTTTAATAATCGAAGAACGCACGATATAACTAAAATTTACGACAAAAGTGGCAATTGAAAAATGGCCATTGATTTTTGATTTTAAGATCATACAATTTGACGAAGTTCGATTTTTTTTGGGCTATGTCAAAGACTATGTCTACGCGGATAATTCCCTAACGTCCGAAATATCCGAAAAACTTGTCGACAACTACCTCAAAAGGATCGTCGGCTCCAACCAATCCAGAAGTGGTAATTTAAATAACATTGTATTTTATACATAATGACAAACCAAAAAATAGATGGCCCTGTACCATAACGAAATGTGCTCTAATGTAAAGAAAACATTTATTCTTAACAATCCTATCTTCTTACGCAGTACTCATATATCCAGTAGAGCACGTCCGTTTTTAGTGGATTGTCCAGTGAATCGCACAAGGCATTACAGATAGAGTTGCTTATTTAATCGCTCCATTTGATTTGGTACAATTTTCCCGTGAGGGGTTATTATCAATTACGATATAAATTCAAATCAATTGTCCTTAACCACTACCACCTCTTTCGCTCTTTCCACAACCTATTTCCTTAGTACCAGAATAAAGCACTGCATGATTCGGGGTCACCAAATAGTTAAATGACAGACTGCAACGTTTGCGTCCCGCAGTAGAACATAGTGCTTAGTTTTTAATGTCTCAATATGTTAATTGATTTGGGTCAACAGCCGTTTATTCCATTAAATTGTGTAACACAAATTACCAAAATGAAATTATGTAAATCTACAATTCGCCAAAAAGCCGACAAATTCAATTTTAAATTTATTAATTTGTAAATTGTAAATTGTATTTATAGAATTCTTTATCACAAAACGTCTGGTTGAATTTGATAATAATTTCTTACATTTTATATACATATGTACTATTCACTGATAAATTATATTACAAAACCAGAGAGTTCATGGTTATTATGAAAAAAAAAACATTTTTAAAGAACATTTCTCTATCGGTTTTATTTTAAATGCTTCTAATCACTCACATCAAATTCGGTACTGCTGTGTCGTACGACACTGCTAGATGGTATGGGACATGACCAACGTTTACGTTTCGCGTCTTCTTCGATATACGAAATGAACATTTTGTGTTCAAATACCAAAACAGTATTTAATCAAAATTATTAGAGTTTGATTTTGATAAAACAAAATTTGAATTTTGAATTACTACTCAAGCCAATTTTTTTAATGTTTTGAAATATTCTTTATTTTAAATTCTTTTTGTATTGTAAACCTTTTAAACGTTATCCGTCAACTGAAATGAGTAAATAAACAAATAAAATGATTCACCATCATCACCATAAATCCCTCTTAAGAATCCAATGAAACCCGGTAAAATACTTTTAATATTTTTTTTATAATATACATTTATACTTTTATTTATAAATTACAATGTACGAATATATATTTTAAAAAAATCATCTCTTTTAGATGCTTACAGAGAGAGGAAATCATTGTAGAAAAAATTATTTTTTTTAATGATTTTTTAAAAACAAAACAAAACAACAATTGTTTTATAGAATTGAATTATTTATTGTCCAGACTTTAAAAGCACTTTAAATTGGCGCTGATTGTTTGTAACGAAATACAAAATAATAAAGCTGAAATTGAAACGCAACATATGTAAATAGAGAAATGATATGACTGACCACAGCTCATAACAATTTACTTTGTTTTAGTTTTTTTGAAATTGGCTTATCACTGTTTTCAAAAAGACTCACAGAAAAAGAGAGAGAGAGAGAGAGAGAGAGAGAGAGAGTGCAAAATCAAGAGGGTATAAATATAATTTATTCATTAAACCTCTTAGAGATGAGACGGGTTAAGAAGGTACAAAATTTTTTATACAGACGAGAATTTAATATTAGAAAATAAATGTAAATGTTGTTTGGGGTTTCTAAGGTATTCTTAAGCCAATAGAAAACAATGATAGAGAGGGTATAGAGGCCGAGAACCATAACACCTGAGTTCTCTAGCATTGGTGTGTGCAGAAATTTGGGAAGCAAGTGTGTTGACTGTAAGGGGCTGGTTAAAGCGCATTATTATTATTTTTTTAAATTCTGCTAAGTTACTCAGGTATACAAGATCCCCGCCCATTTCTGTATAAGCGAGCTAGCTAGCAAGCACGAGCGTAAAGTTTAACCGGGTACCTCACGAGTCTATTTCATAGCGAAATCTTTTGCGTTTACTATATCGTTCTCCTTTTGGCAGTGGCAAAAATTGAGATACAGAGTAGCCAAACAGTAGACTATCTTTGCAGTAACGTTTCCAATGTGGTAGAAACAGAGTAGCAGACATTCCGCATATTACAAAAAATATAAAATATATATTTTACATTCAGAGGCAGCAAAGTGTTCGAATTTATAGAATTAACAGTTCCACAAGAAAGCGTGAATTTTTACCGATTGTTAGTTTAAGAGAGATCCTTCACTTAGACGGTTATGATTAACATTTTTAAATCTAAAATTTATTTTATTTAGCGTATGGTGAATAAAATAGAAACAAGTACAAAATTAGCAAAGGCAGGTGCAAAAAATTGTTTTAAATCCTTTTTATTAATTTCTTATGTTTAAGTGTTAAAGAAAATTAAAAAATTGTAATTCCTAATTTTCTCTGATAGTTCACGCATTGACCTCTAAATGCTATTTGTAGTTATGGTTTTCAGCACCTTTTTTATTTTTAGAATCAGGGAATCAACATTCAATAGAATCAAGTTTCAATAGGTCGCCATTTTGGAACATTTGGAGAGTTCATTTCCTTTGACACAAATTCTATTTTTTCATTTTATAAGTTCTCTATTGTGCATTTCGCGTAGTGTGAGGATACCAAATTCGTGAGAAAAATTATTTTTTATTTCCGATGATATTTTTGGATAAAATTGATAAACGCTGGCAAACAACTTTCTTTGTAAACTTGGGCATTCACCGCTAAATCACATTTAAAAAAGCTGGTTCGGTTGGTTCTGGCTAAACTACAATAAAACTTTTGCAAGAAACCTTGTCTTACGAATAAATTTAGCTTTTTCGAGTGCCTAGCGACTGCTACACTCAAATTAACTTTTGGCTGTCATTCGTTGCATTTGACGGTAAAATATGACTCGTCATTTGTACTCTAATGAGCAAAAGATGTAATTTCTGGAAAGCTCAAGTTATCCGCCTTTGATCTCTTTCTGTTCTTTTTAAGTAGTAAATGGTGTTGTTCTTTTCTTCTTTTTCTTGACTCCCATACATTCTCAATATTTCTTGTGTTTTTCTAACAATTATATTTCTCGCCCAATTGGCGATAATAATTTGCAATGCAACGTACTGTTTCAGCTTTTATTTTTAACCTAATTTTAGAGTCTTAGAAACTACATTTCCGACCTGATCCACATTTTTTTTCGATAGACTTATTATTTATTCTCAAATAAATTTATCGTCCTGTATATAAAAGTTTTCTTAAAATTCATCTAGAAAATGCTTCAAAACTTCACTTTGCGTTTTGTTTGGATTTTTTTTCGCAAAATTTACTAATTAATTTAGGTCGCTTAGTGACATTTTAAAATCTAACCATTAACTATCCAAGCAATTTTATTTTTAAGTGATACCATAGTTACATTTACCGTTATACATTTTTTTGTGTTATATGTCTTTTTAGCAACAGTGTTGGGCTTGTTCGTATTTGATTCACTATACGTTAAAAAAGTTTCGCAAAATAATAATAAAGAATGCACTTACCTGTGATACTAAAGCTTTGGTTTCTGGTGTAGTACTTTCTAAGAAAATCTTTTTAAATTCACTGGGACTAGACAATTTAAAATCGGAGGCTGAGGCTATAAATGCCTGTATTTCCTGTAGACTTTGTTCGGCCAGTTCAGGTGATGAAGAGCATTTCTCAATACGTTGCGAAGTAAGCAATTCAACACCATTGGCACACCATTCATTAGCCTAAAACAAAAGAATGCAAAAATGGGTTAATAATCACACATAATTCATATGATTCACATATTCAACCTTTTCAACTCTCTCCATAAGTTCACGATTCTTATTTAAAATATCCAAACGTTTTTGTAAACGCTCTGTGATAATGTCACAAACACGTTGCAGTTCATCACACTTGGGTTGTACTATTTCCCAGGGATAAACACCGCGCGAACCGATAAGCTGTTGACCAGCTGCTATAACCTCAGATGCCTTATCAATGTCATTGGCACAAACTGCCTGAAATTCTTGGGTTTCGTCAATTAAATTGTCAACACGTTCGACACTTTCACCAATTTCGGTCATTTCAGAAACAGTCTTTAAGCGGGCATCAAAGGAAATCTAAAATACATATCATATGGAGAATAATTTAGAAATAATTTAAATTATTTCATTTTTTTTCTTTGGAAATTCACCTGCAATTCACGAAAACTTTGTTCAAATTTTCTTAGTTCCAAGCATTGCTGTAAACGATTGCGATGTGTACGCCAGAATTCATCAAATCGCCGTTCTGTTTCCTCCAGCTGCACTAAAAGTCTACGATAGTCCCGACAATCATCATAATGTTGAGGTTTTTTCAATTTGTATTGTTGGTGATAAATAATTTGATGACGTTTTATAAATTGTTGTTGTTGTTGTGTTTGTAATATAGTAGTAGTTGATTGCCCTGCACTGGATCTGCATTATTACTCATTTATTATTATTATTTTTTGTTTGTTTTTGAATTGTAATAAGTTTTGTTTTTGCAAAAGTACATATTTTGTTTTAAACGAGACGCGTATCAATTTAATATTTTTTTTTAATCACAAAATGTGCAATTTTTTTAATTTTATGTCATGTGAGGTTTTTGTTTGTATATTGAATTTTATTTGTGATTTGTGGGTAAAATATTATTGTCGATGGAATTTAAAAATATTTTCGTTTTTATCACACGTGAACAACGATCGTGAGTGAGCATTTATGTATTTTTGAAAAAAAAGAGAGACAGAGAAAGAGAAAAAGAAAGAGACACACAATATTGTTGTTTTGATGAGCCATGAAATGCAAAAACATTGAAATGATCATTTAAGAGATTTGAAATGTCAATGTAAGTGAGTGTTCGTGAGTGAAAGAGAGTTAAGGTGATAATAGGTGAGTCTATGTTTTGTGTGATTATTTTACTGAGTGTATAATGTCAGTATCGGAACGTAGGGTTTCATTTTACAAGACGTTATATTTACTTTTTTTTCCCTTCAACTCTATTATAATTAAAATAAAGATGACCAGCTTTTAATATAAACAGAAGCATTCATTCTTTAAATAAAAAAAATTCATTCTCACCTTTAACTACACCGATCTAATCAGAATCTATTTTTAGCTCTAATGCTACGTGAGGCAAATAAGTAAGTTAACAGTAATTTTTTGGAATTAATGGTGAAAACCATGGAATCCGATAGAACTTCGAACATAACCTGGAATACCTAGCATATGACGATGACTTATGTCTATTATCATCAAGACACAACGATATGCAAAAAATAGACGACTTGGATACCGAATCGCGTACAGTCCGTCCATAAAGACGAATGATCAGTAAATAAATTCGCTCGACCCTGGCGGTGATTTTAAAGTTGGTAACGATATAATCGACAATGTCGTCTCTTACAGCTTCCTTGGTAGTGTAATCTCGACAGAGGGCGGCGTTTCCAGAGATATCCTGAGCAGAATATCTAAGGCACAAGCTGCTTTTTCGCGGCTCTAGAAAAGTTGGAGATCATCCTCTATACCAACTGGTACGATAATTCGATTGTTTAACTCAAATATAAAATTAGTCCTGCTGTACGGCTACTAAACGCGGCTGATGACAAAGTCACTAAGTACAAAACTCCAAACTTTTATCAACAGTAGTCTGAAAAAGATCCTCAAGATCTGGTGGCCAAATACAAACGCGAAGTTATGGGCCAAATGTAAACAAATTCCGGTACATCTGGAGATCAAATAGAGAATTTCGAATTGGATTTGGCACAAGCAACCAATAGAACCCACAAGGCACCAGAGCACGAGGTAGACCGAAACACACATGGAATCGCACAATAGAAAAGGAAATACAACAACTAAAATATTCTTTCAACGAGGTGAAGCATATATCGAAGCAAAGTAAATTGCGAAGTTTTGTTGATGCCCTATGCTCCACAGGGAGCCAAAGGACATAAGAAAAAGAAAAATTAAGTCGATTTAGCACACAAAAAATTTGACTACAACTTGTGCTGTTGGACTTATAATGTATTCTACACTTTGGGAAAGAAAGAATTACTACATTATTCTAGACAAGGTGTAGAGTTGATTGCAACCAATGCTGTCAAAAGCACCTCGGAGGTTTAGATAGTTCTTAACCCCATAGTCAACACTCTTAAAAAGACTTAAAATAAGAACACGATAGAGCAAATGTCAGAGCAACCGTCAGGGCAAATTATAGTAAAATTTTAGTGCGAATAAACACTATTGTGAACGTCGGTTCAAAACTTTCTCTAGTTAATGACATCCGGCTGCAACATTATGTAAGGTTTGTCATTTCGTGCTTTCCTAAAATGGAAAAAAATTCGAATTAATTCGCATAAATTAATGTCAGAGCCCTATTTTGTTGAAACGACAAAAGAAGCATTATCAATAGTCCTCTGTGGCCAGAGCTTAAAATCATTGATTTATCCGAGCTGTGTGGCACTTGCTTATAGTGCCGTCCTATTAGGGGAGTCTACATCAATTTCTTAGCATACGCCAATGAGCAAACATTTGAAGCACTACTACCGAAATAACTAATCAGTGTCAAATTTCGTCTATATACTCCATATTTTCGTAATTAATCATTAGTATGACTGATAACGTTTAAAGAGCTATAAACGTAAATTAAATTTAACTTTTATTGACTAAATTTAACTTTTTCTAGGCCTTCGGTAATTGTGAATCATGGATTGATGCGTGTGTGGCAGTTTTAGATAAAAGAAAACAAAGGTTCGTGTATTGCGTTTCCACCAACCACACACCATCGTCTAGTTTTTACTTAGAGGCTGATAAAAACCATTTAAGAAACCAGCAGTACATTATCTGCAATTTCTGTGTATTTAACAATGGAATAAAAAATAAAATCTTAGGAAATTAAATCCACAACAGCCATCATAGCAACCAAAGTACTTTTCCACATTTTGTTATGTTAAAATTTGTTTTCGCAATAGATTTTAAAACGTATATTTTTTTGTTTCTTTTTCGATACAGTTACAACGATTCAACACTTGCATCTCTGCTGACTACTCTTAAACAAAAGTGGAGACTTAACTTTATTTTAATAAATTACATAAATTACAACTACAGCATATTTTAAGGCACACATGTTATGGTTAGTGGTGAATTAATCTACTAAACAAAATTAAACAAAAACTATGGTATAAGCGTTGTGGTGTGTAAAATTTCTATGGCTGGTGAAAGTGAAGTTAAACGATAATGATGTTGGAAATGAGTGAATATGTTAAGTGTGCATGTGATGTGTGTTATGGTAAATACAAATTACAGTTTTTGGTTTCGTTTCGAAAACATTTACTACTACTTTTGAATACAAGAAATTTAACAACGAATTCGTCGATACAATAACTATTCGAAAATAAAAAATACAACAACGATCATGCATAACACCGACAGACATTGTTTTAAGCGTAAAAAAATGTATGAAAATAAAATTTAATTTTTTAACAAATGGGGTGTGTTTAGGAGCTACATTAGCAACTAAATAGACAAACTATTGTATATTTGTTTTTAATAGCTTTTTATTTTATATGAAAAGTTAAAAGAGCAAATTAGAGCTCTAATTAAGCGATGCTGCCTAAGACTTTGTCGATGAGAGGCAGAAACGATCATATCAGCTTTCGATCGGTTATGCTGTTATTGGTGGAATTGCATATTTTAAATCTAAATGTACTATAACGACAAATGGTACGCTCTGACCGCCGATTATATTTTAACGACATTGCGAGAGTGGCGGAGAACGCGGTTGCACGGGGATCTTATGCTGCAATCAAAAAGTTAAGTGGCACTAAATTTTCCACTATCCCGAATACCAGGGACAAAGAAGGCAAGATCATTAGCAATGATAACTAGTAGTTGGAAAGGTGGAGAGAATTTTCGAGAAAAGAAGAAAGATAAGTATATTTCATCCAACCACCAATCAATCCACCAATATGATTCAGCCGAAAATTTTCAAAACTGTTCCGCTTTTGGCCAACTACATCATGCTCCACATCCAGGAAGCATAGACTTCACGTAGATTTCTAACTGAATGGAAAGAGGGTGCGATAATCACAGTGCCCAATAAAAGATGACCTCAGTGAACGTCTAAACTGGAGGAACATAAGTCTTCTAAATACAACACAAAAAATTGTTGCACTGATCATATCGGACCGCATATCTCCAACCATCCAATCTGCTCTTCGCAATAACCACAGTGGCTTTAGACCACATCAATACGCTGTTTATAATCATAGAGGAGTCGGCGGAATTTAAATCACCAATATTCATTCCTTTCATCGACTTCGAAAGGGCCTTCGATACAGTAAACAGGGACTCAAGCACTGCTTAATATAGGTATACCGGACAAAATCATTTTATTGATTAGGGAGTTATACCGTGAAGCCCAGTATAGAGCACGCTTCAAGGGGAAAGATAACAAACAATCTATATATATATATATATATATATATATATATATATATATATATATATATATATATATATATATATATATGGATGCTTAAAACTTGAAAACGACTGAACCAAATTAGATACTTCCTTCTGCGATTTTGTTCGTAATTGCTATACGAAGGTGTAGGAAAAAAGAAAAGTCGAAAAATATTCAACAGGTGGCGCTGTGGGATGTATTTCCTTTATCTCTGCTCCTGTTAAAGGGTTTTGAATAAGATTTGGCACGTCGATTCAGTACACATATTCTAAGTTCTGCAGCAAAAATAAACGGGATTGGGCAAGTGGATATGGTATCTCCAATACAAAGTAAATATTGATTTTTGTGTAAAAATGGAAAATTTTGAATTTGGTATAAATGACTTGGCAGTCAATACAAATCATCAATGGGCGGAGTTAGACAAGTGGGCGTGGCATCTATCATACTTAGTGGGAAATTGTTTTCTTATTGAGGCTTTAAGTCAATAAATAATCACTCTGAGACAGTACACAACCAATTATTGTCCATAAATAGCTGGCCACTACTGTACACATATAGATTCCTCAGCAAAGTCGGATGGTTAAACTTGATATATGAAGATGCACAAAGGGATGGGCTGAGGAAAAACGTTTCGAAGACAAAATCTATGAGGATTGGAACAATGAACTCTGTCCCCTAGATCCTAAATGGGGTGGCAATTGGGACGTTGTTTGCTTCACGTATCTCGGACGGTAGTGGGGATACAGATGAAACAAATTGAATTAATAGGCACGATGTGCAGCTCATGTAGCTCACTTGGAAGAGTATTGAACTCATCACAAATATCAAAATGAGAATATTTAACACTTGCGCAAAATCTATTCTTCTATATGGTTGTGAAAACTGCAGGTGTTTATAAACAAATGGCATAAAAATAAAAAAAATATTCTGGCCCAAGATTAGAAAGGAGGGAAATATCTAACAAAAATACGCTATGTGATACTGTTTTGCTATAAAAAAAAGGAAAAACACCACAAAAACATGCCGAAAATTTTGTAAAGTGTGCGATGATATTGATGGAGCAAACGCCAGAGCCAGTAGTGATTTGTTCAATTCCAATCCAGAAATTTTATATCAAAAACATTGGCTAAGGTTTTCCAGTTGCTGTAAAAGTGAATGACAACTTGAAATAACTGGTATGCAAGACAAGTAGCGGAGACCCTATGTAGGCTACTCAAATAAGTTCGTTATGAATACGCTTGGACTTAAATAGAAAGTGAACATATATATAACGTATCCGCGGTTATTAGTAAATTGACCCAATCAGCATCAGTAAACCATTTTTAGAGCGGATCATAAAGGACGAAAAAATAGGTTAAATACGATAATTTTTAACGAATAAAATCATGCCTAAGGCCATTTCACACTCCAAACACAATTTAACAGAATTAGTCGACGATAAACAAGATTATATTAAATGTTAGGTGAGATTAGACGGAATTTATTTATTATAAGCTACTACAACCTGGCGAAACGATCAATTCTAATCTATACTGCCTTTCTACAAACGATCAAGTTAGTTTGTAGACAGGAATCAAGGAATAGCAATTAGAATTGAACAACAGAAAAGGTGTTGCGTTCACCATGAGTTAGGGCTCAATATTTTTGATGATATGCCAAAAATTTACCCGAATGTTATGGCCTTTATTTCGATAAAAATCCTCAAAATTTTTCGTCAATAAACCACATAAGTTTTACAGCAATGGAGTTACGAAAATGGCAAATACTTAATCACAGATAATAATGGCAAATATGGGCTTGATTAAAACTGATTTTCAAAAAGAGTATTTTATTAAAAAAAAAATGTGCAAAAAATAACTCAATTACTTTTCACACGAACTTAATGTGCTTTGTTTTCATTTTCTATTTAAGTCCAGGCTATTGGTTACATCTATTGTGTCTTCAGATAAACAGTTTCAGACTATATATAACGAGTTTTAAAGTGCGGTATATATCAGACAATTTGTGGTTTATCTAAACGAAGCGTCCTTTTAGCTTGAAATACTTTGAAAACAACAAGATGAATCATTTCGAATAACACTTTTTCGAAACAATTACTTTTTTTCAAAAAGCATAAATATAGATAAATATGAGCTGACAATACTATTTTGATCTTCAAAACTTAACTACATCAAGTTCTATGATATTTTAAACGATAATAAGCAGCATTAAATGTTTTTTAAATAAAAACTCTAAATACACAATAAAAAAGAAAGAACAAATTATGAATAATACGAATCACGAAAAACATGCTAAACATTTTGTATTAAAATGACAACAACAAAATTATAATAAAAAATGAAACCGTTTAATCGTATGTTGAAATATATATTTTTTTTAAATCAACGTATTTGTTTTTTGACATATTTTTTTCAAATTATCTTTACAAAACCAGTGCAGAGCTAGAAATTAATAATTTAAACATTTAAAAGTTAATATTCGTAAAGAAAAATAGTATAGGTTTAAGGAAGATTACATAAGGATTAGGATGTAATATATATTATTTATAGAGTAAAGGTTTTTTATTAATTTTGGAATAGATTTTCTTAAGATTAGTTAGTAGTAAAGATTAAAATTTGTTTTTTAATTGTAAAATTTATAATAAATGTACAAAGAAGCTTCGTTTTTTTCAGAAAAGAAGTAAAAAGCTTTGAAATAAAAAGGTGTTAATTTTGAAATAATAAAAACTAACTTACCGTTCTATAGAGCTAACATTGCCGGTGCGTTCGGAAAATTCTTTAATTTCATCATTTGATTTGATATTGTTTAGCAAAGTCTCACCATGTTTCGCAGCAGCTAAAATTTCTTCTTTAAGCCTCCGATAATCAGAGCCCTGATCGTCTAATAGTTTTTGTGTAGCTTCAACAGAATTTGGAAATTCTGTATCGTGTATGGCTTGTATGAAAATATCTAATTCGGCGGAAACTTGATGGGTTAAACTTGAAAACTTTTCCAAGGACTACAAGAAAAAATTGAAAATTATTAATAAGTATTCACTACATGAGCGGATATTATTTATTACTATTCTTTGTTGTATCCATTCATGGTGGGAATATACTAATGTACCGCCCATATCTGCCGTTAGTTGTGCGGGCACTATGTACTCATGCAAATCCGTTAGAGAGGAACATATCACTAAACGAAAACGATATTCGTCTTTTGAAAATTTCGAACTAACTTCTGAGATGGCTTTTTGAAAGAGACCCGATGGCCTTAGGACATAAACAACGTGTATAATGCCAGGAAAATAAATCTAAAAAATAGAAAATATCAAAAATTAATCGACTCGATTTTTTAAGAGATGTATTACTGCTCAATTCTTACCGATATCCTTTGTAATACTGTTTTCACTGAAGTCCATTTATCTTTGCGACGATCGATTATCAAATGAAAACCTAAATCAGCATCTTGTAGCCTATAATTAAGAAGTATTAAAAGTTAAACTTTATTCTCGCGTTAGAAAGAAATTCTTCAAACACTTACGATGGCACCGATGTCAAATATAAAATCAGTTTTTGATAATCCACTTCCTCCAGTGTATTGAAATTATTATTATCGGGAAATATAATGAGAGGACAACCTTCCTGCGATCTACCACCCGTTATAATGGCATGTTGAGGATGTAGTAAATCGGCTACATCGCCAATATTCAAAACGCCCTCACTGCTCATTGTGGCCGGGGCTATGTGTTCCAATAATGAATTAACACTACCCGATACGTGTCGTAGACTGCCGGGCAATGCTTCAATGGCATATGAAATATTTTGTTGTGAATTAATCGATGAATTTGAGTTTGTACTAATGATCGATTGTTGTTGTAGCATTGATATGCAACCGTTATGTTTTGGCGAACTATTCTGCATGACCACCGATGATGATAATGATGATGACGATTGTTGTTGCTGCAAGACAACCGTTTGTATTGAAGTTGTACTATTAATGGAACATTGTGATTCTAACATTTGATGATGATTATGATGATTGTTAAGAATTTGTTGATGTTGTGGTGTTTGCCGATGTTGTTGTTGCTGTTGTTGTATATTTGTCATAACATTTGTTTGAGCTTCAGGCAATACCGCCGCTTCAACATCATCTAGAAATGGAAGAAAAAATATGCAGAAAAAAAACGACATTATTTGATAATTACAAAAACAAGACTCAGAAAATGTTGTAAATCTATTCGCTGTAAATGGTATCTAAAGAGCACAATGTATAGAACATATGGATGAATAGGAAATAGAATTCATTGTGTGGTTAATGGGTCAATGCGATTAGAAGAAGAAATACGCAAAAAAGGAAAGACAAGTAAGAAAGTTAATGGGTATTGTTCAAGTGTGACTATGTGATACCCTATATGCATTATAGTTTTTAAGTATCACATATGCATTTTCTATATATACTTGGAGTCTAATCACCGCACATGATATCAAGTGAACTATTTGTCGAATAATATTAATACAGAAATGCAAATTTCGATAGATGTTGCTCTGCTGTTAATGGTGCTATATGATATCTGTCTTGTGTCTCCTAAACATGGAGACATGCAGAGCAAAATAAATAAGCTTACAACCATTGCAAAAGGAATAGGTTTAGAATTAAACATCTAAGAGATAAAGGCCATTTGCGTCAGGAACACTAGCATGAACCACTTTTATGTGGATAATACTCTAATCGAATGGTTAGACAGTTTCTGTTTCTACCATTAAAGGCTTATCTGGTTAGAAAAGCAATAAAAACCCTGCCGCTGTGGCCTTTGACAATAATCAATATACAGATGCCAAGGAATGTACAACCAAGTTCTGCCGGCAATTTGTCGAACATCCCGGAGAATCAAGAGTCTTGCTAGAGACTGTGAAGAATTATTCCTTCACGCTCGATGAAGTGGATATCATTATCTCCAACTCGAAACCCTTGAAGGCTCTAGGTTCCGATGATATATCAATGCTCATGTTAATGAAGCTCGGTACAGTAGCACTTGAATATCCCACGCAGTTTCTTAATCTCACGGTTCGTCATTTGGGGATCCCACATATTTTAAAGGTTGCAAGAATAGTTTCCATCTTCAAGCCCAATAAGCCCGCTACGAATAGAGATTTTACCGCCAGATTCCCTACTATCATCTGTAGCAAAGCTTTTGGAATCGCTACTGTAACCATACTTGAAGGAGCATTTCCCAATCGCCACACATCGACATGGCTTTATGCAATGCCATAATACAACAACGGCTTTGAATTTTTTAACGATTCGTATAACCAATGGCCTTAATCCAATGGTGCGCATAAAGAGCGAAACACATAAAAAGATAGGTATTCATACAAAGTATAAATATGCATTAGTTTATGTCGCTTATTATTAACACTTCTCGATGTAGGCAAGCAAAATCTTCAAATTCTCTTGAAATTTAAAAAACCACAAAAATATGCGCCACACACTAGAGCTGCAAAACTATCGATACTCGACCCACTCGATAGTGAGTCGATAATATCGGATTATTTCAAGTGCTACTTGTGGCAACAATATTAGAATTTAAGTTAAAGGGAGAGAATAATAATAAATATTCACTGTTGAAACAAATAATAGCGACACTTTATTTTTTTCAGTATGTCATAAAACTTGATGTATTGAAGTTTTCTGATGGAAGAGTAATCCTTATACATAGCGAAAATTGTTCAGACCATGAACTGCTCAAAAACTAAAGCAATTAATAAGATACAGTGAAAGAAAACTGTAGAGACTATGGCAAAGAAACGTAGTACAACTGTCAGTTTTGATAAGCTTTTAATTCGTACCTTAAAGATTAATCCCTTTAAGTCATCAAAAATCCTCAAAAATGGACTTATTCTCCTGTTTCAAGTCTCACAATAACTTATGGAAGCTAGATTTATGGGTAAGAGTCCTCGAAATGTATAATTTTTCAGAAAACGAAAGCAAAACTTGCACCGTAATAGTTTGAACAACATGCTATGGTCTGACGAAACGAAGATTAATTTGCTTGGGTCAAATTCAAAATCGTATGTACGAACATATTTTAGTTATAATTCATACTTTATTTGAGTTTAATAAACAGAAATTAAAAAAAAACTGTTAAACTGTATTCCTATGTAACTATAAAAGTTTATAGACGGCTAACAACCTGCGTCGAAAAATTTTTGCAAATGTGACTTTCACTATATTTAGTAGCCTCCGTATTTACTCTTAGAATATGACGATAGTATCGATAGTGGAAAAAAACTATCGATGGTCAGCCAAAAATAAAACTATCGAGCGTTTTGCAGCTCTACTACACCCCTTCTTCCCTTCTGCCCCACAATGTAATGAATCTGGCTATAAGCTCGACATCAATGATCGATAGCTCCGATAGACTATCGAGAAAGGGCGAGCCAAGTGTGATCAGTCTACGTCTACCTAGAGAAGGGCATTGACAAATGAAGTGGGCCACACTCTCCTCTTCCTCAATCGATCTACAACCTCGACAGAAATCATTCGCCGGTAGACACAGCCTTTGCTGTCTACCCATAATGCAATGCCCCGTGAGGATAGACACTACAGAGGAGATGCTCCCACGATCAAATTTTAAAGAGTTGATTGGTACGCCTACCATCCAATCTGGGCCAGATGAGTCTAGCAGTAAAGCAAAAATCACCCTCTGCCTAAGATCTATCAGCAACCAGTGAATATTTCCGCCTGATAGACTGTCTAACGGAGGACAGCGGTACACCAATCCCTACAAGTAGATGACTGCCCGGAAGGAGTGTGCCCACTTTAGCAAATTCTTCAGCCACACAATTACCCAGAATGTCCCTGTGACCAGATGAAAAAGACGCCAAGCTGTCGTGAGTAATCCAAGGGAAACACGACAGTCCCTGACAAGCCTAGAGTTGAAAGTTGCGCCCGAGAAAGATATAATAGCCGCTTGGCTATCAGAAAGAATGCATATATCAGCTGTGTGAGTACCGCCTCTCTGTATCAACTCTGCAGCATGGTAGATAGCCATCACTTCGGCCCGAAACACGCTGCAATAGTTTGAGTGTCGGAGAGACTCCCTTAGATTGAGCTTTTCCTCAAAAATTTCGCAGCTCATTCTGTCCTCACATTTAGAGCCATCAGTATAGATCTACACCGTATCGCCGGAGTTGACCGAGCCAGAGGCCCAGTCTTCTCTGTCAGGGATCACGGACTGAAATGCCACATCCAGCACCGGTCCGGATGGTACATAATCGATATCATCCAAAACTCAGGGTTCCTCATAAAAAATCGAAGAGTGCCTCGAGGGACTAATACGGCATCGTGACAGGGCGTTAAGTCTCACTGTCACAAGTTTTGCCTGTTGTCTGACAAGTATACCCGAAGGGAGCCAACCAAGCATGACAAAAAGCGCCCTCGTGGG
The DNA here is from genome assembly GCA_023159175.1 of Wohlfahrtia magnifica. NCBI lineage: Eukaryota > Metazoa > Arthropoda > Insecta > Diptera > Sarcophagidae > Wohlfahrtia > Wohlfahrtia magnifica. The sequence goes on from JAKWBJ010000484.1 coordinate 4,979,269, forward strand.
GGTGTACGTAACTTCCATGTAATTTGAATTGCCGCAGAACTGCTGACCTTATCCAGGAGCCTGATGTTGCAATGTTTATTAAGGACGGTCCACCAAAAGACCGCATCATAAAGAGGGTTTGTTCAATAACCGTCTTATAGATCCAGCGAATGAGACCCCATCAGACCTCTACTGCTCTCCTACAGCTGTGCGTTATGCACAAGCCGCCTTAGGAGCTCTCTCAGACAAGTTAGCCTTCCAACTTAGCTTGGGGTCAGGAATAAGGTCCAGGTATTTGACGGTCGGACGCAGATTAAGACCGATCCCATCCACACTGCGCAGTGTAAACCGAGGTACTTTATACCTCCTAGTGAAGAGCATTATATCTGTCTTACAAGGGTTTACACTGAGTCCGAACCTCTTACACCAAGCAGGGCACCTGCGAAATTAGCGAGTGAAGCGCTGTTTCAACTGATCTACCCCTCGTATAAGCGTGCTGAGAGGTAGACAAACGCGAAGGACTGATAGAGTTCCTAAGATGTAGATCAAGAACTCTCTCTAGTGTCTTCAATAAAAAAGAACTCAGACTAATGGGTCTGAAGTCATGAGAATTAGTGTGTGATGATCTTCCAGCTTTGGGAATACACATCACCTTCGCACTCCTCCAACACAGAAGAATATAACCGAGGCCCAGATAAGCATTATAGATTGCCAACAGCCAGGGAAGAACAAGGTCCTTCCCGTACTGGATGTCAGCCGGAATAATGCCATTCGGTCCGGAGGATTTGAAAGGTTCGAAGGAACCAATCGCCCAGTGAAGTTGATCAGAAGTTATCTGAAGTGAGGAGTGATGCTTATTTATGAGTCTATCAACTTGGGTGGCAACCAGGTCGGTAAATGGAACACTGGCCGGAAAAGGAGTGTCCAGCAGTAGGTCGAGCGTATCAGCAATTGAGCTGGTCCAGCTACCGTCAGGTTTCCGAATGCAATCGAGAGATCTGCATCTGACGGCTAACAAGCTACTGAATAAATTTTGTGTCTCACAGACACAAAAATTTGTCGTACTGCGAATGATTTTTTTTAAAAAAATAAAACAAACAAAATTTTCCAGAAATTATAAAGACAAATTGAAACTCTGTGTAATAGAGGTTAGCGATACAGTTGATTTTGGTAGATTTCAGAAAAGTGTTTCGTAAGATATTTTTTAGCAACTCTGGTTATAATATTCATGAAGAGAATAAATAAACAGCAGAAAAACATCGTAAACTGAACAATATGAACGATTGTGGCTGCACTGGATTTAAACAAAAAGTTTTTAACGCGGTTGAGCACTCTAAGGTGATGAATTACATTATGAACACTACTCTGCCTAACGATATCAAACGCTGTTTGTTAAGTTTAGAGGCCAAAAATCAAGCTATCGCAAGATTAAATTGGGCAATCCTCAAGGACGAGTACTATCACCTATCCTCTTTAATATATGTATATCTTGTCACCTTTCCTGCTCGCCCTTATAATGTCTCAATAGTGACATATGTCGATGATTGCTCAATATATTCATCAGGCAGGAATGTAGAGACATAAGTGTCGGAATAGCCGGTTACCTGGACACTATTGCTGGATTTCTGCGGGAACGCAATTTAAAGTTATCAACAGGGTCACTTTTAATTTCCTGGACAAAAGAAGTAAGAATGGAACTGAACATCTATGTTGAAGGCAACCGTGTCCCTACTATTAAAAACCCTAAGATTCTTGATGTGGTATTAGGCAAACTCCTTCACTTCTCATTGCACGTCACGTATATTAACAGGAAAGTGAGGAGAAGGAATAAAGTCCTAAAAGCTTTCGCAGGCACCTCCTGGGGCATTGACAAGCAGACCATAATAATATCTTATAAGGCATTGGTCGTTCCCTTCTCAACTATGTGGCCTCCTTTTGGACCCGATTCTTTAGTGACACTCAATGGCGAGCACTGCAGACTTCCCAGAATAATGCTTTCCGAATCGCAAACGTATGTGTTAGGATGACACATAATGTGTGGCTGACTAGACAGTACCTTTTGTCATGTCATCAGCTGTCTCACCTAGATTCCTACCTAGACACATTTGGCAGCACTTCCGCCGCTTAAACGGTGATATACAGGACGTCAGCCAAACCTGACGTCGACCAATTGTCATTGCAAACCTTGCATCAATTGGCATTCACTGATGCCATGAATAGTTATAGAAGCAATATAGTCCTCAATAAACACCATCCTGAGATTTCGGTTAGTGAGAGAGCTACCCAGGCAAACACGCTCGATTCTGGCACAGTTAAGATCTGGCTGGTCCAGTATCCTAAACTGCTACCGTCAGACCCACTGTCTTACACCAAATTGATCTCTGGTTAAGACCTACCGAGGTAGCTAGATTCCTCCGTCTGCCATCCTGACATATTCCAATATTTATTCATTTTACATTGTTGTTAATGCAATATATCTTACATTTTATTTATGTTCTTTAGAGAGGAATTTCCAGCAACAGCGGAGCTGTTACAATAACAACAACAGTTTCTGATACCTGAGATGTGCAGTATAAGTTGGGTAAAGACAGAGATGCATTTGCTTGGCTAAATAGAGTGTAGAGATCACCTCACATCTCGGTGCGAACAAATTTACGTATATTTAATGCATGCGTAAAAACAACACTACTATACGAATTACGGAAAGTTTTCGTGTCTCTGGAGGTCTTTAGAGCGGCTATTCTGACAAACAGAGTGATAATTTTAGGCCTACTTTCGACAACGGAGTCGAAAGTTGCAAATCGAGTTACTTTTGAGGATAGGTCTATAAATTCACTACTTATAGAACTTTACTGTTTATATCGCGTGTTTTTTAAAAGTTCATAACTTTGAGTTGGCAGCACTGCTTTATATGACAACCGATTTCACAGCGGATAGTTGCTTTTTGTTTAGTTTGGTTCGGCATTTCATTATTGATAGACTTACACAGAGCAACGTTATAAATTGTTAAAAGTTGTTATCAAAGCAAGGGTTCTGTTCGTCAAACTTATCGTACGAAGCGGCAAATTCGAATAACAATGGACTCTTTTCACTTCAATTCTTACTGATAATGTGCATCCCGTGAGACGCCGAACAGTGCGCACTGAAAAAACTGTAGCCATGTATAAGGAAGCATTGAAGAAGATCTAAATCAATCAATTTGTCACCGTCCTCAGCCACTGTGGTTTTGTCCTTCCACTTTACGGAAGTCTTTACGAAAGAATATTGGCTTAAAAGCTTTCAAGATTCAACTTGTTAATGAGTTGAAGCCAAGCAATCATCGTATTCGCCGCGAATTCGGTGAATAAGCCGAAGCACGAATAGATATTTATATTGAATTACCATTCAAAATTTTGTTTTCCGATGAAGCCCATACGGTTTTGTCGAAACATCATTACATCTACAGAAAATTAATTTTTGGTGTGTGTTATGGGCTGGCGAAAGGGTTGGCAAAAACCCGGGTTAAAAACACATCACAGGGTTTTATAACTGCTAATTGTCAAGTCGACAATATTTTTTGTTTGTTTATACACTCACGTTGCTTTAGTATTTATAGTGCAATTTTTCGCACTTGGTGGGATCAAGGCGACATAAGGTGTGGTCACCTTATTTAAAAAAATCTACGTTCAAATAAGTGAATAATAAGCCGGTTTTGCTTTTAGAGATGTACCATTATATTATGTTTATTTAAATTTATGTAAATAAGTGCAAAATTCAATGCGTCAAAATGATAAGGTCAGTGATTAATGAGCAATTAATCTAATCAGAAGGTATCACAATTGTTATTTTTTTTTTTTAATAATTTATAATTGAAATAATATCTGTGCGGTATGGGTCGCGCGAAACCTTTGTCACCTTATGAACAAGGACAAGTTGTGGCACTTCATGAGCAGGGATTGAGTATGCGTGGAATGGCGAAAAATGTATCAATAATGTATTCGGCGTTTGCTGTTTACGGCCTCCTCACACCTGTCGATCAATTTGTCGATGCCGTAGCGCAAAAAATCGCCCGGTCTGGTATCGAAGAAGTTGTTGTTGAGCCAGTTTTTAGAAACCTCTTCATTGCCTAAGAAAATTCTCTTCTTATGGATCGACAGGGAGTGGATCAGAAGGTAAGCCGTTGGTATGTAGTTCGGAGAATATGGTGGAAGGAAGCTGTGTCGTATTGTGCAGCATGAAGCCTGATATTGTCGTGAAGAAGTAAGCTTGTAATCTTTTTAGTCTAATACGCAGTGTAGAGTCTGAAATGCTGTCATAGTGCAGTTATTTTTTTTGAGAATCGCTGAAATCATTCTGTGGCAAGGTGGAGCTCATTTCCGGAACTGAAACAAAGCAATCTATTGTTTCAAAGTCTTAAAGAATCTCTTATAACTGGGCCTATTATTTTTTACTCTATTTATTTAACATTTTCAAAACATTTAAGTAATTGTGTATCTCTTCTCCGTACATTCACTTATGAAACATATTTATGTCATAGATACGACATAACATAAACGTATTCAGTGTAACACCTTATTTAATTCATTACTTTACATGGCCACAAAACATATCTGATGCTCTGCGAGACACGCGTTAAAAAACGAAAAAACATCTCTATTACTTTTGCTTAAGATTTCCATCTGAAGACAACAAAATTTGAATGTAAATTATTTTTCTTCATCCATTTTTGTTGTTTTTTCTTCTTCTTCTTTTTTTGAATGTGAATGTATATGCTTAAGTACCCAAGCCAAATAAACAAATTTACCACCACTTTACTCTATTCACAACTGTCTGTCTGTCTGTCCAATACTCTACTTCGCCATTGTGGTCTCTTATGAAGGTATATTCAGTCTGTAAGAAGACCATTAGACAGTCATTCATTCAGATATAAGAATAGCAGAAATGCAAACAACTACAACATCTATAATAAATAATAAAAACAAAAATGAGAAAAAAATGAATATCTAAGTGAATATGAGGAAAAACTCATTCACGTAAATGAAAATACGAGTTACTTTGAAAGAAAAAAGAAATAATTTTTCATGCAATCGAAAACGTAACCAACTGTAGAGAGTTAGCTTTAAGGAGAAGGGTCCTTAAACAAATCATCTTCATATACTTGGATTTGCCTAGGTGTCCTACGAGCTTAAGGGAAACACTATAGAAAAACGCCTTCAAATTGTTTCTCAGCTTCTCGTCCGACATTGAGGAACACGCGGTCACAGGCAGCACTTTTTGTATCGAATCGTTATGAAAGATGAAAAATAATGACTATACAAAAATAAATAGGAAGCAATGAGTGGCTCCAGGAGATACGCCAAATTTGAAACTCAAGTCTGACCTCTATTTAAAAACGACTATGATCAGCGTTTAGCGGTGTGCTGGGCATGATACACTGGGAAATGCAAGTAAGGAGTGCTAGACAGTATTGCCAATTTAGCGCCCTTCACACTAAATTTAGCACGTTTCAACTACCGAAATGTCCCATTTTTTTCTCTTTAGCCCATTTCTCTCTTTTTTTGAAACTTCCTAGTTTAGCGCTAATTAAATTTAAAAAACTCATTAATTCATATAAACTATATGCTTCATGCTGAGAAAATTACGTTATTTCAGATATTTGTGCAAAAACTATTTAATATATCTTCTCTAGGAATAGGCTAGCCTTCCGATTCCTGAGCTTCCCTGCGAGTTTCATTCAATGATCAGTTTCGCTAAGTCGTTATAAATATGGCTTCCTCGGAGTGTGCACAATCCATTTGCAATTCCTTCTTACAATTTCCTTCATTACAGGAACTTGGTGTCATCTTGTTTCTGGACAGAATATTTTCAAAATGTGCCGTCGGCAGCGGTTTATAAATACCTGAATGAAATTAGCGCTAATCACAGCCGTATTCCATAACTCGGAACCATACAAAAATAGACTTCACACACGAGTTAAAGATGTTAATTTTCGTTTTTGTGAAGAACGCCCCATAACATTCAGTCGGACAAATATTGGCTGCCTTTGTCAATCTGTTCCGAATATCAACTCCGGAACCGCCAAACGTCGTGAGGATACTGCCGTGATAGCAAAAAGACGGAACATCTCTCAAATTTCTGTTTCCAATTCGAAATTGTGCCGCTGTGGTATGGTAGGTAAGACCCTCGCCTACCAACCATGAGCTCATGTGTATCACCTCATAAATTGCTAGCAACTTGCTATGAATATTTACGTTATGAAAAACTTTTCAACTAATGCATCTGCCGTTCGAAGCCGGCGTCCCTTTCAATGATTCTACAAATAAAATCAGGTGCAGCTAAATGATAGAGAGATGTCCCACTTGTTCCACTATTGATGTCGCTGGAATTATGTATGTATGTATCTAATTCTAAAGATCCTTGTGTTATTGGTGATAATTTTTATATATAAATTTTTTTAATTTCAGTTTATGAAACTATTAACGCTTTTTTACAGCGCGTTTTGATTGCAAACAGTTCCATAAATAAAAATTTTGCGCTTTTTGAGTAGGATGTCCGCGCGTTTTTATCATAAAAATTTGCAACAAGGAGTTCTACGTATTTTGGCTATACCGAGTAAAAGGGACTATTCCACTGAAAAGACGCCATACTCCGTTATGACAAAACCAGACCCCATGTTGCACAAGTCTTTAAAGCTGTACTTTAAGAAGGTCCCTGGTTCAATACCAGACCAGACCATCTGAAAAAGAAAGAAAAAGTTTTTCACCATCATGACATTAACTACTAACCAGTTATGAGTATTACTACTATTGAAAACTTCTCTAATGCATTTGCCGTTCGGAGCCAGCCTTAAACTGTAGGTCTCTTTCAATGAGTCTAAAAATAAAATCGGGTGCAACTCATTGACTGGCAAAGACGACGATTTAGTATTTTGTGATGCTGCGGACTATTACGAAAGCTGGGTTTCCCTGAAAAGTCCGAGGAATGGCGACTCTTTATTGATTGAAAAACGTACATATACTCGTATGTATTGTTTCCTACCAAACATTTCCTATCATTATGTTTGTGTTGCCTAATAATTTATTACAATTTTTTTTGTCAAAGTTTGGTACCTCACTTTATAGGTTACATATCTAATATAATATAAAATATTTATTTATTATTATATTTATTTCATATAATTTAAATGCCAAAATGTTAAAATTATATTTTAATAGTTTTTGTATAACTTTTTGGAAATTAAAGAAAAAGAAAATTCCTGTAATTTTGTAAAAAAAAAACATTTTTTCGCTAATTTTGGTCAAAGTTAGGTACCAGCATTTAATTTGGAATAAAATCAGCAATAGCCAACCGGTTTTCATGCTTTATAGCTTATTTTATTCTCAATATTTTAATCTTTAATTTAAGTGCTTATCATGTAAAATTTCCATTCTGAAAAATTTTTATGATTTTTTGAAAAAAAAAAAAATTGTTTCAATTAAAAAAAAAATATTTAGTTGATTTATAGAAAATTTTGTTCCTGATTCCTGGTCGGATATTGCAAAAAAAAAAAAAATCTCATCTTTTCTGATGAAGTTCATTTTCATCATGGTACGTTAATAAGCAAAACTGACATATTCGGGGCTCAGAAAACCTAAACGTGGTCTTACAAAAGCCAATGCATCCATTACGAGTGACTGTTTGGTGCAACTTGTGGAGCGGAGGCATCATAGGCCCATATTTTTTTTTGAAAATGAGGACGGCACAACCGAGATAATCGATTTTTTTGTGCCCGCTTTTTGATGTGAACAATGTTTGGTTTCAACAGGATGGTGCAACTTGCCACATATCTCATGCGACAATCGATTTATTGCGTCAAACATTTGATGTCCGTTTAATTAGCCGAAATGGTGATGTCAGTTGGCCACCAAGAAGCTGTGATTTGACACCATTGGACTATTTTCTGTGGGGCGCCGTTAAAGACAAGTGTAATGTCGACAAACCAGAGACAATTGAGCATTTGAAGGCAGACATTCGTGATGCCATTGCCGAGATACGACCCCTTACACTTGAAAAAGTTATCGAAAATTGGTCCGATCGAATGGGGTACTGTGCGGCCAGCCGAAGCAGACAAATGAATGAAATAATAGTTCATTTCTAGCCGGAACAATTGTACTTCATAACAAAAAAATAAGTTTGGATAAATTTCAAACCGTTTTTGTTTCATTGCATTTTTAAATTTAAACTTTTAAATAGCCCACCCTCTAGTTACAAAAAGTCAAGTAGCAATCAGACTTTCTTCTTCCTCCTAGTCTAGATGATCGATCTGATATGGTGATAATTATGTCAAGAACGAACTGCAATCGATTCCAAAATCAGTTTATGGAATTTTCCTTTAAAATAAAGTATAGGGTGTTCTTTTAAGCCTGATATAACTTTAAATTGTAAAAAAAAAGCGACACAAAAAATTCGATTATAATTCAAAAATTTTTTTATTTCAAAGATCAATACATGGCATTAACATTTAAAAATTGTGTCGGGCATATATATATGTCGCGGCTGTTCTTGATGAAATGTTTTCTGGATGACCAATATTGGGCCAGTTTTTCGAGCATGGCTGGCCGTATGTCACGAATAACACAAACAATGTTGGCCTTAAAGGCGTTAATTGTTGTTGGTTTATCAGCATAAACCAGTGACTTCATGTGGCCCCACAAAAAATAAGTGAGAGGTGTCAAATCGAAAGGCTTTGGAGGCCAAATGGCAGGTCAATTTCTAGAAGTCAATTTATCAAGTTTTGATTTCAATAAGCCGATGGTTGCGGTCTTCATATGGCACGTAGCGTCATTCTGTTGCACCCACACCTCGCCCGAATCCCAACAAAAAATTATTGATCATGGTACGCAACGCCGTATTTATTTTTGACGAAATATCGTCAAACGATAGCACTAGCATGTGAACAGCATTTTTGTGGGTATAATAGATTCTTCAAACCTGTCGTGAATCGGTTTCACTCCATATGCTGCAATTTTGTTTTTTAATAAACTCGTTACAGGAAAGGCTGTCGCTGAATCCATCAAAAACGGTTGTTGTACCTTTTACAAGGCGATACAAGTTATCGTGTGACTGTATTTCTTTAATGGGTACGACCATCAACTTTTCTAAGGAGGTTAAGTATCTAGGTGCCATTTTGGATAGGAGGCTTAGTTGGAACTTGCACATTGGTGTAGTCCAAAATAAGGGCCCTCTGAGCAAGTAGCTCTTCCTATGGTAAGACATGGGGTCTTTCGTCAGGAATGGAAATATAACGTTATTATTTGGCCCATTATCATTTATGTGTTGAAGAAAGGCTAAGAAAGCAGCTATCACCATAAATAAATTGGGCAGGGTACAGAGACCAACAGCGGCCTTGATCTATGTTGGTCTATTTTATGAGGGTGGCGGCAGTTTTTTGCCTAGGGATCACAAAATGCGTCAGAAAGTCAGTCCATTCACAGAATCGTCGGAGAATCGTCATAGGTCCCGGCTGTTTTGTATTTGGATCTGTATTTGGAAGGAGATTCAGAGTTGAATTTAAAGAACGGGATTGTAGGTTTACTGGGGCCTTAGTTCGGAGTGAGTTTGATCTAAGCTGGTATACCGATAACTCCAAAATGAATGACTGAGTTGGTGCTGGTATTCATGGACCCAAGCAAAGCCTTCCGACCCCACTGGAGAGACGGCTGAGATCATGGCCAATGCCATATGTTCGGAGATCAACCTGGAAAGTGAGCTCAAGGGTAAGACCATTAATATATTCTCTGACAGCCAAGCTGCCTTAGGGGCACTTGGCACGAATCGTATGACATCTAGACTGGTCAAATATTCTTACGATGCGTTGCAAAGGCTTTCGCTTAAAAACAAGGTCCAGTTGTTTTGGGTACCTGGACACTGTGGAATAGATGGTAATGAAACAACGGATACATTGGCTAAGAAATGTTCCATGACACCCTATATCTGTTCGGAACCTTACAGTGCAGCACTCAATCTGATCAAGGATTGGGAAATTGCCAGATGCTTGGAACACTGGAATTCTCAAAGGGGACTTCGCGACTCTAGGTAAGCGATCAGACCGCAATTTGGGCGTTGCTCCGAGATTCTTAAATGCCATTGTGGACACAGATGTGGATGTGTGGTTCTCGATAGGTTTAGGTGAACATAGGGTCTCACTTGGTGACATATCTACCATTATGTTTCGGATCTGCTGACGTTCATTAGAAAGGCAGCAGATCTGCTGAACAAACTATATTCCGGTACCATGGATCGCAGTATTCTGCAATAGTGCCTGGTCCGAATGACTTTAATAATAATAAACTCGTTAAGTAAAAATGAGCTTCAATGATGAACTCAATATTGCTATAAAACATCGTCTATAACTTGCGCAAATTGAGGACTAATTTTCAAAGTAAACCTAAATAATGTAGTAACGTTATTCAAGCCTCAATCTATTATTAATGATTTGCCAGAGTATTTTGTTTAGAGTATATTTATCGTTTCAAAAATCGAGAATTTGTTTGGCAGTTAACCTTTTCGTAAGTTTTAGAGGGCTTAAAAGACACTCCTTATGTAGTTTTCTTTAACATACAGTTGGTCATATTATTCATGTTAATCAAAAGACAGACAGACAAACAATCGTGCCTGCAATACGATACACAACATGTGCAATTATTATGAGGAGTAGTCGCGAAGTGAGTAAAGTATATGCCACTAGAGCTGTGGCACTACTTAATTCAGTAGATTTTTTTTCCCATATATTTTTTCTTCATTTTAGGTCTACAGAATTGTTAAGTAACAGATTTTGGGTGGTGCTGGGTAATCGGGAATCGTATTTGTTGTATGTATGTTCAATAGTGTTCAACAAAATCCAATATAAAGCTAAACAACATTCACACGTACACTCACTATTCTACAGTTTCTTATTCTTTAATTAAAAAAATAAAAACTAAAGACTCAGTACAAATGGTATGTTATGGTGGCGCTGTTGCGTTGGCTAGTGACCCATATTTACGATTATTGCACGGACTCCCTTTTCAACAGAGGCATACACAAGTTTAGATAAAAGAAACTCAATGCTCTCGTAAATCATATTTATTTAGTTTGTATTCTTGTTCGTTAGACGCAATTACGTAAAATAAAAAAACACGAGAGTGTTCATAGATAATCAAGAGAATCTCTTTGACTCTTTGATAAATGAAGGCAAAAACTACTTAAAAAAATTTTTAATTTCAACAATTTGTTGTAGCTTAATAATAAAAAAATAAAAAATATAAAAATAAAATTTAAGTTATGGTTGTTTGTATATATTAAGAGATATATGTACTTACGTATAAAAATTGTAATATTTTTTGGCGGTTTATGCCCAAAAGATGAAAGTTTACAGAATTTATTTCGTGGTTTATTATTGTTTTTTTTTTTTTATTTTTTCTTTCTAATAAAACTGAGAAAGTGGCAAAATAAAAATAATTTAAAAAATGTATGTGTTGTTTGATTTAATAAAAAATATACTTTTTATGGAAACATTTAAAATTTCCATTGCATTTTTTGTTTCTTTTCTTTTTTTCTTGTAGCACGCACTTACAATGACGATAGATAATCTATTTTTCACTCGTCAATAGTTCAGAATCTAGGTAGACCGGTACTTAAACCTTCTCAACACATGTCCATCCAAAAACTACAGTATAGCAACTGTCTTCAACATGAAAAACGTATAGATATACCAATCCACTGCCCAAATGTGGAAGAACTAGTGAATGCAATTAGATGTCTCAAGATAATGAATCCTTTTATTGGGTATACAAGTAAATAAGGTCGATTTTTTTGCTTGAAAAGTGCATTTATTATAATAAAATGAATTGATAGATTATTCAAAGTATTGTCCAACGTTAGCCATCCAATCTTTCTGGTAGCATATGGATTCCGCGCCAAAAGAACTGCTCCTGCTTTGAGGTAAAGAATGAATCAAGCAAATTTCTAATACCCTGTTCTAAAGTGAAGCGTATTCCAGTAAGGGCGTTCTGCATCTTTCGAAAGAAATGATGGTCAGAAGGGGCAAGGTCTGGACTATAAGGCGGGTGAGCCAAAACTCCCATCTACTGTTTTCCAAAGCGTTGTTATGATGGAAGATTATGGCCTCGTATGTAGTCAAATATTTTGGTCGTTTTCGTTGATTTCTCTCTTCAAACGAATCAATTGTGTTCGTTACAGGTGTCCTGTGAACGTCTGACCTGATTTCAACTGCTTATAATACAAAATACCTTTTTGATCCCACCAAATACAGAGCTTTAACTTGGCGTCATGGATATTCAGCTTCGGCGTTAATTTGGCTGGTTGCCCGGGCTTTACATATGAATTTTTGCAGTTGTGGTTATCGTAATGTATCCATTTTTCATCAACAGTAACAGCATGATGCTAAAATGGCTTCTTTTTGTAGTGTTTAAGCATCATTTCCGACATGCAAAATCGCCTTTCAACGTCTATCGGCTTCAATTCATATGTAACCCAATTTTCTTGCTTTTAAAAGAATCCCAATGCTTTTAAACGTTGGGAAATGGTTTGTTGTGTAACTCCCAATAATAATGCAAGTTCTTCATGCGTTCCACAATAATCTTTGTCGAGTAATGCTTCCAATTCCTATCTTCAAACTTTTTCAGCTGACCAGGCCTCTCCTTATCGTTTGTGTCGAAATCACCACTTTTGAATCGCACAAATTATCGTTCACAAGTTTTTTGATGATGATGGTGCATGTTGACCGTAAAACATATTTTTTTTTTGCACAAAATTTGACATTATTATAGCGATTGAAAAAAATGTGTGTTTACACTTAAGCGTCTATCGAATACTAAAATATAATGACAGATGTTTAGCCTCCAAAATACCATATTTGTTATTATTGACACAAACCATATGTGTTAGGTATGCCATATATTGTCCAAATCGACATTATTAACTTGTATACCCAATATAAGTGCCCAGATTATAGTATGGACATAGAGCGAATTTCAAGGAGGAAGTGATCATCAAAATTCCCAAAAGAGCGACCCAACACTGCTCTCTATGGTAAATAAGGTCATTACGTATGTATATCTTATATATAAAAATTAATGTGGATTTGTAGATATGTATGTATGTTTGGCCACATAGACACATTTCAAAAATTTCAACTGGGCGGGATCATGGTCGGGTCTTCGAAAAGCTTTGGCTTTAAATTGCCGGTAGATTTAAAATGTAATATTTTAGGAAATAATAATTGCGTCAAGGCAAGAATGATTGCGAGCGATAAAAAGTGGTATGACAATAATGTGCAAAGAAGATCATGGACGAAGCAAGGTGAAGCTTCGTAGGCGGCGGCAAAGCCAGGATTAAAACCAGGAAAGGTAATGTTGCGTGGTGGGATTGCCTAGGAATTTATCAAAAAAAGTGTTGTATTCCTTCAAGACAATCTACATCTTTGATGATCCGGCAGCAACTGACAAAACTTGACTAAGAAGTTTTGATGCATCCAACATATAGCCCAGACTTTGTACACTCAGAAAATCATTTGGTTTGATCTCTGCAGAATTCTATTAATGATGTAAATTTAAAATCCGTAAGTTTTTTACTCGGAAGTTCTACACTGATGGTTTATTTGGCTAAATAAAGCTTCTTATATTTGAAATAAGAAAGAAAATTTTGTTTAATTTTTGGTAAAATTTGTAAGCGTTTTCTAAAGCCTATTATAAACAGTTAACTAGAATTTTGTAGATAAACTAAACTAGGAAACGATTACACTTAAAACATTTTACGTCATAGTTGAACAGACATGCTCGTTTGAGCCTTATCTGGCTGAGAACTATCTACAGCGTATATGTATACAGCCGAACGAAAATGAGCAAATAACAAGATAATAAAGCAGCAAATATTATTATTTAGTTGTGGAATAGATCTCAAAGAGAGCAGACGTGAGTATGTCGCCTTGCTTTTAAAAATTGTTTTCATGTGTTGTTGTTTACCTTTTTAGTTTTTCTCTTCAACGCACACAATAAAAATTCCATAATACTACAATACTACTAATTTCTTTTCTTGGTCATCCTTGCTTTACGCTATTGGTTCACTAGAATGTTTAATAGCTTTTCATAAAACTTAATGTAAAGGAAACTTTAAAAAATATGTTTTAAAAAATCTTGACAAACCACATTTTATTCTTGACAAGCAGCAAAATTCTTGCAAATTAAGCAAAATTAAGGCGATCTGGCAACCCTATGTATTAATAATATTTCACAAATATCTGGACAATGGTGAAATTACATAAGGTGGTGGCACTCTACAACAATACAAAAACAACGGGGCATTTTGTGGTACGTTAATGTCAAAATAAGACCGTGGTGAAATAAAAAAGCAGCTGTCAAAACTGAAAAAATAAAAATAAACGAGAAGAAAAACACACATAAAACACAAATAAAAAATTAGTTTTTATTAAAAAAAAGACAAATAATATTAAAAAAGTGTGTAAAATAACGATGATGACTCGTAAATTACATCATAAAGACACCAACGCTTCTAATTGGCAATACATTTCTTAAAAATATGTACAAATGCGCCAATCGTTGGGATTTTGTTAAGCGGCAGCATTTATTTTTTAAAAAACACAAACGTTCTGTAAAAACAATACATGTATTCACTAATTTTCACAAAAATGTTCACAAAAATTTTAAAATGTTCACAAAAATTATGTATTGATTTTTAAGAAGATAACATAAATATAAACAGAAACATGAATAAAAACAAAACTGTTGGCAGCAACGGAATAACTAAATAAAAATCAGCTGATTGTTCAACAACACCTTATAAGTAATTTCACTATTATCTGGGCTATGACAAAACCCTGATTAGTACTGGATCTGTTCTTTCCAAAACCACACTGATAATCCTCCAATATATTCTCAGCGTAATCATTCAGGTATGTGATGTAAAACGATTTTGATCGAAATTGAAATCGAGTGAAAGTTCAAACTGCTATGATATGCAAATCTGACAAAATTTTTAATTCTTTTTTTTACTTATTATGTTAACTATCATCAACATAACTGCCTTGATTAACAAAACTCTTAATAATTAAGGAGTTACAAGATTTATAAGACTTTAAAAATATTATCGATTTCAATTTCGATCAAAATCGTTTTCCCTCACATACCCGATTAATTTGGTTATTTTTTGATAGCGATACATATTACAACAATTATATTTAATTGTAGTTGTAAATAAAAGTCCAGTAAGCAATCAGATCAAAAATCATAATAATTGGGTCTTCAGCTTCGTTGTTGTACTTATATTTGTTAACACTAGCTTAACATTGAGACGGTTTTTTGAGTGACTCTGTATGTTATCTATGGTTACCATGCTTTTGAGTATAGTTTTATCGTGTAGGCCATCTATATATCTATTTAAATTTGAACCAGCAGTTATTTCAAATCCGGCAATACTTATGTCATTCTATTTCGTTATAAAATTCAGTACATTATCACCAATGAACGAAATAAACCAATTTACGCTCGAGCATCGTTGGGATTTATTGGAATTTTATTTCCAAAACAAAGACAATTGGTTGAAAATTGCAAAACAAATAAAAAAAAATAATAAAAAAATCATCTTTTCGGATGAAGCTCATATTCATCTTGGTGGGTACGTTAATAAACCAAATTGCCGCATTTTAAACTCAAATAAACCCAAACGTGGTCTTACTAAAGCCAATGCATCCATTACGAGTGACTGTGTAGTGCGGCTTGTAGATCGGAGGCAACATTGGCCCATATTTCTTTGAAAATGAGGACGTCGCTACCATTACGGTCAATGGAGACATCTATCGCACTATGATAGCCGAATTTTTTGTGCCCGCTCTTTATGGTATTGATGTGAATGATGTTTGGTTAAAACAGGATGGTGCAACTTGCCACACATCTCATGCCACAATCGATTTATTGTGTCAAACGTTTAATGGCCGTTTAATTAGCCGAAATGGTTGGC
Source organism: Wohlfahrtia magnifica (assembly GCA_023159175.1). NCBI lineage: Eukaryota > Metazoa > Arthropoda > Insecta > Diptera > Sarcophagidae > Wohlfahrtia > Wohlfahrtia magnifica. Next base: position 4,995,241 of record JAKWBJ010000484.1, read on the forward strand.
CGTCAAGAAGATGCGATTTGACACTGTTAGACTATTTTCTGTGGGGCGCCGTTAAAGACAAATCTTATACCGACAAACCAGAGACAATTAAGCATTTGAAGGCCAACATTCGTGGTGCCATTACCGTTATACGACCCCATACACTCGAAGAAGTTCTCGAGAATTGGTCGGATCGAATGGAGTAGTGTAAGTCCATTCGCGGCAGCCATGTAAATGAAATAATATTTCATTTCTAACCGGAACAATTGTACTTTATAACAAAAAAATAAATTTGGCAAAATTTCAAACTGTTTTTGTTTTATTGCATTTGTAATTTAAACTTAATAAATATGTTAAACATCGAATTTAATGTTGCTGTAGAGAAATATGAAGTTCGATATGCATCTATTACACAATTTGATACATATTTTGTTTAAAAATTTACATATTATTCTTGCGTAAATATCTATGCATTTGAAGAGGTTATATGGAAACCATGAAGAAGACTTCAACATTCTGTTCGTATATTTTCTTGCTACACTACTCATTACGTCGTCAGCTTTAGCTTCAGCTACTACTACAATTTATTCTGTTCCAGGCCTTATATTTACCATTTGTAGTTAAGTTTACAATTCAAAGTTTTATTTTACGAAAAAAAAAAAAAAATTTTTTTTCTAAATATAAAATTAAATTATTTTTTAGTTATGTTCACCTATCATGACAGAATTTTTTTTTATATTACTAATGACTCAAAAGTGATAAAAAATTATTTTTAAAAGAAATTTTTTCTACAAATCATCTATAAATATTGGCACGATCGAAAAAAATGCCAATCACTCAATAAAAACTTCTAATGAATAACATTAAATAGTTTTTTGTTTATTTTTGTTTACTTAAAAACATCAATAAAAACAGACACAAGAATTGTTTAAGTGACTAGTGATAAATAAATCGGAAATATCGGGTGTTTTTTTACAGTTATACAAGTTTAAATTATAATAAAACAGAGAAATATATATATTTTTATTATAAATGAAACGGACCTGTGGGATAGAAAACTTTATGACATTAATGTTCAAATATGATTTCGGCCATGTGTTCGCTAGGGTTGACGCGTACAACTCATAATCTAAAACAACAATTTTTACAAAATTTTCGCAGTATATGATTTTCAGGTGTTCAATTTTCTCTGGTTTATCGATGTAGACAAGTGACTTTAAATTGGATCATTACTTGAAATTACTCTTTTATCAAAAGTTTCTTTGAGTAAATCAATTGTAGCAAGCGCTGTCTGACATGTGGCTTCGAGGTACCAAAAATTTCTAATAATGACCCTATACCGTTCACCGTTGACAATAATATTGTGACCATCGTCATTTTTGAAGTCATATAGACCAATAACTCCGCTGGCTACATGGTGCGGCAAATGAGGATACTGAGCCTATTTGATGGCGATTCCCACCTTGGGAATGATTGTATGTAGCCCACTTTCATGTTTAGCACGAACTTTGGGGTCCTTATACCCCAAAGGAATTTATGAATTTATGGTTAAACTGAATAGCTGGGAAATTTATTTATGTGATGTCGAAAAGTTAAAGCTCATCCTATGAGGTAAGGTAGAGGGTTTTAATGAACTGCATTACATCTCTTAATTAGCTTAGCGTTCATAACAGTGTTACTCTATATTGGGTCACTGGTCATGAGTTTAATCCCTGGAATAAAATGAGAGTATGTGCGAAAGAGAAACCCAACAAACTTTTATTGAACCTAAGCCATTTTTCGCTGTCTCTGTGGCTGAGTTGTTGAGGATGATCGATGTAGGTTCTATACCTGTACTGCAACATCTGAACATATATTGTTTTAATGTCGAGCTATCTCGGCTTAGAAGGTGAGGTTTCTAGGGAGTGCTGTGCTGACTCCGAAAGAGGTATTTCTTCTCTCATCAAATATGATTACTGGCCTTTTTTGAACCCTCAATCTAATTTAATGAACTTATGGGATCAAAAAAAAATCCATAACATAACATGGGTTATCATCATACTTTACCAAAAGACATTTAGATTTTTCTATCCATGGCCAGTAGAACGTTCAAAGGCTCCACGTCTAAAGTTATTTTTAAATTTTTTCTATGATTTTCTGTTTCCGAAAAGATTTAGTTAAATTCTTCATTTGACGGCTTTGATGACCTGCTGTGTTTAAACTGTACTTGGACGGCGCGATTGGGGGATATTAATAATCCAGTCTCTTCAAGCAAGTTTGTGTGACTAACCACGAGGGAGCAGAGCTTTCAAATATATCATTCCACATGACAATGAGAGCGAAACTATTCTCATTATCTAACCACAACATGGTGAAATCTGACAAAATTAGAAATTATATTTTTATTGTTATAACTTATATCTACTGGAGTAACCCTTCACGCGTTGCTGGGAGTCTTGTGTTGTATACCTATAAAGTGTATTCCTCATAAGGAAAATTTAAAGGAATGCACACGTTTAATACAGAAAAAAACACATCATCACTAAAGGGCAACTTATTTCTATTTATATATGTACTTTGATAAAAATAATAATAATAAACAGTTTTTACCTGGTGTGCTTTATGCAATACCTATTTAACACAACTCCCCCGCTTCTTGATTGATTTGGATAGATAATGAAACTTTAACATGGAACATGGAACATGGGGACTTCTCTCAGTTAATGAGCTGCACGCGACTCTATTTTTAGACTCATTGAAAGGGACCTACAGTTTAACGCCGGCTCCGAACGGCAAATGCATTAGAGAAGTTTGCAATGGCAAGTAATACTCATGACCAGTTTTACTAGCTAATGTTATGAGTTGATGCCGCTGTTGAAAAAACTTTTTATTTTTCAGATGGTTTGGTCTGGTATTGAATCGAGGACCTTCTGGTTGGTAGGCGGATGTCTTACCTACCATACCACAGCAGCACAATGCCTACAGAAGATACAAAAACATCAGTGCATTTAAAACTCTGTGGTTCTAGTTTATTGGTTTGAGTCAAGGCTGACATTGTGCTACCTTGGTAATGCCATACTTAATTTGTGTTGTTAAGGGTGTTACCAATTGCGTATTGAACGGTGTTACCGTACCGATTTTGTGTGTTACATTTGAATTAACGGAAATGAATCAAATGTTGTAGCAAGAACAAGAAAACTCGGAATTAATGTCAATTGTATATAAAAGGCGGAACATTATGCATTAGTTAGTTCAGTTATAGTTTTGCAGTCATAAAGTAAAGTCGTGTTAAGGCGTAAATAAGTGTTGAGTAATTTGTGTATTTAGTTGAAGTTGCTGTATAAAGTAAAAGTGTACAAATAAAAGAACTGTATACAAGAACAAATTTGGGTATTTGTTTTATTTAACGCAATTAAAAACACTTATCAATCTAGCCCAGTTGTTAATTGATGACGTTTCCTGACCAAGAAGTTGTTTAAACCAAACTAAGAATCTTTTACTATTACTTCACCCAAGAATTACAAAAATTAATATTTACTACTATCTTTATCAAAAAGTTCCCGGAATAACCCCAGTGTGGCGGTCCCATCGTTACGAGGTGCTACCGAATTTACCAGATTTGGCTCCTTGTGACTTCTTTCTGTTCAGTCGAGTTAAAAAACCATTACGGGGAAAGCGTTTCAGCAACTGAGCGGAAATAATGGAGAAACCGCAGACAGCACTGGACATACCGAAAACCGAATATAAAAATGCAAATGTCAAGCTATGACGCTAAGATTTAACGGGAATATCAACAACAGGTATACCAACTTAATAACGGGGGTTATTCCCGAAACTTTTTGAATAAGGTAGTATGTATGGGATATGCCACGCCGACTTATCCAATTCCATCCACTTTAAGACTAATGATTATACCAAGTTCAGAAAATGCCATTCTAACCGTTCTTTAGATATACAAAGATCAATATTTACTTTGTATGGGAAGTGTCACACCCACTTGTTTAATTTCGCCTATAAGTCGATTGATGACGTGGGTTGACTACGAAGTTATTTAGACCGAATTCAGAACTTTCCACTATACACAAAAATCAGTATTCACTTTGTATGGGAGGTGCCACTTTGTATTGTATTGACCACAAAGTCATTTGGACCAAATTTATAAGCTCTAACTATTACTGTTATGAAGATATATAATATATATATAAAAATTTTATATGGGCGTGGCACCGCCCAGTTATATTAAAACCATCACTGAAAGTACACCTTTCTAATGCATGTATTGGTTTGTAAATCGGTTTAGTGGTTCTCGAATTATAAAATGACGAACATAGGAGAACTTATTTTTATATACATATGTATGTACATATGTATATAGATATTATAAATTAATATATAAATAATAATACAATGGGAAAATTCTGAAGCAAAATTAGAAATTTGCACAGGTCAATGGTTTTGAACTTAAATCCCAAAGTACTATCTTTATTTGACATTTAAGTTACAAGCTAACGCTATAGAGGTTAACCTTTGTAAACTAAATGATAACACTGTGCGACAAAAAAAAAAATACTTGTTAAGTGATACTATTTTTCGGATAGGCGCTATCGAGTAGAACAAGGATCTGTTTTTGGATTTTTCGAAAAACCTTACAAATCTTGAGTTATGGGTAAAAAAACCGGTTATTCGGACCTTCATGTACTTATAAGCTAATAACTTAGCTGAATGTTACCCGATTTTTGCTATTACAATGAGTCTTATGTATATGTCCCTACTAGTAATTCTCATTTAGTTGATACAATTTTTAACATAACATTATCTGACGTGGTAATTGAACACTAACGAAATGGCAATCGAAACAAGCTTATTCCCATAAGCAGTTGCTTTTGATTTTAAAATATAAATTTGATTCAGTTTTTATGTCAAAAACTGATTTAACTAAGAGTGTGCTTAGCTAAGATTTAATAAAATCGATTCAGCTACCGACACCCCACATCATTTGTTTGTTTTAACCTTTGACTTATTGTAATCATATTTTCACTTCTGTTTCTCACTTTAGGTTTAGATCATTTTAGAAATGATGATATGTAATTATGTGAGTATGTAATTATTGTTTGATGATGTCAAAGTGGAAAAATTATTTTTTTATATTATATCGTTAAATAATTGTATAATGAAAGTAAAAATAAATAAAAATAATTGAAATACAAGTACGAATGAAATTTTAATAGTGGCGAATTTTAAATTTATTACTGACATTTGTATTTAGTTAACAACGACAAAAATAAAACAACAACAATAGCAATTATATACAAAAATAATGACATACTGAGATGCTGTAATAAAACTAAAAAAATAAATAAATACAAAAAAAGAATGAGTATTATTGTCCCAGGTTCATTACTTTTCAATTTATAATACTTTGCGGTATTTAAATGCTATTTTTATTTCATAAGTAGAAGGTTATATTATAAAATGAAAATATTGTATATGAAAATTTTTTTTATCTTTTTTAAAATAATTAAAAAAAAATCTATTCTCTTATCTGAAATTGTCAATATTTTAAAACATATTCAATTTGTAAACATGGGGCGTCTTATTATTGGTTGCTGATTATAAACCCAAAAATAGATTAAAAAATCCAAATAAATGCACTTGAATAAGATTTGTTTTATCAAAAGAGAAAAACCCACAGATAAATATAAAACTTATCCCAAATAAATATCAAAACAATACGATATTATTTGTTAATTTATTTAAATAAATTCTAATTTCAAATTGAATTAATTGGATGATGGAACTGAAAAATTTTTATTTAGTTTTTAAAATGGGTCAAATTGTAATTGTCAGGTTATGTAGGTTTAAGGTTTTCATAAATTTATTAAAAATGTAAATTGATTATTGGATTATAGATGTGTGTGTATATATAGCGTGCAGAGAGAAGTTGGATAGCAGCGAGATTTTTTGGATAAACCATATTTTTGCGTAAATAGCCATAAGTTAATCCAGTGTCTCTCTATTTTTTTCTTTATCGATAACACGGTGCGACAAAAAAGAACGAAGCTGAAATACCTGGGAAATAATACTACTGTTCTGATGGACGCTATCGAGTAGAACAAGGACCTGTTTCTGGAAGTTTTGAAACTCTTTCGAAATCTCGAGTTACGGGTAAAAAACCCGTTTTTTCGGACCTTCAAGCACTTATAAGCTAGTATTTAGAGAAACAGACCTTTTCAATGAAATGTCGTTTAAGTTTAGGAGACATGTGATAATAGCTGTGTGCTAAAAGGCAGAATCCAAACTCTGTAAGTGATGGTTAAGTCCCCATCTAATACTCCTTCTGATTATTGTATCACTGCGAACGACAATTATATTGTTACGTTCTAAAATTTTTAAAACGTTTGAATTCTTTTAAATTGCGTAAAATAAAATAAATGCAGAAAATTTATGTTTTACTTTACAGTTTTTGCTTTTATTTCCACACTTTATCTTTATAGAGCAACTTCTTTAACTTCCACTTAATACACAATTATTCAACACTTTTATGAACGCCTTAACATGACTTTACTTTATGGCTTTTAAATTATAACTGTACACAATGACTGCCAAACTATAACTGACTGACATAGGCAAAGCAGCGTTCATTATATACTTGAATGCCTACAGTTTAGAAAGTTCTGCAATAGTCTTAAACCCTCTCAAATCTTCTATTCGTCCATTAATTTTAAAAACGTAAGATCGTCTTACCCAAAGGTGGTCTAACTGGCAATGTTGCCAGATACACAAATAGATGCGGCATTACCAGGGTGGCACATTGACAGCCGTAATACAAAGCATGATTGGCTCACTATTTGTTTGTGAACGCAATTATATTATTACCAGGGTGGCACTTTGACAGCCGTGATACAAAGCAATAAACCAAAATCCCACAATACAGTTTTAAAGCCACTGAAGTGGTGTATCTTCTTTGTTAGGCATTTTTATTTTCGTAAAAATATGTTATATTGAAAGGACCGGGGTTAATATGCATTCCAGACTATTACTCAGTGTATCGTCAAGATTGGCTTACCATTTGTTTGTGAACGCAATTAAATTATGGTATACCCCGATTTTATTTAAATGAAAAAGTTCAGTTATAGTTTTGCAGTCATAAAGTGGCTCACTATTTGTTTGTGAACGCAATTAAATTATTACCAGGGTGGCCACTTTGACAGCCGTGATACAAAGCAATAAACCAAAATCCCACAATACAGTTTTAAAGCCACTGAAGTGGTGTATCTTCTTTGTTAGGCATTTTTATTTTCGTAAAAATATGTTATATTGAAAGGACCGGGGTTAATATGCATTCCAGACTATTACTCAGTGTATCGTCAAGATTGGCTTACCATTTGTTTGTGAACGCAATTAAATTATGGTATACCCCGATTTTACTTAAATGAAAAATACATAACTTATCTTTTGCCTGCTAGAAAGCAATAAGTAACTTTTTAGGAACGTAACTACCGCACTGTAGAAGGTGTCTATTCTAATTTATGTTTCATTAATTTTTGTGACATTTTTAAACTGAATAAATAATTTTAAAATTCAAATAATAAATGTTTCGCTACTAAAATTAATTTTAAATTACTTGTATCCAATGACCTCCATCGTCTTTCTAGGTAATACACTTTTCCCGTCTTTCTAGTAAAGCACACTATTAAAGTGATCACACTGTTGTCACACCCACTTCATTTTTATGCAAGGTGAGATGGGCGCTGTCGCAGTTACTAAAACTTAATAATTTTTGGGTGGTCGTGAAGGATCTTGCCTTTTGGTAATTGTGAAGCTAGCGGCAAAAATTTGAGCTGTTTGGGCAAGTTAGTTATGTGAAGAACTAAACTTGAGCAAGTCGCTCAAGAACAACTGAAAATATTACTGCTGTCAACCATAGTGTCCATTTTCCGTTCATCTTTGGAATTGGGCACAGAAGACATTACACCGTATTTTGCATAAAGACTTAAGTCTTATGGCTTTCAAGGTCCTATTAACAAAAGAACTTACGCCAACCGACCATTAACAACGTCGCGTCTTTGCATCAAATTGATTACGAATTTCATTGAAAAATCAGCTTGAGAGATGATGCCCATTTTCACCTCGGAAGCTACGCTAACAAGCAGAATTGTTCCATTTGTGACTCTGACAACCAAAGAATTATTGTTGAAAAACCTTTCCATCCTTAACGTGTGACTGTGTGGTACGGTTTTTGCTCTGGTGGGGTCACTGGGCCTTACTTTACTGAAAATGAAGCTGAAAAAACTATTACGGTATTTAGATTGCGCTATTTGACGATGATTAATGGTTTTCTACGGCTGAAATTGAAAGATATTTTTGTAGTCGACGTTATTTGCAACAAGACGTCAATACGTGTCACACAAATAATGATACCATCACTCTTTTGATGAATCACTCTTTTTCGTTGAAGGTACGTGAAGGAAAAGGTCCATGCCTATGGACTACAATCGACTTAAGACCTCACAAGATGGAATTCTTGAAGTTATCGAGGACATACAGCCACATATATGCGAATTGTTGATGGACAATTTCATGAAAAGAATATGGTCCTTCAAACATAGCCGTAACGACCATTTGGCTGACATTGTTTTCCATTATTACCTTCCACTTTATTATCAAATAAGGCTCTGATGTTTTCGCTTAAAATCATACGTTTTTTTTACATGTCAAAATGAATGAATTAATCGAGTTTTAATCGTTCTGAAGGATTCCTTTTACTTTCTTATTGAATTTATGAAGATTTGATCAAATTATTAAACGGTTGGGCAGATGCTTTTTCCAACTGTCAATTCAGTTGTCAAAATACTGAATAAGGTTTACCATTTCATCATACATCGTTTCACAATTGCCGAACGAAATTTCTTTGATCCTGATAATGCATCGTGAAAAGTTCTTTTTTTTTCGGATATATGTAAGCCATCAACAAGACAGATTTAAATACAATGTGAAGGCACTTATGAAAAAAGATCAAAAAAATTTCAATTTGTCGTTGCTTAGCAAAAATTAAGTAGAATCAAGGCCGAAATACTTCCTAAGAGCTTTTATAAAACCTATAAAAGAGTTATTGTCCCAGAAAATATTTAACAACAAAAACATGGAAAATTATTAAAGCACGAATTTAGTTGCCCCACTGTGCAGAAAACTCATTAATATTCTTAAAGTCAATCAACAAACAAAATTAAACGAATGCATAAAAATAGAAAAGAATATCAAATCAATTATTAATAAATAAGAAAATAAGAAGAAGAATAAATATAAAACAGAAAAACATAAGTTATTTAGAATATCCAACAAAAGAACCACAAATGCTTTTATTTTTATTTTTATTTTTATTTTTGAAGTTAAAATGTAAGAGAATAGACGTAAAACGACAAATTTTCAAGTTCAGCAACTGATGCTTGTCTTTCTCATACACAAAGAAAAGTAAGTAAGAAAAAAAACCATATTTTGTAACATCAATAGAATTCTTAAATGTATTGTATTAAATATAAAAAAGATGACACCTTTAGAAATAATAATACAATAATAAAATAATGACGTACATTGTCACGACAGCAACTACAATAATAATTTTGAAGTGAAAGCCAAAATTGGATTTTTTTTAATGCATATTTAAATAAATTTCATATGTACTTCCCCTTTAAGATTATTTCCTTTGACACTCAAGACTCGAATTAAAGCCGAAGTTTTCACTCTTCTGATAGCCATCATTAATTAAAATCAAATTATTGTTTAACTTCAATTAAAATGAAATAGTTCATAAAATTTTATGTTACGTACGTACATACATATGTAAATGTTTCAAAAAATATTTAAGACGGTTTCTTGTTGCACTCAATAGCGCCTATCAGAAAAATAGACGCCTTCACATGTATTTTAACTTTATTCTTTTCTGTCACATAGTGTTATCGAATGAACAAATTTATTATTAACGTTATCACATTTCATCAGGAACACAGATTATTTACAAAGAATTGTCAGTGCTACCCATTGGTTGCTAAAAATCTCAACTCATTAAAATACTATTTGCCAATTTCGTTTGTTACTGTTTTTCTCCAAGTTAGCCTGGGCCTTCCATACTTAGTACTGCCTTAAGGATTTCATTCTGACATATTTCTTCACGTGGCTTTCGGATAGTGTGGCCTAACCAATTCAGCTTCCGCTTTTTTACGTACTAACCTTGAAACGATGCGTGTATAAATTTGACTATTGATTCGTGAGTTGTAGCATTTTGTGTGAAGCAGCTTTTGTTATAAAAAAAAATTGAAAAAAGTTAATTTCGAGTTTTGATAAAGCATTGCTTTTTGGTGAAAAAATACAGTGGAAACGACACAATAGCTTGATAAACATTATCCGAACACTGCTCCGTCGAAACAAATGGTAGATAAAGAGTTTGCTGAATTTAAACATGGCAGTGGACGTCCACAAATTGAAGTTGCTCGAGCTAGCTGGTATTGTAAAGATATCAGTTGGTAGTATTTTTACCATTTTACACGAACAATTGGGTATGCGAAAGCTCTGTGCAAAGTGGGAGCCGCGTGAGCTCACAAATCGTGTCACATTGAATGAACTGGTCTTCGAATTGATTAACCACTCACCGTATACTCCAGATTTAGCACCCAGCGACTTTTTCCTGCTTTCAGATCTCAGGAAAATGCTTAGCGGAAAGAAATTTAAGTCCAATGATGAAGTAATCGTTGAAACTAAGGCCTATTTTGGCGAGAAAGAGAAATCGTGCTATAAAAGTGGTATAGAAAAGTTGGAAAATCACTATAATCGTAGTATCGCCCTCTAAGACAACTATGTTGAAGAATTTAATCGGGTTTTTTCAAAAAAAAAAAAAATTTTTTTTATGAATGTTGCCTAGGCAACTGTTCGTAAAGCTCTGTAGTTTCCGTTTGATTATTGTATATACGAGCCATGTTTTAGATTCGTACGGCAGTACTGATTTTATGCAAGCATTATAGACTTATACTTTTGTCACGTTCTCCTAGTTCGTTGGAGCTCCATATACTTATATCGAAATCATATGAACAGTGGTGGACATTGGGATAGCACATTTCAACTTTTCTGCATTGTAACTTTTCTGCTTTTGTTTTTTTCTAAGAATCAAAATTGAGTAAAGTATTTACTTACATGTGTTATCTACGTTGTGCTCAGTATTTACCGTAACTTTTTTTATTTTCTTACACGGTTTTTATTTTTATGTTATTTTGATTTAAAAAGATGTAACCTGCACTGGACAGCAATTTAACACATTTTACACATTTTGATATTCTTTCCTAATTTTTTGCTTAAAATTTTTAATTGATAAATTTTGTGAATATTTAACTTCAACAATTTTAATAAAAACCATAAAGCAATAAATTGAAATTGATCAAGGTACATAGCGCACAAAGGCTTAGCGTGAGGTTATTCATCAAATAAGCTCTAAAGGAATCATCGTTTGTGACGCTGCTTGCCTATTAAACTGCTATAAAAAGTTGGTGTACAACTCATTAGTTCATATTCAAGCCCACATGGGATATACAAAAGCATTGCACAGAGCGCGTGGAGTAGAAAACAACTCATAAAGAGGACTCCTTTTTTAAGGAACCTCAGTTGCAGGCACCTAAATCATCAACTGAAATTCAAAAAGAGTTCTCATCAAAATTTGGTATTGACAACACCTCTGGAACAATTAGAAGGAAAAATTTTAAAAAATGCTTGGATGCATTATACAATATAAGGCATACGTATCAAAGAAGAACTTAAGGTTCCGAATTTTATTTTGCTTGAGTATACAGTAAAGCAACCGCTATATTTGAATAATGTCGTGTGGTGTGACGAATCCAAATTTTCTCGATTTAGATTTGACAGAAAATGTTATATATAGCGTTCTTCAAACATGCAACACAACTCCAGGTACACATCAATGATAGTAAAGCATTCTGCCGGAAATGTAATGGCTTGATAATAATTATCCAAAATGCATTTCACGTACAGTAGTGTTGCTTAGAGCAAAATAGAATCTATATTTTTAATTGACCAGCTTAATCACCAGATTACAGTCCTGTAATGAATCTGTGGAATGATGTCTATCGAGTTTTTCTTCCATATGCTCCGCTGTAGCTGCGACTAGCACTATGTCATCTGCATAATTCAGATGTTCTAGGCTCTAGCTGATTCTCCATGGCATTCCTTCAGTTCCACAGTTCCACAAAGAGTAATAGAAACAACAAAAATCTTTGCTTGACTCCTGAGAATATGTTAAAAGTTTCGCTTAAAATTTCGTCGTGCACTACTCGTTCTCTAGCATTTCTGTACTGCGACTTTATCAAATTTTTATTTTATCGGGGATACCTTTTCTTGAAAGTATGGACCATATAGCCCGCAGCTGATCATGTCTAAAGCTTTTTCGAAATTAGCAAAGATGAAATTAAGGACGCGGTTGAATTCGTTACACTGTTCTTTTATCAATCGGTGACTATTTCTTTGGTTAACGCTACTTCAGTTGGGGTGGAATCCGGTTTGTTCCTTACGTAGTCGTTTGTCTATGTGCCCGAGAATGCATTTCAGCAATATTTTGTTATATAGTGTGATAGTTGTGACAGCTGATAGTTGCTTTTCGTTTCGTTTAGTTTGACATTACATTATGGATAGACTTACACCAGAGCAACGCTTGCAAATTGTTGAATTTTTTTATCAAAGTAATGGTTCTATTCGGCAAACTTCAAAATTAAAAATTTTGTTCTCCGAAAAAGCCCATTTTTGGTTGAATCAGTACCTAAATAAGCAGAATTGTCGCATGGAAGTGAGAATAATCTACAAGCTTTAGAATGTTACAGTTGATGGTGAACGTTATAGAAACATGATTAGACATTTTTTCGTACGTGAATTAGCATTAATGGGCTTCTTGGATCCAAAAGTACAGAGCCACATGTCACACAATTTACTTAAAGATCTTGTTATTTAACCCCATTGGATTATTTTCTTTGGGTTTATTTAAAATCACTTTTCTACGTCGATATGCCAGAGACAATTGAATATCTGAAAATCAACATTCGAAGAGTTCTTGGCGAAATACAAGCATATATGCTGCGAAAAGTTTCTAAAAATTAGTGTTCAAGATTGCGTCTTATACGCGCCAGCCGTGGCGGCAATATGACTAAAATTAAATTTAAACAGTAATTCATAATTTTATATTCAACAGAGCCGGTGTCAGTCGTCAGCTGGTATGTCGGTGGAATGACATCAAAAAAAAAAAAAAAAAAAAAAAAAAAAAAAAAAACACAAAGCTCTGGCAGCCAAGAAGAGGGCAGTAGTCCACATGTACAATGTGAAGCTTCAACAGTATATTCTGCTTTGAAAACTATTAAAGCTCCTTAAATGTCTGCACATTGGTCTTCGAATAATTGCCATGACATTTCATTATGTCAAGCAAATCCATGGTAGACGGTGTGCACGACTTCCCCACCTCGAAATAGAGCCACCTTTAAAGCTATATACTGGTTTACGTGGGTATCTCTGACTGCTCTACGCTCTTCGATTAAAAATTATGTTTTTGGAAGTACAATTCAAATAGTTTATGTAAAAATTCTTTATTTCTCCCTCTTTTATTTTGTTTAATTTCTCAATACAACACATTTAGGAACAAAAATTCTGAATTTTTAAAATTTTTAAATTGTCGCAAAGCGGTCCCTAATGAAACTGTGCTAGTGATGTTCCGTCCATCTTTAGTTTTCCCACAATAACCACTCATCCTCTCCAGTCAAAATGCGTTAAAACACGAATTTTTAAATTTAAATTTCTCCAGTTCCAAAATTATTATACCACTACCACAGTTCCATTAGGGACCTCTTGGACTACTCTCCCCATATAGTGTGATATTCCGGCCATCTCTAGCTTTCCCACAATAACCATTCATCCTCTCCAATCAAAATACAATTTTTCAAATTTAAATTTTTCCGATTCCCAAATTATTTCAGGAATACCACTAACATAGTTTCATTATAGACCCTTTGGACTACTCTCCCACTATAGTGTGATATTCCGGCCATCTCTAGTTTTCCCTCAATAACTACTCATCCTCTCCAGTCAAAATGAGTTAAACTACAAATTTTTTAAATTTAAATTTCTCCAGTTCCAAAATTATTTCAGGAATACCACTAGCACAGTTTCATTAGGGACCACACTCCTCATATGGTGTGGTATTCCGAGGCATCTCTTAGTTTCCCATGGAATGGAGATTACCAATGAACCGCAGAGAAGAATAATTTTAAAAAAATAATTTTCTTAAATACATTTTCCACTATTCCACAATTTTTAGAGCTTTGGCTCCAAAGCTGATCTACAAAAGAAGGTCTGGAGCACCATTCCAACTAGGATGTCCTCCTTATTCCAGGCATATATATTTTGGCAATAACTTCTTTTACTTTAATTTGTAGTTACTGTTAAAGTGTTAACAGTACTCTGTTAACGTAAAAAATGGCTGAGCTGAAAAACCTGGTTAGCGTCTTTGCCAGTTAAATTTAAATTTATCTTCACACACATCCTTTTTTATTATGGTTGAAACTTGTGTAACTATAAGAAAACACCCAAAATATTTTTTTGCATAAAGAAAGCAAGTCAAGAATTTAAAGACATGAACTATAGTACGTCTGGAAATCATCTCAGATTAAACGTAACTCCAAAAGCGTATAATCAACTCAGACGTTATATCTGTGTTACTTCATGGATGTGAAACATGCAACACATTTGCAAGAGCCAAACGAAGCAACGAAGCGCTGACGTATTAAAGTGGGAAGGGAAGATGGGATAGGCCATATATTGAAAAAGCCTGAAGGATATATAAAGTCAAAAAAACCCTTGGATGTAATCCATAGGGCAGATTTACTTAGGAGGGTGAATATAACATGGAATGAAATAAAATTGTTAGAATTAAGAAAAACACTACAGGAAAACTTTGTGGATCTAGGTGCCACCTAGGATTTTGAGTAGTAATAGTAAAAAAGTCAAGTCTTTTTTAATTAACAAGCTAACAATATTACCACCACACGTCATAATAATTACAGTTGTGTTAGCGATTTTATTTAAAATAAATGAGGACAAAAAGTGAAACCACTTTATCATCACTGGTCACCTATAATGTGGAAATTTTCTTACTTTATTTTTTTTATAATAAATTGTTTTTTCTTAAAAAGATATAAATTTTGCCAAATATACATATGTATGTGCATATATATTAATAATAAAAAAAAATCTAACGACCACACCTCAATCAATATAATTTCGAAGAGAAAAACACACGAAATCAAACCATTAAATTATGAATCAATCAGAGACTTAGGACACGCAAGTACAGTGGTACAGAAAAAGAAATATAATTTATAGAAGCTCATAGGCCATTAGTTAAATGCGCGTAGTTGCTAAAATTGTTTTTTTATTCAAAATTCTTTCTAATTTAAGGCATCAATAAGCCCTGTCAGTGAACAAAATGTTTTTGGGGGTATGCCAGAGCTCCTACAATCGATGTTAAATTGATTTCAATGAGTGATCTTGCACACTTTTTCACTTCAGACATGTGCTGTTGTCTTACCTTAAAAGATGACAAATGATTTTAAAGAATAATTTCTAAATTGTTTCTTCAAAAAAATAGCATGTAAATGAATTGGTATTACAATATGAATAACATGGCTTATAATTACATAAGTACTTAATGAGTACTTAAGTTTAGCATAGTAAACAGTACCATTTACCTTTAAAATAATAATATTTAAAATAGTATTAAAAACATAGAAATTTTTACATACATAGGGCCCAAATACTTTTTTTCTCAAATTGAATTAAGTTGTACTCTCCCAAAAATGCAGCAATTAATTAATTATCGTGACACTTCTAAGCGATAACGAAAACATAACAAACATCCTACGCAAAATATTTATTAATTTATTAAATTTGCCTCTTTTATTTCCACAATCTATTGTGGCATCTGCCACACAAACCTGATCCTAAATTGATTGTAGTGACAACTTAAAGTTGCTCAATTCATTCATTAGCATTCTTCCCCCAAAATATTCTTAAAAAACTGCATTAATCTTCTACTAATGCCTTATGCTCAGCGTAAATGATGTGTGTGTACGCAGCACAAGTTTTTTTTTACCACAAACTCTTCCCATTCCAAGGAGACGGGTTTAATGAACTCTCTTACAGTTTTTCAATTCATTTTTTATGTTTTTAATTAAAATACTGTGTGTGTCATTTATTAAATTTATTTGCCTTACGAATCTTTAAAGACATCAAATTAATGTTAAACATAATCGCGGATATATGTGCTTTTCAGGTAAACCATATTCCAAGCAACACTTGGATTTTGGTAAGGAATACTAAAGTGTTGCGAAAGTACACGTAAGCATTTTATTATAAAATTTTATAGAATTTCTATAAAACAAACACGAAGAACGAAAGCAATGCTAAAATTATTCAAATAGAAGTCGGTAATGCAGTATCCATTAACTTCAGAATTATAAAACACACTTCATTTCTCAAAAATTATTTAGCAATATATCACAAAAGAGTGAAAGTAGAGCATCGATAGTCTTCCTCGGAATGGTCTCATTATTAACAAGTCAGCTACATATTTATATCAATACTAAAATTATTCAAATATATGTATGTCGGTAATATAGTATCAAGCAATTAAAAAAATTTCTAACACTCATAACAGAACGTCCTCATATTTGAAAAAATTTTGCTACTCGTACATGATTAAAGGTTGATAGGTTTTATATTATTATATATATTTTTACTAATGACATCCGATTGTTACAAATGTTAGCAAGTAATGTCACCTTCCAGACATGGCTTCATGCTTGGCGAATTTGTGTCCATTATAATTGTAGACTTAAGGTGCATAATATTAAAGACGCATCATATTTTCCCATTTGGCTAAGTTTTGTCTATGGTAGGTTTTATATCAATAAGAAAAATGTTTATTATCGAAACGAACAGAAGTGTTTGAGAATGATTGTTTACTGCGGCTTAAGCTGTGGCAGCATTATCGTATTCCTTTTTGAACGCTAACAAGACAGCCACTTTAGATGATCTTAAAAATGGGGAAAATTATAGACACTCCGACTGTTTTCAACTTTCTTTTTATTTCTAATAAATAACAGGATGACATTATGTCGCCCCTGAACAAATAGAATGTTAAACTGTGTTGGGTTCTAGGGCACTGCGACATAGTGCAGAACGAGCTTGCTTATGAACTGGCGAGAGAGGAAGCGACGAAGTGTATGGACTTGGTGGACGGGTCTGAACATATGCGTTCATCGAAGAATAGATGGATCGTGGAGGAGGTGAGACTGTAGAATCTCCAGGCTGCTATAGCCTAGAATTGACAGCACAGGCACCCTTGAGTTCTGCAAAGTGTGTGTATTTGAAGGATAGCTGGAGACGGTAGAACACATACCGTGTTTTTGCATTGCAATCCAAAAGAATTTTAAGAATTTTGCTTAAGCTTTAGCGGAATCAATTTTCTTTTTTTTTAATTTTCTTCTTTTTAAATCCTTAAAAATCCTCCTGTCTGCTGAGGCAAATCATCTTATCTTGGCAGACTTGGACATTACCAATAACATTTTGTAATTAATTACAGGTCAAATTACGTATGATAAGTACTAATTGAATAATTTGTAGTAGGTGGTAGCCAATTACCAATTACATGTAATTTGTAATCAGTGGTTGTCAATTACCAGTTATTAATTACTAATTACATATGATTGGTAATTGTTACCTAAAATTAATTTAAAATTGGCAGAAATTATTTTTAAAATAAATACATACTAATTAATTGGTAAAACTAAATTACTAATTATTTGTTATGGGTAATTGAAAAATTGTTTGTAATTGTAATTGCTAATTGCAAATTATACATATTAGAAGCTCTATGTATTAAGACGCAAAGGCTTTAAAGTGTGGTCTTCAACAAACAGAAGACTAAACTTAGATTATTCAATTCCAGCGTAAGATCTGGTCTGCTATATGGATGCGAAGCATGGAAATTAGCACTGTAAGTCGCAAACAGATTGCATGTTTTTATTAACAAATGCCTGCGGATAGTTTTTCGAATCTTCTGGTCAGCAGTTAGTTAAAGTAGAATTAAAAAAACGTAAGAGAAATTGAATTGGTCATACACTACGGAAGACAGAAACCTGTATAGCCAGGAGAGCGATTGAGTGGAACCCTCAGAGGGCGGGTAAAGAGACTTGTACACAATTAGTAACGCCAACTAGTGCACAAAGCTAAGCACCGCGTAGATGGTCGGAACTTTTCGAGAAAACTTGTTAGGGCCCCATGCTTCCCGAAGGAGTGAAAGAAACAAATATAAAGGCATTAAATAATACAGAACAACGACCTTTAATGAACTATAAGGTACATTCACATTACGACAATATTTTTTAGTGCTCGGTAGTAACTAAAACAGTCAAACAGTTGAACTACGTAATTTATTGTGCAGTCCTGCCTAGGTGCTTAACAGAAGCGATTAATATGACGCCTTTATTCTCAAATACTGTGCTGCTGTGGTATGGTAGGTAAGACACCCACCTACCAACCAGAAGGTCTTCGGTTCAATACCGAGCCAGACCAGACCATCTAAAAAAAGAAAAAAGTTTTTTCAGTATCACCGCATAACGTTTTACTACTATTGAAAACTTCTCTAATGCATTTGCCATTCGGAGCCGGCGTTAAGCTGTAGGTCCCTTTCAATGAGTCTAAAAAAGAATCGGGATAAAAGAATATTTAATTAAGCGGATTGATAGAAGTGGGTATTGGAGTCCGGCAAGGGTGTGTCCTGTCACAGCTTCTATGTTTAGTATTTAGTATAGTTCTGGACACGATCTTTGAGAAAACCCTCTTCGACGGCAGAGGGATAACATGGGGTCTGCAAAGCCGGCTAAGCGACATCGATTATGCGAATGACATCTGTCTCTTGGCTCACAGCTTTCCGGACCTTGAGACAAATTTACGTAACGTAACACTGGCAGCGGAAGCGGCTGGTTTGAGGATAAATGTCGCTAAGACTAAAACTCTCCGTTTAACGCGACGTTCCGAAAATTATTTTTATTGGCTATGAAGAAATTGAGGACGTCCTTCAATTTTGCTAAATTGGTAGTATTATATTCGCAAACGGAGCTTCTAGCGAAGATATTGAGAACTGCTTGCAGAAAGCGTATCAAACTTTTGGCCGTCTACGACCAATGTGGAAATCATCCATATTTTTGTTACGTACGAAAATTACGTATACAATGCCAATGTAAAATCCACCTTTTTGTATGGAAACATGAAACGCTGCCACTCGCAATATGAAAAAGTTAAAAGTTTCGTGAATTGCTGTCTTCGCTGGATCCTGGGCATTTTCTGGCCAATAACTGTGTATAATCATTCGCTTTGGCGCAGAACAAGAACCATTGGCGATTGAGCTAAAAAGGAGCAAATGACGGTGGACTGGTCACGCTCTTAGAAGGAATCTGAAGGATATTAACAGAATTGAAATAGATTGGAATCCACAGGGAAGGGGAAGAAGAGGACGCCAAGCCCACACATGGAGACAACATATTGAGCCTGAACTGAACGGTGGCGGCAAGAGTTGGAAAGAAGTGAAGACGCAAACACAAAGCAGAGAGTTATTCGGGGAATTTATTGAAGCCCTATATCCCTTTCAAGATCGATTGGTATTTATTATTATTATTTAATTTCAGACTTCACCTACAATATCTCTATCTACCGCCTTAAAAGTTATAATTTTATCTACATTAACCTTTAAAGTATTGCAATAATTATTTAAATAAAGTATCTTTTCACGATGTAACAACTTTTGTTTTTTTGTTATCATTTTTTCGATAAGATAAATTTTAACAAGTACCGCGGACGTTATAAAGATATGCTGTACCATCCCTTATCGACTGCTATTTACCCAACAATTTCATTAAAAAAACAACGTAATTGAAGTATAAAAGATAAATATTAAACACCCTTAAAAAAAATTAAAAATAAAATTAAAAAAAACATATAATGAAAGTACAACAATAAATAAATAAAAATCGTGCAACCGAAACCATTTTTCTTTTTTTCTATCGAAAATTTATGGAACCCACCCTCTGTTTTTAGCAAATTATTTTGATAAAATTGTTGAAAATGAAAATATTATTGCAAAAAAAAAACAAATTATTAATAACAACCCACAGAGTAAAACAAACCAAATTGAATAATTAAGTATAGAAGAGTAACGTATGGATTAAATGAAGTGTATGTATCTCTACTATTTCAAAGGGTGCAGAGAAAATAATGGTAGTTTCTTGTTTATTTCAACAGTAGCGCATTATATTGTACCCGATAAACGATAATTTTATTGAAACTGTCCAAGAATCCAAGTTAAAGTTCACTTTAGCAAGAAAAAATGTCAAAAAGTTCAATTTTGTCTTTCATCGCTCAGTTACATCTTAAACCGCGTTCTTCTGAACTTAAATGTCGTGTTATGGCACGGTTGGAAACTCACTGGGTAACCTAATTAAGCCCATTCGGGTTTGTATTCCAAAAAAACCTTTATAGTTTTTTTTTACAACAAAAATAAGTATAATTTATGTATTGGGACTACAAATTAATTCGGTCTGTTTTTTCGCTCAAAAGAGATAGTGAAATAAGATGAAATAATAAGATGAATTAACAATTCTATCAAATCTCCGCTTACATCTTTCCCTACCTTTGACAATTTCCAAATCGCGTGTCAGAAAAACTTCTTCGGTGACATGCTAAAAGATACACTCATTGCTCTTTATATCCCATGTGGGCTTGAATATGAACTAATTAACATAAACTTTTTATAGCAGTTTAATAGGCAAGCAGTGTCAGAAACGATGACTCCTTTAGAGCTTATTTGATGAATAACTTTTCGCTAAGCCTTTGGCCTAGATAGGTTCTGAAAATGTAGGCCGTAAAT
This sequence comes from Wohlfahrtia magnifica, assembly GCA_023159175.1. Classification (NCBI taxonomy): domain Eukaryota; kingdom Metazoa; phylum Arthropoda; class Insecta; order Diptera; family Sarcophagidae; genus Wohlfahrtia; species Wohlfahrtia magnifica. Next base: position 5,016,221 of record JAKWBJ010000484.1, read on the forward strand.
CGCAATGCCGTAAAACGAGATGAATACGTGTTGCTTTTACTTCCCTTACACTTTTTGTCAAAAAAACAGTAAATCCACAGTTTTTAGCCATAGAACGAGGAAATTTGCGCCGTAAAGTGAATGTGTTTCATAATACAAACAGGCCGTATTGTTCAAAGAATACGGCGAATGTAGCATTTGATCGTTTCTAATCATTGTTTTCAAACTTTTGCGAAGTAAAGATAGGCGTTGTCATGCAAAATAATAACTAAATCATTTCTGTCTTATTAATTATTCCGGCCGTTTTTTTCATAGTGCGGTCCGCTCCGATCACCGAGTTTTAGTAGCTCATAGTATACAATGCCGTCTTGATCCCACCAAGAGTGCAAAATTGCATTATAAATAGTAAAAGAACGTGTAATTGTATTAATAAACAAAAAAAAATTGTCGACTTGAACGAAATTTGGAAGCAGTTATAAAACCCAATAAAGCCCGGTGTGTTGGGTTTTTTAAAAAAAAACATTGGGTGTTGCCAACCCTGTGTTGTGGTGAACGAGCTTATCGTAAAGCCTTAAAAACAAACGAATAACATTGAAATAACAATACTACTGTTTCTGAGCTATAGCAAGCAACCTATTTTACTGTTTTATGGATAACTGTGCGCAAGTGCATCAAGTAAAACCGTCGCGGTGAATGAATTGTGCTATAAACAGGCTTTACGTAAGTTATTGTGGTCTTGACAACTCTATCTCTCAGCGCCACAGTCAACAACAGCCACTAAATGGATTTCGTTATAAATTCAAAAGCGTGAACATAACCTTAACACTGGCAGCGAAATATGCTTGAATTTTAATTTGTTCAGACAATGCTTATGGTATTTCCAGTAACTAAGATTTTTGTGGCCAGAACATTTTAGCGGAATAACAAGCAACATGTACTTCTTGCTGGTATTATTATTGGGAAGTTAAGAAAGAAGAGAAAAAAATGCATATCGTTTGTGACTTGTAAGCCCTCTTACATTCACATTAGGAGTTTTAGTAACTTTTAAGATCCGAAGCAGAAATAAGTGAATGTGTGTTTATCTCGAAGACTGTTTTAGTTATCAAAATGAACTAATAGCCTTTAAGTGAATTTGTCTATCCGATTTTCCATAGAAATTTTGTCTTTCGAAATACTATATATATATAATCCATTAATTGTATAGTGGGTGCTCCAGTAGGCTAGTGGATAGTGTACCAGTGCGCTAGTATGAGGGCTGTGTGTTCGATCAAGGGAATCGACCTGTTCCTCTACGCCGAGCATAGTCACTCTGCTAGTAATAATTAGAATACAATTTAATATTGTTTTGGAATTTAAATAATAAAATAAATAAATAACAATATTTGATGGTCTTAAAATAAATCGCAGTTTCTTAAGTTATCGACAATTGTTCAATTCTTTAAACGAACTTGAATGTTACCAATTACATTTTATAATTAATTACAGTTTCAAATACTAATTAAGTGTAATCAATAATTGATGGTTGCCAGCAACCAATTTTATGTAATTTGTAAATGGTGATTGCCAATTATCGATTACATGTTATTATATTTGTAATTGGAGAATCTTAATTGATGATTGCCATAATCAGGGAAACCAGAAATAGCTCTTCAAAACATGCAGTAAAAATCCACAAATATGATCTACAAATGAAAAAGTATGCTTCAAAATCAAAAAATCGTTTTTCGTTAATAGAAAAAAAGGTTTATTCAGCAATTCAATATCTTTTGAATATATTTAATTTAATGTAAGATATGAAAAATTAAATATACAAAAAACAACACAACAGTATAAAAAATAAATATTGTAAAATTTTCGAACGGAAAGCGTCGTCTGTTACATCTGAGAAAACATTTATACATTGAAAAATGCCAATTTCTACTGATGTAATGGGAACTTCTTTTAAGGATAACAATTCTTGCGATCATATTTTAAAACTTGATTTGAAGAAGAAGATTTATTAAGTTCTTTTCGTAGATATTGACAAAATTTTTTTTGCTTAGTTTTAATATTACCGCAAGGCTCTGTTTTTTCTCCTACTCTTTTTCTAATATTTCTTAACGACTTTCTTCTTCTCATTTCTAATCCTATCTACTCTTTTGCGGATGACAGCAACATTTGTCACTCATATTCTTTTGATCGTAGACCAAGCCTTTTGGAGGTTGGGGTAAGAAGGATGAATATGGACGACACACTCACAAGTGTGTGACCTGGTGAAGGTCTCGAGTGGGGTCGTGCGAACATGGTCGATTTAATACACGTAAAACTCAATTTTGCTTTTTAACACACAGACGTGGTGGTGTGCTGTCATCTGTGTCAATGGGTAATGTGGATATTGAGGAATCAGATGCTCTTGATGTTATGGGCATGAGATATCACTGTGACGTTCGTTGGAATGATCACATATTTCAAGTGTCGAAAGAAGCATTCAAGTGCCTTAGTTTTGTGAGACGGTGCAGAAAATACTTCACTCCATCTGATCTCCTTAATATTTACAAGACCTATATCCGACCCAAAATGGTATACAACTCTCATCTATGGGCCGGTGCTCCAGTCTATTTTGGAGCTTCTCGACCGCGTACAGGAGTGGGCGAAGATGCTCATCAATGACGGTTGGGTAGCCAACTCTATCGATTCATTGGAGCACCGTCGCAATGTGGCGTGTGTTTCATTGTTCTATCGGTATTATAACGGAATGTGTTCTAACGAAATTAAGGAATTAATTCCTAAAAATCATATATTTTTACGTAGTACTCGTATTTCTCGTAGAGCGCATACCTTTGTAATTGATTGTCCAGTAGATCGCACAACGCATTATAGGGAGAATTCGTTCTTTGGTCTCACTGTTCGGTTGTGGAATAATCTTCCAACGAAAGTATTTCCTGCCACTTACGACATGAGTAAATTTAAATCTAACGTCCTTAAACACTACTCCCTCTGTCCACCTTCCAATAACCTATTTTCCTAGTACCAGCACAATACACTGCATGAGTTGGGGCCATCCCCTGGGTGCTGGTCCTATATAAAAAAAAAACATTTTATATTGCAATCTTTCATCTTGCTAATGTTTTGAACCGACCCTTTTGAATGTATTGAAACTTCACATTATTTAATGCGCTAAGAACTTTTAAGATCTTTTCACAATTGTAAGCGTAGTAATTGTTACATCTACTGATATCCATAAGGGTTGGTCTTTTGTGCAATTGCGTATGTCTTCTCAACATTTTTGGTAAATATTTTTAATATACAGGGTGGGCAAATTTGTGGTTAGGAAGTAAATTGGCTGTCAAATACTGAAATGGTAAGAATTAAGCTGTCAACCTTTGACACTTATTTATTAAAAAATTTGAAACTTTAACTGTGGAACGCTACACTCTTGAACAAGGAATTTTAATTGTGAAAATTTTACTACCAAAAAACTGAACGAAACAACATATTTTTTCACAAAATCATCTTTAGTAAAGAGGCCCATTTTCAATTAGGCGGTTATGTAAACAAACAAAATTGTCGTATATGGGGCTCACAAAATCCACAAACAGTCCTCGAAAAACCATTACATCCAAAGAAAGTAACCGTATGGAGCGGTTTGTGGTTAGGCGGCATCATAGGCCAGTATTTTTAGAAAATGAGCAAGGAAACACCGTCACGGTGAATTCTCTGTGCTATAAAACTATGATAACAAATTTTTGTGGCCACAATTTGCTAATGTTGACATCAGTGACCTTTGGTTTCAGCAGGACGGTGCCACAAGCCACAGAGCCAGCCAAAAAATTCAGTTATTGCATGAGAAATTTCTTGGTAGCGTAATTTCTCGATTTGGCGATGTCAATTGGCCGTCTCGTTCTTATGTCTTAACGCCGCTGGATTATTTACTCTGGGGCCATTTGAAAGACCGGGTTTACGTGAAAGATTAATTTAGACGCTGCATTGACCAGATAAGCGAAGCTTTGTTGCGAAATGTCGTACAAAATTTTGTGAAAATATCAGATTTCTGCCGACGTGCTAGAGGTGGACATTAAATTCCATTATTAATTCCCATATTTCTATTTATATAGGTATGAATAAAACTGGAAAATGTGTGTTTAAGCCAATTTACTTCCTAACCTCAGATTTGCCCACCCTTTACAAACAATTTTGAACGCTTTCTGATCGCACTTGATAGTTTATATTCTTCTACAAATTGTTTAAGATCCTGGTAAACGGTAATAAACTTAACTGAGATATAAGTGACACAATAAGTTTCAATTGACAGATAATTCAAAAATGCCATGACTTGGTCAGAATTCATAACAAAAATTTTGTTTTCTCATATAACATATATATTTTAGAGCACAAGGTTTAAAATGCTCTTTAAATACGAAGAAAATGTCGAAAACATGTTCTTAAAACTGAAATATTAAAAAAAATGCTATTATGAGCAAAATATTCAAAAATACACACTAACAAATCTATGCCTTACATACGACTTGAAAAATAACATGCAATAGCGTTTTTCTGGTTTCCCTGTAGAAAATTAATTACATTAAATAGAAAATTAATGACTTAAATTTAGTCAAAAATACTAGGCATTACTTTCATAATTAACAGTCATTTGTTATATTACTTAATTTGTTCTATTTACTTAAATAAATAATTCTTAAAAGTTAAATGTGTGTGAAGATAAATTCGAATTCGCCAAGACGCCAACCTTACTTTTTTAACATACACAAATTTTGCGTTAACAGAGTACTGTTAAGAGATTAACAGTGATTACATACAAAAGGTAAAATATCGTCAGAGGATAAGTGAATATTCCGGGAAAATATGAAGGTGCTCCCATAAACCACTGTATAAATATGGTTGCGAAAAGGGTCTACAATAGTGTCCATATAGTAGCATGTCTGGAAAAATCACCGGATTTGAGAAAATCGAATTTTAAAAAATCACCTTTTTGAAAAATCTGAAATTTCTTGGGAGGATGAGTGGATATTTCTCTAAAATATGGAAGTGCTCCCCTATACCACTATATACAAATGTTTGTGCCAAGGGTCCTGTCATCCTCCTAAGAAATTTCAGATTTTTCAAAAAGGCGATTTTTTAAAATTCGATTTTCTCAAATCCGGTTTTTTTTCCAGACATACCACTACATGGGTATTGTCATTGGTCACTTTCAATGAGTCTAAGAATATATGGGGTGCAACTCATTGATTTTGCTGCTTGGGATGTTACGGGAGTTGTGTATGTATGTACATATGTAATTGGTAAAATTCAACTGCCAGTTAAATGTAGTGAGAAATTGAAAAATACTAATTACTTAGAATTGTAATTGATAATTGCCAATTGCAAGTTTCTAACTACAAAATGTAATAGGTACAGTATACATATGTAATTGGTTTACCTGTATGAAATATTTGTAGTATTTTGCTGAATAAGAATTTTTGAAAAAAAAAATCCCTCAAAAATTTGTTCTTCAGTTGCATTAAATGACAACTTAATTTTCTTGACATAAAAATTTTGTTATTCACTGTAAAGATTTTTTTTAATTTACTATATAAATATGTTAGTACATGTGTATTATCATCGTTTGTTTGTACTTTTTATACAAAAAGAAGAACAACAATCATGTGAATATTTGTTTAAGTTTTTTTTTTTAATTCTTATTGAATAACTTAAAAAAGATGAAGAAAAAATTAAAAGAAAAAAAAAATACAAAAACATAACGAAGTCCAAAAAAAGTTAATTAAAAGTAAAACTTACACATATGGTGATGGTAACTAGAGACGTCTTAACGCGTTAAATGCAGGTTAATCCAAACGTTTGTAAGAAATCTTTTACAGGCAAATGCTGTACATGAAGAGTAATGCAAAGAATTACAAGTGTTCGTAAATTTACATGCAAAAAAATTTTAACAAATTTTCACGAAACGGATTTTTAAAAAGTGGACCACAATTTTGTGTTTTGTCTTTTTTCCACTATTATTCACTTTTTTTTTTTTTGATCAGCTTAAGGTGCTAATTACGCGAGATAAACACAATTTTTTTAATTATATTCGCCACAAATTACCAAACGACACGTGAGCTATTTTTACTATACGATACGATACGATACGATACAGTATGATATGATTGCTAAATTGTTGCTTTTATTTTACATATTTGTAGATAAGTTGTATTTAAAATACTTGTACAAGCCAATTTAATTAGTTTTCTTTTATTTTTAATTTTTTTTTTTTTTTCAATACTTTCAATTACTTTTCCTTCTATTTTTTCAATTCATCAATTTTTTTATTCAATTTTCTTATTTGTTTTTATTTCTGTTATAAGTTAATAGATACACAGTTTGCAAAACATTTATTTTTAAAACACCTTTAAATTATAAAAAAACACCATTAGAGATTAAATAAATTTCCCTTTTCTTACTTTTATATACATTTTCGAATTTCTTTTTTTTCACATTTTTTTTTGTTGGTTTAATTTTTGCGGGAAAACTAAAATAAACATTTGAACGTAATTCTTATTCGTATAGAAATAAATAAAATTAAACTTTTGGCAAAATGTCACTTTTGCCTATTCGGCCCCCCGCCACCGATAGCTGGCTGGCTGTTGATTGCGTTTTTTTTTTCTCGGTTGAACCGAAAGAAATTTTTCTGTCTCTTGACAAAAAGTCGTTAATTGAACGAGCAATCTAACAAGTTTTTAAAGGTTTATAAGTAAACTAGACTATAAAGTTGTGTAGTGAACCCATCTGTTAAACGTTTATAGCTCGATAGTTCATTTTTACGGGAATTAAAATTTTTGTTCTTCTGTTAAAATTAGAATTGACTTCTTTGATTCGACGTTCACAACTGATATACCACATTGACCAAAAAGTTAGCGGAATAACACCCGTATGGCGGTACCATCATACCGATTTGAGTTTTTTTTATGTTAAGTTGCTACATCTGTTGTTGAAATTCCCGCTAAATCTTAGCGTCATAGCTTGACATTATTTCTATGTGTGTTGACGATTTTTTACAAGTTTAGAAATGGACTTAAATTTGCAACAACGAACTTGTATTAAATTTTGCGTAAAAAGTGGATTTAATGTTGCGCGAAAGTTGGAAATGTTGGAAAAGTGTTTTGGCAACGATTCTCTAAATAAAACGGTCATTTACCAGTGGTACAAGCGGTTCAAAAGAGGTCAATCGAAGATAAAAACATTGATAAAGTAAAAGAAATATTGGTCAATAACCGCAAATGAACCATCAGAGAGATAGCGGAGTACTTGAACATTGCCTATGGATTCGTTCAAGATATTTTGGTTAATGATTTGCGTGTCCGTGTTGAGGTCACAAAAGACATGATTTGCGAGGCTGAATCCTATTCCACAGTCATTAAAAGGATCATTACTGGAGACGAGACGTGGTTTTATGAGTACGACACGCAATCCAGTCATCAGGCAAGTGAATGGCGTTCACCAAATGAGCCGAGACCATTTTCAGCCAAAAAAGAAGCCAATGCTCAACGGTGTAGTGCACCAGGAATTTTTTCCAGAAGGCAAGACAGTAAACAAAGAGTATTATTTGGGCGTTATGTTACGTTACGTTTGCGTTAAGCAATTCGCCGAAACAGACCAGAATTGTGGGCAGAAAACTCATGGATTTTGCACCATAATAACGCACCATCGCACCGTGCCATCATTATTCGAAATTTTTTGACGAAAAGTGCAACAAATACCAAACACTGATGAACATACCAAAAACCGAATATAAAAAATGCTTCGATGATTGGATCAAGCGCTGACATAATTGTGTTGCAGTCGATGAGGAGTACTTTGAAGGGGACAATATAGATTTATATGAATAGACTTGTATTTTTAATTTTCTGAATAAATTCGTAGAACTTTTTGATCAAAATGGTAGTATAAGGTCTTCTTATTGATATACATACACCGATGACTCGATAAAAACTGGTAGTGTTGGCTGCCCTTTCATAACAGCTAGGTATTAGGATTTTTTGGAAGCTACCACACTATAGCAGCAAAGCAGCCATAAAAGGGTACATAGCATATTGAAAACTGCCTGGTGTCTCTAAAGGAAATATGTAGTGCGCTTCTGAACATGGAGGACATAAGAGAAGAAGAAGAACTTGCGCAAGCAGCTAACACTACAGATTAATATGAAGCAATTCGAGACATCAAAGTTTCCTCAAAGAAGCATAGACAATAAATATCGTACGAACTGCCTGCGAGGTAAATAAACTAAAGGGTTAGCTAAGTGCTACAAGACCAGATAGATCTGCCAAAAATTCTTGTATTAATTGTTCATATATAGGGGGTTTGACAGATGGCCTTGATTTCGCTTGATCTGCAAGAATTTTTACAGCTTGTCAAGAATCAAGAAAAAATATGGTTTGTCAAGATTTTTTAAAACACATTTTTTTCAAGTTTTCTTTACACAAAGTTTTGTAAAATACTATTAGAAATTTTAGAAAATGAATAACTTAAAGCGTTTTAAGTGTGTTTCTTAGTTTATCTAAACAGTTTAGAATCAAATTTTTATAACAGATTTTCGAAAAACTTGATAAAGTTGACCAAAAATGAAATACATTTTTCTTAAGTTTAAAACGAGCTTGATAAAACCAAATATGTGCCGTTTTATTCGATATCCTTTTGCTATTTTTGGGGTAAAGCCATTAGTAATTGGCAGTCCTCTATTCAAAATTTACACCATTAAGACTTCTGCAGACGCCGAAACAAATGATAATATGAAGGTGTAAAGCCCGGGCTATATAGTTGATGCATTAAAATTTCCCGGCCAAGCTCTCTCAATTTCTGTCTGTTCATCAAAGACGTGTGTGATCTGGCGTTGTTATGATGAAGACAACACCTCTACTCTTCTATCAATCGTTTGATCAGGTTGTTGAAGCTTATAATGAACAATTCCCCACCAATACCACCAGACACAGAGCATTACATTTCTTGGTGTCAATCCCGGCTTCCAGGCTACTCCTTGCTTGGCCCATAATCATTTTCGCACATTATTGTTTTACGTAAATCAATTTACATAGCGACATTACAGAGCCATCTACGAACAATTTGTAAAAGAAGTTTTTCAAACACCAAAATTGTTGACTGTCAAGATTGTTTTCAAAATAAAGATTTTTTTCTATAAAAGTCAGCAATTTACCAATGGTTAATCTGGCAACACTAATATATTATCCATTATAATAACTTCGGTCGGGGTGGCGTGGTGTATAGGTTAGAGTGCACGTATATTAACACAAGCGAGCCAGGTTCGAGCCCCAGCAGAGGACATGACGAAATAATTTAATTATCGTTTCGTCTGTATTTAATGTTTAATAAAGAGGCTTCAACTTTCCCTTCAGACGAGTCCATTTTAAAATAAAAAAGAAGCCTCCTGACCTTCTAGTATTCCTCTGGCGATGATGACAAACATCAGACGAATGATCAGGAAAAAACGCCACCTACTGGGAAAAAATTAGAATGCTAAAGTAAAGATCACCACCAAATACAATCGATATGGAGGAGGTTAAAGTGGATTAATATCATCAACTTAGCACGAAAAATCAACTTGGTTAATGAAACTGAAACAAAGCAATGAATAAATGCTTTGTGGAAACCAATATACATACTCCCCAAAGTGACGAAGAAAAAAAAAATAATAACTTCGGTAGAAGGTTAATGATAAAGAAAAAAGAAATCAACTGAACATCATCTCTGTCATGCATTTAAGAATTCAGCGGTAGTAAAGTACAATACCCAAGTCTCTCGTCGTCGTGGACGCCCAAAAATATTCCAGCACACTGCCAAAACGCGTGAACTGACTGCAGCAGTTTTTTGATGGAGTGCCACAATAAGAACAGCTGCTAAAAGAATCCCTTGGAAATCAATTATTAAGGCAGTTTGATCCTGAGCTGGAGAATTGCAGACGATATGGATATACCCTCGTCAATAAAGCGTGTTTTAAACAATTCAAACTTTTGGTAGGCAACTACTATAGGAAAAGATTTGAATCTTTTATCAGGCAATCTATAAAATAGCCTGAGAATAATAACTGGTCTTTTAACTAGACATTGCAGATTCAATAAGCACTTGCATACAATGGAATAGTTTCAGATCCAATGGGTAGACTCTATGAGGAGAAAACTGAATAACCGGAGCACATACTAGGTTGTGTGAAAGCTATGACTGCTAACATCAACTGATATCCTGGATATCGTTAGGGTGTCGAAAATGGAAGAGATATTATAGGAAAGCTCCTATTCTATTCTGGGTCAATTTAAACGGTAGCAGTATTTTAATGTATCTTAACAATAAATTAATAAATAACAGTTTGATTGATTTTAAGTGGCCAGGAGATTAAAGACTTTGCAATAACGGTGCCCATATTACAGTAAAATGGAACATATTTAAGCGAGACATTTTAAAATAGTTTGTTTTTAAAGTATACGCAGGGGACGAGTCTTTTTAGCAGCTCTATGTTTAAATCTTTTTATAATTTGCAAAATGACCGCCACAGGATGTATTTCTCTTTAAAACTTGTTTAAAGAAAATTTATGAAGATACAACATGTCATAAGTGGTAGATATGTTTACAATATGCGTGATAAAGAGCATCCTAGCCATGTTAAAAGATGAGTTAAATTTTTGGCAAACATAAGAAATGCTTACAGAATCATAAAGATTAGACAGGGCAATACAAAAAAATTTTATAACTGAGAAACAAAAGCTAAGGGACGTCTAAAGACGATTTTTTATATATTAGCTTTTGCAGACCATGAAGAAACGAAAACGTATGGGAACTTAACCAACCAGAAAATATAATTTATTTTAAGCAGCAGTTAGAATTGGGTAAAATGATCGCTTAAAGTTCCAATCAAACATAAAAACTGCTTGGTTTTTTCGTTTACAAGACATGTAGGACAGTGGTGTAAAAAAATTCTGCTTTAACTTATGACCCTGACATTGTACGTTTTGATAACTATTTGTTTCGATTAATTTAGCCAAAGCCAAAGTACGGTTCACTTTATAGCAAAGTGTCAAGATCTCACAAGATTTAAAGCAATTTCAGACTACAATCCAGAAATTATCAAAAAGTCTGGAAAGTCATAACTATTGAGGGACAATATTTTGAATAAAGTATCGTATATTCAAAGTAAATGCAAGGCTTCTCAATAACAAGCAAGTATCAGTAAGCATTTAATAATTTTGTTTTTTTATTTCAATTTAAAAATCTATCGAAAATATTTTTCTTAAGAAATTTTATTACAGCCAATCACCGAATATTTTCCAAATTTATAGCGATACAATAATACATTATTTTGAGAATTTGAGCATTTTTTCATTGTTTTTGCAACACTTTGTAATTTATTATATTTCAATTTTTTTTTTAATTTTTATCACCTTAAAAAAAAATTTGCGCAGTTTTTAATAAATATATGATTCTTTTCAAAGATTTTCTTTATTTTAAAATTATTTATTTGTTGTTGCAGTGTTAATTTTTTTTTTTTTTGTTTGTTAATGAAACAGTTATTTTCTTTATTTAATTTTTATTTATTTTTTCAAAAATATTCTAATAATTATGACTTTTACAATTTTTATTCCGTTAATTTTTTTAAACACTGATTTTCTTCATTTTTTAATAAAAGTTTCTATTCAGTGCGTTTCGAAGATAAAATAGGTATGTAGGTATGATTTTTCTTTATTTTATTTATTTTTCTTTTTTAAGCAACTAAATAGAAACTACACAACACCACTAATATGGAACAGAACATAAAACATTTTTTTTATTATTATATTTCTTTTTATAATGTTTTTTATATTAAAATTTATCGTAAAAAATAAACACGTAACTTCGACTTGTTTAATAAAAAAATCAACGAAGACACATATATACTCCCGTGTTTCTTCACCGGCAAAGATCAGCAAACTCCCATAAGTAGACGTTTGAAAATGTTATTAAAGTGCACAAAAGAGAAAAACATACAGACAGACGAACGGACAGACAAAAAGACAGGCAGAGACAGAAGAGACACACACAGAATATTTTTAGAGAATTTGAGTGTAAAAATAAAACTGAAAAATAGAGAGTAATTAACCACCAAAATGTGGTTGAAATCGAAAAAAGTACTTTTTATGAAAGCTACTTTTCGAAAAAAGGTACTTTTTGGGTACTTCTTAAAAATATTAATGTTGCAAAATGTTTAAACTTTGTTAATGGCTGTAACACTAAAAACAATGGCTTGATTTGTAATATATTTTATTTTTCACTCTACTCATTCCAATTGGGAACTTAGGGCTTCAGCAAGAAAATTACTGGTTTTAAACATTTGTTCATAAACACTTGCAGTCTCTGCATCATCGAGTCTAAAAGGAGTCATGTTTCACTCATGTATAATAATGTTACGAAAATAAAAATGCCTAAAAAGAAAACAAACATCAGCGCCTTTAAAACTGTAGTGTGCGATTTTTGTATATTTGGTAATTATGTGTCACCCTGTCAATCCCGTACTTATTTTCGTTATCTGATAGTATTACCAATTTGACCATCTTCAGGTTACATTTGAATTAACGGATATAAAATAGAGGATATGAGAACGTTGGAGACATTTCCGGAACTTTCAAAATTATAGGCAATTAAGTATATAAGGAGGTTGCTTTACCTACACGTCAGTTAGTTATCGTTTTGATGTCATAAAATAAGGTCGGGTTTTTAGGCGGAAATAAAAGTGTTGTATAAACGCATATAAAGTTGTTGTGTTAAGATAAACTGTATAAAAGTAATAGTGTAGTAAATAAAAAACTGTAAACAACAACAAAGTGGTGTTTATTTTATTTTAACGCAGTTTAAATGCACTTAAACGTTTTAAAAAGGTTAAAACGTAACAATAATATTGTTATGAAAACACCTAAAAAGATACACCAACATTGGAAGCTATAAACTTTAGTATTGTGAAAGTTATTTTATTGGTTGGTGTCATGGCAACAAGAGTATAATGGTTGTATATATTTGAACAGTGCTTCCGATAAAACTGTAAGTCAAACAGGTACTAAATCTTTAAATTGTAATTAACCGTAACTGAATAGTAGGTTGTAAAATTTATAAAAGCAACGAATTCATTTCGTTTATTTTATTTAACACAATATAAAAGAACTCAAACGTTTTAAAAAAGTTAAAACGTAACAATATTGATTTTGTTTAAGCGACTAAGCACCGTGTTGTATATGCCTTCGTCCAGGTACGGATTTTCTCTCCTGTGCCTGCATACATATATTCGCACTGCGTTCCAGTTACCTTCACTACTTGACATTTTCGGCACAATGTTTGCGACAGAAATAGTGCCGATACAAGTTCTCTACGGCGCTCAGTCGAGCGGCAGCATTCGAAAAAGGTGTGTTCAGCGTCATCCATCACTTCTTCGTCCTCGTAAATGCAGAAGGGTGAACTGCATTTTCTCATGTTGTACAGGTATTTGGGGAAGTAGCCATGGCCAGACAACATCTGGATTATGTAGTAGAGTTCCCCTCGTTGCTTTTTCTGTTCATCCACGCTTGCAAATGTCCACCTGCCGTGTTCCTCATCTATCCAACGAAGTTGCTACTTCTGCTGTAGCACCCAAGCTGGGTCCTGTTTGGTTTCGAAAATCATTCATTTCCTAAAAGTCTGTGGGAATCATTTCAGCTATAAGCAGCACAGTTTGTGTAGACTCTGTGCGGTATGCCGACGTCTCCCTTAGAGTTGCCGTTCTCTGCACAGATATTAAATTTTATCCCTCAAACTCTTAAAGGTCTTCCTGATATTCAAGTTCGCCAAGAGCATAACAGATCTCCCTGTTGGGCAGCTTCGAAGGTACTTATCACATCCCTTAGCGCTCCTACCGTCGACTTTGCTGGTCGAAATCCATACTGTCTATTGGAAAAACTTATCCCAGCCTCATCAAGCCTATGTTTGATGAGTCGTTCAAGCAATTTTCCAACAGTATCCAGCATACATAGCGGTCTATAAGATGATGGTGACCATTGGTCACCCTTACCCTTGCTAATGAGAACAAGTTTTTGTTCTTTCCAGATGTCTTGAAATATACCCTTCATTAAACAATTGTTGTACATTCTCAATAAAATCTCGGGGCAATTTACTGCTATCTCTCTGATAACCTCTGTGGGTATGCCATTCGGGCCTGGTGCTTTTCTGCTCTTGAGGCTAAGTGCGGCCGTTTGCAGTTCCTCAGTGGTAAACAAGGGCACGTTAGTGTTGGTTTCTGTTTCTTCGTAGTCTATTCTGACATCATGCTTCGGGAATAAAGTATTCACGATATTGTGTATGATATCTTCATCCATATTTTTCAACGAGTTTCTCATTCCAATCTTCTGCATCACAACTTTGTATCTGAGGCTCCATGGTTTCCTCCTACATATGCTTTTTTAACAATAATCAATAAAGGGTTATAATATAAAACCAATTTTTGGCACAAAAGTAAAAGGTTAGAAAAAGTTTATTTAGAAATATGCGAATCAATCCATGTATGCTCTATTCTTTTTTAGAAATGAGCTAGAAGCTGCAGTTACAAGGACTGGTGTACGTTATCGAAGTATGCTCAACGACAAACAACTTGTGGTTTCAGAAGAATGATACTATGGAATATCTTACGAAATCATCGAATAATTAAAACGTCATTTTAGTAATAGTCATTTCATTTATTATGAAAGGAATCAGTTTTTTGCCCTACTTTTGACAATGCGATTCGGCGCCTCTTGACTATTTTCTTTGGAGGTACGTTAAGGCTCTTTTTACTGTTAAAAATTTAACAATTATTGATCAATTATCGTATGCCATTACTAAAACAACACCACAAGTTCTTGAGTGTCTTAAATTTCAACTGACAGCATAAATGCGCTGTCTAATAACTAGTCATGTTAGGTCATTACTAAAATATCTTTTTGAAAACATAAACGCCATGTAATTTTCCAACAGAATGAAATGAATTATTTGTTTTTTTAATTTGGTACCTTCCTTATTAAAGAAAAGTACTGTGTGTATCCCTATTGTATTCACACTATTATGTATTACTCTGTTTATCTCCCGTTCTCTTAAATTTACTCGCTGTATTATTTTTGTTTTTTTATCTAATAGTACTCATTTGTTATTTTTCATCCAAGGCCCACACTTAGGCAAAAAAAAACGATGCCGATTAGAAGTGGTTGTTTTTGATAAAAGAAAAATAGAGAATGAATGAGAGCTGCAACAACAACAATTGCAGTTTGTTTATATAAAACAGCTGTTAAAAGTGTTTTCGGAGAGTGCTGTTGTTTGACAAAATCGGCGGAACAAAAAATGTGATAATTTACGTCCGTTTGTAGAGGTGAAGGCTGACAAAATTATAAAAACGGTCGAAAAAAAACACGTTATGAATAAGAATTTATAATAGTCGACGTAAATGAACAAATAGTTACAATAATAATATAATAGGTAAATAAGTATTGGCGTTATAGACTTTTAAATTCACTTTTCAGTATTACTTAAACATGATATAGGAAACATTAACAAAAGCAGTCGTAATATTTGCTAGGAAATATTTTTCATACCTTTAAAATTCAAAAACGCAATTATACTTACAAAAAAGGGAGATAAGAAGTGTAGTTTTATCTACAAACTATGCCAGTAGGGAATGGAAATTCGTGAACAAAAAAAAAAAAAAAAAACAAAAAAAAAAAAACATCGCCATACTGTAAGAAGGGTATTTTAATTTAAGTATTTAAACAAACAAAATTGTAGCATATGGGCCTCACAAAATCCACAAACAGTCCTCGAAGAAGTCTTACAGCCAAAGATAGTGACCGTATGGTACGCTTTGTAGTTAGGCGGTATCATCGGCCCGTATTTTTTCGAAAATGAGTAAGTAAATGCAGTCACCATGAATTCTTGTACTACCACACCATGATAACCATGGTTTTTTGTGGCTACAATTGGCTAAAGTTGATATCAGTGACTTTTGGTTTCAGCAGGACGGCGACACAGCCAGCCAAACAATTCATTTATTGCAAGAGAAATTTCCCGGTCGCGTAATTTCTCGATTTGGCGATGTCAATTGGCCGCCTAGTTCTTGTACTTTAACGCCGCTGGATTATTTTCTCTATGGCCATTTGAAAGACCGGGCTTACGTGAACAAACTACAAATAACCAACACTGAAAAATTTAATTCGGCGCTGTATTGACGAGATAAGCGAAGCTTTGTGTCAAAATGTGATTCAAAATTTTGTGAAAAGAGAGGACGTCTGCCGATGTGCTAGAGGTGGACATTTATCCGACCCCATATTCCATTATTTATTCTCATATTTCTATTTTATATTGGTATGAATAAAACTAAATTTGCACAAAAAAAAAAATTGTTTTTAAGCCAATTTACCCTTTTAGTATATTCATGCCAATTATATAGGTAATGGTGAACGCGTTGCAAACACTGATAAGAATTCAATTGAGAGTAGAATTTCCCTACATTAACTGATAATAAAGGGTCCGCCATCTAACGTTTTTTTTCTACTAGTGCTTATTTCGTGAATGGTAACCCTTAGCTCATGTCTGATTTGACAGATAATTAGTTTTATCCTTCCGCTGAACGAATATGGTTGTGTATACGCTTGAACAACGCTGGGAAATATTTCGACATTACTTTGAAAATTTGCCAAAAAAAATCATCTTTTCAGATGAAGCTCATTTTGATCTTGGCGGGTATGTAGACAAGCAAAATTGTCGCATTTGGGGCACAGAAAACCCGCACGCATGCATTGAAAAGCCGATACACCCACGACGAGTCACTGTTTGGTGCGGATTTTGGTCCAGAGGCATAATTGGGCCATTCTTCGAAAATGAGCAAGGAGTGGCCGTTACAGTCAATGGCGAGGAGGAGGATATTAGCAACATTTGGTTTCAACAGGACGGCGCTACGTGCCACACAGCCGAAGCTACAGTCGATGTTTTGCGCCCTGTTTTTGAAGATCGCATTATCAGCCGCAGAGCTAATGTCGTTTGGCCACCTCGGAGCTGCGATTTGACACCGTTGGACTATTATTTGTGGGGTGCCGTCAAAGATAAGTGTTACGCCAACAAGCCAGGGACAATTGATGCTTTAAAGGACAATATTCGTAAAGGCTATTGGTGAAATACAGCTGCACACAATCGATAATGTGTTTAAAAATTGGACCGATCGTGTAGGCTACTGCATGGCCAGCCAAGGCAGTCATTTGAATGAAATTATTTTCCATTATTAACCGGAAGGATTGTACTTTCAAATAAAAAAGAAATTTGAGAAAATATTCAGTAGTTTTTTTATAGCATTTTCAAAAAAAAAAAAAAAAAAAATTATTTGGCGGACCCTTTATATCAACTGAAATAACACTCACGGGATGAACCATACTTATGCAGTGCATTGGGCTGGTACTAGGAAAAAAGGTTGTGGGAAGGAGGATAGAGGGAATAGTGTTCATGTACGTTTGATTTGAATTTACCCATTTCGTAAGTGAAAGAAAAAACTTAATCTGGAAGACTATTCCACAAACGGATGGTGCGACTGAAGAACGAATTCTCTCTACAATGCGTTGCGCGTTTCAACGAAACGTTGGATAATCAACTACAAAGAAATGAGCTCAACGGGAAAAACAAATATTATGAGAAAATATGTGATTATTAGGAATTAAATCTTTTATTTCGTTAGAACACATTCTCTGCTGGCCCAGTAAAACAAAACGTTTCGTTCGTTCGAAATTTTATTTGAAAACAGAAACAACAATTTAATTTTTGTTTTTGTTTTCAATTTTATTTGAAAACAGAAACAACAATTTAAAACAAAACGTTTCGTTTGTTCGAAATTTTATTTGAAAACAGAAACAACAACTTAATTTTTTTTTTTTTGTTTTCCATATAAAATTTCGAACGAACGAAACGCTTTGTTTTACTGGGTCAACGCCTTAAAAGTTGAAAGTTGACCAACTTTTTCGCGTTAGTGGCGTTATACACTTTGCATGTAACTTACTTTATGGAGATACACTATTTCAACGTTTTTTTTTTTTTTTTTTTTTTTTTTTTTTTTTTGACTAAAGCTTACAACGCACAAGGAGTTATGTACTTCCACCTTTGTTCTTTAAAATTAAGTCTTTATTTCAGTCTTTTAAAATATGATTCAAACATTTTATTTTTTTAAGTGTATTAAAGGCTTTAAAAAATCCATAAAAAGCAATAATAAAATTCTTACAACAACTAAATAAGTATATTGGTTTCTCGATATGACATTGGTTTGAAGAAAGCAGCTATGAAATTCCTGGTCTGTACGACATGACGGTTCTTTTTTGATTTCCAGATACCCGTTGATTTCTATTATTAGCATCAGTCTAGCTTATACGCTATTTAGAACCAAAGCCATTTCAAAAGTAGTGATGGAACATGACAAAAAACAGTATATAATATACAAACTATAAGAAGAGACAATAATTCAGAAATTCGGTGGTTGTGATGGCCAGTCACAAGACTCCCGAAACACGCATACTTAACATCATTCTGATTAAAACTGAATTTATAGCTTTTAAATTTTAGGTGCGTTCGATTGAATAAACTCTTCATCCACATGTTTTGTTCACAATTTCACATGTTTTTTTCACTAATTTAAAATTCAAATTGTGATTTTGTCGATAGGATAATTTTGATTTAACTCTTATAATTCCGAACTTACCCGAAGTTATCTTGAACGCATGTCTTTATTATTATTTGAACAAAAACCAATTGCATATAATATATAATAAATAACTTATATTTTTAAAAGCTATCATTACATTTCACAAATCGTACGGAACTTTGAGTTCTGACACCTCAGCCATTGCATTTAATTCTTTTTCACAAGATCCATAGGCAAAGCCCATACCGAAACCCGTTCCCAACCATATGGGCCAAGTACGGCGTCTTAAAAACAAAACAGAAGTTAAACAACCAACAACGAAACCACAGGAAGATTTCATAAAAGCATCAGAAAAACAACGATCTATTAAAGTGGCAAATTCTTCCTCGGCGAGCCTAGCCTCGACTTTAGGCGGAGTATCAGCCATTTTGTAGTTATGAACGTAGAAATTATCTATTAAAATTTATTATTTAATAAAAAAAAAATACAATTTTATGATTTTGACATTTTTATTTTCTTATTCCTAGATATGGCATAGTTTTAAATACATATATGTACATACATACATATATTATCGATAACTTATGTACAAGCAGCAGCGGTTTCCAAATACCTTACCATATTTTCCATTACTGCATAGGCCTTTTCCTTATCCTTTCTAATATTGAACATATAGCCACGTATAAATTGCCAAAAATATTGCGATGCCTGAGGCTCATCTACTTTCAACAACGTAAATATCTGAACACACACGACTAGACTATTTTCGAAACTTAATTTATAATGCATTTCCATAAAAACTACATAACACTCCTGGACTTCCAGTAAACTATTACCCACAACAAATATACAAGGATATGGTTCTGTGTATTTATCCATTTCCGATTTGTGTGGTATTAAGCGCATCATTGAATGTTGAGAATCTGAAATGGTATAACGTATATTGCCATGAGCAGTTTTAAATAGGCGAAATGGTTTTGTAATCGCGTGAAGCATATAGATTAAAGCACATGAACGGGAATCTGTAAATAATAAGGGGATGTCTTTTAAAATTTGTAAAGAAAGTTTTTTGGATAAAGGAACCTTCACTTGTGTGATCTTTTTTTAATTGATATTTTGCTAAAAGCTCTAAACAATTATTATCTTTTAGATCAGCCTCGAGAAGAACTTCAATTTTTCGCGTATACACTAGCCAACGGGTACGAAATGACTCCATAGCTTGTGGATAGAAATATTCAAAGTCCATTCTTAACTAAGAGAAGAAAATGCTTTAATGATGCCTCTATTTTATGAAATAAAACACCATTTCGATATATATTTCGAACACTCACCAATTCATGACCTCTTTCCAATTTATACGATGGCCAATTGTCTAAAAATTCTCGCACTTTTTCCAAATCATTTACATACTTTAATTGTGCGAAACGATAGTCCATAGTACATTCCCACATATCGATAATTTCAGTGAAGTTTTCATATTTATGTGATTTCAACCAATCTTGAATACGCTGGCCTTCTTCATCATTACTTATCTCCTCTATCTCATTAAGAGGAGTGGTACTGCATGCAACAGCTTTTTCTTTAGCCGTTGAGCTAGATGTCTCTGCTAGTTGGTTTAAAAGTTTCCGTTTCTTACTTAAATGGCGAAACTCACTAGAACGATGTGAGTTATGAAAACGTAAATAGAGACGACCACGTCCACCGGTACTTTCACGATTACACCAAGCTTTCTACAGTTGACAAAATAAGTTTGTGTTTAAGAAAGTATTTCATTTTAAGCAGTTTTCTCTTGTCTACTACCTTGTCTTCGGTGGGGAAATTTTTAGAAATTTGTTCGGCTAAGCAATCCATAAGATTTAGCTTTAATTTAATCTTTCTGGATTGAAAATAATCCACTATAGAACTAGCCAAAAGACGGCGATCTCCTTCCGATAATAGTTTTTTAGTTCTATAACTTTCTTGACATTTTCTTAATACTTCAGGTATAATATTTTCCAAAGTCTGAGGAAATAGAGAAAATAAAGTAAAGTATAGATTTAAAAAAGTTTTTGACAGACTTACAAAATTTTCCATTTGTGTTTCATCTACTTTGATAACATCTAAGCTGTTTAAAGGACTCTCAACATTAAGGTTTCTTGTGTCCTCATTACAAGAAAGAACTGCCAACAGTTCGTTGTCTTCATTTTTAGGCGAAGCAGGTGAATAATACCGTCCTTGTAACATTTTTGTTCCGTTGTTGTCAGTTTGGCTAAGTTTACTAAACATTTGCGGTTTATCGATAACAGTTTCGTCAACAAACCCAAGGTTTATTGCAGATTTTAAAGCTGTTGCGGAAGTAAAACTTTTAGCAATTTTCCATTCGCGTAGTAAATATTCAAATTCAGCTAAAATTCCCAACTGAGTTTTGGGTATTAAATCACGTATATGATCCTTTTCAAGGTAACGCAACTGGCGTGCATTTACATTGCAATCTGTACCGTACAATAAAAGATATTTTTCAACAATTTTTTAACTTCAAAATACTTACTTTTGCAACGTTCAAATAAATACAAATAATTATGTTTATCGATTTCACATAATGTCGAAAATAGCTGAGAATCTAGTTCAGCCATTGAATCCACTAGAAAAGATAAAAAAATTAAAAATTTCAAAATAAATAAATTTAATTAATTAGAAAAAGCTATTCTTTGAAAATGTTTATCAGAGGAACAGACAATAGTATAAGAATTAACAAGAAAGTTTTAAAATAAATTGGCTATCGGAATGGATAAGATGATTACGAAGACGCAGGGAACTGGTACTACCTCAAATTAAAATTGAAGTTTTTTCATGAGAAAAATATGACAATTATTATTTTTGATAACAATTTTTGCAATTAGTGATGGGACAGGATACCAACGAAGGAAATATAATTACGACGTGTTTGGCGAATTCGCCAATGAATTTTGTGGCCTCTCTTTCCTGATCTTGGGTTCGTTTTTTAAGTCGATTTCTTATTTTTTTGTTCATGGCAGATGGAATGGTTGGCCTCGCATGGATATATTAAGAACTGAGCAACTTATAGGATTTTTCAGGACACGCTGACATAACCTTGCCACCAGATCATGAAGCCCCATGGCGAAGGATATGATTTTTTATTTAACGACTCTCATTGAGTTGATGAGTAGAAGGACACAATTCTTTGCCTCTTATGTCACTCTCCTGTAATGGAAAATATCGCCTCAGGTCTGAGGTGTCAAGTACACTTTCGAAGCTCTCGTTCAATAAACTACGGGATTAAAAGTTCTTTATTAGAGTCAGCTTCTAGTTCTAGCAGTCCATATTATGATGGAAATTTTTTCTCCGTCCCTCCTCTAGGGAGCATATTGGTTTAACCAAAGCAAGTAACTAAATATATCTGCTCTATCTCGTCTCCATACGCTATGGTGTTATCTGGGTGTACGAAAGTTTTCGCCGTGCGGCATACCCTACGGTATCCTAATGGCACGAGTGAATACCACCAACTCCAGCACCTAGGATACTCACAAATGAATATCACAAGTGAGTACCAATTCGAAGGCGTGTTGTTAGGACACTCATAACCTTCACACTTTGGTGAGGAGTCAGAGACTATCTTAGCTCCTGCCGTGATATGGGTCACAGCACCCGGTTGAGGAAATGCAATACCACGCCGAACTCGCATTCTGCCTGCGCTTTAGGTCTAAACCATAGCCACCACGAAGATCCCACAAGGAGACCTACCCAACAATCTGGCAGAGATCGGAATCCCTGGGGGTCTCGATTCTCGTAGTAACAGAATACCTCTGGCCAGGCTTAGTGACACGTGAGTGTAAATACAAACACGTGCCGTCTCCAGTTTCGGCCACACAACGGCCCCGGAGTGGTCACCGGCGACATATCAGCTATGTGCTTGTGGTGATCCTTTCTTAACATTATAATTATTTCCCAGTAGATGGCGTTTTCTCCTGATCATTAGTCTGATGTTTGTTATCATCGCCAGAGGTAAACTGGAAGGTAAGGGAAAAATTTTTTGAATTTTTTTCTCCAGTTCCGGCCACAAAATGGCCCCGGAGCATTGTAGTTATTATAGTTAGCATTGTAATTATTTCCCAGTAGATGGCGTTTTCTCCTGATCATTACTCTGATGTTTGTTATTATCGCCAGAGGTAAACTGGAAGGTAAAGGAAATTTTTTTTAACAATGAGAAGATTAAACTCTGTTAATGACAAATTTGGATGATTAATGCGCAATTTGCAATTCAGCTGATTAGTACGAAATTTGTATTGAAGTGTCTTTGATACTGGCCGCTAAGTCTATCTTTTCTTTACTTTGAATCAGACTCCATCTAATCAAAGACTTCTTAATGACAAATGACATCCATCACGAATAAAGCATTTACAAAAATATAATTTTTGAGTTCAAAATTTTGAATTAAATTGTTAGTTGTTTACACACCCTTTTTCAGTCCACATCAAACACTGTACTTTTCTTCAATTCAAATTATTTTAAGAGTATATCACTATTATCGCAAAATAAATATATTTAAAAATAATAGACAAAAACTTGAAGTATAAATTAAACTCATAATAGGTAGGTATTTAAAAATAGTTTGCTATTTAGTTGACAACTATTTTTTTGGCCATATGTGTATATAAATAAGGCAATTCGGTCTACTCGTATATGGCAGAAGCAAGAAAAATCAATTCAAAATTCATGTGTAACAATTATTAATAATCAACAAATTTTAAATTTAACGGTCATTTCAAAACACTTTCAATTCAAAAAATTCAGTTCAGTACAGTAATGCTATGCACTGCTTCATTTGATAGCAAAAAAGGGAAACCACTGCAGAATAAACACAACAGCATGATAACCACTCTACGAGAAATGTTGTATTGAAAAAATGTTAATAACGTAGGAATTCTAAGAGATTTGATTACAAAATTTGTGATACATAGTATGTATGTAGCCATGTAGGTAAATACATAATCAAAGAATACGCTTGATAATAAATATCTAGATACTTACCAGCATTGGTATCCATTATAATTGTGTTTTAAAATGATTTCCTTTAATTTGTTATAAATATTATTTTTTTAACTTTTTTAAAGCACTAATAAGATCAAAAAATCACTATTTACAAGTCAACATCTCCAGAGTATTTACTACTCTTTTAAAATACTACTTAAGACTTTATTTGTTACTTTTTATTCGCCCATTTGTTATCTCAGCATTATTTTATCTTCATTTTAACAACATTCCTCAATTTCAGTTGTCGTCTCTTTCATTTTAACAAACTGGTTCGTTAAATTCACCGAACGAATGCCAGTGGATTGTTATTATCTGTTGTCATTTGACAACAAAAAGTTTAACAGAAACTGAGCGTACATACATACATATGTATGTATAAAAAGTAGCGAGTATGATAGGGTTGTCAGAGTACTTTTTAAAAACGTTTTAATGGGTGGATAATAATTCAAAGGGTGTTTTTTACCTTGCCTGATCTGTAATGAGTCACCACTTACCATAAACAATATAACGCATTTAATGCTTTTAAAATGCGTTCAATAAACTTATAGACCCAAATCTTGTTTAGAAATGATACTTAATTTTGTCAACAATCAAAATATGCTTAGTGAAAATAATCTAGGGCAATTATTTGAGATAACATCACATGCTACTTGATGTCAATTGTCAGCCAACTGCATCATAGGTACATGATGAATCCTTTTTTTCCAAAAATCAATGAGATAAAGATCAGCAACTTAAGGTTTTTACAGGATGGTGCTATGTGCTATACATTTCACCAAACTTGCAAAATATTATAATGCTATTATACTAATAATTTAACCTTTTCTATGGTCACGTATATAGGACGAAGATTAGTATGAAAGTTTGAAAAAGTATATATTTTAGAAAACATGTAATATACATTATCGACGAACACGTTATTTTCAAAATCTATATTAAATAATGTAATTTGGGATATATCAAACCAACGGCACCTCTGGAATCAGTAATTGAAGATAGAATATTCAAATGGGTTGGCCACACCATACGAAAGTTGACGAATGTAATGATATAACCAGGCAGCTGGTCGATCATAATCCACAAGGCTCGAAACTAAGGAAAAATGATATAACATGGAATGAAATAAGAAACATTGCAAGGATTAAATATGTAATTAAGGGCACCGATTAATAGTAAGAAAGAAAGTGTGGCAGGCAAATAAAATTCGACTTTAGTTGTACTATTAATAAAAAAATTAGAAGTTCTTAAAAAATTACTACTTAATGGGACTTACAGAATGAGCTATGTAATACATCTAGTCGTGGTGGTCGTTTATCAAATAAAATCATATATGCCGTGAAATTTCTAAAATAATAAATATAAAAATAAATAAATAATAAAATAATAAAAATCCCACTTTAATGATTTTTTTTTTTCAAATTAAATTTCGTATACTCTTATAATAACGCTCTTTACTTTAATAATCTTTTGCATAGCTTGCTTATACCAAATTTAAATTCTTGTAGCAGTCTGATGGTTACCTAAAAATTAGGTGTTTATGGGTGTATAGCACTTAAAATAAGTTTCATCACTATAAGTCAACCAATGTACTAGAAATTTCAGAATATTGGTAACTCTATGCTAACAGTATACGAGCATATTGTACTTAAGCCATGTTAGGAAAATGTACAAAAACAAATATTAAATTACAAAAAATCAACAACAATGTGATAATCAAGAGCAAAGTAAAAAGAGAGCTAAATAAAAACGTAATCAAAACAAAACAGATTTAGGTGTAAAAGCACTGCTACCACTTACAATTTAAAATTGTTAGAAAGTAAAAAAATTGTGTTTTAATACATACAATGTACATATTGTTCCGAAAATAAAAATACAACACCGCATTGTGGGATTTTGGTATATTTTCGTGTCACCCTGACAATTTGGCAGCACTGCCACATTGACCATCTTTACATTACATTTGAATTAACGGATATGGATATAGAAGATGGTCGATATTTCCTGAACCTTCCAAACTGTAGGCAATAAGGTATATAAATGGCTGCTATACCTACACGTCAGTTATGTTTCCGTTTTTCAATTTTTTGTGAAATATAGTATAAGAGTTGATTTGTTTTGGTGATGGATTGCGGATATTCTGCAGTATTTTAAGTTTTAGTTGATAAGTCTATGATAAGTACCCCTTACACATGGAATAAGTATCTACATGATTAATTAGTTTAAGATAAACTATGTAAGAACAGAATATTTCGATAAATAAAGTAAAAGTAAAAGTACACGTCAGTTAGTTATCGGAAATAAAAGTGTTGTATTAAGACAAACAGTATTATTAACAGTAAGTTATTGTGTAGTAAAATAAACAAAACTGTAACAAAAATAAAACGGTGTTTATTTTATTTTGACGCAATTTAAGCGAACCTAAAAATTTTAAAAAGGTAAAAACGGATTTTCTGATTTAGTTTTTTGAATACTTTTTTATTAATTCAAAATGATCCAATTTTTAACTACAATTATTAACAGCAAAAGAATACAAAAATGAAGGATTGGGATAAGGAAATAAGACAAAAAATAATTTAACAATTATTGGACTAACAAAACAAAACAATAAAGCAAAATCTATCAGATTTAAAAAAATACATAATTGTAAAAATATTTCCTGGATAAAATATTCTAGAGTTTTTTGTGTTTTTATCTTATTTTTGGATTAAAATTTATTGCTTTTTCTTTTTTGCTGTTATTTGTTAGATAATATATAGATGAAATTGAATTAACAAAAAAAAGATTAAAAAAGTAAAACAAAAAACCTATTATTTTTAATGATAAAGGTCAAATCCAGTTCTTTTTTCACTATGTAAAAAGATTTTCTTGACAAACTGTATTTAAAATAAGAAACTGACGATTTTAATCCAACATTAGAAAAAAACTACGTAGGGAGAGCGTAGACCGGATAAGCTTCATTTAGGAGACATATGTACATAGGCAAAATTTAGCAATATTTTGAAATGTTATCAGTGTTGCCGCCGCAACTTGTAATTTTATAACTTTCAATGAAAATGTAACCACAAAATAACAACAAGTTTAATGTAAAAAACATCGTATCCAGTTATTACTGGTGACGAAAGTTCGATACATTTGCTTCGATATATATATATATATATATATATCTATATATATATATATATATATATATATATATATATATATATATATATATATATATATATATATGTATATATATATTAATTCCCATAACATTCCATGAAGGAACATGGGGACTTCTCTCAGTCAATGAGCTGCACCCGCTTCTATTTTTAGACTCACAGTTTAACGCCGAATGCATTAGAGAAGTTTTCAATAGTAGTAATACTCATAAGCAGTTACTAGCTAATGTTATGAGGTGATCCGGCTGTTGAAAAACTTTTCTTTCAGATGGTCTAGCCTAGTTTTGAACCGGGAATCTTCTTGTGAGTAGGTGGGCGTCTTACCTACCATACCACATCGGCACTTCGATCAGAATACACTTTACTTAAAAACTGAGTATACAAAATTAGCTTGTTTCGTTTTTGGCCTCAAATAAGGAGCAGTTTTTTTGGCGCGAAGTCCATGTTTCTAAAAAGATGAAAAGATTTGATAGCTAACGCCAATCAATATTTTGAATAAATTTATTTCTTACCAATGTTCCACAACCAAAACCTAAACAAAAGTCCCGTTTATATAAATCATACACCTAATTAGAACTTAATTAATAAACATTAAAAGAAATCATTACTTTTATTTTTTACTACGAGAAAAAGAAGTAACCAAAATAAAAAAAAACTTTATATCTAATAATCAAATAAAAAAATAACCAATTTTAGTTAGAAATAATCAAAAGGGCAGCACTGGATGTGATATCAAACGAAAGGTCTAGCATTTAGTGTATACAAGTATAAAAATTAAATCTATTGATCTATTATAAACCAGCAATAAAAACTTGAATGTTTTTGTCTTGTTTTACAAAAGTATCTTCATCTCACATCACCGGTTTTTCAATAAGGATAACATATAATTTATTTTAACGTTTATTTTCAGTAAATTTGAGAAAATCACCATAAACAATATTACGTTCCAGGAACGCTTCCACATTATGATAATATAATTAAATATTGTCAAGTTATGACGCTCATCTTTGGTTAGGTATATGGTATTAAACAAAAAATGAATTAAAAAATTGATTATTTTGAGGCAACATGACTACTCTCTTTAATAACACTGTGCAACAAATGGAAAAAAATTTTTGATCTTGGATAACTACTATATTTTTTTGATGCGCTATGGTCACCTAACTTCAAAATTCATCGGCATTTCAGATTCAATGGATAAGTTTTTTTTAGAACTTTTTTTTTTTTTAAGTGAGATTTTTGAGGTGACTGCTTCATACATCTTATGATAACTTTGAAATGAATTATTCGATTTCATTAAGCCTAATATTAAAATATTCCAACTTATACTAGCTTTAAGTCATTCTAATATCATTTTTTAATATAACCAATATTTTTGGAGACATTGAGAACAAATTATAATTTTTTTTTTTAATAATTTGATTTCTAAAAATTCACAAAAAATAGAAATCACTATTTATTCATAAAGTTACATGTAATATAAATAAAATAAACCATAATTTTTGAAAATACATTGGTAAATACATATTTTATTCGCACTTTATTACCAATAAAGTGAACATACCTAGAATCTGATATGCTGGTAATTTTTGAAGTTAGGCGACCATAGCGCATCAAAAAATATAGTGTTTATTCAGAGTATTTTTGCTTGTTGCATAGTGTAATTTGAAATTAATTTAAATTTTATCTGAATTTCAAGTTATATGTACTTTAATTTCTATTCTTGAACTCTATAGTCATTTAACATAAAAATTTGAAAAAAAGTTTTATTTGTAAATTTTCAAATTGTATGTGTGTTTTGTTGTTTAGAGTAAATTTTCTATTCCCTAAAAACAAAAATTGAACAAACAGTTTCATCTCTTATTATCTGAAAGCCTGTATTTCGGTTTAAGAATAACTTATTTTTTATATAAAAAAAAACTAGAAATTCCAAGGATAAATAACTATTTTTTCTTCTATTTTCCTTCTACTCATTTACATTATGTAGCCTGGCCCTATGGATATAAAAACGATGTACTTGATGAAAATAGGTACTCTCATATACATACATACGTATAGACACAGAGATACAACATATAAAGCAGATTACACTTAACGTGTCACCAGCAAAAGTTAACAGATGAAATTGACACTTGTGCCAATAGAGAAGATACATAAATAAACTGATGATAGTCTAACAAACCTACATACATAACAAAAAAAAATTTTTTTACATGTTCTGTTATAGAATTATAACTAAAAGAAAAAAAAAACAAATATGCATACATATATGTATGAGTATGTAAAACCACATGATGGAAAAAGATATTACAACATCATTATCATTATCACAATTGTTATCAAGTTCTCATCGTTAACGTCATTGTCACCATCAACACTATCAACGTCAATGTCTCCAACATAAATGAAGCTTTTGTTATGATAAAATAAAAACAAAACCTATTTAAAGGAAGTATAAGAAACTCATATCTATGTGTACTTTAAGATCCTTAAACATGAAAGCCAATTAAAAGTGATGACTAAATTAAGGTTCTAGATTTATATTCCAGTCTATCTCAATATTTAAAAAGAATCTTATAATTAAGTACTATAGTAATAAATTTATGTTATTTGGGCTTTAATTAATGTTTCCAATATTTCGTTTCTGTAAATCGTCTAATAAGTTTCAGATTTTTTATTGTTTTTATAAAATTCCTTTCATTCAATACTATACCTGTAGGAAATTCATTTTTAGTTGTGATAGAATATTTTTTCTTACCTGAAAATAAATAAAAAAAATTAAATTATTAAAATGAAAGAGTAAAAATATGTAACATACTCGTATGTATGTATGTATGTATATACACAATTTAAAATCAGATTATTTACATTTACTGACTTTTGGGTAAAAATGTTTATATGTAGATCGTAAGCAAGAATCTACTAGTGATTTGCGAGTTCACTCAGAAGCCCTATGTCTATACCCAGGTGCCAGTCTAAGCTTCTATAGAGCGAGGAAAGGTGCTGTATCGATTTCTGTTCCTCCTCATCCTCACAGCTTATGGATGTGGCATATCATGCGCTCTGACATGAAACCTATCATACAGTGCCCAAAAATTATGCCCGAAAGAAGCCCTAGTTTTCTCCATATAAAAAGAAGAAGACCAAAGCATTCTGAATATTTTACAAGTGGTGATATTTATATTTATATGAAAATCAACAAAATTTTTAATATACTAACCTACTTATGTATATTTCATACATCATGATTTTAACATTTAGCTCAGCTCAATTAAAAGATGTCACCACCTCTTAAGGAAAACCTCTTCGAATGTAGAAATTGGAGGGGCATTACGTTGATAAGTATAGTAAACAACGTCATCGCACATATACTCAGAGTGGAACAAGCTGGTTTTGCCAATATTGCTCCTGCATTGATCACGTTAATGCTCTGAGAATAGTTATAGACCAATCAGTCGATTGGCGTACAGCGCTACATCTGTGTTAGAACATTGGTGTATAAAAGAGTGCTCGAGAAAAAAGTTAACCTTGTAATGACTTTATATACTGGTATCAGTTGTCGCATCAGATTGCTGTATGTAATAGTATAGAAGTGTGACAAGAATGTGTACTCTGTCCCTTTTTATTTAACCTAGTGCTAGACAATGTTATGGGAAAATTAGGATTATGCCGACGACATTAGTCTCCCATGAAACAGCTATGTATTTACATTTATATGCTATCCAAGCCTCCTTGCGTATGGGCATTTCCATCGAATTGTAACGTAACACCAAATAAATTTTTGCTAATACCTACAAAATAAACAACTTATGCTTTGCAGACGTATCACTGTCAGTATAGGCGGTATACAGTAGATGTAATGAGCAGTATTGTTAAAGCTCGAGATACATATTCTGCACAGGTGTTCATTTACCGATCAGTTTGTAAGCTGCTCGGTATGTTCTGGCCTTACATCATTAATTATAGTAAACTGTGGCCACAGCCAATCAGAAACCTATATATGTAAATGGAAGTTCGTCATTTTAAATGGAGTTGGACTGGTCAAAACAGTCTTTGATTGAAATCCTCATGGGAGTAGTAAATTGATGTTTCAGACCATATGTGGCAAGTTTAATCGGCTCCCAATAGGTATATACCAGTACAAAAACTAAAGTTTTTACCAGATAACAAATAAACAACAATTTCATTCAGTTGTGCGATAGCTTTTAATGAAAGCACAGTATGCCGCTGTGCGTATTTAAATTGTTTATTTTTTGTTGTTGTTTACCCTTTTAATTTTTTTTTCATCGCACACTGCAAAAATTTACTACTCCTACTACAAATGCAGTTCTCTCTTTGGCCACCCTTGTTTCATACCCATCTTACATAATTCCCGCGACATACTAAGTGGAACAAGGGAGACTTCTTTCAATCAATGAGCTACAGCCGCTTCTATTTTTAGACTCATTGAAAGGAACTAACAGTTTAACGCCGACTTCGAACGGCAGATGCATTAGAGAAGTTTTTCATAGTTTTCATGAGGTGATACCGCTGTTGAAAATTATCAGATGGTCCGTCTTAAATTGAGAACCTACTTTACCACAGCGATAAACCAATTTGCCGGTATTTAAAGATAACATGAATTGAGGTCGGCATAAACACATTTATAGAAAATTACCAATTAGTCAGAGCCTAATTTAGCCCAATTTTACCAGCAAACATGAATCAAAGGAAGTACATATGAGATTTTAATATGATAAATATATACGTAAACACGAAATCAGCCATTATACTGGTATACTTTTGAAAAAAAATATATATATAATAATATATATATATAATATATATATATATATATATATATATATATATATATTATATATATATATATATATATATATATATATATATATATATATATATATATATATATATATATTATTTATATATATATTATATATATATATATTATATATATATATATATATTATATATATATATATATATATTACATAGACAAATAATTGCCTATTTGGCAAAGACAACTTTAGGCTCACCGGCTCTAAATGCCGGTAAACTTGGCATTCAAGGTTGGTTAAAAGAAACCTTTTAATCGCTTCAAGCGATTTTTCGGGGTTATGTCACAAATTATTGGCCGGTTTGTTCTCGAGAAATAAAAAAGACCTAAATTTTATATGTTTTTATAAGGACTGAATTTGAAAAAATTTGTCCATCACATAGTTTTAAAATCTGCTAAACTGGCGTTCAATTTTAAAACTAAAAGCCTTATTATAAACGTGCTTTTATTAAGATTAAATCGGGCCAAAAGAAAGTGGAAACTACGCTGTCTAATAAAAGGCTAAAATCGCTTCTCCAAACATTGTTTGATGTAAATTTCCGAATTTATTGTACCTGTGGTCACGAAAGACCTGCTTATCTCGCCACAATTGCAGATAGGTTGCCATACCAAGAATTTCGAGAAATTTTTATTTAAAATTTGTCGTTCACATTCCTCCACAATGCTGACACAATGTAAAATTCTTGGCCAGAAAGCTGTGAAAAGTCGGTTAAAATATATGCCTCGTAGTCTAAATGCTGCATGTTCGCACGTTGTTTCGCTTCAATATTGTTTGTAGCATTCCTGGCTGGAACTTTTTGGACTTTAAAATTTTCATGCGCCCTTTTGGACCTTGCGAAAAAAAGTGCAAACCATCCATCTTTTGAGTGACATGCCAATGATTTGTTTGCTTTATTCTGGTCACAAATGTCATTTTTACTGCCAGAACCTATCTTTCGAGTGACCTCCAAGTCATCCTCATACTTCTTTAAAACTCTAGATACTGTTTTCTGGTCAACTTTAAGTTTCCTAGCAATTTTTTATATGTCCATTGAGGGTGGTTTTGAAATGTTCTTACAATGTTTTTTCGCACTTTTTCGCACATTTTTAAACGAACAAAGGCCTCTAGCGAAAAAGTTTTAACCGTAAAAGTTTTTTACATTTAATTCAAAGCATTTTTAAAAAAAAATTAAATATGAAAGAATTTTTAAAAAGTTGTTGCAAAAAATGTCATGAACAATTTTTTCGAACGCAATCCTTATGTATATTTCTATTGCTCGTAAGGGGGTGGTGTTAAAATATTACGATAATATTGATTAAGTTTATCTCACTTTCCGCTTTAACGCTTTTTCCGCTTTTAACGTTTCTTTTTAGTTACGGGTTTTTACTCTCAAATTAACGATTTTTCGTTACAAATTATACTTTTTACAAGTCAAACGCATTTGTTTTCAACACAAATTAAATTTTATTCGGAACAAATTAAACTTTTCTCACTTTGAATGAAATAATTTTCAAATTAATTTTTTTTTTCATTTCAAATTAAATTTTTTGTATTTCAAATTGAATTAATATTCATTGACAAATCCGGTTTTAATTACCACCTTCGGAGAAACCAGAAATTCCAGAGTAAATACTACTGTACGAGTAACTCTTCCTACAGTTAGAGGACGAAATGTTTCCTTATTGCAGCCATGAACATACATGGTACTTTACACAAAAAAATAATTGCACATTCCACAGTTAATACCAATATCTTTGTATCTTTGCTTGAAGAATTATATAATAAATTAGCTGAATCTAACATCACAGGTGCCTGGTTGATCCTTTACAATGCAAAGATATACAAAACTTTAGATATATAAGATAGAGTTGCGGAGTCCGGATATGACTTATTTTTCTTCCTCCATACTCTTCAGTGCTAAGTCCAATAGAAAGTGTTTTCAAAAATCAAAATTTGTGCACGAAATTTACTAGCTGATCCAAAGAGTAATATGGACTCGGTAACTATTGTAAAATTAAACAATCCGTGGAATCAGTAACACCTTCTGATTATAAAAATTATTATCTTGATATGACTATAAATTTGTCATTAGCTGCATCTGGAGAACCGCTGCAGTGAATATTTAAAGTATCAAGTTAAGGAAATATTAAAGGGTCCGCCATCTAACGCCATCTTTTTTCAACTAGTGCTTATTTCGTGAATGGTAATGGCACTTAGCTCATGTCTGATTTGACAGATAATTAGTTTTATTCTTCCGATGAACAAATATGGCTGTGTATACGCTTGAACAACGCTTCGCTAAGTGGGCCTGCGATCGACTTACAGAAGATGCCGATTTTGCCAAAAAAAATCATCTTTTCAGATGAAGCTCATTTTTATTTTGGCGGGTATGTAAACAAGCAAAATTGTCGCATTTGGCGCACAGAAAACCCGCACGCATACATTGAAAGGCCGATACACCCAAGACGAGTCAATTGATGCTTTAAAGGACAATATTCGTGAAGCCCTTGGTGAAATACAGCTGCAAACAATCGATAATGTGCTTAAAAATTGAACCGATCGTGTAGGCTACTGCATGGCCAGCCGAGGCAGCCATTTGAATGAAATTATTTTCCTTTATTAACCGGAAGGATTGTACTTTAAAAAAGAAAAAGAAATTTGAAAAAATATTCAATAGTTTTTTTTATAGCATTTTCAAAAGGCGGACCCTTAGTTTAATTTTACAGTATAAATAACAGTAATATTAAAAAAGTAATTTGAAATGAAACGAATTTAATTGAAATGAAAAAACTTAATTTGAAGAGAAAATGATTTAATTCAAAGTAAAAAAATTTAATTTATGTTGAAAAAAGTTTAATTTGTTCCGCATAAAATTCAATTTGAGGTAAAAAAGACTGCATTTAACTTGTAAAAAATTTAATTTGCGGCGAAAAATCGTTAATTTAAGAGTAAAAACCTATATATTGCTTATTAATTAATTTTGTTTAATCTTAACCTTTAGAATGAAAATGTTTAAGAGTTTCATTTCATATATACAAAACACAAATAATTCCAACATCCACTCACATAATTTGTAAGTAAAAGTTTTTAATTTTTTAGATTTTTTTTTAAGAAATTTTTTTATTTTGGACATTTTTTAAAATTTTTTTATTTAAATAGTTTATTTTATAGTTAAATTTGATTTAATTTTAAGCAATTTTATTGAAAACACTTTTTGAATTTTATTTACAGTTTTTAACCGTTTCTAAGAGGCACGTTAAAAAGACTAATTATTGAAATAAATAAATAATGTTCAAGAGGCACGTTTAAAAGACTAATTATTAAAAAAAAAAAAATAAATAATTTTCATAAATTTTAATAGCCAACGTGTATAGGCTCAACTTGAAGAAATTCAATAAAATTGAAATGAAACGAAAATAAAGTTATTTTATCAAAAACAAAGGCAAACACATATCTGGATGTATTATTTCATTTATTTATTTTTTAAATACATAATTGCAGGTGCGTTCATATATATATATATATATATATATATATATATATATATGTATATATATATATATATATATATATATATATATATATATATATGTGTGTGTGTACTTTTTTAGCATTTTAATAATTTTTTTTACTCGTTTTTTCTTTTGTAAATAAACAATAATAGTAATTCGTCAGTGAAGTAAAAAAGTAAGTAAAAGTCGAATTGAATGTACACTTTTAAAAGAAAATATTAAGAAATAATCTACACATACAAAACAAATAAATCTCAAAATGCGTTGCTAAAAGCAAATCTCGAAAATGGCTTAATCCTTTATCCTTTAATGCACAAGACCGCTTTTTAGCGGCCTTAGATTTTTTGCATCTCATAACCCTACGGTTCGGTAAAAAAAAATTCTTAAGCTTATGTAAAGGACCATTTTTGTTTTTTTTTTTTTTAATAATAAATAAACTAAAATGTTTATTTTTTATTATAAAATGTATGTGTAATTTAACCAGTTTGCAGGGTTATACTGAGCTCTAATTCTGTAATTCCTAGTTTATTAGTTGTACTCTGTAACTCCGACATTTCAATTGGTAGGACTTTGGATAAGAATAGTGAATATGAAATCAATCTACAAATGTCTTTAAAAATAAAGATGATGTATGGAGTAAAAAATTTCGTGCGATGGAGTTTATCTTATTTACGCTGTGTCGTAAAAACTTAAGGCAAGAATATCATATCCACACATCCCGGGTCAACACAATTTCTCGTTTCTAGATGTCATGATATCGAACAAGTATGGGAGTGAAAAATTCGACAAAATGTGGAAAGATGTAGAAACTTGCACTTTGCGCTCATACAGTAGCGAGGATTAAAAATGCAACTGTGCGTTTCGTAATCTGAAATTGCATTCTATCACTAACAACGGTAGAAGGCATCTTGCAGAGCGTCACTTAAACTAGACAACAGAGGATTTGGCTAAGGCGCTTTGTAGCGATAACGCAAATTTAATTCATTCGGTTCCGATGGCATAAATTGTATTCGCCGAGAGATTTTTGCCCATGAAAATTATATAAATTATATAGCGTTGCAATTTTAAGCTCGGTACAGGACATTTCTATACTAATTTTTACAGGTGTTTATCGTGTAAAAAGGTTTATTCGATACACGTTTTGATATTTTTCGAGAAAGAAAGATTATTTTTTATGATTTCAAGTGCTGCTCGCTTCAACGAGACTATTGCCCGAAGGTAGAGACAAAACAGTAATAAGTATTTGGAATCGCTTGAAAGTACGAAGATGTAACTATTAATGAACAGTTAATGACTTCTCGAGGTCGTTGTCGTTTTAGACAATAAAAGCCTTCAAAACACGTCGTTACCTCAAATGCAAACGGACGTAACTAGTAGGGAGATCGATTATTCGACTTTTTTCAAAAACCGATTATCGAATAATTCGAATAGTAGCAATTTTTAAAAATCGGTTTTCGGTTAATAATTATTCAAATAACCGGTTAACCGGTTCTTTTATTTAAATAAAATTGTTTTTAATTCTTGAAGCACAGAGCTGGACCACGTCGTTTTAAAAATAAGCATTTAAATTAAAGTGACAATCAAAACTAACAATAATTCTAATAAATTTAATAAAAACCATGCTAAAACGGTGTGCGGAGGCCATAAAAAACAAAGTTTATTACACAAAGTACTGAAAGTTGCTTAAGTTTCGAACAGCTACTGAATGAGCTAATTTCGTTTTTGTTTTTATATTACTTGGAAGAGAATGGGATTAGAAGTTTGTTATTATAGTTACAATTTAGGTGCCTAGATAACAATAATTAAATGTTTTACTCTGAATTAATCTATTAGTATACAAGAAAAATTGCTTAGGTTTCGAACAGCACTGTATGTAAGTTCATGCACTATGTATTTAATAGTGTGTGTGTCACTGTGGTATGTTAGGTAAGATACCCACCTTCCAACCAGAAAGTTGTCGGTTTAATCCCAGGCCACACAATCTGATAATTTTTAACAGCGATATCACTGCACAACATTAGTGACTGGTTATGTGTATTTACGCTGTGAAAAACTTAACTAATTAAACTAATCTGCCCTTCGGAGCCGGCGTTCGTGGGTCGCTTTTAATGAGTCTAGTTGATTATTCTCTATATATAAAAATCAATATTTATTTACAGAAGATAAGAAAAAGTTATTGTTGCTCAAGTGTGCATATCTACTTTGGTTTTAAAATTCTTTATGAGAGTTCAAGGTTGTCAAATATACAATAATAATATTTAAATTTATACAAATAGTTTAACGATGAGCATATTTGCAATAAAAAAAATATACAAACGTATAAAAATTATACTAATTTAAATGAACCGGTTATTCGTGTTAAATCGACCGGTTTATTCGGTATTCGAAAAATTAAGATTTTGAAAAACCGTATTCGACAAAACCAAAAAAACCGGTTAAAACCGATCGAATAATAACTGTCCGATCTCCCTAGTAACTACACAAAAATTGGAAATCGAGTTTTTGATTGATTACGGTTCGTTTTATCAAACTACCTGCTTATGCAAAACTTTAGACTCTTGTGATCAAAAGTGACGACTTTATCAAAAACATTTTAACGGGCGTAACTACAAGTACATCTACAGTGGCTCCATTATATATCCGCTAATTTTACATTTTACAAAAAAAAAGTATGTTTATTATACTTATAAGAACAGATATATAAAAAGCAATATATTGATTGTTAATAAATGTAAAATAAATTGTATTAAAACTAGAAACTAAAATTGAACCACTTAGAAAATAGATCGCTTTTTACAAAAATATACAGCATTTTTGACGTAAAATCAAAGTAAACAAAAAACTCTATTGGACATAAAAGTTTATATTAAATATTTTGTTTTCCATCCTTTTGACTTTAAGTTCTAATCTCTTAGGCATAGAATCAGCAAATTTTTAGGTAAATTCTGGAAAAATGTTATTCCCCTCATCCTGTAGCGCTAGCTTTAGATCAGATTTAGGTAAAGAGCTGCTCTTCTCTTTTGTTTTCACACGTACGTACTACACGCATAGGCAAAGAATAAACAAAGAAAAGTAAAGAAATAACAAGTGGGAAAATACAGCGCAAAGTGGCGTGAGTGAGGGACTCTGAAATTACTAACACAATTGTAACATGCATATTTATTAGTTTGCCTGGCGCTGCTTTAGATCATCTTTTCCTTTCTCTAATGTTCTTATCAAGATAGTCTCACAAGTGCTAAAATGGTTATAGGTCTGAGGACTGTGGCGGACGGTCGAGCGTTATTGTGGAACAGTAAAGCAACCTCTCCTTTAGAGGTATGCTTAGGATCATTATCCTGAGCTATGTGGTAAACCAAATTTTTCTACCCTAGGGGCAACATTATATTTCTGAATGCTGAGGTAGTTTTTTTTTTCAATAAACACAAAATCTCAGCACCCGATGTCGCCATGCATCCCCAGACCGTCACTGAGCCTCTACTATGCTTTAAAGTTTTGATGAAAAATTATCACTAATTTTTCTTGAAGGCAATACAACTGTTTACTTTGATTTAACGCAAAAGAAATCTGGATGTTTTTATAAAAAGTGATATATTTTTTAAGTGGCTAAGTTCTAGTTCCTAGTTTTAATAAAATTAAATTCATCTTCATTAACAATAAATTTCAACATACATATTGCTTTCATTTATCTCGGTTCTTGTAAATATAATAAATATGTTTTTCAAATAAGATGAGGTGTTTACATTCATTTGACGCTCAGAGTATGTATCTTGAATCGTAAGTTATATGTAATTCTAGTTTAGTTTTTATCCGATAGATGCGCGAATTTAAGAAGGAGTTAACTCTGAAATTTCAGAACTGACCTCGACAAGACAGTTAATAGATGATACAGCTATTAACTGTAACTAGTGTTTTAATGCAGTTTCACGTTTGTCCGATGGGTGGCGCAAATTTTTTAGAAATAAAGCGAAAA
Organism: Wohlfahrtia magnifica; assembly: GCA_023159175.1. Classification (NCBI taxonomy): domain Eukaryota; kingdom Metazoa; phylum Arthropoda; class Insecta; order Diptera; family Sarcophagidae; genus Wohlfahrtia; species Wohlfahrtia magnifica. Next base: position 5,055,370 of record JAKWBJ010000484.1, read on the forward strand.
ACTTAGAAGCTACAGTACCGAGTTCGGTATGATATTCATATAGAAGGGTGTTTTTGTATGTATTTTTACTTCTGTGCCATAAATAACTAGAATTAAAAAAAAAAAAAAACAATGCAATAACTAGAAAAACGGAAGCTAAATGCTTTGCTATTTTCGATTTGATAATTTTAATGTCAAAGATGCACTTCGCTCTGGTCGACCATTCACTAAAAAAAGGTCGGTGAAATCATGAAAAAATTGAGAAACAAAGGCACATTGGGTGCCACACGTGAATTAACAGTGAAATATTTAATGGACCGAATTTCCATTTTCAATGCTAAAACGGAACGTAATCGCACCATTTCTAAATAGAATGATTACGCGCGATGAAAGATAGTTCACGTAAATCTATAATGTCCGAAAAAAACCATGGACGAGGTGAAGCTACACAGACGGTGGAAAAGCCAGCATTGGCAACAAGAGAGGTAATGCTGTGCGTCTGGTGGAACTGGAAGGGAATTATTCATTACGTCCACAAATAACGACATTGAAGTAAGCAATTCAATTGATCAACAGAAAAGGTGTTGTGTTACATCATGACAACGCCTTTGTGGTATGGTAGGTAAGACATCGACCTACCAAACAAGAGGTCCTCGGTTCAGTTCCGGGCCAGACTATCTGAAAAAAGAAAAAAAATCAGCAGTGGTATTACTGCTATTGAAAACTTCTCTAATGCACTTGTCGTTCGAAGACGGCATTAAATTTAAGTCCCTTTCAATGAGTCTAAAAATAGAATCGGATGCAAATCATTAACTGAGAGAAGTCCCCGTCTTCGTACATGGAATGTTATGGGAATAGTATTATCATTATTATGGCAACACCAGACCAAACACATCTCTGATGAACCGGCAAAAAGTGAGACTGCTTGTCTGAGAAGTTTTGACAAATAGTGAAACTATTTAGCCCGAAACTTGCACCTTCAGATTTAGAAAACCCAAAAGTTCTATGCTGATGGAATAATGATTCTACCCCAAAAATGGTAAAAGGTTATTAATCAAACGGTACATATTTGGTTTCAAATATGTATAAGAAAAAAATGCTTCGTTTTTTGTTAAATTTAGCCCTTTCTTTATAAAGACAAACGCAATATAAAAACAAACGCGGTCCAAAAAATTTATCTCCCATCTGTAACACACATAGGTATGTATAGATTCCCGGAAAACGCCAAGCAGGTAAAGCTACCCAATAACAAAAATCATTGACTAAAATCAATATATCCATTATTAAATAGAGTATTGAAAACATGGACCTAAAAACTTTGCAGTCTAGAGTTTCGTGAAACTCTATAAAGACAACGCCAAGATATTTACATTAAAATTTGGTAAAAGGTAGACCACAATTATTTTAAAAGGTATAAATATTTACAACTAACGATACTGTTTAATAATTGTGAAAATAATTTCATAAAAAATGCAATTCACGTCTCAGCAAATAAATTGAGTCATGTAATAAACAATTAAAATTTTATAAATATAAAAAAAATAAACAAAAGTGTTAAAAAATAAACAAAAGTTCAAGTTGAAGTTGAAGTGGAAGTAATAAAAAACAAAAACAACAGCAACGTTCTAGGCCACCTTAAACACATGAAAATATAGAAGAAACGAACAAATAAAATAAATCAGCGATTGCTGTTTACTGAATACCCTATATCACTACATAAGCATATAAACTGTGTATATGTAAGTATCTCGAAAATTAAAGACATTTTACAGATTTTAGCTTAGCTTGTGACTATCGTTGAATATCATTTTCAGTTTTTAAACATAAATTGGTAGGTAAGACACCTTCCTACCAACCAAGAGGTCCTCGGTTCAATACGAGATCAGACCCACAGATAATGTTCAACAGCCGTATCACCTAATAGCACTGCTAGCAACTGGTTATGATTATTTACGCTATGAAAAACTTCTCTAACTAATGCATAAGTTGTTCGGGGCCGGTGGTTAATTGTAGGTCCCTTTCAATGAGTCAAAAATATAATCGGATGCAGCTCATTGATTGAGAGAAGTCCCCCTTGTTCCCTTGTATCCATATCGTATACTTTTACTAGTGCTACCTAATTAGTACAAAGGATTTGAAGATCTAAGCAAAAACTGTTCTAGCATTACTTTATATCTATGTGGACAGACATCCGTGTTTATGTTTTTAATTAAAATTTTTGATGCGTAACACACAAAAAAATGTTAAAAGCGCATATATTTGTTTATAACAATATCTGAGAATTATTTGCTCACCAAGTTTTAGCACGGCTCCAATGATCGCAGGCAGCACAAATTTCGGTACTTTATGTTTCTGGAAAATATTTTGGACAGGTGGCTGCGTGCTGTAGTTGTTAGAGAGCCCGCATACACACCCTTTAGACAAACCAATCAAAAAAAAGTTATCTTGAAAATCCAGCTTTCTCCCAGCGACGATGAAAAACAATGATCAGGCGAAAACACCACCTACTGTGGAAAAATGGTAATGTAAAGTAAGGAGCACCACTACTACTTAGCAAGGATCTTCAATGAGATGAGCAACTGATTATAACAGAGTCCTCGATTATGCTAAATTAGTAGCAAGGGCCGAATAATGGGAGCTGTGTGAGTCAAGAGGTTCATGCACCATCACATGGAGGAGAACTACAGTCGACTGACTACTACATCTACTTAGCTTGGAATCAACTGATTAATAAACTGTAACAAGGCAATGGATGATTTGTGGAGGACCTGAAAGATTTCGCTGGAAGGAGACATGATAAGTTTACGATGGTTCTAAAATGGGCAACAGAGTGGATTAGGATTTCGCATAGACTGCCTAGTTATTGCAACTTGCAGCATTGATGGCTACAATAAGAAGGGTGTATTTTTTTAGACGGATAGTCAGACTGCAATTACGTCTCTGGGGTGTATGATACAACTCAGCACTAATTGTGTTGGAACAATATTTTGATATCAGGCTCATATGTGTACCGGAAGACAGCGATATTTCCGTGAACTGTGTGGCAGATGAACTAGTTGGATGAGCCACGACGGTATAGATTCTTCTGGCAAAAAGTGTTAGTATGCCGAACGCTAGTTATCTTTTGTATCTTAAGTGCTGGGCTAGCAATATGTTTCACAGAAGTTGGAAACAGATATCTTCTTTTAAACAGGCAAAAGAACTGGGGTCGGTTCTTGATCGGTAAATTGTTCAACTAGTGAGTCTGTCAAGACGGGAATTTCGGCTGTGGTCTGTGGTCCGTCTTGGGTGTAGTGGATTAAATGTGGTAGCAACTGCGAGACACACGCTCATTAAATGTGATTAAGATTAAGGTTCCTGGGCAGGCACATTCCGATTAAAGTAGACTTGGACCTGTGGTGGGTAAGTATTTCTGTTACGGTCTTTGCTTTCTAGGGTCATTGTAATATGTGGCATCACAACAGGTCTATTTAGCCTAGGAAAGCTACTGGTTTTTGACTTAACCTAACCTAAAGTCGTTACGAACGTATTAAATAAATTACACTATAATCTAATCGCCTTAAACACTCAAGATTTTAAATTGATAGAAAATTTACCAGCCAAATGTCATTTCGGGTTACCTTTTAGAGCATTACTGGCAGTATTTCACAAATAACACGAACAATGTAGGCCTCTAAGCGTCAACTGTTATTGGTTTATCAAAATAGACCTCCATCTATAAGTTACGCGAATGACTAATTTTCAAAGTAGATTTGGATAATTTGGTAGCGTTGTTTGAAAGTTGATCTAAAAAAGTTGATCGCTGTATAACAGTTTGCTTGATAGTTAAGTTACTAAATTTAATCGGGCTTAAAGGGGCACTCTATATCGATTTCTAATTTTGCTATTTATATCTGTCTAAGAAAAAAAGTAATTCACTATTTCGGAACCATTTCCTACGAAAGGTGCATGAAATAATAAAACTATTTAACTTGAAACATACACTAGTCAGTCACCTACGCTAGTGTTCCGTTCTCTCCTAATAAACTTAATATAACACCGTTCTACCTATAGTAGGGTAGAAAAACAAAACAACAACATACAGAGCAATAAAGGAAAACACCCCAGACACAAGGGAGTCTGTCTCTAGGCCACAAGAAAAAACATAAAATGTTTCCAAATGAAATTTGTTAATTGTATTATTAATAAACATTTCAATCTCCTTTATTTTGATTTTATTATTTGACTACTTACCCATTATGTATTCTTTTTATTCTTTTTTTATTTCAATTTCTATTTTCACTCACTTATAATCAATTTTGAATGCGACTAAAAGGAACCCTCGTTGTTGCTTTGATTTTAATTTATTTAACTTTATTTTGAAATTCTCACTCTAATTTTTTTCATTTATGTATTCTCTCCGATATAATTTAATAACTTTTATTTTAATTTTAACAATTTTTAATTTAACAACCGCCTTTTTTTCAGAAGCTATTAAACAACAAAAAATTCTTATTACTTTTTGCTCTTTTTCGTTTTTCTTGTGTATTTGTTTGTTTACGAACAGCTGTTTGATAATAAAAGAATGACACTGAAACATTCGAAGAGAGAGTTATTAGAGAAGAGAAGGAAATTGAAGAAAATAACAGAGAACAACATAAATACAGAGATGTTATACTATGGAATAACAGTGACCCAATAACAATGATGTTAACATTCTTTAGAATAAAATGAAAAAACGCTTTTAAATGTACAATCAGTGAATATCTATTAACCATAGCCTGTCAAGTTTTTACATGATACCTTACAGTACAGTTTAATATGTGAAAAAATACTTTCTTATATTTACTTAAATTTAAACCAGGTATGGCTTTACTTTAAAGCTGTTTTCGTGCTCGCACATTAAATTTTTATTTAATTACTAGCTTAAACCCGACGTGCTTCGCAACCTCAAATTAATTATTATCTCAGATGCCAATTTATTAAAATTTTTTAACCCTTTTTCTCCATATTTTTTTTAACAAACAATGAATCAGAATTAAACTTTAGTTGTTCACAACAAGTTTTTAAACCTTTTTTAATTTAACTTTTTAGTTTTTTTTTAATTTTATAAAAAAAAATTTGCTTTTTACTTTATTATTGCATATTTGTTAAATAGCTGACCGTTGCTTACCTGCACTATCTCGAAGAAAAAAAACGGGATGTTTCGTGCAGGAACTCTTTTCGGTAAGATTGAGACCAGCGTGATCCTAATGTAGAGTAAAGAAGCAGACCTGATTTTTCATTTGATCAGAGTTGTATTTCTACAGAAGCACAGTGAGAAATTCAGGAATAGGAAACTTAAATTAATTTCACATAATTTTACTGGTAAATAATTGTAAAATAATAAAAATAAACTTGTAATTTCAAGTATTTGCTTTTAAATGTAATTAAATTACACATATTTGTTGTAAAAATTAATTAAAAACGGTGCACAGTATGAACAATTTATAACACAAAAGCATGTTCGTATCATCTTTTCCATCCCTGCAAACAGCTGTTGAATTATTTACTGCTACCAATAGAAAATAAAAAATAAAAAAATTATTTGTTATGAAGGTGGCAAATGGCTTTTTGTTGAATTGAATTTAAAACTTTAATTTAACTGCCACAATTTTTGTTCTTCTTGTTTTTGTCGACATTTTGCATTTAAATTTCAAACACTCTTAAAATTATAAAACATTTTTTTTTTCTAAACAGCTGTTTACATTCTACAAATATTTTTCATTTTATTTGATGCGTGATAGCGTAAAAGCAAAATGTAATGAGCAAATGTTCTATTTGATTTTTTTGACAGTCAGACGAACCCCCGATTTTCATCTTACAAAATCCAATGAAAATCTTAAGATTTGTGGATAGTGTAAGATAGTGTGGCAGCACCTTTAGTTGTATACAGTCTTCAAACAAACACACACTCAAATTTATATAATATACATAGATGTGTACATACATAGATAGTTTTTATCCAGTGTGCTTTCTGCAATACCCGCTTTATGGCTGATGTGTATAAATGATGAAGCTTTCAAAGTTGTCATTTTCTACATACACCAAATTCAATATTTAGTATTAATGGATGGTGCTATGCCGACTCATCTACTTCCAGTTACTGACTGACGTTGTTTGAACCTAATTTAGAAACGTCAACTATTACTGTTCTCAAGATAAACAAATTTAATATTTACTTTTCGTGGGAGGTTCTGAAGACATACATAAAACAATATTTAGTTTGTATGGAAAGTACCACGCCCACTTGTATAACTCCACTCACTTTTGGGCTTTCGATTAGTATTATTGTGAAGTCAATCAGACCAAATTTTAAAACATTAGCTGTAACTGCTCTCAAAATATACTAAGATCAATTTTTACTTTGTATGGGAGGTGCCACGCACATTTCTGCAATTCCGCCCACTTTTTATTCCTGATTTGTACTGACTATGAATATATTTGGACCATATCTAGGGATTTTTTCTGTCACGATTTGAAGATATAAAAAATAAATATTCACTTTGTATGGGCTTTGCACCGCCTAGTTGAAATTTTTGAAATTTATATAGCCAGCATTCCTTGCAGACATACAGAGATTTACTGAAAAATTTTAAGAATATCGGCTCAGCTGTTTAGCTGTAAACTTCAAACAAATATACAACTACACATTCATTTCTATATACTATATAAGATTTAAATTAGAGTACAGTTACAAATTATAGTTTAACTCTTACAAACAGGGTAACTGAGACCATAAGTTCTACGTACGAGACCATAGAGGCACAAATTGCTTTTTTAAGTTTTACGTTTTTACGAGGCGAATAACTTAGTCGAACAGGCGTTAGTGTTGGCGTATTATGTCTTTCAAATTTTTACACAAATATTTAATAGCGATTTCAGGACCGTTTCAGGACGTTTCGTTTGAAAAACTGAGTTCTCGCTTAAAAACCCATTTTATATGTACATGCACAATTTCCTATTGATCCTAAAGGGAACATAGAATCTCAACGATATCGAATGTACAATTTTATCTTCTGTTACGACTTTCAGATGTTTTCACGTTTTGATATATTTGGTTGCTTCTTACCTTGGATTCTTTTATGTGATACACTCTCATTTCCATAAAAGAGGCAGAAAAGCCAAATATGGGATAGCCCCAAAAGATCCAAAACCTAAACCTGAAAATCCAATGCATTAGTCTTTCACATGAGCCAAGTGGTAGCTCTGACGTTGCTGATCAATTTCGACAGTGAAGCATCCCTGAGACAATCCAGAAAATGGAAGTGACATGCACTCAGGTGTCGCAGTCAGAGCTCCCATAGAGCTGGACAGTCACTGAGAAAGTGTTATACCGATTCCATGTCTTTCTTATCCATAAAGCTTCTACAATAGCCACGACCAGGGCGCCCCATGCGTTCTGTCGTTCGCCCTGTTATACTGTGTACGGTAATTATGCCCTTCAGAAGCTGGATCGATTCCCTTCCGAACGTAAGAAGTTACATAGTCCTCTACATAAGAAGAGAAAGCCAGTGATTCTATATAGCACTACTATCTTAGTTTAGGCACACAACTGGAGACTGAAGCACATGTTTTGTGACTATCCTGTTTAGTTTTCTCTTAAGAACAAATTCCTAGTGTTCTTCCTGGACTGCGATTGAAACAGTGAATCTCACATTGTATAAGCAATTTGTTGTATTCGAAATTTGCATCGCAATCAGTCAACTAACGTTAAGTGCTGTGTAAAAATTCAACCCAGCAAGGAGGACGGACCTCTTATTAAAACAAACAATTTGCAATATATATTGCACTATTTGTTAGTGAAATTCACTTTGCTGCTCACCCCTTTCTCTCTAAATATTTCCCCTGCCAATGATGAATGAACATAATGACTAACGCATGTCACCCCCATATATGGAAATAATTAAAAGACATAATCCCCATGATGATTCATCACAGCATATCTTAATAATTCATATTCTACTCGATTTACAAAAAATTATGCAAAACATTTTAATTTATTTTTTAGAAGACAAACATGAGTCATTTCATTTCAATAATTTGTTACATTTCTACTGTTTTAACTACTCAAGGTCGTTGGAACATAAACAATATCCATTATTCCACATCCACCCACACACACAAAGACCCAGAAAATTAAAACAAGAAATGAATTTTTTACCAGAAGGCAAAAATCAGAATAAAACGTCAAACAGTTTACCAACAGAGGGAAAAGAAGCATTAAAGAAGAAAAATACAAAAATTGCAACAATATTTTGAAATGGAATGAAAAGAAAAAAAATTAAAATCGAAAATAAGACAACAACCCCTAATGGAACCAGAAGCATAAACTTAAAAAAGAATTTTCGTTCAACAGCATGAAATTACAAGAGAAGACCCTCCTTTGCTTCACTGCTTAAAATTAAAGCCAAGCCAAACGAATTGACATGAACCCAAAAGCAGAAATACGGTAGCAGAAGCAAAAGCTGAATGAACGAAAAACAAATCATAAGAGAACCACCATACCAGCCAGCTATTAGTTAAGCCACCTCCACTTTAACACCCACATACATAAAACGTCACCCCTCTTTTTCACGGTAGCTATTCCAAGAATGGAACAGTAAAAGTTGTAGTGAATGGCCAGGTGGATAATATTTTTATCCAAAAGTTTTCACAAGATTTACTGTCTACAGGAGTTCGGCTTTAAAACATGTTTACATTAGACTTCGATTTACTTTATTTGCTGTTTAAATTACTTAAACGAATTCCACAGTTCAAATGACATCTTTTCAATTACTTTTAATGTTCTTCTTCTTTTCTTTTGTTTTTTTATTTATTGTTTTCTTATTTGCCGGTAAACTATGTTTTAAATATGGAAAAGAAGTTCAAAAAAGTTAGGTGTTAGAGTTAGGTTATGTTAGGTTTATAGGACGATGACAGGAGTGATAAGTATTGCTCTCACTAGGGTCAAAAAACGCATGCAGCCATTGCGATGTTTGAAAAGAAAAAAAGAGAGGATTGAAAAGAAAGTGAAAAGCAAAGCCGAAATTGATAACCACAGGGAGCGCCAAAAAGCAGATGAAACTCTAAATCACAGATTGGCTGGCTACAAGAACCAGCTTCTGGGCCTAAAAAGAACACCATATCTCTCAGTCACTTGGCTGAGAGCTTTATAAAATTACAGAACAGCTTTGTAAATTTACGGTATTGCCACGGTGCGGGAAAGTGGTGTAACATCGTCTCGTCCTCTTTTATATCACGACGAATACAACAATAGTCCTTAAAAATCTGACCCATGAATGACTACAGTTCTCCATGATAATTCGCACAAAATCACGCACTCACAATATGTGGAAACCCCACAGAAGTTTTAGATCTTTCTAAGCGAGATAAAACAGTCCTTGCCAATCTTCTTCTCACCTGCCTGTGGACCAATCGCACAAATAATGTCTAAGCATGGTGAAGGAGTGAGAAAATTCATTAACATGCTAAATCTCTATTCGCAGTCCATCCTTAGCTGAACTCTCAACAATTATATTCTTCTCATAGATGCCAGACCATACTGTGGTATTAATGGCCAAGGAAAAGATAGATAAGTGGGAACGTGAACTCCTCTCATCTTTTTTGGCCTGGGTCTGAGACAGTCGAAGCGGTTGATGAAACTTTTTATTTACAATAGGAAATAAAGTGTCAGCTCATCAATATCAATATGGTACCTGACACGGAAGAGAAGACTCAGAGCTTATTCTCTGCGTGTGTGTAATTTTGGCAAACATTCGTAGGCATGAACTGGTTAAGTGCCATGTCTAGCCTCCGTCCCTTAAATAACAATACTAGGTCCAATATCCTCATATGTGTACATCAGACACAACATTCCTGGACCAGCTTTGATATAGAAAACAATAAGAAGACCTTATAGTTGCCTTGCAATTAGTTATTATATAAATATATCTCGATCGATCCTCTATAAAACCTTTATTAGATTGGTGCTTATGAAAGGAAAGTCTATTCTACATCCATATTCGGACCAAATTTAAAATAACTCGATGTAGATGTTATCATCATCATACCGACCAGGCACTATTGCAGGACACTGCGATTCTTAGAATTTATTATGCTCCTTCCGGTCTATAGTTTATTCAGCAGATCTGAAACCATACGCAGAAACCTATGTCACCTAGTGAGATCCTATGTCTACCTAAACATTTCCATCTAAGCCCACCAAAAACCCCACATTCACACAATATGTGTTCCACTGCCTCTGATGACTGTGAGCACAGTCTGCAAACATCCTTTACAGATACGCTCTTAGTCTGACCTGCCATACTTGAGAACCTCAGAGCGACGCCCAAATTGCGGACTGATCGCCGCCCTAGAGTGACGAGGTCCCCTTTCAGTGTTCCAAGCATCTGGCTATTTCCAAATCCTTGATTAGATTGAGGATGATAGTAAGTGGTGCTGCACAGTAAGGTTCCGCATCAATATATGTAGGTCGATGTGCATATCCTCATTTGACCTACTATTTCTTCTAGAGTCGTCAAGAAAATAGGTTAAAGGTAAATAATAGCAACTCCATGAAGATATTTTTCGTCCTGTTCAGTGACATGCCACTTTCTTTGCTAAGCCATGCACTTTTTGTATGTTCAAGTGAAGCATATCTTCAGATCTGTATTAGTAAGTAGTTCATCGGTATTACCGGGTATATTTTGAATATTATTATTGCTTTTATTGTTGTGCTCCTTTCCATAGATTCAAAATTATTGCGCGCCCATTTAAATGAACATTCAGTCAAATGCTTTCGGCTTTCGTTCGAAATCAGGCTGATGAAGCATTAAATACTAAAAACGAACAGCCCCCTTTCTCTTGGCAAAAACTGAAAAAGAAAAAGAATAATTCAGAAGCAGTAGCAGTGGCGACAAAGAAGAGGGAACAATACATGATTGTCGTACATTTTAAACATTTTTAATGGATTTTCTGTACCATTTGCTGTTGTTGCTGCTGCCGTCGACGCTACTATCACTATTGTCGTTTGTTGCTGGGTCTTTGAGCTTTGTGTTAATGCAGAAATATGTAGGCAACAAGTTATGAATTTCATAAAAGAATATTCAAAACTATGTGATGTGATGTTGTGTGTTGTTGTTGTTGCTATATTAAATATAATTGTCGCCAGCAATTCTGGGCCAATTTAAAAATACATTTTTTTAAGTTCAGCATAAACATAAGTCCTTTTAATCCACTTGAAATCTTGAGATAGTTTTCCATATTGTTTGGGCTATAAAATAGTAATTAAGTTGTTTGAGAAATCCTTGTAAATCCTTACGGGGTTAATCTCTTTTTACTTTTCTTTTTATGTACATACGTATTTATTTTGATGATAAAAATAACGATTTCTTTATATCATGTGGTCTTTAACAATCTGTGTAAACCCTTATCTTCTACCATCTCTTCTCGTTTTTTATTTATATTTCTCTCAAGGGTTATTTTTGTTTTATTTTATTTTTATTTAGATCCTTTAAGGTGTGTGTCTCATACAATTGTCTTAAAATCCTCTTATTTAACTTTTACGAATTGCTTACCACTTCCTTTCCTATTTTTCTTTTGAGAATCGATAAACATTTTGTTGTCGCTGGTGTTAGTTTTGTTTTTTCATAAACTTTAATTGGTGGAGTTTAAAGGTCTTTCCACAGGACGTGATGTCATTAAGTTCAAGAAAAAAAATAGAAAAGAAAACTTTGAATGTTGTTGTTCTCGCTGTTCTTTTTCTTTTCTTTCTTGAATTCATCTTCGTTAATAATAAGAAATTTTCGTTGTTTTACGTGCTCTGAACGGTTTTCTTCTGGTTGACATTCTAGTCATGACATGGTCAAGGTGATATTCTAATAGAGGATGGAGAACAATGGAACCGCCGTTAGAAAAGTAAAATCCTTTTGCCACCTTCTTATTTGCCAATTGAAATTACCTTCAGTCACGGCATTTATTTTGCATAATATCCGCAATAAGAATGTTGTTCAACGTAATGGCTTTTGAATTGATTCATGATTGAAATGTTGAATGAATTAACTCATTTTTTATTCGAAACCATTCACACGTTCATTTTATATCGATTTCAATGCGTAGTAAGATATTTTGCGTAAGCTTAACTTTCAGATGATGCGCGCATTTAATACAATGCCAAACTGATTATGTACGAATAATTACGGCCCACAGAATGGTAGGGTTCAATACTATCCATAAGACTTTAACTTTCCCCAGACAAGAACTTTAATATTTTAGCTCTAAATGTTGATTCTAAGTCAGTGACAGGGAAAACAGTGCTCCGCGCAAAGTTTTTCTTTCGTTCTTATACGTATAAGTTTACTTGTCGCTGATCTAAATGATGCCGAGTTTCCGGTGAACACATTCACATAACTCAGTCAGGTCAAGAATTCTATTTCCGTTTTGATTCGGTTTTGTGTATTACCCGCAAATTAGAGAATTGTGATATACCATACTGAGAAATAGTTTATCTCACACTGTAAGTTATACAAGAATATTAAGCTAAGCGCCATCCCGAATCCCGATAAGTATAAAATTCCAACCAACCAGTATAACTGATAAATTTGACCAAAACTTAACAGTGACAAATCTTTGGTATGGTCTAGACCGTACATGGTGAAATAAGCGTTCGCGTGATATTCTCATTCATCTAATCCGTATATGTATACAACCGAACGAAAGCGAATAGATAATAACAAATAAACAACAATTTCACTCAGTTGTGTGATAGATGCTGATAAAAACCGACGTATGTCGCTTTGTGCATTAACAGTTAAACCTAAATTAGAGCGTTGAGCGTTATTTATCTGTCAAAAACTCTCATGTAAACTCAAATTGTATGGAGCAAGCCCAAACAGCGCGGCGTCACTGCTTTGTAATTGGAAAACCCGATTTTGACAGAGTGTTAGAAAGTGAAGTTGGCCGCGAAACGCTATTATAGATACACAAAACTGGCAGTGTTGTATTTTTTGAAAAATGGATTTTTATGTTTTATATATTAAAGTAATGCCAATTAACTATTTTCACATCACATTTAGCGATTTAATCACTATTAAATTTTTATTTTATGTATTTGTCGAATTTTTAAGTTGACATTGGTGTTTACTACACAACATTAAAGCTCTTATTTAGATATGTCACTCCGCGTTAGTGCCAGTTGTCAGTCCACGCAATGTTCAACGCTTTAATTTAGGGGTGACTGTAAATTGTTTATTTATGTCGTTGTTTTACTTTTGGCTTTTCTTTCAACGCACACAGCAAAAAACTACTAACACTACTACACAAATTCAGTTCTGTTTTTAGCCACCCTTGGTCTAGACCGTATATTGCTCTTGTAGACAGTTAAAAAGAAAATGTTCTTATATGTCCAATTATGCAGTGCTCATTAATTAGCAAAAAAAACCGAATCGGAAACTAGGGAAAAGACACTCTTGGTCGCTTTCGTCGTCAAAGTAGAACAGAGCGTTAGTTGAAGAGTGCTTTGACTATCTTCAATAATACGGTACTGCGAAGAGATTTATGCTTTGCTGGTCAATCCGGAGTTGCTGGTCGGATCGAGGTCGCACATTGGAAGGGCTTTCGAGAATGCTAAAAAACAAAACGGCTGATGGAGCCTTTTTCTATGGAGAAAAAGTGTATATAATACGGAGGCCTGACATTGATAGCATAGTAGGTTTTCTATCGGGACACCTGAGATATCATCTCAACAGTTTACGTCTCTTGTATGAAACAAATTGCCGGTTCTGTTTGGTAAGGGATGACATCACAGGGTACATTAGTGACTTCAGTAGGACACAAAAGATCTTTTATGACGCTGTGTCTGCTGTTGGCGAACCAACTCTCACTGATAATAATAATTCTGTATACTAAAAGTGGTGTTATTAGAAAACATAAATCCGTCTCACCGCTCCTTTATCTGTCAAATCGGTATTGCAACAAAATGAGTTTGTATAGTATTGGCCTAGTTGGGCCAGGAAATGAAACATTATTAGATTGGAACTAAGAGTATTATTCGAGGCGCGACAGTCCATTTAAATATTAATAGTCGAAACTTTGATATTAAATGTTGTATACTTTGTAAGTTGCAGATGCTAGGCATCTGGAGAAGAACCAAAAGCCATATTCATCACAGCCTTAGCCGCCAGTATAAATTGAAGTGTAAAGTTTGAGGTCCTATCGTCTCTAGTAGGTATTCTTATCCTAAAGTTTTTGCAAAAATTTTTTGTGGATACTGCATTATCTGTCCATTGCTTCAAGATCTTCCGTGACTTTGTGATTTAATCCGTCTGACCGATTGATACTTAGAGTAGATATAGCAGAGATGTTCTTGATATAAAGAAGAGAAGAGAGTTATGTCTAGCATCATCTCTAGAATGGCTTGAGAAGTAGAGTTTACTTAGCCAGTACAAGCAAGGTTGACTAGTTTCTCTATCTTGTTTAGGATGAAGGAGTACATCTTGGTGTCCACAGCTTTCCATTAAACAAGGACGCCAAAGATGAGAATTGGTCTTATAATTGGATGTACATAAACAATGTGAGATGTAATTATGAAATGTTTTCTTACAAATATAAAAGGCATATTGTGCCTTTCCCAATAGTCCCTTAGCGTTAAACTTCCACTAGATCTTATAAAGTGCATACTTTAATACTGTTAAAACCCTGCAATATTTCATCTCAATTTTGAACCCGGAGTTTTTAATGTATGAACAAAGAGATAGCGAAAGTATTAGAAGAGCAGTGCAAAAAGTAATTTAATAGAAGAGACAAAAGTTCAAAATGTGAATGTTGAGTCAGATCCTGATAAAGTCAGCGCGAAGCCACTGCTTATAAAAAGGAGCTTATGCCTTACAGTCTCTTTGGGGTAATTAAAACACTCAAAGGTTTCCACTTTTTTGCCTTTAATTTTGATGTTTTAAAAATATAATCATGATAAGCCACATTGACTAATTTAAAATTAATTAATTAATTTATTATTTTAACAATAAACTTACCCATCATCATATTATTTAAATCCAAAACACTCGAACGACTGCGTGTTTTCCGCAGCAAATGTTGATGTTTATCGGACGACATTTTTCTCGTTGTAGGCAACACTGGTTGTGAAGATACGTTTTCACACCCTGCTGCTGCACAAGTATTCGCTGTTAATGCAGTTGTAGTTGTAATAAAACTATTTCCGGTATTACTATTAAAGTTACCACTACCACTACTACTACCACCAACATTACCAATACTACACCATTCAGCTTCCATGGCCTTGGAAGCACTACGCTTGAAGTGCTCCAAAAAACTATCAATTTGTTTTTCTAGAGATGAAGCGGCAGGTGGCGTATTCGCCATATTTGTTTTATTTATTTTTTAATTAAGAATATCAAAATGAAAATAGAGAATAATAATTTGATTTGTTTTGAATTTATTTGGACTATGTATGTTAGAATTTTATAAATGTGTGACTTTATCTTTAACACAGATCTGAAAATTTTATTTTTGTTATTTTTTTTAATTTTTCAAAGACCTACTTACATACATATATGTATGTTTACATGCTTTAAAATGTATGTAAATGCACACAATTACACTTTGCATATTTAAACACATAAACACTTATAAAGAATATAAGTGAAAAAAAACAGTCATGAAGGTCAATTCATGCTCATGACGATTCGCTTAAATGTATATACAACACTTTAAATAAATTATAAAGCCTACTTTAAGGCAATAGAAAATAATTTGATTTACATTTAATTACATTTTGTTTTTTTTATAAATTTTTATTAAATACATACAAACGTATTTGAATTTAATTTTTTAATATTTGTCATTACATATTTTTTTAATATATTCTTAAACATACACACAAACACACATAAACCAACAATTATCCTTTCAATTTATTATTGTAATATATTTACACATCCGTTTCTTCTTCGCCCCATGTTTAATTTTTGTTTTAGATTTGTATTAAAATTTGTATTACTTTAACTACGTTTCCCAAAAAAAAAAAAACAACCGTAGTTTTCTACTGCTCAAATTGTACTGATTTTTCCTCTTTGCCTAGGTGGGTCTCTTACGTTTGCCAAAACAATTCTCACATACACACGTACGTACACATGTATGTATGTATGTATTTTACATTATAACATTCCGCATTCACATAAAATGTTTTGTATTTTGACATGTTTTAACATGTTAATGTAAGCACAGCCTTGGAAAAGATTTTTTTCTTTCCACAGCATTATTGTTTATTATTCCTTTCGCACCTTCCTTTCGACCCCCTTAACAATGGTTTTAATAGTTGCTTCTCTCATACTCCGTGTTTTCACAACACGCAGTAATTGAGTCGTTTATTATTGTTGTTGTTTTTTTCTTTCTAGTTCTTTTACCTCTTCCTTTGTACTTTGTTTTTTTACGGAACCGGCGCATTTATTTTAACTCTTGAAGGTTGTTGCAATTGTTGTATTTCTTAACATTCCATTTTTAATAATGGTTAGTGCATGTGTATGTAAGTATGTACATGCAAGTGCACAGAATCACACGTATTTTCATTGTTTTCTTTTTAACTTGCAAGAGATATTTTCGTTCTCTCTATAAAATTTAGTGGCTTTTGTTTACATTTCTCTCAGCCTTTTGTGGAAATATATGTACATGTTTGAGTGTATGATAGGTTTCTAATCTAATTTGAAAACAACCCCGCCGGCAATGATGTTTTGTAACAGTTTTTTTTTATTAACTACGCATGTATTGACAAATCAGCTGTTGTACTTAAAGTAGATATTAAACTGTAAGAAAATATGAAAAATCTATTACAATTTCATAGTAAAAGATTAATACGAGGAGTAAAAATGTTGCTAAATTAACAAAAATTAAAGTCTCTCTATTTAACATGCTCATCTTATTTTCTGTTTCTTTCACTCTCAATTTCTTTTGTCTCTCACTTATTTAGATTAGAAACTCACCGGAAATACTGCTTATTATGGTGGTTTTAAAAATGGTGAATAATTAAATAAAAGAAAATGCAAAATCTTGCACGAATTTAAAAATTTCAGTTGTGTTTTGAAGAGAATTAAAAATTTATGAATAGAAATCGTAAATAAATTAAATTAAAAATTATAATTAAAGTATATTGAAATTTAATACATATTTAAAACACTTTCCTTGGCATTGTCTTTCTTATTTTTCAGTTAAGTTATTTAGTTTATACCTGGTGCCTATGCGGAAGTAGGCAACATCTTTGGAACATAGAACATCGTAATATTGTTGTTAGGACAAATATAAAAGAAAGCAGACAGCCTCTATAAATAAGCATGTTGCTTAACATTTGTTTTAAAATTGTTCAATTTAAATTGAATATTGTCTACTTTGTATACTCATACTACAATGTATACTCATAACGTTAGATCTCCTCCACCAAGCCTGAGAGTATTTAACAACCAGTACTGGTGGGCGAGGCAATGCTTCATTTGTTTTATTTTTTTTTAATTTCAGTTCAGCTTTCAGGGGATAGCTCCTACTTATGCAGTGCAGTGTGCTGGTACTAGGAAAATAGGAAGGAAAATGGGAAGGTGGATGAAAGGAGTAGTGTTTATAGATATTTTATTTGAATTTATTTGTATCGCAAGTGGCAGAAAAAACCATTCGACAGACGAACGAGCGGCAAAACAAAACTAATTCTTTCTATAATGCGTTTTGCGATTTATTGCACAATTAACTACATAGTGATGCGCTCTACGAGAAAAATGAATAATACGTGAAAATATGCGATTATTTTGAATTAATTAGACTTTGGAGCACCGGCTCACACGTAAGAGTTGTATTCCATATTAGGTTGAATATAGATCTTGTAATAAAATAACTGTGTACTTTTGTAAAACTTTGTCTCAAAAACAAAAAATTGGTCTATACAGACGTGAAAAACTGTTCTGTTTAGTGAAGAAACAAAATTCAATATCATAACGAGTATAGTGAGAAGTAATATAGAAGTATACCTAGTAGGAGGCTTGATGCACGCAATTATAAAAGTAATTTTAAACATGGGGTAGGTGTCATAATGGTGCGGACTTGCGTTTCGGCAAATGGAGTAAGAACCTTTCACAAAATTAATGGCATAATGCATCAATTTGTTGCACAAAAACATCTCAGAAACGAAAATGATTTTATATGCTGAGTGAAATATGTCACTTCGATGGGTGTTTCAACGCTATAATGCTGCGATACACACATCGAGGTTAGTCAGAGAGTTCATTGAAGAGAATAGGTTCAAGTCATTAATTGGCCGGTACAATCACCCTATGTAAACTTCTTAAAAATTATGAAGAAGTATATCTCAGTAATACGATTAAAAATCGAAACTAATTCTTTTAAAATCTAGAAGGTGAATGGAAACGTATCTCGGAGTCCGTACTTAATGGCCGTATTGATTCCAAGCCGCACAGACGTGGCAAAGCTATAAAAAATAGGGATTTATCAACGAAATATTAATTTGTTGCATTTGTTTTGCACACCTTTATTTGAAGACCGAGATCGATTTTATTGATTTTTGAAAAAATGTTGAGATAAAGTACGTAATATATTGTTTGGTGTGAATCTTAGTACATATCTAAAAATGTAAATAAATTACAGAATAACGTTTTTCCTTAATGAAACACTTTCAGAAGTAAACGGCATTATTAGTTTTTATATGACTTGTTGATTTATTTTGCACAGCACTGTATATGTGCAAAAAAAAAAATTCTGTTAAAATTATTTATTTAATACAAATCAGATTTTACCATAGGCAACGGTTTAATTTGTTAAAAAATATTATAAGAGCGTAACACTAAAAAGCAGGCTTTCTCTTATCGGTGTGAATACTCTTAATTATTAAAAACAACAACACAAATACAGAAAAGGCAAATAAAGATATGCTTTGGTTTAATAATTAAACTTTAATCACTATTAAAATAAAAATAGTAGCAACAAAGAAACATTTATTTATTTTTTTATCAATTTCATTTTATAAACAAAACATAACGCGATGTTTGCTTTTGTTATTTTGATTTATTTATTTCGTATTTATTTACTATTTATTTTTATACTTTATCGTCTTATTTGTTTTAATGTAGTCAGTGCAAAAACAAAAAACAAATGAAAGGCGCCCACAAAATATAACAGTTTCTACTTAAATAATAAGTATAGCAAAAGTCGTTGTTGCAAAATATTTATATGCAAATAATAGAGATATAAAGAGACATATCTACTGGGAGAATACACATATAAAAAAGCACAGAATATCCATGTTACGAGTAGCTCTCCATGCGCAAAATTCTTAACGTTGGCGTTGTTATTTACATATTTATCTTCTTTTTTTTGTCTTCCATCTTCTTAGCAGACGTTAAAATGTATTAAGGAAAAACACTACATGGGGTCTGGGGTGAACATTTAATGTATCATCTCTTATTTATATACACATGTGCATTGCTAATCAATAGCACCTATGCACGCGTACGTGTGTGTGTGTAAATTTATCATTGCCTCGTTTGTGGTGTGTATATGTAGATGGGAGGCTCCTCTGGCCTCTTGTGTTTTCTTTTTTTTTGGTCTTCTCATAATAAAATTGTTTGTTGTTTTGCTCATAATGATGTTTTAAGGCTGGCAATGCATGCTTTCCCTATAACCTAATGCCACCACAACCATTCAGTTACTCGCCGCTGGTGTACGAAACAACAGCATTTCTCTTCTCTGCTAAAAAGAACGCAGTACAAAAGCAAGAAAAGCAAAGCAGAAGTACAGTGAAAAACTTAACGGGTCGCATAACAAAATATATTTTTTAACATTTTAAATTAAAAAATATTTTTTGGTGAAATTAAAATCAAAAGAAATCCTTTTGTGATTTTTAAAAAAAGTGAATTTAAAAAGAAATTTCTTTAAGTGTAATAAAAAATAACACAAAATGAGCAGTAAGTTTTAGAGGCGAATTAAAAAAAAAGAATAAAACTAAAAAATATGCAGCAGCATGGCAATGAATTTTTACAAAAAATTTCTTTTTTTAAATACAATTTTTTTATATAAAAAATATGGCTTTACAAGAAAAAAAAAAAACAAAAACAATATCAGAAAATGACTTACAAACATACCTAGTTTTAAGTGACTGGCTTCTTAAATATAATAAAGATTTAAATATGGTTTATTTTTAATTAATTACTTTTTTAATTTTAAGAATTATTTTAAAAACGATGTACATATTTTTCTTAGAAAATTTCATTTCAATCACTGAAAATTTCAAGCGACCTTAAGTGACCTTCAATTAAAACAACAACATTGTATACAGTTTTTTATTTAGCAGTGTTTAGTTCTTCATCTACGACAAAAACACAACAACTACAATACACATTCTGCTCTTTAGTTCTTGGTCATAAAGTTTTTAGGTTTTAAAAAAGAAAAGAAATGAAGGCAACAAAAATAACAAAAATATTTCAATTAAAATAATTGCATTAATTATGCTTCTTTTCTACCTTGACTCGCACTCTTTCTCTGTCACTCTTTTTGATATTTGATAAAAATTTTTTAGTTTATTTTGTATTTTTGTTTTTATTTTATAGTTTAACTAGAGAAACCCACCATATATTCTAGCGTTTTATTTATATCACTCTTAATACGCATACCCGCATACATACGTCATCAGCTGTTTTTATTACTCTCACGTTTATTATTGTTTTATTATTTTTTGTAAACCTTTTACTTCTTTTTTCATTTGTTATTGTTTTTTTGTAACGTTTATATTGATTTTTGCACTTTTCTATCTGGTTTTCGTCACTCAAGTACATATTACGTTGCTTTAATAAGTTGACCTAGAATTATGGTTTAATTTTCTTATTTTTGTTGTTGCCAACTACAACTACTACTACTACTGTAAAGTATTGTGTTATCATCACACAGTAATTGAATCTGCCGGCATTTGTATTTTTTGTATATGCCATAATTATAGTTGTTGTTTTTTTTTGTATTAAAGAGAGCATCAATAATTTTAATAACTTGCATTTAATACCGGGTTGGTTGTTATAAGTAAAAGAGATTTAAAGTGGCCAGATGATAAAAAATGTTGTGAACAGTGTGATTAAATTTAATTAATATTTTAATATGCTTTTTTATAAAATAAATTATGATTTAAATTAATATTTAGTTTCGTAGTATACCCAACGATTTAGATTTTTGTCTGTTTTAAATTTCTGATCAAATTATAGGCTCCATCTTTGAAACTATAATTTGGTGAAATATTTCTTTCGTCTAAAAAGATTACCTAAATTATAAGGCAGCATGGGATTGTTTTCAGTTTTTAATTCTGGGATAAAATGTATTTGATTTGTCAACGTTTTGACTATATTTCATTTAAGTAAATGGTTATAGATGGTGTTTTACAAAAAAGCCGTCTGATTTTAATTAAGAAACAATAGCAATTTATTGAATTCAATGAAATTGTTGCGGAAGGTCCGTAACAGATGATCTTCTCGACTAGCTATTACATAGTATATCATATCAGTCTAATTGTTGACCACTTTCTTAAGAAGTTGTGCTATTTCGTAAGTCCGATTCACTCACCTCCAATTTGACACGTAAATTTTTCTTAGATTTTCTTTTGAACCTGCAATCGCGCTTATACGCGAACACTTCGTTTCATCAATTTTCAATATTTTTCATGGTATAACGGATAAGAAAAGCATAATATTTATGGTAGGATCATGACTGTACCATTTCCATTATTTTTGCCATTCACTCGGAAACTCAAAACTTGACGAGTCAGCTGTGATAAGTTAAACTTGACATGTGTGAATCGGGACCAATGCTGACCTCCAGTTGAGTTGTTATGGACTTAATGTAGCTTAGAAAGAAATAAAATCGATAATATGATAGTTTTGTGAGATGTATAGCACGTAGTACTGTCCTATTGGAACTAAAAGTCGCTTATGAGTATTACATTGATTTTTGGAAAAAAAACATTTATCAAACTATCATCCTCCTCCATCACTGTAACGTCAGCTGATATCTCATTTTAAAAGAATATGGATCGATTATTATGCTGTTAACTAAAAATTCATACCAAATAGTTAGTTTTTGCTTCGTATACTTTAAAATTCGCTAAATTTCAAATTATACAATTTGGAAGCTTTTCTTGAGCGTAATATTGTTCATAGTGATTTATCAAGTCTTACTAAAAAGAAAAAGAAATGTAAAAACAAATTACATTATAGAATTTGACATATGTAGGTATAATAGTTATGTTGAAAGATCAGACAAGCTACGAAAATACCCTTATAAGGGTGTGTTGTTGGATTTACTATAAATCACTTCTGGACAAAACATACAGAAAAACTCTTATTTTGAAATATTGTAAATCCGAATAGTTTACATATTAATTTTATCAATTTGACTACATAATTAATTTCCTTAACAAAACGGTAATAAAAAAATTAGTAAAATTAACGAAAATAAAAGAAAAATATTGAAATCATGCCAAAATGGCAATCGGCTTTCAATTGTGTTTGTGATTTTGGTTTTCATCACATATCCAATTAAACTTTTATTAATTTCTTTTTATAAATTTCCCATGAAATTAGTTTTCACGTACATATGTTATGACAATATGCTTTAAAAAGTTACCATCTGGTTACCTTAACCCTGCCAACAAGCAACATGGTTGCATTAGCTTAATCATAACGGTCATTTTTAAATTCAAAATTTTCACCTTCTGATGCTCTGTTTGTTTTTTTGTGAATGATTTATCGAAAGTGACTTCATTGTTTTCAAGATTTTTATTTGAATCACTCTTGTCTTTTTTCCATTTTTTTTTTGTAAAATTTACGACAGATTTAATTGTTTTTTTTTAAATTTTTTTTTTTAAGGCCAGACTAATTTATTTATGGCCTTGTTTTGTGTGTCGTTTAATATTGTTATTAAATTAATAATTTTATTGCTTTTATGTGATTAATTTCAAGTGAAAAAAATAATAAAAATAAAGATTTAAATTCAAAAACCACCCACCTTTTAAAGAAACATTTCCAAAAAATAAAAAAATTTTCATTTAATTCTTATTAAAACAAATTAGTCACTATTCCTGAAAAAAAAGAATGCATTCACTCACTTTAGATTTTGGAATATCTTTTAAGATGTTTTTCTGTATTTTTTTATTAAGAAAACCTACACATTTTTTTCTTTTGTATGTTTTTTTTTTCTTAATTTTAGGTTTTCTTTTCAAGAAAAATATCAGAAAATAACGCCTCTTGCAAAGAATTTTTTCCGGTTCTATTTTTAGTCAATCGACTACAGAATGCCAACAATACACACATTTTTTACCCAGTCAGACAACTTTAGGAAAATTTTCACTTTGTTTTTTCTTTCTTTTTTCTTGTGGCACTTTAAAACGTTATCACCACAGAAGAGTCATCGATTAAAGGAGCCAGTATTAAAGAAAAAAAAAACCTGAAGTTGGTGATGTTTGAGTGCATTTTTGTTCTTTTTCATTTAAAATATGCCCTTGATCAGAGTTTGCATTTTAAGTAACAGATGTTGTTGTAAGTAAAGTTTAAATTTTAAAGCGAAACCAAAAAGTACTTGAAGAGTTTCGAGTTGGTTTTGTGGAATTAAAAATTCTTGTTTAAATATATTTAAAATTGTTGAATGATTTGTTACACGGACAGTGGTACTCTAGGTAGATACATACATACATAACCGTACAAAATTTCAATTTTCAATATTTAGTTTTGTAACGCGAAAAGGGTTTTCAAGAAAATAAGATAATTTTCTAAAAGAACTCTCCTTGAATTGTATCCATAAACGTTTTTTCAATCTTCGGAGCAATTCTGGTAAAAACTTTTTTGGTAGAACAGTATCATTATCATAATCATTCTGACCAGGCACTGTTGCAGGACACTGCAACCCTTAGATCTTACAGTTTGTTTAGCTGATCTCTTGCCTACCTAATGAACACCAGCAGATCTAAAACCCTAATGGTGAATATGTCTCCCAATGAGAACTTATCAAGAACAATTTCATCGAAGTTAATCTTTGCACTTTCATTGGAATGACTGGGCTTTGATTTCAAAATTAGTGTCATATAGCCATAATTCCGAAGTGAAATAAAACAAAAAAAAAACTTATTCATATACTTTTCATACTCTAAAGTGTTCGAGTAGATATTCCGATCGTTATACCCTATTTTTTCAGTTGTTAGAGCTATAGATATGTATATGGCCTTAATATCGGTTTTTCTGGTTGAACAAGATTTGTGCGCTTATAGATCACGGCATTTAAATACCTGTCGAAGTCTTATGACTTCAAGAGTCTGGGAAGTGTTGATTGCTCTATTTCCAAGAATTACTTATAATTGTACAATACTATTACCAATTACTAATTACATATGTATAATTGGAAACATATTAAAAGTATTAATTTACTATAATAAGTAATTGGTAAAAGTCATTGACTAATCACATATAATGGGTAAATACAAATTCAATTAAAATTTTTTTTGCAATTGTAATTGGTAATTGCAAGTTGCCAATTACTTTTAAAACGATCAAATCATAAGTAACTAGTAAATGCTATTGACAAATCGCATAAATTGGGTATTTACAAAGTCCAATTACTTATTTTTTGTAATTGGTAATTGCGAGCTGCCAATTACTTTTAAAAACAACAAACCTTAAGTAAATGGTAAAAGTAATTGACAAATCACGTGTAATAAATAATTACAAATTTCAATTACCTATTTTTTGTAACTTTAATCGGTAATTATAAAATATCAAACCATAAGTAATTGGTAAAAGTCATTAACGAAACACATCTATTGGGTAATTCATATTCCAATTATTGATTTTTTTGTAATTCTAATTGGTAATTGCGAATTTCCCGTTACTTTTAAAACCATTAAACCATAAGTAATTAGTTAAAGTCATTGTCGAATCACTTGTAATGGGTGTCCAATCTTTTGTTACTACAATTGGTAACTGCTAGTTGCCAATTACAAAATGTACAATAATAGGAATTGTAATTTTCAAAATTCATAATACAATTCGTAATTGCTCTTTCTTTAATTACATATTACCTTCAATATAAATGGCAAGCGATTAGGAATTACAAAAATCAATTCTGAATTCAAGACTGACAAATATGAATTGAAATGCGTTTTCAAAATATTTGATTTTAGAAAAGGCTTCTTTGATTCGTTATTTATCACTATGGTTTCAACAAATGCTCAATTGTAAAAGTTGCAGTGGCAATAATTGATGCAATAAATTAATATTTTTTCTTTCTTGTTGTTTCATGCCACGATTCAAAGAAACAGCACTCGATAAACATACAGCAAAAAAAACTTGTTTTTCTTTAAAGGGATTTATTAATTTCTTCGTTTTTTTTTTCGAAGATTTATGTTTGGTACGTCTTATAAGTTTTATTTTTCAAGTTTTTTTTCTGTTTGTTTCTTAATTCGTTTTGTGAATTGAAAAAAAGAAGAACCAAAAGATTTTGTGTCATTGCCAAAATAGACGGACGAAAAAGAAAAGATTGCTTAAGAATTGATGGCAAAAATCTGTTGAAAATAAATGTGTTTCTTTTAAAATGGGAATCTTTAATACTTTTTTTATTTCGTATCGTTTCGTTTTTAATATTATTTTGACATTATGCGGGCGTGTGTTTTCTATTATTTTGTTAATGTATTTTCCGTTTTTTTTTTCAATTTATTATTTATTAATTGATATTGTTTACTTTGGCACAATAATAATAAAAAAATTATAAAAATTATTTTTTTTTTTTTTGGCACAGCTGCTTTTATTCACACAGTTAATTATTTGTTTAATATTTGTTTGTTTTCTAAGAAAGAAAATATTTTGTTTTCATAATACAAATACTTTGTATTTTCTATATATGTCATTAAATACCTGCCAAGTGTTTTAATACTTTTAAAGTTTACTGTATAGTAACTAAATGCAATCAATTTAAGAGCAATTAAATGCAGCAAAATGTTTAAAAGAGAAAAAATTAAGAGAGGAATAATTCAAAATCAATAACAAAAACCAAAAGCAAATACAAAGTTCATAGTTGGGTAATCCATTTATTTATTGACATAATCCTATTGGGATTTAAAAAAATGCCCAATAATCTTGAATTTTTTTTATATACAGTATGTCAAGAATGAGTTTACACAATGTCATGGTTTGTTACAATTTATTTATTAAATTTATGTATTTGTTATAATTTATGCAGCACCTTCGAACGATTAAGACTAAAAATGTTCAATTTTTTTGTAAATTATGAGAGAAAAACAACAAAATCTAATATTGTTTAATTTTTTTTAGTGTCAAATAACTCTTTACACATCTATTATATTTTCCTCGGTTTTGCAATTATTTGAAGATCGAATGTGCTTTGATGTTCTAATTGGAGTTAGTTATTGTTTTCTGCAATTTTATAAGCAAGTTGGTGATAATTTTTTGTAATACAAATCTAATTTAGTTTAGAGGCTTTCTTACAACGTCATTCAGTTGATTGCATAAAAAGACCATTTGGAAAAGAGTGTGGTCTTGTTATCAGAAATGTTTTCGAAGAATGGAATTGGCCCTAAGATCACTATAAGTAAATATGCAGTGTGTATGTTATAACTATTACAAAAATCACGCAAATCCCTCAAATTTACTCAGAAACACATGTAGGAGAGCTCGAGTGGAGTGTGGTGTAGTTGATTGTCATTAATTGGTTCAGTAGGCAGTTTTAAATTATAAGTAATAACCGAAAGCAGCAAACAAGGATTCATTAATATCTGCAGCAAACATAGAAAAGCGTTTTTCCTCACCATTATGAACGTTCAACAACTGTCTGATATTTGGGATAACGTTATATTTTGTGCTGAAACATAAATGATGTGGTATTACTACGATGGGCTTACAAGCGTATGGAGAAAAGCCTCATCATCGCTAAAAACTATTGAAATCATCCCAAATTCGGAAATTCGTGTTCTTCGGGGACAACAAACCACAATTTAATCTTTATCAGGACATCGATTCTAAGCATAATTCGTATATAGTGTGGCTTTTTTATATCTGCAGAAAAATTATACTTCTGCGCAAAATCCCGACTTGAACCCTATTAAAAATTAAACTGCAATAAAGGAAGAGTGGCAGAAAATACCGGCAGATTATGTCCTAAAAAGCCGGTTAACTATATGAAAATGGGACTATAAAGTGTAAGAGATGCAAGAATAGGTTATTCCAAATATTTAAAGTCTAAAAAATGGTGTTATTGGCAGTTAAATATAATGTAAACCCATATTCTAATTTTTGTGCAAAGACTTATTTGACAATACCAAATGTGAGCAAAATTTGTTTTTGGTAAGTTCCTTATTTGTTTTGAACTAAATTTGTCTTATTTTTTGCTTAAGATTTTACAAGATACATACATACTCGTATGTCGGTATTTGATTATAATAACTCAAAAAAAAAAAAAAAAAAAAACAATTAAGAACCAAAAAGTGGAAAAAAAGTTTATTAGTAATAAAGTTGTGAAGACTTAATTCTTTTCAATATGTAAACTCATTCTTGACACACTGTATATGTAGACTCTCTATTTACAGTGATATAATTAACATCATAATAAAGAAAAATTCAATATAATTAATTTTTTAGAATACTTTGAAAAATCTATTTATTGCAAAATTTTTCATACAAAAATGCATAATATTAAAAAAAATTTAAGCTATAACACGAAGTATTCATTCAAAAGTCTCTGTACAACGAATTCAGAATGAAGTAAAATGGGAAATGTCTCCTGGTTTTATTACAGCGAAGTCTAAATGCGTTTACAAAAGCATAAGCAAATTCGCTATACAATCAAGTCAGAATACAGAAAAATTTAATTGTAAATAATCAAGGAAAGTTCTGATTTTAAAGCATTGAAATCTAAATGTGTTTGCAAAAAAGGCTGTTGTTTATAGAGGTATAGAAATTTAAATTGCAATAAATCAACAATGGATTATTAGATTGACATGAATTTTATTTATCCGAAAGATAATCTTGTGGCATTACATTACAAATGTGATTTCTGGCATATGACCGCCACGGCTGGCGCGGATGTAGTCCAATCTGGACGTCTAATTTTCGATGACTTTTTCCAACATTTGTGGCCGTATATCGGCAACAACACGGCGAATGTTGTCTTGCAAATGGTCAAGCGTTTGTGGCTTTACCACATAGACCAATGACTTTACATAGCCCCACAGAAAGTAGTCTAGCGGTGTTAAATCACAAGATCTTGGAGGCCAATTACCAGGTCCAAAACGTGAAATTAGGCGGTCACCAAACGTGTTTTTCAATAAATCTATTGTGGTACGAGCTCTGTGACATGTAGCGCCGTCTTGTTGAAACCACATCTCTTGGACATCATGGTTATTCAATTCAGGAATGAAAAAGTTAGTAATCATGGCTCTATACCGGTCACCATTGACTGTAACGTTCTGTCCACCATCGTTTTTGAAAAAGTACGGACCAATGTTTCCACCAGTCAATAAAGCGCACCAAACAGTCAGATTTTCTGGATGTAGCGGTGTTTCCACATACACTTAAGGATTACCTTCTCTCCAAATGCGGCGGTTTTGTTTGTTGTCGTAGCCATTCAACCAGAAGTGCGCTTCATCGCTACACAAAATTCGCTTATGAAAATTGAAAAAATTGAAAATTGAAAAAAAAAATTCACTTATGAAAAATGAAAAGTGAGTCTATTCATGATGAATTGCCAAACCTCTATAAAAAACACGCTATACAAAGCTCTATATAGTGAAGTATTCATTCTGAAGCCTCTATACAACGAAATCAGAATAAAAAAATTAATTTAAAAAAAAAAAAAACGTCCCGTTGAGTATGAATGATTGCATTCGAAAATGGCGCAAACGTTGTATAGAGAAGTTTTTATTAGTATTTTCATGTAAAGTATGTAGTTCGGATAAAAAACCTTAGTTATTATTATTTACTTATTATTTTGTTTTAGAAAAAGGAAATTGAATCAAAATTTTATATATCTTTACTATGAGTTTTAACAGCATCTAGTTTGTGATACATCAATTACAAACATCGAAGATTAGAATGCGTCTTATTGATTAAACTTGAGAAATGGTGCTATAAGCATATTCAAGGCTACCGACCATCGACTACACGACTACAAAAGATCATTAAGCATTCATTTAAATTAAAGTTAAGCTAAATTGGTTGTAAAATATAATTTTTATTTTTATTTTATTTTTTGTCACATTTATGTGAGAAAATAAAATTAAAAATTGTTAGCAAAAATAATGTATTGAAATACACAGATAAAGTGCTATCATGCTAAATACCCATATGTATGTATATTATAAAATTATATTAGATTATATATAAATATAGTATAAATTTAAGTGTGATGTATGGTCTTAGAATCCAAAAGACATCTGTTGTTTCTATTTTGTTTTCTACAAAAAAAAAAAGAAAAAATCTCCCAACCGCCCTCACATTTTTGTTTAAATTGTGAATTTGGCAAAATGCATGCTTGTGTTAAAATTTATATTTTATATTAAAAAGAATTTTAATTTTTATATTAAAATTTCAAAACAATAATATTAAAAACAAAAAAATAGTGTGAAATATTTAAAGCGGATAGTTCTGGTAAGTTGCTTGAAAAAAATTCACATTTTTTTCATTTTTTATATACCCAGTCACCTACAGAATTTTAGTAAATGATTAATTTCTATTTTAGGTTTTTTGTTTTGTTATCACCCATAATAAGTAAAAACAAAACACTAAAATACGTATACATATTAACAAGTGTACATATAATTAAAGAATTTTAATTTTTTTAAAAACAAAATACAACAGAAATTCACATTCCAAACAGACAACGCCTACGCCATATTATTTCATATGCTCGGTGACAAACTGTGAAATGAAAAATGATTTTAAAGTTAAAATTTAAAAAATGTATATACAGGATGTGTATTAATTTATATATAGAACAGATATCATATAAATATATATATATATTTATATATATATATATCTATAACACACACTGCACCACAACTGCCAGCCATCATACAGATACACTCACTTGCCTACACCTACTTGAAAACAGCATTAAAATGCATTTCAGAACCATAACTATTGCTGTTCTTTAACAAAAATGTAGTTTTGAATTAAAAATGGATCTGCAACTATAGCTGCGCTGGGCTTTAAGCTGAATCTGATGATAATAAATGAATGAATTGAATTGATATTTAACGAAATTGTTGTGTAGCTCCCACCCCTTCTCATGAAAACAAGGTAGTTAAAATTGGTTATTTTTTGTTTGTTCATTGTTTTTATATTAATATAATAATAATAATTAATTCTTAATAATAATTTTTTAATAATATTTTTTTTTAAATTTAAGTGGCTTAAAAAAGAAGAAGAAATAAACTCATTTAACTTCCTTGGCTTTAATTTAATATTTAAATTTAATCCCTTTTTGTATGTGTGTGTTCTAATTTTAACTAATTTTTTCTTTTTTTTCATATTAAAAACGAATTTTATTTATAATAAATACCATGTACCTTATAAATCCATTTTATTATATAATTTATTTAAAATAAATAAAAATTATTAAAATTGGAAATTTAACCCACAAATAAATTGTTTCATTAATGATTAAATTAAAATAAAATCGTATGTAAAACGTATTAACCTATTAATTATTTAAAACGTTAATTAAATTTCGAAAAATTAATTTCAGAATAGAGAAATTTTTCATAGAAAACTTTTTGAGGCACATAGTCAACATTTGCACAGATTAACTTAACTAATCAGTGTTATTTAAACATTTTGTTTTTTAATATCAATTCTAATTATAGGAAGAACTTATCTTTAAAAACATTTCTTTAAAATACGAAAATATTTTATTTGATACTACACAATTGTAGATATTTTGATTACTCTTAAAATCAAAGTATATGTTAAATTAACCCATTAATCACAGCGTTGCGTTTTTTCAACATTTACTTAATCCATTTCTCACTTCGTTTAACTTTAAAATAAATCAAATGTTTTAAATTCCATTTAAATTTTATCTATAAAATTATATTCTGGTTGTTTCATCAATCTAGCTCAAAGGGCCTTAATGGCTTAAAGGTAATTTGTATTTTGCTTAAAGGAAGTTCCAAGACATTCATATTTAAAAATATCATATCATATCAGTCCAATTTTTGATCACTTTTTTAAGTGATATTGTATTAAACTCCGATTGCTAAAGATTTTTTAGGTTGTTAGCACTGCACATTAAATAATTAAGATGCATAAAATCACATGCTTTTGAAGGTTTGTAAACTGTTCTATTTCGTGAAATAACATCATCGAAAAAATGGTGTTTCAATAATTCTGATAGTTTCATGAGATGTATCATATACTCCAAATGTCTATCTCAACGAGTTTTTGATGGTTTGTTAAAACTTATTACCATTATCATTCTGAACAGACACTCTAGCCAAGACACTGCGACCCTTAAGGTCTATTGTGCCCATTTCGGTCTACAGTTTGTTTAGCAGATCTCCACAAGAAGGTCCGTAAGAAACTCCGTTAGGATTTTCTAGTCCGGCCTACCATACTTGATTACATCAGAGCGACGCCCAAATTGCAGACTGATCGCCGTCTTAGAGTAGCGAAGGCCCCTTTGAGCATTTCAGTGTTCCAAGCATTGATAAGATTGAGAATGGTAGTAAGTGGTGGTCCACAGTAAGGTTTCATATCAATATAGGGTATCATGGAACTTTTTCTAGCCAATTCCTCCGCTGTTTCATTACCATTTTTTCCACAGTGTCCAGGTACCCAAAACAATTGGACCTTATTTCTAAGCGAAAGCCTTTGCAACGTATCGTAGCAATATCCGACCAGTCTAGATTTCGTACTATTCGAGCCAAAAAAACTCAAGACAGCATGGCTGTCAGAAAATATATTTATTAATGGTCTTACCCTTGAGCTCACTGTCTCGGTTGATCTCCGCACACACATATGTAAGCAATATCTATGATCTCAGCCATAACTACTGCAACTAATACCTATTTAAAAAAGAATTGGTTATCCAGGTACTCTGTCTCTCCGTTAAGGGGTTCTTTGTTTCGCCACTCCCAAAAAATTAAAGAGCTAAAGCAGGTTTAATTCTTAAAATAATAGAATTATACGAGCTCTCAAGAAGTTTTGGCCTTCTAGATCAACAAATTTCGTAACTATTTTTTATTTAAAAATAAAGTGGATACCCGTAAGTAAACTGTTTCTCACATAGAGTTTAAATGTAGAAAAAATTATTATCAGAATGAAAAACAATTTGCATAGAATATTTTTTCGGCGTATAATTCATCTATCATCGATTTTTAGAAACAAAAGTTCAATTCAATTTTTAACAAAATTTAAACAATTTTGAAAGAAAAATAAATAAAAACAACAGTCCAAAATTATTCCTATACAAGTTTTCTAGTTACAAGTTTGTTGAAGAAGAATATACAATTTTTAGTTTCACAAATTTCCTTTTTATTCTAAATTCCATCCATATCAGTAAATAATTTTTAACAAATTCTTAATTAAAAAAACAATTTTTAAATAAAATAGTCTATATTTGTCATTATTTAATATGTCGCAGAAATATTTTTATAATAATTGTTTATTTTGTCTTAGCATATCGTAATAAATAAATTTTCTCACATCTTGTGAGAAGAATACCATTTATTTATGATTTTTTTCAAGCTGACTTGTATTGACGTAAGACAAATGCTACTTAATGCATATACGTTTGACGTATTTATAAGTCATGCAAAGAATTATATTAAAAAAAAATAATTTATCTCAAAAACAAATATATATTTTTTTTCAAAGTAATTTAATTTAAGTAAAATAAAAAGTATTAAAAACCTAAATTTTTTCAATTTTTACCATCATATTCATAAATAATCTACTTGAAAAAATTGTGCATAAAAAATTTGAATTAATATACTTCAAACCCATTTTATATTTTGTAAATATGGGTGTTATAGTTTAACCGGGACTTTTTAGAGGGAATTCTAAAGTTTATATCCCTTTTTACTTAAAAAATTTTTAAATACGAGTAAAAGAAACTATTATTTTGTGGAGGATAAAAGCAATTGTTCTTATATAAAAACTAATTATATATTTTAATTTAATGATTTGTGTACTGTTATGAATTCCTTTAAATATCTAAAAAAAAATAATTTGTATAAGCTTAGAAATTCGTATTGAATCTTTTTCCGTAAATATGCCATATACACATAAAAACATTACAAAGTCTTATTGCATTAATGACCTTATAAAATGACCTTTGTAAAAATGACGATAAAAGCTCAGAGTACATTCGTTGCGATTGTACTGCACTCGGCAGACAGAGGCTCCATCACTTTGGTGATTTTGTTGTGCCTTCACATAAATTGTTAAATACCAAACGCCGAATAATACTTGGATTCCTTAAAAGCCTTAAAATGAGGGATTAATGCAATGGGCTTGTATTTAATACGGAAAAGTTCATTGAAATCTAAAGAATAAAATGTTTACAATCTTAATCGTTTGATTTTACCAATTCGAAACGTTTTTGATTCACTCGGAGATTAGAGAAAGCAGAATAAAGTAATGTGATTTTTAAATTAAAAAAGTTCAATTATAAAAAATTAGCGTATTTCAAAATGTTTTATAAAAACATTTTTCAAATAAATTGTTAATTTTTTACATTCTATTATTCGTTTATTAGTTTTTCAATTTAATAAAATTATAAAACTAAAGTAATTCATATTTTTGGAATTATTAGAAAAAAAAAAAAAATACTAAATACAATATGATTAATAAGAGTACCTATTATACATTAATCAGTTCTTTTGCGTACATATATTTCGACAATCATTCTAATCTATTGTCACTTTAGCAAAGGAACAACTTTAAATTTTGTTAAATTCAAGTCCTGATAATACAAACCATAACTTCAGTATATATAACGTTTCCATTAAATACATGCAATTTTCTTTTTTTTCAAAACAAAAATTTAAAATTTAGTACACTTATGTATGATACATTGTAACTGTCATTTGAGGTTTACATTAAAAGCTATAAAATATTTATTATAAGGAATTAATTTTTCTATTGTAAACTTTCTTTTTTTTATAAAATTACAAAATAAAGTTTTCTGCATATGTGTTTTACCTTTGCCGCGGTATCCATATAAAACCAAAAAGTGAATGACATTTAGTTTTTAAATATTTTTATTGCTTTTTCTTTAAAATAAATAAAAGAGATATATTTCATAATAACTAAGCTGTCAATTGGTCAAATTTAAAAGAATATTTTTTAACAAGCAAGGCCACATGTTGGTTTCTATTAATTTTAGCAGTTAACCGGAAACCGGTCAATTTGCTGAGAGGCGGCCACTCTTTGTTGAAATTTCTAAGAGAATTTTTTATTCTCTTTTTCTCCCTCACTCTATCTTTTAACTTGTTTTGGATTACAGTGCATATGGCCTTAATAAGTATAGTTTGCTAAAAGGAAAATTGTTTTCTTGCTATAGTAGTGTCTAAAAGCATAAGTACTTATAAGAATTTAATTAAAAATAGACCTAAAAATATGCGCAAAACAAAAACCTTTGTAAACAATTTTTTATGTACTTTTTGTTGAACGTCAACAATTTCGAAGCAACGCCGTCATGATGTCATTTATTGTATCCTATAATTGCGTTTTTTAAATTTATTTTTAATTAATTTTTCTATAGGCATTAGGGGCATTATAACAAAAAAGAAAAGCAAAATTGCTTAAAACTAAAACCCAACAAATTTGCCAACGTTCTAATAAAAAAAATTATTTCTTTTTATGAAAAACTAAAATTTATAAAGCTGATTAATGCTTCTTGCAGCTGCATGTAAGGCTATAAATTTTTAAATTTAAAAAATATCATAATTAATATTCTTAAGAATTAAATGTTATATTAATGTTTTTATTTGTTTTCTTGTTTTTTTTTTTTTTTTGTTTACAGAATTTGCTTGGGTAACTTTAACCACAAATGATACGTACTCCTTGGGTGCCTTAGTGTTGGCTCACTCTCTACGCAGAGCCGGTACACAACACCAGTTGGCCGTTTTAGTCACACCAGGCGTTTCAGAAGCCATGCGTGACAGATTAAAAGATGTCTACAATGTTGTACAAGAAGTTAATGTCATGGATTCACAAGACTCAGCCAATTTGGCTCTATTGTCTAGACCCGAATTGGGTATTACGTTCACCAAATTACATTGCTGGCGTTTAATACAATTTGAGAAATGCGTTTTCTTAGATTCAGACACCTTGGTAAATATGATTTTTCTATATTTCTCATGGTATTTTATTAATTTATTTGTACATTTATTTTTAAAGGTCTTACAAAATTGTGATGAACTTTTTGAACGTGAAGAATTCTCAGCTGCTCCTGATGTCAGCTGGCCAGATTGTTTTAATTCCGGTGTTTTCGTTTATAAGCCCAGCCAAGAAACTTTTGATAAAATCGTTGAATTTGCTGTTAAAAATGGCAGTTTTGATGGTGGTGATCAGGGTTTATTAAATCAATTCTTCTCTGATTGGGCTACTAGTGACATAAAGAAACGTTTGCCTTTCCTTTACAATGTCACAGCTTATGCATCGTATTGTTATTTGCCCGCCTTTAAACAATTTAGAGACAAGATAAAGATTTTACATTTCGCTGGCAAAATGAAGCCTTGGTTAATACCATTCAACTCACAAAACAAAACACCAAGTGTACCCTCGGATTATGCTCATGCTGCCGATTTAATACAACTCTGGTGGAATATATTCTTCGATAATGTTCATCAAAATTTAAATGATCACATGGTAAGTCAAACTTCTTTTTTCTTCTTCTTATATATCGTAGTTTTTTTTTTTAAATTGTTTCTTGATTTTCTTTTTACTAATTAATTGTCTTGAGCAAGCCCTTTTATACTCTCCTTTGTTTTTTTGAATGTCTTGTGAAATTTTTTGATTGAAAATTTCCCCTTTTTTATTTCGTTTGTAAAATCTTTTTAATTAAAAAAACATGTTTTGTTGACAAGCTGCATAATAATAATGATTTGATAGGATCTGAGGTAAGAATTTCATTTATTATCTTAAATATAGAGTCACCTTACAACACTTGCAATATCATAATCTCTAGCACCTTGTTTTTAATATAAATAAAACGATCGTGATTTTCATAACAGTTTTTCCATTATAATTTTGATTTTTCTTTTGTTTATTAATTTTGTTCCCATTCCTTCATAAAATTTTCAATATCTGTTTAATATTTTTTCGGTGTTTCTGCAATATTTTCTCTATTTATTAATCAAATTATGCGTTTCTTTTATTTTATTATTTATTTTTAAATAATTTT
The DNA here is from genome assembly GCA_023159175.1 of Wohlfahrtia magnifica. Taxonomy (NCBI): domain Eukaryota; kingdom Metazoa; phylum Arthropoda; class Insecta; order Diptera; family Sarcophagidae; genus Wohlfahrtia; species Wohlfahrtia magnifica. The sequence goes on from JAKWBJ010000484.1 coordinate 5,091,805, forward strand.
TTTTGCTTATTTTTGTTTGGTGTTGGCCCCACCCAAATCATTGACGCATATCGAGACATTTGGAACATTATCTTCTTTTTTCTATAAATTTTAATTTTCATTCAAGCAAAGAAAATGAAAAGTTTCGATAAAAAAGAAAAAAGTTGTTGTTTTTTTTTACAAATTAGTTCAGAGCATCATCGCATCTTTTTTAGGCTATTGGCCACAAGCCAATTAAATGTTTTGGTTTCATTTTCTGTCTGAAATTTTGTTATATTTTATTTTATAATTTTTTGAAAATGCTAACGTCTCAGGAGATTTTCGTACCCGGTTTATATGTGGAGATAAATATGTTTGTTGCATTTTGAGAACAATAAATTATTAAATTGCGAAATTATAAATGGAAATCTAAAATTGAAATCAGGTTATCATTAAATAAAAAAGATGCATAATATTTCATAATTTGTATGTATTTTGAAATGTGGCAAAGAAATTCTATATTCCTGTCGCACTGTCTCATATCAAGTAAAAAAAACTATTTTTAAGTGTGTAGAATGAGGCTTAATAGTTTACTAAAGTGAACACTAATATTAGTTATGCTCACTAAAAATAACTGGTTTAAGGTTGTGGTATATAAGATACTACTACTGATCAACTTTTCTACCTCAATTTATTAAATGTATTCTCTTTTTAAGGGAAAAACTAATTTTAACCTTAAAATAGATTTGGAAGCAATCATTCCTGAGGCTATCTATTACAATCTATTGTAAATGTTTGGCTCTTATATAACAGATGCCGGCAGCTAGTTACTTAGAAAAATGTATCATTTTAGTTGGTATTCGACCTTCTCTACGAATTTCCGGACCAAGCTGTAAAAAGGAACAGATTCTTTGGCATTTACATACTATCCAACCTTGGTGAATTATCTGGTACCAGGCTTAATGATATACTGAAATATCTCACAACTACGAGTTGAATCTAATAATTGGTATACATTATGGTGTAAATGACAACATATTTGGCGAGTGGCGTTTTCTTATCAAAACGGGATCCTTTCGATTCTCCTATAGTAGTAAGTGAACTACCACATACCAAACGAGCATTTATATACATATATTGATTTCTATGGTTCCAGAGTGGAACAAAGGCCAGCAACTAAATTCCTCCATTAGGAGCTGCTCTGTGCCATTAGCTTCACTTGGGGGCAGGTCTTTCCTATCAGACTCGCTTGGATTTCACTTTGTTTCTTCCAGGTATTAACGGGTTTGTCTTAGTTTTACCCATCCAGCTCCACTCTTCTTTGCTGATTTCAACTTAGATTGGCGTTTTCTCTGCTCATTATCCTTGATGAAAAATTGTAGAGATCGAATGTCGAGATGTTCTATGATTCACAACCGTACAGCAACACTGAACGTGTATATGTTCGACGTAGTTATGTTTCAAAGTATCCCCTGATGAGACACTTTTTGATGCAGTTCGCAATATCCTTTCGCGTACCGCCTGATGAGGATATGATGCTTCCCAAGTACAGGAAGAGTGAGGCGTCCTCAAGCTCCACATCGTTTATCTACTGTGCATCATACGCTTTATTTTGTACTATCTGTAGTTAAGCCGTCATATCTGCGATATTGTGAGCGAGGAGATAGTTGAGATCCACGAATCGTTTGTGTATACTTCAAGTAATACCTCTCCTATTATGGTTGCCTGCCTCATTTTCGAGTCGCGAACTATGTTGAACAGTAGAGGAGATTAGACACAGACGTTGAACTGTCTTTCCAAGTTGTTTTCATGTAGTGAATTGTGTCAAAGGACCCATCGGAATCAATATCCACTGTTGATCAATACAGCAGTGGTTTTGTTCGTGGCGGGATTGCAATGAAAATAAGAAAGTTGGTCTGTCGTGAATTATATGCCTGAGCACCTTATTTTTCATTGAAAGTAGAGTTATATTCCTCCAATTTCTATATTCTGTTATTTTCCTCTTTTTAAAGGGTCCGCCATCTAACGTTTTTTTTCAACTAGTGCTTATTTCGTGAATGGTAACTAACACTTAGCTCATGTCTGATTTGACAGATAATTAGTTTTATCCTTCCGCTAAACGAATATGGTTGTGTATACGCTTCGCTAAGTGGGCCTGTGATCGACTTACAGAAGATGCCGATTTTGCCAAAAAATCACGTTTTCAGATGAAGCTCATTTTGATCTTGGCGGGTATGTAAACAAGCAAAGTTGTCGCATTTGGGGCACAGAAAACCCGCACGCATACATTGAAAAGCCGATACACCCAAGAAGAGTCACTGTTTGATGCGGATTTTGGTCCAGAGGCATAATTGGGCCATTTTTCTTCGAAAATGAGTAAGGAGTGGCCGTTAAATCAATGGCGATCGTTATCGGGCCATGTTGAACGAATTTTTGTTCACAAAAATTGCATATATTAGCAACATTTGGTTTCAATAGGACGGCGCTACGTGCCACACAGCCTGTTTTTGAAGATCGCATTATCAGCCAGAGAGTTGATGTCGTTTGGCCAACTCGGAGCTGTGATTTGACACCGTTGGACTATTATTTGTGGGTTGCCGTCAAAGATAAGTGTTACGCCATCAAGCCAGAGACAATTGTCGCTTTGAAGGACAATACTAGTGAAGCCATTGGTGAAATACAGCTGCACACAATCGATAATGTGCTTAAAAGTTGGACCGATCGTACAGGCTACAGCATGGCCAGCCGTGGCAACCATTTGATTGAATTTATTTTCCATTATTAACCGGAAGGATTGTACTTTCAAATAAAAAAAGAAATTTGAGAAAATATTCAGTAGTTTTTTTTTATAGCATTTTCAAAAAAAAAAAAAAAAAAAAAAATTATTTGGCGCACCATTTACATAAATTAATTATCATTCAGACATTAAGTTCAGGGGGTAGGAAGTGATAAGTTCATAAATCCCAATTATGTGGCTGGTAATTCCAACCAATCATTTGATTCTTTAAAATTTTGAAATATTATTTTTGTTTAATTACTTGATTGCCGAGTACTTAAGCTTTACTGTTTGATCTGTTAAGGGCTTAACAGAATTTGTATGAAAACAGAAAAAAGTTAAAAAACATGGAGAAGATCCTTTGAGACACTTTAAGGTGCTTTTAGTTGCTTTTAGTCATCAAATAGCATGTAATTAATAGCATGTAATTAATTTTTAAAATGTTTGTTAAGCTTCCAATTAAGTAATTAGTAAAACATTAATTAATCATAAAAATGTAATTAGAGTTATGTAGCGTAATTATAAATTTTCCAAAAATTGTATTTATATGAATTACATTTTGTTATTTTTACAATTACAAAGTATATGGTATACCAATTATTACGAGCGAAGTGACTTAAATAGTATGCTTGCACCAGAGTCTCTGATGGGTATCAAACACACGACGCACACGCTGCTAAGATAGCATACTAATTATTACAGTGTGCGACAAAAAAACGAACCTGAAACATCTGGGAAATGATACTGCTTTTCTAATAGGCGCTATCGAGTTGAACAAGAATTTTTTTTGGAATTTTCAAAACACCTTCAAAATCTAGAGTTACGGGTAAAAAGCCGGTTTTTCCAACATTTATGTACTTATAAGCTAATAACTAAGTTTTTAAGTTTGCTTTCGGAAACAAGAGAAACAGACCTTTTAAATGATACATACATACATATATCTTTTAAGTAGCCTTGAATGATGACTACTACAAAGCTTAATAACTGCGTTAATTTCCAACGGATCTCTAAACCTTAAGACTTATTTTATTCATAATTTAATATTATTTCTTTGTTGACTCATAAATAGTATGGTTCCTATATAAGTCACGGAACACATGATGAAAGTTTTCGGGACTAAAATAGTGCATAAAATCGCATCTAAACTTGAAAAATGTAGAAAAAATTTATAAAAAGTTTATTTGCTCAAAAAACACACTGACCCTTCAAGGCTACTTAAACGACATACATACATATATGTATATAATATCTTGAAAGAAATATAAAATTGGTTAATATTCAGCTAACATAAGTTATCAACTTATAAGTGCATGAAGGTCCGAAAACCGGTTGTTTAACCGTAACTTGTGATTTTGGAGGTATTGCAAAAATTGCAAAAACTGAGTACTATTTGACAGCGCCTATCAGAAAAAGTGTATCACTTGCCAGGTATTTTTTTGTCACACCATGTTATTGGTATAATATACACGTTTTCTATGATTACAGCCTTTTTATATTTAATACTCAGGGATGCGTATTAGGAAAATATGTTGTGGGAAGGAGAAAAGAGAGAATAGTATTTATGAACATTTGATTTGAATTCAGTACGACTAAAAAATGATTTCTCTCAAGTAGAAATAATTGAAAGTAAATAGGAGAAGTCGTTGAGAAATATTAGAAATCATGAAGGAGAAAGAACCCAGCCTTGTTGCCTAATGAGATCCCATCTATAATCATTCGTATCGTTAGGAAGCTCGATTTAATTCAAGAGAAGTAACTGCCGACAGTAAGAGCCATTGTCGACTTAATATGGTTTTATAATTATTTATTAAATACTCTGTTGAAGGAAATGTGTTTTAGCGTAAAGTTTGATGAGATTTAAATTTAAAAAAAATATTTTAATTACATGGATATGTGCCTTTGTGTTGAGGTCCGCGTGTTTCCTTTGTGATGATAGGTGTTTCATATAAAATTTGTCTTTCTTACTTTTTTTATGTTTTATAAACTCTGTACATTATATTTGAAATTAAAAGAATTTTCATTATATTTTCTTTTACATCAATTCTCATTTAAATGCTTGCAATTATTCAAACAATGAAATTAAAATCTTAAATTCTTTCAAAAATGCCCACAAAAATATGCATTAAAACATATATTAAAAATATAATATAAATAAAATAGAGGTACTATTTGCCAAGCTTGTTATCATGGAAACGTAACTATGATGACAACTTGAAGAGATATTACGAATATGAACAACAACAACAGCAACAACAATATCAATTACAATATCAATATTATCAGGAAAATTATAATACAAATAATAATAATAATAATAGTAACAGTGGCAATAACAGTAGTAATGATAATAAAATCGAATTTCATGATCCTTGGGAAGATTTCTATAGAAAACAGGAAATTGAGGAAATGCAAAGGCAACAGCAAGAGCTGCAAAGACAGCAAGAACATGAACAACAAAAACAACAACAACAAAAACAACAACAACAACAAGAACAACAACAACGAGGGGAATATGAGCAACAAAGAGAAGAAAGTGTAAATAATATTATTATTGATTATGAACGCAATGATGAACAACAAAATCATGAAGATAAACAGAATACAGCCGAAGAAACACATTATGAAGCAGAAAATAAAGAAGAACAATTTAAAGAAAATATTGTTGAATATCAAACAGAAGTACAAATAACACAAGAACATTGGAGAAGTGTGGATAATTCAAATGATAATGAAAATATTAAAGAAAATTATATTGAAGAAAGTGTAGCGCCTACTATTAACACATCTACTGACGCTAAACAAAATAGTAATGATGAAAATAAAACAGATATTATTTTAGAAAACCTAACTGAAACTAGTTGTAGTTTAACAAATGAAACCGAAAGAGGTGATGATAACGTTAATACTACCTCCCATGTAAAAAATTCCAATGGTGCGTCGCAAGAGGTAAAACAAATCAATATAAAACCATTCCTTATAATGTAATTGCACCTCTAGTGATGTATAAATACGATATAAAACTAAAACTTAAATCAATATATAACGTTATATAACGTTTTTAAAAATACTACATTAGAAATCACATATTGCTATGCTCATTTAAAATATATATATGTACATACATACGTATTTAAACATTGTCGTGAATATGCTCATGTGGTATATAGAATGTAAAAGTATTGAAAATCATTATTCTGTAATAATGGCGTACGTACATAAATGTTTAGAACTTCATCTTTTCATACTTAAATTTCATTTTCATATATCTCTATACAAGTGATTGTAATATTGGAACATCGTTTTTGTTTTTAGAAAGTTTCCTCAAAAACTATACCATTAGAATTTTAGTTTAGAAAACGTAACGCATTAGAGTACAACGTAATATTAGCTTGTGATACGTAATATTGATTTTTTGATTTCATTGGAAATGTGTTTGAAATGTTTTTGAAAAAAAGGGGAAACCTTAGCATCAGTGTTTCTTTTGATATACATTTTTCATTTTCTTTTTATACATAAATATTTACATTTAGTGGCATGCCATTTGTGAAGCGTTCTCCCTCGTACATAATCATCTCACTATGAATTTTCATTTATTATACAATATTCGTATATACTCGTAGTCTTCTTAAGGTAATTTTGGTTTTTAAAAAATTCATTTGATTGACTTTTTTTTATTACTAATGTAGTCTTAATTATTATTTCCTCTTTCTCTTTTTTCGGCATATGTATATGGAAAGGGTTTTTATTTGTTAAATGTTGCATTTGCATTTATATGGCAACATATATGTACATATTTTTAAACTGTGTGTCTTTCCTTTTCTTATTTTTACTTATTAATTACAAATAAATTTCTAATTTGTTTACTTTCACTTATTTCAGGCTGGTTTAGCTGGTGCCTTATCCCATTTACGTTTGGGTGAGCCACGTACACCCGAACAGGATGCTTATGAACAATTAATGCGTCGCCAATGCTGGGAATCGGGTCAAGTCGACTATTCTGGTCGTGATTCATTCGATAATATCTGGAAGAAAATCACACTAACTTTGGAAAGCAAACCAGATAATAATGAGACGGGTAGCTCTTAAAAAAAAAAAATCAAAACACCAACTCAAATATAAAAAAATGCAACCACAATCATTAATTTTTTTCATTAATTATATCTCAACATCAATATATCATCACCATTATATTTAATTCAATGAAAAAAGAAAATAAAAAAATCATACATTTTGCCAATGTAGTAGATTCACACAAAACAAATGCACACTATTTACCAACCGTCTATAGATTGTTACCAAAATAAATTGAAATTATAATGCAGTGTAAAATGGAGCAGTTTTTTGGTTGAGACCAAAAGTTATGTGTTAACATTTTAATACTTAACGTATAATTTAAGCTCGAAAAGTTCAAGCTCCAATTACGAAAAAACTCGAACTTATTTAGACAAATGTTACATAAATAAGTAACTGTTACATAATATATGGCGTAATAACTCTCTATTACACTGCCTTATAATTAATTTGTGTTTTTACAGTAACAAATTATTTTCATTATCACACAGAACACACACTTCATCGAATTTTCCTATTGAAATGAATTTAATTAAAAAAATTAAACAATTTCAAATGTATTTCACAATTTTAAGCATTTCTTTTTTTTTAATAAAAAAATATTTAATAAATTGTTCAAAAAACAAACAAAAAATTGTATTGTAACTATTCAATTTAAAACATTTTTTCATTTACATATATAAAATATGTTTAAAAGTGTTTGTGTGTAGACACTTGTGTGTGTGTTTTGTTTAAAAAAATAATTCATTTAGAATGTATTTTCTTTTATGATTTCACTTTTATTTTTAGATAAACATTTGAAAGCAAAATTCACTCATTTTAGAAAAGCAAATTTTGTTATTTTCCAAGTTTTTTATTATTTTAATTGAATAAATAATGTCAAAACAGTTTTTTAAAAAAATATTTGACTTTAATTTTTTTATTTTATGAATTTATATTTTATTATATGTACCCTTAATTTTTGTATAACTTTTTTAGTTCTGAAGCTAGTGAAGCATCTCTATCTACCTGTGTGTCTTATATGTAAGTTATCAAGAAAATGTTAAAAAATTTTGAACTTACAAAAAATATTGTGAATTGGAACTAAAAACAAAGTGCTTGTATACGAATCTTAATGTAATTTTTTTAATAATTGATCAATTTACAGTCTTTATCATATTATTTCATCAATATACATAAATGTCTCACACGTTTGGGAATTTCCACCGAAATGTGACATAACACCAGATTATACTTCTGCTTTTATCTTCAATTCCTTTGGCTCGATCGTTCTCATTTTGTAAATTTTTTTACTGGATACAGTTTCGCAGTCTCGCATATTACTAATAAATCGATTTATTGAAGATAAAACATTTAATTCTTATTATCTTAGGTACCTCAATTATAACTGAATACGCAATTTCGAAGAGGGCGCTTCTCGCACATTTTGGCAAATGCGTTTTTTCGTATCAATGAGTCCCAAATGATTTTTGCACCTACTACGCTTCAGAAACTGACATCCCTAGCATTCTTTCTACTTTAGACGTTGTGGCACACAGGACACAACTCTAAGAGATGTGCTCTTTTCGAAATTATTGTTTAAACAAAAGGTACAAAGAATGCAATGCAGCACCGCGCAAAGCCGTTATTTTTTCTTCTTCTTCCTTATCCAGTTTATAGGGACAAAATTGCAAATATTGTAAAACCCAAGCAATATATACCGGCATAATTTTCAGAAATTTTAGATGATATACTGCAATGGCCAACTACAGGTGAAAAAGAGCTTCCTTTTGATATTAGTATATTATTTATTTTTGGTAGAAGTATTGCCTTTAATTTTTTGATAGCTAAAATAAAATTTACTGTAAATTAATATGGTTTCTTTCGATGAGTTTTGTATACTCGATATCATAAATTTCGCAGCTAGTTCATTACAAATATATAGTATTTTTCGAAAACTAAGCAACTTTTCCTCTTAAAGCAATTAAGAACTTGGATATTACTAATAAATCGTTTTATTTATTCTTAACAAAACTTGATTTCCATTCTCTAACCAAGTACAATACTATATATTTGTAATGAACTAGCTCAATTAATCATTTCAGTGCAATAAACGAATGATCTCGTTAAGAAGATCTGCGATCAGCAAAAATTGAAAAATAGTCAAAAATGAACTTGTTCTTAATGAATTAATTGAAAAGCAACTGCAATAAGCCGAATATAATATGGAGATTGATTATTAAAGTACTATAAACGATATGAACTGGTTTAGAAAGTCTTTTTTTGTTCACTGTTCTATTTCGATAGAATGAACTATTTCAAACTGAAAATTAATTCTAAATGAATACTTTAGCAACAAACTACAAAAGCTGCACTTCGGTATGGACTTAGGATGTTCGTGAATGAACTAGTTCAAATGATCATTTTAGTACAACATGAACTAGTTTACAAGATTTGCTCTTTTAAGTTCAGTAGTTTAATTTTTAAATAATCAAATTGAAAACTAATTAAAAATTAACTAGTTTTAATGGCTCAAGTTCAAAATTTCGTTTAAATATCAAAGAAAAGCTGTGCTGATTGAGCTGTTAAGTCCATTTCTAATATAAATGTTAAATATATTCAGTTCTAACCGTGCGAGTGCCCTGAAAATTTTTTTTAATATTTTTCCGAGTTGAGTTTATTTTATAATGAATTCGATAGAATCATTATAGTCGATAACTGTTCTATTATTACATATTTTAGATTAGAACAAGATTTAAGAAAAAAACTTATGTAATTATTCTGCCTGTTCATTTTGCAAGAGCGCACACTCTTACTTGGATCTATTTAAGATATTTAAAACGAATCATTTTGTAATGCTCAATTTATCTCTGTATTCGCTGATTGCTTAGAACAAAATTCAATATATTTTTCATTTAATTTTCTGTCTACAAGAAAAACTTCTTTTCATATTAAAATATTTTTTTTTTTTTTAAACTCCATTAACAATTTTTCATGTACATACTTACATACCAAATTTTAATTCTTATTTATAATTTTAAAGGATACAATTAATTAAATTTTAAGCATTTGGGTATCTACGAGGCATTGCTCTATTGTTTCGTCATAAGCCATAAAAATAATTTTTCCTGTTTTAAAGATGAAGTATAACATCCGCTTAGAGACACATTTCTTATCACGACTGTTCAGTACCTAAGCAGGAAAGCAGCGTTTTATTAATCGTCATGAAAACTATTTCGATTTCCATGTGAAATATTGAAACATTATTAAAGTTGATTATGTGTTTAAATTTGTTGTTTTAATTTTCCTTTAATTATATTTATATTAAATTAGTTTATCATTTAGAAAATTTACTTCATAAGCCAGTCATTATTTTAAGTATGTTTTGTGTATTTTGTAAATTATTATCTTTTTGTTGCTTCTATTTTTCACCTTCTTTAATTATTTGTTAAATATATAAAAAAAGTTGATAATAATAATATTGCAAAAAGATATAACGTAACATCACTTAACTCTCTACCTTCTAAAATTTTAATATATTTAAAAAAATCTTTTTCAAATATTCTTTACTAATCATAACCAAATTCTTTTTCTTTCTATTTGAATAACCAACTTTTTCAGATGGCTTTTCGCTACCAATTAACAATAATTTTAATATAAATAACAACCACAACAACCACAATAATAATACAAATAACTCACAAACGCTTTTAACGACCCCAACATTAAAAATGGAACAAAGAACGCCTTCACCAAGTCGTAGACAGAATATTACAACGAAGACCACAATTGTGGCAAATGTTGAGACAACGAAATTGCAGCAGATTTCACAGAAATCATCGGTGACCACAAAGCAGAAGATGTCGAAAAAATTTAAATAACAATTACTGAATGTGCTCAAGCACTATACGTGTCTGATGCCAATGATTTTGATAAAATATGGTCATCAGGAAATCGAAATATTACCACAACCAGTAGATGTTTAAACAAAAAAGTGTTCCTTTTCTAATTTTGTTTCTGTTTTTGTTTTTGTTAAGTTTGTATATACAATAGTGTTGAAATATTCTATTTTATTAGTAAAAATATAAAAATTTAAGAAAAGCTTTTGCTTTTATTCTAACACAATAACTCGCAACAACCAACAACAACAAGTAAAGCACCTTGACATTAGAAACATTTAAGTCTAAACAAACATCTTTTTTTACTTTCACTTTACACCATGCCACTTCCAAAACACACCACACTATACCATTGTACACTTTTTACAACATTACCAACAAAAATGCTGCTATTTTGACTTTCACTTGCGACACTTGAGCAGAAATGTTGACCTCAGCTGATATTGAAGACGGTAAAATTGAATACGATCCTAAGACTGGTGCAAGCACCCAATATCGTGTCGTTGATGGTGGTTATGAAGTTATCACCACTACACCCCAACCTAATGGCACTATTAAGACCTCGAAGAGAACTTTCTGGGATCCTAAGCCTGTTAGTGAAGAGGATATGTTGAAGGAGCAGGAAAAGAAAAAGCTGATCCAGAAGCGCATGAACAAGGAGATACGTATTGATGAGAGAACCACCATGCTGACTCGCGCCATTGAGGGTGGCTATGAGGAGGTTTACACCACCATCAATGAAGATGGTAGTAAGAGTATTAAGACCAAGACCTTCTTTGATGCCGTGCCTGAAGGTACTCCCTTCCCCGGTCAGGCCCAACAACCTAAACAGCCTGGCAATAAGAAGACCATTACACGTAAAACCTCTGTAGAGTCCAATGATTCCACTGACAACCGTAAGGTGGTTCAAAAGGTCAACAAGAATCAACAGATTCAACAAACTTCCAATACCCAACAACAATCTACTTACCAAGAAACTCGTCGCACTTCTCAAACCATTGAAATGACCGAAAACAATCGTACTGTTCGTAAGAACTCTTTGCAAACCGAACAGAACATTAGACAGGTTACTTCATCCAATGTGACTGATGGCAAGGACAATACCACCAAGACTAAGAAGACCAAGAAACCAAAAAGTACTGCTCCTCCACCACCAGCTGATTTCGTTCAAAACGATACGACCACTGTTTCGACTAAGCGTGTACCCGGTGGTGTAGAGTACACTTATTCCACTCAATTGGAGTCGGGCAAGACCATAACCACTTCCAAGACTGTGTACGAGGAAGAAGAAGTCGAATTGACCGAAGAAGAAATCAAGGAGTACAAGAAAACCTTGAAGGATGCTGAAAAGCACAAGAATGTTACCACCACCAAAAAATTGAAATCGGAGTCCGGCACCAAGAAGATTGTTCCTTCTGAAAATCCTGGTGATGTTACCACTGTTGAAACCATTAAAATTGATGGTGGTACTGAATACCATTACACCACGGTTACCGCTGAAGGTATTGTCAAGAAGGCTGTTAAGACCGTTTACGATCCTGTGCCCAGTTCTAATCCTGACGATACCGAGGAAGAGGAAATCGTTGAAGAGTACGAAGAGGAAATCATTGAGCCTGGTGAGAAGAATGTCAGAACTATTGAGACCGTCAAGACTTTGCCAAAGAAGTTTGAAGGTAAGTGGTTCGAATTTTTTTATATTAATTTTCGTCCGTAACCATTAATCAAAATTTTTTTAAAGCCTGGGTCCTATTTTCAAATTAAGCTTTTATGTCATTTTTGAACCAGAACTTAACATGATCTGAGTCCTGATGTAATGTCATATAGAGTGTTTGTTGAAAAAATGGTTTATTGCAACAAAGGCAGTCGCAATTGTGGACTGATCAAATTCATTTAATAGATTAGATGCCTTATTAAACGTTAAATTTAGGTTAATTAAAAATTTGTAGCTCAGCTGAGGTTATTTATAGATCTATTTTTATCAAACTTGACAGCGTAAAGTAAATATTATAAAAGGGTTGTTTACATAAACCAAACTAAGTTTTAAATCTAACGTAGCCCACTCTATCACTACATAAATATATAATTCCCTCGAAATTCCAAGTGGAACAAGGGGAACTTTTCTCCAACAATGATCTGCACCCGATTCTATTTTTAGACACGTTGAAAGGGACCAACAATTTAAAGCCAGCACCGAACGGCTGATCCATTAGTAAGAGAAGTTTTTTATAACGTAAACACCAGTCGCTAGCAATGATACGAGGTGATACCGCTGTTAATTATTTTTTTTTAGATGGTCTGGCCTGGAATTGATCCTAGGACCGTTTGATTGGTAGGCGAGCGTGTTACCTACCATACTACTATATACTTAAAATTGATTTAAATATGATTTAAACCCATCATCAATTTTAATTCAAGGTTTATTATGAACAACTGTTGCCCGATAGCCTTGAAAAATATTACTGACTTGTCTTGAGTTCTGGGTAAAATGCTGTACGCAAGCCAGGGACGATAATAAACTCATTTTTCCCAAATTCACTTGTTAATTATTTTGCGTTATAAGCTTTAACCAAAAGCAATATGTCTCGTTTTTGAACATTTTCATAAATTTGATTAAACAATCCACCGAAATGCTATCTACATCTTAATTACAGTGAGGGTATGACATAGCAAACGATTGTTTTTCATATTTTATTCATGTAAGAAATGATTGCAAATCCTTAGTTATAGTCAAAGATATGTAAAGTTTTTTTTTTATTTTATTTTATTTTATTTTTTTTTTGTATCCTCGTTAAAGCATTATTCCTTCACCATTTTTATTGTAGTGTACACTTTAAAAATCCTTAAAATCTGCCTTAACTATTATTTAAATAATAAATTTCTCTTTTTCCTCCTTTGTCATTACAGAACAAGTAACCATTGAAACCCACGAAAAGAAAGAGAAGAAAACCAAGAGATCAATGGTCATCAGCAGCCACTAAACGTTCAAACAGTGCAGCACTTGTATAAGCAGATTTGATGTCAGCAACTATATAAACCCATCATGGCTTTTTATTGATTTTTTCTGGTCCATTTTAAAATAAACTTTTTTGATTTATTTTCATATTTATTTTTCAAATTTCATTTTTAGAAACACACACAAAAAAAAAAACATAAAAACTAAATTTAAAACCCATTTTACTTAATCAACCAATGCATTGGTCAAAAACAATATCTAGAACATCAGTTTCCTTTTTTGTAAAATAAAAATATTAAATAAAAATTGGATTTTTAAATTAAAAAAAGAGAAAAAAGGATTAAAATCGCTGTTTTAGATTTGTTTTAATTGAATTTTGTTGATGGCAAACATGAAGTACAGCAAAGATTTAAATTAAACTCTACAGAAGGTATATAGCACACTGCACTATTTTGGATTAATAATATATTTCGCCTATGGCTTGTCTTTACAACCATAAATTACGTAAAACTACTGTAGCTCCATACAGCATATTTTGGGCAAGTTTGGCTGATTTAAAAGTAGTGATTTTGATTTGTCCTATTATAAGTATCCAAGACTAATGCTAGCATCCAATATCGTGTCATTGATGCGGTTTACGAAGTTATCACCACTACTCCCCAATCTAATGGCACTGTTAAGACCTCGACCAGAACTTTCTGGGATACTAAACCTGTTAGTAAAGAGGATATGTTGAAGTAGCAGCAAAATGGAAACCTGATCCAGAAGCGTATGAACAAGGAAATACTTATTGATGAAAGGACCACCATGTTGACTCGTGCTCTTGAGGATGGCTATGAGAAGGCTTACACCATCATAAATGAAGATGGCACTAAGAGTGTTAAGACTAAGATATTATTTGATGCCGTGCTCGAAGATACTCCCTTCTCCGTTCAGGCCCAACGGTCTAAACAGCCTGACAATGAGAAGAACATTTCACGTAAGACCTCTGTAGAGGTCAGCATATTTTGGGGAAGTTTAGTTGATTTAAAAGTGAAGATTTTGATATGACCTGTTAGAAGTATCCAAGTAGGTGCAACACAGACTGCAGCCTAGAAATGTAAAAAGCGCTTTTGCAGGTCTTAAATGCTGTTAAAATGCTACAAAACGAGCTGCAAAATGGATTTGTATTATAATCCTATCCAAAAACCGAATAAGCGTTTGTTTGATTTATTGGGAGGACATATGCACTACGACCTAAACGATTTTAGTGCAGTCATATACCTATGTTTAGCACATTTAATTGAGGCTTTGAAGAAACTACTACCTTGTTTGGTAAAAGGACACGTTTCCTTGTAACAGCTATTATTCCTTCTATGATGGCTATATAACAACCTTCTGGTTTTTAGCCTGAATTAGAATAAAATTCCAAGCGCTTCGATGGTGTGCGTTGTTCCTCCAATTTCTTACACTAAGCTAAGAAGATTGTCTTCATTCTGATCTTTCCATCGGAGTTTCGGTACTCCTCTTCCTCCTCCGGTAGAATCTCGAAAAATCTATTCGAAGGAGCATCTAACGTCATCGATTATAGGATAAAACTCATACAGCTCGTGATTCATTTGATATCTATTCTTGCCGCAAACGCATACGATGCCATGTATTTTCAAAAGGATTTTCCTCTCGAAGACTCCAAGAATAGCGTAGGTATCCATTTTTCTGCGACATATAACAACACGGGTAGTATCAGCGCCTTGCACAGCGTAATTTTCGTTTGCCGAGAGAACTTTGTTATTAAACTGCTTTCTGAGAACGAAATAACATCTGTTATCCCAAACCGATGGCATTCGTTTTATTTATGGCTGTAACGAGATAGTAAAATTCGCCACTTTTCCAGAGTTGTAATTACCATCGTTCATATTTTGACCTAGTCTTATGGAGTCTTTGTTTATGGAAACCAGTAACTTGGTTTTATCTTCGTTCACTGCTCCAGACCCATTTTGACCGATTCTCTTTCAATATTCACAAATGCAGCAGTTACATCTCGCAATAACCGACCAATGATATCAATATCAGCGAGTAGCATATGTCACCTGGTGTATATTGTGCCCGTTCTATTAACAGCTGCACCGCGCAAGGCCTTTTCTAATAAAGCTTCGTTTGGTATTAAATAACTTGCAGAAGCTTTTTCCTATCTTAACTTATGATCTTGTGCCGGTTAACGTCACAGTCTTATCAGCTTTGCAGGAATACTAAGCATAGACACCTTTCCACGCATCTGGCTATCAGACGAATAGATGGTATGTGTTGACTTGTTTTTCTTGAGTCTTTTTCAGGATTTGGCTTAGTGTGAAAATTTGGTCAGTGGTAGACTTACCAGGTCGAAAACCAAATTGGTATGGACCAATTATACCATTTTCCTTAGGTTTTAACGTTTCACACAGAAGGTTCGACAGAATTTTGGACGCAATGGGGTGAGATTTATACCTCCATAGCTGGCGCGTTCGGTTTTGTTTCCTTTTTTATGTACAGGACATAGAACAATGAGGCTCTAATCATCGGGCATGCGTTCCTCCGACTAGATGGTCATAATGAGCTGATGCATGCACCCTACCAACTCATCGCCTCCCATCTTAAATAATTCAGCCGGCAACCCGTCGGCACCAGCAACTTTCTTATTCTTAAGTCATGTTATTGCTGTTCTGATTTCATCTTGGTTGGATAGTGTACATATAAAACCGACATCTTCAATTCGATCAAAGGTATCTTCATCACTAAAGATTGTATGACATCTGCCTGAATGTATGACACCTAGGGTTGCCAGATTGTACATTGCAATATTCTTGACATTGGTATAAAAAATCTTCTTTTCGAAAAAAGGAAGCTTTGCCGCCGAACATGCCGCCACCCTCGTCACATAGGTGTAAAGCGGTGTCAATCCAATCAAGGCCTCCAAAGCTGCTGATACGTTCTAATTGCTCCAGTTATACCGTGGCAGGCGAGTTTCTGTCTCTGCCTAAATTTTTTCATGGTAGCAGCTTCCTCAGCTTTTCTCCAACAAGCTATCGTCGTATAAGTGTTAATGGGCCGAAAATGGACCGAAAGTGGCATTCTCGGCGGAAGACCGCATGTCTTAACTTAAAAGGAGCGACTTGCCCAAGCTAGCTATATATGCCATTAAAATTTGACGCATTTTTTTTTTTTTTTGATATCAGAATCATTAAGCATATCAAACACTTTAGTAGTGTTAAAATTCAGAAAATATTTTATTTTATCGTTGAATTACGAATATCTTAGGCTGAAGTACACTTTATATACCGTCAGTAGAGTCACAATTTTTTAACCACAATTTTCAAAACTGTTTTTTACCACAAATTCGTACATTTTCATTATAATTTAATTTTTTTGTTTATGCCACAAAAAACGACTACAATAATTGCAATGAATTCATGGCTCCTGGCTTCTAATACTTCAGAGCATTCATTCATTCAGAAATGGTTCGTTTGAAATTGTTCAAGCGCCATGGGTTTAGATTTGCACATCCATTTATGCGTTCATATCGGCATAGAGATGACAGACGAGAAAAAATACATGTGCCTGTTATTGTTTGAATTTTGTTTTATGTGAAACAAAAAGCTGCCCACATTCGATTTTAATTTTATCATTAACTCGTTAAGTTGCCATGGAAAAAAGTTTAAAAATTTCTAAAACTAAAAATCACAATAAAACTAGTGAATAAAATATAACAGGCTACTATAAAACAACACTTTTTGTTAGAGCTTGTAAATTAACCTAGTGAGGGCATGCAAAAATCGTTTCAATAATTTTGAAAAAGCTGTTTAAGGGTACCTCTGCACACATTTTTATACCGATATAAAATTTTAAACAGTTTCGGAAAGGAACAAAATGAAGCTTACATATACATAATATGAATGTATATTCCAAGAAATGAGGTAAGTTCTTATTAAAAGTTTCTGATTTAAAATTTTTTAATTTGTTCCTATGAAAACCTCTTTATTTTGCACAGTGCACTGTTCAAAGTGGTACAAAACTACCAGTTTGTTAACAATTAAGTGATTTCTTCATAAATTTCTCTACTAAAAAGCTTACTAGTTCCGTCAAATTTCAACCGATTTCTAAAACGTAAGACTCATTTTATTCATAACTAAACACTGTTTCTTAATTTATTCATAAATAGTACGGTTCCTATAACAATTAATACGCAAAAACGCATCTAAACTTGAAAAAAGTGAAAAAAAATTTTTATGAAATTGTGTTTTCATTAATCAATCAAATTATTATATATATAATATAATAAATTTAATTTATATAATATATATATATATATATATATATATATATATATACATATATATATATAATATATATAATATACATATATATAATATATATAATATATATATATATATATATATATATATATATATATATATATATATAATATATATATATATATATATATATATATATATATATATGTATGTATCTATTTATATATAATATAAAATACAACACTGTATTGTGGGGTTTTGATATTTTGTGTCACCCTGTCAATTTGACAGCTCTGCCACATTGCCCATCTTTACGTTACGTTTGAATTAACGGATATGAAAATAGAAGATGGTCGATATTTCCTGAACCTTCCAAACAGTAGGCAATTAGTTATATAAAAGGGCTGCTTTACCTTCACGTCAGTTAGTTATCGTTTGGCTGTCGTAAGATAAGGACGTGTTAAAACGAATATAAAAGTGTTGTATAAACAAATATTAAGTGTTGTATTAAGACAAACAGTATAAAAGTTGTTGTGTAGTAAAATGAAAACTGCAAAACAACAAAATAAAGCGGTGGTTATTTTATTTTAGCGCAATTGAAACGAACTCAAACGTTTGAAAAGGTTAAAATGCCACATTGGTGTCAGAAGTGGTATTGCGTGTATAAAATAAAATAAAATAAAAAATAAAATTAAATAAAAGACGAAGAAAAAAATTAAATTCCAAGAATTAAAATTCGACAGGCTCAAACGCGAATTAAATAAATTAGAGCTTTCCACAACCGGTAACAAAACCGAATTACAAAAACGGTCTATTAGAGGAATTTCAGAGACGCGGTATAGACATCGATACTCACGAATTTGACGGTGAGAACAATCCTGAGATAAGTGCCCCTATAACAACAACTAATATCGACATTAACTCATTGCTGGCCGCTATGATGGAAAAAATGCAAGTTTTGGCTACTGTACATTAAACTTCTAGAGCTGAGAATCAAAAGCTTTTGGCTGAGGTAAAAGAATCTTCTGGAGCCGATAATGAAAAAATCTTTCTAAGAGAAATTTCTAAACAACTGGAACACAAATTTGAAGAAACAACTGAGCAATTACGTGAAATATATGCGACGGTAAGCAAAAGAGTAGATGGTGTGGAGACAAAAATGGAAAATTTCGAGAAGACTGTTGACGAAATATTAAATGTAATGAAGGAGAAATTCAACAGTCTCCAGAGCCAAAAGCCGGAACCAGTGCGTATCATCCTAGCAGATTAAAAACCCCTTGCTTTGACGGTAGTATGCTTTTTGCCGGTATTCAAATTTCAGTTCGATCCAGCAGAAATGGATGGGACGATGAAGAGAAGGCACTGGAACTAATTTTGGACTTAAGAGGCTGCAGCGGAAATTCTAGAGACCATGCCAGCCACATGCAGACACAATGGAGCGAGTTAATGGTGGCGCTACAGTGTAAATTTCGCGACGAGCATAAACGAGAGCTGTATCGTATGGAATTAAGGTGCCGAATGCAATAGACTAATAAATCATTACAAGCCTTTCCAATGGAGATCGAGAGGTTGGTGCAGCTAACCTATCCAGGGGAAACCACAAACAACAAACCGCACCATGTGGTCATTTTCTTTAGATGTAATAGGTTTTCGGTAACTGTTTGTGGATTTTGTGAGCCCGACAATTTTGTTTGTTTACATAACAGCCTAATTGAAAATGGGCCTCATTACTAAAGATGATTTTGTTGGAAAAATACAATAAACTTCACAATTACAATTCGTTGTTCAAAAGTATAGCGTTCCATAGTTAAAATTTTTTACTAAATAAGTGTCAAAGATTGACAGCTTAGTTCTTGATATTTCATCATTTGATATTTGCCCACCATGTAATATATTAGAGGGACTTAAGACATATTACAAGGCCAACAAATTTAAATTGTTTTGCGAATTCATAGAAATACAGAGTTCTGAATGTAATGAAAAGTTTGGTACGCAGACTTTTTCTGGCTAGTGTAAGTTAAAGCTGTTTCAAAAAATTCAAAGACAGATATTCTTGTTGTACTCGATAGTGGCTATCGGAAAAATAGTACCACTTCGCAGGTTTTTTCTGTTGTAGCACCGTGTTAATAATAAAATAAGATATTGTTATGAAAATTGAAACATTGTAAAATATAGCGTGTTTTTTATAGAGGTATAGAATTTTATGTTGGCATTACTTTTCAAGATGGTGACCGATTTAACAGCTGTCAAGTGATTTATTCTCAATTTGGTTTGGCAATTCATCATGAATAGACTCACGCCCGGCGTAGATTATTCGAATGGGCCCAAAACGAGATTACCGTTGTTCCCGATTTTCATAAGCTAATTTTGTTTAGCGATGAAGCGCACTTCTGGTTGAATGGCTACGTCAACAAACAAAACTGCCACATTTGGAGTGTAGGTAATCCTTAAGTGTATGTGGAAACACCGTTACATCCAGAAAAACTGATTGTTTGGTGCGCTTTATGGGCTGGTGGAATCATTGATCCGTACTTTTTTAAAAACGATGGTGGCCAGAACGTAATGTCAATGGTGATCGGTATAGAGCCATGCTTCCTAACTCTTTCATTCCTGAATTGAATAACCGTGATGTCCAGGAGATGTGGTTTCAACAAGACGCCGCAACATGTCACACAGCTCGTGCCACAATAGATTTATTGAAAGACACGTTTGGTGACCGCCTAATTTCACGTTTTGGACCTGTGAATTGGCCTCTAAGGTCTTGTGATTTAACACCGCTAGACTATTTTCTGTGGGGCTATGTAAAGTCATTGGCCCATGCGGTAAAGCTACAAACGCTTGACCATTTGGAAGACAACATTCGCTGTTTGGATGTTGATTTTGAAGTGTTCAATTGTCTGGTTTATCGACGTATACAAGTGAGTTTACATAACCCAGAGAAAATAATCGAATGGGATTACATCACACAAACTTGGTAGCCAATTAATTTGACCAATCCGTGAAAATTCTCTTTCGTCAAAAGTTCTTTGAGTAAAGTAACCGTAGCGCCCGATGTGTGGCATGTGGCTCCGTCTTGTTGGAACCACGTGTCAGCAGTCTTAATGCCAGGCCTAACTAAAATGAACGATGTTAATTGTAAATAAAACAAAAAGTTTTCGGAGAATTATTTTAATATTTTTCATTATGATAGAAGAAATATCTATAACAATTGTGCGTGAAACAAAATATCGGCTAAATGCTCGCCACGGCTTCCGTGGTCTGTATTTTCCAAGTCTCTGAGACATAATTGAGGTTCAATGTCGTTAATGTGTAGAATTATCTGAATCTTTAGCTCTTGAATTGTTCTTGGCTTATTGGCGTACACTTTATCTTTTAAATATCCCCAAAGAAAGAATTCCAAGGGTGTTAAATCACATGAACGAGGCTACTAATTAATATCGCTACGACATGAGATAACACGGACATTGAATTTCTCGCGCAAAAGAGCCATTGTTGTATTTATTGTCGAATTCCGTATCCTCAATTTCTGGTCACAAGAAGTTCGTTATCATCTAGTGATAGCGATATGTTTAAGATCGTTTGAACTACAACGATAAATGGTGCGATAAAACATTATGATAATGATGTACTAAGTATGTATTCGTATATAATTGATAAGTTTGTGTCGAATTTTTTAATTCCTTTGTGCAAAATATTAGCTAAATAGCTTTTACTTTTAATGAAACGAAAAATAAAAAGAGCAGCTAAAGAACTTCGAATGCGAATCTTGTCCGGATGTAGTTTCAAAGTGATGATTTTGATACGATTTCAAGATTGTTGTCCAATTCAAGAAGAGATTGCAAAATTATTGGAAATCACTTAAGTAAGACGCATGAGAAACATTAAAAGGCTATTCTGCATGTCCGAAATGTAGCTCTAAAGCTGTTCTATTCGATTATGACAGATATTAAAACCAGGTCAAACTATAAAATAGTGGTTCGAAGTTTTGTTTTACCCGCCTTATAGTCCACACCTTGTCTGAGCAACTAACATTTGTATCGATCGAAATACATTTCCCTTCAGAACAAAGTATACGAAATTGGCTTAATTCGTTCTTGTCCTCAAAAATGGGCAGTCTTTTGGCGCGTAGTCCACATGTTATCAAAAAGATTGAGATTGTACCAATGTTTCCAAACAAAAGTCCAAACAAAAGTCGCACTTTTTAAGTTATACACCCATTAACAACCTGAGTAATAAACATTAAAAGAAATCATTACTTTTTTTTCGTACTTCGAGAAAAAAGTAACCAAAATGGAAAAAAGTTCACATCTACACATTGAAGAAAAAAATAACCAATTATGGTTAAAAATACCCAAAACGGCAACACTGATTGTTAATATATATCCACTAGAACAACACAAGAAAAAGGCACACAACGGCACTGATGCACCAGCAGCGGCCTTTAATTTTATATTACTTTATTAAACACTTTTTACTTAAATAATATTAATATATAATATAATAATATTATTTTTTTTTTTTTAAAATGCTATAAAAAAACTACTGAATATTTTCTCAAATTTCTTTTTTTATTTGAAAGTACAATCCTTCCGGTTAATAATGGAAAATAATTTCATTCAAATGGCTGCCTCGGCTGGCTATGCAGTAGCCTACACGATCGGTCCAATTTTTAAGCACATTGTCGATTGTGTGCAGCTGTACTTCACCAATGGCTTCACGAATATTGTCCTTTAAAGCGTCAATTGTCTCTGGCTTGTTGGCGTAACACTCATCTTTGACGGCACCCCACAAATAATAGTCCAACGGTGTCAAATATCAGCTCCGAGGTGGCCAAGCGACGTCAGCTCTGCGGCTGATAGTGCGATCTTCAAAAACAGGGCGCAAAACATCGAGTGTAGCTTCGGCTGTGTGGCACGTAGCGTCGTTCTGTTGAAACCAAATGTTGCTAATATCCTCCTCTTTAATTTTTGTGAACAAAAATTCGTTCAACATGGCCCGATAACGATCGCCATTGACTGTAACGGCCATTCCTTGCTCATTTTCGAAGAAAAATGGCCCAATAATGCCTCTGGACCAAAATCCGCACCAAACAGTGACTCGTCTTGAGTGTATAGGGTTTTCAATGTATGCGTGCGGTTTTCTGTGCCCCAAATGCGACAATTTTGCTTGTTTACATACCCGCCAAGATCAAAATGAGCTTCATCTGAGCTTCTTTTTTTCATTCTGCAACATTACCATGATTTTCAAAGTAATGTCGCAATATTTCCCAGCGTTGTTCAAGCGTATATACAACCATATTCGTTCAGTGGAAAGATAAAACTAATTATCTGTCAAATCAGACATGAGCTAAGCGTTACCATTCACGAAATAAGCACTAGTTGAAAAAAAACGTTAGATGGCGGACCCTTTATAACACCTTTTTATTGACTTTCAAGCACTTGTTTGGCAGATCTTTTTCGCTAAATTCAATATCAAAAATTGCCAAATCATCTTTTTTTTCAGTTTGACAGTAAAACTTATCGGCTGTATTCAAAAACAAAATAAAGTACATTTCATACCTATTATTTAAAAACGAACTTTAGCTGAAAATTTTTATTTTAAATCAATATTAAATAAACAAATTTTAAAGTTGATTCGACCGTACTTTAAAGCTTTTTTAAGAACATTATTGTGAAAATGAAACATAAAATCTAGAGCTTAACGAAATTTTTAAAATAATGGACATACTTTATTGATAAAATTATTGGTCAGAACAATTTCAAAAAGTAATAAAATATTTTTTAAAGGAAAAGATCAAAGCATTATAGAAAAAAAATTAAAAAGAGAGATAAAAATTATCAACAATAATAGTTTCAACATGATGCTATTCAAGTCCTTGCATAGTAAACATGATTTGTTTAAAACTTGCTCTCGTTTTCCTGGACACTGTGGATTAGATGATAATGAGACAGCGAATGCATTGGCTAGAAAAGGTTTCGTGACACCATACATATATTGGCCCGGAACCTTAATGTGCAGCACCACTGACTACCATTCTAAAACTTGTCAAAGATTATGAAAATGCAAGATGCTTGGGACACTGGTCTGCTCAAGGGGGACTTCACCACTCTAGATCAGCAATCAGAACGTTCTAAGGGCGTCATTCTAAGGTTCTTAAATTTGGCAGGACGGACTTAGAACACTTAACAGAGTTTTTTATATGTCACTGTGAGGATAGCGGTCACAGATGTGGATATTTGCGGACTGTGCTCACAAACATCATAGACAGAATAACACATATTGTGTGGTACTTGACAGGCTTAGATAGAAATGTTTAGGTAGAAATAAGGTGTCAGTGGATGACATATTCACCATTAAGGTTTACGATATTTTGTGCATTAGGAAGGCAGCATATATGCTGAACAAGCTATAGACCGGAAAGGCACAATAAGTCCCACGGGTCGCAGTGTTCTGCAATAGTGCTCGGTAAAATGAAAATGATGATAACAATAATGCTCTCGTTTTGACTTTATACCTGTTGAAGAAGAAGTAAAAAAAGTCAATACAATTAAGGTGGAACCTACTTCAAAAATAAAAAATTGAAAGTGACGGTTCAAAATATTATTCAAAAATAAAAAAAGAATTTATTCCCAAATTCAAATTATATTTGTTTAGTTATGCAGTTGCTTTACAAAGGCTAAAATCACATATTGTGGAAAGATAGAGCGCAGTCCATACTACTGTCGCATTTTATTTTTAAAACAAAGTAACGAACTTAGAGAGCGATTGCTTGTTGACGCAGGCTAGAAACTAACGCCATTTTATTTTCTCCGATATAACGATCTCAAGTACATACATACATAAATTTTGTTGCTTTATAAATACAACATTTGTCTCAACTATGACAAAATATTTAATTTTTTCCTTATACAATTATATATATAATTTACAGTATGCCAAAGCAGCATTCGTACATTTTTTCAGAAAGTATGTTTTTTTTAAAGCCCCTTTTTTAACAAAATAAATAACGAAAATAATCTTATTTCTACGATTCTGTGCCGCTGTGGTATGGTAGGTAAGACACCCGCCTACCAACCAGAAGGTCGTCGGTTCAATACCAGGCCAGACCATCTTAAAAAAAGGAAAAAGTTTTTCGACAGCTGTATCACCTCATAACATTAACATTAAATGCTCATAACCAGTTATAAATACTATTGAAAACTTCTCTAAATGCATTTGTCGTTCGGTGTCGGCGTTAAACTGTAAGTCCCTTTTAATGAGTTTAAAAATAGAATCGGGTGCAGTTCATTGGCTGAGAGAAGTCCTGATGTTCCTTCATGGAATGTTATGCGAATTAATATAATACGATTTTGGATCAAAAAATTTTTCTTTCTTAAAAGAAATATACGAAATGTATTTTAATCATAAATTTTTAGAAAAATAATAAAATTAAAATAAATAAAATATCCAGTTTGTATGAATTTTTATTTTTCATATTGTAAATGAGAAATAAAATAAATATGGTATTGCCAGTTTCCAATATGAAAAAACTTAAAGTGTATTTTAGTTAAAATACCGATTCTGAATAAAAATTTCTAAAATAGGCTTATTAGCCTTAAAGTGTATTTTAACTAATTTATATTTAATACTCAAAATTAAAGATTTTTGTGAATATAGCCGTATATCTTTTAAAATAATATAAAAAAAGTTTTAAAATATGTGTATAATTAATTCTTCCGAATTTTTAAATTTCGCCAAAAGTGGAAAAAAATCGCCATAATGTATCGGGTCCGCCATCTAACGTTTTTTTTTTCAACTATGCTTATATCGTGAATGGTAACACTTAGCTCATGTCTGATTTGACAGATAATTAGTTTTATCCTTCCGCTGAACGAATATGGTTGTGTATACGCTTGAACAACGCTGCGAATTTGGGCCTGCGATCGACTTACATAAGATAGCGATTTTGCCAAAAAAATCATCTTTTCAGATGAAGCTCATTTTGATCTTGGCGGGTATGTAGACAAGCAAAATTGTCGCATTTGGGGCACAGAAAACCCGCACCCATACATTGAAAAGCCGATACACCCAAGACGAGTTACTTTTTGGTGCGGATTTTGGTCCAGAGGCATAATTGGGCCATTTTTCTTCAAAAATGAGCAAGGAGTGGCCGTTACAGTCAATGGCGATCGTTATCGGGCCATGTTGAACGAATTTTTTTTCACAAAAATTGAAGAGGAGGATATTAGCAACATTTGATTTCAACAGGACGGCGCTACGTGCTACTCAGCCGAAGCTGCACTCGATGTTTTGCGCCCTGTTTTTGAAGATCTCATTATCAGCCGCAGAGCTGATGTCGTTTGGCCACCTCGGAGCTGTGATTTGACAACGTTGGACTATTATTTGTGGGGTGCCGTCAAAGATAAGTGTTACGCCAACAAGACAGAAACAATTGACGCTTTAAAGAACAATATTCGTGAAGCCATTGGTGAAATACAGCGCACACAATCGATAATGTGCTTAAATATTGGACCGATCGTGTAGGCTACTGCATGGCCAGCCGAGGCAGCCATTTGAATAAAATTATTTTCCATTATTAATCGGAAGGATTGTACTTTCAAATAAAAAAAGAAATTTGAGAAAATATTAAGTAGTTTCTTTATAGCATTTAAAAAAAAAATATTATTTGGCTGACCCTTTATGTTAATTTTATTTATCAAAAACAAAAAAGTGTACAATGTTTACTATAATAGAGTTTACTGAAAGCTAGACTACTACAAAAAATAATTTTAATATTTGATATATAAAATACATTTTGGATATAGATATGTGGTCTCATTATTGTTATACATCTAAAACGTTGTACACTTTATCTTCGATACATTTCTCATTGTTTTGTATGGGAATTAAATTACACTATGTTACAGAAGAGAACGAATTGTAAATATCTGTAAAGCCAACTATTTTTTTATAAACGCTATAGAATACACGAGTCAGTTATTGAAATTTTCGAAACACCTTCAAAATATACCTATAAGCTGAATACTATCCTATTTTAATCTTCTTAGTGCATTTGGAAAGAAGATAAGTAGACCTTTTAAATGATATTACTTTTCATAACCATGAGGAGTATGTGTAAATTTCTTAAGCAAACACACATTACATCCATGTGTTTTCCACATTTTCTACCTCCAAAATATACTTATGATCTAATAAGTTAGCTGAATACTGTCCTATTTCAATCTTCTTAGTGGATTTGGAAAAATGAGAAGTAGACCTTTTAAATGATATTACTTTTCATAACCATGAGGAATATGTGTAAATTTCTTAAGCAAACAAACCTCACATCCACGTTTAGAGCTTTTTTGCACATTATTTTACGTATGAACCGTACCATTTATGAACTCAGTTCGTTGCTAGTCACCGGAAATTGCGTTACATAAGTATGTAAGTCAATGTTTTAGGTAAGTATCGCCACGGCACCCGATTAAGAATGTAACTCCATATAGAGCTAACGCTCTCCCTACGATTTGGGTATAAATCACAGCCCACACGCTAAAACGTGGCTTCACCATAGTCAGGTAGGTACCTGGGGTTCCTGACTCCACCGGTCAGGCTTTTTATAATACATAAATGCTATTACCGGTGTAAGCGAGTACAGTGTGAGTACAAACCTAACGTCAGACACGAACCAATACATTACCCTTCCCTAGTCGCTGTCCGTTCACCGTGCGTGCCACTTCCCAATGAAAATTTCATCAACAATTGACGAAAGACTCCTATCACTACCATTTGCCAGATCAGAAGCAGAAATCCAATCAGTATTCTGTGGTGGTAGTGCCTTTTTCACTTTGAATTTAAGAGCACGACATATTACCCCCTTCCAACAACTGCAGGGCGTCAGTCGACACTGTCTTCCAAACCGGCTTTACATAAGTAAACTGGAACCTAATAATCTATTACGCAACTACAACGTTCTCGTTGCCGAGAACACAACTGAGGTTTGGTTGCCATCCATAATAGATACATTAAAATACATCATATTCACGAATTTCATACATAAAAATACCAAAATATTTAAATTTTTCGTACTTTTTTATAAAAATAGTCAACGAAATCGCCATATCCCCAAATCCAAAATTAGTACGCCAAATTACTTTTAAAATCGTCACGTTTGGAGAGAAATCGCCAGATCTGACAACCCTGTCTACGGCTACCAGCTAACGGACACTTTCGATTTTAATTGTTTCGTTTTTAAAGAACTAAACTTTTAAGCATTTTTTATTATATTTTCAATGTATTTTCACCTTATTTTCATTAGAACTAACATTTAATTAATGATTTTTCATAAATTCAACATTTTATTACAAATTTCATAAGTTAACGTTCTCGTAATGTAAAGATATGTACTTTAAATGATAGCTGTCGAAATGTGTAGGTCTTAGACAAAAATCTGAAATTAATTTCTCTATATAAATTATATTTTTGACTATATTTAAACTTAAACTGACTTTTAATCAACAAATATTTAACAATTATCATGCTACGGACTACTTAAGACTTAAAATAATTTTCCTATTGGGACTTAGATTTCACATATTTCGGCCTGCGTTCTAATACCATACGTATTATCTTCCATGATACGTATAGAGTTATGAGAATACCAAATGCCACAAAAGCTATAACATCTAGTAAATAGAACTGATACCATGTCAGATCTAAGCCGGCGGATCTTAAATGTGTAGCTCCTTTATGGCGTATAACATATTCAATCCAATAAACGGCTGTATCACGAGCTCCCACCTGACGATCATGGAAAATACTGGATGTTCTTTCGATATTATTGCGGTAGTAGGGATCGTGTAACAATTTCTCCAGTGACTCCTTAAGCAAAGGCTTTGTGAGTTCTGGAAAATGTAAACTAATGGCATAACCATTTATTACAGCCTTGCGCATATTTAAATGCTGGTCACAATAGATGGGCATACCCAACATGGGTACAGCATAGTGAACACCTTCCTGGGTACCAAATAGACCACCATGGGTTATAAAGACTTTGACATTGGGATGGGCCAAAATATCGGCTTGAGGCAACCAGGCTTTAATCATAACATTCTTGGGTTGATTGGCTATGCTTTCATTTTCGAATTTCCATAAAATACGCTGTTTCATAGAGGCAAAGACCTCCAAGAACATGTGTAACTTGTCGGCAGGCATATCTTTGGATTGGACATTGCTGCCTAGAAAAATGGTAAGAAATTGAGTTTAAATTTTTCCCATTAAAAGTTTTGAGAAAAGCTTACCCAGACTGAAGTAAATGGCACCATTTTCAGCGCCATCCAAGAAAGTTTGTATATCTTGCGGCAGTTTCTTAGGAGGATATATGTGCATGCCACCTACGGGAATCATGCCGGCTATAGTTGGCCTAGAGGTGGTCAGAGGGGTATGGCTGTTGAGTAGCATAACTGATATATTCTTTTCCATTTGTGAAACTGTGGGCAGATTGACTAAAAAAGGAATGTATTTTAGTTGTTGCTTTGGTACAGCAAAATATACTGTTTACTTACCATTTAAATGGCCAAAGTACTGCTCTACCAACTTATCCATTTTCGGAAATAGATCCCATTCTCTGGTCAAATCTTCAGCTAGTGAATAATAAGTATTTTTCAAGCGCTCCATAAATGACATACGATCGGTGAAAGGCATAAAACCGTGGGGTACAAAAGACCAGGGTGTCAAGACACCCATCATTTGGCTCATGTGGTTCTCGTAACCTAAAGTACTGCTGGTTACCACGGGTATATCGTATATGTAGGACAAGGCCAAAAAGGGTTCCTGATAGAATTGCTCGCACAAAAGCAGATCATACTGCCCTTTAGGATGGGGATGATTGATAATTTCCTGTACTTTGGGTTGCTTCAAAGCATGTTCGGTGGTCTTTAAGCCAAGAATTTCTAACATTTTCATAAAATCAAACATGTCCATATTGCTTAACTCGAATATATTATCCGCCTTGAAAAAGGGTATGACTAAATGTGAAAAAAGTATATAAAATATAAAAAATATTGACTCTAATTCTATAAACACAAATTACTTACTATCAGCCCAAAAATCATATACCGGCTCAATTAAGATCTCAGTATAATTTGCACCCAATTTAAGCTTTTCCAAACTGTAGGCTGTTATCATTGTTACTTGATGGCCCTTCTCAATAAGACTCTTCATGAGGGCACTATGCATCATAAAATGACTTTTGCCTGGAAATGCATAGACTGCCAGAATTTTTGAACTCTCACTTGGTGCCGGATACAAACAGAACATCCACAGCAGGGAGCATGTAAATGTTAAACATATTAAATGTTTAAAATGCTTTTTTGTTGTTCATTTGGAATACGCATAGAGAGAAAGAGGAGAATAATAATAAATTAATAATGATTCATATAAACATACATACATATATATAAGTAATTAGTCAATATAATTTTAATAAGTATCTAAATAACATGCTAAAGTAACGTAGTTTTCCATGAAATAAACTTTGTTTCACTTTGTAATTTAATCGGCTTAAAGTGTAAGTGCATGTAGAGCAGAGTTCGGCAAAACATAACTCCGAGCAAATTTTCTCTTTTTCTCTTACAAAAAACGACAACAAAGAAATAAAGAGAAAATAAACAGAATATTACAGAGAAGCAAAAAATGTTTTATTGCTGATGTTGATTCATATTTTATTTAATGCGTTTAATTAAAAATTTTTTACTTTTTTAATTTTGTGTTTTTTCTTACTGTTTTATATTGTTGTTTTTCTTAATTATTTTTTTTTTGTATTTTTGGTATTTTTTGTTACTATTTTTGTTGTTGTTTTTCATTATATTTTTCGCTATTGTTTGTTGTTTTTTGCTTTTAAAAAATAAATTTTTAAATGTGTACACTTAAAATGTGAAAGGACTCTTTCCAATGTACACAGCCAGTTGTGTAAGAAAATAAAATTGAAATTTTTCTTGCAGTATGATCTGATAGGCAGATTATCAAATTACTCACACAATTGTAAAATGCAGTGGTATACGTTTGCCGGACGCTGATGTAAAGACGACATCAGGGTCATTCAGTGTTATGATTTGTAGTAATTAAAATAAAAATATTTTACTTCTATAGACTTAAGGTTTTAGCTTGGAAGTGCCATAGTAAAGTTTCACCCAGACTTGAACATAGCCAATTTATTACTTATGTATTACCAGTTACTTGTCAAATGTAATTAAAATTTCAATCAGCTTGTAAATGTGCAAAATTCAAATAATAATTAATTTAATTATTTTAATTAATAATATAATTTTTTAATTATCCAGTACTTTTTGTTTGTAATTGAGTTCAACTAGTTATTCATTATAGTAATTGGTAATTTTTTAAGTAATTCCTAATAAAAGATGTTTTTTTAGCTTCTCCGATCGTTGAATAAGGATATCTGTTACAGTCACTTAATTGACTGCTTGCTCACAAATATAATTAAGACAACAGAGCCATTGTTGTTTTATTTCAAATTAAAGTTTGTACGCTTCTTTAAATGTATTGCTTACTTTAACTGATTGGCCATTACATTTAATTGGTAATTGGCTATCACCATTTGTAATTGTAATTAGTAATTCTTCTTCTTAATCTGCCATTCTCTAAGGGATATTTGCGATCATATATATATGTAATTACAAAATTATAGATTGCGTACAATGCACGTTGGGGCAGCCGTATCAATTTTTGGAAAAAAGTAAATTTTTAAAAATGAGAATTGAGGAAACATTTGTATGGTGTTAACTACCTTACACTTTTCTTAATTAAACAGCATAAATTTTTTTTAATTATTTCGCACTTGATGAAGGACCGGCCATCAAAGTACAAACTTTAAACTAAAAAAAAATATTTGTAAAATTTAGCTTTTATTCCGCCAACTTTGAACGGTTATAAAATATGAATGCCATCATTTTCATGATTATGTTTTTACTTTAAGATATATGTACGTCGACATATATATGTATATACATATTGTTACGTTTTTACCTTTTTTAAAAAAAACATGTTTTTCTGTTTACAACTTTGTAAACAATAACAATTACTCGACAGATCTTTCTTCCTAAAGATCTTTCAACCCGATCGTAGTTATAACTTAGGTTCGATCACAACCTTTTCAACCAGAGGTTATCTACACTTTAGTCTCTTTAATGAGTTAACTCCAACTAAACTAGTTTTTACTTCACTACACTCTTCACACCAATAACACTTTCGTTGAGTTAACTTTACTTAAAAACTGCATTCGCTGAGTTTACGACACATAAACTGATCGCATCGATGTGCTTTTATATGGCTGAGTAAACAACACATCGAAAGCTCTCGAACCTCTCAAAGAAGATTCCATTTCTTTCTTTTAATTTCTTTTTAGTTTTTTTGTAGCCATGCGTATGTGATAGAGCTGCAAAACTAACCATAGTCGGTCCACTCAGTAGTTTCGATAGTTTGCAAAAAAACTATCGCTACTATCGGACTCTTTTAAGTACTACTAGTGCCAGTAATATTAGAATTTAAGTGAAAGGGAAAGAATAATAATATATGTACAGTGTTGAAACAAAAAATAGGAATACTTTATTTTTTTCCAGGATGTAATAAAATTTTATGTATTGAAGTTTTTAGATGGAAAATGAATCCTTATATATAGCGAAAATTGCTCAGACCATTAAGTGCTCCAAAACTAAAGGAATTAATACGATCCAGTGAAAGAAAACTGCAGAGACTATGGGAAGAAAGCGTAGAACAACTGTCAACTTTTAATTCGTACTTCAAAGCCTTAAAAATGAACTTATTCTCCTGTTTTAAGTCGAGCAATAAGAAAAAAAACTTCTAGAAGCTAGACTTATGGTAAGAGTGTTCGAAATGTATGTATGTATGTATTTCTCAGCAAATGGAAGCAACACCTGCACCGTAATAATTAGAACAACATCATATGGTCTGACGAAACGAAGATTAATTTGTTTAGGTCAAATGCAAAATCGTATGTACGAACATGTTTTATTTACAATTCATACTTTGTTTGAGTTTAATAAATAGAAATTTAATAAACTGTTAAACTGTGTCCCTATGTAACTATAAAAGTTTACAGACGGCTAACAACCTGCGTCGAACAAATTTTTGCAAATGTGACTTTGACTACATTCCGTGGCCTCCGTATTTACTCTTAGAATTTCACGATAGTATCGATAGTGAAAAAAACTATCGATGGTCAGCCAAAAACAAAACTATAGATACTATCGATAGTACTATCGATTGTTTTGGAGCTCTAGTATGTGAACATCTACCTCTTTCAGCTCATAGTATTTGTTGTTGCTTGTTTATTGTCTGTTACTTGTTTTCTTTGCTGCTTAATTACCGTGTTATTTTTATTTACCTTATCTCTGCTAATGGTTGTTGTTGTAGATTTGGTTATTTGTAAACAGCACGTATAGTTGTCCTTGCAGCTTTTGTTTATTTATTTTAGCGATGTAATAAACGCTGTGGTGCCCAACCTTATTTTCGTAACAATAATTCAAATAATACGACGGCTGTAGGACCAATTTAAAAAATAAAATTTTTTCTTATCAAAAAAACCAAAATTTAATTTTTCAAGGTTGGATCTCTTTCCCGCAAGAGTTTGCAAGCTAATTTTTATATAGGTTATTTGGTCCAAAGTGTGTACTTTCCAGCTATAGTAATTTCGTTCTGCTCAACGCTGCCCACCGGAACACTTTTTTTGAAATTTCAGATCTATTTCATTAGAATTTTTGTTTCGTTTGGTTTTATGCAAGTAAATAACACCGTGCGATAAACAAACATTTGGGATGTGATGCTATTTCTCTTGTAGGCGCTATGGAGCACAATAGGAACCTGTGTTTGAAATTTTTGATACACCTCCAAAATCTCTAAATACGGAAAAACCGGTTTTTCGTACATTCATCAATTTATAAGCTTATAACTTATTCGAATATAATCCAATTTCGAGGTTTTCAGCGGATTTGGAAAAAAGGGAAACAGACCTTGATAATTGATATATATTTCGATTAAGTATCTTTGAGGAATATCTGTGTATTTATAAGGCATTTGGTAGAAGATAATTAAACAATAAAGCAGAGTGAGTTTAAAACAGCTTTTCTCTTTTAATAAATTAAGAACCAGTGGATTATAATGAAGGTAGTGGCGATAATACTGATGAAACACAAAGTGATAGCGAATAAATACTTAATAATGTATCCTTAAATTGATAAATATGAGTTGTAACCTGCGAAATATTCATGATTATTTGCATTAGCTTTATAATTTTATTAAAACAAAATAATTTTTTTTATTTTTCTTTACATTTTTCATTAAAAATAAAAGTTGTATTAATTGATTCATAATACGAAGGTCACGACCTTTCCAAAAATACTACGACAATATCTTATAACGGTTTAATTGATTCCAATAATCCTGCAATCCTGGTCCACAGTGCAATGTTTGAAAATTTGTCTCTATTTCTTGGAATAGCTTTTATTTTTCGAGTACCAGTTCACTGACCTATATTGCGAAACTATGACAACTTTTTTCTTTCACTGCTTTTCTTTGGATTTTAGCTTAAGAATAAGCTGAATATTTTCATAATTGGTGTGTTGGGTGATTTTGTCTGACTATTTATTCTGTTCAAGACTTTAGTGTTGGAAACATGATACGACCAAAATAATCTTAGTATTCTTCTGTAAATCCGCTTCTTAAAAGTTTCCAATTTATCCATATCAGATATCTATAATCGCCATATTCCGATGCCATATGGGAGAACTAGAACTATTTCAGAAACGGCATGCAAGCCATTTCGACGCGACATTTATATAACATTCAAGATATTTGAATTCAGCAACTTATTCAATCTTCGCATTATCAAAACTTAACTGAATGTCTTTCATTGGCTTATCATCCTGAGTTTTGTTTAACTGGCTTTAACTTGAAGTCCATATTCCGCACACCTTAATGTAACTCATTCTAAAAATTTTGTAGGCTTTTGATGTAATCAGTTATTAAAATTGTGTCTTAAGCTAATGCTGTTAATTTTTACACTTTTGACCTTTATTTCTTTAGAAGCATCAGAAATATTAAGGATTAAAAAGGAAAAGGAGTACAGCCTTGTTGTACGCCATGTGATATTTTTACATCTCTTAAGTTTTGTCCATCGTTCAATATATGGGCAGATTGTTGCCATTAAAAGCTTTGTATGGCGTACATCTCTTTATCTTTAACATGAACAGAGTTAAGTATTTGCAATAATTTATCGTGCTGCACAGCGTCAAATGCCTTTTCGTGAGATAAAAAATATAAAGATATCCATATGGAACATCTCTACAGTTCTTTATTAATAGTCGTATGCAAAACAACCATACCTTTAGGTCCCTGTAGCTAAATTTATATGTCCATTGTCTTTTCACATTTCAGATATCTTCATCTTATGTTCTTTGTCTTCTCTTGGAAACTTAACAAAATTTCCTAATTTACAGGGTTTTTTTTTAACTAAACTTACAAAGTTTTATTGGGTTTTTGATGTGGTTTTTTATTTGTTAGTAATATTACGTTGATTTGGATTTATAATGAAATTTTGCACTCTTGGTCGGATGAAAGCGGCGTTGTGTACTACAGCAGACTACAATTACTTCGTTTGAATCGTGCACTATGAGAAAGACGGCCGGAATACAAAGATAAACATAATTAAGTTATTCCTTTGCATGACAACGCACGGCTTCACTTTGCATAAGTTGCCAGCCAAATGATTGTCAGAAATGATCAAATGCCGCACCGCACGTATTGGTTCCTTGACGGATACAATATTTTTTAGCATGTCACCGAATGTTAAGGCTCAAACATAATATACTTTTGCTTACTTAAGCTAGTGTCAAAAACTCAACGAGAAGTCTGTAAATTTCTTAATCAACTTTTTGGTGGCTATAATGTACTTTTGGGATAGTTGTGTTAGTGAGAACATGAAAATTGCTATCTGAGAGTTGAGTTGAATGAGTAATTAGTATTATTATTATCTGGATGAGTTGATTTTTGATTAAAAGTATACAAATTTTAATATTCTGTGTAAAAATTTAAGTATTATCAGAAAACATAATACAGTTTAAATAAAAATTTAAAAAAATATGCATACATCCGCTACGCATGTTTAATCATCGCTGTTACAGTGACGAATAAAAGCAAGAGCATCCATTGTACAATGTGCTTCTTTTGCTATTGTTTTACTTATAACATACAAACAGCCGTTTACGTACGTAAAGTGCGATCAGGTTTGCTCAAAACGTAAGAAAATGAAACTGAACGAAACTTGACGAAAAGTTTGTTAAGTACATTATGGTTATACATACTTGAAATGTGTTTATTCGCACAGTCGTTGAAACTAGCTCACACATATTATGGTTGGGCCTTTACATGTCACTTCTTTTCAAGAAATATAAAAGCGGCTTCAAAGTTGAATCCCCTCAAATAACATAAAATTTTTCCAAGATGGGAAAAATGATTTCATAAATTTTTATTTTGATAAATGTGTTAATTAATTTGCTTTTTTGAGCTAAAAAAAGGACCGAATTAATTTCTACTCCCAAAACGTATATAAAACTTATTTTTGTTGTAAGTAAAGTACGAACTACTTTAAATAAAAAACCCACCATGGAAGGTTTTATTGGGTTACCCAGTTGGTAGCCAAACATGTTGTCTAGTGTACACTTCCATGTATGATTCGGCCTACCACGTGCTCTGGTACATTGTAGATTCCATTGAAAGGCTTGTCTACAAATCTTAGTTGGTTATTTCCGTAGAGTGTGTCCTATCAAATTCCACCTCCACTTTTTGATCTCCAGATGTATCGGGAATTTTTATACACCCCACAATTCCTGGTCCGATATTTTATATGGTCACCAGATCTTGAAGATTTGTTTCAGACTCCTGTTGATAAAAGTTTTGACTTATATACTAAATGCCTGCGGCATCTGCCAGGTTTAGTTAACCGTACAGCAGAATCGGGTTTATATTTGAGTTACACAAAAACGTATTTTTGTACCGGTTGATATAGAGGATGATCTGAAAATTTTCCAAAGCTGTGAAAAAACTTCTTGTATTTTAGATATTCAGCTTAGGATATTGCTGTGCCGTCTCTTGTCGAGATTACACTAGCTAGGTCCATATTCTCAATAATGTTGTCACCGAATTTCAAATTACCGTTGTGGTCGAGCGAATTTATTTTTAGATTTTTCGTCTTCATAGAGTTTATCGTTAAACCAACTGCATGCGTTTCAGTAATGATGTCGTCTACTTTTCTCTGCATATCGCTGAGTTTTGACATACAGTGAGTCACAAAAATAGCTTTTACCGCTTTGACACGGAATGAACAATTTTTTTGGTCAAATCATGTAAAACTTTTTCACATTCTTGAATAGGAGCTGTCTACAGATCAGGTTTGTGTCTTTTCTGATGTTTTCTGATCTGTTTTTTCAGCTAGACCCACAGATACTCCATAGGATTGTGAACAAGACTTTGGGGAGGAGTTTGAAGGCTGTATTATAGATGATCCACATCTTGCACTGGTAGTGCGTTTGGGATCGTCCCAGTCCCAGCTCCAGCTCAAGTTTTTCTGCACTTTGTTGTAAACTATTTTTTAATATATTTAAATAAACTTCTTTAATTATAATTTCATCGATTATAACTAAGTCGTCTACACCTGCAGATAACATGTATCTCCATACCATCACGTTTCCACCTACATGTTTTACAGTCTTGCAAGTATACCTTGAATTGAGTTCATCTCCAGCTTTTCTCCATACACGTAGCTTTCCATCAGAGCCTCATATATCGTATCTTGACTTAACGTTGTTCAAGAAATATATTTCTTTATTCACATAAATTTTTCCAAACTCTAGACGTTTTTTAGATTTTTTTCGTTAAAAAGCACTTTTAAAAGCGCTACGAACTGTTTCGGCCGAAACTTTTTTGCTGAGTAACTTTTCAATATCCAACGCTATTTTAGTTGCCCTTTCAAATTGATTTTTCTTAAAAATCAAAGTAACTGCTCGCTTTTCTTTTCCTGTTAGTTTTGCAGGACTTCAACATCTAGGCTTATTTGCAAGTCTTTTTGTTTTTGAAGCGGTTTATTACCTTTTGCATTTTGATCTTCCGATTATTATATATTTATAAAGAAATAATTAGCAAAGAACACTTAAAAGATTTCGTCTAATATTGTATGAACACATTAATGCAAAAAATATTTCAAGAGTTTTGTGACTATACCAAGAGTTTTGTAACTCTTTGTATATCGTCGGCATAAACATTGGGGTTGACACATGGCCATCACGGCCATGACCTTTTCATACAAATTTTTAACCAATAAACGAGCGTAAGAAAAACTCTCAATTATTAACTCAGCCATCAAAATGATTAATACTATCAGTGTTGCAAATGTGATAAATTCAAATTGTTCCCTAATGCTTGTACGGATATGGCACTCATTTTTCAATGTATTCATCGCAGTTTAGGGCTTAATTGAGAATAATTTTTATTTTTTTTCTATTATATTGTATTTTTTAACGATTTTTTTGCGTTAGGTTATGATATATTTTTAGTTTTATTTAAGGAAAATCTGAAAACACAACGAATATTGTTTTTATTTGTTAACTTTTAAAAATGTTGAGTTTTTTGTCTCACTGTTTTTATTTTTATTGAAACTTTTTTTTGATAATTTTTTAAATTTATTTTAGTTTTTAATTTTTTTTCTAATTCTTATTTATATTACGCACTTTATTGCTGTTAATTCTGTTAAATGGATAAATCTCGCATTTGGGAAAATAAAATCTATTGATGATTTTTGGTGAATTCTGTTCACAAATCCTTTAAATGCCGTAAGAAAATATATAACAAGTTAAGACATTTTAACAGGATTTTAAAGTAATCCTTAATATAAATGTTTTAAATTTGGAAATATATTGAATATCATTTTTATTATGGCATTTCATTCATTTTTATTTCTGCTTAAAAACCGACTTTTCATAATAAACAAAACTATTTTTAACACTTAGCAACTGATTTCTTTGATCATATAATATACATAATTAATAAAAAATTTTATTTACCATTTTATAATTTTTTTTTCACTATTAATTATTTCGATAAATTATAAATTCAAATTAAAACTTTCTAACGCATATACGCACACCAAAATAAAGAACACTTAAATGCTACCGTAAAGAGCGTATTTAAGCGTTAACGTTTCAAATCAGACTAAGCTAACGAATTGAAAACTATAAACGTAAAAAATTTGTTCCTGATCTTCAAACTGTTGTTGCTGCGAGCGGTATATGAGCGAAAGAGATTGAAAGTAAAAATTACAATTCATGTTTTTAAGTGACACGAAACAGAAGAAGAAAATAAAAATTAATAAAATAAATGACTTCAAATGATTTGAAATTGAAATCATAATCAAATGATGACAATTTAACAAATACGTATGTACCCAAATTACAAACGGCAAAACAGAACTATATATCATCCTACAATACAGTAGCCATACAGTTGTATTCTTGAACAGTTTGCTTCGAAGAACGCCATGACTGAAATTCTCCATAACAGGTCACTTAATAAGTCCGTAGGATAAGTAACAAAAAAAAAGTTTTGACAAATTATTATTCAAGATTGTTGCCTTCGATGGCGATACAACGAATTGCGATTTTTCAATTTTTCGATATTACTTTTATAGCATGATTTCTCTTTCGCGTCAAAAGAGGTCTCAGTTTTAGCGATTACTTTATCATTGGACTTAAGCAAGTATTGTCTTGAGATCTGAAAACAGGAAAAAGTCGCTGGGGGCTAAGTCTGGAAAATACGGTGGTTGGGATAGTAATACATTCATAAAATTTTGCCATCGTTTTCATCAATTTTTGACACGATTTGTAAGCTTATGCGGCAACCATTTTGAACAGAGTTTTCGCATACCCAACGTTTGCAACGTCACCTAGCTCGTGCAACTTCAATTTGCCTTCGTTCATAACCAATTTGTGGATTTTTTGATGTTCTAGGCGTCCACTGCGCTCTGCATAATTTGTACTGGTACGACTATGTTTAAATTCAGCATATTACTTCTCTATTATTTGTCTCCAAGTAGCAGAGTTCAGATAATGTTTATCAAGCTATTGTTTGGTTTCAACTGTATTTTTTGTTCTTTAGCAAAACTCGAAATTCACTTTTTCCATTTTTTGTTCAATAACAAAAGTTGCTTTACACAAAATGCTATAACTCACGAATAGTCAGATTGCTGTCAAATTTATACACGTACCGTTTGAACGTGAGTACTAAATAAAAATTATATGAAAAAATTTGACTAACGCCATCTATGTGACATTCTAAGGACTTATTGAGTGACATGATATTTTCGGTTGGCTCTTTACCAAATAATAGGGGTGTAGTTAGCAATTAGTTAATGCGTTTTCCTAATGTTGATTTTAAGACCAACTGCATCTGTTTTAAAGTTCCTTAAGTTTTAACCATATGTACAGTGATGTGAAAAATAATAGAGATACCAATGTGGCACATTGAGATTTAATAAGAAAAAAAAAAAAAAAAAAATTTGCGACATATGGTATTTTCAAAATAGTTATAAAAAAAATTATATAAATAATAGATTTGCACTACTTTGAGTTCTAATGTTGTTCTAGAGTGGTTAATATTTTGTCAAAGCTCCACGATTGCTTAAAACTGCCAAACATCATCTTATCATAGAGCCGATAATATTTTGGCCTACTGTATTCAATATATCATATTACGCGGACTGAATTAATTCCCAAAGCCCATAATAATTTGTGGGACACTTATCTCTGGTTGCTGCTTTTGCTACGTTCTACATATTTTCGATTGCACTTTAATTTGGTGACTTTGGGGGCCAGTTTAATACAGTGGTATTTTTATCTTCGAACACTTTTTACAACACTCTGCAGTGCAACACCCATCAAAGTGATAGTACACAACATCGAAGGATTCAACAGAATCTGTTGCTTTTATAAGTTTCTGTAGACAATATAGTGGCCCAATACAATAGTAGAGAAATTACCCCTGAACAACACTTAAGAGTAATTGTCCCATTTTACATATTTTCTTCTCAAACCTCAATGTGCCACATTATTGTTTTTCACATCGCTGTATATCGGAGGAATTGTTTGCAAGCAGAGATATTTCAAGAACCACTGAATATCGTATAGAGCATCAATTTCCGTTCGCTGCATTACCGTATCTAAAAGGATTAGAACAAATGGCGGGTGGAAGAGATCGCAGCTGTCATTGTGAATTTCAAATGGCATACCCACGGCACCATTAACCTTAGAAAGATAACGGTTTTTTTTTGTACGTTAAAGATAACGATATGTCTGATAGACGTATGATTTTTAGCACCCTTTTAAGGACACACAAAAAATTAAAAATTTATATCAGTTTTTATTGAAATCACTTATTTAATAAGTAGTTTCTTTGTTAACATAAAAGTTTAATAAGTGAAAACTATCTATCAAAAATTAACAGAAAATAAACAGCCATTGCCAAAGGACTCCAAAACATATATAAAAAAGTAAAAAGCTAGATTTTTCTTAAATTTATTTAATTGTTTATTATATATAAAGTTATAAAAGCTATCTGTGTCAAAATACTTTAACTTTGTTTTTTATGTTCTCCAGATACAGTTTGTAAAAAAAATCTTTTCAAATTGGAAAAAAGTTTAAATCTTGTTTTCATTTGAGAGTTTCAACGGCAAATTCTTAATATGTTTATTTTGTTTTGAACATCGCGTTGCTGACTACGAGACATCAAAACTTTTAAAGTAGACCCACACATTACAACGCTAAAAACAATAAAGATCTTTATGAAAAAAGTTTGGGCTTTTTATGATCGTTATCATATGACAAAGACGTCATATAGTGTTTAGCAATAACAAATTGGACAAACGTGCATCAAGTGTCATTATATTTAAATGAAATATACAGGGAATATGAATCTCAACAGATTGTGGTGTTTCCATAGTTTTAAAGGCAAATCAGCTAAAAAATTCTCTAATTTGTTTTCAGAGTCGTGTACAAGATTATATCCCACGCTGAAAAAGTATGAGGATTCGAATCGAAGTATGAGGAATCATCATCATTCATATGCATCCAAGCTGTCGTTTAGGACGAAGACTGTGTTTTCATATAGTCTTTGTGATTTGTAGGGTTTTCATTAGTAGAAATTGCGTGCGAAAAATATATGTTGCCGAATACTTTATCTAACAGCGCCTATATTTACTTCTCAAAGTAATTTAAGGGAACTATATTATGCTGTCAAAAGTCGTTACAGCTGGTATAGGCTCATTGACCTTCTCAATTTATATTATTCGATAAAAGGTTCGTAATACTTTGAAGGGGCTTATATTTTCATTGACCTCGTCAATTTGCATATCAACGCCTCAAGCATTACTTTGAATATTATCATTCATTATTTTATTCCTTAATCCATTTAAAGTTTCAGATAAATTTGAGTCGTTTAAAATACTCTGCAACAAGGCAGCAATTTGCTAATCCAATTCTAGCTTGCATACCATTAATACGTCTCCAGGACGTATGTTTCTGCTATTTCTCAGATATAGAACCAATGTTTCCAACAAAAACAACTACCACTAGAAAGCTGTTGATAACACTGGTCTATAAAAAACAACAAATTTTCGGGCCTTTAAATAAAACTATGAAATATAATGATTTTGTCAAAGTTAGGCACCTGCCTTTATGGATTATTTTCAACTTTCAACATATCTGGCTTTCATTTAAATGCTTAAAATGTTAAATTTATACTCTAAGAATATTTTTATAACTTTTGGGGAATAAAAAGAAAAAAATTCCAATAGTTTTGCAAGAAAAATTTTTCCGCTAATTTTGGTTTTGAATAAAATCAGCAATAGCTAACCGATTTAAAATTTTCATTCTGAAAAATTTGTTGTGGCTTTTTGAAAAAAAAAAATTGCTTTAATTGTGCGCGAATTTTATATATTTTTTTCGCAACTTCGAAACTGTTGAAAATACGAAAAATGTTCAGTTGATTTATAGGAAATTTTATTCCTAAACATATTTCGGTATCTAATCGATGACATAATCACCAATTTTTGGACGAAAAATTTGCCACGCTCATAAAAAAAAATGTTGAGCTCAATAGGAAAAAACTGTAAACGGTTATGAATTCAGCGCATCAACATTATTATATTCCATATAGTTTATTAAAGGGCCTTTTCTTTCTGTAGGCCAGTGTGATGGCAGAGAATACGTCTGATAAACATATGTTGTCTTTCCAGGGTTAAAGTTGACTCTGACCACGTTAGAGTTACTTTAGTAGATTTATTATTTATTTGGCTTAATATGTTACAAATGCTAGCAGTAACATAGTACACCCTATACTGAGTATAGTTATAATATTCTCATATCCTGGGTAGAAGAAACTGATATACATATGTATTATGTATAAATAAAAAATTTATTAAATAAAAGCAAAAACA
The DNA here is from genome assembly GCA_023159175.1 of Wohlfahrtia magnifica. NCBI lineage: Eukaryota > Metazoa > Arthropoda > Insecta > Diptera > Sarcophagidae > Wohlfahrtia > Wohlfahrtia magnifica. Next base: position 5,135,264 of record JAKWBJ010000484.1, read on the forward strand.
ATTTATATATGGTAAATGGGTTTGAGACAAAAACAAATTGTTATTGCCGTTACTAAATATCGCTATTGCTACCACGCACTATTGTTTGATTATCTCTAAAATTAATTCTGTTGTTAGTGTTTACTTTCTAGAGGTTCTGCCTGTCATTGTTTTTAAAAGATTGTTTATTTTTTTTTTTCGTTTTTTTTCACGTGCTACCGAAGCTTTATCTGATGTTAATTAGCCACTACAATGTTGTGCGATAAGCTCAATCTCCGCTTTTGGGGTCTCTTTTCAAAACTAGAAAACATTTGAGTTTCACGTGTTAGTAATAATAGAAAGCGCTTTTTTTTGTTTTATTTTGTCCGTTTGTTGAATAATAAAAGTTTTTTTTTGGTTTGTTTTTTGATTGGTTCGGTGGACTAACCGATTGTAAATATTCGCTACGCTTAATTTAAAAACAAGTAAACAAATTTTGGTCTGTCATACAGTAGTATACACGGTTGTTTTAATAGGTCTCTTGTATAAGTATATTTGAATACAGCTACACATGGATTTTTGGATTTAGTTTTAATGTTAAGCTTTCTAACGTTAGATCAGATAGTTTGGTGTTGGTACTTGTACTAAATATATTCTTATATAATAATATACTTGTACTAAGTCTATTCACATATGCTTCTATGACGTAGAACAACATGAATAGTATTAGTGTGATTTGTTTAGTTCGAAATAACATATCCCGCTTGACCACGACATTCGATAACAACATCACCTTCAAACGTTTGGTAAACATTTCTCTGATAGAAATTAGAATACGACTATTGGAAGCGAAACGAAAAAGAAATCACAGAGTTCACCTGTCACTCAGTTTGTTACAGCAAATCTTTCGATCTTGAACGCTTGCCTGTAATATCAACAACAAACCTTTAGCGAACCTTTATCTAAGGCGAATAAGTTTGCTGTGCTCTCTTCTGGTTTTCCTCTCTTCTGTTTATGCCGTTACTTTTACATTTGAATATTTTTTTTTTCGTTGCTTAATACTAAAAACGAGAGAAGTTTACTTTTTTCTTTAAAGAAACAAGAAAACATAAACAAAAACAGAAGAATATCAGCATATACCTAATACGCATGTTCATTTGTCGCTGTTTCAGGGACGACTAAAAGCAATAGCATAAGAATACATACATATGTGAATTGAGAAGGAACAAAAGTCTTATGAAATGAATAGCAATGTTCTATGCTCTGTGAAGCATTTTTGTTCGGCAAAAACAAATATTTTTGTGTCGAAAATTCTTCGCTAACAGCGAACAATCGCTTATTGTGAATCCCAAGCGTGATTTTTCCACATTACTATACTTTAGAGCATATGCTTCCACAAAGCATTTCCATCTTACAGGGCTTACCGTTGTTATTGCTTTCCCCATGTTTGATAGTTCTTAGTACCTGGATAAGTGTGTGTCTGCTTGCTTTTCTTGGTCCAACACGATTTCATGAACCTTTTAAATTCACTCAATTTGGATGGGGTAACAGATGTTGCACATGCTTGCTTATAGTGTTAGGCCAAAATATTTTGTACATGATTCGAGGCACCTCTTGGTGAAAACCTGAAGCTTTTGCGTTTAATAAGTTGAATATTCGAAGCTTAGTTCGTCTCGATATATGGGAGCTTTTGCATATTGATTGATTTTCCATATTCATTAGAATGCCTACTTTCTGCCGAAATATCGATGGAAAAATAAGTAGGAAAAGTATACTTTTGGGTTGTCTTTTCTATTGAAAAGAGACGTAACTAAGATGAATTAAATCGTTATAACTGCTAAGGAATAGATTTACAAAAAGGCCATAGCTATTTTTTGACACGAAATTTCGGCAGAAAATCTTTGGTGGTTTGGAGCACGAAGTCGACACTGTGCGCAACACCTATCCAAACTACACTACCAGATGTACCGGTGTGATTTGAGCGTTTTTGTGCAAATAAAACACTATTCTTTAATGGGAAAGTAAATAACATTTTTTCCACCTTTCAGGCAATTTGTGGATTCCACGCCCATTTAACTGTTCGTATTTTGAAGCAAACTAATTAGTCTCTTAATTTTCGGCTTCCTCATAGAAATCGAAGTGCTACTCAGCCAATGTGTGTCTCATCGATGAAGACAAATAGTCTGGTGAATACGGCAGGTGGGGTAGCAGATCCCAGCCTAATGCCTTGATTATGTCCTGAACCGGTTTTGCTTTGTCTCGTCGCCCAGTCTAGTCGTTTTTCGATCAATGCATGGTTAAAATTGGTCATTTGTTGCCGGTAGCCATTTGTATTAACGGTTTCACCAGGTTTTAGAAGATCGTGGTACACTACACCTTTTGGTCCCACCAGACAATCGATTTGGTGTTGTAGCCAAGTTAATGGTTGTCCCGGATTAACTCATGATTTTTTCCGTTTAGAACATGATCACCATATGCCTCGACAAGCATTCAATGCGACTCTGTAGCACTTTTCTTCAAATGAAAAGAAAAAATTAATACTTTCATCAAATCTTAATTTTCTGGTAGAAAATTCGCCATTTTTAAGACGATGAAAAAATATATTGTTGTTTGTTCATTAATTTGATGTATACTGAATACGTTTGACAGATGTCATTGCCAACACAAAAAAACTGAAGCTTGTTTACAATAAATGTTCCCTATGGAGATATACAAATGTGTAACCGATACACCTGGTTTACCGGTACAGCTGGTAAACCAATTTTTTGAAAGAAATCGGAGAAAAAATATGATTTTTCCGCAGAATAATACCTCTGTTCACAATAGTTATCAGTGGAAAGTTTATTTACCCGATTAAAGTGCAATAGGCTACTATGGTCCGGCAAATCTTTGGTAGTAGCAAGAGATACGACACCATAACTGAGCTAAAAGCTGCGGTAAATACTTTTTGATCGAGTTGATCACAGAACAAGCCCACTAAAATCTTTTACGTACTATGCCACAACGAATCATTTCCTTTATCTTTAGTAATGGAGGTTCAACTCATGTAATCATAAAGTAATTTATTTAAATTTTTTGAGCTCATTTGTTAAATTGCGGCTATAATTTGGCAACTAGCAAAAACATGAACTTTTTGTGATAACTTGGAATAAAATTGAGATGTTTTTGTCAAACCTAACGATTTTTTATCACTTAAATACACCACTACAATCAAAAAACTGCTGCAAAAGCTAGTGTGGCTATAATATTGGTCTCGAGTGTATTGTCTATGTGTGGGTTTGCGCCGCCGTTTGGTTTATTGTAATTTCTAGATAGAAGATACATACGCGACGAATTGACTTTGTAGCATGGTATTTTCCGAGCTAGTATTGTAGATTTTCATGGCATTGGTTTTCCTAAAATTCATGTCCAACATTGCGTCTTTTTAAGTTCAGCAGTTTCATATTGGTTCTGGCAAATAGTTGAGGTGATAGTAAATACTACCTATCAGGAAGTATTATTCTTTTCTTATTTTCAAACTAATTTCTTAGTTTTATTTATGGCGGTATCAAGATATATAATGTTTTTATTATTTTAAAAAGTAGAACCTGTTGTAGCTTTGTGAAGTTGCCTTAGATTATTGGCAGATCAACCTTCTCAATTTCTGGGACTTTATGCTACGAATTCAGACCGGAGGCTTAATTCTAGTACCCAGGTCCCTTATCAACTATATTGAGGCCCCCTTGTGGTATTAAAGAGTTGGCTATGGTTTATGGTGTTAACTTGGTATGGAGTTATATTCTTAGCCGGGTGCCGGGACCCATTGGTCGGTAGAAGTTTTGACAGTCTTTGACACTTTACGAAGAATGAAGTTATGTCCAAATAAGTTGGTACTCACATGTGGCTTTTATCATATGTTGGAACGTTGGTGAATGCATTGAATTCATTCGTGCCTTGGGTACCGTGGGGTATAAATGCGTGGTGATGCTCAGATTAAACTTGTGACTTACTTCCTCAGTTTCTTTTAGACATTTGCAAGCTATTTGTGGCGTTTTTTTTTTTTTTTTTCAAAAAAAATGTTGCACTCATTTTGTTTCTTTCATAAAACGTCGTCAAACATTAAGAAATATCAAAGATTTTTTCAGGTAAAATGGTTATAGATAAACACAGCACCCTTTCCTTGTATTTAATTTTTTAGAAAAGGAACACCAAAAAGGAAGGGCAACAAAGTGCAACATTTTTTTACAGAAAAGAAAAGACTATTATTTATTTTGTTTAAATTAGAATACAATTACAAATTATATTTTAAACTATTACAAATAGGTAACTAAAGTCCATATGTTCTGCGTGATTACCAGTCTCTGGTGGGTATCGAACTCACTTACCATCAAGCTGACAGACTAGCACACTATATAATAGTATATTGGGGCACCCTATTTTTAGGAGTTAAATATTTCAACATAAACACAATATAGCTTCATCAACTATGATGCTGCAGGGTAGAAAACTTTACATTTATTGTTACGAAAATAAGAATATCTAAAAAGAATATACACCCCATTAGTACCTTTGGGACTATATTGTGGGATTTTTTGTGTGTTACCCTGGTATTGCTGTACCGATTTGTGTATTTGACGGTATTGCCGTACTGATTTGTTTATTTGACAGCATTGCCAATTCGACCATCTTTGGGTAACATAATCTTACATGCTTAAAATTAACTGATATTAAATAGAGGATATGAGAGCGCTTGTGAAATTTCTGTAACTTTCCAAACTGTAGGCAATTAGGTATATAAGAGGCTGCTTTATCTAGGTCGACATAATTATCGTTTTGCTGTCATAAAATAAAATCGAGCTTGGGGGTAAATAAAAGTTTTGTATAAACGAATATTAAGTTGTAAAAAAAACAACAAAAACTGTAAAACAACAACAAAGTGTTGTTTACTTTATTTTGACTCAATTTAAAAGAACTCAAACGTTTTAAAAAAAGGTCCAAAAGCAATATTATATAAGTAAGAAGAATATTCATATCAGTTTTTTTAAAGTCCGTACGCTCTGAAAATCAGTAAAAACTAAAACCATTAATTAAACTATGGCATTCGACTTTATTTGTGGTATCATAGCTTCTAAACTAAAGTACTTAATTTAAAAAGAACATATATAAGTATATCACTGAGTAGAGCACAAAATAATCGACCATGAATGACCAAACTATTAATTTTTTTTATCGAAACCAGTAATTTCTGAATTTTATTGTTCAATCATAGTTTACATTCAATACGTTTGTTTGTTCAACTTTATATTTGAAATTAAATTATGCAAAGATTAGCGGTATCAAACAGACTAGCCTTCATAGATAATGCTTCTAGAACTCTTAGAAGTACATAAATTTAAATCATTTTGTTTTGTGTTATTTTCCAAAGTCTTATCAATTTTTTATTTTTTTTTTTTTTTTGGTACATAATTAATATTCTTTTTGAACATGATGTTTTGCAGCTATTTTAGCTTAGCTGGAGGCTTGTGAAAGAGTACAAAAAAATAAATTTGTTGACATAGAATTCGGATGTTAAAAATAGCAATTCATGATGATTTTGGCAACAGTCGTTTAATTATATTTTGAAAACAAAAAAGTTTAGTCATACAGTGATTAAGTCTTTTTGTTTTTTTCAGTAGGTTTGACATTATCATTATAAATAAACATCATCATAACAGTAAAAAAAAAAATGTGTCAAATAAATTTTAAACACGAAAGACTACTATTCAAAAATATATAATATCTAGGTACTGCATTTGTTAATGATAGAGAAAAAATGAAGAAATTTTTTATCACAAGGCAGGGCCTCAAGAACTCTCTGTCAGAGTGTAGGAGAGTGCTGTAAAATTTGACGAAATACGCTTGGTTGAGCGTACAGCTATATGAGATGTGCTGTGTTGAGTCTGATGATTGTAGGGTAACACTTTCTCTGCACATGTTTTGTGTTTGACGAGAGTATGATTTAAACCTTCTCAGTGGTTATTCCTTGATAGTTCATTGATGGTGAACGATGATGTGATACCTTTTCTCGCTGAATGTGGTTTGGGTTTGCTCGCAACATACACACAACGCACAAAGCACTGATTGTTGTAAATCTCATTGGCTTGGAATGTCAAAGTATATAAAATTTTAAAAAATTTTGAAGCGGAAGCTGAGGTATTTCAGCCTCTAGGACTTGTTGTTAAACTTATTATGGGACACAGTAAGAATGCATTGGGTATACAAGTTAATAATGTCAATTTTTTGGCATTATCTATATATATAAAAATGGATTGTGGCTTGGTCGGATGTTTAAAACTTGAAAACGACTGGACCAAATTGCATACTTCCTTCTGCGATTTAGTTCGCGAAGGTTTAGAAAAAAAAAAAATTCGAAAATTTTCAACGGATTGCGTTGTAGGTGGTCATTCCTTTATCACTGCGCCTGTTAAAGGTATTTGAATAAGATTCGGCACGTCAATTCAGTGCACATATTCTAAGTTGTGCAGCAAGTATACGCGCGGTTGGATGAGGAAGCATGGTGCCTCTAATACAAAATAAATATTCATTTGTGTATACCTAGAGAACGGTAGAAGTAAAAATTACTAAATTTGGCAAAAATTACTTCGTAATTAATATAAATCATCAGCCAATAAGTGGTCGCATAATAATCCGATATGTGGGCATGGTACGTACCTCACATACAAATAAATATTTAATTTTTTTATTTTATAGTTTGGTCTAAATGACTTGACAGTAAATACGAATCATCAGTTTAAAAGTTGGAGGAATTAGATAGGTAGGCGTGGCATCTTTCATATGTAATAATAAGTTGTCAGTTGTTGTCCCTAAATAGCTGTATACTTCTGAACATACATAGATTTCCGGGCAACACTGGATGGTTATAGTTTCTTATAATAACAAAATGAATTGATACATTATACACAGTATTGTCCATCGTTAGCCACTAATTTTTCTCATCTTGGTAGCAATATAGATTCCGCGCCAAAAGACCTGCTCCTATTCTGAGGTAAAGAATGAATCAAGCCAATTTCTGATACCCTGTTCTAAAGTGAAGTGTGTTCCAGTAAGAGCGCTCTGCATCGATCGAAACAAATAGAAGTTAGAAACCCAGACCTAGGCTATAAGGCGGGTGAGCCAAAACTTCCTATCCACTGTTTTTCAAACAGTTGTCGACCGGTCTTGCAACATGTGGCCGACCGTTGTCATGAAGATAAATTATGGCCTCAAGTCTGGTAGAATATTCTGGTCGTTTTTCGTTGATTGCTCTCTTCAAATGAATCAGTCGTGTTCGTGATAAATCTGACAGCTCATAATACAAAACACCCTTCTGATCCCACCAAATACAGAGCATTACCTTGGCGTCATGGATGTTCAGCTTAGGCGTTGATTTGGCTGGTAGAGCGGGCTTTACATAGACTTTTTGCTTTTGGAGTTATCGTAAGGTATCCATTTTGCATCAACGCCTCTCGGTCTCGGACAACTTCCTTGCTTTTGAATGAGTCCCAATTCTTTTAAACGTAGGGAAATGGCTTGTTTTTTTGTGTTTGACAACAATCTTTCCTCATCTTCAAACTTTTTCGGCTAATCAGGCCTCTCCTTGTCTTCTGTGTCCAAATCATCACTTTTGAATCATGTAAACCGTCGTTCACAAGTTCTTTGCGTTGGCACATATTGACTGTAAGCTTCTACCAACAATCGACAGCTTTCAGCAGCCGTATTCTTCAAATGAAAGAAGGTTATCAGACTCCCCCGCAAAACATCAATTTTTATAGGCACAAATTTCGAGATTATTATAGGGATTGAAAATATGTGTGTTTACACCTTGGTGTCTATCGAATTCTCAATTATAATGAAAGATATTTACTCTCCAACATACCATATTTGTTATTATTGACACAAACCAAATGTGATAGTTATGCCATATGTTGTCCAAATCGACATTATTAACGTGTATATCCAATAGAATTAGTCTTTACCTTAAGTTACGTTACGAATCAACTGTTTCTGTTTTGTGCATGAAAAACATGTACAGGCATACGAGTACCGCGCTTAGCGCTCATATTGCGTTCCTGAAAATAGAGCGTTAACAGAAACAGTGTTAAAAGAGGTGCTATTTACACCAAAATATGTGGTTACGTTCCTAACCAATTTTATTTTGGTTGTTTGAAGTCAAAAATAAAAAAGATGGTATTTTTACTTTGTAATAAAATTTTTATTTCATTTATACTTCATTTAAAAATTAGAAAATTAATTATAATTCAATATAACAAAACAATTTCAATAAAAACAAGAATATATATTAATACATATCGGAAAATAAAGAGTTAAAATCATATTTAATTATGTTTTTTTTTTTTTAACGCGTCTAAGCTTGCTTGCCTCAATAGGGCGATAAAGAGTTCATTAATCCTTATTTATAGTACAGGACCTTTCAAAATTAGGATCATTTTCACTTAAATCTTCTAAGGCATTTTGTAGTATTCCTAGATTAAGTTCCAAGCATTTTTTCGTTAAAATATTTTCTGTTATGTCTTCTATTTCTAGCGTTCATACGCAATTCCTGGCTGAATTTGTGATAAACTAGCAATCAGATCCTCATTGGAGATGACATAGTCATCAGTTTCAATTAATTCTTAGATGTTTTCCTCATCGACTTCCTCAAATCCAATATCATTTGCTGTTTGGGTTATTTCGGTAATAACTTGTGGCAGTTCATCAATTCTTTCATCTTCAGCCGTTTTAAATGCAAGCAGTTCTAACATCCTTTGTTGCACTTAATTCCATGATGAACCGATATTTTCTATGGCATTCATGATATTAAATTTCTTCAAAAATTATTTAATGGAACATTGATTGCTATCAACTGTCTTAATTAGTTGCTTAAAAGATTTTTGAATATTATAAGAATTGAAAGTTGCAAAATTGATGTGGTATGGTGACGTGTACAAATAATATCTACAGGCAAACAGGTTTGAAATTCGGCAAAATTTTGAGGGTCTCCAGGAGTATTATTGAGAATCAGCAATGCTTTTTTCTAATCCATTTCTTTCACAATACGATTTTACAACAGGACAACAATGCTACTTGATTTTCGGTGTGCCAAGTCACAGATATTGATTGTTTAGAAAACCCTTTAATTACCCTGAGATTTTTTGAATGGTAAATAAGTAGCGGTTTCATTCTTAAATCCCCAGTTGAATTTTCACTTAATCATAAGTAGGTGCTAAAATTTTGCTTCAAAAACTTGAGCATAACTTGAAGCGCAACCTTACAAAAACGTCCTTGCTTTTTTCAAGGCTTGGTCGCTGACCGTTAGCTTTAAAGTTGTCTTATCATTATCATTTTGAATATAATTAGATCTGTAAATGATACTTTTTCACTAGGCAAAAAATGTACCGCCTTGGATAGAGGTTTTATTTGTTAATTTTTTCATGTTGAGTACTTGCAACTAAATCTGAAATTCAAAGACATTTTTTTAATAATTCCCTCAACTGCAGAGCGATGATCAACTGTTGAGCTTAGGGAGAATTTGCTTTGCTATGAGAGAATGCTCTGAACTGAGACAAGCGAAGAGATCAAAGAAATCTCTATTGCCATCTATTTACCAGGTATTGTGGGCATATACGAGTATACCATGAATATATCTCACAGGACAAAGTGCCTGTGGGAAGTTGTGGACACTACTAAAAGGGAATTTTTTTCTCTCAGTAAACAAAATAAATGGCTTTGTTCGAAGACACAAATTAATGTGTTTAAAGGATATCTAAGGCAGCACAAAAATTCCATTGGGTCATGGTATCTTCAGTCAATTAATAATTTCCACATGTTTGGCTGGCTTGAAAAGTGACAAAATGAAACTAATCTTTTGACTTCTGAATTTCATAATGGTAACTATGCAACTATGACACCTTTTTTGAATTACGACAACAAAATAAACAAATATGTATATGTAATATGTATTGTATGTACAATTTACATTTGACATGCCCTAGCCAAAATCGCAAAAAAAAAAATATTAACCGACAAGATCTTACTTTTTCGGTACTGTCAAAAATGTTCCGCACCAATCTTAGCCCTTAATATCCTGATTAAATTTTTTTGGCTCAAAATAAAAAGTATGTCAGAAAGCTCGCAATTCTAATCAGTTTTGTTCTAAAACTTCATTTCTAAATGCTACTTACCTATTCTAGGTTCAAAACTACCAATTGGTTCCTGGTGGAACCACTAGGATCTCTAATATGAAGTGTACTAGGTATAAAGGATATTATTTTGTTTATATATAAATAAATTTTACTTAATTAATTAATTCAATTTAAAAACTGGTTTTATACGATATTTACTGATTGTTGAAGTTTAGTTCTGATGAAACTCTGCAAAACAGTTTTTGTCGCTGGTGAAACATAAATTAACTCCACCTTTTGACATCTAACCATTGTACGCGATGGGCATTGCGGGTTTTTGAAGCGGGGCTTTCCTTCTTTTAAAAGTCTAGTAAATGCCCAATATTGTTCAATCGAACGTCACGTAGTGGAAGAAGAGTGGTCGATGGCCGATTTCGTTTCGTAGCAATTTGGACTTTAATATTACTTTTCCGTCCTTTTGTTACACGCATTTCACAACCAGACTTTGTTAGGCAATATGCAAATTTTGTCACAAATTCATGCAGTTTTAACGAAGACGCCGATTGCTTAGTTTCAGCATGATGCCTTTTGTATAAAATCCATGCGTTGATGATTGCCATACCATATACGAGGGCGGATTGACATTGAAGCTATCTAGCGCTAGATGGCAGCACAAACACAAAAAATTTTTCTTTCTTAGAAATTACGATCTGTCAAACGTCAGCTGTTAAAATTTTAGCCAAATTCATCGATTAGTTTATTTGTTGTAGTCGTTTGAAGTAAGCAACTTTTGTGTTTGTTGGAAAATGGAAAAAAAGTGAATATCGTGTAGTGATTAAACACTATTATTTGAAAGGCAAAACGGCGAAAGAGACAAAAGAAAAGCTTGAATCTGCTTCGTCAGATTATATGATAAAATATTGGATTGCTGAATTTAAACGGGGCCGAACAAGCACTACAATAATACCATCAATAGGAAGGGCAAAAGGGGTGGTTACTGAAGAAAAATCAAGAAAATCCTCGATATCGTTATGAATGATCGCCGGGTCAAAATACGTGAGATTGCTGAAATGGTAAACATATCATATGAACGCGTGTTCAACATTTTGCATGAACATTTGCATATGAAAAACCTATCGGCAGCTGCGTTTGCTCAGTGTTGAACGAGTTCGGCAGATCACTTCACAGCGGTGTTTGGACATGGTAAAGCATAATCCTGCTGATTTTTGGTATAGATTAGTAACTGTTGATGAAACGTGTGTCCACCACCACACACCTGAAACCAGAAATCAATCGAAGCAATGGGTGGAAGCTGGTGGAAGTGCTCCGAAGAAGGCGAAAACAGCGAAATCGGCTGGCAAGGTAATGGCCACTGTTTTTGGGGATGCATACGGAATATTGGTCATCGATTATCTTGAAAAGGGATCCACAATCACATTAGAGTATTATCGTGTATTATTGGATCAATTGGTTGATGAAATCAAGAAAAACGAACACATTTAAACAGGAAAAAAGTGTTCTTTCTTCAAGAGAACGCACCGGTTCACACAGCATTAGATACGATGCTAAAACTACGAGATATCCACTTCGAATTGGTTGATCATCCACCTTATAGTCCAGATTTAGCCCCTAGTGAATTTTTCCTGTTTCCAAACTTGAAAAAATGGCTCGCAGGTAAAAGATTCATCTCAAACGAAGAAGTGATTACCAAAACTAATTAGTATTTTGAGTAGTTCCCAAAATCGTATTATTCAGATGGTATAAAAAGTTGGAAAATCGTCTTACTAAGTGTATTGAGCTAAAAGGAGACTATGTTGAGAACTGAATGGTTTTTGAAAAAAAAAAATGTTTTTTTTCCTACTTAGGTAGCTTCAATATCAATCCGCCCTCATATATGGTAGAACAAACGACCAAGTGAGAAATCGAGGAGGTCAACGCCGCCCATGTATGTCATATGGATGGACTATATTTGGGATTCTCCTTTATCATCTTCTTTTTATTGAATATTTCAATGGTTGGAGCATTTTTTGGCGTTTACTCATGCGCCAAAATAAACGGTTTCGCTCCGACCATTGTGGATGACATAAAAACAACTTTGTTGTCGTTCCATGCTACTGTTGTGACGTCGATTCCATTCGTTCTTTGGTCGCATTGTTCGGTTGTGGCATAAAGTATTCCCTGCCACTTACGACATGAGTAAATTTAAATCTAACGTGCATAAACACTACTCCCTCTGTCCTCCTTCTAAAAACCTATTTTCCTAGTACCAGCACAATGCACTGCATGAGTAGGGGCCACCCCCTGAGTGCTGGTCTTATGTAAAAAAAATCTGCACTGGAACCACCGAACGTCGTGAGGATCTAATGATTATCTGCAAGCCCACTTTGTATACTTCTGACTGTATAGAATTTAGCTTTTCTTGCATTGCACAATATCTGTGAGCCAGAAGATAGATGTCGTCTGCGTAATTCAGGTCTTCCAATTTTGTGTTAAGTTCCAAGGTTATACCGCGTTGCAACATACAATTGTTGCAACATAAACAGCAGTCAAGAAAGAATACAGCCTTGCCTAATACCAGCTCTGATAGGTATTTTCTTTATGTTACATTCACCTGAACCCAAAAATGAAAAAAGGTTTAATGTGTTGTTTTGCTCTAAATCGTTTTAATTTGATTTTTTTTTAGCAATCATTCAAATCTATCTTTTCTATCTTTATAAAGATCAGATAAGAAAAAGTTGGCAACACTGCGTGTTAGTACGTACGTGTGAAAACAGAAGAGAAAAACTGCTCTTTGCGTGAAGCTGGACTAAACGCATACAATACAGTTTTAAAGGTACCGATATGGTGTATCTTCTTTTTGGGCATTTTTATTTTCATAACAATATCTACATACATATATAAAAAAAATCTTGTCAGAAACTACGTTACAATGATCCAAAATTGTATATTTTTATCATCACAGCGATAGTTAAAACAATTGTAGAAAACTAATGAAAACAATAGAAAGTGCTTTAGTTTAGAAAACCTATTCTGAAGTATTCTATCACACACTTTAATTGTTTGTTGATGTGAAAAATTTAAACAAATATGAGTTTTAAATATAAAATATATATTTAAAATTAAATTAAATTTTTATAAAACAAAAAACGCAAATAAAATAGTTGACAATACGAATATATAATGACTTTTAATTTTTCGTATTCTATACGAAATAATATATCGGTTACACAAAATAATTAAAATACATACTTGTAAATTTTTTTAATTATTAGGGTTAGAGGCTAATGGAAAATAAATTATATTCAAAAGATTAGAAGTGAAATAAAATTATACTTTGTTGCAATTGCGATTTGGCTAATTGTCGGATGATTAGTGGCAGTTTAATTACGTCTAACGATTATTTGTAAGCACAAAATGATTCATTGATAGATAATCTTCATGACTGATTGATGCATCGGCCTTTTAAATGATTTATTATGTGATCATCATATAGCGAATACTCCTAGAACTTTTAATTGAATTGTTATCACAAAAAAAAAAAATATATATATATGTATGATACATAAGAAAAACACAATACCTAAGGGGGTACTTGAACTAGACATCTATAACATAACACAATGGTATACTTTTAATACTTAGCATAAAAGAGAGTAAATAAAAATAATGTAAAATGTTATTTCGCAAATACTCATTGATTCAAAATAATTGTTTTTATTACAGTCTGGCCAATTATGTATAATCTAATACCTGTTCCTTGGAATTATCGACACATATCGTAGTAAATATACCATAGCTTGCTAAGTGTAACAGATCTCGTATTCTCCTTGCAATCGTACTTACCATAGATGACGGCAAGGGCTTCCAAATTCTTTTTACCATCATATAGTTGTTTCGCTTTTGTCGAGTGTAAGAGATCCTGAAATCAACTTCCAATCTTAATTGATAAATACAAAAGTGATTGAACGATATATTCTGGCAATTGTAGTGCACTGTGCTGCCAATTTATACTTAACGCGTTTCAACCACTGAAAAGTCGAATTTTTCTCTTTAAATTAGCGCTTTCTTATTTGCAATTCTTTGTAAGAAATATAAAATCACTAAAATCAAAAAACTCATTAATTCATATAAACTAAAGATGCTGTCATCACAAGAATGATCAGGACAAACGCCACCTACTGGGAAAAACGGCAGTGCTAAGTAAGGATCACCATCAACACACTTAGCAAGGATCCTCACTACTAACATACTTAACAAGGATCCTCACCACTACACCATACAATAAAATGGAGGCGTCGTTTCTAGGCCGCGATAAGAGGGCAGCCCCATCATCCTGGAAAGGGCTACAGTAGACTAATCATCTGGCAAGGCATGAACATATAATGGACAGGTAAATACGACAACGACCTTCCGCACACGAAACAGGACGCGCGTTACACAATGGAATGTACGAACTCTTCGTGAAGAACCAAGGCTTGCACAACATTAAGATCAAATGTTGGTGTATAAAATCGAAGTCTTAGGGATGAACGAAATGTGGTGAAATGACAATGGCGAACTTATCACTGTAAATGGTAATACCGTATTCTACGGTAGAAAAACAAATGGCGGCGAAAGTAGAGTTGGATTAATAATATCAAAGAGAATAAAGAACTCCCTTCAAACATGGAAACCAGTATGATAATGTCTCGCTTCAAGGGTAGAGTAGGACGATATGTTACCATTGTGCTGTGCTATGCCCCAACGGAAGTCGCTGAAGAACATAATAAAGATGAATTCTACACACAGTTAACATCCATGCTCACGAAAATTCGAAGAAGTGATATCATCATTCTCATGGATTACTTTAATGCGAAGATAGGTAGCGACAATACCAACATTAGGTCCACTATGGGAACACACGGTTGTGGAGTCAAGAATAAGAATGGAGGGCGAGTAATAGAATTGTGCCAGATATTTAAACTAGTCATAGGTGGCTCCATCTTCCCGCATAAGGAAATACACAAGTATACCTGGACATCCCCGAGTGGCAATGCGCGCAATCAGATAGACCATATATGCCTGAGCAGAAGATGGAGAAGCTCTTTATCGGACGTCAGATATAGGAGAGGAGCAGACATCGGCAGTGACCACGAGCTTATCACTGGTGAAAACAAGATTAAATTGAAATATCAAAGAAACACCATCAGGTACACAAGGCGAAAACGGTTCTCCTTTCACAAACTCCAGAATGTTGCAACCAGGCACGCATTAACCTTGGCAATCCGTGAACGGCTACCAACAATCCAACGTCACTCATGGGAAGATATTAAAGCAATGTATAATCAAGTCGCGGATGAAACACTTGGTGTAGTGCAACCAAATAGAAGAGTTGGGATATTGGTTTACATTTGGAATCTGGTTTCTCAAAGAAATGAACTAAAACTGCAGCTGAATAGCAACAATACCTTGAGGCAGCAATACCATCAGCTGGCAAAGCAAGTAAAGAAAGCTGCAAGAGGATATAGAAGAAAGTTCCTGGAACGACTGGCAACAGCGGCAGAAGAAGCAGCTGATTAGAATAATATGAGGAAACTACACCAGAGGATTAAATATCTCACTAATCAAAAGTGTAATAGGAACCAAGCCGTTGCTGGTAGAAATGATACACTAATAACAAACAATGATTCACAAACACAGAGATGGAGAGAACATTTCAATAAAATTAGTAACGTCACGAACATTACTGAGGACAGCGAAGCAGTTGAGAACATAGATGAAGAAAACAGTTTAAGAGATAAAAGAGGCGATTGGTAAATTGAAAAATTATAAGGCGACAGGAGAAGATGGACTACCAGCGGAAATACTACGGGTTGACATTCATACCACAGCTGAACTTCTACTGCCTCACATCACATCAGTATAGGATGAGGAGAGGCTGCCTCCTACGTGGAAGAAGGATATCATTGTAAAGTTACCAAAAAGTGGCGACTTAAAAGACTGTAATGATTGGAGAGGAATTACTCTACTTAACACGATATATAAGATACTTGCATGCAGAACTTTCAGTTCTTCACCTCGGGAACATCAGCCAACCATTCCACACCAATGCTGGAGTTAAACATGAATGACAACTATTACCTTAGCTATTCACCATCGTGCTGGATGACATAATGAGCAAAATCTGTTCGAAAGGAAGAGAGATCACATGGAGTCTCTCACGCCAACTCGAAGACTTTGGCTATGCGGATGATATATTTCCAATATTCAGTCGAAACTAGAGGACCTAGAAAGATTGGTTCGTAGTTTTAGGCTTAAGATAAACATCAAGAAAACCAAGGCCACGAGAATAAACAACACGAGCATGAAAAATATCATGCTACAGTGTCAGCCAGTAGAGTATTTAGATTGCTTCTGCTATCTAGGAATTACAATGACTACACACGGTGGCACAGAAACAGACATAGATAACAGGCTCAATAAAGTGAGAGCGGCATTTGGACAACTGCAGTCAGTATGGAGAAGCTCACATATATCTAGACGGACTAATCAACTCATGTATTAAATCAGTACTGCTGTGTGGCAGTGAAACCTGGCTTCTATCGAATAACATCACACAGAAGTTCCAGGTATTCATTAACAAGTGCCTCAGAATCATATGCAGAATATTCTGGCCTAACACCATAAGTAACACAGAACTGTGAAGCATGACTAATGAGGAACCCATACTGAAATAGATAAAGAAAAGAAAGTGGGGATGGATCGGTCACACCATCCGAAAAAGTCCAGAAAGTATCACTAGAATGTCACTCGAGTGGAATCCTCAAGACTCTAGAAATCGTGATCGACCAAAAAACACCTGAAGACGCACAATTATCCAAGAATTGAGACAGAACAACCTAACATGGTAAGAGGAAAGGTCAACAGCTGTAAAGCGTGTTAGATGGAAATGTTTTGTGGAAGCCATATGCTCTCAAGAGGAGAGGGGGAAAGCGGGAAAAAAAAGATGCTGTGAAAAGTTTCTTTATTCCAGATAATATTTGAACAATTTATTTGAACAAAATTAATAAAAATATTGTTTTTGAAACGTGTCTCAAATCTAGCCGCCCATTTTTCAAGACTTATAAATTATTTTAAGTGAAATTGAAAAAATGAAATATTTTCAAGAAAAAAGTAAGAAATTTTAATTATTTAATTACAATACTAAGCTTGATAGTTGTTATGGCCAACAAAATATTTCCATCGAAGTTTATCTAAATTCAATGATCTAATCCGGCTCCGAGTCTTTCTATGGAAAGCAGCTTCTCTTAAATCGGTCTACTGCTTCCCTGCGAGTTCCAATCAATAGCCAGTTTCGCTAAGTCATAGTTTGGTTTCTCAGAGTGTGCCTAAATTTCCTTCATTATAGGAACTTGGTGTGATTTGGTTTATGGCCAGAATATGTTCAAGACAGCGCTTATAAATGCCTGAATGGAATTGGCATCAATCACAGCCATAGAAAAAAAAAAGACTTCAGACACGATGTTAATTTTCCATTTTGGAAAAATATGTGAAGAACGAGTTAGCTGCCGAAGTTAACTCTGTTCCGGATATCAGAAATAGAACCGTTGGGCGTCGTAAAGATACTGTCGAGATAGCATAGAGACGGGACATCTCCTAAATTTCTGTTTTCAATTCAGAAGATCGTTAAGCCGGCTCTGTATTAGAGCTGCAAAACAATCGATAGTACTATCGATAGTATCGATAGGTTTGTTTTCGGCTGACCATCGATAGTTTGTTTTCACTATCGATGCTATCGTCAAATTCTATGAGTAAATACGGAGGCCACTAAATGTAGTCCAAGTCACATTTGCAAAAATTTTTCGATGCAGTTTGTCAGTCGTATAGTTACATTGCGACACAGTTTAACAGTCTCTTAAATTTGTATTTATTAAACTGAAATAAAGTATGAATTGTAACTAAAATATGTTCGTACATTTTGCATTTAACCCAAGCAAATTAATCTTCATTTCGTCAGACCATAGCATGTTGTTCTACCTATTGCAGGTGTTCTTCCGTTTGCTAAGAAATGATCCATTTTGAGGACTCTTACCCATAAGTCTAGCTTCAATTAGGTTTTTTTCTTTTTGGCCGACTTGAAACAGAAGAATAAATTCATTTTTGAGGCTTTTTGATGACTTGAAGGTATTAATCTTTGAAGTACGAATTAAAAGTTTATCAAAATGACAGTTGTTCCACGCTTTCTTCCCATAGTCTGTGCAGTTTTCTTCACTGGACCTCATTAATTAGTTCAGTTTTAGAGCACTTCATGGTGTGAACAATTTTCGCTAAGGATATAAGGATTATATATATATATATATATATATATATATATATATATATATATATATATATATATATAAGGATTATAAGGATTACTCTTCCATCAAAAAATCAATACATCAAATTTTATGACATGCCGCAAAAAATTTATTTCGATACTGTGTATTTATTATTAATATTTTCCTTTAACTTAAATTCTAATGTTGTTGCTACAAGTAACACTTAAGGCTGAGTTAGTGAAAACGTATCGTCTACTTGGAGATCAGCTGTGAAATTCTCTAACATAACCAAAGCACGTTGCTGCTTACGTTTTCATTGTCACGTAGACAATTTACAGAATTTTGATTTTTACGTTGCAAATGTCAACATTGGCATTATTTTAACAATAAATGGCTGACTGAACTGGCTGCTGCGATACGTTTTCACTAACTAACATCTAAAGTTTGACAATAGTGCAAAGTCTTACGTTGTACGTTGTTTTCACTAACTCAGCCTTTAAAAGCATTCGATAATGGACCGACTATTGATAGTTTTACAGCTCTACTCTGTATGCTGTACAGAATCCAGCTATCCTTGCAATTTGTAATGTCTTTTAATCAAGAGGTGGATGTCGTCTGCGTAATTCAGGCCTTCTAACTTTGTACTAAGTCCTCAGGTAATACCACGTTGCAACACACAATCGAGGACAATGTTAAACAGCAATTGAGAAAAACACAACTTTGTTTAGCACAATCTCTGACAGGTATTTTCTTTATGTTACACCGTAGCCCATTAATGGAGAAAAAGTTTTGAAGTTGTTTTGTTTTTCTAAATTGTGGTTAATCGTTCAATTAACACTGGTCTACAAAAAACAAGAAATTCTCTGGCCTTTAAAAAAACCTATATTGGATCTAATGATTTCGTTTTTTTCCATCGGGCTCAATTTTTTTCTTTTTTATTGGTGTGACAAATTTTTCGGCCTAAATGTGGTAGTTATGTCAATATATTTCATCATAATTTGAAAACGACCGACTTTAATTCACGTACCAGCAAAATTTTACGAACAGAATTTCCTATAAATCACTTGAATAACATTTTTTTTTATTTTAAAAAATTTCGGAGAAATTTGTAACTTAGTTGTGAAAAAAAATGTTCTTCACGCAAAATTGGAACAATATTTTTTTCCACAAAATCATAAAAAGTTTTTACATGTTAAGCATTTAAATTAAAACTTAAAATGTTGAGAATAAAATAAGCTATAAATCATAAAAATCGGTTGGCCATTACTGCTTTTATTCAAAATTAGCGATCAATTTTTGTATTTTATTTCCAAAAAGTTATAAAAAAATTCCTAAAATATTGGTTTTACATTTTAAGCATTTAAATGTAGGCCTTTGTCAAAAGCAAATGGTTCATTTTTATGGCTATGGCAGGTAAAAAATATTTTCAGAATAAGAAATCCAGTACAAAATGCACTTTTAAGAAAGATAACAAAATTTTTTCAAACAAAATCAAAAGTTAATATTGAAAAGTACTCCAAGGACTATTTCCGTTTTAATTTTTTTTTATCTTGGTACGAGGGCGGATTGATATTGAAGCTACCTAAGTAGGAAAACAAAATTTTTTTTCAAAAACCATTCATTTCTCAACATAGTCTCCTTTTAGCTCAATACACTTAGTAAGACGATTTTCCAACTTTTTATACCATCTGAATAATACGATTTTGGGAACTCCTCAAAATATGTATTGGTTTCGGTAATCACTTCTTCGTTTGAGATGAATCTTTTACCTGCGAGCCATTTTTTCAAGTTTGGAAACAGGAAAAAGTCACTAGGGGCTAAATCTGGACTATAAGGTGGATGATTAACCAATTCGAAGTGGATTTCTCGTAGTTTTAGCATCGTATCTAATGCTGTGTGAACCAGTGCGATCTCTTGAAGAAAGAGCACTTTTTTCCTGTTTAAATGTGGTCGTTTTTCCTTGATTGCATCAACCAATTGATCCAATAATGCACGATAATACTCTAATGTGATTGTGGATCCCTTTTCAAGATAATCGATGAGCAATATTCCGTATGCATCCCCATAAACAGTGGCCATAACCTTGCCAGCCGATTTCGCTGTTTTCGCCTTCTTCGGAGCACTTCCACCCATTGCTTCGATTGATTTTTGGTTTCAGGTGTGTAGTGGTGGACCCACGTTTCATCAACAGTTATTAATCTACGCCAAAAATCAGCAGGATTATGCTTTATCATGTCCAAACACCGCTGTGAAGTGATATGTCGAACTCGTTCAACACTGAGCAAACGCGGCACCCATCTTGCCGATAGCTTTTTCATATGCAAATGTTCATGCAAAATGTTGAACACACGTTCATATGATATGTTTACCATTTCAGCAATCTCCCGTATTTTGACCCGGCGATCATTCATAACGATATCGAGGATTTTCTTGATTTTTCTTCAGTAACCACCCCTTTTGCCCTTCCTATTGATGGTATTGTTGCAGTGCTTGTTTGCCCCGTTTAAATTCAGCAACCCAATATTTTATCATATAATCTGACAGAGTAGATTCGCCGTAATGTTTATCAAGCTTTTCTTTTGTCTCTTTCGCCCTTTTGCCTTTCAAATAATAATGTTTAATCACTACACGAAATTCACTTTTTTCCAAGAAACACAAAAGTTGCTTACTGCAAACGACTACAACAAATTAACTAATCGATGAATTTGGCTAAAATTTTAACAGATTACGTTTGACAGATCGTAAATTCTAAGAAAGAAAAAGTTTTTGTGTTTACGCTGCCATCTAGCGCTAGGCAGCTTCAATGTCAATCCGCCCTCGTAAGTGTTTTACAAAATTTATACATTGAGTTAGTTTATTTATAACGGATTTTTGTTTTAGATTACAGTATGTCAAGGACTTGGTCAGTATGTCAAATTCTCCAGATTTGTTTTGCTACATCTGTGGGGAATTAACTTATTTAATCACAACGCCATACAATAACTTCCCAAATAAAAAATTCTTATAAACATTATTTTGGATTTCCTATCGATGAAAGAAACAAATATTGGCTGCCACAAATATGTTGTAATACTTGTACAAGAGTTTTAAGAGGTTGGCTTGACGGCAATATCAAGATCATGCCATTTATGAAACCAATGATATGGAGTGAACCACAATACCACGAACTCCGAACGGAGTTTCTTACGGGCTACTGTAGACTAAGAGCGCATCTGAGGAAGTAGATGCTTTTAGACTGTTATCACAGACATTAGAGACAGTGGAGTACATATTATGTGAATGTGCGGTTATTAT
This sequence comes from Wohlfahrtia magnifica, assembly GCA_023159175.1. Taxonomy (NCBI): domain Eukaryota; kingdom Metazoa; phylum Arthropoda; class Insecta; order Diptera; family Sarcophagidae; genus Wohlfahrtia; species Wohlfahrtia magnifica. The sequence goes on from JAKWBJ010000484.1 coordinate 5,156,955, forward strand.
AAGTTTTAGAAATATGGTCTCATTGGGAGACACATCCACCATTATGGTTTCAGATCTGGTGGTGTTCACTAGGAATGCAGTTGATCTGCTGAACAAACTATAGACCGGAAGAGGTACGATATATCCCATGGGTCGCAGTGTCCTGCAATAGCACCTGGTCACTATGATGAGAATAATTTTTGAGCCAAATTCATTTTATATGGAAACATCACCACATAAATTTTTGTTAAAATATTTAATACGCCGCTGTGATGATCCTGAGATTACCAAATGAGTAGCACGTCGACAAGTAGACTTAAACTGAGCATCCACTGCTTCACCAACAGCTACAGTTCATCATGGTTCATTACCTACTGAACCCTGATTCTCAAAACTGGTTATTAAGCTTCTTATCAAATTTACACTGGCATCGGCTGCAGTATTTTCGCTAACAGTATTGGATTCGTGCTGTAATAATTGATCGTTCAGTCAAAAACATAAAAAATGAAGAATTTTTACACGCTTTTGAGTTGAGTATGGCGACATTAAATATAAACATTTCAAATTAGTCAGTCAAAGTTGGCCCACCCTGCAGTTTGCTAAGTTCCGTCGTGATCGTACCTACGTGTATAAGCCAGGGATTGAAAACCTGAAAAAATGGGTTCTTGTTCGGGTTGATCAAAATAAAAAGTTGAGGTTCGAATTCGGTTCAGCGTACGGATTGAGTTCAAAATCTACAAAAAATTCAAATATTTCTGTGCGGATATGTAAGAGTAATTTGAAATTGAATTAATTTAAGCCATTCGTACTTAATGACACAGACTTACGAATATGATGTAAGATACGAAGAATGGAACATCTAAGAAGACTAGAGGTTTCTCAATACAACTTTATTATGTTAAATTTATTCAAAAATTGTTTCTAGATACCATAAATCTGTGTCGGTAAGTAAGAATATCTTAAGCCGACTTAAGCTACTCTTTTATATCGACAGATTTTATTAGTATGAAATTTATTTATTTTTCTAAATAATTTCCGTTTATTTTTATGATTAATATACTTTTTAAGCTTTCTTCTTTTAAATTTGTTGGTTGTCTAGACAATATAATATTCGGTACAATATTGGCGATTCGGATTTATGTTGCTCCCAAAATAGTACAATGGGTTTTTTTTCTTAAATATTTTTCATACAAATGTTTGTATATATTTATCGTCGCCCTAATGTAGAAACGTCCTATTTTCGAAATTGCTTCTTTTTAGTGATTCCAATACATTGAACACGAACATACCTCGTAACAATAATTTAATACATCAGAAATTACAGAAATTGTGGTTTTACATGCAGTTGTATAAATAGCTCCAAGCATATGTTAAAGTGGGAGAGTTTGAATTTCATAAAACCTACATTTAATAAAGAAGATACATTTTGATAATTATAAATAGTTTCTATTACACTTTTACCTTCTCCTGTAAAATTGAAGTTATTTGAGTTTGGGCCTTTCTACATGAGAACAACGATATGTACATACATATGTACATATTGCAATTAATTTTTAAATCAGCTATCAATCGAAACGGCGACATTTAATTTACAAGAATTTAATTTACAAAATCATTCTCTCTTTTTTGGAATTTGTTCGTGCAAAAAAAAGATATTTGGTGAATGCAGCTAAGGTCGGCATATACAGGGTCCGCCAAATATATATATTTTTTTGAAAATGCTATAAAAAAACTACTGAATATTTTCTCAAATTTATTTTTTTATTTGAAAGTACAATCCTTCCGGTTAATAATGGAAAATAAGTTCATTCAAATGGCTGCCTCGGCTGGCCATGCAGTAGCTTACACGATCGGTCCAATTTTTAAGCACATTATCGATTGGGTGCAGCTGTATTTCACCAATGGCTTCACGAATATTGTCCTTTAAAGCGTCAATTGTCTCTGGTTGTTGGCGTAACACTTATCTTTGACGGCACCCGACAAATAATAGTCCAACGGTGTCAAATATCAGCTCCAAGGTGACCAAACGACATCAGCTCTGCGGCTGATAATGCGATCTTCAAAAACAGGGCACAAAACATCGAGCGTAGTTTCGGCTGTGTGGCACGTAGCGCCATCCTGTTGAAACCAAATGTTGCTAATATCCTCCTCTTCAATTTTTGTGAACAAAAATTCGTTCAACATGGCCCGATAATGATCGCCATTGACTGTAACGGCCACTCATTGCAAATTTTCGAAGAAAAATGACCCAAGTATGCCTCTGGACCAAAATCCGCACCAAACAGTATTACCATTCACGAAATAAGCACTAGTTGAAAAAAAAAAAACGTTAGATGGCAGACCCTTTACCAAGTCGGTAATTTTTGTATTTATACTTAAAGATTGAAAGTAATTATGTATTAATTAAAATTAATTATGTAGTAATTAAAGCCAAATGAAATGTATAAATATACTCAGATTTCTATATGTTAAGAACAATTTGAGCTTAGATAAGTATTTTGGACAGTATTTTCCTCTAATTAGTGACTGTCTTTTGGTTTTTACCAAAATGCTTGTTTTCTTAACAAAAAATTAGTGGGGAAGCTGAATTTATCATGTCAATAATTACTTTAAAATAATAAATTTTTCAATCGGAAATGTTTCCTAATGGTAGAAAACTGTTGAAATATGGCTATAAAAGTAAGAGTTAAAAAAAGTTATTTTTCTTTCTAATTTTAAGCGATACCGCTAATGGGAACGACAAATTTGTAAAACCACTTGTTCCTATTGTCAACTTTTGCTACTATTTTTGTTAAGGTTGAGACCTCAAATTACGTTAAGACTTCTAGAAATAATAATTTATTAAATCTTCATATCTTTTCCAACCACCACGTAAGTAGCATTGGCCAATCATCAATACTTGTACGCACGTCAGCCATATTAAAATCTGGCCTCATCACTAGCCAATCAAGCCTTAAGACAACTAATTATATTTTGTGGCAAAACATGACCACTAAAATGGTCAATTTGTAATACAGAGGGTCTAGATCAGGGCTACAACAGTTGGCAAAATTTTTGGGAGCCACGTTTGCGTCATTTAAGCGTTATGAGCAGTCTCAAAATCCTGTTGCAAATTCTACAGCTGGTTTTGAAACAGGGAATGATTAAGTGGCTTCATAACCATTTCCAAAACAGATTGCTGGTAAACTTTGGCTGATGTTTTGATCCCTTGTACACAGAAATGCAAGTTGGCGTAAAGTCTTATAGTAAACTGGTTTATCTTTTCGACGCGTTTGGTGAATCTGAGCTCTCCAATTCTCGAGACTACTGTGCTTACATCTTGTCATTTCATTTATTATTCTTCTTTGGTTCGGTAAAATAATAATTTTATCCCTAAACAAATTTTTTCTTATCAAATAATCATCGTTCTTCTCCAAAAGAAGTTTGGTTTTTTCTAACACATTTTCTTTAAGTTACGTGATATTCATTTTACGTGTTATGAATTCCTGTTTTCGAGGAGGACTTCGCAGAAATCTTGATTTATCGGCTTTAATGACATGCTATTTTCAAACTGTAACTGAGCGGGTTGAGAGGATGCTCATTTTATGACAGGTCCATGGTAAAAGTTGACACGTTTTGAAATATCAGTTATAGACTTAAGGCAGTAGCTTGAAATAAACAAAAGCCTTAAATTGTCGACTATTGGTACATTCACCCTTAATTATCTTACAAAACTCTCTCCTTTCCACTTGTAAATTTTTGAGTAGCAAAAGGGGATTTCCCTTTTAATTCTATTTTGTGTGAAAATTGTGCTCTGGCCACTTTTTCGTTAAAAATACAATTTTAATCAGGGGTGTCATAGAATCCAATAATGTCCGAATTGGATTTGAAAACGACACAAAAATGAATTTGGTGTCATGAAATCCAAGATTATCGGTTTTGTTTTCGAACTTGAATAAGTATCGCTTTTAGGTGTCACAGAATGTCAAGTCTTCAAATGTATGTATGTTTATATTATAGAATAAAGGATAACGCATAATTATATTAATATATGAGTTTGTATATTTAAACATGAGAATGCGAACTCAATAATCATAGATATTATGGATAATATCCAAATTACGAAAGAATCCTCATAAGGATGTGAATGGATAAAGAACCAAAACGTATATCAGTATTTTGTTATTGAATTGTAGTGCGATCTAGATAAATGAAATCATATCTAATGGCGTTTTTTTTTTCTGATAAAAAAAATTTTGCACTCGTTTATTCTTTGTGGTAAAACGTAGTCAAAAATTAACAAATATCAAAAATTTTTAAAGGCATCATAGTTAGAGATAGACACAGTATCCTTTGCTTGTATTAATTTTTTTAGAAAAGTAACGCAAAAAAGTGAGGGCATCAAAAATAAAAATGTTTTTCAGAGAAGAAAACGCCATAATGGCTCGATTATCAATGGCAACTGAACTTTAGTTGCTTTGCTAGTTAGCGAAAATTGTACTACGTATGGTAGCTGGCAACTAAAAATCAAATAATTAAAGATGCAAATGCTAAAAGTCAACCTCGTCAAAATGTATCTATTTTTAATAAGGAACACACTAAAAAAAAGGCGCAGAAATCAGATAACACTGGCCGACCGACGTTTTTTGATAAAGACTGTTGGAGAAAACTGGAATCGACTGAAAATGTGGACGAGCTGTTAAGACTTGCAAGATAAAATTATCAGCAACTTGCGGCAGGTTAAAGATATTGGAATCTTAGAGCGGAAAATTTATTCTTTTGTTGTGTCTAACACCATATTATTTTTTATTATAAACTGCAATTTCAAATATATTTTTATTTGTTTATGTATTAAAAAAGAATTATAAACAAATGCACAAATGTAGACAGCTGTTTCGAACATTGGATTTATTTAAATTCGAATATAAAAAAACCAACTTGGTTTTGTGACACCAGATGAATCCAATAATCCAATCCGAATCGGAACCCATTAACCACTTCTCACATGGGTTCAAGATTTCGGGTTCAAAGTTTTTATAAGCACCGAACACGAAGCCGAATGGGTGCAGGGTTAGGTTTCAGTCCCTGATAAAAACGAAGGTAAACGTTATGATCACACAAAAGAAATCGTCATGCCAGATATCCATAGAATGATATGGAGCGAACAGAGAAGACTGACAGTGCTTAATGTTGCTGAGTTAGTAGGTATTTTGTTAATTCCTTACAATTCCTTACAAACTGATCTAGAGAAAAAATATGTATGTAAATAAGTATGTACTGTTCTGTCAATACGATGCACGCATGCAGCCGTGCTAAGTAGTAACAGATTTCATTTACATTTGATTAGAAAAAGACTATGAAAGCATTCGTAGAGCGTAATGTTGTTCATGGTGGCTTGCCAAAATCTACTTCAAGAAAACCATATAAAATAACTCACTTTATTAAATTACTTGCTACTTATATACGTTCTATGTTCGCAGTATTTGTGCTGTATTTGAACGGTAGATAATAACCAGTTTTTAATAAAATAAAAGACATATTTTTTTATTTAAATTTTGTTTTTGATTATATTTATTTTTGTTGTTGCTGTTAGTTTTTGTTTTTTTTTAGTTTTACAAAAAACATCACATTTATTAGGCAAAAATATATATTCGTTTGTTTGTTTTTTTTTTTTTTTTTTTTTTTTTTTGAATAAATTTACTCATACGTAGTATTTATGTGATAAATAGTTACGATAATATTTTGAAATCGTTATTGTTTTGTTTTATTATTTCAATGACATTGTAAATAATTTAATAATCAGTTACTTTTTTATATTTTTTCCACAATATAAAGTGAAAACATGTAGGCTTAGGAGGCAAAGGGCGTCTTGGAATGATTTTATCTTTTTTAAATAAAGCTTAAGTTATGGATTTTAAAAGAATGGCAATTTCAATTTTCTTTCTTAATTGCAACAAAGTGTTTAATTTTGTTTGTTTAATAATTTAAATCAATTGCAGGTTTTTTCACTTTTTTTATAATTTAAAAAAATTGGTGTTTTTTATATTTTTTGCTTTTGTTGTTATTTGTTAAATTTTTAAAACTAATCAAAGAAAAATTATATGATCTCTTTGAAATATTAGTAAATTAATTAATTTTATTTTCGTATTATTAATTTTATAAGTATTTTTAATTTTAAAAGTATTTTTATGTTGCACATTTCATAGAAATCTTAAAATTAAAAAAATTAAAATACAAAAAATAAAATCAAAATTTGTTTAAAAAAAGACAAAATAAATTACAAATATTTTGAAATATAATGCTTTTGTATTAAACGTCCTGCCTTCTTTTTTAAAACACAAAATCTTATTAACTGCTAATCATTATAGTTATTGGTCGTCTGTGGTGGCACTCTAGGATAGAGCTATGGCAGATAAAATTAAAAGAAAAAATAATATTTTTTTTAAAATCATTTTTATTTGTAATTTTTTGTTTATTTTACTTACTCCCAACAGATTCCTGGGCACATAACCCTCTTCATTGAGTTCGTTTTTAGCCCACCACCATTCGCTTTCGGCATCATCGCCTTTACGTAAAATGATTAGACGATCATTAACGTTGAACGTTAATTCGTCACTGTTCTGGGCTTCATAGGAGAAAACAGCGTATACTTCACCATTATGAAGTATGCCAAGTTTTTCTTGAATGCCTTTAAAGATATTAGAGAAAAAAAAGGAAAATCATATTAGAAATTGTGAAAAAAATTACAGTTAATCAAGCCCCCACAAGTATTTATTTAATCTTACAGACTGGCTAAGAAACGTTTGTTTCTTTTTTAATAGTTAACGCAAATTAAAGGTTGATCATCATTTATTTTACACTTATTAACTCCTTTCAAGAGAATAGGGCCTCAACTGAGGTTTCAATTATTAACTTTATCGTATGAGTAAATGATTAATAAGCTGCATCCTAGTCTGATGAGGGGGCTGCCATTTAAGGTATCAGACTGGCTATAAAAGTTACACATTTCCATAGCGAGCCACCAAATATAAGAACAGACGCCCGCTGGCAGTCGTAATATTCTCGCAAACAAACGCTGCTTTTGTCAAAGGAATTAAGATTAAGGCGCAAATTTAAAGGTGATACCCGCTCAATCTGTCGATGTTTCCCGTAAGCCAACATCTACTGGTCTTTTAGCTCAGTTCAAGATTCTGGCGAGGGGATCATTTGTATTATTATCATCGAAGTATAAACTACGACCAACCCTGTACAGCCAACCCTATATATGTACTTATGGTTTTCGCTATAACATCTCCCCCAAACTCGCTGAAGTGAAAAATTTCCGGATATCCTTTGATGCCAATCGTGATAACTCCCCACCTACAAGTAGCTAACAGGCATTCAGATACTTCCTCCTAGAAAGCATCAATGTATCTACTGTACAGCGCTCCATCTATATAGGGTTTCGCTATAATATTTCCAACAACCTCGCTGACCTCACAAATTTCAGCATGTCGGTTGGTGAAAATTGCAATAACTCCTCACCTGCAAATATCTAATAGGCATTCAGATGCATCAATGCATCACATGTACTCAGTATGTTCTCCCGTCATAGAATCTCTTTATCAGACTTGACCGTTCAAAAGCGCGGTCAATATCCTCAGGAGGTATCTGGACATTCCTATGCAGGATTCAAATCTCCTCTTGTTGCAATTACCTAATAGAAGTTTATATTGTCGTAAGCCCATATAGCCAGAGAAAAGTACCTGGTCCCTTCTGGTCCCACCAGTGGAAGCTTCCTTTCTGGCTAGTCCGTCTTTCACCTTTCATTTAACGGAATTCTCACGTAACCTGCGACACAACACAAGCTTAACCCATTATCCCTGCCCAAAGTTTACCCCGACAGTCCAATAGCCTTGAGCTAACCTCATAGGAGCGTAGTGGTCGAATCACTGCCTGATAGTCAGGCTCTGCGACTATATCCTGTCCTCTATATTTTATTTTCAAGTTAAATTGAGCACATCTCAAATTGCATAAACTTCCACCTGGAATTTGCTCGTGAGTTTCCCGCGACCGTACCACTTTCGGTCTGCGACCCAACCATGTACAGAAAAAATTTCCCTTCTCCAAAGGATTATGCAGCCTTTAAACCGCTCTACTCAGTTCTATTCCACAATCTTGCCATAAGAATTTGCTAATGTCATTGAGTTTCATGATTCTGTCCACAGGACAGTCAAGTAGGAAGAAATCAATCACTCGGCCAACCGGTTTGTGCCTGTCTACAGCTAATGTTCTTATCTGACTCATAATGGTCTAAAGGTAAGCATCTTTCTTTCTTTTTCTGTCTTCTTCCAATATGCCCTGTTGATTCCATTATAATTCCATTTTCCTTATGTTGTCATCGGGTATTTGTAGGGCGTGCCACATCCATTTCTATTTTATGGAAATTATGTGCTTTATTATTGGAACTTGGTGTTTAACTGACCTAACTGAACTCACTACTATATCAAAAAAATTGGTTTTTATTAACCCACTGACTCATTGATTTTGGCCAAATTATGACGTTAAATATTCTTTTTTAGAACCATATTTGCATATATTGAAGGGAAAGCCTTCCTATTCAGAAAGCGCAGCCAGTAATTAGTTCCAACATAGACTACCTATGGTTTTCCAAACTATTCTTAAAATTATAATTCGTTTCTACTTACTGTATAAATATTCCGAACAGCCATCGAAGCCCTCTTCATCCTCCTCACATTTTTCGGCTGGTGTTTCGTGATCCGATAGGGTGGCAGCAAATAAACAGGCACCGTTTTCTACTAAAAACTTAACCATGGCCAAATTATTACAGCTGGCAGCACAATGTAAAGGCGTCCAGCCATCTGAATCCTGGGCATTAACATCGCAGCCAAATTCAACCAGAAATCTGTAAGAAAAAGGAATTGAGAGAGTGCACAAACAGACAGAGAGCTTTTAAACTTACTTGACTATATCGAAATGGCCAGCACAAATGGCATTGTGTAGGGCGGTAATACCCTCGTCATTAGCTGCACTTGGATTGGCCACCTGCATGGCAGTTTTCTTAACCAGTTCTAATTCGCCTTCTAAACTGGCATCCAAGAGTAAAGCCAGAGGATCAAAGCTGACTCGTCTTGTAAGTTTAGGTTTGCCATTGCCACCGTTGGCGGAAGTGGCATTGCCCGCCGATAAAGAACGCATACGGCGTTTAAGAGTATCCGTAGAAGGTTTGTCTTGTTGCGCTTCATTTGAGTTACCACTGCGATCAGTTTCATCGACACTGCTTTGTGATTGAGGTGACAAAGTGTTGGGCGAAAGTTGCTGTTGCGCTGTTTGTGTTTGGGTATTGGGTGAATATTGGGGTGTAGAATTGGCTTCACTATTCGTTTCGGACGACATTTCATTGTTGTTAGTATTGCTCGCTGTTCTACGTTCATTAAATAAATAATTGGGACCATTGTTAAGCTCATGTTTACGGGAACTTTGCTGCTGACTTAAAGGTTTTGTTGTGGCTGAGGAGGAGGACGATGCGGTAGAGGAAGACTTTAAACGAGGCTGTTCTGATAGGGGTTGTTTGCGTATAGTTAGTGGCTTGGCTTTAATGGGTAAGTTATCATTGATATTTTGTATAGGTAATGTTGTCGACGAGGAAGAGGTTGCAGCAGAAATAGAATTTGAGGTTTGTGGTTCCGTCGCGGATTTTTTTGCTGCGGAACTTGAAGCTGAGGTTTCTTGGTGCCCTTCGTTTGAAGACATTTTATTGGGTTTCGGTGGCAAGGCTGGTCTATCGTTGTTGTTGTTATTGTTGATTGCCGTCGTAGCGGCGGAACTTACCACATTGGGCGCTACTCTATTCACCTTAGGCGAATAGGTAATCATTTTCGGTATGGCACTTGTTACCGATGTAGGTGCCACACTACTTATGGGCTTACGTGGTGGTACTACCAAGCTGCCAGCAGCTTTTGTCTTTCCAGCGTTATCGTTAGAATTAGAGTTGGTGGTATTGGAGGAGGTGTTACTGGTCGTAGAATTGGTGGTTATAGCTGTGGCCACCGATTTATTGGCCGCTCCTAAAGGCATACTGTGTACCGTCAGTTGATGGGCATTCTTTTCCATCAGTGTTTCGCTAGTCACAGAGATTTCAGGTTTCTTTTCCAAATCGGATTTTTCCCTTTGTGGTATATGGGAGGGCGGTCCCGCTGATGACGCACCACTATTCAATTTATTTATTAAAGCCGAGGCTGAATTATTAGAGGATATGCTTTTCGGTATTTTACTGGTGTTAGATTGTGGCGTTGCACTCGTATTATTTGAGGACTGCGCTTCTAAGTTGGCAGCCACTTCTTTGACCAGATCCCTTTTTTTAGGACCTACTTCGGCGTAGATATGGTGCGATGTATCCACCTTGGGTGGTTCCGAGCAATTGCTATGATTTTGATTTTGCTCGTTAAGGGGGTTTTTGTTGGTAATGGCCGTTGTTAACATTTTCTTGGCCAATTTCGATTCATCACTTTCGGCCGTAAAGAAATTCGGACTGGTATTATTGGTGGATAAATGATTTGCCGACGGATTGCTATGTGTCAAGTTGAGTTTGACATGGGCGTGATCTTGTATCAGCTGATTTTGCTGGTTTGTATTCGCCGTGGCGGCTGCATGCTTCAGAATGTTGCCCAAATAAGAAGCGGTGGGCGTAATGGTTGATTTTTGGGGTGTGTGAATGTAAGGCTCAACGGCCGCTACATTGCCCCGGCCCAAGTTACGGTTATCATTGCGTGTTATTATATTGGCAAATTTGTTGTTGTTACTATAGGCTTGACCATTGGCGGCTGCTGCTGCTGCTGCAGTGGACACTTGATTAGCTTGCTTTTGCAGCAGTTGCTGTTTTAAAGCAGCCACTCCTGTTTTCGGTGCCACACCACTTGATGGATAATTCATATCGTTGTTGTTTTGGCTTAAAGGTGGCTGCTGTTGCTGCTGCTGCAGCTGTTGTTGTTGATGTTGCTGGTGCTGCGACTGCGATTGTACAGTAGTCTGCTGTTGCATGACATGTGGCGGACTTACATTATGCTGAATATTTTGTACATTTGCGGCTTTTTTACGTTGCAAACGTGTCTGCAATTCATAGATTCTTTGATCCACTGAACGTAACTCTGCTTGACGCTGCTGTAAGGCCTCACGTTGTAAATGGAGTCTGGCATCTTGTTGCAAAGACAATTGATTGCGGTACTAAAAGAAAATTTTCAATTATTTTGTAATGGCAATACAATTTGTAATGGCAATACAATTTGTAATGGCAATACAATTATAAAAACTTACCATCAATTCTCTTCTTAACTTTTCCAATTCCCGTGAGGCTTGAGGCGGTAATGGCTGGCCAGTGGTACTGCCACCATTTATAAGGTTTATGGGACATCTTCGATCTCGCCTTAAATCCTCCAATTGTCTGGTAAGAGCTTCTACTTTGGCCACCGCCAAACTTAATTCTTTTTCCTTTTCACTAAATAAGGCTCGTATGGAATCCAAATCGTTACCTGACAAAAGAACAGAAAAATCTTATTAAAACTTATTCTTCCTCTCTCTCTATATATGTATTTAAACTGTCATTGGAGTATAAATCCTTTAATAAATGTCAGCAGATGACATAAACGCCATACTTTAGTCGGCATCATTATCAGGTGAAAATCTTACGTTAATAACGTTTATTTAAGATGGCTTTAATTGGATTATAACCAATAAACGATGCCAGTCATTTTTATGGGTTTTAATTTCCATTGAAGCCATTATTACCAACGCACACACCCACATATACATGTATATATATGTGGCACGGTATATAAAAAAGCATATAGCAGAGCGCATAATGGTACTTCATGCCACATCTTCCTTAAGCATTACAGAATCGATCTTAAAGCCAAAGTTGGAACGTATTTGAAATGGTTAAAGTGGAGGAAGAAGGAAAGTACAGCATTTATAAACTTCTCAACCTTAAATATAATTTTTAGATACATTTTTTATAGCGTTTAATATATTTTCTGTCTAAAGTTTTGTTAAAATAAAATCTTTTTCGCGCCTATTGGCTTGGTTTTAGAATGCAAGTGGAAAAAAGTAAATTTTATGTGCTGACTAAACATTATTTTTTTATGTTACGGAGACGCCAGTGGTCGCGTGGCTGCAACCTACCTTGGCAAAGAACGCTTGAACTTCTGCTTTAAGCTCAGTTTCCTGGCTCTACAAAACCAGTGACAGCAAGTAATCTAGTTTACATGTACCATACGGGTACGGTGAACAGACGGTCATGCAGTCTGTCAGGGAGAATTTTTAGCAGCGATAAGGTCAAGTGGGCCGTACAATCTTTTGAGCCCTTCAAGGCTTCAGGTCCGGATTAAATTTTTCTGACTCTAATTAAAAAAAGCCCGAATATTATTTTTGATCTGCTTGTTCTAATTTTTAATAAGAGCAATATTTGTGGATACAAAGCGCTGGACTGGCGCAGGATCAGTTCATATCCAAACTTGGCAAAATGTCAAGCGAACAACCGAGGCCGTATAGATCCATAAGTGTTACGTCTTTCTTTTGAGTTTTTTGCATATTGCAAGGGTGGGTCTACAGAGGGTGCCCCACAGACGCTGATCTCTAAGATCGAGAATACCTTTTGTGCTATGGAAATTGCACTGTGTATCTTTATTGATGTTGAGGGGGCCTTTAATAACACTGTCTATCGCTCAATTGAAAAGGCTACGACGAAACGGGGGATTAAGTCAGGGTTCGCAAAAACCCAGGTTTTAAAAACAGATTCCAACTCACATGTTTTTTCATTTAAATGTAAAACCCAATTAAGCTCACCCGGGTTTTATTGGGTTACCCAGTGGGTTGCCAACCCTGGTTTAAACTAGTCGATCCCGATAAGGGCCAACAGAGGCTGCACACAAGCGGAACTTCTCTCTCCATTGCTTCGGTCCCTAGTTGTGTATGGTCTTCCACCCAGACTACATGAGTTTCTTCTCTAGGTGGTTGAAATTGAGCCTTGAGCCTATTTTACTGAAGGGAACTGAAATTGGTTTATCGAAAGAGGTGAAATACCTGAGGGTTACCCTCGACAGGAGACTACTTCTATTACTTGCTTTAACTCTTAGCTCATTTATTGGGTCTTTACCGCAATTGTTAGACCGATAGTTTTATATACATCGATTATATGGTAGCCCAAGGCTTTGCATTTATAAATGCATGAAGCTTCAGAGGCAGGCCTGTGTGGCCTTAACGGGTACAATAGGAACTTGTCCCACTGCGGCAATGGAAGCTTTTATTGGAACAAGTCCACTGCATATTTTCATTGTAAAATCTGTTGCTCTGAGAGCCACAGGGGTTAGATTCGCATCCTGTGGCGTATCCCCTGGCAAGGAACACATTTTCATCGTCACTTTTGATTTAAAATAATGAAGGAGTTTCAGGTCCACTTTAGATAACCCATCTCATTAGCATCATCTACAAACTATAATCAAAAAGTCAGACGATGCCAACTTTTGAAAAAAAGGAAAAATGAAAAGACAGGAGTCTATGACAAGCAGCAGTAGCAAAGCCAACTCAAAACCACGCATACACAGGGGGTTGTTTCTAATCAGTCGCAACATCTAACTTACACGAATGCTACACTAGACCTATCAGCTGCTCAGCTGGCAGACAAAAATTATTACAAAATATCTGAAACAGTATACAGTCACACAAGTTTAAGTCATTATAAAACAAAGAAATGAAATGGGCTTTGTTGGATAGAAAATTTTATGATATTGTTACATTTTAACCTTTTTAAAACGTTTGAGTTCGCTTAAATTGCGTTAAAATAAAATAAATACTGCTTTATTTTGTTGTTTTAAAGTTTTTATTTATTCTACTATAACTTTTATAATGTTTGTCTTAATACAACACTTAATATTTGTTTGTGCAACACTTTTATTTTCACTTTTACACAACTTTATTTGTTGACAGTCAAACTATAACTAAACTACGTAAGCAAAGCAGTCTCCTTATATACCTAATTATCTACAGTTTGGAAAGTTCAGGAAATGTCTCAAATGATCTCATATCCTCTATCCGTTAATTTTAAACATGTAAGATTGTGTTACCCAGAGATGATTTAATTGGCAGTGCTTCCAGATACACAAATAAGTACGGAATTGACAAGGTGACACGTCACTACCAAATAAACAAAGTTTATGCATTTTTATTTTCGTAACAATATTAATGTTTAAATATGATTTCGGCCATGTGGCCGTCATAGCTGGAGCTGAAACACCAATTTTCACGAACTTTTCATAACATATGCGGTGTTTATTTGTCTCTGGTTTAACGATGTAAACAAGTGACTTTACATAACCACAAAAAAAAAAAATATAATCCAATGAGGTTCGATCTTGAAATTACTCTTTCATCAAAAGTTTCTTTGAGTAAATCAAGTATATCGCGTGCTGTTTGGCATGTGGCGCCGTCGGGTTGGAACCATATGTCAGCAAGATCATTTCCAGCTTATTGAGATACGAAAAAAGTTTCTAATTATTTCACTATACAGTTCACTATTGGCAGTAACATTGTCATCAAAATCGTTTTTGAAAAAATATAGACCAAGGAATCTGCCACCACAGTAAGCGAAATCGTGTGGATTATCCTCAGTCAAAATGCGACAATTCTGCTTATTTATACACCAATTCAACCAAAAATGCAACCGAAATCCATTCAACCGCAAAACTAAAAACAAAAAGCAACTAAATATCATCTGTTAACCCTTTCATGTATTTGTTGTCACTATTTGGAAACACATTTCTTATGTCTAACGATATTCTATTTTTAAACGAAGTAATGTAGAATGAAATTCTCTGCCTTAAGATTAGTCTGAAGTAAAAAATTGTTGGGTTTCTTCTTGTAATTTTTATTTGGTTAAGTCTGCTAATTTTTCGATATTTATTTTGTGAAAAAATAATTGCCTAACTTTTCTAGAAAATCTTGCAATAATTCAGCGAACATTTTTTTCCAAAAAACAATAGTCTATAAACAAGTGATATACAAAAAAAAATTATAAACATTTTAATCAGACGATTTTTTGGAACTATAATGTAACTGTTATATGTATATATACAACATGGCGCATGAACGGCGTATTTCCTTTAATATTTTGTATTGCAATTTTTAAACCTTTGTTTTCCTTTTCACCCCTTTAATTACTTTTTTGTCAACAGTGAAACGACAAAAGTGTGAGTGTCCAGATATCTCGGCTCAAAAAATTAGGTTCCTGGGGGATGCTACGCAGTGTCATAATGTGGTGAACTTATGTGGATACAAAAAAAAAAAATTCTTCCGGAGCGTGGTGAATTTCGGCCCTAAACGACATTAACATTAACAAGAGAAATGAAGTTTGATTCGCCTGATTCTGTGGAGGCAAAACCTAAAATACCATTGATAAAAGTATTATTGAATTACATTACATTATTATTATTGAATTACAGAAATCAGGGCTTAGAGCAGGGGGGAATATTTATTACGTTTGCTGAGGATTCTAGAATTAAGGTGGAGTTTTTTAAAAAAAATGGATCCGAAACTCTTAGAATGGAGAAACCTATGGATTAATCCTGTGTAAGTGTTAAGGTAGACATAGAGCCTCACTGGGTGACATATCCTCCAGTATGGTTTCAGAAAGCAGTAGATCTGTTGAACAAACTATAAATCGGAGGAGTTACTATAGATCCCATGGTTCGCAGTGTCCTGCAATTGTGCCTGGTCAGGAGGATAATATAGATGTATAAGCCCCTTGAAATACTTCAGTATACAAAAACTATTATTAAAAAAATATATAAGTCTATAATTTTCTTTTAATGAAAAAAACTTGATCTTTGTACTCCGTTTGGGCGCGGGGTTGTATGTGTAGAACATTTTCTAAAACCTACGCTTCGAATGTGAGTTAAACATTTGTTATTTTTTTATCTTATTTGACCCCAATGTAGTCGAAAACAAAGTTGAAGAAAAATGTAGCTGCCCTAACAAAGTTAGGTGCATGAGAGGGTTAAGAATATATGTTACGTGTTAACAAGATAAGGTGGACTGAAGACCAGTAAGTTGAAATCGGGGGATTGTGTTAAACAATTAAAGTTATAAAATTTCTACAGTAACTCTACTTACAAATTAGAAAATGTCTACAAAATTAAACCTCGATTCACTGATCTTATTATAGTTTTTAAGCAATACATTCTTTTAAAGCCACATCTAATGAATCATAAAATTACGTTTTAAAAAGAAAATGCACAAACAGAAACATCAAATACCCATTGTGTTACTTGGTTTTTGACTTGGCTTAAGCATAAACAAAAGAATTGCAACAACTGCAATAGCAACAGCAACAATTGGGAAAATTACCTCTTCAGCTTATCGTCCTTTAGAATTTTTTATAATTTTTTTGTTTTTTGTTTTTTTGGTTCATGTAAATTGAACATGAGCCCACACGATTTAACTTTGACCTACACTGTATAATGGATATAAACATTCACTCATTCGCAGACACACACACTTACACGCTCATTAGCCATGAATATTTTAATGTGCAAATGTAGTTGTAGCTGTTATTGGCTCTGTTGTTGTTTTTAAGTATATGCTTGAATACAAGTATGACCGTTATAATTCTCTTTCTCTTACTCTCAAGTTCTAGCTTTAGTTGCCTATGTTTCTGTCTGCCTGCCTGTTTTATGTGGCCGACTGGCTGGCCCTCCTTCTACTACTACTACTACTCACAGTAGAATTAATTTATTTTCATGTTTGCTGGTCCTTTAAGGCTAGAGTGTATAAATTTAAATGACGTTGTTGTTGTTGTTGTTATTGTAACTGGTTTTAAAATTAACTATGGCAATAATACAGGTTGTTTTGTCTTTTTCCTTCTATTTCTCCCATTTATTCATTTAAAAAACAAGCAAGTATTAGTGATGGTGTGTGTAAATGTTTGCATATTATTTTTATTCTCTCTTAAGGTGTGCTCTTATGAATATTAAAATGAGAAAATTAATTGTGTCATTCAAAATATATTGTTTTTTTAATAGTTTGTTTTCTTCTTATTTGTTTCTTTATATAAAGATAAGTAAGAAAATTGTAGTCGGTAATGGTAACGTTAGTAGATACTACAGGCTTTCGGAATACGCAGTACAGTTGGCCGCGAAAAAGGTAATAAGGCTGAATGTCAGCAATAACATAAGATTTTAATTGACAACCAAGTGGAGATATGGACCCTGAGATTGAGAGTGTCAACGTTGATCGAGATGTGTTGGGCGATCCTAAGATGCATAAACAGTCGTGTTGCTCTGCTTTGGGTATACGAATATTGTAATAATACGGTATGAATTCGGAATATTAGGCTCTATTTCAAGAATAATATAAGCATTCTAAGATAGCCGTAAGGTCGAAATTCTGATAAGACTCAAGAGAAAATATTTCTGGATTGTGGCATGTCAGCACTTACATCGCCCTGAAGGACTCCTGTATTTACATGAAACTGACAGATAGACACTGATAAGATAGATGATTGTCTGTACAACTTCTTTACAACGTAGTGCTTGCCAGATAGACTTATGGTGAAGAGTGTCAAAGGCTTTAGCAAAATCTATAAATATACAATATAATGGGGAGCAACATTTCACAGATTGTTATACCACTATGTCAAGGTTGTTAATTGTGAACACTGTTATGAGAGGATCTTACTCAAAACATTAATTGCTAAAATATATGAATCTGGTCAACATGAGCAGAAGAATATTTGAGTCTGATTTATTTGGCATAATTAACAGTAATTGTTGGTCTCTTACTATTGTATTATACGTTACAGAAGTCAATACAAGTCCAATATATCTCCCACAGCTTCCTTTAGTTTAGAGTTTAAAAACAAATTTTTTTTGTTTTTCTTTTTTGTATAATATTTGACATTGTTATTGTTGGTTTTTGCTTTATATAACAGTTCTTTGACTTGGTTTTTCAGTTGATTCTTTTAAAACTCTTATACTCTCTTTCTACTCCTCACTCCCTTTCACACTATTGCTGTCTTTCTAAATGTTTGGGTGCAAGTGTATGCCTGACCTTGAATGCGGAAATATTTTTTAATTGATTTTCGTTGCTCTTTTGTATAATATTAAGGGTATGTAAGTATGGGTATGTGCATATGTACGTATGTATGTGCTCTTTTATGTGTTATAATTAAAATAAAACCAACCAACATACATATTTTCATGGTAAATTATTATTATTATTATCATTGTCAGTGTATAGGTGAGTAAGTATAAATTCTAATAATGTTGACTTACCCACACAAAGGAGAATGTATAAGCACGATATGTATGAATGTGTGTATATGTGAGTATATGACTCAGATGGGAGTATAACATTAAATTTAAAATTGGTGTAGTGATGGTCGTTTTTGAATAAAAACATTTTCTTTTTTGGTTACTTGTTTGTGTGGCATACTCGTATATGCTTATGTAGGGTCGTAAGGGGATTTATGTTCCCTAAACAGTTCAAGTTGTTTATAAATTATTTTTGTACGTATTTTTTTTTTGTATTTAGGCCTTTCCCAGACAGTCACGTTTAATGAAAAAAAAAGTTTATTTAGATTGAGTATTTAATTTTTACACAAAATAATATTTTATATATAAAAATTTAAGTCCTTTAAATTTTATATACGATTATTAAAGGCTTTGATTACCTAAAATAGACGTAAATATTTGTGGTCACAAAGATTCGATTTTTATCGACTTTTGTTGATTTAAGGGCCACTATTATAGCTAAAGGTAACTTTAGCTAAAGTGAGCCATAAAGTCATCTTTGCCTTTTTTGCGTTATTACAACTTACTTGTAAAATAAAGTTAACTTTTTAAATAATATGACAGTGCCGGAGCTCTATCGAAAACTTTTGACAAATTAAACAAGTTGTTTAAAAACTCAGTGGCAATGAAATGCTTTCTTTTTTGTTATGTTTGCTCGTTTTGTTTGTTTAATTTGTGTTTGTTATTTTTCATGTTTATATTTGAAGTTGCTATATTGAAACTATTATATATATATGGCAAGTTCAAACATAAAATTAACTTTAAAAGTTACATGTAGAATGTTTCCTTTAGCTTAACGCTCACTTTTACCTTATTGTGCACTTATAATAATGAAAAACAAACTATCTACCCTTTAAATTCCTGCCTTTAGTTATAGGCCAGTTGTAATAATGGCCCTAAGTGTTCAAAAAATTATATATAAATCTGGTTTCAAGGTGAGGACACATTCTATCTTTTCTGAAGCTTTTAAAACTTAAAACTCGTATCATAATCAATTTTTGAATCAAACAAAACCTATTCGTTCATTAAACTATCCATTGCCGATTGGAATTAAAAAAGTGATCATAATATTAAAGAAATTTTGATATTTCATTGTTTGACTGCATCTTACACCGAATCTTAATTTTGCAGCCGATTTCAACGAAAATGGCATGACGCTGAAAATTTAAAATTTGTTAAGTAACCGACATGTGTAATCCTGTACACATGCAATCAAAATTTTAAAGCTGATTAGATAATATTTCCTTTGACTTTTTGCAAAACGTTTGCAGTTGTGAAAAGTATGGAGTGTTTTTTATAGTTACATAAGTTAAATCATAATAAAACAAAGAAATATTTTTAATATCTATGAAATTGGCTTGGTTCGATAGAAATTTTTTTAACATAAATGCTTAAATTGATGGCTAGCGCGTACAAGGCGCAATCCAACCATAACCGGCCATATTCCGTCAATAACTCTTCGTTTGTTGTTCAACTGTCTCTTGCTTAGCGAAGTAGATAAGTGACTGTACATAACTCAAAAGAAAACAGTCCAATGAAGTTAAGTTGCACGATCTTGGTAATCAGTTATTTGGAATATTACGACAAATTACTCTTTCATCAAAAGTCTCTTTGGGTAAATCAATTATAGCACGCGCTATGTGCACGTGGGTCCGTTCTGTTGGATCCCCATGTCAGCGAAATTAATGCCAGCTATTTGAAGTACGAATAAATTTCTAATCATGTCCCTATACTGTTTACCATTGACAGTAACATTCTGACCATCATCGCTTTCAAAGAAATACGTACCAATGACTATGATACCCCATCAAGTTCACCAAATAGTAACTTTCTGTATGGTATGTATATATTGGCGTTTCAACTAAAGCCTGTGTATTATCCTCACTCCAAATGTGACAATTTTGCTCATTTACATACCCATTCAACCAAAAATGGAATTCATTGGAGAACAAAAAAAAAAAACAAAAAAGTTTAACGAACAGAAACTTTGTTTTGATAAAAAAAGCTAGGATCACACAATTGTCGCAAATGTCTCAATATGACACAATTTCTATTGTGCTTTATTGTCGTAAAATATCAAAATTATACCAATTTATTCTGCAATAATAAATTTCAATATTTAAGTATTGGTACGTATTGTCAACTTCGATTGTCGCACAAGAACTCAATAAATATTGGAGCATTTTTGTGATTTTTGTTGCCGCATTATTACTTATTGGGCGATTACACGATTGTCGTACCAATAATTGATGCATTGCGACAATCGTGTTACCCAGCTTAAGGCTCTTTTTTTCTCCCTCATATTCATATGGACTTTAACCAAAGCATATTGGCTTTCAAAAAAGCGTCCATTACTTTGTTTCACTTCCACAAATGACTTGAGGTTCAAGTTAAGTAGGTGATTAATCTTTTGTAGCTCTCATCCATATGATTGTGTGTAGTGGCGAGAATCCTTGCTAAGTTGTGGTGGTAGTGATTCTTTTCGCGGTAGGTGGCGTTTTTTCCTGATCATTCGCTTGATGTTTCTCATCATCGCCAGAGGTAAGCTGGAAGGTGGTAAAAGTAGCCCCTTTAGATGGATTTGTGTGGAGGAAGGTTAAAGTCTCTTAATTAAACACTCGAATCCGCAATTAATTTTTTTCATTTCATCAGCTGGGGTTCGAACCTGAACAGTTTGTGGTGTCTGCCAGCGCTATTACCACTAGACCACGTCACCCCGGTCTACTCATAACGTAATGTCAAATCAAACTAAACAAAAAGCAACTATCAGCTTTTAAATCGGTTGACAAATAAATCAGTGGTGCCAACTCAAAGTTATGAACCTCTAAAAAATGCCCGATATAAGGGCAGTTTGATAGTGACTTTCTATATTCCACCTCCATCAGAAAATTTAACTGACATGTGACGCGTGTTCGCTGAATACGTCCTGGAAACTGGCAACAATGTTCATTGAGAAATCATCTTGCTGAATTTGACACGTGTTCGCTGAATACGTCCTGGAAACTGACAATAATGTTCATTAAGAAATCATCTTGCTGAAATTGGGACGATGTAAATCTACATGAGGTCCAAGAACGTCGAATACATTTCGAAAAAGTTACTTTTTGGCGCGGGTTTTGAGCTGTCGACGACATCGATCCATATTTTTTGAGAACGATGTTTGCTAGGCTATCACCATCAACGGCAAGTGCTATAGGATGATGATTATAAATTTCTTTTGACCTGAATTAGCTGATATGAAACCCCAACAATATGTGATTTTAACAACACGGCTCTACGTGCCACATTGGCCATTCTGCATGAATGATTTGAGGGCACGATCATCTCACATGGAGGTAACCTGCTGGATTTTTTGTAAGTCTGTGAGAGTAATCAACAAATCGCTGCGGCCTTTAAAGCAAGTATAATCCATGCTAACGGTCAATTTCAGTTTGATTTAGGCTATAGTGCACCACCTAGTGGAGCCTCTCTCACATATACTTGATGAAAGAACTCAACTGGCCACTTTAGAAACTTTTAATGATTCACTATGGTTGCATATTTTATTTCCTTAGCATGCAAAATTTCATTAAAATTACGAAATAAAAAGTCTTTTTCCAATTTAAAGGCGATTTATTCTGACTTTTAATTGACTCGGTTGTTTCGATTCGTTTCGTCTTGTTTTTCTTGGCTTCTTTTTGGCTTGAAATTATAATTTACGCCAGAGTTTGACAAATTGGTTTATTATTTTTAATTTTTTTCTCATATTTTCGCTTTGGCTTTTAATAAAAATGCTAATTTAGATGGAAATTGCTCATGGTTGGCATATTTTTTATTCTTCTCTAAAGCAAATCTAATGGCTTCGGTAAAAAGGAAAATAAATTTAAAATACACAGGTGGTAGAATGGGGCATAAATACCATATAACCATAGTAAAACTGTAAGATAAGAAAAAAAAACTTCCTTTTGGACTTACTTAGTGTAACATTGTAGGTCTTTTGTAAATCCACTTGACCTCTTAAGGCTCTTAAGCGTCTTAGTTTTGATTCTTGGGCTTCGACACGCTCTCGCAAACGTCTTAAACGTTCACCCTCTGCATTGGCAACGGCATTACGGACCTCTTGTTGTTTTAAAAAGCGTAAACGTTGTTCCTTTGTGGCCAACAGTTGATGTTGTGAATCAATTTGTTGCTGTTGACGCAGTGCCATCGCCCTTAATTCGGCTGACGTCAGCCTGCCAGGCACCTGTATAAACGAAAATAAAAAGAAAAACATTAAATGAATTATATTGTCTCGCAAACGACAAAAAAAAAAAAAAAAAACTATAATTTAGGCCCCTAACTGTGAAATGAAGAAACATTTTTAAATTTAAAGGGTCTCAGCCAGCCATAATAATATAAATCAAAACCTATTTAATATATAAAAAAAATCAAAGAAAGTAAAAAAACAGTATCATGTAATAAAAATGTCCTTAACAAGGACTTTAAATTGAAATCTTTGAATTTTTATTTCTTACATTGAATAAAGCAAGCAAGTGGAAGAAAAATGATCTGAAAAACAACAAACAAAAAATAAAATCATTTGCAACAATTAAACTTTTTTTTTGCTTTAAAAGTTTCAAGGAAGAAAAGGTGTCCTTTTCAAATAAGAAAATGAAGAAGAAGGTAAAAAAAAACTAAAACATCAAAGAATAACAACAACAACAAGAGCAATTTTAGTACTATAAATAATAATGATAACGATTTAAGGACGAACATGTCTTAAAATGAAAACAAAATATTCTTGAGAGATGGAGTTTCATATGAACTTGAGCGAATTATCTCCGTAATGTATTACGCGATTTAACGGACAGTCAACTACAAACTCTTGAGTTTTAAGGGAATTACGAGTCTTTTGGTATATATATGCGATTATTACAGACAAGTTCCTTTACTTTATAATCGTTAAAAAAGGTTTTAAAAAGTCTTTGAAGCAACTATACTACATGTCCAACAGCGGCCTTGGAGGTCTTGATTGGTTTATGTGATGAGGTCTGTGGCATGTTCAGCGGCAAAGCCGAAATGCGCCGAGAAGTCTGTTCATTGTGCGCAGTGTGGTCAGAGAACCATCTTCGGTCCTGGATGTTATGCCTTTAGGTCTGCGATTTGGCAGGAGGTTTAGGGTTGAATTCCCGGACTGAGATTGTTGGTCTAATGGAGCCTTACTTCAGAGTGAGTTTGATCTAAACTGGTATACCGAAGGCTCCAAAATCAATTACTGTATCGTTGCTGGTGTTCATTGACCCAACCGAGACTTGTCGATCATACTGTGGTGATTGCCAAATTTGCGGAGATCAATCTAGACAGTCGCCTAAAGGCTAAGATCATTAATATATTCTCTGATAGTTGGTTTGAATCGTGTAACATTTAAGCTGGTCAAATATGGCTACGACACGTTGCAAAGCTTTCGCTTAAGAATAAGGTTAAGTTGTGTCGGGTACCTGGACACTGTGGGATAGATTGGTAACGAGACAACGGATGCATTGGCTAGAAAAAGTTACGTGACACTCTATATTGGTCCGGAACCTTACTGTGGCTCACCATTTACTACCTTCCTCAATCTAATCAAGGACTGGGAAACTCCAAAGTGCTTGAAACAGAGAAATGCTCTAGGACGGCGTTCAGTCCGCAACTTAGGCTTCGCTTTGAGGTTCCCAAGTATGGTAGGATGGATTTAAAAGTCCTAACGGAGCGCATCTGAAGAGAATGCAAGGTCACAAATGTGGAAGTTGGTAGACTGTGCTTGCCAGGGTAGGCAAAAACCCGACAGGAAACTATCGAGGTCGATTATTTGACTTTTTCAAAAATCGGTTTTCAAATAATGTGAAAAGTAGCACTTTTAGGTTAAAAATGATTAAAATAACCAGTTAACCGGTTCTTTTATTCAAATAAAATTGTTTCTAATTCTTGAAGCGCGGAGCTGAACCACGTCGTTTTGAAAATAAGCAGAAGATGATGGAGAGCTTAGAATTAAATTGGCTAACAAAACTAACAATAATTCTAACAAATCTTATAAAAACTATGCCAAAACGGTGGGCCATAAAAAAAACAAAGTCTATTACACAATGCTTAAGTATCGAACAGCTACTCAAGGAGCTAATTTCGTTTTTGTTGTATTACTTGGTAGAGAATGGAATTAAAGTTTTGTTATTATAGCTATTATTTAGATGCCTAAGATAACAAAAATTAAATGTTTTACTTTGAATAAATCGATTAGTAATAAACGAGTCCTTAATTGCCTCGACAAAAAAATTTGCTTAGATTTCAAGGAGCACTGTATGTGAATTTATGCACCACGTATGTAATAGCGTCTGTGTCACTGTGGTGTGTTAGGTAAAACCCACCTTCCAACCAAGAAGTCGTCGGTTCAATCCAGGCCACACCATCTGATACTTTTCAGCAGCGATTGGTGATGTGTATTTACGTTCTGAAGAACTTCACTGACTAAATATCTGCCGTTCGGAACCGGCGTTTATGGGCTTGTGGGCTTTCAAGAAGTCTAGTTGATCATTCTCCATATATAAAAATCCATATTTATTTACAGAAGAAGAGAAAAGGTTATTTTTGCTCAAGAGTACCTTGGTTTTCACGTTCTTTGTGAGACGTTTCAGGTTATCATATGTACAAGCAATAACTAAATTTATACAAATTTATAAAACGATGAGCATATTTTCAATAAAAAAATATTCAAACGTATAAAAATTATACTTTTAAATTAACCGGTTATTCGTGATAAATTAACCGGTTTATTCGGTATTCGAAACATTAAGATTTTGAGAAAACCGTAGTCGAAAAACCAAAAAAAAAACGGTTAAAACCGGTCAAATAATAACCGTCCGATCTCCATAAACCCAAACCACCGGTTTTTTTTTTGGGTTTTATTGGGTTTAATTACTGCTTTCAAGTTTCGTTCAAGACGACACTATTTTGTGTTTGTTAGTACAATTACGTTGTTTTAGTATTTATAATACAATATTGCACTCTTGTTGGATTCAAGGCGACATTGTGTACTGTGAGCTACTAAAATTCGCTGATCGGCCAGACTGCAATTACTTCGTTTGAGTCGTGCGGCCGGAATATAAAGACAGACACAATTAGTTATTCTTTTGAATGACAACGCTCGGCCTCACGTCGCAAGAGTTGTCAAGCAATTGTTAGAAACAATTAAATACCGCACCCGACGCGTTGCCCAAACATAACTCCTTCTGATTATTGGCTGTGTCGATGGATACAATATATTTTGATATGTCACCGAGTCACTTCTTTTGTAGAAATATGAAATCTCAAAAGAAGAGAAGTTTTTCGGAGACAGAGGCGGGGAAAAATTGTAAGCAGTAATATGTTTAATCTTTTTTTTTTTTGATTAATTTGTTAATTCATTAGCTTTCATTAGCTTAAATTTTAATTACTTTTTCTGTAAACAAATTACGAAATCCTTTAAATAAAAAACCCACCCTGGTTTTCTTAAATATAAAAGCCAATAAAACCCGGGTGGGTAATTGGGTTACCCAGTAGGCAGCACATCTGCTGAACAAACTTCTTTGCAGATAAATTGTGTTGGGTTCCAGTATACTGTAACATAGTGAGCAACAAGACTGCTGATGAGCTGGTTAGAGAGGGTGAAACGAAGTGTGTAGATTTGGTGGACTGGTCTGTACGACCCTCGATGAGTTTCTTTTTTGGTTCGGTAAATCTATGAGTTCATCAAGGAGTGCATGGTCGTGGAGGAATAGGGCAGACTGTAGAATCTCCTGGCTGATATAGCCCAAACTAGACTGGACAGAATGAATCTTGAAACTGGAAAGGGAGTCTCTTAGGACTCTGATAGGTTGTCTAACTGGGCATTGAGCTCTGAGGGCAGGGACTAGGTTTTGGACTCAATGATCCCTGTCTTCTGCAGATTGTATGGCAATTAAGGGGAGCCAGAGACGTTAAAACACAGCAGCAGCAATAAAATTAACTTTCATTGTCATCTGTTCTGTTCGTCATAAAAATATTTGTTACAGAAAAATATATTTCAGTGGTGATATTCAAGCTTTTCAAATGCACCAAAATAAAATCGCTTTTTTAAAATATTACTCGAAACAAAAATTATTTTTTACGTTTTTTTTATTTTAAATTTTATTTTGTATTGGTGTCACTAATATTTGTTTTGCTGGCTAAAAAATAGAAATTATTTTATATTTAGCAGCAGCAGCAAATATTGTTGCCCGGGCTTTTGCTGTGCTACCTTTAAAATAATTGTTTCCATATAAACGGATGTATTCTAATTTTGACATATTGCTGTCTGCTGCTTGCTGTCGGTAATGCGTTTAATGCTTAAATCGTAGCCAACGACAATGTTTGTCCTTTATCGCAGTGTGCTCAATGAACTTTCGTTACCAAAAGTCTAAGATAAATATCAAAAACTTCTGATTTCAAGAGAATGATGTCAGCTGCCATACGTCTCAAAGTGCTGAATTATTGAAATGTCGATTAAGGATAATGCTACTTTCGGAAATATATAGTAATATTTCTTGGTCTCTAAGAACGCGCGATTTGTCGCTACTTTATTTTACGGTATTTTTTTTTTTTGGTAGTACGTTAAGCCAACGTGCTATGCAAATAACTCTTGTCAGTAATGAAATAACAGCAGAAATATTTGAAAAAGCGATCAAAAATTGTACTGACAAGGTCATCTTGGTAGTCCACAATTACATAACTGTAATGGAATTTTACTTTAATTTAGAAATATTGCTGTTGTTGTTTTATTTTAAATTAAAGTTCATATGTTCTAATAGAAACCTATTTTACATTCAGTATACTGTGAGCACCAAAATTAAGTGTACATTCTTGTTCTCTAGAATTAAGTCTTTATTTCAGTCTGTTAAGGCTTTACAAAATCCCTAAAAACAACAACTAAAGTTATGTAACAAAAACGAAATTTTAACTAAATTTTACGCGTCAATAAAAAGTACATAAGAAAAACTATGCCATAAAAAAATGAAATAGATATACTCGTACCTCGTAAGTGATACTACTTTTTAATGGCAATCTTTTTTGCGGCATAGTTTTTTTCGTGTACATTTAATTTTGACGCGTAAAAAATAGGGTACCTTTCGTTTTTGTTATTATATAACTTAAGTTGTTGTAAGAATTTTGTTATTATTATATACGGATTTTGTTTATCTTTTGCTTATTTGTGCCTATGAGTGTGAGTGCGTACTTGTGAAAACAAAAGAGAAGAGCAGCTCCTTGCTTAAATTTGCCGTAGACTTCATTTTGACGCTCATAGTATATTCTTTTGTCCCTTAATTAAATATGAAACTCCACACACCTTTGAACACTTTATGGCAGACAATTTAAAGCAATTAGAATAGAAAAAATGGTAACAACAAAATATAATAAGCAAAGTGTTCAAAAAAATTATTTGATGTTATGCCTTCTTTCTCCCTCTCTCTCTCTCTCTCTCTCCTTATTATTATGTTTGCTTCTACTCTAAAAGGAGCGATAGAGAGAGAGAGAGAAAGAATAATATAAAATCAACAGTAAGTTGTTGTAGTTGATAAAAGCAAAAAATAAAATTTAAAAAATGGTGTAGAAAATAGAAGAGATTCAAAAACTTACTTTAAGTTTTGGTTCTGAAGTAACCACTACCATGTGATTATTGTTGTTGTAAATAATATTATTGTTATTATTATTGATATTATTATTGTTATTATTATTTAAAATATTATTATTATGAATGTTATTATTATTAAGTAATAGTCTTTGTTGTTGTTTTATAGTTGGTCTTACTGAAGGCGGCATTTTTGGTAAATTTCCCGATACTGGACGACAAACACAAGTCAACATTGTTGTTCTTTCTCTCTCTTGATTGAATTAAGTTCTTTTAAAAGTATATAGAGAGTCGAAGAGAATATATTATTTTATTGCGTGCGTGTTTAACTTAAATAAGGAAATTTTTTAATTTCTAATTAAATTTCAATCTCAAGATTTGTATTATTTGCCATCATATTTGTCTTTTTAAATTTTGTTGTTTTTGTAGAAAAACGTTATATAAACAGCCTTTTTAAATTTATTTTGTTCTCTCTCTCTCTCTTCTTTTTTTAAAGTATGTTGTTGTTGTTTTTGTGTGTGTTATTCTCACGAAAACGTGTTCAATTGTCACTCATTTCACTTCCGTTGTTTTATTGTTGTTCCTTCCTTTAGTAAAATTTGTTTAGTTTTGTGGAATCTTTTTTTCGCTCTTGTTTTTTCTCTTTTTTCTATTATTGTTGTTTATTCCCTGTCACTTTAAAGTGCTAAAGAATGTTAGTTAGTATAGTATACGTACATACGTATCAGTGTTCCCGCTATTGGTAGAATTCTATCAAAATTGGTAGAAAATTTGTCGATTGGTAAGATGATAGGCTAAATAGAATTTTGGTAGATTTTAACAGAAGTTTAAAAATTGAAAAATCACTACGTTGTTAAAATTTATTAATTGTTCGCAATCCTATTTGTTTTCTAGAAACGAAAAGCAGACAAACAGAAGAGTCTACGCAATTAGTTACTGGTTATTGTTATAAAAAACTGAACAACAAGAATAAATTTACTGTGAGTGTCAGAATAAAGTGTACATTTCCATTTTTTAGTTTTAAATTTGCCTCTGTGGTATGGTGGGTGAGACACCCGCCTACCAACCAAGAGGTTCTCGATTTAATCCGAGGTCAGACCATCTGATTTATTTATTATTATTATTTTTTTTTTGATTTCACTATTGCATGCACGGTTCGGAGCCGGCGTTAAACTGTAGGTCTTTTTTAATGAGTCTAAAAATAAAATCGTGTGTAGCTCATTCGCTGAGAGAAGAGAACTATAAACGAAGTACTTTCAGAACAATATTGTATTATCACGGTGAGGTTTTGGTAATAGCGTGGGAATGTTTGGTGGAATTTGATTTTCACACAAAATGCTATGAATGAAATAGATTATTTAAACATGCAAAGATCTTGATTTCTTTAACAACACAATGACAAGCACACTGCACGGATGGTTCCTCCTTCGGACTTCCAACCAACGGTATTATTTAACCCCGATCGAGCAGTTTCGGGAACATTTTGATCATAAAATTCAAAAAAGTGCAATTTGTAACAACAAGATATAAATGCTTTATAACAGAGGAATGACGAAAAATCTTATCTGAATTTTCAAAAAAAAAAAACCTAGTGGACTCTAATTCTCTGATACTAGACGCGGTTAAGTGCAAAGAAAAGAAACCGTATACCAAAATATTCTTCTTTTAGAATTGTTTTCTTATACACTTAGTAAAAAAGTCTCACAAACAGTGTAAAACAAATAATATGTTTAAATTTGTTGTATTTTAAGGTACTGAAATAAAAACTAAATTGTAGAAAATGAGGGTGTATACTTTATATTGCCGCTCACAGTATATCAACACATGCAAAAATATTGGTAAAAATTGTTATTCATATCAAAGTATGTATGTTTATAATGGTTTTCGAAAGTTGGTAGAATTGTATCGAGTTTGGTAGATTTTCTGAAACATTTTGGTAGAATTAAATTTTTTTTTAGTGGGAACACTGATACGTATGTGTGTGTATGCCTGTGTGTACGATGCACAACAACATCCAATTTTCTCAATAACGTTGATAATGATGTTGATGCTATTGAAGATGATGAGTATGCTGGTGGTGATTTCAATGATATTTTCAAGTGTTTCACTATTTTCAAATTGTATTCTCTTACTATTCTTTTTCTCTCTCTCTCTCTCTCTCTCTATTGGCATGTGGTTCCGTTAGTTTTTCTGTTTGTTTTTCTATCATTTTCCCATCGTTCTTTTACTTTTTTTACATAAAGAATGGTTTGGTAGTGTATGTATCTGTTTGTACGTGTGTTGTATCATATCCTGCCTTCACTTTACGAAATGTGAAAAGTGTTTGGAAATGTTTTGTATGTATGATGGACAGATAGAAGTGTGTGTGTGGGAGAGAGAGAGAGAGAGGAAGTTTAAGAGAATGTGTTCAAGTGTTCGTGCTGGCATGAACAGTGGGTGCTAAAGACTAATTCATTGGAATAAAATCACGTAAAAGTTGTATGGTATTTAATTCTGAACTAATAGTGCTATTTATTTCAAAGTAGACATGTACGCAGAGGAAATGTAAGCCATTCGAATATGATTAAAGTAAATTAAAAAATGCAAACATAAGCAGAGCTACAGTACGTTTATTATTGCATATTGTGTGATGGTTATAAAAATTATTATTTATGATACTTTTCCTAGAACAATACATCAAATACAAAATTTTAAACTGCTACGCTCACAAATTTAATTAACTTCAACGTATTGGGCATGATTGTAAAATATTTTCTAAAATACTACGATAACTACGGTCAATAATAACTTTATTAGTTGATTATTTTAATATGTAATATCTTATAATATCTTATATAGGTATAATTAAAAGCCTAACACGTTTTTTTTCTTGAGACCAACACGCAGTGGCTAACCTCTACATGCAGAGCATTGTGCCTATACTACGTTTTTAGGAAGGAGAATAGAGAGAATAGTTTTTATGAAAGTTCAATTTAAACTTATTAATGTTGTAAATGGCAGGGAGGACTTTCACAGGAAGATTGTTCTTCAAACGAACAGTGCGACTAAAAAACGAATTCTTTCTATGCGTTGTGCGCTTCACTAAACAATCTGCTACATAGCGATGCGCCCTACGAGAAATACGAGTACTACATAAGACTATACCATATGATTACTAGAAATTAATTCCTTAATTTCGTCACGACATATTCCGATATAGTAGAGATAGAAGAATAAAACACACGCCAGATTGTAACGATCCTCTAAAGAATCGATAGAATCATTAATGAGTATCTTCGCTCTCTCCTTTAAAGCACCGGCTCTTACAAGAGAGTTGTATTCCAATCTGGTCGTATATAGGCTTGTAAATATTGAGATCATCAGATGGGGTGAAGTACTGAGGAACTTCAATGCTTCTTTCGACACTCGAAATATGTGATCGTTCCAATGAATGTCGTGGTGAATGCTCATACCCAGAACATCAAAGGGATCTGATTCCTTAATATCTGAACGTTTGTGTGTTAAAAACAGCATTGGGTCTTGTGTGCATTATAATCGACTCCACTCGGAGATTTTCACCAGGTATGAGTGTGCCATTTATATTCATCCTTTTCGCTCCAATCTCCAAGAGGCTCGGCCTACGATCAAAAGAATAACTGTCTTCCTAAACGCATGTTGCTTTGAAGTACGGCAATGTCATATGTTCCCAAACGCAACCATGCAAACTTTGACAATGTATTGCATTCCTAAAGTCATCTTCTTCCTAGCTTATGTGCAAACAAACGCAACTAGAGCATTATCAAAATTCGCAACGCGTTGGCCGAAAGAGATAGTTAAGAATTTTAGTTAAAATACAAATTTTAGATAAAAATTTAAAGTTTTGCCAAGTTTACAGTGATAATGCATTTGATTTGCAGTATTGCAAAGTATCACTGCTTGATTTAAACACTGCTTTGGCGTTGTATAGAGACGTTTAGGAAGGCAGCCAGTATGAATGACACATGTTGCTCTCATCTGCGAAAGAGTAGATAGGATTGGAAGTGAGAGGAAGAAATATTAGAAAAAAGTGGGAGAAAGAACAGAGCTTTGCGGTACCTCAGAGTTTAACCTGAAGTCGTCAGATAAGACCCCTTCCATAACTACTCTTATAGAGCGATCTTTGAGAAATCTCAATATAAATCGAGAGAGTACTACCGACACCACAAGCGTAAAGTTTCGAAATGAAAGCCTCATGCCAAAAGGTCACCTGAAGAATGGCCCTTGCGAAAACCGTACTGACGATCGCTTAGATAATCGTTAATCATACTCTCGATAGCTTTAGAGAGTGCGGAACAAACTGCTATTGGGTGGTAATTCTCAAGGTTCTTAGCCTCGCCCTTTTTTAGGGATTGGCGTTACATTAGCAACCTTTCAGCATGCACTGAAATGGTGAGCTACTAAACGCGCAAGCGTCGAAGAGCATTGCTGCAAGCCCAATGCTAGAATGCCTTCCAGCCCACATGACTTATTAACGTTGGGATTTTTGCAATATAATTTATAATTTTACCAAAAATATGAAACCTGTTACAAAATAAGAAGGAAAATGTCTATGCTAAGAAGTGACTTTAGTTTTCAACTGGAAAATTATGAAAACTTAGGACCTTGTAGTGAAAAACTCTAGTACCATGGTTTCATAGATTTAAGTGTTGATTATTTCCAGTTGGTTGGCCCAAATATACAATTATTTGATTAGATTATAATGCTGATTCCGATTGTTAAAGCCTATATATTTATATTTGTCGCTGAAGAACTAGAATTTCGTTACGCTTGAGCAGAATTTTAGATATGAAATATGAATTTTCAACAACTGCCTACCAAGCAGGGTTGCTAGCCCACTGGGTAACCTAATAAAATTTAATTTACGTACATATTGGAAGTACAAATTAATTCGGTCCGTTTTTTTAGCTCGATGAGTGTATTTTAAAAATTAATGAATTGATTAATTAATGAAAATATTGTCTATCACTGCTTACACCCAATTCACACAATGACTTTAAAGGTACGCCGTTCTTAAATTCTATTTTAAATCTGCTTCTAAAAATCAACTGCATTTACATCGTGATTTTTAAATCATAACTTTTTTCTTGATTTTTGAACAATAATTGCTTTAGTTTACAAAGAACAAAGCAAAATGGTGAAAACGAAAATAAACGTAAAGGAAAATACAAAAAAGTTATCAAAAACAGAAATCGTGTCTTTTTCTACCCGTCTTTCTTCCCTACTCCTCTCGCCGTCAAGCAAAAAAGGCAGGATTTAAAGTCATGTTGAACAATGGTGAACAGGGCGAATGCGGTAAGATAATCCCATTTGATCGTTTTTAAATACTTTTTGGCAATTTTAGCGACGTGAGGTTAAGAGTTGTCTTATGGTATATAAAAATAACATGTTTGTTCTTATATTTAGTTTTTCTTGTAATTCTTGATTCATATGAAGTAATTGCAGTCTATACCGATTATCGGGTTTTATCAGCTCGTAGTACACAACGCCCTCTTGATCCCACCAAGAGATCAAAATTTATTAATTATTAATAATAAAACAACATAATTGTACTAAACTAATAAAATTTACTTTAGAATTGCACGAAATTTAGAAGTAGTTTGGTGATCAAGGTTTTTTTTATAAAACCCAGTTTCTTTGCCAACCCTGCTACTAACCAATAGGTCCTTGGTTTAATCCCAGGCCAGATCATCTAAAAATTTTCAATAGCGGTATCACTACGAAAAACCTCTCTAACTAATGCATCTGTTGTTAGGAGCCGGCGGTAAAAAACTGTAGACTCCTTTCATAGAGTTTCCCCTTGTTCCGTTTGTAATGTTGCGAAAATTATGTGTGTGTACGTAAGTGTGGTATCCAATTGAAATTTAAGTAATTTCAAACATATAAAAAACGTTTGGAATAACTCAAAATAGCTTCCCTTTACCTGAAACTTATTATGCAGAAGCAATAAAATTCACTTTCTTAATCGAATGAAGCTTATTCGTTCCTATGTTCATATTATATTTTTAAATCAAAGTTTAGTTTTATTTTTAGCAATTGAAACTGTCAACGATTCTGATGAATTTAGTATACATATATAAGCTTATAACTTAGTTTAGCTCTCAAAGAAATTTTCACTTCTAAATAGCAATAGCGCTGAAAACTTAAAAAAAAATATTATATTCAGCAGTTTTCTCAATTTTAATTACGTAGTATCGTGTAAACACCATGATTCTCAATCCTAATTGGGATAAAAATCAATAAATTAGTCACATCGTGGATGTTTACAACATATGAGGGGGTACTATTTATATTTCGGGAACTGGTAACACTAATGTCAGTAGCTAAAATCTGGCAATACCATAATAAAGTTTGACATTTTTTAGCATAAACGTACTCACAACGTTTTCATGCACAAGTGCTATTTGTTTTGATTGCAGTGAGTTAGGAAAATCCATTTGGCCAAAAAATAAAAATTTCAAGAGAAGGTTTTCATTGGATTGTTTTTTACAACTTTCGCAGTGGATTATCTCAACAAGAGTGTGTCGCTGAACTCAGTTCTTTGTATGACGATAAATCACCATCAAAAACCACATACTGCTGCTGGTATAGTGAATTCAATCGTGGTCGTAGTTTGATCGCCGATGAATTCCGTAAAGGTAGTCCAAAATCGGTTGTTGTGCCACAATACATCGATGCAGTGCGTAAACTGATAATGCAAGATAG
Source organism: Wohlfahrtia magnifica (assembly GCA_023159175.1). Classification (NCBI taxonomy): domain Eukaryota; kingdom Metazoa; phylum Arthropoda; class Insecta; order Diptera; family Sarcophagidae; genus Wohlfahrtia; species Wohlfahrtia magnifica. The sequence goes on from JAKWBJ010000484.1 coordinate 5,191,584, forward strand.
TCATGTGACATATTGTGAGATAGAGGCATTCTTGTATATTAGTTCCACTTCAATACAAACGATTTTGCGTGAACACTTAGTTGTAAAAAAATGTGTTCTCATTGGATGCCCCATAATTTGTCAATGGCTCAAAAAATGCTCGCTTCGTAAAACCAATCGCCGAATACGAATCATTCCATCATGACAATGCGAGCTCTTACAGATCTCGTCAATCAGGTGAATTTTTGGGCAGTCAAAACAGAGGATTGATGTCTGATTCCGTACAGTGCTGATTTGGCACCCAATGACTTCTTCTTGTTACCAAAAATCAAGGGTAAACTGTATGGTCAACGATTTACGAGTGCCGAGGAAGCAGTTGAAGTGTTCAAAAATCATGTCTTGAAGATGTTTTAAGAGAAATGGGAAAACTGCTTTGAGAAATGGTTTGAACGATTGCAAAAGTGTATTGATCATCAAGGGGAAAAACATATTTGTTGTTATTTGCTATTCCCGAAATTGAAGTAGTACCCCTCGTATATTGTAACGAATTTAAAGGGCTCGTAATTTAAAGAGTATTACAAAATCCGATTTGAGAAAATATAATTTTCAATAGTTTTTTGTTGACAAATATAAACGAAGTGGTATCTGCTCACAAGCAAATAGAGTTAGTCCATCGTAGCCTCCCTTAACATCTAAATTTTTAAACGAATCTAATTGCAATTTAGTTATAAATGTGTACTATTACTTATTTTATTAGCTACATCACTGTGCCATGACTGTGTACTTGTAATGAACGCACGAGTATACCATATAAGACACTTTGTTTTAAAGTGTTGCCAATGACAACATTGACAGCAACAAACATTCAGGTTTTTTATGCGATATTTTAACGATTTTTACCAATTTTTTTTGTTTGGGCAATTAAGCAAGGTTTTAATAGGTTTTCAAGAAAAAAAAAAAAAGAAAAAAAATGAATTTTAAAGCCTTTTAAAAATTTATTTCTTAATTTAATCGTAGTTTTTTGAGAAGGATAGCAACAGCAATAGTTCGTCATGATTTATTTCTGCTTAAATTCTTATTATACACACTTTCGAAGCCTTTCAAATATTTTTAAGAATATTTTAGTATGTTTTCTTTTAGAATTTCCAAAATAAATCTAAATTTGTATTTTCGAATAGCACATCTTTAACTTATATTTCCCACGTTATAAACCCTCGTTTTATTACTTTCAGGCTTACATTAGTGCCGGCGTGTGAGTGTGTCTAACGAAAGAAATTATCTGGGTAACATGTTCTGGCTAGAAAAAATTTACATCAGGTTGTTATATTTCACAAGTACAAAAGGATTTTCAAGAAAAAAATCTTTAAAATCTACCTGCTTTTTAAACAAAACATTTCTTACATTCTTTAAAAGAATTTGAAGGTAATTTTTCCTTTTTGTTTTAATTATCCTACAGGTAGTGTAGGTTTTATTTAATTCACAGTTTGCTTATAAAACACCGACGGCGGTGTTTCAGTACAGAGATTAGTTCACAACAACTTTGAGATCATAAATCTTGTAGTCTCCCATTGAAAATTTGTTTTTCTTATAAAGAACACGTTTCGTTGTACAATTCTCACATTCTCTTGGGAGTTTTTCTCAAATTATGTTTTTGAAAAATATCTCGATATTAAGAAAAACACACAAAAAAAAAAAAGAAAAGAAAACACGTGCGATCAATTGCGCTTTGACAGTAAAACTGATTTATAAAAAATTTTTGAGCAACTATTTCAAGGAATACCATGGCAACGTAAAGGAAGAAACATGTTGCAGGTATTTTGTTGCTTATGAGCTAGACATAATCAGAGGCAGAATGCTTTCAAAATGTATTAATATAGTTTGTTATTGTATTTTGATATTTTCAACATGTTGCAGGTGATATTTTTTAATAAAAAGATAATTTGTATGTAGTTTGTGGTATTTCTTTAAAAATTCTCTATGAGTTTGATGAGTTTATTTGTCTATTTTCGGTAATTTCCTTATTTGAAAAGAAAATGTTTTTAGTTATTAATGACAATTGCAGCATGTTGCTGTATTTTTTAGCAACTCAAAAATAAAGCAAATGTGACAAGTGTATCTCAATGACATTTGTTTTACGTCTTCTCTTGAAAGGTAACTTGATGGTATGCTATGCCAAGATTAAGGAAGAAAATATCATTATATGTTTGAGGATAAAAAGTGATGTTTTAACAATTTTTAAAATTTTTGTTTTTTCGAAATTTTGTTCTTTTGCTCTTCTTTCTCAAAATTTTTTAAATCTTCTTCCTATTCTTTTCCTACCACATATTTTGTTTTTGGATATTTTTATTAAAATTTTTCGAACTCAATACATAGTTTACTTCTCAGTAATCAATTGCGTCAAAATTGAGTTTAAATTATTGAAACTAAAATCATCGCTGATGATATACCGCATTGTCTACTGAGAAACTATGCATACACGATCGTAGCTTATCTAAACAAATAGACCGATGGTATTTATAATGATGTTACTAAAGCAAACACTCCTTACTTATATATTCATACTTGATAAAACCCGGCATTCTTCGCTAATCCAACCTTAATTATTATCTTAGTTAAAATTTTTTCAATTTTTCCCTATTTTTTCCCCTTCCGATCTAAATCTTATCATTTGAGAAAGCTTATAGTTCCTTCCAGAAAGACACTATAGGATCTGCCTTTTAGGTATATACAGTCTTCAAACAAACACACATTTATTTTTATTTTGGGTCCGCAATCTAACGTTTTTTTTTTCAACTAGTGCTTATTTCGTGAATGGTAACACTTAGCTTATGTCTGATTTGACAGATAATATAGTTTTATCCTTCCGCTGAACGAAAATCATAGTAATGTTGCAAAATGTGTGCGATGTGTTCAGATCTTGGCTGGTATGCAAAACAAGCAAAATTGTCGCACGCATACATTGAAAAGCCGATACACTCAAGACGAGTCACTGTTTGGTGCGGATTTTGGTCCAGAGGCATTATTGGGCCATTTTTCTTCGAAATGAGCAAGGAGTGGCCCTTACAGTCAATGGCGATCGTTATCGGGCCATGTTGAACGAAATATTGTTCACAAAAATTGAAGAGGAGGATATTAGCAACATTTGGTTTCAACAGGACGGCGCTACGTGCCACACAGCCGAAGCTGCACTCGATGTTTTGCGCCCTGTTTTTGAAGATCTCATTATTAGCCGCAGAGCTGATGTCGTTTGGCCACCTCGGAGCTGCAATTTGACACCGTTGGACTATTATTTATGGGGTGCCGTCAAAGATAAGTGTTACGCCAACAATCCAGAGACAATTGACGCTTTAAAGGACAATATTCGTGAAGCCACTGGTGAAATACAGCTGCACACAATCGATAATGTGCTTAAAAATTGGACCGATCGTGTAGACTACTGCATGGCCAGCCGAGGCAGTCATTTGAATGAAATTATTTTCCATTATTAACCGGAAGGATTATACTTTCAAATAAAAGAAGAAATTTGAGAAAATATTCAGTAGTTTTTTTTATAGCATTTTCAAAAAAAAAAAAAAAAAAATTATTTGGCGGACCCTTTATATAAGTAACACATGTATATATAGCTTATTATTAAGTATGCTTTCTGCAATACGCGTTTTTTGGATGATGTGGATAGACAACAAAACTTTAATTGTTACCGTTATACAGATATACAAAATACCATATTAAAGTGAAGTTGCTACGGCCACTTACACAGTATCGCCCAGTTACTGGCCGATGATGTGTGTTGTTAACGACGTTGTTTGTTTCAATATTTACGTTCTATGTCTCACTAGTCCAATTCCGCCCGCTTTTTGACTAATGATTGGTATTGACTATTAAGCTATTTGGACAAAATTCAGAAGCTTACACTTTAACCCTTCTCAAGACATACAGAAATCAATCTTTAGTTTGTATGGGAGGTACCATGCCCCCTTGTCCGATTCTCCCAACTTTTTGGCTTATAATTTTTATTGACTACGAAGCTATTTGGTCCCAATAAACTCTTACTGTTACAATGTTGAAGATATAGACAAGTAAATATTTACTTTGTATGGGCGTGGCACCGCCCAGTTAGAATTTTTGGAAATGTATATTGCCTATAGTTCCTTTCGGACATGTAGACTGATACTATTAAAATATAAATAAAATCGGTTCAGCCGATTATCTGTCTATAAGGCATAGACAAACACACATACAGGTGCTTTATAGTAATTCAATAGCTATGCGTTATTTTTCACAATTCATGTTCTTTATATATTTTTCTTTTTTTGTTTGCTAATGACGCTTAATTTTAAAGCAATAAAATCTTGGGTTTGGAACTCCTTATTCACTACGCCATTGGCCAAAATCTTTACATTTGTAAACATTTAGACAATTGGACTTAAGCCAATCGACGCCATCAACATCAGAATCACGATTGACAATTCTCAATAGTTTCTGTCAACGCTTATCTGTCGACTTATCCTACTAAGTAGGTAACATATACGGAAGAACATAAATGTTTTGCTTATTTAGTTTTACAACCAAATATCTCATCCCATCGTCCTTTCACATACGAGTATAAGGATAATTGTAAGCATTAATTGCTCATGCACTGTTGCTGCCCTTCAAAATCTATGCTAAAACAAATACAATATGTGGTATAATTAGGCATCTATTACATTTTGTTCTTATCAGTAGAATACCAATATATTCGTATGTATCATATTACCTCATTATGTTACAATTCATAGATAATTGCTCATGAAAAGGATCTCAAATAAAAAACCACAACCTTAGCACTCATTAAAATGTTGACATTCCTGTTTTTATGACTCACATTAAAAATGAATGAATGCAAAACCATTAAAAAATTATTGGAATAATTTAAACAAGTCTATAGTCTGTCTGGTGTCCCAATGTCTAGACATTTAATGTCAATAGAGCTGCGTAAAAACGACATACGAATTGGCAGCATGTGTACAAACATTTAGCCATAAATGATAGCTAAGCAACATGTTTAAGAAGACATAAGTTTACCAAAGATAGTTTGTAGGAACTTGTGTGCTTGCTAATGTTAAAGCAGTGCCAGATGAACTTCCAACAAGATGGTGATTCGAAATCTAAGAGATAGTCCAATAAAATTTGCCTGAATATATATTTTTTTTCGCTAGGACGAAACTTCTTGCCCTAGAATTGGTACAAAAAATTTAGTACCTTTGTACAAGCGAAAAAAGGACTTTTAACGTAATAACTTCTTTTTTAAACTATAAAACTCTATAAAAAAAAAATCTAAAAAATTGGTACATAATTAGCCCTACATAACATAACTGCAATTGACATACATATTTGCTTAATAATCTGAAGAAACTATGAACTCAATTTGTTCATCATCGAACATTCTTCTCTTATTTGATTTAAAAGATAGCCTAAACTAACATTACAGTAGTACATATCACTTTGTCCAGGACTAGAACCTTTTACAACAGTTTACTTGCAGGAATCGAAGCCTGCATCAGTGAACTAACTAAGCCTTTTTTCTAATCTTATATAATCGTAAAATGTTTTTTATGCAATAGTTTCTGAATGATGAATAACTCTCAAAACTAAGCAATTTCCGAACAAGCCTCGCTGAAACAAATATCAAGAACAAAACAGTCAGCCAAGAGGTATAAGTGATGAATAAACACAAGTTTTTGGTGTGACTTGGTGTAGTGGTTAGAGTGCCTGCATACAACACAAGCGGCACATGCACGAATACCCAGCAGAGGATATGACGAACAAAATTTAACTGCGGCTTTCAAGTGTTAAATTAAGAGATTTCATCTCCCCTCTGGACAAATCCATCCAAGGACAAGTCTACATCCCGCGAATTATTGGAGAAAACGCGATTTATCGGGTGGGACATTTAAAGGCTTAAATCTAAAAATGCAATAAAAAAAACCGTTTGAAATTTTGCCAATTTTTTTTTTTTTTGTTGTGAAGTACAATTGTTCCGGTTAGAAATGAAATATTATTCCATTCATATGGTTGCCACGGCTGTCCTCACAGTACCACATTTGATCGGACCAATTTCCGAGAATTTTTTCGAGTGTATGTTGTTGGCTTCAAATGCTCAATTGTCACTGGTTTGTCGGCATAACACTTGTCTTTAACGGCGACCCACAGAAAATAGCCCCATTTACATTACCATTTCGGCTAATTAAACGGCCAACAAAGGTTTGACGCAATAAATCGATTGTCACATGAGATGTTTGGCAAGTTCCACCATCCTGTTCAAACCAAACATCGTTCACATACCACGAAGAGCGGGCACAAAAAATCTGTTATCATGATGCGATGGGTGTCTCCATTGGCCGTAATGGTTGCACCGTCCCCATTTTCAAAGAAATATGGGCCAATGATGCTTCACAAGCCGCACCAAACAGTTACTCGTAACGGGTAGATTGGCTTCTGTAAGATTACGTTTGGGTTTTCTTAGCCACAAATAAGCAAATTTTGCTTATTAACGTTCCCACTAAGGTGAAAATGAGATTCATCCCAAAAGATGGTTTTTGAATTTTTTTTTACAATTTCCGACCAATTGTCTTTGTTTTGGAAATAAATTTCCAATAAATCTGAACGTTGCTCAAATTAATCAAATTCATTTCTTTCAGTGTATTATATGCTGAATTTTGTGACACAATAGAATGACATAAGTATTGCCAAATTCGAAATAACCGCTGGTTCAAATTACCACCACCATCACTTAGCGAGGATTTTCACCACTACACAATCGGTTTGAGGCGAGCTACAATAAACTAAATCATTCTTTTTTTTCCCCCGTCACTCCTCTAGGGAGCATATTGGCTTTCCACAAAGCGTTCATAGCTTTGTTTCAGTTTCTTTAATCAATTTGATCTTTTAAGCTAAGTAGATGATTAATCTTCTGTAACTTCCTCTATATGATATTTCCGTAGTGGTGAAGATCCTTGCTAATTGATGGTGATCTTTACTTTAGCACTGCAATTATTTCCCAATAGGTGGTGTTTCGCCAGAGGTATGCGGGAAGGTCAGAGGGGCTTCTCCTTTATTTTTCTTCTTTTTTTTTAGATGGAGTTGTCTGGAGGGAAGTTGACCCCTCTTTATTAGACATTCAAAACCACAATTAAATTTTTCTTCGTCATGTCCTCTGCTGTGGCTTGAACCTGGTTGGTTTGTGTTGTTATGCGTTCGCTCTAACCACCACATCATGCCACCCCTAAAATTAAATCATGTACTAAGCTTGAAATCAACTGATTAATGAAACTGAAACTAGGCAATGGATGCCTTGTGAAAAGCCATATGCTTCCAAGAGGAGTAATGGTAAAATACAACAGTTTTTTATTTCTCTTAACGTGTTCATCAGTTTTTGAAGTACCGGAGCGTCTACAGCGATAGTTATGACTTACATCGTCTCGATCTTCTTGAAAGACGGCGTCTGTATGCATCTACAAAACTGATAAAGTGACAATATTTGTTTTCACCCGCCAAATAAAATTATTTTAGCTTGAAGAGCCGTAAAGTAAGTTAAAACTTTCATTGCAACACCAATAATGAATCAAAGTAATAACGTAACTAATATGATATAATTTAATTGCCTTCAGAAGTAGCCGAAGAAAAACACATGTGAACAAAGAAAAACCAAAATATAAGTTTTTTCCCTAAAATTTTAAAATTTATAATTAATAAGACGGGCAGCACGGACCGTGAAACAAATTATCACCTTTTAACCTTATCTTCTTATTAGTTGGCCTGAGTTCAATAATTTTGTAGCACTGAAAATGGTTAGATGACTTTAGTATTGAATATTGCTTAGCTAAAGTGATTATGTGATTTTCGGTAGCTATAGAATATGTTTTTTCTAAGCCTATGAACCATGAGCCAAAGCCAACGTCAAGATCATTAAAGTACAACAAATGCGCTGGCTCTGACTGGTTTGATGGATGGAAATTGGAGATTCAGCTTTTAACGCATGCAAGGAAGAAGCCATCATACAGGCAACGCAAAAAGTTGTGGCCCATACTCCTACGGATCTGTTGCTTTAAATATTACCGGTTGCTTTTTAGAGGTTCATAACTTTGAGTTGGCAATAGTGCTTTACGGTTGGTTGCTTTTTGTTAAGTTTGGTCTGACATTTCCATCTGGTTATATTTTCACCAGAGCAACGCTTGTAAATTCTTGAAATTTTTTATCAAAATAATAGTTCTGTTCATTAAACTCATCGTGCACTTCGGTTAAATGGGTTTCGGTTGCATTTAAAGTTGAATGGGTACGTAAACAAGCGGTATTATCACATTTAGAGTGAGGATAATCCACAAGCTTAAGTCGAAACAACATTACATCCACAGAATATTTTTGTTTGGTGCGCTTTATAGGGTGGCGGAATTATTGGTCCATACCACCTTCCTCAAAGAGTTTCCGGAATAAGCCTCATGTGGCGGCCACATTGTTCCGATTTGAGTTGTTGATATTCCCGCTAAGTCTTAGCGTCATAGCTTGACATTTGCAAAAGCTACGTAGCCAAGAGTACAACTCTCTTTATGTGTGTTGGCGATTTTTTACAATTTTAGAAATGAATTTAAATTTACAACAACGAACTTGTATTAATTTTGAGTAAAAAACTGATTTAATGGTGCGCGAACATTGGAAATGTTGGAAAAGTGTTTCGGCAACGATTCTCTAAAGAAGACGGTAGTTTACCGGAGGCACGAGCAGTTCAAAAGTGGTCGTGAGTCAATTGAAGATGATGAACGCAGCGGCAGACCATCGACATCGAAAATCGATGGAAACATTGATAAAGTGAATGTTGGTCAATAACCCCTGCTGTAGCAGCAAAGTTGGTGCCAAAAGATCTCAATTTCATGCAAAAAAGAGACTGAGTTCAGATCACAAAAGACATGATTTGCAAGGTTGAATCCGATCTCACATTCACCAAAAGGATCATTACTGGAGACTAGACGTGGGTTTACGAGTACGACACGCAATCCAGACATCAGCCAAGTGAATGGCGTTCACCAAATGAGCCAAGACCAAAAATAGCACGCCGTTTTCAGTCAAAGAAAAAAGCAATGCTCACGGTCTTCATGGATTACAACGGTGTAGTGCATCATGAATTTTTGCCAGAAGGCCAGACAGTAAACAAAGAGTATTATTTGGGCGTTATGAGACGTTTGCGTGAAACAATTCGCCGAAAGAGTAGTATTTTGCACCATGATAACGCTCCGTCGCACAGTATCATCATTATTCGAAATGACGAAAAATGCAACAAATACCATCCAGCAGCCACCGAATTAACCTGATTTGACACCCTGTGACTTCTTTTTGTTCAATCGATTTAACCATTACGGGGAACGTGTTTCAGCAACCTAGAGGAAATAATGGAAAAATCGCTAGAAACACTGATGTACATACCGAAAACCAAATATTAAAATGCTTTGGATCCAGCGCTGGCATAAGTGTGTTGCAGTCGATGGGGATTACTTTGAAGCGGATAATATAGATTTAGAGGAATGAACTGATATTTTTAATTTTCTAAAGAAATTCCGGGAACTTTCCGATCAAGGTGTCTTTGTATGTCTTTAAAAACGATGATGGTCATGGTGAACGGTATAGGGACATGCCAAGAAATTTTTTTTCGTACCTCAATTAGCTGCTATTAATCTTGCTGACATGTAGTTACACAGTGTGCACTACAGTTGCTTTACTTAAAGGAACTCTTGATAAAAGAGTAATTTGATGTAATAGTCCAATTGGCCACCAAAGCGTAAGATTTGGCCCCATTAGATTTTTTTTTTGAGGTTATGTATAGTCACTTATCTACGTCTATAAATCAGACACAATTTAACACCTAAAAATCAAGATTTGAAGAGTTATTGGTGAAATACGGCTGCATATGCTGCGAAAAGTTTGTGAAAATTGGTATTTCAGATACCGTCATACAATGTCACACAATTTTCTATCCAAAAAAGCCCGTTTCATTAATATTACGAATATATTTCTTTGTTTTATTATGATCTAAACTCGTTTTGTGCATCATACTGTATAGCAGTTCATTTGAATGTAGCTCATTACTCCAAGCTACGAGTATTATCTTTTATTTTAATAATTTTCTTATCTTATAAATTTTTTAAATTTCATTACAGCATAACACTGCAGCCTCTCTTTGTCATTTGATGACATATTTTCTACGAGTATAAGTACTTTTTCGACCCAAGCGCTTCTAGCAGATTAGATGTCTGTGAAGCAAAAATAAAAGAAAAATCTATTCTAATGGCCGTAGCTTTTAAATGCTATATTGGTATGTGTATGCGTGCAATTAAATCTGTGTATGACATTCGCTATTCAATCCTTTGAACTGTAAAACTCTACATGACGCTTTAAGCTTTTCGCATAAAAGAAAATAATATTTTGACGTTGACATTTATGATGAGTCAACACAAACCAACATACGAACGATTATAGGAAAAACAATATATTTATCTGTCGGCATAACATAATTTAGTCCTTTTAATATGTGACAATACAAAAGGATTTGTTAAATATGTTGCTGCCACATTCCAGCTTTCGCATCGTGGCGGTGGTATTTAATTGATTTTCTTTTGCTCGAAATAGATCTGATCTGTGCTCTCTGTGAACTGTTTCTTTTGTTTTGTTTGTCAAGATATTTACTCGTATTTTTGTTAATAGTTTGTAATTATATTGTTTCGCCCCCTGCCCTCTCCAATACCTATCAACTTGTCATTAACTTGTTGTATAAACATAAAGAAATAAAAGATATTTACATGCTATTAGCGATTGCAAATGTAATGCTTTGGCCTTTGATTTGAATATCATGACAAGCAGTGCAATGAGGACACATATCTGAGAGCATGATTTTGATTTTGATTTTAAGGAGTAGAGAGAAGCGCAAAGGGTATTTAAATCCTTATTATATTTTTAAGTATCTATTTAAATATCTATTCAATGAAAAATAAATAATAAAAGAATTTCGAAATGCTGATTACAAAATCCCACAGAGCAAAGACAGGCAGTACATTTCTGCTATGAAATACATTTTTAATTGCAGCCTTGATTTCGTATTCATTTCATTGCTGTCACAAAAAATAACGAAATATTTTATAAAAAAATAAAAGAAAACTTGAATACAAATTTCTTTTTTGTTAAAATTGTTTTGGTGGCTTATTTGCTTAATATTAGCAAATTACTGAATACTCTTAAAATTTAATTTCTACCACCACCACCACTACTCCTTGTAATAAATGGGTCATAAGATTTGTTTTGACGTTGCAACCAATTTGTTTGTGTGCCTCTCGTAAGCTGTGTCCTTCGCATTATCGGAAATGTTTTTGCCTTTACTAGTGTTTCGTTATATTCTTCTGTTTTCGTCAGTTTGTCAGTTTGTTTGTCCGTGGCAGCTAACTGCAGCAAGTTTATGAATTGTAATCCTTGGAGTCTTACCGTTTTTTAGTTGATTGGCTTGTCTTGTTATAAATGAATGGCTGGCTGTTACAATACCGAATCCATATATTCATGCATTTTCTATATAATTGTGGTCTTTCTCAATTTCCTATTGTTGTTAAAAAACGTTCTTTTCTCTTCTTTTTTTTACCCCCAATTCTTTTGTATTATTGCCCTGCAATGACATTGATGAACTATTTATGTTCTTTCTTTATGGTGTATACATATGAAATTGCTTTTTTAAAATACGAGGGTAATCTGAAGAAGTCAACGTAAAAAATTAAAGCAAAAAAGTTACTGTACACTATAAACACTATACTATACTGTACACTATACACTGTTATATTGTTACGAAATAAAAATGCCTAAAAAGAAAATACAATACATCAGGAATTGTGTTGTGGGATTTTTGTCCATTGGTTTGTGTCAAGGTCGATAATGTGTTACCCTGGTAATGCCGCACTGATTTGTGTATTTTATGCTATTGCTGTACTGATTTGTGTATTTGACGGCATTGCCAATTCGACCATCTTGGGGTAACACAATCTTACATGCTTAAAAATAACGGATATAAAATAGAGGATATGGGAGCGTTTGTGACATTTCCAAACTCTACGCAATTAGGTATATAAGGGGACTATTTTGCCTATGTCGATGTAGCTATCGTTTTGCAGTCATAAAGTAAATTCCTGTTAAGGCGTAGGTAAAAGTGTTATATAAACGAATATTAAGTGCAAAATAAAGTTGCTGTATTAAGATAAAGTGTAATTGTGTAGAAAGTGTTCAAATAAAAAAACTGTATAAAAGAACAAATTCGCTGCATTATTTTATTTTACGCAATACAAAAGAACTCAAACGTTTTAAAAGGTTAACAATACTTATATTCATTCACGATTCTTAATTCCATTCCACCTTTTTCCTGCTCGGAAAGCCTTTATATCTATCTGTCTACTTCAAGTGTAAGCGGCCTTTCTTCTAACTTGTGAATTTAAATCAATAGCATATCGGGTAACATCTCTGGGTGGTCTTCCTAACGCATGGCTTATATCTATCGCCAATTCCTTTTCAGTAATTCAAAATTAATTTGGCTGATAGGAGAGTGTAAAATTGTTGTACGTTCGCCATATATTTTATACATTAATTAAAGAGATTTACACACTATGTTGTGTTGGTCGATAGCTCGACGAGCTTTTATGGTCCGGTTTGAAACACCAGCAGACGAGCATAAAAGCGATGTTTTCATACTACCCAAGCAGCAAAAGTAGTTCACCGTCTGGAATTTGATGTTTCGGATGGACAATGGACTGTTGTATTTTTTTTTTTATATATTTTACGAAAATCTGGTTTGGGAATTAAGGATCAATTAGACGTGACTTTGCATAACGTCACAGTTGCAACAATGTGTTCGATTAGTGGTGACATACCATAATGCCATAACCGACCAATTTGATTTTGGTTGTCTCGTTTATGGTTAGGGTTAGGACGTTATGTTCGTCGCGTTTAATTGAAATAAGCAACTTGTTTGCAAGCAATCTAACCTACAACAACAAGACAAGCAGAAATGCAGTAAACAAATAATGGAACCTACAACAACAAAGCAAGCCGTAAGCGTAAGAAACAATATAAACTGCAAAAACAACAACAGACAAAATAAAAAGAAACCGGTAGATATTTACATTTAAAAGGCTTCATAAGAGGTAAATAGAAAGAAATGTATACAAGTTGCGTTGCAACTATGACGCAAAAGAACGAGAAGTTCGAGAGCTTTCGAGGTGTCATTTGTTTAGCTATATAAAAAGCACATCGATGCCAACAGCAGTCAGTTTAATTGGTATAAATTCAGCATTACGAGAGTCTATTGGTGCAAACTCAGTGTGAAGAGAGTTTTGTAATTAAACTTTTGTTGAAGAGGTCGTGTTCGAACATAACTTGCGACAACGATCGGTTTAGAAGGTCTTTAGATAGAAAGACCTGATAGTTGTTATTGTTTTACACACAGAGTATAAACAAAGAGTAACTAAGAGATAAATAGTTATTGTTTGTAAAAAGGTTACAAGCAGTGAGACACAGAATTGTGTTAATAAAGCATTTTAATTAAAAACCAAATACAAATGTATTTTTATTTTAATTGCAATCAACGAACTCCTTAAATAAACGTTTTTAGAAAGTAAAAATGTAGCAATATGTTTATTCTGTAACTTGACTGCAGCTTCTCTCTCTATTACTTTAAGGTTTTCCACTATGTCAGACTAAATATGTGTTAAAAGACAAACATATATATGACGACTGCTTGGTCAAGGTTAGCTAGACGGCTTCCAAGACATGAGATTTTTTTAGTGCAAATAATTGCTTCTTACCTTTATGTAAGAACATAATTAGATTCAATTGTAATTGGCCACTTGTGTTATTTGTAATTTGAAATTCACCCACGTTTACCAAGTTCACAAAATACGCAATTTATTTTCCCAAAAGTATGCAACAAATATCAATTCAACAATTTCAAATAGAGAATGTTTAACAAAAAAAAAAAAAAAAAAAAATCGATGCTGCACACGGACATTCAACATGAATTTCGTGCTGTTTTTGTTGCTGTAGTTGACGTCGATGTTGTTGAATTTTTTAAGTTTTTTGCGTTTACATTTTTTGCACTCGTTTCTTTTAAAAAATAACCGAAACAATTTTATAGTGGAATAGATGTGTTGACGTGAGTTGAAAATGTTTTCTTTTAAGTTAGAATGTTTTCTAAAACGAATTATTTGTGTTTAAGAACAAAATCGTAAGAAAAGGCTTTTGCCCCCAACAAACTATTACTCCCATCCGTTGTAAACAAGACAATTTCATGCTTTTATCACTGATCTGACACACTGTGATATAGTTGATGGCAATGCAAAACGAATTGAAAACAAAACTTTTTTGTTATTTATGTATTTCCCATTATCGTGTCCTTTTTTGTTAATATTCGTTTGCAATATTTATTAGAATGTTGTTGCTTTTGTTGGTCTGTTTGTTAGCTTGTTTGTGTCATGTAGACAGCTAAACGGCTGAACCGATTTTCTTGAAATTTTTATAGTATTCGTCTGTATGTCTGAAGCTTTACTTTCTTTCTAAATAAGTTTAAAAATCTTCAACTGGGCGGTGCCACGCCCATACAAAGTAGATATATATTAATCTATATTTTCAAAATAGTAAGAGTCCAAATAGCTTCATAGTCAATACAAATCATCAGTTAAAATATGGGCGGAATCGGATAAGTGGACATGGTACCTCCCATACAAACTATGTATTGATTTCTATATATCATGAGAACGAATAAAGTGGAAGTTTCTGAATTTGGTCTAAATGACTTCGTAGTTAACACGGAATTGGAAAGTGAGCATGTGCCTTCCATACAAATTAAGTATTGATTTTTGTATATCGTGGAAATGGTTAAAGCTAAGTCTTTGACTTAATAGTCAATGCAAATCATCAGTCAAAAAGTGGTCGGAATTGGAGAAGTAAGTGTAGTATCTTCCATGCAAACTGAATATCAATTTTTGTAAATCTTCGGAAGGGTTAAGGCTTAAGTTTCTGAATTTGGTTTTTATGACTTCATAATTTATGTAAGTCATCAGTCAAAAATGGGCGAAATTTGACTATCTTGCGAGTGGTTAAAGTGTAAGTTTCTGAATTTGTTTTAAATGACTTCGTAGTCAATACAAATCATTAGTCAAAAAATGGGCGATATTGGATAAATGGACGTGGCGCCTTCCATTCGTACCAAACATGGAATTTTTTAATTGTGGAGAACAACAATTGAAGCTTCGTTATCTGTTCATTTCAGCCAACAGGCGGGCAAGATTTTGTAAACGGGTATTGAACAAAACACACCAGGCAAAAGCTATATATATGTATGTTATATACAAATTAAATTGTGTTTGTTTGAAGACCACGGCTAAAACGCAGATTCTACAGTGTGTTTCTGGAAGGAACTACACTATATCTTATTGTTTGAATTAAGCCGGAAGGGAATAAACGGGAAAAGGGTAAAATATGATAACTAAGAGGGCAGTACAAAGTACTTTTAGCCTGACAAAGTAATGGTAGTATAAACAGCAGAATGCTTAGTTGAATGAAAACTTGCATTCATCATATGAACACATCTTAAATTTCATTTAGATTTGTCAACTTGTACGTATAGTAACAGGTGTTCAAAAAAGGCGTTTCAGTGATTTTTTATAATGGACAAATTCGAAATTCGTAGTGCCATTAAATATTTGCATAAGAAAGGTTTATTGGAACAAGAAATTCATAAGGATCTAGTGATTGTGTTAACTGAAAGTGCTCATTCATATGCAACAGTAAAAAATTGGGTTGCTGAATTTAAACGTGGTCGTACAAGCATTGAAGCATTGAATCATGAAGTGGACGTCCAAAAACTTCAACAACGACAGAAATCGTATTTATTTTGCATCAAGAATTATAGATGAAGAAGCTTTCTGCAAGACGGGTGCTGCATTTGTTAGAAATTGATCAAAAACGCATTAGAATGAAAATTTCTCAAGGTTGTTTAAATCGATCTAATAAATCAAAATAAAATATAGTTTAAGAGTTGTTTCATAACTGTTGATGCAACATGAATCCATCACTATACATCAAAAACAAAAGAACTATCCAAACAATAGACTGAAGCTGGTGGAAGAGAACCGAAGAAGGCAGCGGTTTTCTGGAACTGCAAAGATATTTTATTCAAAAGGTAAAACAATAAATTCGAAATATCATTGCAGCGACCTGATTTACAACACAAAAAAATAATTTTTCAACAAGACAATACACCATCCCACAAAAAGTGTTTTAACAATGACGAAATGACGGTGCAGGAATTACTTCACTCTATCTGATCTCCTTAATATTTACAAGACCTATGTATATGCGACCCATATTGGAATACAACTCTCATGTATGGGCCGGTGATTCAAATTCTATTTTGGAGCTTCTCGACCGCGTACAGGAGAAGGCGATTCATTAGACTATCATCGCGTGGCGTGTGTTTCATTTTTCTATCGGTACTATAACGGAATGTGTTCTGATGAAATTAAGGAACCAATTCCTAGTAATCATATATTCTTACGTAGTACTCGTATTTCTCGTAAAGTTCATCTCTTTGTAGTTAATTGTCCAGTGAATCGCACAACGCCGTATAGGGAGACTTCGTTCCTTATTCGCACTATTCGTTTGTGGAATAATCTTCCTGCGAATGTCCTTCCTGTAACTTACGGCATGAGCAAATTTAAATGGAATGTCCATAGACACTAGTCTATCCATCCTCCTTCCCTTAACCTATTTTCCTAGTACCAATGGTAATGGAGAAAAAAAAATTCAACGAATTGAAGTAGGAATTGCCTGACCACCCACCTTATTCTCTTGATTTAGCTCCCTCTGACTTAAACCTGTTCTCAAATCTGAAAAAATTCCTTGCTCGCAAGCTATTAACGTCAGCGTTCGGCAAACTATTATTAATGCATTTTACAATTGTGGTAGTAATTTGATAGTCTCTCACGTAGTCCACTTTGTATTGTTTTTTTTCCACTTATTTTCTCTTTACTTCTCTTTGTTTATTATTTTTTCTTATTTTTTGGCTATGTGTGTGCCTACGAACGTGTGCAAATAGAAGAAAAGAGCAGCAACCTGCCTGAGAGCTTTAGGAATATTATTTTAATCAATGCATAGATTAGCTAGAAAAACGTGGGACTAAGTTTATTGAAGTTTCGGGAGATTATATTGAAAAAATAAAATAATTTTAACGATCTGTCTCTTGTTTTACATCGTTAAGCTAAGAACATTTCGAACTGCCCCCGTAGTTAAGATAATAATTTATATAGTGGTGGCGAAACACGCCGGGCTTCGGCCTGTATAACTATAAAACTACATTTCTGTATTACAAATTTATATTTCGATTAATATTTAATTTATTTAAGGGGGTTTAAAAAAAAACTATGGAAATATTTTTTGTTATTTGGCCATGGCCTACAACTAAAGGTCGCTGTCATTGCTGTTCTATAATTTTTTTTCCATTTTTTTCCGTATTTGTGAAAGATATTAAAGGTTTTTCCATGGTTGTGGACCGTTAAAGAAACACACATACATATGTACATACATACATACTACTACATCCATATATACAAACAATTTCATGCTCACACTTAATTCTTTAATAAATAAATTAAGAGTGTGGGAGTATATTGGGGAAGTAAAAATTTTTTGTTTGCGTTTATGTGTGTGTTTGTATTAAGTAACTGTGAAAATATTGTTGGAGTATGTGTTAATAGGTTTTATATGTATTTTTTTGTTGCTGTTGTTATAATTGCTATTATTGTTGTTGCTTTCACTAAATACTTGTATATGAAGTTGTGAGTTTCAACATGATTGTCACGTTTAATATATATTTCTTATCATTATTTTTATTGTCATAGTAGATAGTAGTTGTGTTGTGGTACCTTTCTCTGGCTTTCTATCTCTCTCTCTGTCTCTCTTTATTTATTTTTACGTTAACTACTGTTATTGTTTTTTTTTTTTCGTTGAAGCTGTTGATAAATATTAATGTGTTGCGCTCATTGTAACGGCTGTTGTTATTGCCATTAACTATCACTACTACACCAATATATCTATATGCTTAAGTTCTAACGCAATTGAAAGAGAAAAAATCAGTTAATATAGGAAGTACGATTAAAAGAATACAAGTAAAATGTTTTAAATATTATCAGGTGTACCGGTATGAAATGAAATTTTTTGTAAAATAAAACACTAATTTATGAAGTAAAAAACATTTTATTCAAAGCCGAGCTAAACATTTTCAAATCTTTTAGGCAATTTGTGGATTCCACGCCAATAAAACTGTTCGTCTTTTGAAGCAAAGCAATTAGTCACCCACTTTATGACTTCCTCGTAGGAATCGAAGTGGTGCTAAGCCAGTGCATGTCCCATCGATGGAAGTAAATAAAAGTCGGTAGGAGCCAATTTTGGTGAATACGGCGGGTAGGGTAGCAGCTTACACCCTAATGATTTGATTGTATCGTAAACCGGTTTTGCTTTGTTTGCAGGTGCATTGTCATGTTGCAATATTACCTTGGCCTGTCTTGTGACCCAATCTGATCTTTTTCGATCAATGCATGTTTCAAATTGATTATATGTTGTCGGTAGCGATCTGGTATTTGAACTTAAATACGTATAAATTATTTTGAATTGCTTCTAAAATCACTAAACTACAATAATTAATTTGGATATATTGTTTTTTGCTGTCATAAAGATTTTAAGTTTAGTAGAAGATATTTGGACGTTGCAATAAGAAAGCATTTGTGAATAATAAGATATAGAAAGTGACGTAAAATTGTATGTGAAACTAGGGAATAGATATAAGAAAAGTTATAATGCTGTTGGTTTAGGCCATTCTACATTTTGTCTGTTTGGAGCAGGGCTCGTCAAACACATACATTGTCCTTTATAAAGGGTCGCCAAATAATTTTTATTTTGAAAATGCCATAAAAAAACTATTAAATATTCTCGCAAATTTTTTTTATTTGAAAGTACAATCCTTCCGGTTAATAATGGAAAATAATTTTGTTCAAATGGCTGCCTCGTCTGGCGATGCAGTAGCCTACACGATCGGTCCAATTTTTAAGCACGTTATCGATCGTGTGCAGCTGTATTTCACCAATGGCTTCACGAATATTGTCCTTTAAAGCGTCAATTATCTCTGGCTTATTGGCGTAATACTTATCTTTGACGGCACCCCACAAATAATAGTCCAACGGTGTCAAATCGCAGCTCCGAGGTGGCCAAACGACATCAGCTCTGCGGCTGATAATGCGATCTTCAAAATAGGCCGCAAAACATCGAGTTTAGCTTCGGCTGTTTGGCACGTAGCACCGTCCTGTTAAAATCAAATGTTGCTAATTTCCTCCTCTTCAATTTTTGTGAACACAAATTCGTACAACATTGACTGTAATGGCCACTCCTTGCTCGTTTTCGAAGAAAAATGGCCCAATTATGCCTCTGGACCAAAATCCGCACCAAACAGTGACTCGTCTTGGGTGTATCGGCTTTTCAATGTATGCGTGCGGGTTTTCTGTGCCCCAAATGCGATAATTTTGCTTGTTTACATACCCGCCAAGATCAAAATGAGCTTCATCTGAAAAGATTATTTTTTTTGGCAAAATCGCCATCTTCTGTAAGTCGATCGCAGGCCCAGATTCCCAGCGTTGTTCAAGCGTATACACAACCATATTCGTTCAGCGAAATGATAAAACTAATTATCTGTCAAATTAGACATAAGCTAAGTGTTACCATTCACGAAATAAGCACTAGTTGAAAAAAAACTTTAGATGGCGGACCCTATACTTAATGCACTTAGAGAAACTTATAGTAAAAAGAAGTATAAACAGGGCTATGTTTTTAAAGTATTAAAATATATTTGGTATATATATAAAATTTTTTTTACCAAATAATATTAAGATAAATTTTTATGTAATTATTAACTAAACATAAGTGAAAATGCCTTGCTACTTTATATAATAACGTGCGTTGGCAAATTAAGCATTTGAGTTTATCAAAAAACCTTTAACAAAATATTTCGCTGAGTATTCTTTTGTGAGACTGATAGTTTGTTGTTATTTTTGTTCAATGTGTGAGCACATGTAGATGTGAGAGAAAGAGAATCAATTTACGTAGCGTAGTGCTTTTGACAGGCTCTGGTTTATGGCATTGGTGCGCAAAAGTAAAATTGTAGTTGTGTTAGTGGAAACTTGGAAATTACTCTCCCAGAGAGAGTAAAGTTGATATTTTAAAAAAATTAACATGCATCCGCCACACATGTGCATTCGTCGCTGTTTCAGTGACAACTAAAGGCAAGAGCATAAGAAACTTTTTAAATTGTTTTTCTATGCCTAAAAAAATTTGCGCATGTTCTCCGCACATGTGCATTCGCCGCTATCTCATTGACGACTAAAAGCAGGAGCGTAAGAATACATTTAAAATGAGAAGACACAATTGTCCCATGATATGAACATCAATGGTTTAGGGCAGGGTTGCAAAAGTTGGTAGAATTATACTTTTTTTGGTACAATTTCAGACTCAAAAGTACAATGGTAAACCAATTACTCAGTTGGTACAATTTACGAACTTTCTCAGTTTATTTTTTAATGGACTTTCCCTCTTTTTTGTATCTTATTTTACGTTTAAACATGTACTTATACCCAAATGTAATTTTTTAAAGATTTACTTTTAAAGTATAAACGAACTTTTAAGTACAAGTGTTAATTTTATTATTATAGAAATGATTTTTTGTTAATTTTATGTATGTTTTTATATGCTCTTACTTAAAATAAAATATTTAAAAATAATTAAAAAAAAAAATATTTTTAGTACAATTGGTGTTGAAAAAGTACAATTTTATTAGCTTCTGGGTACAATCTTGATGTTCTCATTTTGCAAAAGTGGTTTAGGGTATAGGTATCACGGTTGGCAAAAAACCGTTTTTTATTTAAATCAGCCCACCGAATTTTATTGAGTTTTTTGATCGATTATTTTGGGTTTTATAATTGCTTATAAATTTTGTTCAATTTGACAATCGTTCAATCACATTGTTTTAGTATTAAGAATGTAATATTGCACTCTTGGTGAGATCAAGGTCGCATTGTGTACTATGAGCTGCTAAGACTCGTTGATCGGAGCAGACTGCAATTGTTTTGTTTGAACCATGACTTATGAGAAAAATGGAAGGAATATAAAGACAGACATGATTAAGTTATTCTTTTGCATAACAACGCTCAGTTGCACGGTGCAAAAGTTATTAGAAACGATCAAATTCCGCGCCCATGGTGTTCTCGGCAAATTGCTGCTTCTGACTATTGGCTGTTTCGACGAATACAATATCTTTTGGCATGTCGCCAAATCACTTTTTTTTTGAAAAAAAAAAAAAAAAAATTCAAATCGGCTTCAAATAGATCGCCTCGAAATAAGAGAAGTTTTCTGAGATAGGATTCGGAAGAAACCTCCTTTTCGCGTTGAAAAAAAAACGGACCGAATTAATTTGTACTCCCAATACGTATATTATACTTATTTTTGCTGTACATAAACTGAGAAAACCTTAATTTTTTTTTTTAATATAATACTCAATAAAACGCAAGTGGGTTTAATTGGGTTACCCAGTGGGTTGCCAACCCCAATTGGTTTACTGGTCGCAAAGTTTATTTCTAAATATTTTAATTATAACATCAATCTAATCTGATTTTACTCAGAATGTTTCTAACAAGTGACAAATAGTATCTGAACCCATATCCTAATAAAAAGACAGAAAAATCTTCCAAATTTAATAAAATGTTAAATTATTACACGATGTTTTTTTTGGATTACTGTGGCGTGCTGCATCAGGAATTTTCAGCACAAAGTCATACGGTCTATAGGGAATATAGGCTTGAGCTACGGGCAGTTTGAGAGACATAATTTTATAAAATTAAATGTCTTTTTAATATCATGCCTCTGTGATGGGTTTATACGGTTTGGTGAACTTAAACAACAACAATGTTGTATAATGCTTCTCTAATGCCATGTTCGCATGACACCGTTTTTTCGTCATTCGATCTCTCTTTCATAATATAATGTTGTGTAATGTTGTATAATGCTTCTCTAATGCTATGTTCGCATGACACCGTTTTTTCATCATTCGATCTCTCTTTCATAATACAACCGCCGATTATGAAATTAATTATATAAATTACCGTACAAACTCTTGAGAGAGAATCTCTTAAATTGTAAGTAATTCTATTTCTATTACCCTTTGTATTACTTCAAAATCAGTGCCATCTCTAATTTCAATTAAACTTAGATTAAAAGAGTTTGGCATACTTATTAGCTCTTAATCAAAATGCTTTAATTATAGATTTAACATTGCAAATTTATTAAATCGACCTCCTTAAAGTATGCTGTCAAGTACAAAAAATAAACAAGAAATAAAATAAAAGAAATAAAGGCAATACACAATACAACTCGCCAATCGCTTATTGACTTTATATGCTAGCTGGTAAAAGGTGCCGTGCGAACGGTAGAATCCAATTAAGAAATACAAACAGAGAACGAAGTAATCCGAAGTTTTGTGCGAACATAGCATAACGGAGAATGAATATGTGTCACATTACCATACCAAATGCAGGCAAAATATTTTGTGTGGTTGAAATACTGCACACAAGTGATAGCAACAAAAATGTATATCAATATTTGTATTTATTTTTATTAGTTGTTTAAGGATAAAAAACGTCACAATAACAAAAAAAACTACAGGACATGACGTAACTAAGGTATGCTTTAAAATGCTAAGTTCACCTTGATATGTATTTGTTCAATTCATCCAAACTATAATATGTTATGTATGGAATTGGTCCTTGTTCATAAGGTGACAAAGATTTCCCGCGACCCATAACGCGCAGATAGTATTTAAATTATAAATTATTAAAAAAAAAAAAAAAATAAAATAAAAAATAAAATAATAATTGTGATACCTTCTGATTAAATTAATTGCTTATTAATCACTGACCTTATCATTTTGACGCATAGAATTTTGCACTTATTTACATAAATTTAAATAAACATAACATAACGGTATATCTCTAAGAGCAAAACCAGCTTATTATTCACTTATTTGAACGTCGAATTTTTTTGAATAAGGTGACCATACACCTTATCATTTTGAAGCACAGCTTATAATGCTTGTGATTGTTTTTATGTCCAGAAACTACAATCGTGCATCAGCCACCTTCTAGAATTCTTCTTTTTAAAGTAACGCTTAAAACTTTATATCTTAGTTTTTCCTGACAGGGGACTCTGTGGAAAGCGTTTAAAATTTTGAATTAGAAGACATAGCGAAAAGCAATGCAATAATTTTATTTATTTTTTTATTTTATTGACTTTTAGCATTTTGCAAATATATCAATGGTCTCACAGACTAACGCGCGGGTATAGGAAGCAAATTTGCTTTGAAGCAAATTCTTCGGAGCAGATATATCAACCGATGCAAGATACAAAGAAGAAAATCAACTGAAATTCTAAAAATTATTTATAGTTTTAACGAATCTGGTATTTAGGTTACAATTACTTTTAATTTTTTTTTTTTTGAGTGTAATTACTCTTAAACTATTTTTGCTTTTGTTTTTCTTGTTTTAGCTATATTTTCTCAATAAAACTTTTCCCTTTTTAGCATGTGCGAGTATGTGTGTGCATTAATGTTTCTGTTTTTTCTTGTTTTATACGATTTTTTTGCTTTATTTGTAGCCTTAAAAGCTGCAAAGCAACAACGCTTGGTTTCTATTGATTTTAACTCCAAATCGATTTTTTTGTTCATGTTCTTCATCCTTTCCTGAGCTTCTTAGCATAGCATTCTTGTTACTTGAAAACCCTTTCAAGCAAGAAAAACAACAATTTAAACAATTTCAGCAATTTTCTTCATTTTTCCTTAACAATGATAGAGAGAGAAACGTAATATAAAAAATTTTTCTCCCCTTGAACAGCATAAGTTAAACAGAATTACAGACACATTCACTGTTGCTACACACACACACACACACATACACGCGCAGAGTAGAGTAAACAAATGCAAGAAAAGTCCTTCACATTCTCATTGAAAAGAATTTTATGTTATTGTTGTTGTTGTTGTTGCTATTGACTTATAGCCAAAAGGAGAGAGAAGAAACAGAAACACAAAAAACATGGTAGTTTTCTGTATTGTTGCAATTATTATGTTGTAGTTTTTGTGGATTTGTTTTTTTCTCTGTCTTACGTTGAAATAAGTTGAGCTGCTTTCGTTTTTTTTTTTGCATTACTTTGGTAACAATTTTTTGGGTTCAACTGTTGTTTAGTGTTGTTTAAAAAAAGAGCAGCAAAAACAAGGGCTGGTTTTTATTAATAATCTAAAATACCAGCAAAACCGTCAGAAAATAAGTAAACAGAATAAATTTGTTGTACGTTGACAGTTATAAACTCTTTTAAAGGAAGGGAAGGCTCAATAATTCAACCCATGTCACGGAAAAGTTTGAAAAGCAGCAAATATGTAGGCAGTTGTTTTATCCTGCCTCTCTGTATCATATCATAGCATATCAGATGTCATAACATGGAAGCATAAGTGACTAGCTGTATGGTAGGTCAGACACAAGCCCACCAACCAGGCCTGATCATTTGACAATTTGCAAAAGCGATATCACCTTATAACATTGCTAGAGATTGATTACAGGTAATTACGCTATGCAGCTGCCGTTAAACCGTAGGTTTCTTTCAATGAGTCTGAAAATATAATCGGTTACCGCTCATTGATTGAGAGAAGTCCGCCTTTTCCCACTTGGAAGATTGCGGGAATTATGTATGTATGTATTATATATGCATAATATGGAAAACCTTTAATTACTTTGAAATGGCCCTTCGGTCGGTATAGTAGTCAAAACAAAAGATCCTTTCACGATTGTAGGAGGCTAATTACCATCTTATTTGCTCAGTTCTATTTAGCGTGGGTAAGCTAAACGTGTCATTAAAAAATATAATTGGGAAGGTAAGTCAAAGCTTTTTTTTAAGGTTCTGGTGCAATTTTTCGTTTGGTGAATAAATACTAAAGAAGAGTCATGCGACTTTATTACAGCTGACAGTTTTAATATTGATTGAAAGTTAAAAGGACCTTATCTTGCAAAGTAAGTACAACTCTCTTAAGGCAATGCTATGGCTTAGGCTTCGAACTGCTACCCTATCCAGCATGTTTTCCAGATCTAATATCTTGCGATTGTCTTCTGCCTCAAAGTTTGAAGAAATGGTGGGGTAAACACAAGAATATTTTGAAGGCTTTAGAAAATATTATTACATGAAGAGAACAAAAGAAAAAAAAAAAAAACTATAAAAGCGCTGGACTAAGTTTATCGAGCTTAAAATAGGCAATGTTGCCAAATACAAATAATCTTTTGTTGCCAAAAACGTATTATTCATCCTATAACGGAAATATCAAACTGCCTGCGTATTAATAAAAGATGCCTTATATGATAAGCAAAAGTATCTTTGCTCCACACAAATTCCCGAGCCTGGATGGTATTATTCCTGCTGATCTTCAGAATAATGCGGATATAGTAATACTTTGGCTGATGGCTATTTATAAGGGATGATTAGCATGGTCTTATATACCTGGACTGTGTTGTATGGTGGTATTTATTCCGAAAAGGAGTAAAACCTTCCACACTGGTGCAAAGAACGTCAGACCCATCAGCCTGTATACTTTCCCCTTGAAGGCTTTAGAAAGGTTGATCGATTTGCATCTTTGCAGCACGATAGAACCTGACCTATTATCTCTTGATTTACAAGGTCATTGTCTCCACTATGAGGTCTTCCACTGTCTACAGATTGGTTGAAAGGGGCCCACAACGCCGTTCCTCTGAAATTTGACCGCTAACACGTTGCTAGTAAAACTTAATTATGTGAGATTCAAGACTGCAGCTTATGTTGCTACAGCAACATCATCTGCGGAATTATGACAGGATTCTGAGAAGTGCGGCTCTGATGATTACAGGCGCGTTGATGTTCACTCCTTCGAAAGCCTTGTTTGCTGAGAACGAGCAGATTGACCATTAAGTTGGGATGCCACTTTCCTCTTGCAGACTTCTCGTTCTGCGATACATGTGTGGCTGGGCATAAAATGATGATAGAATGAACCAACGTGCTCTGTTTCAAGACCAATGCGATCGCGCTCTTTCGGAGTCTATCTTAATATTTCCGCAATATAGGCCGAAAATTCTGGTAGCTGTTGTTATTGGGCATTGGGTAGCTCGTGCGCATGCTAAGAGACTATATCTAGCGTTCAATGATTACTGTAGGAGTTATTAGGATTAGGATTAGGAGAAGACTGTCAAGCACATTCTATGTCAGTATCCAAATCTTTTAGATATTAGGACTGTTTTCCTTGGCAGTCCGATTCTGCATGCCAAATCGGAGCTAGCTGATGTAAATGTTAGCAGGCTTTCTTCCCTTGTGCATGCGTCTGGTTGGTTCGTTTCGGGAGCGTTCCAGGGAGCATACATGTAGATCCGCTTGGATGCTACCTTCTATGGCCATCATAGTCAGATCAGTATTGGACGCAAGTGAGCTGTGCCAGTGTTTGACTATTTTTTGTAACTAATTAACTAACTAGCATAAGTACGAAGTTTAAATGCAAGCAAAGCTTATTCTTATAAAGTAAGAACTTTTATCTCCAGTACTATTTACATAACCATCTCTGTGTAGTTTAAAATTTATAAGATTGTAAAGCAGCAATAATCGATATACAATTGCATGTTTTATTATTTACAAGTTTAAGTAGCAAAATAAGTGAAAGAAAGTATTACGAACATGAAAACTCATAATAAATTTATCAATAATAATAGAGTCTATAAATATTAAGTCCATTACCAACATGAGTTGCCAACTTTGTTTTTTAACTGTTATTTTCTATTTTGTTGATAGGTCGGTGAGTTGGTCGTTTGGTTGGTTGTTTGGTTGTTCATAATAAATCGTTACAACGAATAAAATACTGGCGTTTAATGTAAAAAGTTTTGTAATTGCAGTTGGTAAGTTGTTAACATGTTTTGTACACATATTTAGTACTTTTGAGTTCTTTTGTAAAGCAAAAGTTGGTAACACAATAACAAATAATTTAAATTTACCGAAAACAATAACAGCGAGGATGGTTGGAAAAGTTTGTTACAGATATTTTTTATTTTTGTTTTACATTTCTATAAGAACTTAAAGTAGCCAACAATTAAATTGTGTAAAATTTATGTTTTGCTATAAGGCAAGAGCTTCTTTAAAATATAATTTGACTCTAAGCTCAAGACTCATAGTTTGTTACACACAAAATATGAAAGTAATATGAAAGTAATTAACTGTTATAAGATTAAAGGTAACAAATATATCTACATAGATATGTATTCTCGGTTGTTTTACAGTTACAAAATTTTAAATCATGAATTACTGAAGTTCTTTCAAATTGCGTTAAATGAAATAAATACATGAATTTGTTTTTTTATGCAGTTCTTGAATAAAGTAAAAGTTTGTACATTAAATGCGCAAATTACTCAATACTTTTATTTACACCTTAGCACGACTTTACTTTATAACTGCAAAACTATAATTGAACTAATTAATGCATAATGTGCCGCCTTTTATATACAATTTACATTACTTCCGGATGTTCTTGGTCTTACTATTACATTCGATTCATTTTCTTTAATTCAAATGTAACACCCAAAATCGCGACGGTAACACCGTTCAATAAGCAATTCGTTACACATACACAGCCTAGACACAAACCTATAGACCAGAATCACACAATAAAGTTTCAAATGCACTAATGTTGTTGTATTCTCTTTAGGCATTGTCTATTTTTGTAACAATATAATTTCAGACATTTCTGGAACTCTAACTTTCATAAACTTTTCGCAGCATATGCTGCCGTATTTCGTCAATAACTCTTCGAATGTTGATTTTCATGTGTTCAACTGTCTCTTGTTTATTTTATGTCTCTTGTGACTTTACATAGCCCCAAATAAAATAACACAATGGAAGTAAATCACACGAACTTGGTGGACAATAAGTTAGGCCATTACGAGAAATTATTCTTTCATTTAAAGTTTCGTTGAGTAAACCCAGTATAAAACGCGCTGTGTGGCATGTGGTTCGCTCTGTCGGAGCTCCATGTCAGCAAGATTAATGCCAGCAAATTGAGGTACGAAAAAATGACTAATCATACCGTTCACCATTCTGACCATCATCATTTTTGATGACATATAGTCCACTGATTCCGCCAGCCTATAAAGCTCACCAAACAATAGTTTTCTGTAGATGTAATGGTGCTTTGACAAAAGCTTGTGGGTTATCTTCAATCGAAAATTCTGCTTTTTTCAACAACAAGTGCGCTTCATCGGAGAACAAACTTTTTAATTGAAATTAAATACAAAAACTTTAGCAATTTGCAAGCGTTGCTCTGGTGTAAGGCTATCCATAATAAAATGTCAAACCAAACTAAACAAAAGGCAACTGTCATAACCAGTTACTAGCTAATGTTATAAGAGATACCGCTGTAGAAATTTTTTTCATTGTTCAGTTGGTCTGGCACGGGATTGAACCGGGGAACTCTTGGTTGCTAGGCGGGTGCCTTACATAGTATACTATTGCGACCAAAATGGGCACATAATTTTGAATCAGTGAAAATATCGCAGTGTCAGCTGTTAAATAGGTTAAATAGCAGTGTTGACAACTCAATGTTTTGAACCTCTAAAACAAAACACCCAATGCAATCCACAATAGTTACTGAAATAAAGGATTTTTCGTCTGACATCTTTATATACATACATATATTCCGTAGGTATGTAAAACGAACTTAACCCTTAAATACCTGAATTTGAAATACGTATTGTTACATATTAACCTTTTTGAAATGTTTGAGTTCGTTTAGATTGCGTTAAAAAAAAAATAAATAAATAAAATAAAATAAAAAAATTAACACCGCTTTGTTGTTGTTACAGTTTTATTCCCTCACTTTATCTTTTATATAGTTTATCTTAATATAACAACTTATGAACTTGCACTTAATATTCGTTTATACAACACTTTTATTAATGACAGAACGACTTTACTTAATGACAAAACGATAACTAACTAACTTATAGGTAAAACAGCCTCTGTATATACCTAATTGCCTACAGTTTGGAAAGTTCCGGAAATGTCTCATATCCTCTAATTTATATACGTTATTTCAAATGTAACGTAAAGATGGTCGAATTTGTAGTGCTGCCAGATAACGCAAATAAGTACGGGATTGACAGGGTGACACTGAAATACCAAATATACCAAAATCCCACAATACAGTTTTAAAGGCGCTGATAAGTGTTTTCTTTTTAGGTATTTTTATTTTCGTAACAGTATTAAAATAGCGTGTTTAGTGTAGTGTTCTGCTGATAATTAGGAATTCAACTTGCAATTACTAAACAAATGCTGCTGGAAAGCTCTAGAACAAAAAAAAGGTACAAACGGTATTCACAAAAATTTCGATTGGAAGGAATCCATTGCTTGATTTACCTTTATATTTACACGCTATGAGAGTAAACATTTTAACTTCTTACCGCTAAAATTCCGGATTCAGTTCAATGAAGAGAACGTATTATATTTGCAACTTTAGTTTTCACTAAATTTTCACAGGCAGTTTGTATTCCTTTTTGTATAAAATTTCTGAAAAGAATGATCATTTCTGCCAAACGACTTTATTGAATGAATGATACCGTTAGTTTGAAAATTTTGTATTCTTTTTAACTGTCAAGCTTGTCAAAGAGTAAAGTTTGCTGATTTTATTTAAACATATTTTTTCTGATTACCGTCTGTGGACGGTCTTAGGTGTCAGTGTTAGCCACCATATTATTAATCTAATGCTGTGAGCAATTCTGGTGCAGATTTTAATTACAATTTTTTCATTTAAAACCCAGTCATCAATAAACAACTGCTTTATCGATTATCGTAAGGGATTTTGTTTTTAATTAACAACAAATCTGTGAGCTTGTGTTTAAAATATTTTAAGCTTTTTCTTTCAACTTATAAAAGATTTGCTACACAAAAGCTGTTCTATTACTAATAGTGCTTTCTTTTGTCCTTCACTGTACTAAATTTCTTAAAACTTTCTTACAATCTACTTGTATTATTGTCAACACAAAAAATTTCATTTTAATAATTTAAAATTATAGAGTGATTTTCTTTTCCTTTTTTTTTTCTCTGTTACTTTTTTAACTTTTTTTATAATTTTTTAGCAAAAAAATAAGAATAAAAAATACTTTGGGGTTATTTTTTTTGTTCCGTTTTTTGTTTTTAAATTCTAGTCTTTTTTGTATTTTTAATATGATAATTAAGAGAAACAACATTTAACCACATCTCGCACTATACCAACCCAACGAAACTCTTATACTGCTTTTGATACGAAGGGAAACCAGCATAATAGAAAGCAAATAGGAACTTCATTATCATCACTACGAGGGTAGTTTTATAGTGGAGAGACTTAAATTAAAAAAAGTTATGCATAAAGGCAGGTGATCCTGCACTAATGACTTTAAAGCTTATATTGATGGCAAAAAGTTTATGTTGCGTATTTAAAGTAATTGAAAGATAATTATACATAATTAGCTGCTTAAAGCTGTCGAAACGAATAACGCGGGTCGAAACAGTTACTAAAATGGGCCCACAGAATAACGAGAAACCCCCTGACCTTCCCGTATACCTCTAGCGATGATGACAAACATCAGATGAATGATCAGGAAAACACGCCACCTACTGGGAAAAAATAACATTGCTAAAGATCACCACTACGCAAACTTATATGGAGGAAGCTACAGCGGATTAATCATCTACTTAACTTGAGAAGATCAAATTCATTAAAGAAACTGGAGCAAGGCAATGGATATTTTGTGGAAATCCAATATGCTTCCTAGAGAAGTGACGAAGAAAAAAAATATTTTTTGTACTTCTGTACCGAGGGGCTTGATAATCCCGACTCTTATACTTATTAGCTATTAACAGAAGAAATGGCTATGGAATATCACTAAAACAAACGCCCTTTTTTGATGGCTTGAAAAATATTTTTTGGTGGTGCTTATTGGTCAATCAGAGAATAAAGTTGCAAAGCTATGTGATCATTTTGAACAAGAGTTATAAGTGTTTTTTAAGAGGTCCATAATTTGGAGCTGGCAACACTGCTTTATTTGACAACCGATTTAACAGCTGATAGTTGCTTTTTGTTTAGTATGGTTTGTCATTTCATTATGGATATACTTACACCAGAGCAACGCTTACAAATCGTTGACATTTTTAATCAAAATAATTGTTCTGTTCGTCAAACTCCAAAATTCAAAAGTTTCTTCTCCGATGAAGCACATTTTTGGTTGAATGGTTACGTAAATAAGTAGAGTTGTTGCATTTGGAGTGAGAATAATCCACAAGTTTTTGTCGAAACACTATTACATCCCCAGAAAATTACTGTTTGGTGTGCTTTGTGGGCTGACGGAGTCATTGGTCCATATGTCTTCAAAAACGGTGATGATCAGTTAATATTAATCTTGCTGATATGTGGTTCCAACAGAACGGAGCCACATGCCACACAGCGAACGTTACAATTGATTTACTCAAAGAAACTTTTGATTAAAGAATAATTTTACGTAATGGTCCAATTAACTGGCCGCCAGGATCATGGTTTTTAACCACATTAGATAATTTTCTTTGGGTTTGTGAAGTCACTTGTCTACGTCGATAAACCAGAGAAGATTGAACACCTGGAAATCAACATTCGAAGAGTTGTTGGCGAAATATGGTCGCATATGCTGCGAGTTTGAGAAATTTGGTGTTCAAGACTGTGCCTCATACAAGCCAACCGTGACGTCCACACATACATATTTCTTGGTTTCATTATGACTTTAAAATGTGTTACTGTAAAATAAATACCCGATATGTTACCACTAATCAAGCATAGTACTGCTTATAAGTTTGATTGGCTATGGCGTTATGTTAAGCAATATCTAGTTTGAGCTAAACGGAACACTAATAGTTAAGAAAATAAAATTCTTTTCTGCTCAAACTACTCTCGTAATACCATCACCACAAGTCGCAATTATTTACAACAGGCAACAATAAGTGTTGCCAGTAGAGAATATTGGGTTTTTTTAAAGTAATTAAGTTGAAACAGATTTGGAGCAGTGAAGGCTGCTGGATTGGATGTTGGATGAGATGGTTTGTTAAACATGTTTAGTTGGTTGAATACCTTCTTCCTTCCTTTCATTACAAACGTTTGCTATCGTTATCTGCTTTTTTTGTTTTGTTTTGTTTTCTTTTCCTTTCAATTTAAAGTTATTACGGGCTTAAGTTGCCCTTGTTGTCATCATTTTTTTTCTTTCTGTTGCAACTTGAGAACTTTATTGTTTTTGGTTTTCTTTTGCTTTGAGTTTCAATAGTGAATATTGTTACAACATCTTGTCTTAGATTGTGTTTATTTAAGTTGTAATAAAATGGCAACAATAACTTCCTGTACTTCCGTTCAAAACGATTGTTTCATGTTTCTTTACCTCTTCCTTCAATTACCATTTTCTTGTAATGTTGCAGCTGCATTATTGTGTTGTATATCAAAATGTTGTTGTTGTCGTTATTGTTGCTTATATTAACAAACAACAAATTTGTATTGTTTTATTACAGCTGTTTGCTATTGTTAGGTACTACTGTGCGCTATACAATACAACAATGCAACCACAAAAAAGTCAAGTACTTATAGACCCCTTTTTCGTGCCCCCTTGCAGGAAAAACAAATGAATGAACATGAATTACTACAACAACAAAAAGAAACACGTTAATAAAAGTCAAGTAAAAAAGAAATACGTTCCTTGTCTTAATGGTTTACACAAATTCTGTTAAAACAATAAGAATTGAGTTGAATTGAATCGAGTTGAGTAGGAAAAACCCAATTTTCAATTCATTTTTTTTACTGTTTTTTAGTCTTTCCAACAAAAAAAAAGATAAAAAAAAAATATTTTATTTAACTTTTAGTTTCTTTCGAAGAGTGAATGTAAAAAATGTAATAAAAAACCGAAACTAGCTGAGTTTATTTAATTATTTAAGCATTTCACTTCTTTCTTTTAACTGCCATAGCAGTAAAATAATGGAAAACGATGATTTGCTTAAGAGCTTCGAAAACGAAAATGTCACAGTGGGCTGGAGATGATAAATAAGCGTTAATTTTTTTTATAAAGCTATAACGATTTTAGCTATTTTTTATAAAAACAAACGTAGCCTGTGATTATTAGATAATCTCTGGAAGATTTTTAATAACAGTCTGCGGAATCGTATTACCAATTGAATTAATGGAAAAAATATCTTGAATAACTCATTCAGGTTTTTAATTTAATTAATATTGTTCATTAAAATATAATAAATGGTAAAAATACGTTTGCATTCTTTGTCAGATTCACTGTTTTATAAGTTGTCAAACATTGGATTGTCGTAAAAAATTATACGAATACTACAAAGCTCATATGATAATACCTTCAGTCAAATTTTGTTTGGTAACTCATTTTCATAATCTTTTAAGGTGGACCTTGGAGTCAAACAAGGTTATATATTAAGTTCCATTTTGCTTGGTTTATATTTGAATGATTAAGCTGATGCTCTCCCGATGGGTATAACTATTGGTAACGTTACAGTAAAAATTCTCGTTTATGCTGATGACATTGTTTTAATCTCTGATTCGCCAAATGACCTCCAAGTGATGATTGATACCTTATACGTGTAAATTATGGCATTTAAAGGTGAATATTGCAAAATCTAAGGTAATGGTTTTTCGTGTTTGTACTAGACTACCAAATAACTCAAAGTGGATGTATGGAGAAGAAGAATTAGAAATTGTTAACTCATACAAATATCTTGGGATTGATCTAACCTATAATATGTCATTTAATAAACATTTTGAAAATAAACTTACAACGTTGAAAATGGCAATTTATTCTTCTTGGTCTAAGCGCCTTTAAAACCGTATTGTGGGGTTTTGGTAATTATGTGTCACCCTGTCAATTTCGTACTTATTTGCGTATGTGGTAGTACTGCCACTTGAATTAACTGATATAAAAATAGAAAATATGAGACATTTCCGGAACCTTCCAAACTATTGGCATATAAAGAGGTTGCTTTATCTACAGGTGAGTTAGTTATCGTTTTGCTGTCGTAAGATAAAGACGTGTTTTAGCGAAAGTAAAAGTGTTGTATAAGCGAATATTAAGTTGTTGTATTAAGATAAACTGTATAAAAGTTATTGTGTAGCAAATAAAAATATACAGTTATATTTTTACAACAACAAAGTAGTCTTTTATTTTATTGTAACGAAATTAGAAACGATCTTAAACATTTTAATAAGGCAGTAAACGTTTTATTAAAAAAAACTTTATTAAAAAAACCATTGAAAAGCTTTTTGGATTTTTCATTAAGAAGATGCTAATGCTGCCAAAGAAACATACCGAACTATATGTTTCCTTTAGAAACTGGCTTGAGTTCACAATACCTGCATACTCTTGAATTAAACCTTAATTATATTGACAAAGTCCTTAACATGCCTTACAACAGACTGCCTCGAAAGCTTACACAAATGATAATTGCAAAACACACATTTTGGGCAGATAAATGTACAAATTTTGCACTCGAATAGGCTTTGTTCCAGAAAATTACTCAATACCTCTTAGTAAATACTGCAAACCAATAAGACACCTCGTAAACTTGCATGAAAACCAAATTTTAACTTCTGATGCAAAAAGCAGTTCAAATATTCAGTGCTAATATACTTGATCATATACGCGTTCCTGATGTCATAAATCGAATACACTAAACGTACTCTTATTTGAAAGGTGACATTTCTAGCAAAAATGTCAGCATAGTTCTTTCAAAGCTTATATAGGGTCCGCCAAATAAATTTTTTTTTTTTTTAAAACAAGGCGCAAAACATCGAGTGTAGCTTAGACTGTGTGGCACGGTGCGCCGTCCTGTTTAAACCAAATGTTGCTAATATCCTTCTTTTCAATTTTTGTGAACAAAAATTCGTTTAACATAGCCCGATAACGATCGTTATTGACTGTAACGGGCACTCCTTGCTCATTTTCGAATTATGCCTGAGGACCAATATCCGCACCAAACAGTGACTCGTCTTGGGTGTATCGGCCTTTCAATGTATGCGTGCGGGTTTCCTGTGCCCCAAATGCGACAATTTTGCTTGTTTACATACCCGCCAAGATCAAATTGAGCTTCATCTGAAAAGATGATATTTTTTTGGCAAAATCGGCATCTTCTTTAAGTCGATCGCAGGCCCACTTAGCGAAGCGAAGAAAGCGTATACACAACCGTATTCGTTCAGCGGAAGGATAAAACTAATTATGTGTCAAATCAGACATGAGCTAAGTGTTACCATTCACGAAATAAGCACTAGTTGAAAAAAAATGTTAGATGGCGGACCCGTTATAAAAAGTTATATTGATTTGAGTATATTTTAGTAATCAGGTTAATTACAAGCTAATTAGATGATTAATCTATTGTAGCGCGCCTCCATATGATTGTATAGCGGTGAAAATCCCTGCTAAGCAGTGGTGGTAATCCTTACTTAGCATTGTAATTTTTTTTTAAATTTTTTCGCAGTAGGTAGCGTTTTTTCCTGATCATTCGTCTGCTTGCTTGTCATCATCGCCAAAGATACGCTGTATGAGTCAGGGATGGGGGGCTTCTTTAGTTGTAGTTGTCTTGAGTATTCGTCATATCCTCTGCTGACGATACGACCCTGGGCTGCTTGTGTTGTATGCTAATGCTCCAACCACTACACCGCGCCACCCGAAAATACTCGATGCTTGGGTACCACATGAATAAATGCAAAGAAATTTAATTGGCCAACTTGACAATAGCACATAGTTGCTGATATATATAAACAACTGGGCTCAATACAAGAATATAATAGAAAAAGGTTATAAATAAAGGCCGGTGGCATTTCTAATATGATTTTAAGGCCTGTATTTACGGCAAAAAAATTTATATTGAGCTTTTGAATGCCTTCTATAGTCGGGAAAAATGATTAACTTTGATCTCCACTGCTTACAATTCGATAGTTTGAATGACTCAGGCCAGGCCACACAAACTTTTGATGATACAACAAAAGTCGTAGAGTTTTTCATTTATATTTTTTTGCTCGTAGGCCGAATCTCTTGAAGATTAAAGCGGAAATGAGAAATATGAATGACACACTCACAAGTGACATGGTGAATTATTTCAGATGTGGTCATGACAAGGAAGGCGATTTTAAAGCGCGCAACACCCCAACATTGTTTTTTGATAGTGTTGGGACATCTGTCATTTCTGGCAATGTATATATTGAGAAGGCAGATGTTTATCAAGTTATGTGCATTCATTGTGATGTTCGTTCAAAATGATCACATATTTCGAGTGTCGAAAACATCATTCAAATGTACCTTTTTTTGATATGGCGCTAGAAATGGTTCACTCTAAGACTTTTTTTGACATAAAATTGAAAACTATTCTCATATATGGGGTGGTACTCCAGTGTCAATTTTAGAGCTTCGGAATCGGTTACAGGAAATGGCAAAGAGGACCGTAGATGACATTATGGTATTCAATTTTATCGATTCATTGGGGCATCGTCTCAATCTGGATAATGTGTTTCAAGCGAAGTCCTACAGAAATGAAGGGATTGGTGAAACCAGAAATATGCAATTTTTTGTTCTTTTTTCATGCAATTAATCGGTTATTTACCAGTTTCATGAATTTTTATAAATTTTGGCATTGCTTTTTTCAGGGCATATTTTTGCATATTTTGATCTTAACAACAATATTGTGCATATTTAGGTTTTGCGAGCATATTTTCGACATTTTTTCCTATTTAAAAATCATATTAAACCTTTTTGTCGTATATATTGACTTTTTGTGCTCTAAAATTATTTTACAGCAAAAACAAAATTTTCATTTTGAATTTTGACCAAATTATGGAATTTTTTTAATCACCCATAAACACATGTTACTTACATGTGCTCATAGACTGCATTGCTTATGTGAACCTTTTGGAAGATCAATATGAAAATGTAAATAAAATGATTGCAAATGAGTTGCTTAATAACTCCCTTAATCTTTAACCGACTTCTAAACCTTAAGTCTCAATTAGTACGGTTCCTTTATAAAATAGTGCGCAAAAATTCATCTAAACTTGAAAAACGTGGAAAAAATGGGAAGAAAGGTTTTGAAAGGTTTGCTTCTTCTTTTGCCAAATTCGGATTTTAGAGCTGTTTCGATAATTCCAAAAACATATCATTGTCTATCAGAAAAGTTAAAATCATTTCGAAGGTATTTCACCTTAATTCGTTTTTGTCGCAACGTGTTATTTCATATTTCCTTGTTCCACAGTACTTAGAGGTTTTACATTCTTAACTTGTAACACACATTCACTATTTAAAAGCCAAAATAGCAATTGCTGTAGTAGTTCTTTAGAATTTTTTTTTAAGAATTTGTTCGATATGTGGTAAATTTGCCGGTTTTAAGTTTTTAATTCTAAACAAATTCACTATTTTGTTCTTTTTTTTCGAACATTTTTTGTAAAACATTTTGCTTTTGTTGGTATTCCTCTAATATGCACATGCTATAGCTGCCAAACAACTAGAAATTTGAATTACGTGCAAACTATTTGCATAGTAAGGTCGTTGGTATAAGTAGTTAGAAAAAAGGGGCCTTTAAGAGGGCCTTGGCAATATTTTACTGTTTTGAAATAGTTGTTACATTAGGTTTGTTTTTTATCTTATTTTGTTTAACTCAGAACAGTTTAATAAGGGTTCTGTTAGCCAATTTTACTATGAACTCATATATAATATAAAAACTTCAATTACAATTTTCTCAAAAGAATTTATTTTGACATTGGCCTCTTTAGCCCCGAGCCACAGATAACAAATTAAAAAAAATATTTTATATTAAATCACATCTATAAAGCAAACAGTTTTAAGTTCTAAAAAATACCTTTAAAGATATGCTGAGAGTCCGTGGTTCAAAAGTCTTAAAAGGTAGATTAATAGAACAATTGTTTGAACAATATATGGAAGCTACTCACAGGACCTTAGAATAAACATGTTACAAAACCCTCTAAAAACATATATGCCACAAGGTATTTCTTCTAATAATTTATGAAATCTTTGATCGCTCCTTTAAAGGACAATATGGAAAAATCGTTTTGTCAATTTAAAATGTTTTTGAAAGGTCATGATATATATTTTTACGTTTTTACTTTAAACTAAAACTTTCATTTATAGAGTAAGAAGATTGCAGTTAAAATAAAGATAAATTATTATTTGATTTTAATTGAATATACAATTTCGACAAGGACACATATCGTACATTTGGGCAAATGTGTGTTTTCGTATCAATGAGTTCTAAATGCTTCCCTGCACCTATTACGTTTGAGAAACTGACATCCCTAGCATTCTTTCTACTTTAGACGTTATGGCAGATGGATCACAACTCTAAAAGATGTGTCCTTTTCGAAATTATTGCTTAAGTAAAGAGTACAAAAATGCAATGCAGCACCGCTTTTTATTTTGTTTAACGCGCAAAGCCGTTATTTTTCTTCTTCTTCTTCCTATTAATTATCTGAAAGTTGCAGATGTTGTAAAACTGAAGACTTACAGAATTTTTAGATGAAATACTGCAATGGCCAACTACAAATGAAAAGAAGCTTCCTGAAGAAGATTTTTGATAAGAGTATATTATTTATTTTTAGTAGAAGTATTGCCTAAAATAAAATTTTCTGCAAATTAATATGGTTTTTTATCGTTAAGTTTTGTATAATCGATATCATAAATTTCGAGAAGGGCACATCTCATTAATTTTAAGTATATAAACAAACATATATAATGAAGTCAATATCCAAATATTTCTATAATTTTCTGTAATTTGTATTATCCTCGTACATCATTAAAAAATAATGCGTTTTTTCATTTCCTGTAAGCTTTAAATATACGGAAATATGCCCTTTTCGAAATCGCACATTCAATTAAATAATTTGTTATTAACCCTTTCGGTTATTCTACGTTACGAGTATATGGCATAGTCACTTTTCAGCAGGGTTGGCAAAAAACTAGGTTGAAAAAAAAAACAATCCATCGGATTTTGTTTGGTTTTTTCTGGGGCTATTTTCGGTTTAATTGGGTTTTATAAATGCTTCCATATTTCGTTCAAGTCGACAATATTTTTTGTTTGTTTATACAATGACGCTGCTTTAGTATCTATAAAGCAATTTTGCACTTTTGGTGAGATCAATGCATCATTGTGTACTATGAGCTGCCAAAACTAAGTGATCGAAGCAGACTGCAATGACTTCGTTTAAATAATGCATCATGAGAAAAACGGTCAGAAAATAAAGGCCGACATGATGAAGTTATTCTTTTGCATAATGTCAGCCGACCTTATGTCGCAAAAGTTTCAAGACAATTATTAGAAACGATCAAATGCCGCACCCGCCGTATTATCTGAACATTGCTCCGTCGACTGTCGCGGTGGGATTACTTTACATGGCATGGAACACTTTCGCTTTAAACGCTCCGTTTTTTTTTTTTTTTTTTTTTATCTAAGGTAAGCAAACGCAACACACATTCATTTCGTTTAAAGGCATTTCGATTTACGGTATACTTTTTCAGAAACTATATAGGCCGTATAAAGAGATATGAGTTTTCCTTTGAAGAAATACAAAACCGGATTCGAAGTTGGGGCGCCTTAAAGGATTTCATAAATTTATTATTTCATTATGTTTTTGAGGTCAAAAACGAAACAAATAAATTTGTAGTCCCAATACATAAATTACACCTATTTTTGTTGTAAATTAACTACGAATACCTTTTAATAAAAAAAACTTGCCGGGTTTTTTAAAATATAGTAGCCAATAAAACCCTGGTGGGCTTAATTGGGTTACCCAGTGGGTTGCCAACCATGCTTTTCAGTGTCATTTTTAGATAGAAAACTTGTGGAAATTACTTTTATGTATTTTTGTATTGGGTTTTTATAAAAATGAATGGAAAAAAAATCTTCGATTAATGAGGTCAATACATTGTTAGGATTCAGAAAGCGATCGTGCCTCTAAGATTTTGTAATATTCAAAAAAAAAAAAAAAAAAAATTACTTTATACTTCTTATATAGTTTATTACTTAATTTACAATGATAAATTTGTGTAAAAAATGTATACTACAATCAGTGCCAATGCTAAGAGCAATAGGTCATATAACAAACCTCGTACTTAATAAAAACGTCATAAATTAAAAAAGAATACTTTTGATTACTTATTACGTAGGCGTAAACAGTTAAAAAGTGAAAAAGAAATAAAGATATATTTATACTAAAAATTTAAAAAAAGTAGAAGAATATATGTATAATTTAAAACTTTTAATTTTTTTTTTCATTGTATTTTCTACTTTTTTTTTAATTTCTCTCATTTTTTTAAATTTTTATTTTATTTTTTAATTTGTTTAATTTTTTGAATAAAATAATTACTATTTGCCTTTAAAAACAGAACAAAAAGTCTATGCTTACGTCACGCACATTTTTATTTAAAGAGAGAGGTCTCGGGAAGGCGTAATCTCTGCTATATGGTTCATGCTTCCAGCCCGATTGCTGTCTTAACTTAGGTTCGGTTATGACTTCTTCAACCAGAGTTTACCCACACTAAGCCCTCTTCAAACTGAGTTTACTCCACCTAAAGTCATTGCACGCTGAGCTTACACCAAGTAAAATTTTGCTACACTGAGTTTGGACCAATAAACTTTCTTCACGCTGCGTTTTCATCACATTAACTGGCTGCTGTCCTCACTAAAGTGCTTTTTATATGTCATTACATCTCAACAGCAGTCAATTTTCTTGTTGTTTCAGGTATGATCTTTTCATTTTCATTTCTTTCCAGAGTTGCAAAATGAGAACATCAAATTGCACTCAGAAGCTCATAAAATTGTACTTTTCGACCCCAATTGTACCAAAAATATTTTATAATTAATTTTTATTTTTATTTTTTTTATTTAAGAGCACAAAAAACAACAAAATTTCACATAAAAATTCATTTTTATAGTATAAAAATTAACATTTGTAGTTACAAATTCATTTATACTTTAAAAGTATAGTATATCTTTAACCCTCTGTAACTGACGTGTAGTCTGACAGACACCACAAAAAGTCTTTTTTGCGTAACTTCGTGCAATTTGAATTAATAAAATCTATCATATTTTCCAGAATACTGTCTTTTGTTTCAAATTTAAACCTCATCTTAGCTTGAAAACTACTTACTGTTATGAATAAATAAAGCAAATGAGTGGTTTTCGGAAACGTCAACAAAAATATATGAGTTTAAAAGTGTTGTCTATTAGACTTCAGGTCAATAATATTCTTACAACTTGTGCACGTCGGTTGCAAAAAAAAAAAAAAAAAACTACACTAAGATATAAATACATGTTTAAACGTAAAATAATGTAAGATCACATGAGATCACATTGATTTTAATAACAAATTATTTGGTATTTTAAAGCTAAAGCAGCAAAAATCTTTTGTCTGAATAAGACCTGAAACTATAGGAACATGAAGCCTATATCGTTCTGTCATATTAATAAATCACTGAAAT
Source organism: Wohlfahrtia magnifica (assembly GCA_023159175.1). Lineage (NCBI taxonomy): Eukaryota > Metazoa > Arthropoda > Insecta > Diptera > Sarcophagidae > Wohlfahrtia > Wohlfahrtia magnifica. The sequence goes on from JAKWBJ010000484.1 coordinate 5,233,289, forward strand.
GTTAAATTAGCCAAAATACATGCAAAAAATTAAACTGAGAAAGTTCGTAAATTGTACCAAATGAGAAATTGGTGTATCATTGTACTTTTAAGTCTGAAATTGTATCAAAAAAGGTACAATTGTACCAACTTTTTCAACCCTGTTTCTTTCTATTCCGTTCTTATAAAGTAGTTCAATCGTTAACATCTTGCTTGTTTACATTCTTGTATTGTTGTTGTCTATTGTTTGTTTGTTTACTGCTTATGTTGTTGTTGTAGTTTTTATTATTTGTAAGCAAGATAATGTTTCTATAGCTATTGTTTATTTTGTTTTAGCGATGTTATAGACGACAGGGGTTCCCAACCTACATTTTTTAACAACATTTGAAAACATTTTCACACAGTTACTAGAATATTTGTTGAATTGCTACACATATAGTAGAAATTTAGCCAGAATACTTTTTAACATTTTAAGACCTATTTACGATGGGCTAATATTAAGCAGGGGCTTATGAATACTTGAAATAATCATTAAAATTCAAACAAAAATTGCTTGTAATATTTAATAAAAAATGTAATTTACATCCATAAAGGGCCTTTAATACGGCTTGGTCTAGTTAGCTAAATACTGCCTTATTTTAAATATCAGCATACACGCACACACACTGATTGATAAAGTTTTCCATTATGAAATACTTTTGGTGTTTTGCAAAGTACTTGTGTTAATGTATGAGTTGAAAAGCATTTGTATATGTACTCGTATGGTTTGATGTGAATATTTTATAGTTTTAAAGTCACTTTTATTTTCTTAACCACTTCCTTATGAAAACAAAATACAGAAGAAAAAGAAACACACAATGAAGGTTACAACTGATGTGGAAGTAGCAATGGTTTAGAAACTTGTTTAGGCAGTGGTAAAAGTAAGTGGGGAAAAAGGTTAGAAAAGAAGTTAAGATGACTTTTACAAACTATCATGGCCAACACTAACACTAACTACATTAAAGCAAACACTCTTTCTCTCTCTCTCCCCTTCTCCATTGTACTACTAAAGGAGACATAAATTTTTAAACAACAAGAAAACAATCATTTCAAACATTTTGATGAATATGAATGAAATCCAAAAGATGACCTTTTTTTCCTTTCCATATCAGTGTGTTTCAATGCTTGGCTAAGTTGAGTAGTTGGCTAAGAGTTTGGATATAATACCAATGCTACCATTTCCATAGATCCAATAGGGAAACAACAAAATATATGACAATAAATTACAAAGTTTTAGGCAACCACTTGTACACTTGTATAGAAATGTTTATTTTTAGATTCTTATGCAAATATATTGGATTACTTAAGGAGTTGAAGCACTATCTTAATGGTCATGGCTAATAATAATGGTTTGTTTATATAAGTCAGGTGTAAATGTTACCTATTTTTGTTGATAAATTTAGGGAAACCCACAGTTTTTCAAGATTTAAAAAGTAGAAGTTTTCTTAAGGCAATAATTTTTTTTAAATATACTTTAGTAACAAAATTTCTAAGAAACGGGTTCGCCATCTAACGTTTTTTTTTTCAACTAGTGCTTTTTTCGTGAATGGTAACACTTAGCTCATGTCTGATTTGACAAATAATTAGTTTTATCCTTCCGCTGAACGAATATGGTTGTGTATACGCTTGAACAACGCTGGGAAATATTGCGATATTACTTTGAAAATCATGGTAATGTTGTAGAGTGTGTGCGATGTGTTCAGATGAAGCTCATTTTGATCTTGGTGGGTACGTAAACAAGCAAAACTGTCGCATTTGGGGCACAGAAAACCCGCACGCATACATTGAAAAGCCGATATATCCAAGACAAGTCATTGTTTGGTGCGGATTTTAATCCAGAGGCATAATTGGGCCATTTTTCTTCGAAAATGAGCAAGGAGTGGCCGTTACAGTCAATGGCGATCGTTATCGGGCCATGTTGAACGAATTTTTGTTCACAAAAATTGAAGAGGAGGATATTAGAAACATTTGGTTTCAACAGGACGGCGCTACGTGCTACACAGCCGAAGTTAAACTCGGTGTTTTGCGCCCTGTTTTTGAAGATCGCATTATCAGCCGCAGTGCTGATGTCGTTTGACCACCTCGGATCTGCGATTTGACACCGTTGGACTATTATTTGTGGGTTGCCGTCATAGATAAGTGTTACGCCAACAAGCCAGAGACAATTGACGCTTTAAAGGCGATATTCGTGAAGCCATTGGTGAAATACAGCTGCACACAATCGATAATGTGCTTTAAAATTACATCGATCGTGTAGGCTACTGCATGGCCAGCCGAGGCAGCCATTTGAATGAAATTATTTTCCATTATTAACCGGAAGGATTGTACTTTCAAATAAAAAAAGAAATTTGAGAAAATATTCAGTAGTTTTCTTTAATAGCATTTTCAAAAAAAAAAAAAAAAAAAATTATTTGGCGGACCCTTTATAACGCTTGGGCATTTATTTTTGAATATTTTCCGAATGTATCTTTAAGAAAATCATTTAATTGTTCCTCTAATATCATCACTTCTTCATAAGGTGCTTTTAATTTAAAAGAAACAATATCTTTACTGATGTGCAGCTGTGGTTCCAACCAATAGGTCCTCGGTTCATCATATATATCAGACCAGACCATCTAACAATTTTTTGTAGCCATTGTTTATTTTATTTTAGCGATGTTAAAGACGAGAGGGGTTCCCAACCTAATTTTTTGTAACAATATTTAAAAATATTTTGAATGAGTTACTTGAACATTTTATGAATAGCTTCTCTAACTAATGCATCTACCGTTCAGAGTAGGCATTAAGCTATAGATGTTTTCCAATAACTTTCAAATTTAAAACGGGTGCAGCTCATTGATTGATAGAAAAAATTCTTGTTCAACTTGGGATTCTTTTTTTTAATGAGACTAAGTCATTGAAGGACGTAGTACGGGACCTTAATTCGTTAATACACCGCAAAACACCAACTCAGTACAATGGTACCGGCATTCAGGTATTTACTCGTCGGACAGAGCATATTACAATAAATGCACGTATACTACAGTGTGGGAATCCCTTCGAAGTTCCCAGAGAATCAATGTTCCACATTGCCTGTGAGAGCTCATCATCATCATCATCATGTAAATAGTGACCATATGATGCTGAAATAGATTGGGAATCAATTTGTATGTTCATCTTCCCTTCATCGTTCCTGACCATCTTCCTTGTTATTCATTAATAAATACTTCTATCTCTTGCTTCAACCGGCAAGTATTCTGAATTATACATCATTATAGACTCTTTGGCTAATATGCCAATGGCAGCCGCACCCAAAATGGCAAATGATGCGTCATCAGAGACAGTCCTATATCCACAGCATACCCGCAAGGCAGTAAGTATATACATTGACCCTATTCTATCACGATAAGACTTGCCGCCCAAATGGGTGCAACATATAATATTAAGTATGTTCTCGATTACTGCTACCAACACATTCCATTTGATAAATTTTGGCCTCCTGGTCTTTATCATTATTCCAGCAAGCGCTTTTCACGTCTTTCTTGCCTTTTCTTTCACATTTTCAATATGTTGTTTAAATGACAATCGGTTATCAATCACTATTTCTAGGTATCCTTTAAATTCACTTGGGATGTCGCGGAAATTATGCATGTTTGTATGTAGTATATATGTATGTATGTGTGTATATACGTATATAACATCTCTATTTTAGTAAAACTTTTCTTCTTAAGCTTTTGCCTTAAATTATCATCTTATAGCAGGTATATGTATATGTATGATAGAAAGTTTTATCCGAACTCCCAAAATTTTCTTTGGCTGAGGAGATTTATAAAATTTTTTATATTTCTATAGATTCTTTCTTTATTCTTTTTTTATATATTAATTTTCAATTCTCTTATATTGACTCCAAAAACTTCATTTGGTTCAATTTACAAATATTCTTCGTATATCTATGGATGGCAGAGTTGGGTTTATTACATTTTATTTAATTTTTCACTACTTTTAATGGTAATGGAAGAAATAGTGCATTATTGGACCTATAATTTAGTGGTAGTGGAAATTGAGTACCACTAAATGAAAATTTAGAGCACTAATTATTAATAGTTAGTGGTAATGGACTAGAAATCCATGGCACTATAGTCGAATACAAATTCAGTTCCAGTGCTTTCATACTTAGACATGATACTATTACATATATACATAGCTTAAGTCAATCATAAATAGACACTGCATTATTAGTGCACTAAATATCCACTACCACTAAAATCGTTTCATTTAGTGCACTAAATTTCCACTACGACTAAAATTGTTCGAGTTAGTGGTTTATCATTTCCATCTGCTACTAGTGATGGCTGCAATATTGCTGCATTAATGCTAAGTCGTTTAATGGTAATGGAAACGATAATGCATTATAAATTCAATGCATTAAACCCAACGCTGATGGATGGTTCTTTTATTAATTTGTATTATTATTTTTACTTTCAACAATTTTATAGCAATTTAACTTGTCCTTCAAAAGATCATGTCGAGTTAATTTTCTAATTAGCTTTTAAATATATACCTCAAAAATGTTCTAAAACGGGCTTTTACCAGACTCAGAAAACCTTTTTTATAAGAAAGGCCTCTCAGGATGTTTTGCAACAGTAAGAAAGCTTGATTCAATGCTTTCTGAACAGAGTTGGCAACCTACTGGGTTTTATTGGGTATTTTATTTAATAAAACCCGGATTTTTATTAATATATTTTCGTAGTTTATTTACAATAAAAAGTACGAATTAATTTAGTCGGTTATTTGCAGCTCAAAAATGATAATGAAGTAACAAATTAATTAAAATAAAATAACTGTTTATATCCTTTCCCCACCTCTTAAGCAATCACCGAATGGCGTTTCAGAGAAACTTATCATTTTTTGAGGCGATTCAACTTTGAAGCTGACTTTACATATCTTGAAAAGAAGCGATTTGGTGAAGTGGTAATAGATGTTGTATTCGTGAAACAGCCAATAGTCAGAGAAATCAATGTGCGGAGAATACGGTGGGTGCGACATTTGGGCGTTTCTGATAATCGCTTGGTAGCTTCTGCGATATGAAGCCGACCGTTGTCATGCAAAAGAATATCTTAATCTCGCCTTCGTGTTCCGGCCATTTTTCTAATAATGCACCGTTCAAACGAAGCTTGATCCGATTAAGAGTGTAAATTGCATTATAAATACTGAAACAACGTAATTTTACGAACAAATAAAAAATATTGTCGAATTGAAAGAAATTAGGAAGCAGTTATAAAACCCAATAAAACCCCCCCACCCAAAACAAAAACAATCAAAAACCCCAATAAAACCCGGTGGCCTGTGTTTTTTGAAAAAACCCTGGTTTTTGCCAACCCTGCTTCTCAAAGTAGTACAGTGTGATTTTTAGGAGATCTTGTGATGATGTTTTAAAACCAGTAACAATTACGGAGGAGTTCTGGCTAAAACTATGCATGCCTTTTACAAACAGCGCTTTAAAGAGTCTGTTGCCAGTTCTTTGCGAATTTATTATACGAACTTTTAAAAATTCATAGCTTCTTAACATTTCTCCTTTATGATTATTATACAGTTTAAAACAAAATTATTCGCACAGCAAACTCTTGTAATCTCATGATTCTAATAAAAAGGATTTTTGATAAACTAAGATATTAACTACAATAAATAGAATAATAAATTCCCCGTAAAATCTTTTTGCATATTAATAAAAAGGAAGAAAGAAATACCAGATTTCTCTAAACAGAATTATTGGTACACTTAGCTACATTCTCAAAACTTAAAAGATCTGGCATTTAGTCATCTTCTTAATTGAACAGTTTTCATATGTCAGAGTAAAAAATCTACTGTTGAATTAAACCAAAATTAAAAGTTTTGGTCAAAAATGGTTAACAAGCAGAAGAAAACAACAGAATCTCAGTGAAAATTATTCTATTTCAACGCAATCAAGATAAATCTTACACTGAGATTGTGTAAGTAATGGGTAGAAGTAGGATTACCTTTCGAAACATTGTGCAGTTTTTCAAAGCAGCCTAAAACTTCGAAAGTGTATGCCGTACACAACAGCCTTGATAGTCAAAAAAGTTAAAGTGATTCCGAAAATAATAATAGTCAATAGCTTTGAAAATATTTCTTTACAATTACGGTGGAAAGAATACTGAATTTAGTAAAACACAATTGTAGTGTCGATTGACGAAAGCTTCTTATTTCATTAGTGAACCAAAAAAGGCGTTCAGCATACATATTTCATAAGTTAAATGATTTTTGGGGCGTACTGATATTCACAGATAAATGCCAGTTTAAAGTCGTTCACTCTGCTGACCGCCAAACCGTATGTAAAAGTCAAACTATTAGCTAGAAAAGCGTAAGCATGCTGTAACTGTGAAACAGGGAAGAGTGAATGTGGTGCCTGCTGCATTGATTTGTGAGCTGGTATTCATTGAAAAAATTACAAAAACATTAGAATATATTACTATGCTAAAAGGAAATCTTAAAAAATGGTATTTACTGGTTTCATTTCCTTTCTAGCATGATACTGACTGAAAGCACTCGGATTATGTTTGGCGCATGTGGCTGCATATAACGTTACAATTCCATAAAAATCGCCAGATCATAATCCATTGGAGAATTTGTGAGAAAATTAGGACAGACGAATAAAAGAGCGGGCAATAACCAAAATTAGATCAGATAAAGTAGGTATTCGGCTTTTGGTGACAGCCGTCACCAAAAAATTCACGAATTCTATTTCCAACTGGCTGGATGAGGTTATAAAACGAAGCCATTTTCAGCTAAACAGTCACTCTTAAGAAGGTAAGGATTTTAAAAAGTAAGGCTGCGCTTTTCCAACCAAGCAAATACTATCTGAATACATCAAAAGTTGGGCAATGACAAAAAGAGTCCATGAACTCCTGCTTCTTCTCTTTAGCTTTACAGCTACTTTAGAAATCATTATAAGGGATAAGCTACCTTTGAGTATGTCTACTATGAGCCCAATGACTAGTTATGGCCCTTACAAGGTTTCTGTTATGTCGTCTAAGTAGTTTAAATACATTGACTTTTCTTTAGCCATCCAAATGTAGGCAGATTTTTTTGGTCTCGCAACAGTTCATTCATCACGAGGTACAATGCCCGTAATACTAGCTGTCTACTTTTTTGAAGAGTAGTTCCGATGTTCTTAACTGATCCGTAGAGATTGATACGGATTGATTAACCATGAAAAAATGTCACACGTTTTTAGCAGGTTTCACGTATTTTCAACCATGTTGTTGGTTATATATTGTTTTCACATTTTATTTATTTTTCTTTATTTGCTTACTATTAAATCAAGTTTTATTATTCAACCACTATTACTATTGACCTTAATTTCGCAGTAATTAAATACTTTTTTTAAAAACACACTCTATTATGTCAGTATCACATTTCGTATTTGCCACTTTAATGGTTTTTATAATTTTTCACTTTTATAACATTGGCTTGAAAAAATACAAAATTAAAAGACCACATTAAACTTTATTAAAAACACTTTATTAAAATACAATTTATTTTGTAAAAATTATATATTATTCATACGCCTACGTATTGTATTGTATTGTACGTACAAGCGATATGCACTCCATTATAATTAATTAACAATCATACGCTTGGGTGGGTGTCCATTTAAAAAAACAGTATATTCGCCCGCCATATACGAATATAACGCAACGAAAGAATGTAACCGTGTACGTATGCACGTATACTCGTGCAAAGGAAAATTAAATCCATTTTGGTGTGTAAATATGGAAAAAAAAAATTATTTTTAATTGAAAACCATTTAAAAAAGAAAATCATGTTAAAAAAAAAATTTTTAATTATAAATTTGTAGGGCGTTATTCATTAACCCTAGACGAACATAAAAATTTTAAAATCATTATAAATTAGATTTTTAGCCAAATTTTGATAATTTTTTTAGTTTTATTATTGCATCTGCTGAACAGGGAGACAATAGAACCACTCTGGGCAATTTGTGAATACTGATTCATGTACAACAATGTCTCACGATCAACTGCCGGACCACTGCAGTGTCTTACAGGCGGAGGTCTCGGCGATAAAGAGGGTAGCGGACTGGTTGATGTACTATGGGCTATATGACAGTGATATCCAGATCTGTACGGACAGTCAGGCTGCGATCAGGATGCTCTCCGGTGTCTACTCGACATCGCGACTGGCGTGTGAATGCCGGGCATCTCTCAACGAGATGACGAAACATTCAGACCTGGAGATTACCTGGGTAAGGGGTCACTCGGACACCCGGGGGAACTGTATGGCGGACGGACTTGCGAGCGCATGCGCTCTCCTCAGAAATGAGGAGATTGAACACTCAGTTGGGATGCCACTCTCCTCTTGCAGACTTATGGTCATGCGGTACATGTTGGGTAAGGCACAGCTACGGTGGGATGATGAACCCACGTGCTCTGTATCGAGGCAAATCTGACCCCTATATGATCTGGCTCGCTTGGAGTCTATAGGGGTGCCGCGACTTAGGCTGCGAACTCTTGTAGCTATGATTACTGGGTACTGGGTGGCTGGTGCGCATGCTAGGAGATTGTGTCTGTCGTTCAATGACTATTGTAGGGGTTGTCAGGATGAGTAAGAAGCCTATGCCAGTGCCCGAGTCTTTCGGACACTAAGACTGCTTTCCTTGGCAGTCCGTTTCTGGATGGCTTGTCGGATCTGGCCGGTGTGAATATCGGCAAGATCTCTTCTTTTGTACATGCGTCTGGTTGGTTCGGATCGCGCCGGGACGCGGACATATAGGTTGTCCATTTTCTGGATTACTGATGGATATCACAGTGGAATCAGTACTGGACCCAAGTGGGCTGGACGTGTCTGGCTACCCGTCGTAATTAACTAACTAACTATGTTTTACGATCGATTTTCGATAGCACAGGGGCTTATTCGACTTGACAATGAAACGGCTACCAACAGACTAACATCACTCATGGGAAGGTATTACAGCAACACATAGTCCAGTCGCGAAAAAAAAGCGGTAAGTGTAGTGCAACCACATAGAAAATCTTGGATATAAGATGAGACTTTAAACCTGATATCTTAAAGAAGGAACTGAAAATATAGCTGAACAAAAGGAATACTTTGAGGCGGCAATACCATCGACTGGCGAAACGAGTAAAGAAAGCTGTAAGAAGAGACAGAGAAAACATCATCAGACGATTGACCTTATCACTAAGCGAAAGTGAATTTGGAACCAAGCAGCTGGAGCAATGACGCACAGACAAAAATGCTACTGAGGACAGCGAAACGGTTCAGAACAGTAGTGAAGAAATCAAGTTGGAAATACCGTCCAGCCCACCCAATCTTAATGAGATTGGTAAACTACGGCTAAACTGTATCTACTGTTCGTCGATTTCAAGAGGGCATTTGGTACCATCTAACGAACTGCAATATGGAAAGCAAAAAGAGGGCAAAAAAACCCCAAAAAATTATTTGAATAATTAGAGCCAGATACGAGGATGCAGAACTTTCAATTCTTCACAACGGCGACATCGGTCTACCATTCCACACGAATGCTGGAGTTAAAAACGGATACCCACTGTTAACTCAGCTATTCACCATCGTGCTGGATGACATAGTGAGCAAAGTCTGTTCAGAAAGGCGAGAAATAACTTGAAATCTCTCACGCCAGCTCGAAGATTTGGTTTATGCGAATGACATTTGTCTAGTCTTGCAAAAGATCTCTAATATGCAGGCGAAACTGGAGGATCTAGAAAGATTGCCAAGAGAATAGACAATACTAGCACGGAAAACATCCTGCTACAAGATCAATTAGTCGAGTATATTGTATAGCTATCTAAACTATCTAGGAAGCACAATGACTACGTATGCCGACGCATAAACGGACGTGAACAAGAGGACGACAGCAGACAATATGTAAAGGCTCATATATATCCAGACAAACTTAGCTCAGAATATTCAAATCATCTCTAAATATTTAAATCAGTTTTGCTGTATGGCAGTGAAATCTGTCTTGTATCGAATAACATCCAGGTATTTATCAACAATTGCCTCAGAATCATATGCAGAATATTCTGGCCTAACACCATAAGTGACACGGAACTGTGGAACAGAACTAATGAGGAATCAATAGTGAAGAAAAAATGGGGGCGGGTCGGCCACACCATTCGGAAAAGTCCTGATCATTTCACCAGAATGTCACTCGGGTGATATCCTCAAGGCTTAAGGAATCGTGGTCGACCAAGAAACACCAGGATAAGCATAATTATCCAGGAACTAAGACAGAATACTCTAACATGGGAGGAGGCAGAATCGATAGCGTTGAACTAACTGTGTAGGATGAAAATGCTTTTTGAAAAAAATATTTTTTTGTATTTATTTTGCAAAAGGAACAAATTTGCCCTGTTAATCATTTAAGGGTATCACGCCAACTAGGCCTTAATAAACCGGTAAGACATTGACTTTTCGTAAAATTTTACAAATTTAAGATTGACATTCCTTTTGAGCATATTATTCTAGTAAATCATGCCCTCCAAGTACCAGATCTTGATCATTTTAGAATAGAGGTCAAGCTTAACCCTTCGTTTTGGCATTTTTTTTTTGGAGCCATGCACATTTTTCTTTGCTTCATATTTACGTATACGAGGGTTCTATTTGCATTTCGGGAATAGCAAATAAAAAAAATATTTTTTATGAAAATGACTTTATTGTTTTTCAAAATATTCTCTTTTATTACCAATGTGTGCGAGATCGCACTGATTCGTCTTCGGCGATTGGTTTTACGAAAGACTTCAAAGACTTTCAGCAAACAAATGGTTGTGTACTACTCTGAATTAACCATTCAACGTTGCTCAGGCGGAACTGTAGCCATATGACCCATTCGTCTACAGAAACAGGCGACCATTTACTTCGCTGTGCTTTTTCTATGAAATACTTTTGTTGGATTTAGCTCGTCTTGGAAAACCCACACGCTCGATTGCTGTTTTGTTTCCGGCTCATACGCATATATCCATGATTCGCCACCTGTCAAGATTTTATAAACATCTTTTAAAGCACGACCGTGGCACTTTACAATTATTTCCTACAACAACCGACGCGAGCCTTTTTTGAGCGATTGATGAATTATGGGGTATCCAGCGAAAAAAAACTTTTTTGCATGCAAGATCGTATGTATTGAAGTGGAACTAATGTGCAAGGATGCCTCTGTGTCACACGACGATCTTGCATTATCAGTTCGTGCACTGCATCGATGTTTTGAGGCACAACAACCGATTTCGGAACTCGTCAGTGACTGAACTACGATCATGATTGAACTCACTATACCAGCGGTATACTGTGGTTTTTGTTGGTGCTTTATCGCCATATACGGAACTGAGTTCATCAATACATTCTGAGATAACCCACGACGAAAGTTGTGGAAAATAATCCAACGAAAACCTTTCCAAAAAGTTTCCATTTTTTGTCGAAATGTAAACAAAACAAATAGCACTTGTACATCAAAACGTTGTGAGTACATTTATGATAAAAAATACCAAACTTTATAATAGTGTAGCCAGATTTTAGCTATTGACATTAGTGCTGCCAGTTACCGGAATATAAATGGTACACTTCGTAGTCACTATTTCCCAACTTTCATGATGATTCCGTACGAAAAGCGTGTTTTAGACCACAGTGTCCACAGTGATGATACTAATGACAGCTAATAAAGCAGAAATCAGCTGTTTACAGCATTGCTACTTTTATTACACGGAAATATCAAATGAAAACAGAATTTGAATTTGAAACAGGGTGCTATAAAAAGAGATAGCTATACTACATTAGTATGTACATCTCAGATCTCCATACTCTGTAGTAAAATTTGTTGCATGGTTTACACTGTGCTTATGACAATGTGTTGCTCGAAGCCGGGCAAGTTTTTGAGAAGCAATTTCAGGCCATTTTCATTGTTGTTTTCGTTTAGCTTGTGAGATACATAGGCTCTCAATTTTTCAACAAAATCTTTCTCTATTTTTTCAGTCAATTCACGAGTTTTTGGTATTTGTTTTAATTCAAAAGTGCTTTGAGTGAACTACGAACATATACCCAACGCAATATATCAAGCTAAAGTGAGATTATGTTGGAAAAATAAACCTAACTTGGCCTTGTATCGCTTATCTATCCATTATATTCTTTGGTCCTTAGCTTTTTTTTGTTTGGTTTCATAAGATTTTCCTTTACACCGTTAAACAAGGAGTAAGTAATTTTTTCTCAGCATATAATTTTAATTATATTTGTTATCGTTTAATAAAACTTTAAAATTTAATTTTTAAATATAAATCATTTTACCCTTTTATAGCTATTATTATTGTTATTATTGTTGTTGTTGTTGTTGTTTTTGTTATCATGGTTATCCTCTATGCAACATACTTGAAGCCCATTTGTTTTTATTTTGTTTTTCTGACCCTATTTAAACACTTGAAATTCACTTGAATAACAGCTATGGTGGCAAACTAAAGAATAAAAGAACACCAAAACAAAAACAACAACAACAATAACAATAATAATAAAATTGTTATTACGTAAAGTGAGAAAGAATGAACGTGTTGAATGAGCTAAGAAGGGGCGGATGAGTAGATGTAGAGAAAAAGTTATATAATTAAATATTCTTCAATATCCTTAAAGTGCTTATAATTCGAAAAATGTTGTTACAGTGTTTAAACGCACATTAATAATTCAGTGTATCAGCCATTCCCCTTTTTCCTCGCCAGAATACAACTTGTGCTGGGGTGTGAGCCTGGTCTGCTCTTGTTTCAATGCTTTGGCGTATAAGAAGAATATGAACTTTTATTTGCATTATTATTTCATTATTTTATGCCTCCTGTTTACGCTTTTTCTTTAGCAAATTTCCCCTTAAAGATTTCTGCCTTTTTTTGGTTCCATTTGGATAATTTTCACAAAAATTTTATTAATAAATATTTGATTTGTTGCGCGCACACAAACACACAGACATTTATCGTCTCATATTTTTGGCACTTTTTCGCAATTTTTGCCCTTCTATGGCAAGAGGGAAGGCAACCTTTATACATGAATAAAATGACTTTCTTTTTTGTGCTTTGGGCCACATGGTTTTAAAGCAGGCCATGAACATGTTGACCTCAGATTTGGTGATTTGAAAAAAAAAAAATAACAACAACAGCAAAAAACGAAAATAAAAAGGAAGCAAAAAATTATACAAAATTAGAAAAAAAACGGAAAAAACAACATAATTGGCCATAATATTTGCCTGCAGCATCTAAGCTTAATTGGACCTAAAATGAAATGTAAATATACGAGGGTGGGCTTTTACTTTAATAAAAATGTAGAGATATTTTGAAAGAAGAAGAAATATAAGCTTTAAAATATTATTTCAATGGAATAAATTCATATCTTTACCACATGGCAAAGAAAAATACGACACCAATTTATAAATTGATAACTTTTTCAGAATTTTAAAAATTTGTATAACATATACGAATTTTAGTGCTACACATATATAATCTGTTACATTTAAATGTTTCACAGTGAGATATTTGATGCCTTAATTGGGAATCAATTCGGGGAGCCTTTCTCGAGTGCTAAATTCAATGAATTTCGATCTATTCTAGTGTTTATGCATGCTTTTGTGGAAGTTTTTAGTTTTCTTATATTTTTTATTTTTATTTTCTCAATACTTTTATTTTTCTCATAATAAAAATAATCATATTTTAGTGTATGAAAACGACATTATTAAGTATCATCGTCATCGTAATCATTATCGTTGTCATCATCATCATCACCATATTAAATATTTTCTCGATTTTTTTTTCAAATATTAATAAGCTCAGCGCTTCTTGTGGAAAATTATTAACTTTTTTCTCTTAACATTCTTATATTAGAATTAATAGGAACGGAAGTCACTAGAAGGCTTAAAAATACTATACATCTTCATAAGATATTTCTATTGAACATTTTCGTGAAAAATTATCTCTAAAATCTTTGAGTTTCTTTCGAGCTTCTTGGGCCTCTTCTGACAACTTCTCTCTCGGCGATAAGGCATGATTTTTTATTTGTGGACCATTGAAAACAGGGCGCAAAACATCGAGTGTAGTTCGGCTGTGTGGCACGTAGCGCCGTCCTGGTGAAACCAAATGTTGCTAATATCCTCCTCTTCAGTTTTTGTGAACAAAAATTCATTCAACATGGCCCGATAACGATCGCCATTGACTGTAACGGCCACTCTTTGCTCATTTTCGAATTATGCCTCTGGACCGAAATCCGCACCAAACAGTGACTCGTCTTGGCTGTATCGGCTTTTCAATGTATGCGTGCGGGTCTTCTGTGCCCCAAATGCGACAATTTTGCGTGCTTACATACCCGCCAAGATGAAAATGAGCTTCATCTGAAAAGATGATTTTTTTTTGGCAACTTTTCAAAGTAATGTCGCAACATTTCACAGCGTTGTTCAAGCGTACACACAACCATATTCGTTCAGCGAAAGGATAAAACTAATTATCTGTCAAATCAGACATGAGCTAAGTATTACCATTCACGAAATAAGCACTAGTTGAAAAAAAAAAAAACGTTAGATGGCGAACCATTAATTTTTTTTTTATTAATTCCCACTTTCGGTATCAAATACACAAATGTGCGTTTCTCTTCTAATATTTTTAATGATGATGCAGTTTTAATAGAAGTCCGCAGCAGAAAAAAGGTAGCAAACGCACAAAAAATTATTTGTTTTTTAAAAAACTTTAGTTATGTTCTACTATTCGAACCTAAAAGTAAGAGAAAAAGTACCAATATTAGATTAGATAATTCTTAAGATCGAAAAATACGTAATAAATGGAAAATTAATATTTTGTATTGTCAAGGGTACTATTTGAACATCTAAATTAAAAACTAATGTGAAGAATTTCTTTCGAATGACAAATAGCTAATCCATTCAAAACCATTTGGTACTAAATGTGTAGAACCTTTTAAGTAAGCTGTTAACTTCACAAGTCGATGATTAACTTTTTAAAACAAAAAATTGAGAAAATTTAGAAAATAGTACAAAAATTGCCCTAAAACTCGTCTGGTCTCATATCGAAAAAGCTTTTAAGTCAGATTTTTAAATCATTTTCATTGTTGAAGGTAACGATTCTCACAAAAAACGTTAATCCGTTGATACTTTCAAAACCACTTGGTCTAAATGTTCAGTAACTAGTACTTAAACCATTTAGTGCGCAAATCGATAAACTCTAGCAGGAGGTGATAAGTCTTTAACGCTTTTAACTTTTTTACGACCTCTCACCACTTCTCAATATACTTGCCACAAATCGACCGTTATTCCATAGGAAGAAGAAAAGATGATAATCCGTAGGCGTGAGGTCATGATAATAAGGCGGTAAATGAAGGACTTCCTATTCCAGCTCTTGAAATTCGTCTTTTATTACTTGTATCGTTGTCGTTTTCCGTTGAAACCTTTTTCTGGCATTGTAAATGGACCATGCAGAGCTCCTTGTTGGGCATGGCATTCCTTTCTAGCATTTGTAAGTGCACCATACCCTCTCTGTCCACCCATCTTCTTTGGATTTAGGTAAGGCTTGAATTTATGTTTTGATGTATTTCTTAGAACCTCCTACTACTTTCTTTGCTTTATATGTATCGGGTAATTTTTTTATAGTTACACAAGTTTAAATCATAATAAAACAAAGAAATATATTTTTAATATCAATGAAACGGGCTTTGTTTGATAGACAATTTGATGACATGAATGCTTCAATACGATTTCGTATATGTGGCCGCCAAGGATGTCGCGTGCAAGGCACAATCTTGAACGCCAATTTTCACAAACTTTTCGCAGCATATACGGCCGTATTTCGACAATATCTCTTCGAATATTGATTTCCAGGTGTTCAGTTTTCTCTGGTTTTTCGACGCAGATAAGTGACTTTACATGGTCGCCAAATAATTGAAGCATTACGTGAAATTACTCTTTCATTAATAGTTTCTTTGAATAACTCAACTGTGGTATAGTAGGTAAGACACCCGCCTACCAACCAGAAGTTCCTCGGTTCAATACCAGGCCAGACCATCTGAAAAAGAAAAATTGTTTTCAACAGCGGTATCACCTCATAACATTAGCTAGTAACTGGTTATGAGTATTACTTACTTACTAATAAAAACTGCTCTAATGCATTTGCCGTTCGGAGCCGGCGCTAAACAGTAGATCCCTTTGAATAAGTCTAAAAATAGAATCAGGTGCAGCTCATTAACTGAGAGAAATCCTTGTGTTCCTTCATGAAATGTTATAGAAGTTAATAGATTGAGGTACGAAAAAACTTCTAATCACATCTCTATACCGTTCACCATTGACAGTAACATTCTAAACATCATCATTTTTGAAGACATATGGGTCAATATCTTCGCCAGCCCACAAAGCGCACCAGAGTGTATTTTTCTGTAGAATTAATGGTGTTTCGACAAAAGCTTGGGGATTATCTTCACTACACTTGTGGGTTATCTTCACTACGACTATTCTGCTCATTTACGTACCCATTCAACCAAAAATGGGCTTCACCGAAGAACAAAATTTTAAAATTTGACGAATAGAACTATAATTTTGATAAAATCTTACAACAATTTGCTAGCGTTGTTCTGGTGTAAGTCTATCTAGAATGAAATGTCAAACCAAATTAAATAAAAAGCAACTTTCAACTATTAAATTGGCTGTCAAATGAAATAGTGTTGCCAGCTCAAGGTTATGAACCTGTAGAAAAACACTAATGTTTATGTATAGGCAGCATTTAATTTTCTATAAAGATTTGTTACAAAAGGCGCTGTTTATGTCCGTGTGTTGCTCGATGGTGGGCTAATCGTTGAGAAGCAATTTGAAGGCGATTTTCTTCGTTGTTCCCAGATCGAATTTGATATATGAGTAGGCATTGGTGAAAAAGAAACTCAGATAGTCTAAATAGTTAAAATTCTCTGGCTTAGTCGGGCGCTGAAAAGGGCATAGACTGCTTTCGATTAGGTTCGTACAGATACAATTACTCCATACTGTATTATTGCTCATATGTAGTAACTTATAGGCTATGACGACGTATAATACTTTATTTGTAAATGCCACACTCAAGATCAAATATTTGTAAGCGTCTCTCTTTTAATCTGAATTAAACTGACAAATTTTATCAAATTTTTCAGAAGTAGTCACAAAGAATCACACATTTGTCAACATTTGTTGTTGAAATCAAAGCTCTCATATGAGTTGCTTGCTTTAAGGGCATCGCAATAAATCGTAAGACCTCAGAGTGAATTCGATAAGTTGTGAGTATTTTAAATTAGAAAAAATCTTTTTCTTGGTACCACATCTTAAAGGGAACCTTTTATATTTTTTGTCACACTCCTGTGTTATGGTACGTGAGACACTTGCCTACCAATTAAGAGGCTCTTGATTCAATCCCAGACCAAATCATGTGAGGTATTACCTCGTAACATGGCTAGCGATTGGTTATGAGTAATTACACTATGGAAGACTTCAGTAATTAATTCATCTGCTGTTCAGAGCCGACTGTAACTACCTTTCAACGAGTTTAAAAATAGATTAATGTACAGCTCATTGATCGATAGAAGTCCCCCTTTGTTGCACTCAGGGTGTCTCTGGAATTATGTATGTATGGGTATGTTTAAAATAATAATGAAGAAAATAGTTCTTTTAGTAGTTAAGTACTTGGAGGAAAGTGTTGTATTAGAACTTTAATTAGATTAGATTTTAAATTTAAATCCCATTTTTTAATAATTAGAATTTTTTTTCTCCGTCACTCCTCTAGGGAGTATATTGGCTTTTCTTTGGCAAGGCATCGATTACTATGTTTCAGCTTCAGTAATCAATTTGATTTTCAAGCTACATAGATGATTAATCGACTGTAGCTGGCCTCCATATGATTGTGTGTAGTGGTGAAAATCTTTGCTAAGTGGTGATGGTGTTGATCCTTACTTAGCATTGTAAATTTTTTCCCAGTAGGCAGCGTTTTCTCCTGATCATTCATCTGATGTGGCAAATTTGTAACTTTACTTCTCTTACAAACTTTTTTACAACCACCCCTCGCTTATTATAACAGATTTAAAAGTCTTTGGCTGTATTTGTTTTATAGACAAATGCAACAGTAGCTTATGCAGCAGCTGCAGCATCAATTTATGTTGCCAAAAGACATGCTGCCTTTATAATTAGACAATATTTGCTTGTCACAAATAGCCAAATTATGTCATAGTCTTGGCAAATATTTACAAAATGGCTGTCAACAAACTTTTCGTCGACTCAAAGAAGAGAGAGAAAACGACTTGAGTGATGATGATGATAACTTAACCAACAATCTGTATAATTAGGGTTTATTTGCTAAAAGCAAACACCAGCCACTATTACAAACTACACTAGTGATGTCATGTTATATGACTGGTTTAGGCAATGTTTGTTTTATTAAACAACCCTCGTAAATTTGTGAATATGGAGAATAGCTAAATAAGCAACAAACAAAGTGGTAGCCGACCAAAAAAAAAAAGAAGAAAAAAGTCAACATTATAAATTTAACCCAATTAAGAAATAAAAAAAGAAAATGTTATGATTCTAGCAAATGTGGCAGGCACAGTCAAAGACTCTATTGCATTTGACTGTGAGTGTTTGTTTGGGTTTTTATTTAAACACTCTTCGTCCCTTGCCTCTTTGGGGTTTTTTCTTAGAGAATACAAACAGTGGGCTCAGTTAAACAGCAATTGGTAATAGATTTAAAGTCTTCGAGGAGCTGAAAAGATTTGTTTTTATTTAACAACTAAAGAGAAGACAGTTGTAAATAAATCTTTTCCTTTTGTTTTTAACATCTTTCGTAGCTCTAAGGTCCCGAAACTTCGACAATGAAACTTTACCAAACATAACTTACAGTAGAGAGCAAACTTGAGAACATTTAAAGGCAGCTCCATGCAAAAGATCCCGTTAATATAACTATCGAGATCATCTACCATTAAAAAGCGCACTATAAACTCGTCTAAAGTGTATGCTTTTGGATATCCTCCTTCCAGTCTAACCTAACTTTTTCTAATATATAACTATTGTTACGAGAGTTTTATTTTTCAAAATTGCAATCGTAATACTAATCTTTTCAGCTTTCCTAAGACTTTAAACCAGTTGCTATTTAACTGCTCAATAGGCGAGTTTCACCCTGAGGAAGAACAAAAGGACATTCAGAACTAATAGTGGCACCAAATAAAGGTATCTGCTGTCTCCTATTTATTTACAACGACGCCAGATTAAATCACAATTACGCAAATAAAGAACAATAAATCATCTGGATGTGATGAGACCCGCCGGCGCTACTAAAAGTCGATGTTTGGTCCTATTAAGAAAGATCGGGAGCAATAAGTATCTACCAAATGAGCTTAAAGATGGCATTATCGATAAATGCCAAAGAAAGGGGTATAACGGTGTTGAGCACCATTAGCAAATTTTCGCTGAGAGTAGTGTAAGCATGTTTTCGATTAGAGAAATCCTGCACAAACCTCGTATGATTACATTATGCAACAGGGAAAAATACCTTTGATATTCAATATATTATTTTGATGCGCTATGGTAGCCTAACTACAAAAACCATCAGCAGAATAATCGAAGTTAGGCATACCCAACATTATTCTGGATATATTCATGTGGAAATATCTTTTAGAGAAACGCGGAAAAGTATAGAGGTTTGATACTCGGTTAAGGGATCTAGACTATCCAAACGATTTTGTTTGATGTCTCATGGCTTTACGGACATATCGAAATAACTATACTTGTCCAAGCCACACCCATAGTGGGCAGCCATATACTTAGAATTTTTAAAATCGGTGACAATGCTATGGTGAACCAGGGTAGCATTATAACTAACTCTGGTGGATTTTTAATGGATACAAAAAATCGTATGAAGTCTGTAATGAAAGCATTTGGACAGCTGATGAATGTTTGAGATCAATTTTACTATCGACGAATATCAAAATTAGAGTTTTCAACTCAAACATTGACTAGACAATACTGTTGGATAGCTGTGAGACCTGGAATGCTGCACCACGCAACCTTAGGTTGTTAGATGATTGCGGAAGGTCGTGAGAATTTTCTGGTCCAAAAAGACTTCAAATAGTATGCTGTAGGGACGGGCAAATCAAGTACCTATCGAACAAAAATTTTGAAGACGTAAATGGAATTGGGTTGGACATAAGCTACGAAAATTCCATAACGAAATACGTAGCTCGAACTGCAATATATTGGATTCTACGGGGTAACCGCCAAAGAAGATGGCCCGCTTATACCTGGATGAGATAGATATATAAGGAGGTTGCTAAGACGGACAAAAGCTGCAGTGAAATTAGGAATAAAGCAATGGTTGGATTCAGCAAGAGATCATTTGTGGAGGTATATACGGGTACATATACTGCTTGAGTATAAACAGTTCTTTTACACAGATCAGAAATCTAACTTAATTTTCATATATAATTTTCAAAAATGGAAATTAACTATTTATGTGTGAATGCATTTAACAAATTTGTCATGTTGTTTATGAAAATCAATTTATGAATGCCAGTTTTCTTCTTCTTATTTGGTTTTTAACGTTTGAAATACTTTAATACATTAAAACACTGATACAATGGTTGATCACAAACAAGTAAACAAAACATTTATTCAATACAGTATACAAATACGGATACAAAACTTTGTGAATTTAGCAGTTATGTTTTATTTTTGATTTTTACTTTTAGTACCGAAATCCTAATTTCGCTGTAAATCTAATATTTTGTTTATTATTTTACTTGCATTCATACCCACTGTATTTAGAGGCAGAATGTTAAGCTTACATTTCATTTTATTGTTTGCCTACGCTTTATGGGATTTCCTTTGAGTGGAAGTATGTTTATGTACGTATCTCTGAAAAGTGTTTTATTCAGTGTTGCTAACTTCTTATGATCAAATCGCACAGGCCTAGTATAGTACTCAAAAAGCGCTGAAAAGCATTAAATTATAATTTATGTAACTACCTGTAGTCCAAACGAGCTGTAAAAAGGCGTTAATAATATTTAAAGCCAAAAAATATACTGAAATTGTAAAGAAACAATTTCTACTATTAAAATTGCCACTTTTACAAAGAGTTTTTAATAATTTGAACGATTAAACAAGAACTTAAAAACTCTTTCTTAATTTTATCGTGCTGGTGCTGTGTTCTTTCTCCACTGCTGTTTAACGTTGTACTCGACATGTGTTGGAACGTTGTATAACCTTGGGACTTAACACAAAGTTGTAAGACCCAGATTACTCAGATGACATCTACCTCTTTGCTAACAGACATTGCGAAATGCAATGAAAATTGGACTCTATACAGTAAGAAGCATACAGAGTGAGCTTGCGGATAAAAATCATCAAAATCAAAATTATATGAATCAACCAACGCTAATAACACAATGATCTTTCGAATTCTGAATCAGTAATTTGGGAGATGTCCCGTCTTTTTGACATCCTCACGACGACCGGAGGTTTCAGCACTGATGTTCAGAATAGATTGGACCTATTCAGGCCGACTAATTGCTATAGGGCGTTCTATTCCATTCAGGCATTTATAAACCACTGTCTACGGTGGATTTTGAAAATTTACTGGCCAGAAACCAGCTCACCCCAAGTTCTTGTAATGTATGAAATGGACTGGGCACACTCTGAGGAAACCAAACTACGACTTAGTAAAACTACTCACTGAATGGAACTCGCGGATAAACAGAAGAATGGGAAGGCAAGCCCATTACTAAGAAGACAGATCGAAAGAAAAGCCCATAGCATGACTTGGTATCAGATTAGATCATCGATTTTAGATAGGCGTAAATGGAAAGAATTCGTTATGGCTCTGTGATCCCCTTGGGATCTTTAAAGGTGTAATAACAAATAACAAGTATAGTATTTTAATTAAATACTTAAAATTTTAAGCCTTTTTCTAAAATGACTTATAAATCTTGAAAAATGGGCTCTTAGATTTAAAATACTGTCACGGTTTTACCTCTTTGAAAACGTGTTTTTATGAGTTCGTAGATTGTAGTTAAAATAAAATAAATGGTTTTAATTAAACAAATCTATTATTCAACACAGTTTTGTGTACCACTGCTTGTAATCTTTTCACAAGCAATAACAATTTTTTATTTTTAATTACTCTGTCTGTTGACAACTATGTAAACAACAACGATTACTCGACAGATCTTTTTTCCCTAAGATCTTCCAACCCGATCGTAGTTATAACTTCGGTTCGATCACAACCTTTTTAACCAGAGGTTATCCACACTTAACTCTCTTTACTGAGTTAGCTCCAACTAAACTGGTTTTTTACTTCATGATTCACTTCACGAGTTTGCTCCTTATAAACTCCCTTCCCACAAGCTGTACTCGCTGAGTTTACTTTACTAAAACTGGTCTCGAACCTCTCGATATTTCAGGTAGATTCTATTTCTAAAAAGAAATTGAAAGTCTTTTTAGTTCTTTTGTAGTCATGCGCATGTAAAGATCTACCTCTTTCAGGTTTTAAGTATTTGTTGTTGCTTGTTTATTGTCTGTTACTTGTTTCTTTGCTGTTAGTTTGTTGTTGCTATTGCTGTTGCTGTGTTATTTTTATTTACTTTATCTCTGATAATAATGCTTGTTGTTGTCGATTCTGGCTATTTGTAAACATCATGTGTAGTTGTTCATGCAGCTTTTGTGTATTTATTTTAGCGAAGTAATAAACGCAGAGGTTCCCAATATTATTTTCGTAATAATACGTTTAAAAAACACTATTTTTATTCTTTTTTTTTTCGCAATTATCTGGAATTACGTAATTTTTACAGCATGAAGCATTTGAAATCAATGATGAGTTTATATGAATTAATGAGTTTATTGAATTTATTAAATTTAGATTTCTTACAAAAAATTGCAAGTGGAAAAGCGCTAACCTAGCGCATTTTTTAAAAAAGAGAGCGCTAAAGAGAATTGCGACTTTTCGGTAGTTGAAACGCGCTAAACATGGCGCGAAAAGCGCTAAATTGGCAACACTGGTTTTATTATGTTAAAGCAATACTACTCTCTCTCTCTCTCTCACTCTCTAGCTAACTTTTCTAGGTTTTTTTCGCATTAACAATTCAAAATTTTAGAATTTTCATTTTAAATGTCCAACAGCATAAAACATTAACAGACACACACACATATTAAGAGGCAAAAGTAGAAAAAAGAAATCATTCTTTTTTCCAACTATCAACTAATTGACACTTATTTTACGGTTATTATGATATTAAAACATTTGCACTCACTGTTGCTATACTTCTCTCCTTGTAATTATAAAATTATTTAAATAAACATTTACAACCTTTCCCACTCCCCATCACCACACAAAGACCGCTCTGCCATGTTTGCCTATAATGTTTTTTTTTTCATATATTTGTTACAACAATTTTTTTCTCATTTTTCGTACCAAGTCGAGTACGAATTTTCAATTAGAACATTAATTAATTTTTAAGTTTCGTTAAGTTTTGTTTCGTTACGTTTCGTTTAAATTAAGAGCTTAAGTTTTGAAATGTAATTAAGTTGTTAAAATAAATCTTTATGTTTTTGTTTTTGTTTATCTCTATTCTCTTTTTGTAGATATATTTTTGAACAAAAATTACTATTAACTGTACTCACAGAGAACAACAACATGATGTGCAATAGAAAGTTTAAAATTAAAATATTTAACGAAGTATTACCTACAATACGAGTATATTTTTCATTATAATAAAATTTTATAAAATAATTAACAACTTTAATTAGGAAAAGTTAAGTTTCAGTTTAGGAATATAAAAAAAATGAAAGTAACAAAGCAGATAATTTAATTACTTTTGGTTGATAAATATCGGGTGTTTTTCTTACAGTTACATAAGCTTAAATCATAATAAAACTTTGGAGATGTAATGGTGTTCCGATGAAAGCTTGTGGATTATCCTCTCTCCAGATAAAACAATTCCGCTTATTTATGTAGCCATTCAACCAAAAACGGGCTTCGGTGGAGAACAACATTTTTAGGTATGACGAACAGAGGCATTATTTTG
This sequence comes from Wohlfahrtia magnifica, assembly GCA_023159175.1. Classification (NCBI taxonomy): domain Eukaryota; kingdom Metazoa; phylum Arthropoda; class Insecta; order Diptera; family Sarcophagidae; genus Wohlfahrtia; species Wohlfahrtia magnifica. Next base: position 5,257,399 of record JAKWBJ010000484.1, read on the forward strand.
CTAAAAAATTTCAACAATTTGCAAGCGTTGCCCTGGTATAAATCTATCCATTATGAAATGTCAAGCCAAACTAAACAAAAAGCAACTATCTGCTGTTAAATTGGTTGTCAAATAAAGCAGTGGAGCCAATTCAAAGATATAACCTTTAAAAAATATATCAAACATTATGAGGAATTGTCACAATCAATGTGATGGTTAAAAAAATGTTTACTGAGTTGAAGCTTTGTGATGGCATAAATGTAAATTGCGCCAAGCGTTCAGAATTTATGCAATGATATTGGATTATTGAAGACAGCAAATGAATTAGGTAGCCAAGGTTGTAGACATCTCAATCGATCAATTATATCAAACGCCTGGTTTGAGGGTTTTAAGAAATCTTATATGAAGTGGAAAAAAGAAACAAAAAAAAAAAGAAAAGAAGAAAGAAGAGTAGTTTTGGGCGCTTGATATAGGGTCCGCCACCTAACGTTTTTTTTTTTCAACTAGTGCTTATTTCGTGATTGGTAACACTTAGCTCATGTCTGATTTGACAGATAATTAATTTTATCCTACCGCTGAACGAATATGGTTGTGTATACGCTTCGCTAAGTGGACCAGCGATCTACTTACAGAAGATGCCGATTTTGTCGATTTGGAATTTGGGGCACAGAAAACCTGCACGCATACATTGAAAAGCCGATACACCCAAGACGAGTCACTGTTTGGTGCGGATTTTGGTCCAGAGGCATAATTGGGACATTTTTCTTCGAAAATAAGCAAGGAGTGGCCGTTACAGTCAATGGCGAACATTATCAGGCCACGAATTTTTGTTCACAAAAATTGAAGAGGAGGATAATAGCAACATTTGGTTTCAACAGGACAGCGCTACGTGTCACACAGCCGAAGCTACATGCATTGTTTTGCGCCCAGTTTTTGAAGATCGCATTATCAGCCGCAGAGCTGATGTCGTTTGGCCGCCTCGCAGCTGCGATTTGACGCCGTTGGACTATTATTTGTTGGGTGCCGTCAAAGATAAGTGTTACCCCAACAAGCCAGAGACAATTGACGCTTTAAAGGACTATATTCGTGAAGCTATTGGTGAAATACAGCTGCATACAATCGATAATGTGCTTAAAAATTAGACCGATCGTGTTGGCTAGTGCATAGCCAGCCGAGGCAGCCATTTGAATGAAATTATTTTCCATTATTAACCGGAAGGATTGTACTTTCAAATAAAAAAAGAAATTTGAGAAAATATTCAGAAGTTTTTTTTTATAGCATTTTCAAAAATTTATTTGCCAGACCCTTTATTTCAAAGATTTAAAACTCATATGTTATGTCCAACAAACCAGATTATTGTTACAAATCTAAGTATATGGAGCGAAGAGATTGGTTAATGTTTAATGGATTAGTAGCGCATATTACAGAAGACATGTGTCAAACACAACGCAAACATGGTCTCCTTTAACTGTTAAAAGTTCTTTCATTGAGTACTTCCTATACTTAAAATTAAATAAAACGAAGAATCTGTGTCAGATATCATCAATTGCTTTATATTTGTATTTTATTCTTTTGAAAGGCCTATCAATGACATCATGTATGCAGTATAACATCGTACAAGTATCTGCCGCGGTTTCGCTAGATACCGTTCATACGAAATTTCTATTTGTCTATGACTCTGATGCATGAAGCAGGTTCAATTTCATCAAAGACATGAGTATTGTTGACTTTTAGAGCCACTAAGGTTTGTGGCTTATTTGCATAGACCTGTAACTTAAGAAAAAGTCTAAAGGCCTGGTTAGCTGAACGTTGTCGTAGACGTAATGTAACGTAGCGTACTGTAAGAATGTCTATGCGATTGTAGAATACTTAAAAACGTGTCATATGTTTTTGTCAAATGTGTGTACATATATAAGTTATTAAGAATGGAAAAGAAACAGCTGCTAAAATCACAGTGATGGGTATTATAAATGTTCGAATTGTGTACGCTTTGAAAAAAGTACCAAAAAGGTTTATATAGTATTTGTATCTCAGTAAAGGGTCCGCCAAATAATTTTTTTCTTGAAAATGCTATAAAAAAAAAACTACTGAATATTTTCTCAAATTTCTTTCTTTATTTGAAAGTACAATCCTTCCGGTTAATAATGGAAAATAATTTCATTCAAATGGCTGCCTCGGCTGGCCATGCAGTTGCCTACACGATCGGTCCAATTTTTAAGTACATTATCGATTGTGTGCAGCTGTATTTCACCAATGGCTTCACGAATATTGTCCTTTAAAGCGTCAATTGTCTCTGGCTTGTTGGCGTAACACTTATATTTGACGGCGCCCCACAAATAGTAGTTCAACGGTTATAAATCGCAGCTCCGAGGTGGCCAAACGTCATCAGCTCTGCGGCTGATAATGCGATCTTCAAAAACAGGGCGCGAAATATAGGCTGTGTGGCACGTAGCGTCGTCCTGTTGAAACCAAATGTTGCTAATATCCTCCTCTTCAATTTTTGTGAACAAAAATTCGTTAAACATTGTCCGATAACGATCGCCATTGACTGTAATGGCCACTCCTTGCTCATTTTCGAAGAAAAATGGCCCAATTATACCTCTGGACCAAAATCCGCACCAAACAGTGACTCGTCTTGGGTGTATCGACTTTTCAAAGTATGCGTGCGGGTTTTCTGTGCCCCAAATGCGACAATTTTGGTTGTTTACTTACCCGGCGAAATCAAAATGAGCTTCCTCTGAACACATCGCACACTTTCTGCAACATTACCATGATTTTCAAAGTAATGTTGCAATATTTCCCAGCGTTGTTCAAGCGTATACACAACCATATTCGTTCAGCGGAAGGACAAAACTAATTATCTGTCAAATCAGACATGATCTAACTGTTACCATTCACGAAATAAGGTCTAGTTGAAAAAAAAACGTTAGATGGCGGACTCGATATATAAAAATAATATAAATTTATATATGTATGTATAAATATTTACAAATATAAAGTACAACAAAATTATATACCAAATTATGCCAAAAAAGCTTATATTCAGTATAAATTTATTTATGAAATTAATGCAATTTTATAAACAGTCAACAAACAACAATGTCAAGTGTTGTCTTTCACTTGTTTCTCAAACTGCACACAGTTACCTCGAGGCTCTATAACAATAGGGTTAAAAAAAAATTAATAACTGTTTCGTTTATATATTTTTTTATTTTGGTTTTTTCAGATCATATAAATAACACCTGGAGAATAAATAATGGAGAGATTTACAACTGAGCTAAGAACCGGACTAATAAAATTGTTTTATTCTAATCAGCAATCAGTTATCTTAATGCAAAGTCTTTTTAGGGACAGATTTTCGCCCTCTCAAGCAATAATTCGTTGCTTAGTTTATCGCCACCATCAGTGTCGCCATAATTTTTTTCATAAAAACTGACAATTTTTAAGAAAACAACTGATTTTATAGTGAAATAACTACACGTACTTAAAAAACAAAACAAAAAAAAAAAAAAAAACAAAAATATATACATATACCCGTAGCGGGTATGTTTTGTAAACCGAAAACGATGGAAGTTGAAATCGAGTAAATTTTTTAAAGACAAATACAATTCAACGTGCCAATTGTTTTAAACTTTTGTTAATCAAATTATTTGAAAGATAATTAAGTGAATTAATAGGAAAAAATATCAAAATCTTGTCTGATATGAAAATTATAGCAATTTTAAGTTTCATTCGTTTTCAATTACACTCGTTTTCGGTTTACAGGTATAGTATATTTTTTATTCACAACAAATTAAATGTGATATATAAAAATTATATGATATAATTATACTACACGAATTTAAAACTTTTATCCGACAAGTGAGGCCTACAGCGGGTATACCGAGCTCGAGTTCGCTGAATCCAGTGATGACATAGATTCACGTACCTCACAATCGATTCAGCTTATTGCACAAACTACAAAATTCATTTTCATCTATGTAGTCGTTTTAAAAATATAAATTTTTTTGGCGTACGAATGAGTGATATTTTACTAGTGTGGTTTACGTAGTATGTAATGCGAAACTTTATCAGGCCTAAATATGAGCATCACACACTGTGTGAGATCTTTTATTCTTTATGATCAGTGGCCAAAAAATTACACTGTGGCATTAAAAAAGGTATGAGTAAACCTCACCAGAGTTATAGTAAGCAAATATGGTAAATTTCTTATTCTGGAAGTTGTAATTAAAATAATAAAATTGAAAATAAAAAACTAAAATATTAAAAACTGCAAAATTAGCAGAAAAACTGATTTCTTAAACAAAAAACTTCAAAACTGCTCAGTGAATCAAAAAACCGCAAAATACAGATAAATCTGCATATTTGGCAACGCTGGCCACCACCAATATGGCACCTTAAAAGATATGCCTCTAACTGGTAGACTACGTTTAATTCGCTCTGCGGACAATATTGAAGTGCTAACGAAACACCAGATACAACTACCAGAAGTAGTGCTGCTCAGCTGCGGCGAATTAAAAAAAGATTTACTGTTATTCCCATATAAGCTGCAATTGGTGCAAGAATTATAAGCCGCATATCATGGGTAACGTCAAAATTTTAGTCTAATTTTGGGAGAGGGAATAATTTCTAGAAATTCGGAAAATAATTGGCCAGCGCGTTAGGCAGAGTTTTAACATCCGAATATTTTCTTTGAGGTTATTTAAATAAGCGAGTGCACCATATACGAACAAGTTCGAGACAATCCTTAAACTCAAGGCCAAGATTGTTGCAGAAATTCAAGCGCAATAGCTATAAATTTTGAAAATTATCTAAAACGGGCCTAACATTGCGAAGCTGAAAGCGGGAGTCATTTAAAGGGGGCTTACACCATAAAAGAAGTCGTATGACATTTCAAGTTTTTATGTAGAAGAGATCGGTTAGTATCGTGTAAACCATCGCCAGGCAAAGAGCTACTTTTCTGTTTTGTTTTCACAGATAGGTACTCACATGCATAGACAAAAATTAAACAAAGAGAAATAAAGACAAACCAAGTAGTAAAAATACAGTGCAAAGTTACCTGAGTGAGAACTCTCAAATTAGTACCACAATTGTAAAATGCATTTATGTATTTTTCCTGACTCTGGTGTAGACTCAGTATGTAATGATAGCGAACGACATTGAGAGATAATACGGATGAAAATTTGGCAGTTGTACGGAGAGATATTTTTGACATTTTTTAAAAACCATCACTCTTCAGGGGTGTACTTTTATGTAAACTAAAAAAATAAACAAAGAAAAAAGCCAATTTTTTCGCTCGCGCTATTGGTCTCTTTTAAAATAGATGCTTTCATTTTACCTTGTTTTGGTTTTTTACATGTTGTGGAAACGTAAAAATATATGTCGTAAGATTTTTACTCTCATTTTTTGAAATACGGATGGATAATGTTTTCTCTCCGATTTTTCGTACGTAAAGTATTATCGTGTAAAATAGCCTTAAGTGACATTATTTTCCATACTTATGGCATTTTTTTTTTTCTGGGAAAAATGATGCACTTTGTTATCCTTTATTTTTGTGTAAACCTTTTTTCAAAAATTTAATTTAGAGAAAGGGCACTGTGTTAATATCTGAAAATGTTGCCTTTAGAAATTTTTGGTTATTCTTCATTTTTGACTACGTTTTAAGGCAAAGAATAAAACAAGTGCAGCATTTATTGTTAGAAAAGAAAACGCCATTAGTGTAAAAAGAATTCCATTTTAAAAATATATATTGTTACGTTGTTACCTTTTTAAAAACGAGTATTTATTTGTATTTATTTATTTATTAGTATTTATTAGTTTGTAGATTGCAGTTAAAATAAAATAAATTTTGTATTAAGTTTTTAATTAAAATCCTCTATTTACACGGTTTTTTTTACCACTGCTTGTAACCTTTTTAAAAGCAAAAACTTTTCTTAATTACTCTTTTCGTTTACAACTTTGTAAACAACAACAATTATTCGACAAATCTTTCTATTTAAAGATCTTACAACCCGATCGCAGTTATAATTGAGGTTCGGTACAAGCTCTTCAACCAAAATTTAACTTTACACTGAGTTCGAACTAATAACACGTTAGCTGAGTTTACACCAAATAACCTGATTGTTGTTCGCATCGATGTGCTTTTTATAAGGCTGAGTAAAGATTACTTCGAAAGCTCTCGTACCACTCGATATTTCAGTTCGATTGCATTTTTGTCCGTACTTTCTTTTTAGTTTTTATGTAGCCAAGCGAATGAAAACATTTACTTCTTTCAGCTCTTAGTATTTGTTGTTGTTTGTTACTTGTTTTCTTTTCTGTTAGTTTTTGTTGTTGCCGTTGTATTTTCATTTGTTGGGTGTTGTCGATTGTGATTATATGTAAACAGTACGTATAGTTATTTTTGCAGCTTTTATTAATGTAATAAACGTATATAAACGAAAAAGTTATTACATTTTTAAGCCCCATGGTGACTTTTGGCCCAACCTGTATAAAGATTCGGAGAAAAATGAAAATCGACTTATAGCGTCTATAGATGTCAGTTGGGACGTCCTATAGAAGATGAGAAAATTTACTTAAAAAACTTTTTCAAACGTTTTTGTAGATGTTTCTTTGCTTTGTAGTTTGTCTTATTGTTTAATGTTATCTTTGCCTTCATGACCATAAGGGCCATCAACATTAATTTTGTCTGATTTTGTCATTTCAGTTAATAGAAGAATTTAAATAAGTTTTCTTCATAGGCAAAGAAAATTATAAAATTATGTTCTTTTTCCTGGCAGGAAATTAGCTACCCAAGGATTTTATTTATCAATTTTATTTAGAAGATATTTCATATTTCTTATCTTTTATAAAAACAATTTTAACTAATTGAACTAAAAGCTCACTCAAACACACTCATTAATAATTTTCCCCCATATTATAAAAAATTTTAAATGGAACACCTTCCCTACTCCCTAAACTTATATGTAAAGGGTCCGCCATCTAACGTTTTTTTTCAACTAGTGCTCATTTTGTGAATGGTAATTAGTTTTATCCTTCCGCTGAACGAATATGGTTGTGTATACGCTTGAACAACGCTGGGAATCTGGGCCTGCAATCGACTTACAGAAGATGCCGATTTTGCCATAAAATTATCTGTTCAGATGAAGCTCATTTTGATCTTGGCGGGTATGTAAACAAGCAAAATTGTCGCATTTGGGGCACAGAAAACCCGCACGCATGCATTGAAAAGCCGATACACCCAAGACGAGTCACTGTTTCGTGTGGATTTTGGTCCAGAGGCATAATTGCGGCATTTTTCTTCGAAAATGAGCAAGGAGTGGCCGTTACAGTCAGTGGCGATCGTTATCGGGCCATGTTGAACGAATTTTTGTTCACAAAAATTGAAGAGGAGGATATTAGCAACATTTGGTTTCAACAGGACGGCGCTACATGCCACAAAGCCGAAGCTACACTCGATGTTTTGCGCCCTGTTTTTGAAGATCGCATTATCAGCCGCAGAGCTGATGTCGTTTGGCCACCTCGGAGCTGCGATTTGACACCGTTGGACTATTATCTGTGGGGTGCCGTCAAAGATAAGTGTTACGACAACAAGCCAGAGACAATTGACGCTTTAAGGGACAATATTCGTGAAGCCATTGCTGAAATACAGCTGCACACAATCGATTATGTGCTTAAAAATTGGACCGATCGTGTAGGCTACTGCATGGCCAGCCGAGGCAGCCATTTGAATGAAATTATTTTCCATTATTAACCCGAAGGATTGTACTTTCAAATAAAGAAAGAAATTTGAGAAAATATTCAGTAGTTTTTTTTATAGCATTTAAAAAAAAAAAATTATTTGACGGACCCTTTATATCTGCTTCATTACTTTCTAATTAGTTTAGTAGAATATTATTAAAACATCATATACCAACAGATATCATCAAACATAATATTTAACATTTAGGCAGTAAGACAGTCATGTCATTTAGCTTGTGAGTGAGTGTGATAATATATTCTATGCTCGAATGAATTTAAGCAGATTAAAGCAATTATTTTTGGCTTTTGTTGATGGCAAATCAAAAATGAATTTGACAAAATCTAAAAAGTTTTAAGAATTTTTTTTTTTGACTTTTCAATTTAATCTCTAATTTAATGCCATTTTTTGCAAATAATTTTTAAAAATAAACGATAGAGAAAAAAAATTCCTCCTCAAATTCATATTGATTTATGGTTTAATGTCATTACATTTCAAAACAACATAAATGCTCTGAACCATACGATAAGTAAAAAAGGACCTTAAGATTACAGCCTTCATGTCAAAGAAGGAAAAGGATTTTTCAACACTTTTAATGTTTTTTTCTTTTTTAACACATTGTCAAAAGAAAATTATTCAAATTTATTAATGATTTTCAATATGAAATATTAAAAAAAAAAAAAAATAAAAAATCTGTAAAGGTTTTCTAACTAAAAGGTCAACTTTTTAAGTAAATATTTATTTTTGTTTTTTGTAAGACTTGCTGAATTTTTATGTCTTGATAAAATATTTGTTTATGGTATTTTCACATTTAAATACCCTCATGGGTACATTTAAAAAGGAATGTTTGTTTTTCTTTTAGAAACTTGGCGATCTTTGTGTGCTTATTTTCCTATCAAATATCAAAGATATTCAAAAATAAAGAAACGAAAAAGGGTTGTAAAAACTGTTGTGTAACCATAACCTCAAACGTGGTCACAGAATTCTAAAAATAGCAATAAAGAAAGTAAAAGTTCGTCAAGACTAACTACAAACATGATACCCTACACCTTTGTGGCATAAATAGTGCTTTGCAGGCCCAAAACGGAAAACTGGCCAGGAACACTTGTTGCTTTGGCTATCAAATCTACAGTGGAGGATTGAGAAGTTCCTTTGAGGTCCTTTTTGGTATAAATGGGATGGAGAAGGTCCTTTTTGACATAATGGTGCTTTGCAGCTCAAAATGAAAAACAGGCCAAGAACACTTGACGCCATGGCTATCAAATCCACAGGTGGGAGGATGGAGAAGATCTTTGTGATCCATTTTTACATAAATGGTATGGAGGAGACTCTTTCTTTAGATAGCGGCCATATTATTCAAGCTTTATCAGTCGAATTGGCTATCATTTATGCAGTTTGTTTTGCTTAATCACCATGGACTAGTATAGCGTTATACAGCAAGTGCAAATGATTCCGCTTTCTGTTCGGCATTTGGTACAAAAAACACATTCGCTTTACGGCGTAAATTACCTCGTTATTCGGTTAAAAACCGTTGGTTCAACGTTTTCAACAAAAGGTGTAAGCAAGCAAAGATTCTGGAATAACCCCCGAGTGGCGGTGCCATCTGTCCGATTTAAGTTTCTTTTTTTTGTTAGTTGGTACATCTGTTGTTGATATTACCGCTAAATCTTAGCATCATAGCTTGATATTTGCAAAAGCTATGTAGCCAAGGGGTACATATATTTCTATGTGTGTAGGCGAGTTTTTAAAAATTTGACCGAGTTTAAATGGCAAAAGACATGATTTGCGAGGCTGAATTTGATTCCACATTCAGCAAAAAGATCATTACCAGAGACGAGACGTGGGTTTATGAGTACGACACGCAATCCAGACATCGGGCAAGTGAATGACATTCACCAATTAGGCCAAACCCATTTTCAGTTGAAAAAGAAGGCAACGCTTACGGTTGTCATGGATTACAACGGTGTAGTGCATTATTAATTTTTGCAAGAAGACCAGACAGTAAACAAAGAGTTTGTGTAAAGCAATTCGCCGAAAGACACCAGATTTGTAGGCAGAAAACTCGTGGATTTTGCACCATGATTACGTACCGTCCTACAATGCCATTATTATTTTAAATTTTTTGGCGAAAAACGCCATAAATACCATCCAACAGCAACCGAATTCAACTGATTTGGCTCCCTGTGACTTCTTTCTGGAAACGCGTTTCAGCAGCCGAGAGGAAATAATGAAAAAATCGTAGCACTGATGGACATACTAAAAACTGAATATAAAAAAGCATATGTTAAGCTATGACAATAAGATTTAGCGGGAATATCAACAACAGATGTACTAGCTTAGCCAGAAAAAAAAAAAACACTGATGTTAGTTCGGAAACTTTTGGATCAAATTAGTATTCACTTCGTTTACGGCATTTTTTATTACGGCCTATATTTCCTGAACCTATCTATTCCGTACAAAGAGATATGAATGGTAATTGTTTTTCCATATTATTGTTCTGTTGGGGAGTTCGACCATTTTACGGTCACCAGAATAGTTCTACCGGACTACAATTCGAAATATGGTGGGTGAATTTGAGTCCACTAGTTCAGTAAATAATAAATCAGCATCGTCGTTGGATCAACCAAAGCAGTCGCCTTTCGCTAATCCTAACATGGGCTTGACCCAGAAGCTGAAGAAAAACAACCATAGGCAACAAATTGTGTTGCAATGGGCTCTGAGTAGGCCTGCCTGAGATGGTCTTGATTTCGCCTGATTTACAAGAATCAAGAAAAAATGTAATTTTCCAAATTTTTAAAACACATACATACATATGTATGTGAAGTGTTTTTATTACACAAAGTTTTGTAAAAAGCTATTCAACATTTTAGGGAATTAATAACGTACATCTTTCTAAGTGTATTTGTTGCCTAGTTCAGTTTATCTGCAGAGATCGAAACAAATGATATTTTGTAGGTTTGAGGTCTAGATAATATGGTGGGTGCATCAAAACTTCTCACCGCAGCTCTTTCAGTTTCTGCCGGGTCATTAAAGATGTGTGTGATTTGGCGTTATCACTGTGGGTTACAACAACTTTTCAGGTAATCTTTTTTGGTCATTTTAATTGAATTGATTGCTTTAGCCTTGGCAAATATTGACAGTAGAGGTCAGAATTAATTGTTTGACCAGATTTAAGCAGCTCATAATAAGCAATTCCATTCCAATCAAATCAGACACACAGCATTACCTTTCTTGGCGTCAATCATGGCTTTGCCACCATCTGCGAAGGTAACTTTGCTTAGTCCGTAATATTTTTCGCTTATTATTGCCGTAACTGATCTACTTTTCATCGCCAGTAATCATTTATTTCCGAAATACTTCGATTTTGTTCCGTTTTAGCAGTGAAACGCAAATAGAGATTCGGTCCAGTTAATCTCACTCATTTTTAAAAGTAGATAACTTTTCATAGAGTACTGCAATTTTAATAACGTCTTTTCAAACAAGCTATAGTGTTGCCTGATGTAATTAATATTATCGGAGATATTTCATTTTAGAATATTTACCGACAGAATATCTGCCGAAATTTTTCGACCACCAATATTTTTGACTGTCAAATTATTTATCAAAATCAAGATTATTTTCTATAAATGTCGAGAATTTTGTAATGTTGAATCTGGAAACCTTAGCTCTGAAGCAGTTTGAAACTGATACTTGTTTTCATCGAAAGTCATCTTCAGGGATGAGATCTATTTGTAGATGAATAAGTCCTTCAACAAAATAAAATTTTCGAATTTTCGACGATCCAAAAGCGTAAAATTCATTCCTAGAAAGTCACTTATTGGTGTCATCGGTTTCCTCGTATATATCTTTGAATACGATACTAGCCAGGCACTCAGCGTCAATGACGAGTACTATAGGTCGATGATTACCATCTTCTATTGGCCTGAATTATAACTTATATAGGATTCTATGCCAGCAATGACAAAAATACATAAATTTTGCCGAACGTTTAAATACTTAAATAAATAAAACTCAGGCTGTCAAACCTATTTCAGGAAGTGAAGTAAAATTAAATTCCATAAAAAGGATACAAACGTTTAAAGACAATTTAAGTAGAAAAACGTTTGTTGACAAGAATTATAGGAGAGTTGAGTTAACTAGGCATTTCGACCTAATACAAGTGTAAGGTACAAAATTTGTTGTACCCCTGTAATATACTATTACTTGTCATATAAATTTATTTGAATAAATTTCAATTTAACCCTTTTGTGCACACCAAGGTAACAAGGTACATATATTTTCTCCATAAATAAAAATAGTCTATACTATTAAAAGTCCTTGGCAGCTTTTAACTTAAAGGACAACGATTAAAAGAGGTTTCCAAGTACTTATATCAGGTGTTTTTTACAGTTACACAAGCCTACCTACACCCGATACAATTTTACTGGCGGTCATTGAAACATTTTGTACATAATGAATAATTAGTGAGTGGAACGGGTTGACAACAGATTTTAGTTGAATGTGTCATCACCGGGAAGCAAGTCAAATTAATTCCACTTTACTAAACCAAGTAGCTTTCGCAAGAGTTGCAACATTCTGTGGGAGTCGCAAAATTTTTGTGTGGACCAAATTCCATCTCAACGAAACCAAATCAAAAAGCTTTTTCCTAAAACATTAGAGCATCTGAAATACACACAAAGGTAAATAAATTCCTAAAACTTTAGACACAATGAGGCCCATTATGTTGCAGTTTAGGGCAGAGGTGTACATCACTTATATTTCGAGTAAATATGGAATATTCAACCACCTCACTTATGGTGATGCTATTGCGTTGGTTTCCATGAAACAGAGTCACATGCAGGTCAAACTAAATAGATAGCGCGCTAGTAAGACGAGGGCCACGTATGTGAAGACTTTACGTACTGAAGTGAGCGAAATAGACGTGCCACTGCAAGTATCGAAATTACTTTCAAGCAATACTAGAAAAATATGCTGCGCATATGATGATCCCAAAACTAGATGTCCACCGCTGAGTTCTATAGAAAATATCAGCAAAGAGATATTGCCTTGAAAGTGGGCACACACAGTGGAAATCAACATAAAATAATGCAACACAAACCTTGTCTATTAGCCGCATAGAAAGCAAATTCCCAGCAGACCAAGAGAGATATGGTGAAGAAGCTTACTTACTTTCTTTTTTTTCTCTTGAAACCAGCACTCAGGGGATAACCCCAACTCATGCAGAGCATTGTGCTGGTACTAGGAAAATAGGTTGTGGGAAGGAGGATAGATAGAGTAGTGTCTGTGGACGTTCGATTTAAATTTACTAGTGTCTTAAGTGGAGGAGAAGACATTAGCTGGAAGATTGTTACACAAACGAATAGTGTGACTAAAGAACGAATTCTCTCTATAATGCGCTGCGCCATTCACTGGACAATCAAAAATGTATGATTACCGGGAATTTGTTCCTTAATTTCGTTAAAACACATTCCGTTATAGTACAGATAGAACAATGAAACACACGCCACACTGCGACAATGGTCTAATGAATCAATAAAGTTGGCTACCCTACCATCATTAATAAGAACCTTCGCCCTCCCCTGTACGCGGTCGAGAAGCGAATAGAGTTTGAAGCACCGTCCCATACATGAGAGTTGTATTCCGATATGGGTCGGATATAGATCTTGTAAATATCAAGGAGATCCGTTGGAGTGAAGTAATTCTGACACCGTCTTAAAAAACCGAGGCACTTGAATGCTTCTTTCGACACTCGAAGTATGTGCTCGCTCCAACGAACTTCACAGTGAATTGTCATGCGCAGAACATCAAGAGCATCTGATTCCTCAATATCTACATTACCCATAGATACAGATGACAACACACCACCACGTCTGTGTGTCACATAACAACATTGGGTCTTACGCGCATTAAAGTTGACAATCGATCCCATCTATAACCACTCTTACAGTGTGATTTCTGAGAAAGATAGATTTGAATCGAGAGAAGTGACTACCGACACCAAAGACAATGAGTTTGGATATGAGAGCCTAGTGCCAGACTCTGTCAAGCGCCTTAGATGTATCCTGGGCCACAACCTTTCTCTCACCAAATCCATGAATGGACTTGTTTCACCTTTCAAAGAGTAACGCCAGCAGATTACCAGTAGAGCAAACTTTGCGGAAACCTATTGGCATTCATTTAGCAAAGTGTTGGGCTCTAAATATTTCACAAGGTGGTGATTGACAATCTCCATAATTTGGAAAGTGCCGAACAAACTGCAATTGGGCAGTAGTTGTCAGGGTTACTAGCCTCACACTTTTTAGGGATTGGCGTAACATTGGCAACCTTTCAGCAAGATGGAAAAATACCCGCATGATAAGACGCATTGAAAAGATTTGGCAATGAACGCGCAAGCGTTGAAGAACACTGTTTCAGGACCAGTGCTGGAATGCCATCCGGCTCAGAAGACTAATTAACGTCAAGATTTGCATTTACTAGATAAGATAAAATCTTAGAAGAACTCAAGTGGACACAGATTAAACTATAGATACACCGCAGAAATTGCCAATATTGAAATATTAGTGCTTTACTAGTGACAGGTATACACCACCAAATGTAATCATCTATTGACATTTAGCTTTAGTTTGTTATTGAAAATCCATCAAAAGCTATTAGCACTATTGACGCGATAATTCTTTTGCGTCATGTGGATTCATTTAAACCAAAGATTCACTAGTCCATTTTAGTGCAATAGTTAATAGAAAAAGAGTATTGAAATTGAGACATTTGGCTCTAAGCTGACGACAGTGTAGCTAAAGATTCTAGGAAATTTAAACAATTTTATATAGCACGTCACCTAAGCGAATCGACAACAAGAAATACTAATAATTATCTCTCATATTTAAAACATAAGTGTTCTGTCATGCACTTGAGGGTTAATAAAATCAAATTAAAACAGCAAAATTGAAAAGATGACATTGCAAAAACTCTTTAAATATTTATTTTTTTGCAATAAAAAACAATTTATTTGAATATCAATAAACTAAATGTTTTAATCTAAGTTATGAGTGATACAACTCTTTTCAAATACTTAATACTTTTTTATACTTTTGGTATATTTTTATCAGTATATTTTTTTATTATTTTTAAGCTTTTGAAATATCTAAGCAGTTAAGCAAATTACCCTAAAGAAAATCGTTTTTTATAATCAAAATTTTGCCATTAGAAAGTCTTCCAAGTGTATAAATAACCCTAAAGCCTGAATGTATTTTCATTTTATTCTAATACTTCTTCCACTTTTTATATATTAAAAAATTAAATATAATTTGGTTTGTCGTTATTTTTTATTCTCACATTTAAATTATTTTAAAGAGCTTTGTGTAGTCATCAGGGTTGGCAACTAACTGGGTACCACAATTAAACCCACCCCGGTTGGATTTTTTTATTTAAAGGTTTTCATAGTTTATTTACAATAAAAGTGGGTATAATTTTCGTATTGGCTGTTGTAATTAATCCGGTCCATTTTTTTTAGATCCAAAAAGAGAATGAACTAACAAATTTATCAAAATAAAAATTTATGAAACCACTGCTTACATACTTTCCCCTCTTCCGAGACAACTTCTGAATCTCGTTTGGCAAAACTTTTCGTCTTTTGAGGCAATCCAACTCTCTATAAGTGGATATTGTATAAACGTAACATATGTCTAAACAACCAATAGGTCGGAGAATATGGCGAGTGCGACTAGATATTTATTTAATCGCTTCAACTTTGCATCATCACTTTGGCAACTTTTGCAACGTGAGCCCCACACAGAAAAAAATCATTGGTAGTTGTCAAGCAAAAAAAAAAAATGACTTTATTATGACTGTTTTTATATTCAGGTTGATTTTTTTTTTGTAATGCACGATTGAAACGTAGTAATTGCTACTCCGGTCACCGAGTTTTGGCAGCTCATAGTACACAATTCACCCTTGGGCCACCAAAAGAGAGCAAAATCTATACATATAAAAGAGGACTATAAAATCCGTTGTAATTGATGTTATCTGAGATGCTTATTTTGTAAGCTGAATTCAATGCCAAGGTTTTTATGTATGTGCAATTTTTGTAAGTCCATTGGTTCGCGAGTTATTGACGTTAGAGTGAGCTCCTTTTTACTGCATAAGTTTTACTTCAAAATTAAATATGTTTGTATGTAAAAATAAGTTGTCCTACGTTCGACATTGTATAACTCTAGAACCACTTAACACAAACCAATACACGCGTTGGAAAGGTGTACTTTCAATGATGGTTTTTGGCCAGCCAATATAAACTTTTTATTTATATGTTTATATCTTTAAAATGGTAATAGGAAGAGTTTCTAAATTTGGCCCAAATAACTTTATAGTCAATATCAGTCAAAATCATTATCAGTCAAAAAATGAACGGAATTGGAAAGTGGAAGTGGCACCTCCCATACAAAGTATATACTGATTTTTGTGTATCTTTGGAACTGTAATAGTGGAAGATTCTGAATTTGATCTTAACAAATCATGAGTCGAAATATAAGCGAAATGGAATAAGTGGGTGTGGCACCTCCCATACAAATAAAATATTGATTTTTGTGTATCTAGAGTTAGAACAGCAGTTTCAGAACTTGATCTAAATGACTTGGTAGTCTACACAAATCATTTATTCAAATACAGTCCTTTAAATTTTACTTAGGGGGAGTACACGTTATAGGTAGACAACACAAAGTCTCCCAGCATCGCAGAAAAAGGTTACTCTAGTCGCAATATAAATACGAAAACAACGTAATTGTACCAACAAATAAGAAATATTGCCTAATTGAACGAAATTAGGAAGCAGTTATAATACCCAATAAAACCCAAAAAAAAAAAAAAAAATCATAAAAAACCCGTTTAAAACAAAAATGGATTTTTACCACCAGGGTCATACTAAATTAAAATAATTTGTTTCAAAAGTGTTTCGTTTAAACTTTTAAAACTTTTTTACTTTTCAAATGGTCTGTCGCTGTTTCTTACATAGAAAATGGTTGAAGTATGTCATTAAAATGGTAAAAAAAGTGAAAATAAGATACGGTCTAGTATAAATATTTATGTATATTTAATCAACCAATTCAAGGACAATATTTATTTATTGTTGATACAAAAGCAATTATTTTAAATGCTTGTTTTTTTATCTTTTAGTAGGCAGCCAATATAATTTTAAATTAAATACCATACGCGTATTAGTGGAACAGATAAATGATTGACGATCTTATGTCCATTTGACTTTCGAACGGCATTCGATAGTATTCATTACGCCTCAATGTGGAATGTTCTGTACAATGCTGGGATATCGAACAAACTAATAACTCTGATAACAGCATATTACAATGGTTGTCGATCCGTCCCATTTGCAACAAACTGTGAAGTTCGTTAGTTCGTCATCATTTCACCAATACTCATTTTAATTGTCTTAGATGACATTCTCAAGAAAGCCGTGGATGAAGGAAACAGGTTTATACAATTAACATTTAGCATTGAGCAGTTTAAAGATCTCGATTATGCCGACGACATATGACAGCTGTCGGTTCGGCATAGTGACATGCAGCAGAATATCAATTATTTGGTAGTAGAGGCAAAGAAACAAGGCCTGTGAGTTAATGTGGATAAGTTAAGCAATTTCGCAAACTTAAGCATAAAAAAACAGCCCCATTGAATCTGTGGATACTATTACGTACCTTGGCATTGTCATTCCATTAGACAATGACGCGGGTAATCTCTGTACTACTTTATGGTTGTGAGACATGGTTGGCTACGAATGCCATTTTGCAGAAGCCTCAAATGTTTCTACACTGTGACCTTCGCGGTATTTTGAGAATATTTTGGCTAAACGTCATTAGCAATACCGACTTGCTTCTTTGGTGTAAAATGAGCACAGTATCTTATATAATTGCTAATATCAAATGGGGTTGGATTGGCCATACCCTCAGAAAACTGCAACATGAGGTCTGCTCAATTGGAATCCACAAGGCTCGAGGAAAAGAGGAAGGCCGAAGGCAATGTAGCGCAGGACAGTGATAAAGGAAGGAAGTGAAACAAGCTGGACACTCTGTGAATAAGTTAAAGAGGTTGGCGCAGAGCCGTATATGATTAAGATGTTTCTCAGAGGCCCTATGCTTCTCAAGGAGTTAAAGGAAGTGATAAATGAATATTATTTTATAACAGGAAAGCTAAAATAACAACTTATTTCTTGAATAAATAAAAAAATGTCATTCATATTATCCGTTTGAAAGGTATCGATATGCATAGAATATAATAACATGACTTAGGGTAAATTTGACGGCATGGGTTATCTTGGCTTTAAGGGTACTGTGGTTTGTGGCTTATACGAATAGACCTGCGACTTAAGAATACCTTGTAAAAAAAGGTCCAATGGGGTGAAATTGTCCAACCTCGGTGGCCAATTCACTTCATTGCGATGATCAAGGTCTTAAATCAATTGTGCATATTGTGCAATATGGCATGAAGTGTGTACAGGCAACGTAGTCCTCTTGGAACCACATATTGTTGGTGTATATATCATAAAATTTAGGCCAAAAGAAGTAGTCCCTAAAAAATATAAACCAATGATGCCGCCAGTCCAAAATCCACACCAAACACTAACTTTTGCAGGATGTACTGAACGTTGTCGGATTTCAAATGGATTGGGAAGATACCAAAATTCTAAAATTTTGTATGTTGAAGCTGAATATGATATTTTGATGAAAATTAGGGCCTGCTTTTAATTGCTCCAGGCCTCATTTAGTAAAGTCACGTTGCTGTCTATGGTCGTTTACGTTTAGCCCAGGGTCCTTTGAATTTTCTACAGATGCTGGCCCAAGTCAGGACACATAATTCAACAAGTTTTGATCTGTGCTTGTGAAATCGACTGCTTCGAGTTTTTATGCACAATCTCATGGGCGATATTTTTGGCTTTAACTTATCTATCACACTGCGAATAGACAATTTAAAATGGGCGAAGTGGGCGAAACAGAACACACATTTTGATAATTTTACCACTCGTTCCATTCATAGTAATTTCCCAAAGAAGAAATGTCAAGATGTGTCTTTAACAATATGAGTACTATTAACTGTCAAAGTTCTGAAGTTCTTATTGGACGACGCTAAAGTTTGTTTCGTACTTTTTTGTCTTCTTTTATAGCAAGAAAATGAACTTAAAGCAAAATTTAATCTTAGAAGACACATATAATGTTGGCTAGGTAGGATTGTGCTAAAAGGATTTTTTATTCCCTCAGTTATTACCCCATATGTAAGTATCGGGTGTTTTTTCCTACAGTTACACGAGTTTAAATTGTAATCAAACAAATAAGTATAATTTAACGGCCATATGCAAAAAAAATCTAACAGCAGACTTGAGGTGCACGTTAGTTACCATACACTTTAAGCTTAACAAGTATTTGTTAAAAAAACCTATGCAAAAACCCTACATTAGCTAATGATTGCTTTACTAAATTATAAGCCTTCATGCTGGCAATATGATGCCAACATACGAGTAGTCGAATCAAAAAGATTTATTATTATTAATTTAATATAAAATCATATCTTCATTTCCTGTTTATATTTTATTTAATGCTACACATACATATTTATTGCAAAAAATCTTCAAATCCTAAAAAATTAAGACATTAATTTTATTATTGCAGTAATAAATACTCGAATAACGAGCTTTATGTAATTGTTTTGGTTTTATGTACATCACTACATGTTTTTATTGTGCTTAGAATACAAAATTTATTAACAAAAACTAGTTTTAGAAGAAAATGGTTTGAAAAAAATCCAAGGATGATAAAGTGGGTGTAAAATTTATGTACATACTGTGGGGTACGAAATCAAATGCATGTTTTGAAGTTGAACAGAAAGGTTCCTATAAAAATTTAAATACTCAATCAAGTCCTTAAAAAAATAAATAAATAACAGAAGTTATGATATGCAAACATTAGAATATGAGAAAGGCAATGATATAAAAAATCTGCATGTACTACGTTTTGCACTTTTCGCTTAAATAGAGAACTCTTAGAACACTTTTTTTGTGGCATTTTAAAAGTATTAAGACGTACTTTGTACAATATTACCCAAAAACGTAAAAGAAATCTATTTTCATTCATTTTATATTCGTTTCCATAGCTTCAACATGTTCCACGAAGTATAATTATATTTTTCCAAACATTTTTTTACTACTGCCTACAAATTCTCCATTTGATTGGAATTATGGCTTTACGGTGATTACTAATTTACCTAAAATTTCTGTTGCAACAGCCATTCTTTAACAATTTTAGCGGTTTGGCTTGGATCACCGTCTCACTAAAAGATGATTCTTTCTTTTGGGTAAGGTTTTATGCCTCAAAAAAATTTATCTTAACGCCAAAATATGCTATTTTTATTTTTAAAAGTACTCTTAGAGTAGGCAGCTTCCTACTTTGAAGTTCTTAAAGTTAACGTAGGTTTAACACAGGATTTGAAGCTAATAATCGTTTTTGTATACAACTTTGAGGTATTTTGCTTAACAAAGGTTTAAAAAACTTTGTTAAATTTTTTTGCATATGGCCGTAAATATCGATGATTGTTTTGTTTAATAGCAAAGTCTATGGAAGTAATGCTTAAATTCTGTAACGTTTTTAACCTCTTTAAAAGCGTTTGATTTTTTATTGCGTATAATAAAATAATTGCAACGAATTTAATATTTTACAAGGTGTACTATTTTGTTTTGCCGCCATTTTGGTAAACATTAGTCCTGACAGTTCATATTTGGCAGTCGTGAACTAGAGACGTGGCAAATTTATTATGGAAAAGTATTCAGTAAACCAACGTGTTTTAATCGTTAAAACATTTTATTTTTTCATCGATTTTCATGAAGAAATCATAATGAATGACGAGGCGCATTTTCATTTGAATGGGTAATGGAAACCCTCAAATTATTCATCAGTTACGTTTGCATCCATTAAAAGTGATAGTCTGGTGTACAATTTGGTCAGGAGGAGTCATTGCACCTTACTTCTTTGAAACTGAAAAAGGCGTAATGGTAACTCTCAATAGGGTGCGATATCGTGATATTATTGAAAACTTTAACGCCACAACTACATGCTTTGGACTTTACTAAAATGTGGTTTCCATAAGACAGTGCCACATCGCATACATCCAGGATTACAATGGAATTACTGCGAGACCTCTTTCCACAACAAATTATTTCAAGGAATGGTGATGTTGATTGACCTCCACGGTCGTCTGATTTGACTGCTCCGGAGTTTTTTCTTCTTGTCCGGGTATCTGAAAAGCAAGGTTTATGCAAACAAACCAGAAACGCTGTAGCAACTCAAACAAAATATTCGCGATAAAATTAATGAAATACCGCGTGAAATGTGTGAGAATGTAATGAAAAATGTGCTCAAAAGGGCTAGCATTTGTGAGGCTAACAGAGGCGGGCATTTATCTGATATTGTATTCCATACATAATTGCCGACATAAAATAAAACGATTATCAATATAAGATCCATTCTCTTTCATATGATCAAAAATTATAAACAAAAAAATTAGTTTAACTTCCCGGCAGACGCCCTGTACTTGATAGGCTTTTATTTTGCACACTTTGTCTTTATACAGCAACTTACTTAATTTCCACTTAATACACAATTACACTTTTTCTTACGCCTAGAACCTTACACAATGCCTTCCAAACTATAACTGAACTAACTGATGCATGAGGTGCCGCGTTTTATATACAATTGATATTACTTCCGATTATTCTTGTTCTTACCACAACATTCGATTCCGCTAATTTCAAATGTAACAACCAAAATCGGTACGCTAGCACCGTTCAATGTGCAAGTGGTAACAACTTAACAAAACAAATTAAGTAAGGCATTACCAAGATGACCTTGACACAAACCAATGTCACAATAAGGTTTATAGATAAGACAACTACTGTCAACTACTTTCAGCCATGCGGTCGCCACGGCTGGCGCGTATAAGGCGCAGTCTAGAACACTAAAATATTCGAGACATATGCGCCCGTATTTCGCCTATGACTTTTCGAAAGTTGATTTTCAGGTGTTCAATTGTCTGTGGTTTATCGACGTAGACAAGTGACTTTACAGAACCCCAAAAAAAAAAATAAAATAATCCAATGTGGTTAAGTCATACGATTTTCGTGCCAATTAATTGAATCATTACGTGAAATTACTCTTTCATCAAAAATTTCTTTAAGTAAATCAATTGTAGCATGTTGCTCCATCCTGTTTGAACCACATGTCAGCAAAATTAATGCCAGCTAATTGAGGTACGAAAAAATTTATAATCATGTCTCTATACCGTTCCTCATTGATAATAACATTCTGACCATCATCGTTTTTGAAGAAATATGGGTCAATGACCCCGCTAGCCCACAAAGCACACCAAACAGTAATTTGCTGCGGATTATCCTCACTCCAATTGTGACTATTGTGCTTATGTACGTAAACATTGAATCAAAAATGGGTTTCATCGCAGAACAAAATTTTGAATGGAAATTCTATATTGTTACGTATTAACATTTTTAATTGCGTTAAATAAAATAAATTACACGTAGTTGTTGTTTTAATTTACTATCACATTATTTATATATGTACAGTACAGTATCTCATTTAACTCTATACACAATATCCAACTCTTTTAACTTTCAGTTTTTACACAAATTTACTCAACACTTTTATTTACGCCTTAGCACGACTTTACTTATTGACTGTTAAATGACAACTGACTAACGTAGGCAAAGCAGCGTTACTACCATCAGTTTCGAATGTTCTAGTATGCACTACAATGTTCTATTCATATACATTAATTTTGAAAAAGTAAGATCATAATACACAAAGATTGAACTGGCAACACCGCTCAGTACGCAATTGGTAACACTGTTAATAAAGCGAATAATATTGTAACTTGAGACCAGCACTCAGAGGATGACCCCTACTTATGCAGTGCAAAATAGGTTATGTGGAGGAGGATAGAGGGAGTAGTGCTTATGTACGTTTGATTTGAGTTTACCCACATCGTAAGTGACAGGAAAAACTTTCGCTGGAAGTGTGCGAATTAAGAACGAATTATTCGTTGTGCTATTCATTGAACAATCACCTACAAAGGCATGAGCTAGCTCTACGGGAAAAACTAGTATTACAAGAAAATAAGTGATTTTCAGGAATTAAATCCCTTATTTCGTCAGAACACATTCCGTTATAGTACCGATAGAACAATGAAACACACGCCACGATCTAACGAATCAATCAATCGCCCTCTCCTGTACACTGTCGAGAAGCCCCAAAAAAAACGTCGATGCACCGGCCCATACATGAGTATTGTATTCCATCTTGCGTCGGCTATAGGTCTTGTAAATATTTGAAAAGCTCAGATGGAGTGAAGTATTTTTCAACCGTCTTAAAAACTCGGAAAATGTGATCGTGCCAACGGATATCACAATGAGTCCTCATGCCCAGTACATCAAGAGCATCTGACTCCTCAATATTTAAATTACCCATAGTTACAGATAATACCACACCACCACGTCTGTATATTAGAAAATAACATTGGGTCTTGCACTCGTTAAATTCAACCCATTCGGAGATTTTTACCAAGTCGCCTGTGAGTGTGTCATTCATATTCCGCCTTTTCAAAGGAATACGAATGACAAATGTTGCTGTCGTCTGCGAAAGAGTAGATAGGATTGGAAGTGAGAAGAATAAAGTCATTAAGAAATATTAAGAATAGAGTTGGAGAAAGAACGCAGCCAGGGTGATACATTAACTGCCTTGACACAAGCCAATTGAATAAATGCCATAATAAAGTTTATAGCTCTAAATGTACTAATGATGGTGTCTTTTGGCTTTAATTCATGCAGAAGTTGAATCCTAAAGGCTTTTAAGCCAATATCGTTTCGTTAAATTCATTTCGTTAATTCCAGTTGCTGAGAACGACGACGAATTAATTGATTTTCATCTCCTTCAATGCTCTCCTGTACAGCGGACTGTTCGAGGTCTCACGGAATACATATCACCAGTAAAAGTGAACGTGGTCCTAATTTAAATTAGCCGCGCTGTAGGACGACTATGTATACCACAAAATGGTCTAAGTGCACCATAATTTTGACGAACAGAACCATTATTTTGATAAAAAAAAAATTCCAACAATTCGCAAACGTTGTTCTAGTGTAAATCTATTAATAATAAAATGTCAAACCAAACTGAACAACAAGCAACTATCAGCTGTTAAATCTGTTGTCATAAAACAATGTTGCCAATTTAAATTTACGAATCTCTAAGAAAAACACCCATTTTTTGTTTTTAATTTTCAAAAACTTTTACAAAAAAATTCAACTCAAATTTTTAGTTCCGATAAAAGCTATCTATTTGCACAAGTTTTTGCTTCCATACTACTCTTGCTTTTATTTCTGCGGTACGTTAATAACTATTTGGGGGAATGGGAAATGGATCCACATTTCTTTACACATAAGCTCATGAATTTTACAATGTGTTGAAAGCATGTACGAGTACACATGTACACACAAACACATACATATGTTAAGGAGTCGTAAAGAAGCCAACATAGAAACTAAAGTACCAGCAGCATAACAGGAGCATACGAAAAGAGAGATACAAAAAGGAGGAATTTCATAATAAAATGACTTCAGAACTATGAGTATCTGTCACTTGTAATAAATGTACTTTTTTCTATCTTCTTCTTGTTTTTTCTTCTTTTTTAAAAAGATTTTTAACAAACTTACAATCAGACATGATTAAAAACTGTTGATGAACGACAAGAGAGGACACAGTCGCAAACTATGTACAGCAATGGAAAGGAGTTTTAGTACAAAAGAAACAAAAACAAAAAAATGACGAAAATTAATAAAGAAATCATCGTCCTTATCGTCAGCCACCCATGCAATGAAATAAAATATGTTTCTGAGAACAAGAGAAAGGAGCAGGCACAGGCTTAAATGGAACTCATATGAGATATCTAATGCTCAAGTAGATTTCAAATGTCATCAACCAAAAACTATTTCTCTCTCTCTCTCTGATTTTGCTATGGATTTTTATCTTTATCTTCTTCTTCTTCTTTGTATCACTGTGTAGATGTGCATTTCATTGCCAGAACAAAAGTGGATGAAGGCATCATTAACAAGATGATGCTTCAGTTTAGCCAACCATTTGCACACTTGCAGGGATCTGGGTTGGATGTGTAATTTTGGCATCGTCAAGTACCAGAAAATAAAAGCTTTACTTATTGCTCTTTCTTGTCTGTTTGAATGTCAAATTGCTTTTAAGTGCTTTAAATGCTGAAATATGTGCAACAACATCAACAGTCTTACTAGTAGTGGCAGTTCCAAAAAAAAAAAAAGTAATAAATAAATTTGAAGGTCATACTTTTAACTTGAGTAAATGGCTTCTTCTAATGCTCGTATTTTTCCTACTTTTTTGTATTAAATCTGGTTTTAAGAGAATATTCGGCTTAGGTTCTTAGATTTTTGTTAGGAATGCTGTGGGCGAAATGTGCAACAATTTATTAAATCTGGTCAAGTATTGTGGCTAAGAAAATAAAAAATAATGATAATTTTTTAAGTAAAGACAAAATTAAAAAAATAAAAATGTTACAGTAGGTTAAGCATCACAATACTCGTATGGTAGTTCTGCTACAGAGAAGTAGCTGCCCCTAAAGTGAATGGGATACATTGTGAAGATGTGCTCAGTAAATTTTTGTTTTCAAAAACCAATCAGATAAATATCAAACTCGTCTGAATATTTCTGAGTTTCTATATACTGATTTTAGTGGTCCGAATGTTGCTCTGGCTCAATACACCGCGTTGTTAACGACTCACAACGAATGGTGGCGCAGAAACAAACGCAAATAATAGGCCAAGCCCAAACATGTATATTAGGGTACACCTTAATTTTAAAAAGCCAGTGTTGCATTGTAACTCTCCTCAGAAATAAACGGAGTGCAAATTTGAGATTGGGAATTAAATTGGTTTTATTCATACCAATATAAAATAGAAATATGGGAAATAATAACGGAATATGATGTTGCGCAAATGTCCACCTCTAGCACGTCAGCAGACGTCTGCACATTTCCCAAAATTTTGAAACACATTTTGCAACAAAGCTTCGCTTATCTCGTCGATGCAGCGCCGAATTTCACCTTTCAGAGTGTCAGTTGTTTGTTGTTTTTTCACGTAAGTCCAGTCTTTCAAATGACCCCAGAGAAAATGTTCCAGCGGTGTTAAATCACTAGAACGAGCCGGCCAATTAACACCATCAAATTAAGAAATTACGCGACCGGGAAATTTCTCTTGCAATAACTGAATTGTTTGGCTGGCTGTGACGTCATCATGCTGAAAACTAAGGTCACTGACATCAACATTAGCCAATTGTGGCCACAAAAAATTGGTTATCATGGTTTGATAGCGTAGAGAATTCACGGTCACAGTGTTTCCTTGATCATTTTCGAAATAATACAAGCCTATGATGCCGCCTAACCATAAACCGCACCATACGGTCACTTATGGCCATACATATAAGGAGCAATCTAATGCTATCCATCTCCTTCAAATATATCAAGAAAAAGCTTAGAAAACATTTTTTTGAGATACAATATCCGTAATATACCCGCTTGAACTTGCTGATTTTGTGTAATATATCCCCACAATATCCATCATTGAAAAGATAAACACGAATAACTGCCCGTTTCTGTGGAATATGTAAATTCTCATTCCTTATCTGACTTCAACCACAATGCACAATATTAATTGTGCGTCAAACCTTAACATAAAGTTTTTCGCACAACTTAATTTGACATTTCTTTGTTCAAGTGTTTGACAAATTCAAACATGGAGAGGTACAAAATTGTGCAGCGCGTTAAGCCTTTTACGAAAATGTGCGTGCTAATTTCGTGTACTCCGTGATTATTTTAGTCAGCATAATCGAGCAAATGTGTCCACAAACGGCAAAACTTAGCAATACATGCTCGCCCAGTTCGTTCAGTGAAGAACATTGCTGTTGTTCGCAATAGTGTGGCAGAAGAGCCATTAACCTCGAACGTGCCCAGCAATTGAACATCTTACGAGCATCACTGATGCGAATTTTGAATAAAGATTTGAATTTACACGCTTACAAGGTTCAATTGACTCAACAGCTAATGCCTACTGATCATTTTAAGCCTATTCAATACGCCAAATGGGTAGTTGAGCAAGCAGAAGTGAATGGTGACTTTACAAAGAATCCCATCTTCAACTAAGAGGCACACTTTCATCTCAGTGGATTCGTTAACAAGCGGAATTGCCGCATTTGGGTAGATGAGAATCCACAAGTGATTGTGAAATTTTATCTCTACATGCCGATAGTAGTGGACTTTGTGGGTAATATTTGCTCTCTCATGCTTCCCATAAATGTTGATCAAAAAAAGCTTGTTTTAAACTATACAAATGACAACGATACAAATGACAGCTAATATTCATATAACGCTTGATTAGGTCAATTTAGACGACATATGGGCGTAGATAATAAATTCAATAATTTCAAAATTATTTTGAGCCCAACTTTATATTTTCAATTGAATAAAAAAGTGATATGATGGCACTTGAGTACTAGTGGAACTATACTACCGAGCATAAAAAATGAAACGCTATATTTATTAATTCCTATAACACTCCATTAAGGAACATGGGGACTTCTCTCAGTCAATGAGCTGCACCCGATTTTATTTTTACACTCATTGAAGGCTTTATAATTTATATAATTTTCATTATGAGTTACCATGATGTTTCATTGTAAGTAGCTGATACCTGTGCAAAAATATCTCATTAAGTGGACGGCGAATATAATTTATGCCATCGGAGCCGAATAAATTAAAATTTGCATTCATCGCTACAAAGCAGCTTAGCCTAATCCTCTGTTGTCCTGTTTACTTGACGCTCTGCAAAGTCAAGACGCCGTCTCTTATTAACTCTGCTTATTAGTGGCTTTTCACAGGGAAGTCCGGCAAATAAGTTGATTTCACTTAATCTGCGTCTAGCGATATGTACCAGGGTTGGCAAAAACCCAACCTACCGGGTGTTATTGGTTTCTTTGGGTTTTATTGGGTTTTGCAAATGCTTCGAAATTTCGTTCAAGTCGACAATATTTTTTGTTTATTTATACAATCACGTTGTTTTAGTATTTATAATGCAATTTTGCACTCTTGGTGGGATCAAAGCGTCATTGTGTACTATGAACTGCTAAAACTTGGTGATCGAAGATGACTGTAATTACTTCGTTCAATCATGCATTATGAGAAAAACGGTCGGAATATAAAGACAGACATGATTAAGCTAAGTGTCGCAAAACTTTCAAAACAATTATTAGAGCATTGCTCCGTCGGCTATTGCGACTCTTTATACTTACACCTCTTTATAGGGCTTTCTTTACATTAGATTTCACCATAAAGGCCTGTTTGAATTATGGAACAAATTCACTTTAAGCGCAAATTACCTCGTTATATGGTTAAAAAAAACGTAGATTCTCAGTTTTTTTTTTTATTCTTTAAAGGCATTTCGATTTATGGCCTAGATTTTCAGAAACTATCTAGGCCGTATAAAGAGTATGAGTTTATTTTTTAACATGTAACCGAATCATTTTTTGTGAAGAAATACAAAATCGCTTAAAGATGAGAAGTTTTTCCGAGACGGGATTTAGAAATTGGCTCAGAGGTGGAGAAAAGATGTAGACATGATTTGAGGTCAAAAACGGAACAAAAAAATTTGTACTCCCAATACGTAACACCTATTTATGTTATAAATAAACTACGAAAACCTTTAAAAAACCCGGGTTTTTTAAAATATAAAACCAAATAAAACCCGGGTGGGTTTTATTTTTTTTATTGGTATGTACGCTAAATGGGAAGCCCATTTGTGTTTTTGCGTAATTACTGCCGTCTTTCATGGAATTTTTTTTATTAGTTTTAGCATTTCTCGGTCCTGACGAGCAGTAGTAATTCACCGGTGATGGTTTCCTGTCTTCACTTCCAGAAAAGTGAAATTTTTAGAAAATTCGATAAACTGTTGATTTGTGTGCTCCGAATAGGACTCCAACTTTGCTCATCGCCATTCCCTCCTCCAAAGCTTTTATTATAGCCACTTTGCTATCCTTTGATAACTATGTCGTGTAAAGTACAAAAAACTTTCACTCTTTAAATAAGTGATATGATATGATTAGTTTACTGTAACAGCAGTTTACATTTTTTTTTTTGCTCACACAATATGTTCACTTTTTATAATTAATAAAATACAGTGCTCTAGAGATAACGTTAACAGTCATTTCCGTCAACATTCTAAAACATCAACCCTTTTTTTTAACAATGCCTACTCTAAAACGTCAACCAAGCTACAAAGCTCTAAAGCATCAACTTGAAATAAAACAAAATTTTAGCTTCAGTAACAGTTAAAAAACTTATATATGTGCGTACATACATTTATTTTACGAAATTAGTTCCGAGTTCGGAGATTTTCCTTACAACTATTATAGAAATAAAGCCATTGGAAGCCATTTTTTGTTTCTTTAGATTTATTTTTGTTCGGTTTGAGTTTATAAACAATAGGTCTGTTTCTTTACTCTACATTGGGCGCCCTCGGGATCCCAGTTTTACCGAAATGCGTTCCCGTACACAAAAATTGAGTAAATGAGAAACATTTTGGGAGAGTAATATTCTTCTTCTTTATGCACAAGACAACCCGTATTTTTTCTTTTGGCAAGTTCGTTGTCTGACAAATAAAAAATTAAATATTTTTTTAAAAAGCCAAACAAAATTAAATATTTAATTTTGTATTTTTATTCCTCCGACACTCCTGTAGGGAGCATATTGGCTTTCCACAAAGCATCGATTGCTTTGTTTCAGTTTCTTTCGCTGTAGCTTCTTCCATATGATTTTTTATTTTATTTTTTTGTGTAGTGGTGAAGATCCTTGCTAATTGGTGGTGATTTTTACTTTAGCATTGTAATTTTTTCCAGTAGGCAGCGTGGTTTTCCTGATCATTCCTCTGATGTTTGTCATCATCGCCAGATGTATGCGGGAATGGTCAGGGGGCTTTTTTCTTTTTAATTTTAGATGGAGTTGTCTAGAGGGAAATTGAAGCCTTTTTTATTATTTAACATTCGAAACCACAATTAAATTTTGTCTTCGTGATGTCCTCTACTGGGGCACGAACCTGGGTCGTTTGTGTTGTTATGCGTGCGCTCTAACCACTTCACCACGTCAACCCAATTTTGTATTTACTATTTACTTAATCTGTTTACATAATCGAATATAAGAGCGCAGTATATGATTTAGATTTAAGAGCGCTATATATAATGCAATAGCTAAAATATGTTGAATACATATACGCAGTGTATGCTCTGACCCATAAGCATTTCAGCCTGCTTACAAACAGAGTTCTTAAGTTAAAAATTAAGCTCGAAATCATCAGTATACTTAGTTTCCAGTCCAAACAACAACTTATACAAACACTTTCTCACTTTACTAGAAATAAACTTAAGCCGATTATTTCTACTTCGTATAAAAATTCCGTCCAAAACACAGTTTATCATAAACACATGTGAACAGGCAGAAAGCTGATTTTCCTTGGGTATAATGTAAGGCGCGCTTGATCGCTTATTGGTGATAATAGAAGAGATATGCCTAGACTGGCCGACTGGAAAGCATTTGTACAGGATAGAGTACAACAATCACTGCCGCAGCTGTGGAAGAAAAAGACGGTTGAGCGCTTCGTAAGTGAATACTCGGCGCTTAGGTACCATCGCCGAAAAGTTTTAGACGAGTGGTTTCTACACATCATCTCCTCGATATGCTTCGTTGGACCAGGTGATCTCACATATCTCAACCTAACGGAGTGGGTGTGATGTATACTCGACCTTGTGTGATTTTTCAAGCGTTTGTGGTATTTCTCAAAACAGTTTCTAAAGACACTGCTTCACACTCGTGGTAGCTACGGGTGCACACGTGAACCAATGGATGATTGAAAACTCATTACTTAAGAATTCCACTTCTTTACTACTGCCTCACTATTTCCTATCAAAAATGAACGAATGTATCAGTTTTCATAAAATAGATAAAAAGTTAAAGTAAATATGCAGTTTACCCAACACGAAATTACAGTTCACCGTTGCCTCCGATATTGCGAAGTTGCTGTTGCGAATATTTCCTGTCAGTGGCAACAGCAGTGATAAAATACTCAAATCTGGGCGAACACGTTGTTAAGTATGTATGCTAATAGTCCTAAAATTATCCAATGATGTTATGAAACAACACGGAAAGTTTTCACTCAAAAAGATCCTTTGAGACAGTTGTTATTCTATTATATATAAAAAGTAGGATGGACTTAATAAAAGTGTGTAATTTTTTAAAAAATTGTAATGGAAATCTATCTGGTTCCACTGCGTTCGACTTGTTAATGGAAAAGTAGTACTGAAGAACAGTGCTATGACATACCTAACAGCAAACCAACTATAAAAAAATATTAAAAAAACTTGTGCTGGATAACTATAACAAATTCTTTTTTATTTATTACCAAGCATATATACATACATAAGTTAAATAACATAATCGTTTTTTTATTATTTTAATTTTTTTGTTGTTTTTATAAAAAAGTTTTATTTTTATAATTTCATAAAAATCCACCTATAACGTCAAACATTTTTTTTTTTTTTTTGGTGAAATATTTGATTTTTTGTGTTCCCGTAGTTTCATAAATTCTTTTCTCTAATTGAGAAAAATTATTGCTTACTCTCGCACCGTGTAATTTATCTATTAGGAGTACAAATTAAATCGGTTCTTTGTTCCTTTAGCTCAAAAAAATTATTTTATTTTAATAAAGGGTCCGCCAAATAATTTTTTTTTTTTTTTTTTGGAAATGCTATAAAAAAAAGCTACTGAATATTTTCTAAAATTTCTTTTTTTATTTGAAAGTAAAATTCTTCCCGTTAATAATGGAAAATAATTTCATGCAAATGGCTGCCTCGGCTGGCCATGCAGTAGCCTACAGGATCGGTCCAATTTTTAAGCACATTATCGATTGTGTTCAGCTGTATTTCACCAATGGCTTCACGAATATCGCCTTTAAAGCGTCAATTGTCTCTGGCTTGTTGGCGTAACACTTTCTCGTATCTTTGACGGCACCCCACAAATACTAGTAACGGCCACTCCTTGCTTATTTTCGAAGAAAAATGGCCCAATTATGCCTCTGGACTAAAATCCGCACCAAACAGCGACTCGTCTTGGGTGTATCGGCTTTTCAATGTATGCGTGCGGGTTTTCTGTGCCCCAAATGCGACAATTTTGCTTGTTTACATATCCGCCAAGATTAAAATGAGCTTCACCTGAACGCACACATTCTGCAACATTACCATGATTTTCAAAGTAATGTCGCGATATTTTTCAGCGTTGTTCAAGCGTATACACAACCATATTCGTTCAGCGGAAGGATAAAACTAATTATCTGTCAAATCAGACATGAGCTAAGTGTTACCTACCATTCACGAAATAAGCACTAGTTGAAAAAAAAAACATTAGATGGCGGACCCGATAGATAACGAATTAACAAGTAAATCAAAATATTGTCCATTATAACTAGCAACTTCTGCCCACCTCTCAGGTAATTTTCGAACCTCGTCGTGAAAAAAACTCCTCGTCTTTTGAGGCGATTCAAATTTGAAGCTAATTTTCAATTTCTTCTAAAAAAGTATAGCGATGGCTTGCCAAATCATGTTGTATACATCGAAACAGCATGTAGAAGAAGAAGCAATATACGGCGAGACAAGCGAGACAAATAAAAAGATATTGAAGAATTACCCTGCTTGAAGTTGAACAAGGATGTCGAGTTTTCTTTTTGTTCCACAATTTATTCCACAAATTTTCAATTACATAAGGTTCTGAGTTCCGCGCGGATATTTCTTTAAATTGTGGGATCGTTTGGGATCGTTATCTTGATAAAATTTGCTATTGTTCGCGGTACTCAAGCTCTCTGCACTTTACTTTGCATTTTTCTCTCGAATAGATATGTGACCAGTTTGCTTGTGTAACGTTAATATTATGTTATTTTTTAATTTTTATTTTTATTTTTATATTGGTTTAATGTTCTTTTTTGTTAATTGTTTGTTAATAAAGAATAATTATCGTCCTTACAATGGGAAATTTTAATTTGCCTATTTTTTGCCGATATTTTGTCGATTTTTTATATTGAAGTAGTGATCATGCCGATTTTTTATTTTAAGTATGCCGATTTTAATCAAAATCATCTGGCACCCCTGGTTCTAAGTGATAGAATGCAATGAAATAAACAATTTCAAATAAAGTTGGACAAAAAACTTGAAGTTAAGGAGTGACTCGCAGTTAACATCGTGTATCATAGATGGATTAAGCTTTTTTCGAAAAACTGGAATTTTTATCATTTTGTTTCGTCACCTCAATTTGACATGTGATAACTTCGCTAATTAAGCTTTGAATAGTAAAAGCTTTATATTTTTAAAAAGCACCAAATGTTTTTTTGCCTCTAATTTTGTTATGTTGTAATCGTGGGTTATTTCGGGCTAAGTTGCAAGCCCTCAAAAATAAATCAGGGGTTAACACTTGGTTCTTTCTATCGTTACATTGTCACTACTTCAGCTTTCACTGATTTCAACGATTTCTCTCACATTTAATTGAAAAAGTTTTCTTTTTTTACTAATTTAATTGAAAAACTTTAAAATCTCTAGTTTGAAATCATTTAAAACGTATAATTAATTTTGAATGTTGATACTGCTCTTATATCCCTTACTGCCCTACATCTTCATTATTTTTATAACTCATAAAACAATTTTTGGTGGTAGAAAATATGTAAAACTTTTGGCTATAAAAGTCGAATAAAGGCATCACCAAACAAACAAATAAAAAAACGAACCCTTCTCTTCACAAATGAAAAAAAAAAACAGAAATTGTTTACTTTGGAAAACAGATTTTAATGAATCAATCTGTGTTTTCATGTTTTCCTTCATCTGCTGCAGATACTTATGAAATGAAATCCTTTCAACAATATACATACATGTGTGTATGTATGTATGTATGAGAGTTACAACGGCAACATAAAAATATATCATAAAATCAGTGCAAAAAAAAAAAAAATATTTTATTTCGCCTTTTGTTGTCACTGTGATTGCTTTTAAATCTTTTGTAAGAAAAGAATGCAACAAAAGAAATAAAATTCGTAGGAAAAAAAATATATATTTTTACGACCGTTTTTTGTAAATGACAATGATGATCATAAAAATTTGTCGTTTTCCGCTTCTAAAATTACTGAAAGTGTTGACAGTTTAGAGCAAATTAAAGTAAATGTATTAAACGGATTTTATCCCTTTTGCTTTTTTACAATATTTTCGGCCAACACTGAAATGCGTAAATTTTACGTTTTTTCGTTTTTGGTTTTTCTTTTTGTAAAACTAAGATGGAATTTTAATTTCATTTTTCCCCACGAAATGCAGTAGAAGAAATAGAAAACAATTTGTATATAAATAACAAGACTTGAATGAAAAAATGGTTATGGACTTGAAACCAACAAGCCCCACCTTTATAATACGTAAAGACAAAAATCTTTAGACATACACAGAAGACACAAACAAAAACGAATTTCTTAAAGCAATCCATAGAATATTGCAACAATCTGAAAGTCACGCTTTCATGAAAAAAGAAAAAAATTGTAAATGTCAACGACAGCGGCAACGCCATCGACACTACCAACAGCACCAACTCTAATAAAGGCGCTCGAACATAAATAAATCTGCCACATAGACAGCCAGCTAGCCAGCCGCTTGTCAATCTAAATGGACGACCAGCAATAACGATATACTATAGACAGTCTACTTAAATTGACATGTCCAGGAGTTGTTTGAGTAAAATTATGCATTTCACGCAATTTTCTTTAAGTAGATATAAAGCACAGTGGCACGAAGAAAAAAATTTAGAAATTTTTAATGCTGCAAATAGCTTTTGTGACTCATACCGACTTATTACAAGCTTTAATGTCATATATTTACCTAAGGTTTGTTGTGTGGAGGAAAGGAAAAATATTGCACGATCTTTGTGAAGTTTTGGGAGGACAAAACCACCTACACTACAAGTGTAATTGAATCGATCTTCTAAGTTAAGGAGTAATCCTCGCTCTTATCGCGACATTAGTCTCTTGCCAGTATTTGGAAAAGTACTGAAAAAAATTATGGCCTGTACTTAAGGAATGCTACAGCGAGGGCACTTCATGTTACTGGTTTGGTTTTAGGGAAGAAAAATGCTTTGAATGTATGTTAAGAGTTTTGTCAAACAACCATCTTCGAAGTATATGCTTGGCCTTTTCAGAGATTTCAAGGGTGCTTACGTTGCGTGGGCTAATGGCCTGCGAAGGTTATAGGAGATTGGCTGTCGTGAGATGAACACTTCGATTAGCTATTTCAGGGTGAGAATAGCGGGTGTTGTTGGTGAAACGGTTTGGATAGAGGTTGTTCGGGTTTGTCTGCATGGGTCCATCTGTGGTCCATTTATGTGGAACCTGATGATGGATACTCTCTTAAGGCAGCTCAGGCTGATATTCAGACTGTGTGTATGCGGATGACTTGCTCATTCTGATCGAAGTGCAATCTCTGGCTGAGCTACAGAGTTCAAGCCATTCGTTTCGCTTGTGAGTGGGATGCAGAATTTGGCGTTGTCGGCAATAGACAAGACGATGATGATGTTGCTCAAGGGCATATTGTCACTCAGGCGACCTCAACTCATTAGAATTGATGAAAACAGCATTCGCTATGTTACTCATGTTGGGAATAACAATTGAGAAGTGATTGAGGACTCAGCAGGCCTGCCGTCCTTATCATATAAAATGGGCTCTTCGATGCTTGTACCGCGTATAGCGCATCTGTATGGTATAAAACGGTCATGTCTGTTGTTGGACAGGGCAAGATTCTCACGTGCCAGAGAATTGCACTCTTGGCATGCGTTCCGGTGTGTCAAAAGTTTCTACTGACGCTTTGTGAGTCTTTACTGGTGTACCTCCGCTTGACTTGGAGGTAGTACGTCGTAGTATTGCTTTCAGGGTCAAATGGGGACTGCCACTTGGAATAAATTATTGGCTTTCTACTTCCTTTTGCAGAGATGCCTTGTAAATAGATGGCAGACAAAATGGACGAACTGTGACAAGGGAAGAGTGACATATGAATTTATTCCGGACGTTACGTTCGTACAGGAACACCTAGAGTTTGACTTAAACCTAGAGTTTATACTGACGGGACACAGATCTTTCAATGCATTTTTGCATCGGATTAGTAGAACAGAATCTGCGGACTGTCAGTGTGGGTTGGGGATTGAGGACTGAAAGCATGTACTGACGTGCCAGAACTATGATGGCGATAGAAATCTAGATAGTATGGGTATTACTAATACTGGGGTGGTGTAAGATTTCAGTACGGCTTTGTTGGACAGTCGTACGTTTGGGAGGTTGGGGGCTTTTGCCCTGGAAGCAATTATGTGTAGAAGGATAGCACTGTTGGCGGGAGTTGAACCCGCACCGCCATCTTATCGGTCTCCTGGCCAGCTTTTATAGCTCGAAGGTCGTTGGTATGCTGATGATTGCTGTTTCTTGTTTGCGGTTACCTGTTTGCTGTTGCCGACCATGGTGCCGTATGGTAACTGGTCAATCATTGACTAGTTGTCTCTTTGTACTTTTCTATTGTGTCCGTACCGCGCGATGTTACTTAGAATCCTACCGCGAGAGTGGCTCCGTTTATTGTTGTGTTGTTAGTGTTTTATGTTTGTTGTTTCTCATCATGGCCATCAGTCCGGGTCGTTTAGGACTTACACATTTATGCTACGAAGCCAGATCGGAGGTTAATTCTGGTACCACAGATTTCGGGAGCCCCAGGGAGCTGTGTCCCTGCCCGACTACGGTGAGGCCACTTGTGGAAGCAACGTGGTGGTTGTGTCTTAGACCCAAATCGCGGGAAGAGCTTTGCTGGCACGGTGTGAAGTTACATTTCTATCCGGATGCCGTAACTCATACCTCGGTAGGAGTTTATATAGTCTCCGACACCTCATCAGGTGGTGGTCATGTCCAAATAACATGGCTTCAGATTTGTACTCACTGGTGATTTTAATCATAGATGGTGGCATTGGTGGACGCATTATATTCGCTTGTGCTTTGGCACCGTGAGGATAGGTAGGTAAAGCAACTGACTTTTACTCTCACTTTCGAACTTCCAAAGAGCTACGAAACCTCACAAGAAAAAAATCGGCTAGGTTGTTTGCGCCACGTCGCTTGGAAGAGTGTGAGTGAATCACTCAAAAACGGTTGTTGTACAAGTAATTATGTGACTGTACTTCTTTTGTGGGTACCACCATCAACTTTTCGAAGGAGTTTAAGTATCTATGTGTCATTCTGGATAGGAAACTTAGTTGGTATTCGCACATTGGCGATAACGGCCTTCAGGGCACGTCGCTCCTCCTATGTTAAGACATGGGGTTAATAAATACACAAAATTTTTATCACGAATTAGATTTTAGAAAAAATTGGTAATTTGACCTGTTTATTATATAATAATGATAACTTTTTATATTTTTATGTATAAATTGCGGGCTTTTAGGATTTCAATATTAAATTTAAGACCAATAGAAGAATTTTAAT
The DNA here is from genome assembly GCA_023159175.1 of Wohlfahrtia magnifica. NCBI lineage: Eukaryota > Metazoa > Arthropoda > Insecta > Diptera > Sarcophagidae > Wohlfahrtia > Wohlfahrtia magnifica. Next base: position 5,294,814 of record JAKWBJ010000484.1, read on the forward strand.
TGATTATAATTAAATTAAAAATTAACCGCTTTAATTTGATTTGATTTAAACAAATTATTCTATAAAAATGTGTATGAAATACAATATGATGGGAAGTGATCAACTCTATTTAAACCGGTAACGAGTATATTTCCTTGCAAAAAAAAGCAGTTCTATTTAAATTGCAGCAAAAACCCTTCAAATATGCAACACATTTATATTAAATTATATTATAAGTTGAAAACAGCGTTGCCGTTTTGGTCCGTTCAGATCAAAATTGGTAGTTTCTCGTTGTTTAATAACAGTTTGGCAGCTTGGTTGGCTTGTTGCAATTTTCATACATTTTTGTTAGTGTTTTCCTCTTAAGACTGCATATAAATAAAGGGTCCACCATCTAACGTTTTTTTTTCAACTAGTGCTTATTTCGTGAATGGTAACACTTAGCTCATGTCTGATTTGACAGATAATTAGTTTTATCCTTCCGCTGAACGAATATGGTTGTGTATACGCTTCGCTAAGTGGGCCTGCGATCGACTTATAGAAGATGCCAATTTTGCCAAAAAAAATCATCTTTTCAGATGAAGCTCATTTTGATCTTGGCGGGTGTGTAAACAAGCAAAATTGTCGCATTTAGGGCACAGAAAACCCGCACGCATACATTGAAAAGCCGATACACCCAAGACGAGTCACTGTTTGGTGCGGATTTTAGTTCAGAGGTATAATTGGGTCATTTTTCTTCGAAAATGAGCAAGGAGTGGCCGTTACAGTCAATGGCGATCGTTATCGGGCCATGTTGAACGAATTTTTGTTCACAAAAATTGAAGAGGAGGATATTAGCAACATTTGGTTTCAACAGGACGGCGCTACGAGCCACACAGTCGAAGCTACACTCAATGTTTTGCGCCATGTTTTTGAAGATCGCATTATCAGCCGCAGAGCAGATGTCGTTTGGCCACCTCGGAGCTACGATTTGATACCGTTGTACTATTATTTGTGGGTTGCCGTCAAAGACAAGTGTTACGACAACAAGCCAGAGACAATTGACGCTTAAAGGACAATATTCGTGAAGCCATTGTACTTTCAAATAAAAAAAGAAATTTGAGAAAATATTCAGTATTCTTTTTTTTATACAGCATTTTCAAAAAAAAAAAAAAAAAAATTTGGCGGACCCTTTAATAAAAAAAATTACTTTGATTTGAATAAACAATAATTTTCACTCATGTCAACACTTTAAAAAAATTATTTTTCAGTGTAATACCTTTAAAAAAAATAACAGAATAAATCATCTATTTTAGTTAAAAAAAATTATTTTTAAAATTTGTGTTTGAAAATTTGGTTAAAAACACAATCATGTAAAACCACTATTTCCGATTTATTTATTTTTTTTAAATTTATTTAATTCATAAAACACACACACGCGTACCACCATAACACACTCAGGCGTTTATAAATAGAACAGCAAATCTCGCTGCGAAATCTATATGAAAAATACTACCGAGCATTGTTGTTGCTATTCAAACAAAAAAAAAAAAAAAAAAAAAAAAAAAACACAAATGTTATTGCAGTCGTTTTTCAGTGATGTCATTTACAGTGACAATGTCATGTTGTTGCTGTTGCTGTTATTGTTGTTGTTGTTGTTACCATACGTTTGTCCCTGATGATGTCCTGACTACTCTGGCTGCTGTTTTGTTTGTTATTTGTTTTCAGCCGTGATATTGTGGTATGTTGGTAATATATGAAGTCACTGTTAAACCATCCATCAAACCAGCAAACTAATGAGAAACAAACAAAACGAGGTAACGGGGGTGATAAAAAAAAGCGAAAAGAATAAATGGAATTTGCACTTACACATGCATATGTAGATACAGAGTGGAAGAGATAAATGTATTATCGTGTTAAACACTCGCTAGAACACATTTATAAATATTGCGAAAAAGTACAACACTTTAGGGAGATTAATAGAGAGGGGGAGAAAGTGTAGAAAAGAGAAAACAAAACACAAATGAAGAAAGGGTTAAATGGGTACGTGCGCTTATGTTTTTTTCTGTTGTTCTATCCAAAATTTATAAAACAAAAACAACATAACTGAGTCAAAAACAATAGCATCATTATGAAAATAAATAAGACAGTGAAAGAAAGAGAGAGAGGAAGAGAAAAATCATGCACACCTGTCATATAACCGCAAGTGTAAACATTTATAAGCATATACATACATACATACATACATACATACATACTCACAATCATATACCATATGTTCATATGTTTGCTACTCTAGCCATTTAAAATTATTATTGTTGTTCTCTTCATATCTGGTCTTACCATCCACCCAGTGTTGCCAGCAACTTTGGAAAGAAAATCATCATTTTACGAAAGAAAAATTATATTTTGAAGAAAAAAATTATCATTTTTTATTATTCAAACATTTTATTACAAAAAAGTAAAAGTAATAACAATTAATTTTATAAAAAGGAGAAGCGTTATATAAACTAAGCATTAACTAAAGTTAAAAACATATAGAGGGTGATTTTTTTGCTATTTGGTTTTTTAGTGAAAAAAAAATTCCCGACATACCATAAATAAATTAACAAACAACACTTGCAAATCTTTGCATTTTATAATAAAAATTCGTGCTGTGTTTGAAATGTGTTTCATAACAAAAAAAAATAACTTCTGCGACAAAGCCCACTTTTTGTCTCAATGGGTACGTCAGCAAACAAAAATGCCGAATTTGGTGGGAAGAGAAGCCAGAGGCAGTTCAAGAAGTGTTAATAAGCCTTGAAAGCTGCACTGCCAATGTTATAATCAATGGAGCATGGTGCTGAGCTTTAATTACAGCCTTTTTTTTCCAAAATGAAAGAACTGGCCCGGACCTGAAAATGGACTTGATTAGCAGGAGGTTTCAACAAGAGGGTGTCTCATGCCACACGCGCGCAACACCATAAACCTATTGAGGGGCCAGTTCGATGAGCAATTTATTCCACGGTTTTAATGCAGTTCATTGGCCACCAAGATAACGTAATTTAAACCCACTAGATTCTCTTGTACAGACAGGCCAGCCATAATTCCAGCCCTGTAAGACAACATCACATCTGCCATTGGTGAGATATTCGGTTTCATATGAATTGACTTTTGCGCAAATTCAAACGTTTCTAGAAGAAATGGAGAAACTCATTAAATTTTGAACAAATTTTGAAAATAATAGAAATCTAAAGCATTGTCGGCAACAGTAATTTTTAAGACTTTTGGCCAAACTCCTTCACAACACAGATCAGTTAGAGTTTGCAAAAATATAATTAAAGTTATCAAGTCGAAGTTTCTAAAAGTCGTCATCAACTATTTTGGAAAAATATTGTGTTAATCCTGTCAAAGAAGGTAATTTTCTATTTATACTTTTTAAAGCTTCAAGACATGATAGATCTTTAAAAAAAGCACATCAAAATCAAAGTTTCTTCATATTCCAATTCATTGATTTTATAGTTTTCACACTGTTTTCATCTAAAGAAGTTTCATTGAAAGTAATTATGTAAATAGTATATACATATAAGCATACAATATTATACTTATAAGAGTTGAGTTTATTCCATTGGATTTAATTTTCCACTACTTTAAGTGGTAGTGGAAAAGATAGGACATTATAAATTCAATGCAATAAATCCAACTGTGATACTTATACGCATACCTTTTTTTCAAAATGCGTTCTATTTTAGCAATTTTCTGTTTTCCTTATGCCTAAAAATACATTTTTGTGTAGATTAGGCACAGAGTAAATAGCAAAGAAAAACAATAACCTACGAGATAGTTAGTTAGTTAGTTACGACGGGTAGCCAGACCCGTCCAGCCCACCTGGGTCCAGTATTGATACCCATCAGTAATCCAGAAAATGGACAACCTATATGTCCGCGACCCGGTGCGATCCGAACCAATCAGACCCATATACAAAAGAAGAGATCTTGCCGATATTCATACCGGCCAGATCTGACAAGCCATTCAGAAATGGACTGCCAAGGAAAGCAGTCCTAAGCCTACAAGTTGATTGACACAAACATTTTTCATTTCAAAAATTAGCTGTTATATTGAGTTCAAACTAAAAAACCATCATTTGATATTAAGAATCATTGCCATATTTTTGTAAAAAAAAAATCATCAAAAATATGATAAAAATCATCATTCTGGCAACGCTGCATCCAGCCATTTTAAAATATTTTGCTGAGAGAGTATTAAAAATTATGAAGTGCTAAAAGATTTTAAAGGGATTTAATGTAATCGGATGGAATATTAATGAAAGAGATTTTATAAATATTTTGGTATTTTAAGTAATAAAACAACAAGAATAAATATAAAAACAAAAATAAAAAAAATAAAAGTTAATGCTAAAAAAAGTAAATATAAGTAAATAAGGTATAAACAAATTGCTTTTTACTTAACTTTTTATACTTATATGGTATTTGTTTCATAAACTGTTGCATACTTTAAGGTCTGCATAAGTTATTATCGTTATTATCGATGTACGTTATAAAGGTTAAGAACAAAAGCGGCTTTAATTTCTGGAAATGAATACATACATATGTATATTTATTAACAAATTTATTTAATATATTTTTCAATCGTTTGTACGTATGTATATAATATATACTTGCACAGACATTTGGTATGTTATCTCTATTACTCATACGTTAGAGTTTAAGTTCATTTACATACAATGGTGGTCAAAATATTTGCAACTAGTCTTCGGATACAAATTCTTCCTTTTGATCCTCGAAGACTCGTCAGTCCACAGTATTGTTTTCAATTGTTGTCAAGTTCAATTCGCATGTACTCGTACAAAATTAAGACGAATTTCTCTCTTCTGTTTTTTGCATCCTTGTAGCTTCTCAGATCATATTTCCTGGCTACCAACATTAATGGGAGTTTCAGTTTTTGCTTCTCCTAGTATTACTTTATGAATTTTTACAAAAAAGTTTTTGATTTTTCTGTCTTTGTGTACTATTGTTATACGAGGTCTTACTAGCTTATGAACCGTATGGATATTGCCATTATTGACTTTTCGAAAAATTATTGATTTTGGAATAGAATATTTTAATTTATTGAAATTCCGCTATGATAATCACTTAAAATTCCGATTATTCACTCAGAATTGTATTTACTGCCGGTCATTTTTCAAAAAATTCAATGCACGAGTATCACTTTTAGTAAAGCTGTTATTTCTTGCAAAGCTGACGTAATGTGGAATTTTTTAATAAATTACAAATTCCGGGAACTCGCATTATGAAAAGGAAATATAATTTAAGTCATTCCTAAAGGTAAACAATTGTTTATATAGAGTAAGAGAGGCGAGAGTGGCAACTGTTTTGAACAGCAAAAGTTAGACTTTCTTGCACAGAGATTACTTTTTTGTTGTTATCCTTAATCAGAATAACAAAGTTATGAAAATACCAATAATCCAGGTTTAAAAACTAATCGGAAAGAAATGGGAAACTAAAGAGCTAGAATACTGCTTTAATTGCAAACGTTTTGACCACCACTGTATATACTCGTAACTTCTCATGTAAATTATAATTTATATGACAATTTAAATCAAAGTTATTGTTTTTATGTATTTATATTGGTAATAAATTTTGTAAAATACCAACATTTATTTAAAAAAATGATTTTCAATAATGTTGTTTTATGTTCTATGAAATTTTGCCAATTTTTCTTATGCACAGTGGGTTCGAAGACAACATAAGTATTATTATGAAGGGATATTTAAAAATCAATATTTAATTTATTTTTAAGTGTTAATATATCGGGTGTTTTTTTGACAGTTACACAAGTTTAAATCATAATAAAGTAAACAAATATGATGAATATAATAAATATTTAACGAAACGGACTGTGTTTTATAGAAAATTTTATGACATTAATATTTATATATGATTTCGGCAATGTGGCCGCAACGGCTAGCGCAATCTCGACCACCAATTTTAACTAATTTTTCACAGCATATGCGACCGTATTTCACCAATAACTCTTCAAGTATTAATTTCTAGGAGTTCATGATGTTGGTGACCAAATAATTGCATCATTACATGAAATTACTCTTTCATCAAAAGTTTCTTCGAGTAAATCAATTGTAGCGCGCGCTTTATGGTATGTGGATACGTCCTGTTGGAGCACATGTCGCCAAGATTAATGCCAACTGATCGAAAAAAGATATAATCATGTCCCTATACTGTTGACAATTGACAGTAACATTCTAACCATCATCGCTATTAAAGACCATAAAGCGCACCAAACAGTAATTTTCTATGGATGTAACGTTGTTTCGACAAAAGCTCGTGCACTATCCTCACTGCAATTGCCACAATTCTGCTCATTTCGGTACCCATACAATCAAAATTGTGCTCTCATTAAAAGCTATTACACAACTGAATGAAATTGTTGCTCATTTGTTATTCTCTGTTGAATATTTTATTGTTAATGTGTTACCCAACTTTGGGTAGCACAATCTTGCATGTTTAAAATTAACGGACATAAGATAGAAGACTTGAGAGCGTTTGAGACATTTTCGGAACTTTCCAAATTGTAGGCAGTTAGGCATATAAGAAGGCTGCTCTGCCTATGTCAATATTGTTTTGCAGTGATAAAATAAAGTCGCGCTTAGGCGGATATTAAGTGCAATACAAATAAGTTGCTGTATTAAAATAAACTGTATAAAGTAAAAGTGTGGAAATAAAAATTATAAAACAACAACCAAGTGGTATTTATTTTATTTTGACGCAATTAAAAAGAACTCAAGCGTTTTAAAAAGGTTCAAATATAACAATATCATAAAAGCTTAAAAGGCACATATTTACCATCATGTTACTTGTACACTTTCGATTAGGAATTATTCGGTTATGCTCTGTAAGCCGAATCGAGTAAAATTGAAATCGAATGAAATTTCAAATTGCTATAATTTTCAATTTTGACAAGATTTTAATTTTTTTCTTTATTTTTCGTTTAATTACAGTAAATGTGAATCGTCAATTGGACACACTTAGTTTGGTTTACGAGAAGCAGTGGAAATACAGAAAGCTGTTTGGGTGCACAAGTTTTAATACAATATTAAAAGGATGTTCACATTCGTTGTATAAAAAACCTGTTCTGGATCTAGACTGCAGATGTCAGCCTTGGAGAAATCACGACCAACCACTTTCATATCCATCGTGGAGTAAGACAAGCGTGTATACTGGCACCACTAATGTTTAATGTTTATTCTGAGAGAATATTTCAAGAAGCACTCGATTTACTTAATATAGGAATTAAACTAAATAGCCAATATATAAATAATATATGATGCGATGGTTGATAATCTTTAAAATCTTCAGTTTTGGTCGATAAAGTCAATTCGGCCAGTGAAATGTTTGGCCAAAATATCAATATTGCCAAATCAAAGTATATGATTGTCAAAAAAAGCCGAAATCTTAACACGAATATTAAAATTGAAATAAATAATCAACCTATTGAACGGGTAGCATATTTTAAAAACTTTGGATGCTTGCGAGGGGAAGTAAGGTGCCATATTCAAATGGCTAGAAATGCATTCAATCTCTATATATCGTACAGCGGGTGGCGTGGTGTAGTGGTTAGAGCGCACGCATAACAACTCAAATGACCCAGTTTCGAGCCCCAGCGGAGGAAATGACGAAGAAAAATGTAATTGTCATTTCGAATGTTTAATAAAGAAGCAGCCAATTTCATCATTACAACTTCATCTAAGAAATAAAGAAGAAGCCGCACTAACCTTTCAGCATACCTCTGGCGATGATGACAAACATCAAACGAATGATCAGAAAAACACGCCACCTACTGGCAAAAAATTACAATGTTAAAGTAAAGATCACCACCAATTAGCAAGGATATTCACCACTACGCAAAATCATGTGGAGAAAGGGACCTACAGTGGATTAATGACCTACTTAGCTTGAAAGATCAAACTGATTTAAGAAACTGAAACAACGCAACGAATGCTTTATGGAATATAATACTCCCTAGAGGAGTGACGGAGAAAGAATCTTGACAAGCCGAAATAAACATCACTCTTGCTGAAGTGTATGTTTGGCTGTTACTTCTTTATGAAGTCGAAACTTGGAAATTGATAACAACACTCATCAAGTTGTTGGAATTTTTTGAAATGTGGTGCTATCGTTGTATTATAAATAGAAAAAAAAAAACAAATAATCCTAAAATAGTCTATTTCGGTCATATCATGCGATGAAAAAAATACGACCTACTGCAATTGATGCTGCAGGGAAGAGTATATGAAAGAAGAGAAATTGGTCATAAACAAATGTTATGGCTGAGAAACATTAGACGTTTGACTAGCCTGTCAACAATCGGAGAACTGGCTCATACTACTACAAATCGTCGACGGTTTAGGGGGATTGTCAACAACATTTATATTTATATTACAATTTTAATTGTTATTATAATTACGTACAAATATCCATTATGGATACTCAATAAAGTAGAAAAATTATCTCTAATTTTTAACTGCTTCGATTATCAGAACTTTCAAATGCTTGTCGCAATTAAGTTTTGTTTGTTTTGGAAAAATTACTGTTGCTGATATGTTGTCACAGATTAATTAACATTTGTTCTACAATTTACCCACTGTGTTTACTAGCAATTGGTGTTCTCGAGCTTTTGCACAAACTGTGGATGTGTCAGATTGTATGGGCACATGTGTATTTGTGTCGATTTATGTCGCTGTTGTCGTTACCAACTACGAAAATATACTCGTACAGGCGAACACACACACACACATTTAATATTAAATAAACAAAACTACCCGATATAAATTTATGCGGTTATTGTTATTGTAGTAACAGTCATTTTATATATATGTGTGCATATGTTTCATGTAAATGTGCTTAAACAAGTGTGTAAGCATAAGCTTTTATTGTTGTTGTTACTTTTTTACTTTTATTAGTTTTCTATGGGTTTTTGTGGTTTAATACGCCGCTATGTTTGAACTTTTCATTTTCTCTCTGTTTTTATTTATTTTTGTTTTTACGGAGATACTTAAGCTGACACAAATAAACAAAACTATACAGTTATATACTCTCAGACATGATCTCGAGCACATACACACCACACATGCAAACAAATATAGACAAACAAATAGTGAGTAAAATAACCAGAATAAGAGCAAAGCAGAAAAAACATGCTATTGTTGCTGTACTTATAGTTAATGAGTGTGTGTAGTGCTGTATTGGTGTTGTTTTTATTTGATTTGTGGTTAATCGTTTGCAATGTATTGTGTGTATTGTTTTTATTTGTATTAATTTTCATTTAATATTGTTGTTGTTACTCTAATATACTCAATTGACATAAATATTGTTAATGATTTTTTTCTTCCTCTCTTTTCCCGCTGACCTAATGATATATCAATGATGGGTATTTATTGGCTGATACTCGTACTCTTCCATATTATCTTTATATCATTGATTACACTTTGCCTGCAAGAGGGAGAGAAATTCACTCACACGCAAACATACATATTTAGTTTAAATTGGTTGAGTTAAATTTGTATTTTTGGTTTTGATGCATAAAATAAATGATTGCCGAAGTAGTTCGATTTAAATTGTTGATTGAGAGGGGTGTTGCTGGTAAATGTTAGTTAATGACATTGTTGTTCTCTTTAAGTGTGTGTGAGTTTTATGAATACCATTTGTATACAATAAGTATGTTTAATTGTTTACGAGTACATTTATTTAGAGTATACTTTAAGGAGTTGTAATGGTATTTGTATGCTTACATTTAAATAGTATTTTCTGTGGCAACATTTGCTATTTTGCCATTTAATGAGTGCAATTTGTGTGATGTAATTATCTTTTGTGCGTCTCTTTAAAAAAAAATAAATAAATAAATAAAAAAAAAGAAAACCATCACCAAAAAACCATTCTAACCACACAATCGGAAGGAAATACAGACAGCGGGAGTAAAAAGCGAACTAAAAAAAAAACATGGGAAGAGAATAAAATGTGTCAAGAGTAGTACAATGGCCTGTAGGAAATTTATTCAAAAATTTAAAATTTATAATATGTGTGTGCGTTATGACTTGAAGGCAATTAAAATTTAAGATCATACAAGTCAGAAATTCTTAGCTATTCTTTTACGAAAAGTAACAAATAATTTTAGATCATACAAGTAATATATAAAATACTTAACAAAAAGGCTTATCCAACCCTCCTGTTTTTTGGCTAACGTAGATAGATATCGAAGGGTAAATTGTTGTTCTTCTCATATAAAAGATTTCATATTTGCTAATAATGGAAGTCATCGCGCCCACTTATTTAATTTCGCCCACTTCTTGACTGATGATATGTATTGTGTACGATGTTGTCGAACCAAATTTAGAACCTTCTACTTTACTGTTGTTCTCACGATATACAAAAAATTACTTTTACTATGTATGGGTCATGACACGTATGAGTCATTTCTTGATCTATGATTTGTATTGACTAAAAAGTCATGTCTATAAACCTTTCATTTTTATTGAATGACTACTTTCGGAAGCGAAGGATTATTTGTTCAACAGATGATGGGGAGAGGAAATACATGGTCTTGGCGGGTGTCCCGCAGGGGTCAGTAATGTTCCTTGCTTTGGTACATTACGTACGACGAAGTACTGAGACTCTTCCTGTCGGACAACAACTGTAGGCAACGCCGACGATATTGCTATAGTCTCAGTGGCTAAGACAGTGGAAACTATAGAAGTTAAGACGAATACGGCTATTAAGGCAGTTTAAGAGCGGCTTGATGTGGCTGGGCTGGTGCTCTCTGCACGTAAGATGGAGGCCGTCCTGATAAGCAGCTGAAAAATGGTTGAAAAAATGAAAGTGTTCGTTACAGACACTAGAATAGAATTGATCAAAGATGGCGATAAAATATTTGGGTGGGATGATTGACGACAGTTTGAATTTCAAGGAACACATAAGGTTCATCAGTGAGAGAGTGTTTGGTTCAATTAGCACTGGCAAGAATGATGCCAAATATTGAAGGATCGAAACCACTAAGGAGAAGAATAATAACGTGGATCGTGACATCAATAATGTTGTACGCTGGCCCAATATTGTCGGAGACACTCTCCGATGGGTTGAAGAGGAGCAAACTATTCTCAGTGTATCGTCTAAGTGCAATTAGATTAATATGCGGCTTTTAAACAATATCTGATTACACTGCACTGGTATTGTCTAAAACAAATGTCAGATAAAATGAGCAGACCTACTTCCGCTGTCTTGTAGACTCCCGACAGACTGCGTCTATAAAAAGGGAAGGAGGGTGTATTTCCATTTGCAAATGGCAGTCACGGTGGGAGTGGCCTAGTTCTTGTTTGGTGATGGCTGCTTTGCACAAATTTGGACACAATGTTCAAACTGTGTGGAGGCAATGAAGATGCGAAACATGTGATATTCATGTGTCTGATATTCAGGTGGCCCTGGGAAATGGATGCCAGTCCATGCCAGCTGCTCAGTGAGATAATGGTTTTCGAAATCAGTTGTGACCAGTGCAATAGGCATATGGCTGTTTTTTTTTCTCCGTAGTAGGTAGCACATTGGCTTTCCACAATGCATCCATTGCTTTGCTTCAGTTTCTTTAATCAATTTTATCGTTCAAGCTAAGTAGCTTCCTCCATATGATTTTTGCGTAGTGGTGAAGATCATTGCCAATTGGTGGTGATCTTTACTTTAGCATCGCAAATTTTTCTCAGTAAGTTACTGATCATTCGCCCGATATTTGTTATTATCGTCAGAGGTACGAGGGAAGCTCAGGGGGATTCTTCTTTATTTTTTTTAGATAGAGTTTTCAGGAGGAAAGTTTAAGCCTCTTTATTAAACCAAAATTAAAATTTTTCTTCGTTATGTTCTCTACTTGCGCTTGAGACTGGATCTTTTGTGTTGTTATGCGTGTGCTCTAACCACAATACCACGCCAGCTTCAGGCATATGGCTGTAGTTATGCAAAAGCTCCTAAGCTTGGAGAGACAAAGGAATGGATCGAGCGGTTGACGTTGATGTAGAGATGTAGTTCTTCGCGAAGCAATACCTAGCGGCAGTCCCGCCAAGGGAAATTGGCGAATCCTGCATGCTTATGCTGACGAGTATATATATCCTTTGAAGATTACCATGACAAGAAAACATTCATTTTTATGTATAAGTTGGATGACATCCAAACCAATCATTTTACTGAAAGAGCCTAGTAGAACCAAGCTTAAAAATGCATGACACGGTTACAATAAAATTATACCATCTATCGGTTTAAATTTGATCGGTAATTTAGAATCTGGCAGTATTTATGTCATTCTATTCTGTCACAAAATTCAGTATATTTTCTCCACTAAAAGAAATTAATCGATTTAAGCTTGAGCAACGTTGGTATTTATTGGAAACTTATTTCCAAAACAGAGACAATTGGTCGAAAAAAAAAATATAAAAAAATATATAAAAAAATTGTCTTTTCGGATGAAGCTCATTTTCATCTTGGTGGGTACGTTAATGAGCAAAATTGCCGTATTTGTGGCTCAAAAAATCCATACGTGGCCAATGCACCCATTACTAGTGACTTTTATGTGGCTTGTGGAGCGGAGGCGTCATTACTTCTTTTAAAATGAGGACGGAGCAACCATTACGGTCAATGGGGACACATATCGCACCACGATACCGATTTTTTTGAGCCCGCTCTTCATGATATTAATGTGATCTACGTTTGGTTTCAACAGGACGGTTCAACTTGCCACACATCTCACGCCACAAACGATTTATTGCGTCAAACATTTGATGGCCGTTTAATTAGCCGAAATAGTGATGTCAGTTGGCCGTCAAGAAGCTGTTATTTGACTCCGCTGGACTATTTTCTGTGGGGCGTAATTAAAGACAAGTGTTATGCCGTCAAAACAGAAAGAATTGAGCATTTGAAGGCTAACACTCGTGATGCCATTGCCGAAATACGACCCCATATACTTGAAAAAGTTCCAGAAAATTGATACGATCGCATGGGGTACTGTGATGCCAACCGCGGTAGCCATATGAATGAAATATTTCATTTCTAATCGGACCAATTGTTCTTCACAACGGCAACATTTCAAACCGTTTTTGTTTTATTGTATTTTTAAATATAATCTTTTAAATGGCCCACCCTAAGTATCAATTGTCTTCATTTCAAAAAATTTCCTACCGGATAATTTATTTGAATATTACATTGCCTTGTTGCTGTAATTTCTGTCAAAGTCTGCTTATACGAGTACTTCTTTTTTGCTGTTGTTGTTTTTTTCGAATTGTGTTGTAACCACTGCTGCTAATAATGAGATACTCTTATCGTTGTTATTGCTGTTGTTTCTAATTTATACTGTATTTCAACAGCAATAGAAATGAAAAGAAAAACAAAAAACAAAACAAAATCGCCATAAAAACGAAGTGTTGGTTGTTAGTCTTTAGCCTCCTCCTACCATTGGCAACATTTTAAAGCGCTGCCTCTTGTTTTTATTGTTGATGGTGCTGTATGTTCTGTAGCCTTGTGACATTTGCCATCTTTAATTATCCTTCGGTTCAGTTCAGTTCATTACATTTCATGTCACATTTTTTCTCTTAACGGCCTGTACTTCTTCTTCTTTTTTTTGCTTTTTGTCATTTTCCGTTTAACTATTAATTATAAAATTTTCTTTTTCAGCTAAAAACTCATTAGCGTTTGCTTCTCTACTTTTCTTTATGTTTGTTTGCTTTTTTTTTTTGGTTTTATCTCTCACTCCCTCATTTGGCGGTTTAATATATTTAATCTTGAGGTCAGTTTTTCTATATTTTCTTGAAATCGAAGAAAGTTTTTTTTCTTTCGAAACAATTTTTCATTTTTAACAAGTTAAAGAGGGCGATTAGCGCTTCATTTTTGGAAAACTGTGGGATATTTTTGTTGATGATTTCTTTTGCTTTATTCAAAAAAAAAAAAAAAAAAACTTAAACAACGTTTTTGAACATATTTTTTTTATTCCTGTTTTAAGTACAAAAGCAGATGATATGCACTTGCTAATGATTTTTTGGGAAACATTTTTAATTTTCACATAAGAAATGAGTTAAATACAACTGCAGTCGGTCAATTCGGTACATCTGATAAGCCATACAACAATGATTTTTTTTGCTGTTTGTGTCAAACGAGAACAAGTATAGAGCGGCAACATCTTTAATGAAGTTTACCTGCCCAACAAATTTTCACCGATTTTTAAGCCACGTTTTTTGTATATTTGCTATTATCTTGGGCACTAAAAGATCAAATTTTGATTGATTATAATGATAAATTTCCTAAATTATGGGACTACAATTTCTTTTACTTCAGTTACATGAACTGGAACCGATTATAATTAGTCAAACTTTATTAAATTTGTCATAGTTGCATGTAAACTCTCTCGAGGACTTATGCTACATACGCCGAAACTCGCTCTCTGTTTGAATTACTTATATGAATTGCCATGTTCGTACAGCACCTTTATTTCGAGTACATCCACTAAATCAAAAATACGTGAATCTGACTACGAATTACATTCCCATTCCATAAAGATAAAAACACTTATTTAAAAATAATGATACTAATGAAGTGAGACGATTAAAATGACGGCACATATTAGATCTTCTTTTTCTTACTTAAAAAATGGTTAAGTAATTATAAATTCAATACAGAAATATTTTATAAATGTATTGTATTGTAATTTCGACGTAATAGAACAACCTAACTAGATAGAGACGTAAATTAATATATTGGATAACTTCAATGGAACTTAAGATTTCTGTAATTTTACAAAATTTTGTTTACAGTTTGAAATTATCAAACCACCGTCGTAGGTCTGAGACGTTCTTAGTTACCCTATGGGATACTCCAAGGGGAGTATCGACTCCTGGGATGAGAGGGAAATTTTTCGGCATTGGGAGAATGCCAACAGTATAAGACATGCGAAGATGTTTCTCTACCTCTCTCCCGGTAAATCCAGAAGGCTAGTAATGTACAACATGGGCGAACTTATAGTATTAACGTGTCTATTTATCGAGTACTGTCGTTTTAGATACCATCAGCATATTGTCGATAATCGCTGATCTGAACATGTATGGGGTATTTTTTAGAAGTTCATAGCTTTGAGTTGACAACATTATTTTATTTGACAACCAATTTAACAACTTACAGTTGGGTTTGACATTAATCATAACGATGGCCCTGTTCGTCAAACTTACTAAATTTTGTTCTTCAATGAAGCCCATTTTTGGGCGAATAATATTGCATTTGGAGTGAGGATAATCCACAAGGTTTTATTGAAATAGCGTTACATCGGCAGAAAAATTTTATCATTTAGACCAAACACAGAAACTTTCACTCTAACGTTTTCAAGGTTTAGAAAAATCAATATTTACTTTATTTTGGAAGTACCACGCCCACTTGACCAATTCAGTTCATTTTTTAACTGAAGATTTATATCACCTACCAAGGCACATAGACCAAATTCAGAAACTTCTTTTTAACCCTTCTAAAGGCCAAAAAAATTAATATATACTTTATATGTGAGATTCCATGCCCACTTATTCGATTTCGTCCACTTTTTGACTGACGATTTGTACTGACTACGAACCTATTTGAGCCAAATTTTAAGTATCTTACTATTATCGTTTGTAAGATATAGAGAAATAAATAATTCTGTGGGCGTGATACCGACCGGTTTTTTTTTAACAATCAGTGAAAGTAGAACTTTCCAACGTATATATGTACTGGCTTGTAAAACGGTTGAGTGCTTTTTGGTTATTAAAACACTAATATAGAACAACTTACTCCTCTATCGGGTGTTATTTTGGAAGTTCATAACTTTAAGTTATCTACACTGCTTTATTTGACAGATTTAACAGCTGATAGTTGGGTTTTTTACTATTTATTATATATTTTATTTAGTTGGGTTTGATATTTCATTATGGATGTATCTTCACCAAAGCAACGCTTGCAAATTGTTGAAATTTTTGAATTAAATTTCCATTAAAAATTTTGTTCTCTGATGAAGACCATTTCTGGTTGAATGGGTATGTAAATAAGCAGAATTGTCGCTTTTAAAGTGAGAATAATCCACAATATTTCAGCGAAAAACCATTACATCCACAGAAAATGCTATGAAGATGGAAGATGCTATGGTAACTCCATAAGACAATTTTTGTATCTCACCAAATAATAATTGGCTTTGTTCGTAGCCTTAATTTGATGTTGTGAACAAATGTGGCTGCACAAGTGATCTTTAGGCTCGCAGTGCGCTTTTTCCTTGATCAACGTAACATCCTTGTATTATTAATTGTATAAAAGATTGATGAAAGATTAAGAGGAATAATTTTTGAAATATAACATTCGTACTGGACACTGCGTTAGCGGACTGATTTATGTACTAATTTTCACGTTTAAGTAATGAAGAAAAGAACATTTTGTACAACAATTTTTTGACTCTGAAAAAGAGCTCAATGATATGTTTGGACAATCACTAGCTCAAAAATCTTGAAAGTATAACTGAAATAATATTAAAAAGCATTGTAGACTTTTGTAGGAGTTGAAATGGTAGGAATAAAATTTGGGCTGTGTACCATAATATGCCTCAACCAGCCTTTGTATTGTAATAT
Organism: Wohlfahrtia magnifica; assembly: GCA_023159175.1. NCBI lineage: Eukaryota > Metazoa > Arthropoda > Insecta > Diptera > Sarcophagidae > Wohlfahrtia > Wohlfahrtia magnifica. The sequence goes on from JAKWBJ010000484.1 coordinate 5,311,444, forward strand.
AACATTATGAAAATGATAATGAAATTCTTTAGAACTTTGTATATGTTTTTACACATCTTAAAGCCTCACTATGTTATACTTATGCTAACTTAAGCTGCTATCAAAAACCAATAAAAAGTATGTGAAATACCGAATCAACTTATTATTATTACTTAACTTACAAGTTGTTACAAAAATTAGTACTTTGTAAAACTGTCCTTTTCTAAATACAAATAATCTATCTTGACAAGACACCGAAAGGATCAATGATATGTGTCCGTACAATGGGAAATTCTGTTCAAGAGGTTCAGTTATTTTCTTATAGAACATTACCGTAATCCGACCACACCCGACAATATACTTAAATAAAGTGCAGTCAGCTCCTTGGTTTATTTAAACAAATGATACTTTGCCAAACTTGATAAAGACTTCCTTAAGTACATTATAGTTTTATTTTACACATTTGATTGTATATGTTCGCAAATTAGTTTAAGCCAGCTTAAGCATATTATCTTTATTCATTTATAGCTTTTTAAAGCCAATTACACTCAACATTTCTTAATTTCCAATATCTCTTTAATTAATTTTTTTCATTCTGCTATCTCAAGCTGTTTTTGCTATCTTGGCAACATTTGTTGATAAGAAAGATGTATTTTTGTTATTTTTTGCAGATTTTAATTAAACAATTTAATGACTACAATTTCAGCTCTTTGAAAAGAAATAAATTGTATTTTTTGGGGAGAAGTAGATGGTAAAAACAAAAAAAGTTATTTAATGGTTGAAGATTTTTAAGAAGAAAATTAAAAACCACTTAATATTGTTGAAATGAGTGTTTGATTAATAGGCTTAACAAGTTTCATTTCGTTTTTTGAAATAAAGAAATAAAATTAGCCTGAAAGTTTAAATTGATTTTATTTTAATTAGAGTAGGAAAGAAAAAAAAATTAAACATTTTCTTAAAACTTATTCCTTGTTCAACAAGGCGGTTGTTAAGTCTATTGTTCTATTCTTAAGCACCACTAAGTGGAAGATAAATCTTGTATTATTGAAAATTTGATATTAAAATCACTTTTTTAATTATTACCAAAACGAAAGCAGCTTATGTAGTTCTTTTTAGTTCAGTTCACTTCTAATAAGCTAGTTTGTACTTTTGGTTAAAAAGTTCAGTTACATTAGTAATACTATAACATACAAAGTATATTAAAATTGTGCGGACTGCTTAAAGTCTAAGTTTTACAAATTTCACTTAAGTATAAAGATTCTGGCAGCATTGTAAATATTATTTGTCGAGTAAAACTGCTAACGTATGCATATTTCAAATACAGTGTCAAACATTTAATCGAAAAAGAAATATGAGCTTAAGGGCTTAAAGAGTTAAGTTTTATGAACGGCTTTCTAAATTCACTTATGTGTATAATATTAATTAAAGTAGTTCGTTTATGAACTTCCCAACTCTTTTTGGAAAAGGGTTAGATTCGTTTCTATTTACAAAATGGGCCAAAAGAGGTCATGAAAATATGAAGGACTTTCGTTTACTTAATCAGTATTTCATCTTTTTAAGTTAAGACAGCGGAAAGATTCGGGACTTTCTTATAAGCCCACCTTAAGAACCGATTTACATAAATAGCGCTGCATGAGGTTGTTATTGTTGCAGAGAGACCCCTTAAATTTAAACAATAGGCTTTTATTAACCTGAATAACGAAGAGTACATTGGCAATTGGTTGATATCCAAGTTGCAATCAAGAATAATTACCATAAATCTTAGTAATAACGTTAACCCATTAACTGGCCACACTTTGTCTAAAAATAAGACGATCAACAGATCGAAACTAAAATGAAAAATAATGCTGTTATTTGTCAAAATAAGTAAACTGTGTATTAATATCTACATATTTACCACGTAACGAAAAATAAAGCAACAAACAATGCATATAATATTTATAAACCACCTAAATGTAGACTCACTGGTTAGAGGGTTAAGTCTACGCTGCAGGGCAGTGTGATCTCTCCACTCAAGAGTCTTATTGTTGTAAATTCGTCACTTTTTTAAGTCAACATTAAAATGAAAAGGATTGCCGGTTATGTGGACGATGTCGTGGTATTAGTATCAGATTAGTTTCTGTACACGATTAGTGGCATCATGTCCAATGCCCTGGAGTAATTCAATAACTAGGCTACAGAAAGTAGTTTAGGGATAAACCCATTTAAAGCAGGACTGGTAGTGTTCAAGACAAGGAACAAAAATCCAAGCTTTAACTAACGTTGCTAAAGAACTGCGAAATTTTCTTATCTAGTAATGCAAAACATAATGGACTCATAGTTATTATGTCATAAAATGTTCGGTATGAAACGATGTCTTGGTACTAACATGGTTAAGTGGTTGTATACCACGCATGAGCTTTTAAAAGAACAATTGTTCAAGTTCAATTCACATGTATTCTTACGCTCTTGCTTTTAGTCGTCAATGAGACAGCGACGAATGCTCGTATGTACAGAATGTAAGCAAATTTTTTTAGGTACGGAAAATGATTTATAAAGTTTCTTACAATTTTGCTCTTAGTTGTCACTGAAACAGCGACAAATGCACATGTGTGGTGGGTGCATGTTGATTTTTCTTTATTTTTTTTAAAAACTTCAACTTTACTCTCTCAAAGAAAGTAGTTTCCATGTTCTCACCAACACAACTACATTTTTACTTTTTCACATCACTGTTGTATACGGATATTGTTGTTTCTATTCTATACATATATTACATATAAATCTCTGGTGTAATCGACTACGATTAAGAAAAACTTTGTAGTGAACCAACGACATAAAGTTTACTGAAAGGCATTCATCGGTACAAAAGGCTTACTACTAAAATTACTGAACACTCTACTGTTCCTTGTTACTTTTAATCTTCAGAGAATGGCTATATATGCTGCAGTGCAGTGAGGCCGAATGTCCTAGAATGTTCAAATATACAATTCACTCCAGCAGCGAGAAGTGTAGGGCTAATTTAATGTACGAGCACTATACCAGGCGTAGTGTAGTGGTTAGACTGCACGCATACAACACAACCAACCCAAGTTCGAATCCCCAGCAAAGGACATGCCAAAAAAATTTAATTTGCGGTTTCGAGTGTTTAAAAAAAAAGCCCTTGAGCTTCTAGTTTACCTTAGACGAATGATCAGAAGAAAACGCCACCTACCGGGAAAAAATACAATGCTAAGTAAGGATCACCACTAATTCTTAGCAAGGATCTTAACCACTACACAATCATATGGAGTTGAACTACAGTATACTAATCATCTACTTCGCTTAAAAATTAGCTTGATTAATGAAACTGAAACAAGGCAATGGATGGTTTGAGGAAAGCCAGTATGCTCCCTAAAGAAGTGACGGGAAAAAAAAGACACCAGAATATATGTATACGGACAGTTGGAAAATGAGCTGCGATTGTCTTGCGATAGTTATCTCTCACCGTCTTCCATATTCGCGGTAATGCTACAATTTGTTGCCACTAAGAAAACTCTATTGGTCAGACAATGTAAGAATAACCTGTCAAGGCTGGGACGTCTGTCGAACATTAGTTTGGATTCCTACGATAGGGAACACTATGGTAATGACCTGTCAGACGAGTTAGATAGAATGGGATCTGGTATTAATACATATCTCCAATGCGGTATCAGACACATTACGCTGGGTCTTATCTAAAGCAGGATTGGCAACCCACTGGCTAACCCAATCAAACCCGGCTGGGTTTAATTGGGTATTATATTTACAAAAATAAGTATAATTTAAGTGTTGGAAGTACAAATTAAGTCGGTCCGTTTTTTTAATTCAAAAAAGATAACAAACTAATAAATTTATCAAAATAAAAATTTATCAAATCACTGCTTTCATCTTTTCACCACCTCTGAGCCAATTTCCGAATCCCTTCGCTGAAAAACTTTTTTTTTTTTTGAAGTGATCCAACTTTGAAGCTACTTTACCGATTTGGATGGCAGTTTATTACTGCCAGCAAATATTATGTGCTATGTGAGCATACAGCTTGAATTGGACTCCACTTCAAAGACTATTGTCACTGTTGCAATAATGTTTTAACCTTTTTAAAATGTTTGAGTTTTTTATAATTGCGAAATAAAATGCAGCAAAATATTTATCATTATACAGTCCTTATTTTCCAAATTATAGCTCTTATCTTACATAACACTTTACGCACAAATTGAACAAAAACTTTTACTAAAGCCCTTCACACGATTTTATTCTTATACAGTTAAATTACAACCGACTGACGAAAGCAAAGCAGCCTTCCTGATATAGCTAAATACCATCAGCTGCGAATGTTCTAGTTGATATAAATCTGAAGATTTAGTACATATCTGACTCATAGTTGTTTTGGTAAGGTTGTTCAAATAGATACAACCGTGGCATATTTAACAGGGTGACCTAATTGATAATTTATCAATTATAATTCTATAGGGTCCGCCATCTAACGTTATTTTTTTCAACTAATGCTTATTTCGTGAATGGTAACACTTAGCTCATGTCTGATTTGACAGATAATTAGTTTTATCCTTCCGCTGAACGAATATAGTTGTGTATACGTTTAAACAACCCGAGGTATCTGCGCCTGCAATCGACTTACAGAAGATGCCGATTTTGCAAAAAAAAATCATCTTTTCAGATGAAGCTCATTCTGATCTTGGCGGATATGTAAACAGCAAAATTTTCGCATTTGCGGCAGAGAAAACCCGCACGCATACCTTGAAAAGCCGAGACACCCAATACGAGTCACTGTTGGGTGCAGCTTTTGGTCCAGAGGCATAATTGGGCCATTTTTCTTTGAAAATGAGCAAGGAGTAGCCGTTAGAGTCAATGGCGCTCGTTATCGGGCCATGTTGAACGAATTTTTGTTCACAAAAATTGAAGAGGAGGATATTAGCAACATTTGGTTTCAACAAGACGGCGCTACGTGCCACACAGCCGAAGCTATACTCGATGTTTTGCGCCCTGTTTTTGAAGATCGCATTATCAGCCGCACAGCAGATGTCGTCTGGCCACCTCGGAGCTGCGATTTGACACCGTTGGATAAGTGTTACGCCAACAAGCCAGAGACAATTGACGCTTCAAAGGACAATATTCGTGAAGCTATTGGTGAAATACAGCTGCACACAATCGAAAATGTGCTTAAAAATTGGACCGATCGCGTAGGCTACTGCATAGCCAGCCGAGGCAGCTATTTGAATGAAATTATTTTCCATTATTAACCGGAAGGATTGTAAAGAAATTTGAGAGAATATTCAGTAGTTTTTTTCTATAGTATTTAAAAAAAAAAAAATATTTGGCGGACCCAATAGTAGCCTTGACACCAACCAATAGAATAACTTTTATAATAGTTGATAGTACTTTTTTTTAACAATATTGTTGCAAAAACGAAAACACCTAAAAAGATATACCAACATTTAAAGCTATAATCTTTATTAGAGAGGTTATTCTATTGGTTGGTGTCAAGGCTACGATCGCCCTTCAAAGCTGTATTTAATTGAAGAGTGCTGCCAATACCACAGTAAGTCAGATATGTAATTCAAATATAGTACTAACAGCAACTTAATTAGTAAGTTTTAGATTGTATTCGAACATTCGAAACTAATGTTAATTAACTATAAAAGCCGCTCCATTCTCCTTAAACAGTCAGTTATAATTTTACAGTCATTGAGTATAGCCGTTGAGTGTCCAATAAATTTGTGTACATATTAAGCGGAAGTTATATAATTTGGACATTGTATAGAATTAATTTGGAAATAAAGACTGTATAGAGCAAAAAATTCGCTTCATTTATTTTATTTAACATAATTTAAAAGAACTCAGACGTTTTAAAAAGGTTAAGACGTAACAATATGATTTATCTGGTCGAATTATATTTTTGTCAAACACTTAACGTACAAAATAAATACCTTAAAAGATATTCCATATTGTCATATTAATCTTAAGAATCGCCTTAAAAAATACTATTTGATTGCCTGTCAGCCTACTAATAACACATTCATTCTTATTGCCAGCAAGTACTCCATGTCGTCTTCAAGTATTCTATTCTTCTACCATCGCTCCACCAGCAACGAGTATGTGCTGAGCGTATTATCCAAAGTAGATATGAAGAAGATTAATTTAAACATGTCTCCTGTAAATAAATTACGCTGACATAGAGCAACCCCTCCTTGATAAAGATTCTTTGCAAAGGCGTTAAGAAGTTATTAAATAACAAAATCCAACCAAACTCGAACGTGTTGGTGATATTGATTTCTATTATATTTCATATCTCTAACACTCTACGTATGTATATATGGTATGTATATATGTCCGTCAATTCGTCTGTCTGTCGGTTTGTCTATATTTGTTTTAGCCTGTTGTTTGTTGTTGTTGTTATTTGTGTGTTTAACTGACTCAATCTATTATAATCGGGAATATCGTTTTCATCAATTTCATGGTAAAGTTAAATATGGATAATATGTACATACATATCATTAGAACTGTAGGTCTACAGGACTTTTTTGAAGAGCTACATAGATTGACAACAAGGAAAGCAATAAACTCAATGTGTTATAATTTGCTCAATATAAATGGCTTGGGATTCCTTATTGCTTCTTCACATGCAACCTGCTGTATATTTACTTTTATCACAACTCACTGTAGGGCGCTTAAAAATAAAAGCATAAAAAAAATCGTTTGTTTTTTCCTCTCTTTTGGTTTAATTGCCATAAGAACAGTGCAACCATTAAAGGCGGTTAATGTATTATTTTCAATAATATCGTTTCGCTCATTTCAGTAAATAAGTTAAACAGTTCGAGAAACTGAAACAAAATTAAAGAAAAATAAGGAAAAAAAGATGTGGAAAAAAACTCTAAAAAGAATTCATATTAAAACTACAAACGCTTAGCAACGCTATTCTACTACATACCTACCATATGCTAAAAACAAAATACCAGGAAAGAGAAGTTGAAAAAGAAGCCGAAGGAGAATAATATTAAAAGCTCAGCTGTGTGGTGTTGATTGTTGCAAAAGAAGGTGAAGAAGAAGAAGAAGAAGAAAATTAATCGTACGTGTACAAAGGCATAGAAACGGTAATTTGTAACAGATGTTTCAGAGTGCCGCTGCATGACGTCGTGCTACTTTGTGTGGCATGCACGAGTCAAAGTGTGGAAGTTGAATGTATTGACACTTAGAAAAATCAAATTAGAAAATAAAGTAGAATCGATTTTTTATGTATAAACGTATATTAATTGCAAGATAAACAAGTTAAGATAAACTGTATAAAGATAAAGTGAGGAAATAAAAACTTTAAAGCAACAAGGTAGTGTTTATTTTATTATGACGCAATTAAAAAAAAGTTAAAACGTAATATAACGTTATTTATGCGACTTCAAGAAGACTAAGTAGGATAACAACAGAATCTGTTTCTACGTTAACATAAAGAATACAGACTTTATCGACCTTTTTTATATTTCCTTTGTATTTCGAATACATTAGTCTATTATCTAAGATTAGAATTACATACTAAGGAAACTCTCTAGCAGTAATTCAAAAAGTATAAGGAGCAGTATATAGCCATACTATCTCATAGTCAAGCAGTCACTCGAACACTTTTTTTCTCTGTCACTTCTTTAGGCTTTCCACAAAGCATCCATTACTTTGCCTCAGTTTCAGCAATCAAGTTGATTTTCCAGCTTAGTAGATGATTAATTTACTGTAGCTCGTCTCCATATGATTGTGTGTAGTAGTGAAGATCCTTGCTAAGTGGTGGTGGTGATTCTTACTTAGAATTTAAATTCCCAGTGGCTGCCGTTTTCTCTTGACTATTCGTTTGTTGCTTGTCATTTGACTTAAAGGTAGTGCAGTATAATAAGTGATAATAAAAACAACCTCTGTCGGTCACCTAGAAATTTGGTGGGTACAGAACTCTCAATAAGAAAAGATGTTGCAGACTCAATGAACACTTGAATAGTATAGAAGTAGTTGCTTATCTGATGTGCAGATTCTGTGCGCAGGAAATCAGGACACATCCTTGGTGATTGTTTGGCACTTATGTATTTTACGAAAAGGCACCTAAGCGTATATTAAGTTGAGAGTGTGGTACTACCACTGTTGGCTGCAATTCGTCAGAGCATCAAAGTTCAAAAAAATAATATATGAAAACTTTATTTCAGCCTATGCAATACAAAAGCCCAAGCCTTTTTACAACGATAATGGTAATAATCAGATATAACTTCATCCGACGAATGTATCCGACTAAAGAACACTACACTCATTCAGACAAGAAGTTAGATAAGACCTTAATTTATTACAAACTTCGCGGTTATTCGGTGGATTTGTATATTAAAAAATACCAAAACTTATCTATCTTTTTCAATAAAACGCTGAGCTAGAGAACGCCAACTTCGGATGGTTAACTTGATTGTTTTGTAGGATATTTGGCAGGAATATCACGATAGTAGACTGCCCTTTGCTTCTTACAAGTGTATATACGAGATTGATTGATGCGGTTTGCAAAGTTGCAAAGTGTCAATGAAATTTATTAAGCAGATAACAAGTCACTTTGTTTTAAGCTGTACGCAAGCTTTCCTCACTTGCTTATGGAAAAGAATGGTGATTGTTGTGTGATAAATTGTCCGGATAACAGAAGTAACAAAAATAATTGTAAAACTAATGAGGGAGTTATGGACAGTCCTGGAGCCATAAGGATATAAGTGCTCTCTAAACTGCAACTAAATTGCAATTAAGTTGGATGTTACGTAAAAGGTATAATGCTTTATGTCTTTGAAGTAACCAATAAGATTATTAAGCAAATAATTCATGAATGGATTTCAGGACACTTAGTTAAAGACCTTTATGGGTATTTAAAAACCAGTGGGAAGTTGTACAGCATAGAGTCTTAGCATTTCGCTTAAGTAACCAAGGTCTCTCCATATTCGTATCAATATTATGAATAAATTTTATTAAAAATCACCTGTCCTTTATTCTTTCACTTCTACGAAAGGATGTAATCTTTTCCTTCAAACACAATAGCCACCAACATTTTCTTCAAGCGTACCTTCGTACGTGTTTTGGCATTAGAGAGTGAGTGAGTAAATTTGTTGTGAATGAAATTGATATCCAAGTGAATACTACTTAAGAATGGCATGTTTTATACCATACGATAGAAAGTGTATAAAATATGTATTAAAAGTACTTGTACTTTAAGGCTTATGGTGGTACGTACATATTCAAAATAATAAAGTTGTAAAAAGAAAGCAGTGCACAGCAGAATACAAAATCGAAAATAAACAGTAAAAAAATAAAAGTAAACTGTACGTTAAGAGTGTAAAAGCTGTGTGAAGCCCAATTTTTATTAACTCTTCCAAGGTTTTTTCCTCTGCTTTCAAAGATTTACAAACAATTTTTGAGAACTAAAGCTCAAAAACCATTCAAACCAATAAAAATGCAAATTAATGATCAAAAAGTTGTACTTTTTCCTTTACAAACGCTAACGAAAGTTTAAACAAAAATTTAATTTAAAAATCTTTGTTGTAAGAACTTTGATTTCTGTCTGTAAAGCAGCTAAAATACAAATAATAAGGAAACAAATGTAGTTGTGGCAACAATGCAATTGAAAGTTTTTAACAAAAACTTAAAAACATTCAAAGTGCAATTATTGAAATTGATTTTCTTGGCAAAAATATATTCGGAGAAATTCAAATTAAAAGAGCGAATTTTCAGCGCTTTTGAAGACAGAGTCTATACAACGCAGAAAAAGGGAGTACAAAGTAAGCAGGTATTCTTTAAAAGTACCGCACAAAGAGAGCATAAAAGTAGCATTTGCTTCCTTTTGTAATATTTCTTGTAGCACTAACATATACTAGGGCTGCTGACCATAGCTTTAGACATTTTAACTTAATATTTAATTGAAAACTGCGCTGTTTTATGGTATTGATACGAACACATTTTGTCTTTAATTTTAATTGGATACGTATCCAATCATCTATCGGGTGCTTTTCTACAGTTACACAAGCTTAATTTATATTAAAACAAACAAATATATTTTCAATATTATGAAAAGGGCTTTTTGAATAGAGAAACTTAAGGCATTAATGTTTAAATATGATTTTGGCAATGTGAACGCCACGGCTGGCGCGTTTTGCAGCATTTTTTCTTGTTTTCCGTCACTCCTCTATTGGCCTTATACAAAGTATCCATAGCTTTATTTCAGTTTCATTAATCAAGTTGAGTTTTCAAGTACAAGTAGATGATTAATTCACTGTAGCTCCCTTCCAATATGATCGTGTAGTGGTGAAAATCCTTGCTAAGTGGTGTTGGCGATCTTTACTTAGTATTATAATTTTTTCCGAGTAGATGACGTTTTTTGCTGATCATTCCATTCCTCTGGTGTTTGTCCTCATGGCCAGAGGTAAGGTGAAAGATCGTAGGAGATTCTTCTTTATTTTTTATATAAATTTTTGTGGAGGGAAATTGAAGCCGTTTTGTTAAACACTCGAAATCAAAATTAAATTTTTTTTTCGTCTGGTCTGCTTGTATTGCTGTGCGTGCGCTCTAACAGCACGCTACCAGCATTTTCGTCGTATTTCGCCAATAACTCTTCGAATGTTTAATTCCAGGTGTACAATTGTCTTTGATTTATCGACGTAGATAAGTGACTGTACCAAACCCCAATAAAATAATCTACGATGTTGGTGTCCAATTAATCGGATGACTACGAGATATTCTTTTTTCATCAAAAGTTTGTTTGAGTAAATCAATTATAGCGCGTGCTGTGTGACATGTGACTCCGTTCTGTTGGAACCACGATTAAATAATTAGAAATTTCTAATTATGTCCCTATACCGTTTACCATTGACATTAACATTCTGACCATCATCGTTTTTGGAGACATATGAACCAATGAATCCGCCAGCCCATAAAGCACACAAAACAGCAATTTTCTGTGGATGCAATAGTGTTTTGACAAAAGCTTGTGGGTTAACTCACTTCGCATGCAACAATTCTGCTTATTTGCATACCCATTCAAATAATAATGGGTTTAATCGGAATACAAAATTTTGAAATTTGAAGCACAATTTTGATAAAGGATTTTAACAATTTTCAAGAGTTGCTCTGGTGTAGGTTAGGTTAGGTAACATGGATCGCTCGTTATTTACGAGTTCACTCGGAGGTCCTATGGCCCATTATCACAATGGGCAGCTCCATTGAAGAGGCCGAAAAGCCGTACATGGGAGAGTCTCAAAAAAAGATCCCCACCCAAAGTCTCAAAAAATTTCAGTTCCCTCACTTGAACCAACCGATACCATTGACGAAGTCAATTTCGACAGTGACACATTCCTAAGACAACCCAGATCATGGAAGCGACATGCATCCATAGAGTGGGACAGACACAGAGAAGGTGCTGCAAAATTCCTCCTCATCTTTATCATCCTGACGGCTCATACAGTAGTCATGACCAGGGCGTGCAATGCGCGCTGATTAGCGGGCTAGTAATTATGCTCGATTGACCCTATTCCAAACATTAGAAGAGACTTAGTCCTGTAAATAGAAAGATAAGGTCAAAAGCGTTCTGGATATTCTACATGTGGTGATATTGGCCCAACTGTGTTCTATCAATCAAACTTGAAAACGCTATAAAAAAAACTACTGAATATTTTCTCAAACTTATTTTTTTATTTGAAAGTACAATCCTTCCGGTTAATAATGGAAAATAATTTCATTCAAATGGCTGCTTCGGCTGGTCATGCAGTAGCCTACACGATCGGTCCAATTTTTAAGCACATTATCGATTGTGTGCAGCTGTATTTCACCAATGGCTTCACGAATATTGTCTTTTAAAGCATCAATTGTCTCTGGCTTGTTGGCGTAACACTTATCTTTGACGGCACCCCACAAATAATAGACCAACGATGTCAAATCGCAGCTCCGAGGTGGCCAAACGACATCAGCTCTGCGGCTAATAATGAGATCTTCAAAAACAGGGCGCAAAACATCGAGTGTAGCTTCAGCTGTGTGGCACGTAGCGCCGTCCTAATGAAACCAAATGTTGCTAATATCCTCCTCTTCAATTTTTGTGAACAAAAATTCGTTCAACATGGCCCGATAACGAGCGCCATTGACTGTAACGGCTACTCCTTGCTCATTTTCAAAGAAAAATGGCCCAATTATGCCTCTGGACCAAAATCCGCACCAAACAGTGACTCGTCTTGGGTGTCTCGGCTTTTCAAGGTATGCGTGCGGGTTTTCTGTGCCCCAAATGGATAATTTTTCTTGTTTACGTACCCGCCAAGATCAAAATGAGTTTCATCTGAAAAGATGATTTTTTTTGGCAAAATCGGCATCTTTGTAAGTCGATCGCAAGCCCAGATTCCCAGCGTTGTTTAAGCGTATACACAACCATATTCGTTCAGCGGAAGGATAAAACTAATTATCTGTCAAATCAGACATGAGCTAAGTGTTACCATTCACGAAATAAGCACTAGTTGAAAAAAACGTTAGATGGCGGACCCTTTAGAAGCGAATACACGTTCCCATTTATGAGAACCTCCTAGTAGCGCACTCATCAGTAATTTCATTCTCACGGATGCCCGCATGACTCGGAAAGCATATTAGTTCGACATGATTGCTCTGGCGTAAGTCTATCCATAATGAAATGTCACATCAAATTAAACAAAACGCAACTTTCAGCTGCCAAATAAAGCAGTGTAGCCAACTCAAAGTTATAAACAACAAAAAAAAAACGCCTGATTACATATACGAAAAGAAAAAATGATAAAAACACAAATTCTTCTATTCACTCTCTAAAACTTTTCCTACAACAACAATAAAAATACAGACCAACAACAACGGAAATGTTTTCATAAGAAAATCTTCTTTTAAATGAAAATGTCAACATGTGTCAACGCTAAACAATAACAATTTATTTAAAAAAATAACAAAAACAACAACAATAACATTTTATAAAGTACATTTAGCATAGAGTCGAGTGTGGTGAACGTAACAAGTTAAAAAAAAACGGAAAAAATCCTTGTAAAAATGTCTCTGACAACTAATTAGAACTTAACCGAAAGACACCAACAATATTTCCTCTTCCGTTTGGTAATCATTAATCATGTAAAATGTAATCAGTTGGTTGGTGACTTGTGCCTGTTTCCAATGGTAAATGTTGAACGAACTCTTTGTGTTTTAAGGACATTTGTAAGTGGTTAAAAGGGTGTTTGGTTAACGCGCGGGCTTGGAGATGAAGAATAAGATGTAAAAAAAAATTAATAGAATTTTCTTGTTTTATTCTCTTGTTCTTGTTCTCATTTTGATTTTTTTGTTTACAGCTTTAAGTGCATTTTATTGTTGTATTAATCTACTTTTCTAATGTGATTTATACAGTGGGTGATAAAAGTGGCAAAGGTATTATTTACATTTATATTGTATTGTGTTGGAAAGATAATATCAAAGCAAAATATAAAAGAATCTGCAAAACGAATAAGCAAGTTTCCGTCTCAATAGTAGCTGTGTCGATCAGGCCAACAAAGTACTCATGTCCCATGTATCTGTCTGTAGATTTCAAAAAAGCTTTTGATAGCATCAGATGGACCGTCATAGGGTAGCACTGAGATGAAAATGTTTAGCCGCTTCTATAAGGGTTCTTCACGACAGAAATATCAGTCAACAGTTTGATTCCAACACTGACGCAAAGCAAGGACGCCCTCTATCACTTCAACTATTCACCATCGTGCTGAATGATATCATGAGTGAAGTTTGTTCAGAAAAATGGCGAATTACGTGGAGTATCTTATTTCCACTCAAAGATTTGGATTATGTGGATGATATCTGTTTACTTTCACATAAGATCGTTCACACGTGCAATCTATGACTTTAGATAAGTATCATGAAAACAAAGGCACAACATTAGCACAGAAAACAAGGCCAACCGACCGAATATATATCTTCTGCTATATACGCATAATGACAACGAATTGCAGCGTAGAAGCATGCGTAAGCAATAGACTCAATAAAGCGTCTATAGCTTCAATATGAGAGAAACAAAAATATACACATGAACACAGCTTGCAATATCCAATGCATTTTTAAAGTCAACCTTGTTTAAAGGAAGTAAAAGCTACAAGTATTTAACAACAAGTGTCTCAGAATTCTATGAAGGATATTAAGGCTCAGCAACATCAGCAGCTCGGATTTCTGGAAGCTAATAAACAAAAATACTCAGAAAAAATAACAGTGGACCGGACGATATCACAAAGATTCCATCAGTGAGAAATCCCCACCTCTTAAGATGTCACGTTAGACAAAAAAAAAACACCTTGACATACACGAGATCTAAAATCTCAGACAGCGTAACCTTACTTGGCAAGCAGGGTGGACAAAAACCGGGTTAAAAAACGCACTCCACGGGGTTTTTGAGGTTTTTTATAACTGCATCCGAATTTCGTTCAATTCGAAAATATCTTCTGTTTGTTAGTAGAGTTATGTGGCTTTAGTATTTGTACTGCAATTTTCCACTCTCTTGGTGTGATAAAGACGGCATTGTGTACTATGAACTGTTAAAACTCGGTGATCGGAGCAGTAATTACTTCGTTTGAACAGTGCATTACGAGAAAAACGGCCGGAACATAAAGACAGACATGACATTATTCTTTTGCATAACAACGCTCAGCCCTGCATTGCAAAGTTGCCAAACACTTGTTAGAAACGCTGAAATGGAATATCGTGTCGCACACGCCGTATTATACGAATATTGCTAATTCTGACTATTGGCTCTTACAACGTATACAACATCTTTTGACATGTCAGCGAATCACTTCTTTTGAAGATATATAAAATCGGTTTCAAAGATGAATTTTTCTGAGGCGGGATTCGGAAATAGGCTCAAAGATGAGATAAATTTGTTAATTAATTATCTTTTTTAAGCTGAAAAAGCCGACCGAATTAATTTGTACTCCCAATACATAAAGTATACTTTTTTTGTTGTAAATAAACCCCACCTAGGTTTTTTTTAATATAATACCCAATAAAACTCTGACTGGCTTAATTGGGTTACTCAATTGGTAGCCAACTCTGTTTTGAAGGCGCAAAATCAAAAGCGTATAATCGAGTAAAATTGATTTGATTTGTATGGTGCTATTTATGGTATGCTCTTAAGAGTGGTAAAGAAAAAATACGCATTAAGATAATTTGATAATTCTGCGATTTTTTGTATTACCACAACATTAATTTTCACCTCTACTGTCTATTCCTGGACAACTGTCGTATTTTTAGCAAGTGGCGTTTGCTGGCCGTCTCGATTAGAGCTGCAAAACTATCGATAGTCGGCTCATTCGATACTATCGAATGCTTTTAAAGGCTGAGTTAGTGAAAACAACGTACAACGTAAGACTATTGACTATTGTCAAACTTAAGATGTTAGTTAGTTAAAATGTATAGCAGCAGCCAGTTCCGTCAGCCATTTACTGTTAAAGTAATGCCAAAGTTCACATTTGCAACGTAAAAATCAAAACTCTGTAGACTTTCTACGTGACAATTAAAACGTAAGCAGCAACGTGCTTTGGTTATGTTAGAGTACATGACACGTTTTCACTAACTCAGCATTAAGTGTTACTTGTGGCAACAATATTAGAATATAAGTTAAAGGAAAATATTAATAATAAATACGAGTACACAGTATTGAAACAAATAATAGGGATACTTTATATTCTGCTGTATGTCATAAAATTTTATCTTTTGAAGTTTTTTGATAGAAGAGTAATCCTTATATATAGCGGAAATTGTTCAGACCATGGAGTGCTCTAAAACTAAAGTAATTAATGAGGTCCAGCGAAGAAAACTGCGCAGACTATGGGAAGAAAGCGTGGAAAACTGTCAGTTTTGATGAACTTTTTATTCCTACTTCAAAGATTATACACTTCAAGTCATCAAAAAGCCTCAAAAATGAACTTATTCTATTGTTTAAAGTCGCACAATAAGAAAAAAAAATTATGGAAGCTATACTTATGGGCAAGAGTCCTCAAAATGTCTTATTTCTCAAAAAACGGAAGCAACACCTGCACCGTAATAGGTAGAACAACATGCTATGGTCTGACGAAATGAAAATTAATTTGTTTGGCTTAAATGCAAAATGTACGAACATATTTTAGTTACAATTCATACTTTATTTCAGTTTAACAAATGAAAATTTAAGAGACTATTAAACTTTGTCCCTATGTAACTATACAGCTGACAACCTGCGACAAACAAATTTTTGCAAATGTGACTTTGACTACATTTAGTGGCCAAAAACAAAACTATCGTTACTATCGATAGTACTATCGATTGTTTTGCAGCTCTAGTCTCGATGCTGTTTCCGACTCCTCATGAAAGCAGGATAACCCCAATAATTTTAAGGAAAATTGAAAAGAACATTATTTTTTTACGTAAAATCCCATGATCGTCAAGTTAATCAATGATTGATAAGTACTGTTGATCTGGTTATGAAATGAAATATGAGTGAGCTAAATATGATAATACCAAGGCGGCTGAGGTTAAAGGCATCTAAACTAATCGTGTATACAACGTTTTTCTTGAGTTTTTTGAAATAAAAAGTTATCCGCACGATCAAAATGACCAGCTCAATAGAGTGCTTAATGATCTACTGCTGAAATTTGAACAAAAGTTGCTGCTGATTTGTAAGCTGTGAAATATAAACGTAACAAGGGAAGGGAAAAACCATTGAAACAGTGGCTTTCAGTAAAATTACACCGAACAAAGTTTGTTGGCCAATGTGGTAATGATATTTTAACGTTTTAACCTTCTTAAAATGTTTAAGTTATTTTTAATTGCGTCAAAATAAAATAAACACCACCCTGTTGTTGTTTTACAGTTTTTATTTAATCACTTTTACTTTATACACTTTATCTTAAACAGCAACCTATATATCTTGCACTTAATATTCGCCTACACAACAGTTTTATTTACGCCGCTTTTTATATATAATTTAAATTACTTCCGAATTTTCTTATTCTTCTTATAACTTTCGAATTATTTTCATTGATTTCAAATGTAACACACAAAGATGGTCGAATTGACAATGCTGAAAAATAAACAAATAAGTACGGCATTGCCAGTGTGATACATTAACAACCTTCGCAAAACCTAATAGACCAAAATCTCGCAATACATTTCTAAAGGCGCTGATGTGGTGCATCTCTTTTTTAGGTATTGTTTAATTTCGTAACAGTATTTCAGCAGGTAGAATTATACACAAGGATTAACTTAAAAAAATGGCTAACAACTGCCGCTTAATGCTAAACTAAGGTCTTGAATCAAAAAGCGATATAATTTCGAGAAAACAAACGTGCTAATCAAACAAGATAATTCAAATTTTGCAAATGAATTACTCTCGATTTTAGCAAAATTAAAAGTAAAATTAATGGCTGCAGGTCCATGAAGTGACTAGGTACTTCATGATTTATTTTTTTTTATTGTATTTTTATTTTAATATACTCGTAATGCATGTTTATTTTGTTTCTAAGTTAAGAGAAATTAATATTTCTATGTGTTCACTTTTCTTTGTTACTGTACCTTTATAAAGATTAAGTGTAAATGAGAATGTAATGTATTCACATATGTATATTCCAAGATAATCTATTCAAAATGTTGTCGACAACAACTTCGCAACATATTGTAGAAAAAGGACCACAAACTATAGTAGGCATACACATTTAAAACAATAACAACAACAAAAAAACAAGCAAAAAAACAATATGTTATTATCAACATTAAATCTTATCATTATTATTATTATTTTTTCACAACACATCTTAAACTTACAGCTGTGTTGAATATAATAGTAGCGTTACCACATCCAATTAACTCTTAGTTACTGCACTTTCGCTTTGCAAAAAATTTGAACAAAAACCAGAAACTTGCGGGCATAAGCCAAAAGTTGCTGCCAACAACTCAGGAAGAATAAATCGCTTGGTAACATCGGGCTTGTTTGGTACTTCAACAATGATAGAACAGGATTTGTAGCTTGATATTCATACCTCAAATATTTGCCGGAATTTAATTAAAGAAAATTTATTTGGTAGAAATCCAAGGAAGTACTACTTCGGAATTCAAGACATGCATGCAAACGATTTACGTTTGTTAGACTTCAGGTTGATTGGCCCCGGTCGAAATGGAGCAATACTCTGTAGTCCTGGCATCACAAAATATGTAAGAAGAACACAGAATAAGAAATGCGGTTCCAAATTTTTCATGACAACCATGAAGTACGATGGAGCCAAAATTGAATTAAATTATTTTACATAAAAGACAACATGGATTTCTCAAAGTATGTGGAAATTTTAAAAACAGACATTCTACCTTACGCAGAATATAATAGAGCGCTTAAATGGGTATTCCAACAGGACAACGATTTCAGACGTAACAGTAAATTAGCAAAAAAAAGTGTTCTTCCGAAAACAAAATTGAGATATTAGAATGAAAGGCTCAGTTTGCAGACCTAAACCCCATTCAACATCTTTGGAGCGATCTGAAAAATGTTGTCTTTAGAGATAAGCCGGGAAATGTGGAGCAATTGTGTCTGTCTCTGAAGTTAGCTTGGGAAAATATTCCTATCGGGAGGTGTACATCCTTAATTGACTCAATGCCCCGGTGTTTCGCAGCTATACTAGTCAATGAGGGCTTTTCAAAAGTTAACCGAAGTGTTTCATGGGCAATCAACGTTTTCTAATTGTTAACTTTTCTAACCATTTTTACAAATTGAATAAAAAATGAAAACAATAAATAATAATAAACATTTTTTTTTTTTTTTTTGGTAGAACTTGTTAAATTTTTATTTATGGCTACAAAAAAGAAAATGAGATTTAATTTGTTCTGCCTGTTTTAAAGTTCAAAGTTACTGTTCAATATTTCGCGCATAAGAAATATTAATTTGTACGAAGTGGCTTAAAGAAGCAGTCCAGACTTGTTTGTTTTTTCTTTCATGTAATAGGTCTTGATCATTTTCGTGCGTATATTGACAAGATCTGCTACGGAATTATCGTTATCTTTTAAAACTTGATCATTTTTCCAATTTTCAATATCGCCAATGCTAAAGTCAACACTATCACCAACCTTTGATATCAACAATTGAACTTCCCGAAGTGTATCGTTGTATTTACTATTTGATTCACCAAATTCAGAGAATAGGATATCGTCTTCGCTATCGTACAGATCGTCATCCCACGCTAACTTAAGTGGCAATATAACATCAAGAATTGTATGGAGACACATAAAATATTTATTTATTATCAAGATATTTCAATTGGAATGTTTTATTGTGTGATAATGTTGCATAAAAATTTCTTCGATATCCTAATCTTTTGCAAAACTACTGTTACGTTAAGTGGTAAAA
This sequence comes from Wohlfahrtia magnifica, assembly GCA_023159175.1. Taxonomy (NCBI): domain Eukaryota; kingdom Metazoa; phylum Arthropoda; class Insecta; order Diptera; family Sarcophagidae; genus Wohlfahrtia; species Wohlfahrtia magnifica. The sequence goes on from JAKWBJ010000484.1 coordinate 5,330,825, forward strand.
GTATTGCTACAATATAAGGATTCATCATCAAACTATAACATGTCAATAGGGCCATAGGCAGTGCAAGAATGCCTTTTGTGGTAAATTATTTGCAGCAGAAAATTGGCGAAATTGCAAAAATTTCAATGCAAAAACCTAAATTTGTGTGAAACAAAAAAATATATTTTCCTGTTTTATAAATGAAGTATGGACCTGTTAAAGAATATCTCCGAATTCATCCACAACTTCTTAGAGTTTACATAGTCTAATGGGCTTTTAAATCCATTAAAAAAAATGTCGGTTTGCAGATTTACCAACGACCAACGGTTTTAAATTGTGCGAACCATCTGAGTTAGCACACAACATAAATGTTATTCTTTCCTTCCCGGTGCGGTCTTTTCGTTTGCAGCAAAAAATGTTTTGTCGGGTAAAAAACGATAAAATAGTCCACATCCGCGTTATAAAGTTGGGAGTCGGAGATGTTCACTTCTATAATTATTCCTCGTGAATTAGGAATGAAGAGTGTAGCACCCAACGTTTTGCTTGAAAGGATTGCCCAGCACAGGTTAGGCATCCAGCACGGGCATTAAATTTCTTTCCAGGATGCATAACGGCAAATTCGTGTTTGGCTGGATTATAAAATATTTCGCAATTAAGCTGTAGTTGGTTCAAGAGCCATTTGTATAAGCTATTCCAGCTTGTGAAGTGTTTTTTTTTGTGCTTTTTCATATGTGTTCGACACAGACTCTAAGATTTTTTCTCTTTTGTTTCTTGAATACCTTGATCAATCCGTTTGAAAATCTCCACTTTCTGCTGCAAATCTAATCTGATTTGCACTTTCTGCTTTGATATTTTTTAAATAATCAATACACAACAGGCAAACTCTAACGCTAACGACTAAGCTAACATTGTTTGTTGAAGATGATTATAAGTTTTTTGCAGCTCAACATACAAATGAAGTTCGGGGAATACCATAATTCAATAAACAAAATTCAAGATCAGCGTTGCCAGGGAGAATATTCTGAAAGTATTAAAATTGCCACATTTATGATCGGTAAAAATTTTTGTTTAAAATAAAAAATCATACGCTCGGAAAAGTTAACTGGAAAATTAACTTTTTAGAGTCGCACGTTAATGCTGAAATACTATTAACTTATTCGAGAGTTTAACTTTTATGCGAGTTAACTTTTTCGAAATTCTACTGTATATCTAACAAAATAAAGTAAAAAAGTAATCACGTGCGATACAATTTTTTTGCAGAAGAGTTTTTCAATGCTACTACTATTTTTTTGCACGCCAAATGTTTAGAGTTTTTAGTTTTTTTCCTTTGAAAAATTAGTATTTGTTTTGTAGCTTTTTTTTTTAAGTGTTAACTCATGGTAATAAAATGTAAATTTTTTTTTTTTTTTTTTTTTTTTTTGAAATAAAATGTTTTTAATAAAGCACTACTATCATATTTCACACAGCTGTATATACAGGCATACATATGCGTACATACACAAATATATAAATTGTAATTCACATTAAATAAGTGATTGCGCTATAAAACGGATGATAAGCAAAATCTTAAAACACTCTCTTGCGGATATATACGATTACGCGTACAATACATACTGCCTATAAGTTTATACTTACGTACATACATACAGTATTGGACAAAATATATAGTATGCACGAGCTTGCACTTACTTTCTTGTGTATTTATATCTTCATAACATAGAAAAGCTCATTTAAATTTTAATTTGATTTATTAATTTATAACGATAATATTCTCTCTTTACTAAGAAAAGACAAAAACAAAGAAAAACAAATTTGTTACAGTAAATATTTATGTTAAAGTTTCAAAACCGCTATTTTGCATGCGTCAAAACAATAGCACGAAATTGTTAGAAAGTATGTCTCTATATCAGGAAGGTCTATTACAAAGACAAGACAACCCTACCGGGTCTGATTGGGTATTATATTAAAAAAAACCTGGGTGTGTTTTTTATTTTTTTATTTAAAGGTTTTCGTAGTTTATTTACAACAAAAATAAGTATAATTTACGTATTGCGACTACAAATTTATTTGTTCAGTTTTTGAGCTTTTTCCCCACCTCTGAGTCAATTTCCAAATCCCCTCTTCCAACTTTGAAGCCGGTTTTGTATTTATTTAAAGAAAATGATTCGGTGACATGTTAAAATATAAACTCATATCTCCTTAGACGCTCTAGATAGTTTCTGAAAATGTAGGCAGTAAATCGAAATGCTTTTAAACAAGACGAACACGTGTTGCGTTTGCTACCCTTACACTTTTTTGTTAAAAAACGATGAGTCCATGGTTTTATAATCGCAGACCGAGGTAATTTGCGCTTAAAGTGAATGTGTTTAATAATTCAAACAGGCCGTTATAGCGAATGCTCATGTAAAAACAGCACGTATAAAGAGTTGTGAGTATATTGTATCCGTCGCAAAATCCGAAGATTACGTCGGATACCGCATTTGATCGTTTCTAATAATGGTTTTGCAAATTTTGCGACATAAAGTCGTGTATTGTCATGCAAAAGAATAACGTAATCAGGTCTGTCTATATTCCAACCATTTTTCTCCTAATGAACAGTTCAAACGAAGTAATTGCAGTCTGCTTCGACCACTGAGTTTTAGCAGCTCATAGAACACAATGCCGCCTTGATCCCACCAAGAGTGCAAAATTGCATTTTAAATACTAAAACAAATAAACAAACAAACAAACAAAAAATGGTCGACTTGAACGCATTTGAAAGCATTTATAAAACCAAGTAAAACCCAATAAAGCCTGGTGGTAGGGTTTTAAAAAAAAACCGGGGTTTTTCCAACCCTTATTACAATCAATTAAAATTATATCATTCGATTAGAAGCATCCAAACACGATCGGAGACGGTAGACTATTATCATGTCGAAGTGCAAAAAGGCCATTTATTACTGTCAAAAACAGATTGGTTAAAATGGAATTTACAAGGAAGCAGGTAAACTTAGGTATACTTTTAACAGAAGGCCGTACTCTTTTTTGATGAAACTAACTTTAATGTTTGACGTTCTTATGGATTTAGCATGTTAAGCTGAATAAAAAGAACAACATATTAATCCAAAGACACGGTAAAACATAAAGAAGGAAGTCTTTTAGTCTGGGAATGCTTTTCTGGCGATGGAATTGGGCCAATAGACAAAACAAAGGGTGTACAAGGAACTCCTAAAATAAAAAATGATACCTCATGCAGAGGAGAAAATGCCACTTGATTGGAGATATCAACAGGACAACAATCCAAAATGCACACATAAATGAGTGAAAGAGAGTGCTTTATAAGCAAACAAGTCAACATTTTGAAATGTCTAGTACAGTCGCCTGATCTCAATTCAAAATAAACCGCGATAATAGCAGAAATTATGACGAACTTTAGTGGCAAGTGAAAATTGCCTTGAGTCAAATTTCTGGTGAAACATTATCAAATCTAATAGAGTCCATAACATGAATATGCAAAGAACTTTCAAAAAATAATGGCTATGCAATTAAATATTAGGAAAATTTATAGTTTAAGTAAATTTATTGAAGACGTGCTTATGTTTTGTCGCATTCAAAAAACAACGTTCAACGTACAAAATGATTTATTTCTTTTTGTTAAATAGGAATATTCTTTGCCTTTTTTATTTTTTAGTGAATTTAGATGATTAACTTTATAAATAAATAAAATAGTTTAAAATCCAAAAGTATTTGCTTTTGTTATTGAGACATTTTGCATTAACCAGAAGTTCGTGCATATGTTTTGTCCTATACTGTATGAACATATTTTGTAAGATGTCATTGTGTCTGTATGTCTGTCAGTCTACTAACAAATCATTTTGATTTTGAAACAATAGGCGAAAGAAAAAAAAAACAAAATTAGCTAAAATGATTATTATTACAATCTAATCGTTAGCAACATTATCAACGTCATCATCGTCATCAACAACAAAAGACAATAATATTTTATATATTTTTTCTGCGATTTTTCTTTGATTTTTCTATTCATTTCCCACTACTACTACTACTACTACTACCACTATAGAGTAAAATGAATTACTATAGCATTTCTGTTTAACATGAAATTACTCTGCTCTTTTCTCCACTTTATTGCTCTCTTTTCTCTTTATGTTTTTTTTTATTTATTTCGTTTGTTTTAAGAGCCTTTTAAAAATTTGCTTTTATTGTTTATTACATGAACACGAGTATGCACGTATGTGTGTGTGGTTTCATTTAATTTTCTCTTTTTTTACATTTATGTATAAGAGTATTGTAACGGTTTCACAAATACATTGTTAATATAAATTGAAAATACCAGAATCTGCATATGTTTGTGTAAATGTGTAAGTATATCTTTATGATTAAAAAAATACAGATTAAATGGTATATTCAGAGTCATCATAGGCACTTAAACGCTCACACATACATACAACATATACACATACAAGATACTTATAAAGAATTATTTAAATACATATTGGTTACCATTACATTTTAGTACAAACGCATTAATTAACATTTTCATGACTGACAGACCATACAGTGGGTATAAAACGAAAAGAAACGCTTTTAAGTTTAAGTATCCCATTGAGAGATTTATGGGTAATTTTTATTTGTTGGAAAAAAGTATACGATTTTGTGGGGTCATTAATAAAATAATAAATTATTAAAATTGATATATATTTTCTACCGACAGTAAATAGTATTCATTTTAAAATGTTAAAAAATTATAAACGTAAAATGTGTTTTTAAAAGTAAAGTAAAAATATTTAGTTTTTCATTGTATATTAAAATTTATTGGCATACGAGAAGCTTTGAAAGCTAGTAGTATAGTAAGGTCACACAAATATATAACGGCATGTTTTGTTGCAATAACCTTATGTGGGAAAAGTGTTGAAGCCAACGCAACACAATTTTATTAACAGAGAATGAGCGTTTTACCGAGACTGATATAAAAGTGTGATTAAACTGACATCCTATGTTCTGTTCACACGACAAGGTTTTTTCATAATTCGCTCTCTCATTAACAATACAACTCCTAATTATAAACTGAATTACATAATTCCTCTAACAAAATTTAAGAGCAAATTACCTTAATTTTAATTAAGTTTAAATTACCCAGCTGATTACTACTAATTTTTATTGGTTGTTTGTCCATGCATGTGCAGACCAGTTTCATAAAAGCACACTAGAATTGATTCCCAACGAAATGGAAAACTGCTCTGCTGAGCTACGAATCAAAATCCAGTTTAATAACGTGTAGTGTAAGAAGCCTGTCCAGTGGAAGGCTTGATCCACACAAAAGCAAAAATTATTTTAAGAATGGGAAAAGCAATGTTATGGTGTAGACTTGCTTTTCAGCAAATAGACAAGATCACAAAATCTTTGGCATAATGGATCGATTAAAAAACATCTCAGAAACGAAAATTATTACATATGCCACTGCGATGGGTGTTTCAACGCGATAATGGCTAGAAACAAATATCGAGGGTAGTCAGACAATAATTCAAGATTATAGTGTTCAAGTCCTTAGTTCACCGACACAATTAGCGGACTTAAGCCTCTTTGGAGTAATGATTATGAACATCTCAGAAACACGATTCAAAAATCAGAACGTACTCTTTGAAAATCTAGAAGCTGAATGGAAATATATTGCAAAATCTGTACTTGATAGCCTTATTGGTTCCATGCAGCGCAGATTTGGCGAAGTTATAAAAAATAAAGGTTTATCAGTGAAACATGAATTTTTTGTTTTTGTTTAGTACACCTTTATTTAAAAACCTCGTTTGCTGTTGCTGCTATTTGAAGAAACGTTGACATAAAATAATGTATTTTTAATGTAAATCCCAATGTATTTAAATAAAAACATTATATATTTTTACATGGTTTTTTACTTTTTTATTCAATTTCCTAACCTTTTTTCGATTTGTAATACATAAATTACCGACAAATGACAATAAAAATAACATGAACAAGTAAAAGAACCATCAAAACGAACAGAGTAATTCGCACAAGTTATAAAAAGAGCGAATAAAGTAATTCGAAGTCTAGTTGAACATATTATTAAGTGCTAATGTCGACTTGAACAACATATGTCATATGTGTGTGTTGGAGGGTAAACATTGTCATTATAAACCAGTATTCGGTGGACGCCAAAGTGTAAACATACATTTTTTTTCAATCACTTTAATAATGTCGAGATTTGTGCCTAGAAAATATGTTTTGCATCTGATAACCTTCTTTCATTAGAAGAAAACTGCTACTGAAAGTTATCGATTTTTGGTAGAAGCTTACTGTTACCGTTTAACAAAAAAAATTACTCTTCACTATCAAATTAGATTTGAGATCAGAATTTATTTTTTTTTTAAGTGATGAATAGTAAATTCTTAGATTATTTCAATGATTTTAATGACAAAAAAGTGTCATCGTGAAAGAATATGTGCAACACCAGCGTCTCGTCAGAGTTCTTTGTATTGTGCATATTTATGTTAAATTGCAATTATTTAAGTCACACTATTTCATTTTCATATTTTAAATGAGTTTGTCGAAGTTATATCATTATGCTTTCAATGTCCTAGTGCTTTTTGGATCATTGTTTGAACAACCATCCATCATATATCGTATAGCCAGTTTTACATTGAAGAATCTGAAAATTTTCTATTCCTAAGCTATATTTAAAAAAGCGGCATGAAATTAAATAACGATTTTATAACAAGATCGTCCTAAAGTTTTGATAACATTTTTATAAAACGTTTAAAGGTCTATTAACACTAAACTTACATGTCTAGCTAAGGTTGCCAGGTGGCCTAGATTTCGCTTGATTTACAAGAATTTTTACAGCTTGTCAAGAATCAAGAAAAAATATGATTTGTCAAGAATTTTTAAAGCACATTTTTGAAAGTTTGTCTTACATAAAGCCTTATGAAAAGCTATTTAACATTTTAGTGAACTAATAAGGTAAAGTGTATCAAGTGTATTTGTTTCCTTTATTAAATTTTTATAATGAATGTTAGAAAAAGTTCGTTTAAAAATTTTAACAAAATTAAAACACTTTTTTCTAATATTAGAAACGGGCTTTTTTAAAGCCAAATATACATATACTTTTGAGCGAAAAACTAATCCAATTACATTTTGTAGGCCTCTACAGGCTAGGTTATATGGTGAATAAAAAAAAAACTTCACACCAAGCTCTCTAAGTTTCTGCCGGGTCCTCAAAGATGTGTGTAGTCTGGCGTTGTCATGATGAAACACAACGCCTTTTCTGCTGATCAATTCTTGCCGTTTTAATTGAACAGCTTGCTAGACAATTGTTGACAGAAGAGATCACAATCAATCGCTTAACCAGATTGTACCGGATTTTCCATTTACCACAAACTTCAGTATATTATCTCCACTGAACGAAATGAATCGATTTACGCTTGAGCAACGTTGGGATTTATTGGAAAATTATTTCCAAAACAAAGACAATTGGTCGGAAATTGCAAAAAAAAACGAAATAATCTTTTCGGATGAATCTCATTCTCATCTTAATGGGCAAAATTGGGGCTCAGAAAACCCAAACATGGTCTTACAAAAGCTAATGTACCCATTACGAGTGACTGTTTGGCTCATATTGCTTTTAAAATGAAGACGGCGCAACGGTTAATGAAGACACCTATCGCTTCATGATGGCCGATTTTATTGTGCCCACTCTTCATGGTATTAATGTGTACGATGTTTGATTTCAACAGGATGGTGCAACTTGCCACATATCTCATGCCACAATCAATTTATTGTGTCACACGTTTGAAGGCCGTTTAATTAGCCGAAATGGTGATGTCAGTTGGCCTCTAAGAAGCTGCGATTTGACACCTTTGGCGCTGTTAAAGATAAGTGTAATGCCGGCAAGCCAAAGACAAAGGCCGACATTCGTGGTACCATTGCCGAACACTCGAAAATGTATTCGAAAATTGGTAAAATCGAATGGAGTATGAAGTAATATTTCATTTCTAACCGGAGAAATTGTACTTGACAACAAAAAAATAAATTTGGCAAAATTTCAAAGCGTTTTTGCTTTATTTCATTTTTAAATTCAAACTTTTAAATGGCCTACCCGATAAAAGCCCACAATGAACAATTCCTTTCCAATACACACGTCATTACATTTCGAGCTTTTCTACCGTCCACGAAGCTTCACTTTGTGTCGTCCATGATCGTTTTCGCACATTATTGTCGTACTAATTTCTATCGCCCGTAACTCTGCAGTGTTGTAGTGTTACCTGATTGAAAAGAATATTACCAGAAATATTGCATCTCAGACAATTTGAAGCCCAAGTGTTTCGAAACAAATATTTTTGACTGTCAAGAATTTCTTTTTAAAACCAAATTTTTTTTTAAATGTTAAGAATTTTAAATAATTGAATCTGGCAACCCTATGTATACCACAGCGAGTCAAAAAACTTCTTGCAGTAGTTAGGATAGGTTACATACATTTCCCGGTGAATACGTTATTAAGTAAGCAGTAAGTACTGAATAATATATATAATGGCTCATTTGACCCGCTCGTGGTAGGTTTAAAGTTAAAAAATAAGACTTTCTTCAATCATCTTCAATTTCTGTTTTTTTTTTTACTTTCTTGTCGTACGGTACGAGTACAAAGCTTTTATTGATAATTTTACATGCTATGATGTATTAGTATCTGCATAGATATGCTTTTAAGCAAGTCAAACTCAATAATTTGCAAGTATTAAAAAATCCAGTAAACCATTGTTTTATTAAAGTGTTCCAATTCCTCTTCAATTTTATAACTCACGGTCTATAAAAAAACGACTTAATCGACATCAAATTTACGCTTCTTTTCAAACCCCAATCTGTAACACAAGTGCATTTCAATAAAGTACAATATGGTGTGAAAGAAGACAAAAACAAACAAAAGGAAAAAAGTAATAAAATTTTGCTGATGTTTGCAGTTAAAATTTAAATGCTTTTTTCAATGTTGTAAAAGACAGAATAAGTGTGTGTTTAAGCATACACACACACACACGCACAAATTTTCATAGTGCATATCCTTGTATTATCTGTAGAAAATGCTACGAAGATTCTTTTTCTTTCTTTAAATACCAGCGATAATGATGTTGATATTGATACTGGTGCTGTAACTGTAGCTGTCTTTGGCTGAACAGTGTGTCTGTTAAACAGACACTGTGATTCACTGATAATGTCGCTGATGGTGCTGCTTGATATCAAAAGAAGTGTTGCTGCTTAAATTAACGCCAATAATTCACTTTTTTCACTTATACATGTACACTTATGTACATTCCGTCACTTAATCACACAAACACTGATTGCCTTCTTTTTTAAACTTTTTTCTTTTATTTCTGCTTTTTTCTTATTTGCCTGATTTTTTTTTTCTTTATTATTTCCTCTTTAATGTGTTGTATTTTAAATAAATTCGTTAATTAAATTTCTAAATTTTTTAAAGAACACTTTAACGCGTAAAAATTAAGCGAATATGTTGTTTTTATTGGAATATTATTTTCTTCATTTAACTTAATTTTTATCGGCTATTCAAGTGAAGTAACGCGTGCTAAAGACTCGTTTCAACTGAATTGAAAAGGAAAACAAATGCCTCATCCAGTTGTCTTTTAGGAATGCAGTTGTAAGAAAATCATTATCATTATCGTTATTACCGTCATAATCATCAGGATGTTATGGAGCATGTCATGTAGTATTTAAGCAACATGTTTCAATTGTGAAATTCAGAATAAGAAAAAGGGAAATCAAGCAACAAAATAAGCACATGTTTTGTTATTGTATTAAAAGCCAACAACACCAAGTAAGCATAACAAGTGCTTTAGGAACATTGTTGATGACAATATGTTGCCAGTGATTTTAAAGAACACATGTTTGTGCTCTACTTATTCATCATTATCACCAAGAGTCATGACGATGATTAATGGAACCAACTTAGATTTGAAAGGGACACAGTGAAAATATATTTACAAGGTATACAAGTTAATAATGTCGATTTTTTTTGCTTGAAGAATGCATTTATTATAACAACAAAATGAATTGACACATTATTGAAAGTATTGTCCATCGTTAGGCACTACTTTTGCCATCTTTTTGGTAGCATATAGATTACGCACCAAAAGAACTGCTCCGGTTTTGAGGTAAAGAATAAATTAAGCCAATTTCTGATACCCTGTTCTGAAGTAAAGCGTATTCCAGTAAGGGCGTTCTGTGTCGATCGAATCAAATGGTAGTCAGAAGGGGCAAGGTCTGGGATATAAGGTGGGTGAGCCAGAATTTCCCATCCCCTGTTTTCCCACAGTGGTCACGCAGCATGTAGCCGGGCGTTGTCATGATGGGAGATTATGTCCTCGTGTCTGGTCGAATTTTCTAGCTGTTTTTCGTTGATTGCACTCTTCAAACGAATCAATTGTTTTCGGTACAGGTCGCCTGTGATCGTCTGACCAGATTTCAACAGCTTATAATACAAAACACCTTCTGATCCCATCAAATACAGAGCACTACCTTGGCGTCATGGATATACGGCTTCAGCGTCCATTTGGCTTGTTGGCCAGGCTTTACATATGACTTTTTAAGCTTGGGGTTATCGTAATGTATCCATTTTCATCACCTTTACCAATATGATGTAAAAATTACTTCTTTTTGTAGCGTGCAAGCATCATTTCCGACATGCAAAATCGCCTTTCAACGTCTCTCGGCATTAATTCATATGTGACCCAATTTCCTGGCTTTTGAATGAGTAAGGAAATGCTTTTAAACGTAAGGAAATGGCTTATTGTGTGACTCCCAATAATAATGAAAGTTCATCTTGCGTTTGACAACAATCTTCCTCGGTAATGCATCCAATTCCTCATCTTCCAACTTTTTCGGCTGACCTGGCGTCTCCTTGTTTTCTGATTCGAAATTACGACTTTTGAATCGTGCAAACCATCGTTCATAAGTTTTTTGAGTTGATGCATGTTAAACGTAAGCTTCTATCAACAATCGATAACTTTCAGCAGCCGTTTTCATCAAATGAGAGAAGGTTATTAGACTTTCCGGCAAAACATCTTTTTTAGGCACAAAATTCGAAGTTAATATAGCGATTCAAAAAAAATTTGTGTTTACACTTTGGTGTCTATCGAATACTGAATTATAATGAAGGATGTTTACCATCCAAAATACTATATTTGCTATTGTTGACACGACCCATATGTGATAGTTATGCCATATGTTGTGCAGTAATTCCACTAACCATGTAAATGTCATCTGAATTCCAAAGGCTGGTAGATGTAATTCTTAAACACCTGAATTTGCATTACGTATTAAATTGTGATAATCATTTTTGTTTTAGTATAGTCTTCTATTGAAAATTACGCATTTGAGCTCCAATTTCTAAATAGCTGCTAATGGAAAGCTCTAGAATCAAAAAAAAAGTACAGACGGTGTTAACAAAAATTTGCATTGAAACTGAACCGTTGCATGATTTACCGTCATATCAACATATTATGAATACAAACATTTCAAAATCTTACCAAAAAAAAAAAAATATTACGAATTAAATTTAGAGAAAAGAACGTATTATATTTCGAATTTTTATTTTCACAAGTAATTTCTTCCTTATACGGAATATACCGATACCGACACTCGTTAAATGCACTTTAATTGGTACCGTTAGTTTGAAAGTTTCGTACACTTTTCAACTAATTATTAAGCTTGTCAAAGAGTAAAGTTTGCTGACTTTGTATAAACTTATTTTACCTGATGACCGAATGTAGACGGTCTTAGATATTTAAGGATTAAAAGTGGTCTACCAAAAATGTTTAAAGGAAGTAATTAATTACGGGTTTTCAAGACACTCAATATTTTTTTTCAGATTAATCTGGCGTGGTGTAGGGGTTAGAGAGCACGCAAATAACAAAAGCGGCCAAGAGTCAAATCTCCAGCAGAACACATGACGAAAAATATGTAATTGCGGTTTCGAGAGCTTAATACAGGGACAAATTTATCTAAACTGATCTTCCAGCTTACCTCTGCCTATGATGATAAATATCAGACGAATATCAGGAGAAAACGCCACCTACTGGAAAAATATTACAGGAATGAGACTAAAGAATGGTTACCAATCGACGCAAAACCCGAATATACAGTACTGGACAAAACATATGCAAGAGCCTGCACTTACTATCATAAATCTTCATAACATAGAAAAGTTCAGTCGAATTTTAATTTGATTTATTCATTTATAACGATAATATCCTCCTTTTACTAAGAAAAGATAAAAACAAAGCTAAACAAATTTGAAACATTAAAAATGTATGGTAAAGTTACAAAACCGCTATTTTACATGCGTCAAAACAATAGGACGGAATAGTAGTTAGAAAGTTAAATTACCAACGACAAAAATCGTTCAATACCAAAAACAATCCTTTCAACATTAGACGAATAATTAGAGAAAATTTGAGCGTGTTTATAATCGTACCGAATCTACCAAACTCTGTCCCTAGCCAAGAATATTTTGTTACTATTCTACAAAAATTTCTAACAGTAATTAGCAATTAGAAGAACATATAATTAATGATTATAATAGAGATGAATCAGTGACATCAATCGCAAACAAATTTGGAATTCAGCCCATTATTATTTACTGTATTAAATGCCATTAGCGTTCAGCAGTCTCATTGACAATCATACACAGAGTTAGTAGACCCCTGAAAACCAGCAAACAGAACGACCAGGTGATACTCTTCTTAATAAAAAAGTATGTCTTTATATCTGGAAGGTCTATTACATATCAATTAAAATGAAGTGTTTCGCTTAGGTGCATCCAAACACGATCTGTAGACAGTGGATTAGTTTCATGTCGAAGTGCAAGAAAACTATTTGCTACTGCCAAAAACAGAATTGGTCAGAATTCAATTTTCAAATAAGCAAGTACACTTAGGTATACTTTTAACAGAGGACCATACTCTTCTTTGAATAATTTAAGTTAAATGTGAGACGTTCTTGTGGATTTAGTCTGTTAAGCTGAATAAAAAGGACGTCTTTATCTTCGGTATATCAAAGACACGATAAAACATAAAGAAGGAAGTGTTTTAGCCTGGGAATGCATGCTTGGCCATGAAATGGGGCCAATACACAAAACAAAGGGGGTAGTGGATCAATTCGTCTACAAGAATATCTTGGAATAAAAAAATCAATGGCATACTTAAGATCTTAAAATAAATTTGTAGAAATAAGGATGAACTTTATTGACTAGGAGAAATTGCACTGAATGGGGTTTCTGATGAAATATTATGGAATCAAATAGAGTCTATAACATTAATACTCGTATGTAAAGAACTTTCAAAAAACTAAAGGCTTGACAACTAAATATTAGTAAAATTAATAATTTAAGTGAATTTATTGAAGACGTGCTTATATTTTGTCGCATTCAAAATACTGCGTTCAACGTACAAAATAATTTTTTTTAAGTTAAATAGGAATTTTCGTTGCTAGTTTTTATTTCTTAGTGAATTTGGGTGATTAACTTTATAAATAAAATAGTTTAAAATCAAAAAGTGTTTGCTGTTGTTAGTGCGACATTTTGTATCAACCAGAAGTTCGTGCATATGTTTTTTCCAATACTGTAAGTCCCAAGAAACCTTTAAAATGAGCTTGAAACTGAATATTCATGTCCTCTAGGGAAGGAGGAGCCTTAGGCGAGGTCAGAAGAGTCATCTATTATAAGCAGGTGAAGCGATCACGTAGAATCTGTACTGAACACAAGTGATATATTTAAAGCGTTAAAAATACCTTGCGAATCATTTCATGCTGTGACACCAATTTTTTTTTTTTTTTTTGTTGAGGGCAGAACTCATGCAGTTCATTGTGCAGGTACTAGGAAAATAGATTGTGGAAAGGAGGATAAAGGGATTAGTATCTATGGACGTTTGATTTAAATTTACTCATGTTGTAAGTGGCAGGAGAGACTTTGACTGGAAGATTGCTCCACAAACGAACGGTACGACTAAAAAATTAATTCTTTCTATAATTCGTTGTGCGATTTATTGGACCATCATCTGCAAAGGAATGAGTTCTAAGAGAAAAACGAGTAGCACGTGAAAATATGTGATTGTTAAGAACTAATTCGTTTATTTCGCCAGAGCACATACAATTATAGGATCTATAGAATAAAAAAATAAACGCTACTTTGCGGTGATAGATTTGATTTTTGAAGCACCGGCCCATACATGAGAATTGTGTTCCATCCTATGACGGATATAGGTCTTGTACTTATTGAGGAGGTCAGATGGAAGTGAAAAATGTGATCGTTCCTCCGAACGTTGTATTGAATTATCATGTCCAGAACATTAAGACAATCTGACTCCTCTATATTTACATTAATCTTAGTCACAGTTGATACCACACCTCCACGTCTGTATCAAAAATAGATATTGGGTTTTGCGCGCATTGAAATTGACCTTGACCTCGGAGAATAATAATGTATAGAAAGTTTTGTCACCACTTAGCCTATACTGCATTATCGCATTCGATTTCTTTTTTGTTTTATTTGATTTCGAATCAAGCTTAGTTGGAAAATCAGTAAAGGCAAAATATCCAGGTGGCTTATTTGAGCGACATAGTTACTGTGTTCATTGGTGAATTCTAGTGACAATGACAAAAACAAAGGGAGCTATGTATGACAACTTCTTTGTAATATCACTATGCTAAATAAAACTAAAATATAGAGACCTTTTTTGTTGTGAGTCGACTAAATGCTGAAGTTCGGCGACATTGTCTGCTATGAGTCGAATACATGCCGAACGATGCAGAATTTTGTCTGCTACATCTCCCAGGTAACGAATAAACCACTAATGATTCTCAATGACATAACTAACTAATAAACAGGCGCCTGCAAGACAAACCAACTTCTGTCATCTATGAAACTTTGAACAATTACTTTAAAAAGTCATGGTTGACAGCAAAGAATTTTCATTATCAGTCATCGATGATTTACCATTTTCGGTGTCAGTCACGATGATTCACTGTGGCATTCGTCATCGGAATGATTTAAGTTTCAAATGTTTTATATTAAAAATTACTTTTTATCTTTTTACATAGTTGGTTACACTTCTGTCTTTGTGAAAGAGACTTTTGTTGAAGGTTGTCACGCGCTCTGCCTGTTGGCACTTAATAATGATGTTAATGATGACGAAAATGTTGATGATGATGATTTAACCCACATTTTTTTATAAACTTCACAGAAATATATACTGGCGCTGAGGAGTCAAGAACAGGTCAATTATGGTGGGTTGTCACAAAAAAAGGAGGCTCGATTGTTTGTTTACATTATAACTCTCTTTCTCTTTTTTATTATAGCCAAAAAAAGGTAACCATCTTTCTTAAAGACAACTTAACTAAATACAATTTTGAAATTTATAAGACAGTTTAAAAGATTTCGTAAGAGTAAGAAACTATTTGCTGTTTTTCTTTTTTTTTCTTAATGACAACAAAGACGACAATAACAAAAATTTAAATTTTTTTCTTTTTTTTTTGAGAACGACAATAACAATAAATTTGAGGAAGTTTAGGGAGTAATAGAAATGGCAAAACCAAGTTAAACTTAATGCTGCTTATTACCAATTGTAGTTAAAGGACTAAAAGGGCAAAATAGCCAAATGGCCAAAATGGCATTGAACACGTTTTGCCATAAAAATAACACCCCGGTTATAAAGCACAATGACACTTACGGAAGTTGAAAAAAAAAAAAAAACACAAGGATATGAAGCGCGAAACCATGTGGCACTATTGTAAAGATATTGTCAGGGTCCCTGTCACCAACAGCAGCAGCCATACATCCTTACAACAAGAGAAGCAGCAAGAATTTCAGCGACAATGGGGGAATAATAATCGTTTGTAGATAAACAAAAATCCACATACACACAAAAATCCAACTCCATACACATTGAGCACAGTGGGATCAGTGACTAAATATTGGAATTTCAAAAATTTGTAAACTACAATTTATTGATCATAATTAATATAAGTCTGTATACAATGCGTATAAAAGTAAGTTGTCACATGTTCGTCATTTTATAACTCGATAATCACTAAACCAATAGATGCTACTGGGTGGTGCCACTCCTCTAACATTATTTTTATTTATATGTCTATATCTTTAAAACGATGATGTAAGAGTTTCTAAATTTGGGTCAAAAAACTTTGTGGTCAATACTAATCATTAGTCAAAATTGGGCCGAATTTTGTAAGTGGAAGTGGCACCTCCCATACAAAATAAACAATTATTTTTATATATCTTTGGAACGGTAATAGTATACGGTTCTGAATTTGATCTTAATAACTTCATAGTCAATCCACATCATCAGTCAAAATATGGGTAAAGTAAAAATTGATTTTTGTATATCTAGAGAACGGTTAAAATAGCAGGTTCTTAACTTGATCTAAATGATTTTGTAGTCAATAAAAATCATTAGTTTTAAATGGACGTAATTGGAGTAATTTTAAAATGGACGACGTGGGCGTGGCATATCCAATACCTAGTAACTAATAATGTTTGTATACATATCTTGAGAACGGTGATAGTAAAATATTATAAATTTGGTTTAAGCAACTTCTTGGTGAAGGCACATCATCAATTAACAACTAGTCGAGATTACATTAGGGCGTGGCAGCCCCCAATCATACTTAATATAGAATTTTACATGTGCGGAAATGGTAACAGTTAAAGTTTCGTTATCTTCTCAAATCAGTCAAAAAGCGGGAGAGATTTAATAAGCGGGTCTTGCACAAAGCACATACACTAAAAAGATTCCGGAATAACCACCGTGTGGCGGTCCCATCGTTCCGATTTAAGTTTTTTTTTTTGTTAAGTTGGTACATATGTTGTTGATATTCCCGCAAAAACATAGCGTCATAGCTTGACATTTGTATTTTTTATATACGGTTTTTTGATTGTTCATCAGTGCTTCCTACGACTTTTCCATTATTTCTTCTCGGCTGCTGAAACGCATTCCCAGTAATGGTTTTTTAACTCGATTGAACAGAAAGAGTCCACAGGGAGCTAAATCAGGTGAATTCTTTGGCTGTTGGATGGTATTTTTTGCATTTTTCGTCAAAAAATTGCGAATAATGATGGCACTGCACGGTGCGTTATTATGGTGCAAAATCCACGAGTTTGCCGTCCACAGTTCTGGTCTATATCGGCGAATACTCTTTGTTTACTGTCTGACCTTCTGGCAAAAATTCATGATGCACTACACCGTTGAAATCCATGAAAACCGTGAGTATTGCCTTCTTCTTTGATTGAAAAACGACGTGGTTTTTTTTGGTCCCTGCTGATTCGGTGAACGCCATTCACTTGCCTGATGTCTGAACTGCGTATCGTACTCATATCTCCATGTTTCGTCTTCAGTAATGATCCTTTTGATGAATGTGGGATCGGATTCAGCCTCGCAAATCATGTCTTTTGCAACCTCACACGGTCAAAATTGTAAGAAATCGCCATCACACATAGAGATAGAAGTACTCTTGGCTATGTAGCCTTTGCAAGTCTCAAGCTGCGATGCTACAACAGATGTACCAACTTAACAAAAGAAAAAAAAACTTAAATCGAAACGATGAGACCGTCACACGTGGGTTATTCCGGACACTTTTTGATCAAGGTAGTATGTTATATAAAAATAAGTTGTCCTTTTGTGATGGCGTGTTTTCTGTATACTAAATGTGAACATTCCTTAAAATTTTTCTTATTAGGAACACATTTTATATGTATACAACACAAAGGCTCCCAGCAACTCTAATGTACTATAAAAACACCAAATGGCAATTATTAACCCATTTAAAATAACTTGAACTCAAAGTCTGTTTATATTTGTAGCCATCAAACCACTGTAAACCATTAAATTAGTGAAGAAAGAACATTTGCGAATGTTCAGCAAAACAACCCGTCATTCTTGCCACCGCTTCAAACACTAAATAGAGATGGTCAACAACTAAAGCGAAAGATAACGTATAATTGTGTAAAGAGAGAAAAAGTTGATAAAACAAAAGTCGAAAAAGAAGAAATATTTTCTTCCCCTTTTTTCTTTCTTTTCCAAGGAAGCAATTTCGAACTTTCCCTGCAGGAATAAAACAAAGTCGACAAGTGGCTCTTTGCAAAACTATTCCAAATATGGCACTTGAGTTTTAAGTTTATCTGACATTTGGGTCACACTGTTGAAGAAGTGAAGAAGCGGTGTGTGCAAGAAGCGTAACAACAGATGGTGAAATGTTGGAAGCAGTTTAACGATTAGAATTCTTTTTTAAATATTTGCCCTCTGATGATCTATTTTATTTATTGCAAAACCAATTGATGACATATTGACACAATTGATGTCAGGGTGCAATAATGACAGTTGAAATTAAGCAAACAGGATGACATTTGTAATAAACATTTGAAAGAGTTTTTTTTTTTTGTAAGAAGGGGAAGAAATAATTTGATAGGAAATCGAATTTTTTTATTGTAATTTATGAAAAGTATTAACTACATATTTATATTGTAGCTAAGAATTTAAAATGGAGATGAACGACAACAGAAGAAGCTTTTAAAGAATATTAGATAGAAAAACTTTTCCAAAGATTTCATTGAAATAAAGATTTGAACCGAATATTGACGTATTTTGTAAAATGTGATATAATGCTAAATAGCATTGTACTCAACCATCACTTACTATATACAGGGTGGCCAAAAGTCACCATGTATTTAATTTTTTTTTTCTTTTTTCACTTAAACGTTTAATAATAAAACAAAACCAATTTGAAATTTTGCCAAATTTATTCTTTTGTTATGAAGTACAATTATTAAGGTTAGAAATGAAATATAATCTCATTTATATCGCTGCCGCGGCTGGCCTCCGAGTACCCCATTCGATCGGACAAATTTTCGAGAACTTTTTCGAGTGTATGTGGTCGTATCTCGGTAATGGATGTTGGCCTTCAAGTGTTCAATTATCTCTCGTATGTCGGCATAATAATTTAACGGCGCCCCACAGAAAATAAACGATGTAAAATCACAGCTTCTTGGCGGCCAACTGTCATCACCATTTTGGCTAATTAAATGGCCATCAAACGTTTGACGCAATAAATCTATAGTGGCATGAGATGTGTGGAAAGTTGCAGCATCTTGTTGAAACTAGACATCATTCACATCAATACCATGAAGAGGGGGCATAAAAAAAATCGCTTATCATGATACGATAGGTGCGACGTCCTCATTATCAAAGAAATATAGGCCAATGAAGGCTCCACTTAACAAGCCGCACCACACAGTCACTCGTAATGGGTGCATTGGTTTCTGTAGGACCACGCTTGGGTTTTCTGAGCTCCAAACGGAAATTTTGCTTGTTAACGTACCCGCCGAGATGAAAATGAGCTTCATCCGAAAATATGATTTTTTTTTTGTTTTTGGCAAAATCGATATCATCGTGCAGTTTCTCTTTGGCCCATCTAACGAAGCGAAAACGAAGCGGATGAACCAACTGAATTTTATAAGGCGTCATATCGAGATCTTTTAGCAAAATTCGACATAAACTGGTGCGTGAAATGTTTAGTTCTCGAGAATGATGACGAGTTGATGTTGGTGCATTCTCACGCACAATCTCAGCCACAGCTTTGATATTTTAGAGTGAACGCACTGTACGAGCACGCTCACTTCTTGACACATCAACACCGAAACCAGTTTCGTGCGGTGTTACGAAAATAAGGTTGGGCATCACAGCGTTTAATACATCGCTAAAATAATAAACAAAAGCTGCAAGAACAACTTATACGTGCTGTTTACAAATAACCAAACAACAACAACAACAATAACCAAATAACAACAACAACAACAACTATTAGCAAAGACAGAGTAAATAAAAAATAACACGACAACAACAATAATTAAGCAGCAAAGAAAACAAGTAACAGACAATAAACAAGCAACAACAAATACTAAGAGCTGAAAGAGGTAGATGTCTACATGCGCATGGCTACAAAAGAACTAAAACTATCTGACCAGCAATCAGTTTATGTGTCGTAAACTCAGCCTGTGCAGTTTGTGTGAAGAGAGTTTATAAGGAGTCAACTCGTGAAGTGAATCGTGAAGTAAAAAACCAGTTTAGTTGGAGCTAACTCAGTGAAGAGAGTTAAGTGTGGATAACCTCTGGTTGAAAAGGTTGTGATCGAACCTAAGTTATAACTACGATCGGGTTGGAAGATCTTTAAGTAGAAAGATATGTCGAGTAATTGTTGTTGTTTACAAGATTGTAAACAGACGGAGTAATTAAGAATAGAAAATTGTTATTGCTTGTAAAAGGTTACAAGCAGCGGTGTACAAAATTGTGTTGAATAAAGGATTATTAATTTATTTTATTTTAACTACAATCTACGAACTCATAAAAATACGTTTTTAAAAAGATAAAAACGTAACAATATTATTAACTGTTGATTTGTGTCTTCCAAGTATATCATCTCGCCAACAGTTTTTCCCTTTTAATAGTTTTTTTTTATGATAACTTTTCTTACTTCTTCAGTCGTGTATAACTTGGATTTTGACATTTTCACAAATTTGAAATGAAAAGTATTAAATGCAACACTTTTGTTACTTTTTCGAACAATACATTCAATAATTATATCGAAATATATTTGACAACCCAAAATAAGGGGAATTCCCCAAGACTGCTTGGCAAAAATGATATAAATGAATGCCTTTACAATTTTGATTATATTTTTAAACGTACAATTGAAAAATTTATAGTAAAAAGGAAAGCGAACGAAAATAATAATAATAATGAATGCGCACACGAACTAAGAATGTTAAGAAGAGAGAAAATCTTAAAATATCAGAAAGCTTTGCTTGAAAATACAATTTCGTCATGGAGCAATTACAAATTAACTAGGAACACTTATAAAGTTCAAATTGAAAATGAAAAGAATACATTTACAAGCGATAAGATTGCTAATACATATTTATAACCAAAAAGAAATAAAAAAACTAGTCCTGAGAACACCGAAAAATGTGATCAAATCTGTGATTTTTAGTAACAATAATGATAATGATAATTTTGAAATGGCTGAAAAATTTAATAACTATTTCATTGATAGTATTTGGGAAATAAGAGACATGCAATATGGGAACCAAGTACCTATGATAAACTGTCGATTTAAATTCCGTGCAATAACTCTATTAGAATGAAGAAATATATGTAAGAATATTAAGAAAAATAACGACTACAGAAGACCATCAAGTAACTTAATATTGGACAACTGGAATATTGCTTCAAATTATAATAAGTCACTTAGAACTGGAATTTTTCCTGATAATTGGAAGGAGTCTTTGATAACACCGATTGAGAATTTTAAAAATACAAATAAATATGAAGAATTTCGTCTGATAAATTCCTTGAAAACTTTCGAAAAAATTCTAGAGACAGTAATTAAGCAGCAGTTGGGAAAATACATGGAGGAGAACAAGTTGCTGTCAAAATACCAATCTGGTTTCAGAAGAAAGTTCTCATGTGAAACTGCTGTCAATTTGTAGTAAGCCGATGGAAGAATATGAAAAATAATAATAAGATTCTGGCAATTTTCCTTGGTTTTAAGCGAGCTTTTGAAACAACCGATAGAGACATCTTAACAAAAAAACTGATAAAATACGGGATAGAGAATGAGGAGCTGATGTGGTTTTAATCATATTTAACAAACCGTAGACAGATTACAAGAATAAACAACACCGAATCTAACCCAATTGAAAGGAGTGGAGCGCTGTTATTTATTATTTACATTAATGACATGGAGAAAGTTCTGAAAAATTTAGAAATAGTATTTTATGCGGAGGACACTTTAATCTTTACAGAAGATAAAACGGATAAATTATCTTATGAGAAGTTACTAAGGATATGGAGAATATAGATAAGTGGTTAGAGATGAACAAGCTCAAGTTAAATGAAATGAAGTAAAACTAAATTGCTCGTGATTAATATGAACAATAATATAACATTTGAGGTAAATAACGTGTTAATAGAGAAGGTTAATTCAATAAAGTACTTGGGTTTCATAAAAGACAAAGACTAAAAATTTTAGGAGCATTTAGACTACATTTGTAAAAAATATGGAAACAAAAATAGAACTTTTCAGACGCATACGAAGTAAAATATCAATCAGTACATCAATAAATATTTACAATACAATAATCAAGTCACATTTTGAATATGGGTCAACGATATTATATTCATGCTGTTCCGATCAACAAGTAATAAGACTACAGAAATTACAGAATAAGGCGATGCGTGCAATACTGAAAGTAAATAGATTAACATCAACAAGATGGATGTTAGAGTGTTTGAAATGGTTAAATGTGAAAGAAAGATTATAGGTAAACATCATAAATTTTATAAAGAAAATGAAAAGAGGAAATACATCAGACTATTTAGTAAAACAACTGCGATATGTTGGGGAGGTTTAATCATACAGATTAAGAAACGCCATGGACTTCAGGATTCCATAGGCGAACACAAGTGCTAAACAGAGAACGTTATTTTGTAAAGGGATAAATCTCATGATGGTAATATATTGCCATTTGATATTAAAAATGAAACAAATTATAATGTATAGGGTCCGCCAAATAATTTTTTTTTTTTTTTTTTGAAAATGCTATAAAAAAACTACTGAATATTTTCTCAAATTTCTTTTTTTTTATTTGAAAGTACAATCCTTCCAGTTAATAATGGAAAATAACTTCATTCAAATGGTTGCCTCGGCTGGCCATGCAGTAGCCTACACGATTGGTCTAATTTTTAAGCGAGTGTAGCTTCGGCTGTGTGGCACGTCGCGCCGTCCTGTTGAAACCAAATGTTGCTAACATACTCCTCCTCAATTTTTGTGAATAAAAATTCGTTCAACATGGCCCGATAACGATCGCCATTGACTGTAACGGCCACTCCTTGCTCATTTTCGAAGAAAAATGGCCCAATAATGCCTCTGGACCAAAATCCGCACCAAACAGTGACTCGTATTGGGTATATCGGCTTTTCAATGTATGCGTGCGAGTTTTCTATGCCGTAAACGCGATAATTTTGCTTGTTTACATACTGAAAAGATGATTTTTTTGGCAAAATCGGCATCTTCTGTAAGTCGATCGCAGGCCCAGATTCCCAGCGTTGTTCAAGCGTATACACAACCATATTCGTTCAGCGGAAAGATAAAACTAATTATCTGTCAAATTAGACATGCGCTAAGGGTTACCATTCACGAAACAAGCACTAGTTGAAAAAAAAACGTTAGATGGCAGACCCTATATTTAGAAGGAAAATTGTATTATATTTATTAAATTAATTGTAATTTTAAAGTGTTAATAATACTACTTACTATCAGTAAAAAAAAAACAGAAGTTTTGCCGTATGTAAACGGGTAAACGGTCGGAAGTGTTATTTTATTATATAAAACTTTAGGACAATAAATAATTTAATATTTGTCCGACGACTTTATTAATGTACTGTATTTAAATAAAATTAAATTTTCGTATTCATTTCTTTTTAGCCATTTTATTTAGAATTTGTTGCAGGGCAACACGACAGACAGTTCACAACAGTGCTATTTGCCTTTTGTGTATTGTGTGAATTTGCTAAATTATGATTAATTTAAATAGAATATGATTTGTCTTTTCAAAATTGCATTACTCTCAGAAGTATTAAGTAACTGATATAGATTCTTAATCATAGTCCAGACATTGTTCAGTTGTAAAGACATGTTTTAAGTCATATGCTCTATAAAATGAATCATGAACTCTATGACGATATCGATGTTTTTAGACGCACCAAAGTACAATGACTGCCTTTACAAAGACATGTTGTGCGCATAAGGGAAAACTCCGGTGGACAGGTCATGTTGAAGATGATCTCT
This sequence comes from Wohlfahrtia magnifica, assembly GCA_023159175.1. Classification (NCBI taxonomy): domain Eukaryota; kingdom Metazoa; phylum Arthropoda; class Insecta; order Diptera; family Sarcophagidae; genus Wohlfahrtia; species Wohlfahrtia magnifica. The sequence goes on from JAKWBJ010000484.1 coordinate 5,354,729, forward strand.
CAAGACTATATGTATGGATGGAATTGATATTGATAAGCAATTTGTGTAAGTAATCATGTTTAAATTCTGCATTATGCAGCTTGCATTGCATATTAAAAACAAATTAAAAAATAAAAGTAAAAAGTATTTTCCCGCACATTTAACTCTTGCACAGTAAATACCTTGTAGTGAGCTTAGCTTTTACTTAGCAGTGTCTTAAAGGTTATTTCAATTGTAATGTTAATTTTAGTTTTATGTTTTTCAAAATAATTTTAAAATTTTTCTTTTAAACTTCCTTTTTTATTTACTTTTAATTTCACAATTTCTAAAGTTTTACCAACAAAACTGCTTATCTTATATTCATTGATTAAATGTCTGTAATAGCCGTTTGCTTTTATTTTTCAGACACATTTTGAAATGTATTTTCCTTCTCTCCCCTTCATATCTTGTGTGAATACTAAAATCTTTTGAAGTTATTGTGTAAATTTGCTTATGAAAATGAAACTTTCATGTTAAATTTTCAAAATGTCTATTAAAGTAACTGAATTGCTTGATGTCTTTCTTCCCTATACTTACTTAGTTTATAGAAAAAACTTTCATTTTAAAGCCAAAGTGATGGGGACAATATACTGTCCAGTTACTTTAAATACTCCGACATATATATGTATATATTTGTTTGTGTGTACATGTGTGTGTGTGTGTGTTTAAATTCCCAATTCCCCTTAAAACCCTAGCACTACCACAGTCGTATTCTATTGACCAACAGCAGCAGCAGTAGGAAAAAAAAAGGACTTTATTCAGCATCAACAACAAAAATATTGCAGTTTCATTACTTTGGCTGGCTATAAAGTTAAGCTGTTGGAATTCCCTTTTGTTTCATTTCGTTTACTTTTCGTTTTTGTTGTTATAGATGTTACCGTTATTGTTGCAATAATTTTGCATTTACTGTTGCATACTGTTCTGCGCCATTGAGCTTTAAACGTTCTTTAGTTATTCCTACTGTTACAGGGCTGAATGCCAGTAAATTGCTCTATGTGTGTCACACACACACATACAGGGGGAGAGAGAGGGATACAAAATAAACCTGTGGTGTTCTTGTGTAGGTGTGTTTGCAAAATTTGTTGCAAAATTAATTTATAAATACAATTGACATTGAGCTGAAGTAAAAAGTACACACACATTCACTTTCCCTCATACACAAGCAAACGAAAAATGAATGACATTTATAAACACTTTTCAGTGTATACATGTATTTATTTATTGTGTGTGTGTGGGTGGGTGGGTGATCGAAAAAAAGGGAAAGAGAAATGAGAGTAATTTAAAAGTCTAGGCGAATATACATATAGTCGCGCATACAAATACTTACAAATAAGCGTACAAGTTTATGTACAATTTAATGCCAAAGAAAGGAATTTGCTTAGCAAGTTTTTGCAGATTTTTAACACCCTATAGCATTCTAAATACGAGGGGAGTTTAGTCATTCTATGATTGTTAGTATTTGAGAGTTTGTTTTACAAAAACAGCGCGTTTGTGTCTAGATAACATCGGTGTTATCAAAAAGCTAATCAAAGTAAAAGAGCCTCTTTTAGACGTAGAATGTTATCGTATAATCCTAGAGAATAGAGTTAGTGGCCTAATCATCTCTCTTGTAAAATCATCGATTTTGTTTTATACAAAACCAAATTCTTGCATTTTGGACAAAAAAAGTCAGTAATCATCGCACGGTACTTTAATCCGTTAATTGTAACATTGTAATTTTCATCATTTATGAAGAAATGCGGTCCAAATCGCACCAAACATTACATCTTGCAGGATACATTGGCAGCTGTTGAACTATCTCTGATTGCCTTCACAACAAATACAGAACTTCTTTGTCACTAAAGATAATTTTTCTAATTTGAACGCTTCTTGCACAGCACGAATTTTGATAACAAACCTCATCATTGGCATTTCTATTCAAGGTGAAGTGGCAAACCTTGCTGAGCATTTAAGCCACTGCCACATGCCAAACAAAAAAAATAAAAAAAACAACCTTTTATTAGCAATTATTGCATGTACAAGTTAATGTCGATTAGGACAACATATGGCATAACTATCATATATGGTTTGTGTCTTTAATATCATATATGGTATTTTGGAGGGTAAACATCTGTCATTATAATTCAGTATTCGATAGAAGCCAAAGTGTAAACACACATTTGCTTAAATTTAGAATTTGGTGCCTAAAAAAGATGTTTTGCGGAGAAGTCTGATAACCTTCATTAATTTGAAAAACCGTCTGCTCTAAGTTATCGATTGTTGGTAGAAGGTTATAGTAAACAAGCACCTACTTAAAAAACTTGTAAACGATGGTTTCCGCAATTTAAAAGTGATGATTTAGACACAGAAGACAAGGAGAAGCCTGGTCAGCCGAAAAAATTTGAAGATGAGGAATTGGAGGTCAAACGCAAAAAAACTTGCATTATTATTGGGAGTCACACAGCAAGCCATTTCCCTACGTTTAAAAGCATTGGGATTCATTCAAAAGCAAGAAAATTGGGTCCCATATGAATTGAAGCCGAAAGAGGTTGAAAAGCGGTTTTGCATGTCCGGCATGCTTGAACGCTGCTAAAAGAAGTCATTTTTGCATCGCATTGTTACAGGTAATGAAAAATTGATACATTACGATAACCACAAGCACAAAAAAGTCATATGTAAAGCCCGGCTAATCAGCCAAATCAATGCCGATGCCGAATATTCATGACCCTAAGCTCTGTTTTTGGTGGGTTCAAAAGGGTGTTTTGTACTGAACACAATTGATTCCTTTGAAGAGAGCAATCAACGAAAAACGACCAGAATATTCGACCAGACGCGAGGCCATAATCATCCATTATGACAACGCCTGGCCACATGTTGTAACACCGGTCAAAAACTATTTGGAAAACATTAGATGGGCCTTATAGCCCAGACCTTGCCCCTTTTGACTACCATTTGTTTCGATCGATGCATCACGCCATTACTGGAATACGCTTCACTTCAGATCAGGGTATCAGAAATTGGCTTGATTCATTCTTTACCTCAAAACGGGAGCAGTTCTTTTGGCACGGAATCCATGTGCTACCAGAAAGTTAGAAAAAAGTAGTGGCTAACGATGGGCAATACTTTCAATAATGTATCAAATCATTTTGTTATTACCCAGTAAAAACATAAGAAGAATAGAAATTTTCTTGACCGAACAAAAAGTACAATTTTACAGACAAATTGTGTATGAAGCCACAGTCAACTATTACACACAATATGTGTAATTATATATAAAGTGGCAACGCTATGTAATAAAGGCCTCTCCTATTGTACATTGTCCTTGAGCTAAAAAATTAAACTAAAGACGTTATTACATCATTATTCGCTGTGTTTAGACAGCCACTGCAAAGACTTTATGCACAAATTATTTCAGAATTGACTGATTTCCCATTTCCAAAAGAAAAATTTATTCAAATAAGTAACAAATAAATTATTTAATTTATTTCACCTACTGTAGGGTACACAAATTAAAATCTAACATAATCCACTCAAATTCACATAAAATAATCAGCAGTCACATCAACATCATCATCAACAACAACAACATCATTGCCACTGTCAATTCTGTGCAATAGATCCAAGAGATTTGGGTTTGTGTTGTGTTGTGTGTGTACCAGGTAACCATGTACTCATATATGTCCTCATATAAAAATGTACAAATATTTACAGAAATACTCATAGAAATTGTAAACATTCCATTGAGATCAAATTAAAATATAAAATAAAATTGAAAAGAAACGTAAAGAAAATGTGGTGCACACAACTGCTACTAAGAGAACATCACATCAAGCGGATAGACGAAAGGGAGAAGCAGCAACAACTGCAGTACCTCATAGAAACAGTTGCTGTAATAGGCAAAATACTGCAGTTTCAGTTGTTCAGTTTTCAAAATCATAGACTCCTACTCATGATATATGCCAGAGAAGAAAAGACATCGAACGACCGATATGTATGAGACTTTTTCTATAAATTACCGCACTGTCACCATAACAATTTTACAATTGTCTGATTGGCACTTACGAATATTTGTTACATGTTGTGTAGAAGTGTTGCCACTTAAGCTGTTAACAATTCGTTGGAAAAAGAGAAAACGTGGCAGCAATAGCAATACACAACTTCTACTAAAGTCGCCTCTTTTCTTTGGGTGTCAATTTTTCCTCTTAAGCTTACGAGCGGAAAAATTAAGCCTTTTATTACTGAACAAAAAACTGATCCTACTTATTTTACCAACCTCTATTGCAGGACACTGAGATCCATGGGATCCATTGTGCCACTTCCAGTCTATAGTTTGTTCAGAAGATCTGCCATCTTCCTAATAAACACCAACAGATCTGAAACCATAATGGTGGATATGTTTCCCAATGTGACCTTATTTCTCCCCAAACACTTTCATCTAATCGCATCAAGAACCACATATTCACACAATATATATTCCGCTGTATCTGATCCCTGTGAATACGCATACATAATACACATAATTTCCATAACATTCCATGAAGGAACATGGGGGACTTCTCTCAGTCAATGAGCTGCACCCGATTCTATTTTTAGACTCATTGAAAGGAGTCCAAGCAGCATATACACTTACAGAAGTTGTCAATAATAGTAATACTCACAACCAGTTACTAGCTAATGTTATGAGGTGATACCGGTGTTGAAAAAACTTTTTTATTTTTTTTTTTTCAGATGGTCTGGCCTGGTATTAAACTTACCGAACATACCACAGCTGCGCACTGTAAATATAGTCCACAAAAATCCACATGTTTGACCGCTATCCTCTAAAGATGCGCCCTAAGTTCACAATGACCCGACAGATATTCCGTTAGAAATTTCAAGTCCGCCTGCCACACCTTAGAACCTTAGAGCGACGACGATATTGCTCACTAATAACAGCCCTAGAGTGTGTTGAGCATTTCAGTGTTCTCAGCATCTGGCAATTTCCCAATTCTTGATTGGATTGAGGATGGTAGTACGTAGTGCTGCATAGTAAGGTTGCGGACCGATAAAAAGAGTTGAAGAATTAATATTGACTGAGACTTCTTTAATACCCGTGAATAATTTAACAAATAGCTATAGTCAGTCGCAGATTTGAATCATACGCGGGTAGAACCGGATTTCTTTAGGGCTCAGTCCTAATCCCACTACTGAGAGATATTATATTTTTAGAATGCAAATTCTGAGGGAAGCAACATCTGTAGGCTTTGTAGAAGATATTGCAGTTCCAGACATCTGTACAAAGTGCATATATGTTTATGCGAACGAATCAACTAGAGCTTCCAAGAATGGGTTATGACAACGAATATCGGGCAGAAAACTGGAACCAACAAATCTGGTACTTAAAAAAAGCAGGAAAAAGAAAGAAAGTTAAATGATCAGAGGTTTCATCATCATATTCCTTAAGGTAGCCGGAAATAATGGATAATAGCCTTGTGCAAGAATAATACCTACTAGAGGTGGACCAAGCCATTTACTATTACCTAGAACTTGTAATGCAGTCCTGCTCTATACCGTACAAAGTTGGAAAACTGCAGCCAATATGAGCCGTTCCGATGAGGTAGGTAACACAAGAGGTCATGGATGCAATTCGAGGTCAGCAGATCTGACATTATTCGATACCGTCATCACCTCATTACATTAGCCAGCGACTGGAGTACTACTGTGCAAAAAATTCTCTAACAAATGCATATGCCGCTCAGAGCTGGCTTTAAACTGTAGGTTCCTTTCAATGAGGCTAAAAATATAATAGGCTGGAAGTCATTGAATGCGAAAAATCCTCTTTGTTTCAATTAGGATATTAAGGAAATTATATATGTAAGCAGGTATGCACGTACTTATTACAACGACCAAAACACGCAAACCTTTCTATAAACTGAAGATGTGTGCAGTGGCTTTAGAAGCATTATTGCCGTATTTGTCATCATATTGCTCTCAGCTAAGGAATTAACCAGTGTTCATAACAATTTAAAAAAGAAACTCTGGTGCATAAAGAAGGGACATAGTAGGTCACTCAATAAGTCTGTAGGACAAGTAAAAAAAAAAACAACATTTTGACAAAACTCGATTTTACTACTCTACTAACTTTCATCATTGGACTTAAATTTCTTTCCAGCAAGCATTCTCTTGAGATCCGAAAACAGGAAAAAAATCGCTGGGGGGCTAAATCTGAAGAATACGGTGGGTGGGTTAGGATTCGAAGCACAATTCATTCAATTTTGCCATCGTTTTCAGCGATTTGTTTCACGATTTGTGAGTTCACGCGGCAAACACTTGGTACAGAGCTTTCGCATACCCAAATGTGTTTATAAAATGGTAAAAACACTACCATATGACATCTTTACAATGTCAGCTAGCGTGTGCATGTTCAATTTGCGATGATTCATAACCTATTTGGGGATTTTTTTGATGTTTTATGGAATAACAGCCTCGTTTGGGCGTCCACTGCGCTCTGCATCATTTGCGCTGGTATGACCACGTTTAAATTCAGCAAGCCACGTCTCTACCATTTGTCTCGATGGAGCAGAGTTCGAATAATTTTTGTTAAGCCATTGTTTGGCTTCTAATGCTTTATCAAAACTCGAACTTCACTTTTTTCCATTGTTTTTTTTTTTGCAATAAAAAAAGTTGCTTCGCACCAAATGCTATAACTCACAAATAAATAGTCAGATTTCTGTCAGATTTATACACGTATCGTCTGAAGTTTAGTACTAAATAAAAATTATATGGCCGAAATTCTAGTAACGCCATATATGTGTCATCCCACGGAGTTATTGAGTGATCTGTTATGCATGTCAGACTTGGAAAAAACAAACGTTATTGGAGTGAAAAGAAAGATGGATAAATCTGCCAAAAGGCCGTGGTTTCTACAACTAATTCCAATATTGAAAGTCATGTTGGAAGCAAAAGAAAGTTGGACCGCTGTAAATATGTTTCTGTGCTAAAAAAGTAAAGCAGAGGACATTAGGATAACAGAGAGAGATACAACAGCTGACGCTCTCCTTTAAGTAGTAACTGTGTATGTCAGAGTACGTAAACATAATTTGAAAATTGTACACGTTTCTTGAGTGTGAACAAATGAAATCTTTAAAAGATTATACTCCAGCAGTGTTTTAAAAAAAAGTAGTATATCATAGGTGAGTTTACTCTTAAAACATGCCTACAAGATCGATGACTCACACCAGAAAGCTTGTTGAGACTTCAAAATCACCTGAAAATGATACTTCTTATTGGATTTCGAAAACCAACAAAACGAAAGGTGATATTGGTACGCCACTTAAATTCTCTATTCATCAGGTGTGTCAATCTCGCTGGAAAGTCCAATTAGAAATAATTGGATATATTTTCGCTTTCAAAAGTGTGCCTAATCAATATACATACATAGCCTAACAGCATATTTAATTAAAAGACTGAAGACTGAGATACCGACTGTAGGCTGAACTTACGTTTAACTTTCTATCATATTTTCCATATATCAGTCTTTAGTACTGTCAATTATGTTACTATGTAAGTATATTTCATTAAATTACAATAATAAATTAAAAATGTAAATTGTGCGTTATAAGTAATTGAATTTTAAAATGAAAAGCAATTATTAATTGGCATTTTTTAATAACCAATTACATAAAATAATGCTAAATTTATTAATTTTTAATTGGTATTTTTCCATTAATGTAATCATTAATTAGCTTTTATGAGTTACTTGTTAAAGTAATTAGTAATTTTAAAAGTAATTCCTGGTACCTTAGTATCAGTTTTAATTACATTTGAAAGTATAAATGTAATGCGTCATTGAAAAATCATTAATTGAAAATTATGTCTAATTGGTAATTTGAAATCTCAATCAATAATTATATGTAATTGTTAACTAAGAATTATCTACGAATTGTAATTATATATGTGGTAGCCAATTAGTAGTAACAATTAATAGATAATTAGTAATATTTTCAATTCCTAATTCCACGTAGTTGTTTTTTGGACTTTTAGTTATTTATAAAATATCATTGCTAACCTCCAAGTTTAGCATGTATGAGTATTAGATGGCCACCCCAATTTTCAGCACTTACAATAATCATCTTCTACACAATTTACTCGTAAGTCTGGTATTTCTAATATTGCTTGTTTAACTAATTTGAATGCCTGCGAGTACAAAGTGCATACGCCTTGTATATGGGCAAGTGTGAAGAATGAAGAGAATTCGGTAAAAGAGAAAAAGTCAATTTGTTGCCAAATGTTTGTGTGCTCCCATATGTGATGTATGTATCTGTTAGTGTGGGTTTATTTATAGTATTTGTGTAAATGAGTGAATGAACCTTTTTGTATAATAACAGTGTATGTACGTACACACAGTGTAGTACACACTCATAAACTTATGTAGACAGTACAATTTATGTCAAGATATTATGTATGTCACAGGTTGTTGTAGTGTTAGTGTTATTGGTGTTGTTATCATAAATTTTTTTTTCTCGCCTCACACCCTCTTTAATTTAAAGTAGTAATAGTAGATGTAGTCATCACTGTTGCTCTTGTTATTATAGTTGATGTTGTTGTTGTTGCTGTTGGCATTTTTGCAGAGAGTTGGTTAATACGGGTTGCATGCAGGAGTGCCAGAAGACTGTGATTAAAAATCGGCATATTTGAAATAAAAAATCGGCATTATCGGCACTTGGAGATAAAAATATCGTCAAAAAATCGGCAAATTAAAATTTGCCATTTTAAGGACGATAATCATATTTTTTTAACAAAAACTTACAAAACAGAACATTAACTAATGTTGATCAAACGTAAACCAATATAAAAATAAAAAAATTAAAAAAAAAAACATAAGATAAACGTTACACAAAAAAACTGCATTTTATTGTTAGTACAATGATCACATTTCTCTTCGAGATGAAACTGTAAAGTAAAGTGCAGAGAAAATGAGTACAATCGAGCAAACAATATCAAATTTTATCATGATAATAATCCCAAACACATGTCACAGAGTTTTCGTGGATCCGTTACCATTCAAAATTTTAGAAAATCCGCGCGGAATCCAGAACTTTATGTAACTGAAAATTTGTGAAATAAATTGGCTAGGGAGCCCATCAAAAAATAAATAAATAAATAAATAATAATAATAAAAAAATAAAAAAGATCGACTTCCTTGTTCAGCTTCAAGCGGGGTTGGCAAGAACCTGGGTTAAAAAAATAAGAAATAAATAAAAACACAGCCCATCGGGAAATTCTTCAATATCTTTTTATTTGTTCGTACAAATACTAGATTTATTATTTATAACGAATTTTGCACTTTTGACAGAACATAGAGGGCCTCATGTACTACGAGCTGCTTAAACCACGGTACACACTGCAATTTTTCGTTTGAGCTGTAAGTTATGAAAAAAATGGCCGAAATATGAGGATATACATGATAAAGTTATTAACTTGTGTGAAAACGCTGGACATCACGTCGCAAAAGTTGCTAAAAAATTTCAGAAAAGATCAAATGCGATATCATGTCGCGCCCGCCCTATTCTCCGTACATTGCTTCTTCTTCTACTTACTGTTCCGACGTATACAACATGATATGGCAGGTTACCGCTTTACTTTTTTCGAAGAAATTTAAAATTGGCTTCATAATTGGATCGCCTCAAAAGGCGAGGTGTTTTTCTCGAGACGAGGTTCGAAAATTACCTAAGAGGTGGGCAGAAGTTATTAGTTATAAAGGAAAATATTTTGATTTACTTGTTAATTCGTTAACTATTAAAATAAAATAATTTTTTGAGCTAAAAGAATAAAGAACCGAATTAATTTGTACTCCTAATAGATAAATTACACGGTGAGACAAAAAAAAAATGGCAGAAAATGGATCTGTTTTTGAAAATTTCGAAACATCTCCAAAATATCGAGTTACGGGTAAAAAACCGCTTTTTAGGACCTTCAGACACTTATAAGCTCATATATTAGCATATATAGCATATGTTTGCTGAATATTACCCGATTTTAAGTTTGTTATCGGATTTTGATTTTGATATATATGTCGTTTAAGTAGCCTTGAAGAATCATGGTGTATTTCTCAAGCAAACAGATTTTTCATTCAATTTTCTCCACATTTTTCAAGTTTATATGCGTTGTTGCGAAAATCATATTAACTTAGAAATAAAACGAGACTTACGGTTAAGAAATCCGTTGGAAATTGACGGAGTTATTAGGATATAGCTGAGTTATTAACAGTTGTCTCTATTTAGTATAACAAATATTTAAATGTACTCAAAAATTGTAAGTCTTAATAAAATAAATGAAGTTGCTGTGCATTTAGATTTTCTCGAAAAATTGGCATTCTTGGAGCAAAAATCGGAAATCGACAAATCGGCATTTTGATAATTTTAAGGCAAAAATCGGGAAAATGCCGATAATCGGCACATATGGCAGATCTGGTTGCATGTTTGTTAGCTTGTTTGTAGGAGAAAGAGCAAGGAAATAAAGATATTTATGTTTATTATACAAGTTATTTATTTACATGAATGGATGCAAGTGTGTGTATTAACATACTCACATATTTAGCCGTATAACTCTTCTTCCGTTTGTTCTTGTTATTGTTGTTGTTATTATTTTACTTTTCTACATTGCAGACTTTAATTGTGATATATGGCATTTAACTACATGCGTAGTTGCGTTTGTATATGAGAAATATAAAAATACAGTTTTTTTTTAGTAAAAGTTTAAGTTTTTTACCATTTCTTACTCTACTTCTCACTCTCTCTCTCTGTATATTAGTTTAGCCTTTGAAAATGCTGTGTGTGTGTGTTATTCTAAATTTGTTTAGTGTCTGTCTGTGTATTCATTTCCCTCGTTTTCATTCATTTCTTTGTACTTCGTATACGTATGTAAATACGTGTGTTAAGGGTGAACATTTTCTTTTTTACTTGCGTGTAAGTATCTCAGAAGATTCATTGTAGGCTTTTATTTAAATTGTTTTCATTTCACTTTTTCATTTTTATTTCCATTTTATTTTTAAACTCACATACATTAGATATAATTATTTTGGGTTTGTCAAAATGAAATGTATCCTGAGTACGTACACCGAAAAGAAGAAAAATAAACAATAATGTTTCACAGTAAAGCTTGTATTCTCAACCGTGCTCTGGCGCTTATCAGGTAAGAGAGGAGTAACAAAAAAGGGCTTAAATCCTTTTCAATGTAATTTAAAAACACAAAACAATAAATAACAATAAAACACAATTGTCTGAAATATTTTTTAATTTTCTTTTTAGTATCCCCTCTCTTTTCTTAAGTAGTTTCTTTTTTTGCATTGTTGCTAAACAACTTTAAACAATTTTGTATTTAAATTTGGACAATAAAAATTGTCTGGCAGAGCAGCTTAAGTTAAAATAAAATTTAATGTTAAAGGTTACTGGCTTTTAATTAAAAATTATTTTAAATTTAAAAATTAAAAAAACAATAGCCCATTTTCACAGTAAAAAAAAATTTTCTTTAGGCATTAAACACATAACCGACAGCAAGCAGCATGAAAGCAAGAAGCAAGTTGTTGTTGGCAACACTTACTGCTATGCTATCGACTTCATAAATATTTTGAAAGCAGCAGCAGCAATAAAATTAGATTTCATTGTCATCTCTTTTATTTGTCATAAAAATATACCAAAAGAAAAAAAATCGCCTTTTAAAATATTACTCAAAAATATAAAAATTAATTAAATTTTGTGTTTAAAATGTGTTTCTAATTATTAACATAAATGTTATTTAATACAATATTATATTATATATTATATATTATATTATTATTTATACTGTTGTATTCTGATATATAAAAAAAAACTATTTGTGCGTTTTTTATTTTAAATTTTATATTGTATTGGTATTAATAATTTATGTTTTGCTGCCTAATATAATAGAAAATACTTTATGATTAGCATCAGCAGCAAAGGTTGCTGTCTAGGCTTTTGCTGTGTGTGCTGCATTTAAAATAATTGTGTTCATATAAACGTATTTAATTTAATTTTACATTTTGCTGTCTGCTGCTTGCTGTCGGTTATGTGTTTAATGCTTTAAGAGAACAAAATTCGACTTTTTCCAAAAGACACAGACCACTTTGCGTATAAAACCAGCTGAAACTGTTTTTAACTCATTTAAAAAAGCACAGTTCAAATAAAGAATTTGTGAAAATTGTTTCGATCAGGAAAGATTTTCCTATTATTGATAAGTGTGAACGGGGGTTTCGATGAAAGAAAGCCTAAAATATATAAAAGAAAGTTTAATCATTTTGGCTTAAATCATTTTTTTTTCGCGTTATAATTCTTTTTCTTTTCTAACGCTACGTAGCCAAGAGTATATCTATCTCTCTGTGTGTTGACGATTGTTTACAATTTTGACCTTGTTGAGATCGCAAAAGAAATAATTTGCGAGGCTGAATCTGATCCAATGTTCTTTAAAAGGATCATTACTGAAGACGAGACGTGGGCTTATGAGTATGACACGCCAAAAAGACATCAGGCAAGTGAATGGCGAAGAAGTGCATCATAATTTTTTGCCAGAAGGACAGACAATAAACGAAGGGTATTATTTGGGCGTTATGAGATGTTTGGGTGAAGCATTTCGCCGAAAGAGCCCAGAAGAGCCAAAAATTAAATAAATCAAATCTGAACGATGGGGCCGGCACACGGGGGTTATTCCTGAACCTTTTTGATCAAGGTATTATTTTCAGGGTAGTATTTGTATATTTCGTTCTCCTGAGCATTAAAGTTAAGTCAAACTTTCAATACATTGTTACACTTTTGTGAAAAACTAGCGATCCCGTAGGTAATCATGGGTCGCCCAGAGTACATCTTTTTTATGAAAGTGCAAGTATTTTTGAACACTTTTTAAAGATACATACGAGTATAAGCATTTCAAAATTAATTGCATTAACTATCAATTACTATAATTGTTGTCAAAATTGATTGAAAAAATAATTTTAAATTCGTATACTCACTGACGTGCCATATTGAAAACTTGAAATTTTCAACGGTTTTTTTTTCTTCACCTCAATTTGACATGCGATAACCTCACTAATTACTAACTAGAATAGCAAAAAATTTAACTCATATAACTCAGAATAGCAAAAGATGTATATCTTTGGGAAGTCACAAATGTTTTGCATCAAATTATGGTTTTCTTTTCTTATTTTATTATGTTTGTTTTGAATTTAATCGTGTAACTTCATATTTTACTTTATTTATGGTTAAGGGCCCTGTGAGGTAATGACTTTAGCTATCATGGATTGCCTTACGTCTGTTAATGAATTTGGTGGCCACAGCAGGGTTACACTATGTTAGGTACCGGCTGATTGTTTTACGAACAGGGGAACAGTTCCTTGGTGTCACTGTGGGGTACCCCAGGAGGATAATCGACTACTAAGTCGACGGGAGCGAACTGACGTGCTTATTTACCGATCATTATAGTCTTAGATACTATTAGTATATCTTAGTAAATGTTTCTACTGATTGGTATAGGATTTGCAAGGTGTATGCTGAGATATCTAAACATTTACTGACAAACCTAAATTTGAATGTTAGGCATTACGTTAACATCTGTTTAGGGTTCACACATAAGTGACATACCTAAATAAAAGCGTTGAAATTGTGTCACGAACAACAAAAACAACACTAACTTGAAGTTAAAAAGTTACTCAAACGGCAGGTTTGACGCGAAAACAGCTAAAATGGCACTACTTTTTTTCTTCGTAGCCAACTTTTTCTAATGTGTTGTCAAAATAAAATTTTCCAACTGCAAAATGATGACGCCACGCTATTATGGTTTGAGAATTTTTGACAGCTAGACAACGCTTAGCGCTGTGATTTAGGTTTGGCCGCTACTTTGCTACACTTTAATTATTATTTAAAAAAAGGTGTTCTTCTGTTCTTACAATAGTGGCGCAATTAAATTTTATAATTTTTTGTACAAACACTTACAATTAACGATTATTCAACGATTTCTCTATGGAAATAAACGACCCACATATTTACACATCGAGAGAAAAGCATACATATTTTTTAAGAAAATACTTTTAAAGGATGCATTGCCTTCTCTCTGAAGCTCGTATATGTACGTGGGTGTAAGACTGCATTCTGCCACGCAAAATATATGCATTACACTTTAAACATTACACAGTGTAATCATTACGAAGGGTAATGCGTATATATGTACATACATGGACTTGCACTTACACACTCATTACTAATCAAGCTAAAATAATACAGTTATAAATATTCATACAAATGAGGGCTTGTAAACCAAAACGTATTCGTATGTGTTATTGTAGGTACGTGGGTGTATGGGTGTGTGTATGCATATTTTATAACTGCCCTCATAAATGCACAATTTCAGTTTTTAAGTGCAACTCATCTACGTGTAACGAACACCAGGTCCTATACTAGGTCAGAACACATATGTTAAGGAAAGCATATGAATGAAAGGCAAATATTTACATGTAGAAGAAGAAGAAGCAGCAACAGCAAAAGAAAAAAAATCTGACGTGTATATATACATAAGAAATTTATCACACTTGTATGAAATGGCAAAGTGCGAATAAAGATTCTTACACTTTCACTAACACATGAATCAATTTTTTTTAGCGTTGGGATTTTTCTTTTTTCATTTCGTTTTTGTTTTTAAATAAATTTAAAATATTTTAAAATGAAAATTGTTCATTACTTACAATATCGTCCAAGTTGTTAGTCGTCGGTTCCTTCATACCATGACGCAACTAAGGGAGCTCTGAAAAGAAATATAAAAAAAGTGGAAAAATAAGTTGAAATAAAAATGTGTAGAAAATTTAAAATGGAAATTAGTTTCGTTTTGTTTTCTTTTTATTTTATTTACAAACATACATATGTATTTATTTTAGTATTTATGTATGTATGTATATGCTCGTAATATGTACGAACAATATTTAGTTTGATTGTATTCCACTATTTGTTTTTTTTTTGCTTGTATCAGATTGTATTCTTATTTAAATGGAAAATTAGTTATGCCCTGTTTTTTATTTACTTTTTTTGTAGTTGTAAAAATTAAAGCACAATTTTATACAGAGTTATACCCAGCAAGCGTTTATAATGAAGCTGAAAAACTACAATACTTTGCTTATTTTTCACATTCTGTGTTAGTTAGTTTACTAAACTATTAGACATTCTGACAAGAACTTTTTTAACAGGTTTTTATTGGCGTAACATAATAATTCTGATATTTTACTTGGTGACATATCAGCAGCAAAAGCTTAGGCGTTTTGTAAAAATGACTTTATTTTCGTTTGAAAAACGCATTCAGATACAAAAAGTCTGTTAAATCTGTTTAAGCTGCATATTGTAAGATTCGTGAACAAAATCGCTATTAAAAATTCGATTCATAAATTTGAGTCGACTGGACAGCTACTTAACATGACGACAACAACATACGCGCGCCCGGGTCTTTCAAATGAAAATATTGCAGCCTCATGCTATAAACAAATCCAAGGCTACCAACCAAGCTGTAAAAGATAGAATACATGTGTGCATATGAGAATAATTATTTCAGCGGCAACACGGCTACCGATCACAAGACTACCGTTGTGTAGCCTGTAGCCTGTAGCCAACCATCATATCATAATTTATATTTTTCTTGGCGACAACAAACAGCTTAAAAACGCAATACATGAAATATATTGTTACGAAAATTAAAATGTTAAAGACAAAATTCACTACGTCAGAGCTTATTATGAGCTTTCAGCTAAAAAATGTATTGGTTTGTGTCAAGGCTTAAAAAAAACTTCTAAAATTATCTGCACTAATTAAGAGTGCTGCCAAGTGCATGAATCGGTTACTTTTTGTGTTATTTTAGAACATTTGAATTAACGGCGCAAAATCGAAGATTCATGTCCATACTAGAATATTCTAAACTAAGATGAAATACTATAAAAGCGGAGAAATGCGGCTGGTGAGTTAGTTAGTTTTGAATTGGCTGTCAAGAAGTAAAGTCTATGTAAGGCGCAAATAAAAAGTGTTGTAAAAGTGAATTTGGTGTATTTAGACATAATGTATTAAAGTACAGTGGAATTAATAAAAAGTGACAGATTGTACAACAACTAAAATAAAATAGAGTTTTATTTTATTTTAACGCAATATAAACGAACTCAAACATTTAAAAAAAGTTAAAACGTAACAATATACATTAAAAACGGGAAAAAAATTATGTGCCACCACTGAAAAGGAGAAATCATATGTTAATTTGTTTACATTTATTTTGTAGCTGTAATTTTTGAAATAATTAAGTAGCTGGTTACTTGACTACTTTTGTAGCCAGCGTCTTTTGTAGTCGTGTGGTCGATCGTCGGTAGACTTGAAAATATTTATAGCATCGAGCTGCATAATTTCAAAAAATCTACTTTTGATAATTCCTCGACATTTTAAACAATTGTTAATATCCAATAATTTTGAAAAAGGATATTTCTTAGCGCGGAAGTGGAGTATGAATTAAAGCCGTACGAGCAATAATTTTGCTTGTATTTAATAATCTTTTGAAAAAGAAAGATCTTTTTTAAAAATTGGTATAATTCAAGGCATTATAGGCTTGGTAAGCCCTTTACTGTTCAGTCGTTTATCTATCATGCTAAACCGAAGTCAATACACCTTCAACTTCTGATCCCAAGTTCCGACCAATAGCAATGCTTTCCTCAGTTTGTTGCCATTCTATAAGATATTTATAGCCAACAAGTTTAGTTTAAGATCGGTTGCTTTCGATAACTTACTACTGGTTACGTGTCAGTTTTGCTCTGCAAGGGATAGGTTCAGACCATTAATTGAATTGGTAAAAGTAATAAAAATAATAAAAAAAATAACAGAATACCACATAGTGTGTCAGCTTAAGATGATTTATGCTGTCATTAGTCACTTCTCTCCATTAATATTAAGCCTTATCTGCAACCTCACTATACAAGCGTTTAAAGACGGGATCACCTCTAACGCGTTCGTGTAAAATCGGAGTTTGTATAGTTTATAATTTTTCGTATTTAACTTCTCTCTTTTACTCTAATCTTTAATAAAGGGTGGGCTAATTTGAGGTTAGGAAGTAAATTGGCTTAAAAACAAATTTGTTTGTCAATTTCAATTTTAATTCAATATAAAATAAAAATATGGGAATTAATAATGGAATATGATGTCGGACAAATGTCCACCTCCAGCACGTCGGCAGACGTCTGCTCTTTTCACAAAATTATAAACCACATTTACGAAAGTTTCGCTTATCTCGTCAATGCAGCGCCGAATTTCATCTTTCAGAGTGTCAGTTGTTTGTGATTTGTTCACGTAAGCTCGGTCTGTCAAATGGCCCCAGAGAAAATAGTCCAGTGGTGTTAAATTGCAACAATGAGGCGGCCTATTAACATCGCCAAATCGAGAAATTACGCGACCAGGAAATTTCTCATACAATAACTAAATTGTTTGGCTGGCTGTATGGCTTGTAGCGCCGTCCTGCTGAAACCAAAGGTCAACAATAGCCAAAAGTGGCCACAAAAAATTGGTTATCATTGTTCGGTAGCACAAAGAATTCACAATGATGGCATTTCCTTGCTCATTTTCGAAAAAATAAAGGCCGATGATGCCGCCTAACCACAAACCGCATATGCGACAATTTTGTTTGTTTATATAACCGCCTAATTGAAAATAGGCTTCATCACTAAAGGTGATTTTGTCGAAAAATGCGTTGTTTTCGTCGGCTGGCTTTAATACTGGAACAAGTTGAATTTTATAAGCATGGATATGAAGATCTTTATGCAAAATGTTGCGCAAAACTCCTCCGGTGATGCCTAATTAATGCGAACGTCGACGAGTTGATGTTCCAGGCTTATTCTCAATACTTTGCTGTAGAGCGGCTATGTTTGCACAATTTCGTGAGCCTCGAATTTGGCGATTAAATTACGCACAGCGGTCTCAGAAGGATCCTGATGACGAGAAAAAGCTTACTTACTGCTTGAAGCTTAATAAGTGATACAGTAAAATTTTCACCATTAAAATTTTCACAATTAAA
Organism: Wohlfahrtia magnifica; assembly: GCA_023159175.1. NCBI lineage: Eukaryota > Metazoa > Arthropoda > Insecta > Diptera > Sarcophagidae > Wohlfahrtia > Wohlfahrtia magnifica. The sequence goes on from JAKWBJ010000484.1 coordinate 5,372,795, forward strand.
ATTCTTTGTTTGCGACTGTAACGTTCCATAGCTCAAATTTCCCAATCTTTTTACTATATAAGTGTCATAGGTTACAGGTTAATTCTTAACATTTCATCATTTGACAGCCAATTTGTTTCCTAACCTCAAATTTGCCCACCCTGTATAAGTATTACACAAAAATGTTTGCTGGGTACACACCACGCCTAACTCTGATACACCCACTCTCATACACAGTATCGTGTTGTGTTTAAATAAACACTTTAAATATTTGCTAAAGAGCTAAACACATATTCAACACAAGTACAGAAGTACATTCCGATAAACATGCGAACAACAGCAAATTTTTTTACAGTGGGGCAAACTAAAGAATATTATAAAATAAATTTAACTGATCTCGTTGGCAAGCAGTATAAATAAATTGATTGGATTAAATTCTGCTATTTAAACAAAAATAAATCGACAAAATTTTAACAGAGTTCATAAGTATTTTGACTTCGTAATCAAATTTACGATTTTAAATAGTCCTTTGCCGTTATGCTAATTTTAATTTTTTTATTTTTATTTCCCTATCAAATGCGGAAAAGAACAATAATTCTTTCAGTAGGCAATATGTAGCCCCAAATCCGTACAAGACTTAAACTTAAAATAATCAATTCTGATATATCTTGTCATACACTAGTTCGGCATTAACTGACTATATTTAGTTGGGAAAAAAATGATATCACATTAAAAATTTCCGTTTTTGCCTCTCGAGCGCGCCTTAACTATCAATAGCTGCTTATCAACCTTCAAAATTGGCTATAGCACGAACAATGCTAGAAAAATCAACGTTGCAGTTCCTTTTATGACAAGCCATGTCTTGCAACAAGATCTATAATTTATAAACCAGAGTTTTTAAATCGGGACTACAAGAGGGCCATTTTTCTGAGTAAATGATAGCCAATTATTTTAAAGCCAGGTTTGTGTCGTTAATAAGCTAGCACTGCGTCCTAATGGGAAGATCACAGCTGGTTAAAAACAAAATTTGGCTAAGTAGCTTTATCTTTATCATTCTCCGAACCGAAATTTTTTAGAAAAAAAGAGAACTCAAGATCGACGAAAATATCAGTTTTTAACTTGACATACATACAAGTCAACCCTACGTATGAAAGTGAATCGTGAATCTGGAAAAAAAGTAGCATACAAGCTTCAAGAATGAAATATGTTCGACGTATAGCAGGAAAAACGAGTATGCCATACGATCAAATCTATCCATGGAACCAAAAAATTATAAGATAGAAAGGAATGAATTAATTTTGTTACAAAATCATGTTGGGCACCCCTGAATGTATTACATTGCTAAAAAAAAGTGACCAAAGCCGCAAAAATAACTATACGTGCTGTTTACAAATGTCTAAATCGACAACAACAGACAATAATTAAGCAGCAAAGAAAACAATTAACATACAATAACAAACAACAACAAATACCAAGAGCTGAAATAAGGAGATGTTTACATTCGCATGGCTACATATCAACTAAAGACAAAAGAAAAAGAAGAGAAAGAAATGGAATTTATCTGAAATATCGAGAGGTTCGAGAGCTTCCGAAGTGTTATTTACTCAGCCATATAAAAAGTACATTGATGCGAACAACATTCAGTTTATTTGGTGTAAACTCAGCAAACGTGTTATTGGTTTGAACTCAGTGTTAAGAGAGTTTAGTGTGGTTAATCTCTGGTTGAAGAGGTTGTGATCGAACCTAAGTTGTAACAACGATCTGGTTAGAAGATCTTTAAATAGAAAAATCTGTCGAGTAATTGTTGTTGTTTACAAAGTTGCAAACGGAAAGAGTAATTAAGGATAGAACTTGTTATTGCTTGTATAAAGATTACAAGCAGTGGTGTGCACCACCGCTGTGTAAATAAAGGATTTTAATTAAAAATTAAACACAAGATTTATTTAATTTTAACTACAATCTATGAACCCATAAATACACGTTTAAGCTCTTGAGATCAGACCGGATGCCAGAAGAGTCCGTGGAAGAAGATGAGTATCATGGCACGATGCCGTCTAAAAAAGCCTAGTAGAACGCAATAAAGAACACCAACAACAACCGTTCAAAATCGAGTAGAATGGCGAAGACTGCAAAAAAATCTCTACACTGAAAGGTATACATAGGTCTGGAATAATTAAGTGAGGCTTTATACAGGTTTTTGGAAACCTTTGGCTGCTTTTTTGACAAAGAGACAGCCCATCAAACTATGACTGCAGCTGAATGTTGATCCTTTTCAAACCGAGGTTAGATGCTTGTTCATACACCCTAAAGATTTTTCTATACAAGTTTTCAACGTACTTCACAAAACGACGTTTGGTTTTTTAGTCGTATTTTTTCTTATTCTTTTTTAAATCTATAACTCTCAACTTGTTTTTAATAATTCGAGCTATAGACTTTTACATTTTATTCATCTCACGGATCTATTTTTAGAAAAAATTTCGTTGAATTTTTGATTTAATTTTTTTAATGGGTTGCTGTGTTAGAACTGTAATGGGCGTTAATTTTAAGACGATCATATAACCAATTTAGAGCGGCCTAAGCGTTCAGAACATATCTCCTTTTTTTGTATCACACTTATGTGGTGAGGGCGGCGGCAAAGGTTTTCGCCATAGGATCGGAGGAACAACTTTGGATGTATGCTTTGCCAGGAGATGCAGGGTTGAATTCCAAGACCGGAATTGTTTTTCTCATGAGACTTGTTCGGAGTGAGTTTGATCTGACCTGATATACTAATGGCTGCAAAATAATTGACTGTGTCATGGCCATTGCTATATGTGCGGAGATCAATCTGGATAGTGGGCTTAAGGGTAAGACCATTAATGTTGTTACGTTTTAACCTTTTTAAAACTTTGAGTCCTTTTTAATTGCATCAAAATAAAATAAACACCACGTTGTTTTACAGTTTTTATTTTCTCAATTTTACGGTATATAATTATAGCAATACAGTCTACAACTTATTTATCTTGCACTTAATATTTGCTTGTATACAAATTATTCAACACTTTTATTTACGCCTAAACACGACTTACTTTATGACTGCAAAATGTTAACTATATTGACGTTGGCAAAGCAGCCTCCTTACCTACCTAACTGCCTACTGCTCTCACATCATCTATTTGATGTCCGTTAATTTTAAACATGTAAGATTGTATTACCCAAAGATCGAATTGGCAATGCCGTCAAATACACAAATCAGTGTAACACATTTACAACATTGACACAAATCATTATACCAAAATCCCACAATACAGTCCCTGATGTAATGTATTTTCTTTTTAGGCATTTTGCATAGTGCCTGCTGGTATTCATTAGGAATGCAGTAGATCTGCAAAAGAAACTATAGACCAGAAGGAGCACAATAGAACGCATGAGTCTCAGTGTCCTGTAAAAGTGACTGCTCAGAATGATGATTATAAAAAGCGCTGTAACAGTAATACGGTTCTCATTATCTGACTACATCATAGTGACAGTTGATATACATATCACAATAGAAGAATATGTTAAATTCTACTATTATATGGGTATGTTCAATGTTATAACAGTATTTATGTCGCTATGAGTTTGTAATCAACACCACTGTATGTGATGGGATTGTAGTGTGTTTTTCCTGATAGTTGTAATACCCTAAAGTGGGCCGACTTCTTTTTTAACTAATTTTAGATGAGAATGGTTTATGTCAATTATACCGTCTGTCCGTCTTAATAAAAATTGACAATGAGAAAAGGATACAGCGTAAGGTGTCTGATATGGTATCATAATCATATCGGAGGAGAGGATCATATAGTCGGTGTACACTAAACAACAGTTTTTTTTTTAAATCCTTCCTAAGAATTGGGTTTATATTTCTGCTTAAGAAATTGACAGAAAAAACAAACATTGGGGTTTTAAAAGCGTTCTAAATGCTGGATTATTTTTGTCATTTCACTCAACACATTCAAGCCACAGACAATACGTTTTTACCCCTATAAAAAGGAAATTTTTATAAAAAGAAAAATTACCAAAAAAAAAAAAAAAAAAAAACGGAACTAAACTTAGAAAACTTTGTGTCGTGAGGAGTAAGAGTATTTGGCCAAAATCTAATTGTATTGTTTGTCGAGTGTTTAAATATGTAAATTCTTAACAAGATAAAGAAGAATAAAAATTCTTCAAGTCCTTTCTTTTACGAAAACTAAGTGTATAATATCTATACTCTCTACTAAAGTGGTTCCTTATCGTTTTAAAGCATTTCCTTTGTTTTTGGTCTGGACTTTATGCAACGAATTTTTGCTTAAAAAAGTAATGTTTTTGTGTGTTTTTAAAACTTTTATTTTAAGATTGTGGGTTATTTCCTTTAAAATAAACAATAGAATTATTTCTATATAAATATTTATATACAGATATGTGTATGTAAGTATGTATGTATGTACATATGTATGGACATACCACACAAAGGGTATTTAAGAAATGACATTTAAATATTATTTTCTTATTTTGTTTCATTTTTTTTTCGTTTTTCTTAGAAGTTCAATGCCAAATGGATATCATTTCTTTCTTTCTGTGTATAAATTTTATTTGGATGACTGCCTAACTACTTGATAATGACGTTGACGGTGATAAAGATGACGATGCTGGCTAAACTTTACTCTGGCTGGCATAATAATGGCAATATAAGTGCTAATGTTGAGCACAAAATTTAAATAAATTTTATGAATATAATGTAAGCTTAGGAGGAAAACCTACATTTTTTACTCCTCCATTTGCTGAAATAATCATTATGAGTTGAAGAAAAAAAAAAAAACGAAACAAAAAATAATTTATTATAATAACACCTCCTTCTGTAAATCAAAGTCTGGCTCTCTCCTGCATATTTTTTTATAAATTTTATTTAATTTAAATAAAATAATGATATAAAATTACAAAGAACGAACAAAAAATTTGTTTAATGTTTTTGGTGATTTATCAAACTACTCGTCGTACTCTTATAAAAACAAACAAAGAAAACAATAGAAATTAAAAAAAATTTCTAAAATAAATTACAAAATTTAACCTTGAATTCTATACTGTATTAACACAATATAGCATTATTTATCCATTAAAAATGTATACCATTTTTTTAAATTCAAATTCAGTTCTTTTGCGTTTCTTATCAGTAGTTGAAGGTCGTGGGTACCATAATCACTCTCTAAATGCCATATGAATATGAATTATTTTTTAATACTCTTGAGTAATTGATTTAATACAAAAATGAAGGCAAATTTATATAAATAAAAGTCTAATAAACATTAATCTTAATTAATATCTTTTAGTTTGAGTGAAAGCGTCCATACGGTGGGTGTTTAAAATATGTCGAATGACAATTAAGAATTATACTGGTCTACAGCAAAAAAAGGCTTTAGATAAAACTATATTGTTACGAAAATAAGATTGGGCACCTCTGCGTTTATTACATCGCTAAAATAAATGAACAAGGGTTGCAGGAAGAACTATACGTGCTGTTTAGAAATAACCAGAATCGACAGCAACAAACATTAGCAGAGATAAAGTAAATAAAAATAACACAGCAACAACGAAAACTAACAGCAAAGAAAACAAGTAACAGACAATAAACAAGCAACAACAAATACTAAGAGCTGAAAGAGGTAGATGTTTACATACGCATGGCTACAAAAGAACTAAAAAGAAATTAAAAGAAATAAATGGAATCTATCTGAAATATCGAGAAGCTCGAGAGCTTTTGACAGTTTCAGTAAACTTAACTCAACGAACGAGTCTATTGGTTTGAAGTCAGCGTAAAGAGAGTTTAGAGTGGTTAATCTCTGGTCGAAGAGAATTCAAGTGGTGATCGGACCGAAGTTATAATTACGATGGGGTTGGAAGATCTTTAAGCAGAAAGATCTGTCGAGTAATTGTTGTTGTTTACAAACTTGTAAACAAATGGAGTAATTAATAATAGAAAATTGTTATTTCATGTAAAAAAGGTTACAAGCAGTGGTGCACAAAAATATGTTGAATAAAGGATTTTAATTAAAAACTAAACACAAGATTTTTTTTATTTGAACTACAATCTACGAACTCATAAATATACGTTTTAAAAAAGGTAAAAACGTAACAATATGAAATATAATGATTTTGATGCGTTGAATTCAAATCCGTTCCGTTACATTTCTTGTCATTAGTTTTGTGTGTTGCCTAATAATGTCTTACAAATTTTTTGTCAAAGTTAGGCATCTGCATTTATGGGTTAATTTCAAACCACCGGGTTTTATTTGGTTCTTTGATGAGCTTTTTTAAGTTAAATTTGGTTTTATAACTGCTTCAAAATTTCGTTCAAGTCGACAAAATTGTTTGTTTGTGCAATTACGTTATACGGCATTCTGCACTATGAGCTGCTAAAACTCGATGATCAGAGCAGATTACAATTATTTCATTTGAACCTGGAATATAAAGACGGACATGATTAAGTTATTCATTTTCATTACAACACTCGGTCTTACGTCGCAAAAGTTACCAAACAATTATTAGAAACGATCAATTGCCGCTTCCGCCGTATTCTCCAAACTTTGCTTCTTCTATCTACTGGCTGTTTCGAAGGATACAATATCTTTCGCCATGATACCGAATCACTTCTTTAGAAGAAATATCAAATCAGCTTCAAAGTGGATCACCTCAAAAGACGAGTAGTATTTCTGAGACGGGATTCGGAAATTGACTCAGAGATTGGAAAAGATGTAAGCAGTGATTTGGTAAATTTATATTTTAATGAATTTGTCAATTTATTATCATACCGAATTAATTTGTACTCGCAATACGCAAATATTAATAATTTTGGTTGTAAATAAACTACGAAAGCCTTTAAATAAAAAAAACCCACCCGGATTTTTTTTAATATAAAACCCAATAAAACCCGGGTGGATCTAATTGGGTTACCTAGTGGGCTGCCAACCCTGGTTAGTTTACTTTCATTTAGGGAGATCGCTTATTCGACTTTTTTCAAAAACCGGTTTTCGAATAATTTGAAAAATTTCAATTTTTAAAAAATCGGTTTTCGGTTAAAAATTTATCAAATAACCGGTTAAATAAATAAAATTCTTCCCAATTTTTGTTACATTTGCAAATAAAGTTGATAAATTTGTGTCTCATGTTGTAGTTTCCAGCAAGTAAGTATGCTAGAGTAACATTCGGCTTTTTAGGGTCTTAATGGACATTTAATCCTCGACAACGCAACATATTACTATTTAATCCAATAAATAATTTTTGCAGCGTATTTTGTAAGAATTTGATTTGCCAGTGCCTAGATATTACTTGGTGTAGATCTAGAATCTTATAGACATATTTAAGGTGGTTAATAATTCCTGGTGTCGATGAGCCTTTTCAAATTTATATTTTCACACTTCAGAGGACATCTGTAGAAACACAAATGCATGCACCACGTGTATAGCTGCCAGATTGACGATTTTTAACAAAATGACGATTGACGTTTTTTGTCTCTAAAATTACGATTTTTGCTATATGAACAAAAAAAAAAAAAGAATTAATAATTAAAGAATTAATAATTAATAATTCTTTGAAGGTGAGACAACTTATTTTCTTCTTCCAATTTTTGCTTACTATCAATGTTAATAAAGTATAAGCAAATATTCGCATGCGTTTTTTAAGTAACAAACTATGAGTGTGTGTGGGATCTTAAGTATTGATTTTTTGGTACAATTTGTCCAATTATTGCAATATTATACCAAAAATTCCAAATAAGCAACAAAAGTTAACAATTGTTTATATGTAAAAAAAAAAAATTGTGGAAAAAAGTGTAAAACGGCTAGAAGATGATCAAATAAACTTGTCAAATAATGCATATGTGTGATTTCGTAGTGTTTGTTTGCTAAAATGTCTTCTGTGTTCAATACTACAAAATGTAAGCAACTGAGATAATGCTTGTCAATCACAATTGGAGACGATCAAATAAAAAATCAGTTCTTTTTGTTTTTCATCAATCAATGCCGGCAACGTATGTATATGTCTAGCCGGAAGAGTACTTCAACAGGCACGCAATAATAAGTTGATGAGTTTATTTGATCGTCTCCAGGCCGAAAGAAAGCAATTATAAAAGAATCAAAGAACAGAGTTAAAAGTTTTATAAAGTTAGCACTTAAATTATAAGAATTTTTGTCGTTTAGCAGAGAAATCTTTTTTGATTACAGTGCACTTGGGATAACGTTAATCAATTAAAACCGCGAGTGTTGACGTTTATCAGATTGTTGACGTTTATGAATGATGAAATTTAATATAAAAAAACATATCGATTGTGTAGCTTAAAGCGTTTTTATTATTTATAAGCTAAAAGCAAACAAAAATAAATCCAAAGAAACAAAAAATGTGTTCAACGAGAACAAAATATCAACCGAACAGAGAAAGGCAATACATATGTAACTTCATTTTTAGAGCGGTTATAAATTCTAAACTTATTTCGTAGAGTAAATTTAGGTACGTACTTATATATGTGTTTTAACTCTTACTGAAGCTAAAATTTTGTTTTATTTGGAGTTGATTTTTTAGAGCTTTGTGATTTGGTTGATGTTTTGGAGTAGACAATGTTAGAAAATAATGGTTGATGTTTTGGAATGTTGACGTAAACGAGTGTTTCCGTTATCCCAAGTGCACTGTATAATATAATTTGAAGTCAATACAGCGTTTTGACCTAACTATCTAATAAAATTCTAAAAGTGGAGTTAAGCGATTTGGCAATAGAGTTTCATTTGTAAGTAGCTTTTTGCACGCATTAAAAATGTGTAATTTCTTACATGTAAGTAGTATGTAGTACTTAAAAAAAAAAAACTAGGAACTTGCTCATTTTTTGGTACGATTTATTTGACGAAACTGATGTGACGATATTTTTAAAATTTATCGGAAAAATTAAGATATTCTGCAAATTACATCTGGCTGCCCTGACCACGTATTTGGTAGTGTGTGCCATTGTGGTATGTTAGGTAAGACACCCGCCTAGCAACCAAAAAGTCCTCTGTTCAATTCAACAGCGCTATCACCTCACAACATTGCTAGCGACTGCTTATAAGTATTTACTCTGTTGAAAACTTCACTACCTGATACATCTGCCGTTCGGAGCAGGCGTTTGTAGGTCCTTTTCAATAAGTCTAGTTGTTCGTCATTCTCCAAATATAAAAAATTTAATAATTATTTACAGAAAATGGAAAAAAGTTATTTTTGCTCAAGTGTACATATCTTTTTCGATCTACCATGGTTTTCATATATAAAAAATAGGACATTATATATTAAATTTAGAAAAATGCTAAAACGATGAGCATATTTGCAATAAAGAATATAAAAATTATATTATTCGTGTTGAAATAACCGGCTTATTCGGTATTCGAAAAAGTGACATTCTAAAACAACCGACAAAACCAAAATAAGCGGTTTAAGCCGATCGAATAATAATCGTTCGATCTCCCTACATTCAACATATTTGGTTTTCATTTAAATGCTTAAAATGTAAAATTTATATTCCAGGAATTTTTTTATAACTTTTTGGAAATAAAAAAAAAACAAAATTCTGCTAATTTTGCAAGAAAAAATTTGTTCGCTAATTTTGATCAAAGTTAGATGCCGTATTTAATTTTTAATTAAATCAGCAATAGCCAAACGATTTTCATGATTTATGGCTTATTTTATTCTCAACATTTTATGCTTTAATATAAGTGCTTAACATGTAAATTTTTTCATTTTGAAAAATTTTTTATGATTTTTTGTAAACAAAAAATTGCTTTAATTTTGCACGAAAAAATTTTTTGCGCAGCTAAGTTATGACTCCAAAAACTATTGAAAATACAAAAAAAAAAAAATTGTTCAGGTGATTTATAGGAAATTTTGTTCCTTAGCATTTGCCGGTACTTGCATTATAATCAGTCAAGTCATTTTCAAGTTATGATGAAATATATTGACATAAGTATCTTATTTTGGGCGATAAATATGCACGCCCTTAAAAAAATTGCGCCTGACGGAAAAAAACTAAATTCAGCACAATGAAATCATTATATTTACTTCATATAGCTTTATTTAAAGTCCCCAAAAAGACCAGTGTAATTATCGTTTGTATCATTACAATCCGTACAAAACCATTTGAATATCTCTATACCTGTTGCGATTTTGAAATCACTGATATAAATCAAATATTATATGGCTTTTCTTTTGCAGTACGTGGGCGCTTAAAACGTCCGTGATTTTTTGAATTTAAATAAAAATTTTATTGATGAATCAATGCCACAAACAGAAGAAGTTATGTATGACAACTTCATTGCAATGCCACTATATTAAAGAAAGCTAAAATTTAGCGACATTGTCTGTTATGAGTCGACAAAACGCTGAAATTTAGCGACATTGTCTATCATGAGTCGACTCATGACATACTGAACTAGGCAGGATTTTGTCTGCTACATCTCCCTATTAACGAATAAAGCTTTAATAACTCTCGATGATATTTTCTGTTAGGATTCACCAATAAACGAAAGTCTGTTAGACATAATCAATCTTTTGTCATCTATTAGAATTTAAAAAATCATGTATGACAACAAAGAATATTTATCGCCAGTCTTCGATGACTTACCATTGTCATTATTTGTACGATGATTCACTATAATATTCGCCACTGGGAAGCTACGTTATTTTGTTTATATTTGACAGCCATTGGTAGCAGTGGACCGCGTGATTTGAGTACAAAATCGAAAAAAGTGTATTCAATCTGTTCATTAAGCATTATTCTTTTACGGAAAAAGGCCATCACCAAACCTAAGCTAAGCTTGATAAATACCATGGGAATTGGTTTCTGAATTTCGTTGTGGCCGTACAGGAACGGAGTATATAAATGTTCTGGACAATTGATATAATTCACAATATAGTATTAACCGATTGTAGATTTAAAGTGCGAGGTATTGTAGAAGTCATAGGCATCTCACATGGCTCAGTGGTTTCAATTTTAAATGATCACTCACAATCAACCACAAACTTAATAGCGTCAGAAGTTCGCAGGATTATTTGACGTTGTCCAAACGCTATATAGACGAGCTCTTAAGCCAAACAGCAGTCAAAACAGTGGATAAGTCGGCGTCAAAGAAGGCCAAAGTAGGTTTGCTAGCGAATTAAATAAGTCAGGGCTATCGTTTTTTGAGATGCACGCGGTCTTCAAAAATGCGAAATAATAAAAGGCGAATATCATGCCAACTTGTTAAGTCGATTTAATGAAGAATATAAAACTTTAGAGTATAAACTTCGAGCCGGGGTCTCAGATATGTTATACTTAGCGATCTAAGCTGGAAAAAGGTAGAACAGGGACCGATTGGCCAATATTTAGAAAATCGATCCCAATGCGTTGATTTCCAGCAATTTTGCAGGTGGATAACAATGCTGTCGTAACATATATGAGCGAATGTCTCCTTAGGAGGATAAGAGGAACCCACATCTATACATTTTCGGATAATCAAGCGGCTCTTAAGGTTCTTTCATCAAACGTGATCAATCAGCCAAAAAATGGTATGTAAGGAACTAGACTTTAACGGAACTTTAATTTTAACGCCTTTACATTGGGCTGAGTTTCTGAACATGAGGGTTATGAAATAGCGAACTAGCTAGCGAAACAGAGGACCTCGAGCCATTCTGTGGGCTTACAAAAAGCCACAGAAATTAAATATTTAGCCTTTGGAAGGAAAGGGAATTCACTAATTAGTGGCATAAGTGTGTCAGCCAGCGTCAGGCCAAATAGTTTCTAGTCCCTAACAGAGGATTTAGCAAAGTAGACTTAAGCCTTTTGAGGGGATTCTTTGCGGTACAAAGAACGTACTCCGAGCTATCAATGCTACTTTCACAACATCGACAGATGATTGGAGAGGATTCTTGACTGGATATTGCACCCTGCGAATCTTTCCCAATCCTTTGTCGATTTTGTGAAAGCTCTCAGAGCTGCTTTGAGATCGTCCTGCATTCGACATTCTTCACGGGCCTAAGGTTGCAGGGTTAGGAAAACCCGGATTTAAAAAAAACCCAACCCAAAGGCCTTTTTTGGGCTTTCTCATGGGGTTTTTTAGGTTTTATTGGGTTTTATAACTGCTTCCTAATATTTTTTATTTGTTAGTAAAATTACGTTGTTTTAGTATTTTTAATGTAATTTTGCATTCTTGCTCGGATCAAGGAGGTGTTGGGTACTATGAGCTGCTAAAGCTGACTGCAATTACTTCATTTGAACCTGTGCGTTATGAGAAAAACGGCCGGAATACAAAGACGTGATTAAGTTATTCTTTTGGATGACAACGTTCGGCTTCATAACAATTATCGGAAAAGCTTAAATGCCGCACCCACTGAATTTTCCGCATTTTTCTACCATTTCACTGAATCACTTCTTTTCAAGATGAGTAAAATTGTCTTTAAAGTTAGATCGCCTCAAAAGATGATAAGTTTCTATAAAACAGGTTTCGGAAATTGGCTCAAAGGTGGGAAAGGATATAAATAGTGATGCGAAAAATTTTTATTTTGATTAATTTGTTACTTCATTATAATTTTTGAGCTAAAAGTAACGGACCAAAATAATTTGTACTTGCAATACGTAAATTATACTTATTTTTGTTGTAAATAAGCTACGCAAACATTTAAATAAAAAACCCACCCGGTTTTTTTAAATATAATACCCAATAAAACCCGGCGGGTGGGTTATCCAGTGGTTCGCCAACCATGTTAGGTTGTAATGACCCGTAAAGAATCGGCGACCAGATCTGTCGATTTTGTGAAGCAATGCTAAAAGCTCGGAGTACATTCTTTGCGATTGTCCTGCATTCGGTAGATAGAGGCTTCACCACCTTGGCATTGATATTGCTGGGCCACCATATAAATTGTGAAGCACCGAACCCTAAATAATGACTTGAAATAAGGGGTTAGAGGTTGAATAAGGGGTTACACAATATATCTTGTTTGATCGCAGAGCTTTCTGATCCCAGATACTGATTTCAAAAGTGTAGTGCAGGGTAACATATGGTGGTACTATAATTTCTTTACTTTTTTTTATTAAATGTACACGTGTATTTATGTAGAGTATTGTCTGTACATACAGTTGACCCTTGCACAACACGGTATTTATTTAACACGGTTTCGATATAACGCAGTACCATTTTGAGACTAATACAAAATGGTTTTGATAGAACCTTCTTAAATACTTACATCGTTTTTAAAACCCAAAATATACCCATGTATGCTGTCATTGACATAAGAGCTAAAAGTATAGCACAACCTTACATTTACCTCCACCATATTTTATAACCAATGTTAGACTTCATAACAATAAACTTTATCATGGAAGTCTATTAATTATTGGCAAATCCCTATTGTCATAATAAATATGTCATCAGTTAATAATTTTTCTAAAAACAAATCACTTCGAGTATTAAATGTAATCGCAAGAGTATATTTCGTATTAAAATATAATTTTTTTTTAATGTTTAAAAGGCAATAAAAATCATTGAATGGAATGATGATGATGTTGATTCAACGATGGCTGTAGTGAATAACCACAATGAATGTTTACGAGTATTAACCCCCAGAAATAAAAATGTGAAAATATTTTTTAAATCCAGGCAAAAACAAAAAAAGGAGAACAAGTGCAGAGCAAAAATATATGGCAGGATGTACAAATAAATATTGAATTTAATGCGAAATAAAAATTAAAACATAAAATCATTGTTATTTATGGATTACATTGGGGTATTATGTAGATAAGACCAAATAATTCATTGAATAAATATTTGATGACATATTTGAACAGAGTGAGAGAAGCAATAAAATATTGTTTTTTAGTGACAGTTTGATAACTAATTGATTTAGTTATTGATATTTAATCGAAATATAATTTTGGAATGGATTCACTTTGATGGTTGAAATGCAATAGAATAAAAATTTTAAGCCAATAATTAGTTAAAACAGGTAGCCAGGCACGAGCCCTGCTCACTTGAATCCAATACAGATTCTACTGTGTTACCCTTCGCAGGGAGCACCCAGATGGATCTATCAACAAGATTCATGAACAAAGGAACCAGGTCTGGTACGGCAGTCTGTTTCTGCATGCCTGCCAATGAAAACAGTGCTAACATCCGAAAGATTCAGACACTGACATAAGAAGTGTTACACAGTCTCCTTCTCTTCCTCACTCTGACAACTCCTACAGTAGTCATTGAGTCGTAGACCCAGTTTCGTAGCGTGTGCACCAGCCACCCAGTGCCCAGTGATAACAGTCTTCAGGAGAATTAGTATGCTATATCGCGTCATACCCATGATAGACACCGGGCGAGCCCGATGGTTTAGACGCCAGATTTGTCTCGATAAAGAGCAGGTGGTTTCATTCTACCACCTCTGCCGTTTGATACCCAACTAATATCATAGACTCAGAAGTCTGCAAGAGGAATGTGGCATGTGGTGGACAATATCCTCGTTAACAAGTAGTCCACCACAGAATTCCAGTCAGAGTCAAAGCGTTTCATCAATCTGATAAACTCTAGGTTTAAATGTCTCGCCATTTCGTTTAGAGATGCCCGGGATTCACATACCAGCCGCGAAATCAAATAGACACCGGAGAGCGCCTGTTCGCAGTCCGACTGTCCATACAGATCTGGATATCAACATCGAACATCCTGTAGTACATCAGCCAGTCCACTACCCTCTTTATCGGCGAGACAATGTAGTGGCCTGGAAGTCTAGAGAATACTTTCAGCCCATATGTGGTAATAAAGATGCCGCCCCGACTCTTTTCGAGAACTTCGACCCGTCCGTGTATACCTCGATAGATCCGGGCCTAATGCACAATTCTGGTAAGATTCTCACAGAGAATATACTATCCAGGAAGGGTTTGGGTGTTTGTAATCCATCGTAGCAAGGATTGTATATAAGTACCGCAAGATGGCTGCATGCCCATGACCATTTTCAGACCATGGACTCGTCATTCTCAACCTGTTCGCCATCTGCTTAGCCATCAGGTAAGCTAGAAGCCCGTAATAATCAGTGCCGTAATTCGCAGAACTCCACCAAAGAATCCGCTGTTTGTAGACTCTTCCAAACATCTCTACTATGCAACCGCACCATACATACATAAGTATGGGCTTAACCATAGTGTCAAAAATCCACTTGAAATTTCTATGGTTTAGACCCCAGGACTTGCCAATGGCCGTGCGATACATGTACAACGTAACGTTCGCCCTTACCGCTCTAGCCCGTGTGTTCTAAAAACAAGACAGCCTTGTGTCCAGGACCACCTCTAAATACTTCGCGCTATCCAACAGCCTTTTCTAGTTCGGTTGCCGTTGGTAGGCTGATAGTTGGTGTTTTGCTACTTGCTATTTGCTGCTTGCTATCATAGCCATGGTGGCCATGGTGTGTTGTTGTTTACTGGTCTATCCTCGAATAGTTGTGTTTGTGTCCGTAGCGCACGATATCACTTTGAGTTCTCCCGTGAGGGTGGCTCCGTTTATTGTTATGTTGTTGGGTGCCTTGACCCGTAGATCGATAGGAATTTAGATTGTCTCCGACACTTTATCAAAGTGAAGGTCATGTCCAAATAACATGGGGGCGTTGGTGGACGCATTGTATTCACTCGTGCTTTGGCACCGTGATGTAAAGTCATAGAGCAGGTACTCACGTTAAGCGACTGACTTTATCCGACAGCCTCAGTTTCGTCCAGTGCAGACGCGATAAAGAAAAGAACGGAATTTTGTAACTTTGTGTAAATGAAACCAAATTCGTCTTTCCCGGATTAACACTCAACCCACCATCAGTGTTCCACCGACTAAGAGGACCCAGAGACGTCTGAAGGCGCTGCGACATTGTATCGACATATTTACCCGACGTGGCCACAGAAAAATCACCCATATACGCTACGGTCTTGAACCTCAGAAAATCAAGCTTCACGACGAAAGTATTGACGTCCAAATTCCACAGCCATTAAGTTTAAGCAACTGATTTTACATCTACTAGACGCTATCTACGATCAAAGCAATCTTCTGATCATAATTGAATAGGATTTCTTACAACTGTGAAAATCTGTAGATTACCGATTAAAATCAGATTGATAACCAATTTTATTTTTCAAAATGATTAAGTATTTCAAAACGTTTTTATTACATACAGTATTTCTTTAAAAATCGTTTTTAGTACTTTTACTTTTTTGACTTTAATGAGTTCATTAAAGCTGTGACAGACTTTAATACTTTAATGGTTTGGATCTTCTTTTATACGACTGTTATTCCTGGTTTTTTCTTTATTATTTTAATGCCTAAAGTCCTATAATTATTGTTTCCATAATTTATGTGAAAATCATTAATTTTATTTTTTGCCCTTAAATTTTTCGATTAAAACCAAATAATCAACTTGACATTCCAAAATATAATCCCATTAAATGTGTTGACTCCATTACAGAACGCACATGAAAAAAACAAGGATTTTGATTGCAGATATTCAAAATATGTAAATGTGACAGACAGACAGACAAACTTCTCAACAGTGACATAATGGTTCCAACAACAACAAAAATAATAACATATAACAATAACATGTCAACCAACAATTGACCAACCAAACATGAAACCAACCCAACTGATAAATATGACCTGCAGCTTGTTATTAATCCTGACATACACACGCAATTGAGCATCCAGCACAGACAGACAATCAGACAGACAGACATACCGATATATACGGAGAACCAGTCATCCATATTTAGTTAACCAACGTATAAACTACACTTGACCACACGCATTGCATGCACAATTCCATCGTCACTATTATAGTCATCCTTACCCATCATCATCATCGTCATCATCATCATCAACATCATCATTATCATTATAATTTTTGTTGATTAGTGGTCTTGGCTGTTACACCACATGGATTTTTAAAATGTGTCATGCAAATGGTAAAATATCCTATAGAGTATGACACAAAAAAAAAAAAAACAAAAATCATTTAAACACCAAAAAAAGAAAATATTTTATTTTATATCTGGGTAAAGAATTATTATATTTTTATTATCATCTCATATATGTCAGATTCGTACTTAATATTTCTTTAAATAAATAATGAATACGGTTTATAAAGTTTAAAAGGGTTAAAAAGAGAGGAGAATATGAGTATTGTAGCCATTCAATGATTATTTATACAAATATACCTTTGGGAGTATTTAAACAGATGAACGAACGATAAGTAAATGAAATCAAATGAAACAATAAAATTAATTTATTTTCATATATCATTTGGGGTGTACAATACATGACAACAAACAACAAATGACAGTAAGTGACAATAATTAGTGCATATAGTAATTTGGTCTTACATTCATATAAGGCTTAGAAAAATTAAGTAGTGAGTTATGGGGACTAAGCCCGAAATCAGTTAAGTCGGTCAATCTAAAACTTCACCAAACAATATTTCCCAAACAAGAACGGATTTCAACACAAACAACAGAATAAATATTTTGCTGGTGGGTGGTATGGCAACTGAGTAGCGTAGGTGCACTTAAGGTCGGTATGTATTTATACTTATATAACCAGGAACAAAATTAATTATGTATTAAACATACTTCGCTTTCTATATGTTAAGAACAATTTAAGTTTAGATAAGTATTTTTGACAGTATTTTCCTCTAATTATCGACTGTCTTTCGATTTTTACGAAAATGTTTATTTTCTTAATAAAAAATATGTGGGAATGCCGAATTAATAATGTCAATAATTACTTTAAAAAAAAACAATTTTCAATCGTAAATATTTTTTGAAGGTAGAAAACTGTTGAAATATGGCTATAAAAGTGAAAAGTTATTTTTCTCGAATTTTAAGCGATGCCGCTAATAAGAACGAAATATTTGTAAATGTTTCAGTAGTCGACACTCTAATGCCGACTACTAGAACACCACTGAAAACCATTGTTCCTATGGTCGGCAGTGACATTTTATTCTAGTTTTGTTAAGGTTGAGATCTCAAAAGACTGTTACGAAAATAAAAGTTACATCAGCGCTTTAAAACTGTATTCTGGCATTTTGTTATATTTTGTGTTATCCTGTCAATTTGGCAGCACTGCCAAATCGACCATCTTTAAGTTACACTTGAATTAACGGATATGAAAATAGAAGATAGTCGATATTTCTGAAACCTTCTACACAGTAGGCAATTAGGTATATAAAGAGGCTGCTTACCTAGACATCAGTTAGTTACACTTTGGCTGTAAATAAATAAAGTTGTGTTGCATAAACGAAAATTAAGTGTTGTGTTAAGATAAACAGTATAAAAGTTATAGTGTAGGAAATAAAGAAAACTGTAAAACAATAAACAAAGCGGTGTTAATTTTATTTTAACGCAATTTAAACGAACTCAAAGGTTTTAAAAAGGTTAAAAACGTAACAATACGTTAAGACTTCTAAAAATAATAATTTATTAAATCTTCGTATCTTTTTCAATCACGTCTTAAGTAGCACAGGTCAATTATCAATAATTGTATGCACGTCGGCCATATTAAAATGTGGTCTCATCGCGTGCCAAAGAAGCCTTAAGAAAATCAATGTTGGGCTTTATTTTGTGGCAAAACATGACCACTAAAACGGGCAGTTTGTAATACAAAGGGTCCAGATCAGGGCTACAACAGTTGCAAATATTTGGGAGCCATGTTTGCGTCATTTTTGTCTTATGAGCAGTCTCAAAATTCTGTTGCAAAATCTTTCTAGTAAACTGTGTCTGGTATTTTGATTCATTGTACACAGAAATGCAAGTCGGCGACCTCATAATAAAGTGGATTACTTTTTCGACAAGTGGAGTGAATCTGAGCTTACCACTTCTCTGAAGTACCGTGCTTACATCTTGTCATTTCGTTTATTATACTTTTTAGTTCGGTAAATATTTTTCATCCGTGAACAAAGTTTTTCTGGCCAAATTATTATCGTACTTTCCCAAAAGACGTTTGGATTTTTCTACCCCAATTTTTTTTAAGTTGCAGTCAACAAGTGTCCGGTATTACGTTTTAAAGCTCTAAATTCAAGTCTATTTCAATGATTAGACTCATAACCTTTTACGTAATATTCATTTTACATGTATCGATTTTCTGTTTCCGAGGAGGACTTCGCAGCATACTTGTCTAACGGCTTTAATGACATGCTATGTTCAAACTTTAACTGAGCGGCTTGAGCGGATGCTCATTATGTGACAGGTCCATGGTAAAAAATGACACATTTTGAAATAGCAGTTATAGACTTACGGCCACATTCAAAAAAAAATCTAAAAGTAGACTTGTAGTGCACGTTAGTTACCACACACTTTAAGCTTAACAAACATTTGTTAAAAAAAAGTATGCAAAAACCCTACATTAGCTAATATATAAAATTAAAATATAGTATATATATATATATATATATATTTTTTTTTTGATTTTTTTTTTTTTTTTTGAATGTGGCCGTATATATATGAAATATTAAAATCTTATATTAACATACTCAGCTTTTGGAATTTATTAACCTTCATTTCAAAACACTTTTTTCTGGATACATCGTGATACATTTCTAATAAAATCTGTACTTACTGATAAAACAAATCGTCTGGCAACGCTATACTTTATCAGCTGTCGTTGATACATTCGAATTGGTTGAAAAAAACTACAAAGACAAATTGACTGTTGTTCTTGTTATTGTTTAAATTGTTGTAGATCTGCATGTACTTTATTGTGCCATGTTCTGAAACAATTCACTCTCTTCGAACAATTGTTTTGGAAAAACAAGTGTACAATATGAAATATTTTTGTAAATGAGGCGCGTTAGTTTTACAATTAGCCAGCGCAGGTGTTGTTTTCTTGGCATCACACTCTTAGTTTTATAATATAAATTATATTTTATAAACATTTTGTAATATATAAACATTTTATAATATATAAACATTTATAATATAATTGTACTTACAAATATTTTATAATATAGAACAACTGCTCTGTACCTTATTATACATACATATGTACATATAATATAATGTGGCAGTTCAATTCAACTTTGCTTAAAAAATTAAAATAGCTGGCAGGACAGTCTAATTGTTTCAGAACAAAAATTTAATTTAACCAATTCAATCAGAAATTGCCACGAAGCAAGTTTATTCTCTTTCTCTCTCTCTCTCTCTCTCTCTCAAAAAGATAAACGTCAAACTACAGTTAGTGTCATTAATATTCGGTTTTTAAGTTTATCGATAATAACACCCTGGCATTAGCGAAATGGATAGGTAATCAGAAGAATAGCAAAAACTTAAATAAATGTTGTTAGTATGAGTATTCAAATATATGGAAAAAATGGCTCTATGGTAACCCTGCAACCATGATAAATCGATCAAAGTTTGTTAACCCTGTTTACTAAGCGCCATTAATATTCGGTTTTTCCCCTATTTATATGCTATTTGCAAAAAAACATGTTATTCAGCTAATTTTCCAGCAATATAGAGATACGTTTTAATAAAAGCGCATAACACCTCCTTTCTTGTCTGTCCAAAATTCTACTTCACTGCAAATTATACAAATGGGGCGCAAAGGAAAAAACACTCCTTTAGAACAGCGAGAACTTGTTATTTTCCATTATGAGAAAGGTAAAAAGTACAAAGAGATTGCTGAAATTCTGAATATGAAACCAAATACAGTTGGGGATATTATCAGAAGGCACAAAAATGAAGGAAGAATAGACTTCATAAAGCAGACAGGTCAGCCAAAAAAATTGACCGAGCGGGAAGACAGTTCAATTGTGCGAAAAATAAAATCTAACCCACGCTTAACTGCTCCCAAATTAGTCACAGAGGTGCTCAATGAGTTTAAAAAGAAAATATCTGCATCTACTATACGAAGAACCATAAGAAAAAAAGGTTTTCATGGCCGAGGAGCACGTCGTAAGCCATTGGTTAATTTACGCAACCGAAAAGCTAGTTTGAGTTTTGCCAGGGAGTACATTAAGAAGCCTGAAACTTGGTGGGATGACGTCATATTTGCGGACGAGAGCAAGTATAACGTATTTGGATCCGGTGGGCGTGTAATGGTGTGGCGGAAGCCAAATGAGGAGCTCCAACCACAAAATTGAAAACCAACCGTAAAACATGGAAATGGACATGTTATGGTGTGGGGTTGTATAGGAGCTAAAGGGACGGGAAAATTAGTTTTTATCAGTGGAATTATGAATAAGGAATCATATTTGAATATCCTCCGTCAAAATTTGAAAGAAAGTGCAAATGAGCTGGGCGTTTTAGATTCTTTTAAATCTACCAAGATAAGAAACCAAAGCACAAGTCGCGTTTAATTCAAGAATGGTTGCTCTGTAACTACCCTAAAGTTCTCCATCCACCTGCACAATCCCCAGACCTCAATCCGATTAAGAATATATGGAATGAGCTGGACCGGCGAATCCGCAACTACAAAATAACATCCATTGAAGACTTGAAATTGCGGCTTCAAGAAGAATGGGATCGTATTCCTGCAGCTTATACAGCTAAAATAGTAAAAAACATGTCAAACCGTCTAAGTGAAGTTATAAAACAAAAGGGTTATCCAACAAAATACTGAATTTTATATAAAACCATTTTTCTAATGTATTGTTACTTTTCAAAGAAAACCGAATATTATTGACGCGTAATATTTTATGCCACCTGAATTAATTAAGTTTTTTTTTTGTTATATTGTTATTCTTTTTTTCTAAATACAAATGTGAACTTTCAAGTGTCTAAATAAACTATTAATGAAGAGAAAAAAATGTTGAGAAAGATATACATTTAGCTTAAGACGAATCAGTTAAACATATCTCTTTAATAAAACCGAATATTAATGACACTAACTGTACATATAAAAAAATTGTTCCGAAACAATGGGTGAATCCAGCTTAAGTTATTGTCTTATTATGTTAAGAAGAAAATACTTAATATTAGTGCATTACAATTTTAAACTGTAAAGGCAAAACTAAGAAAGTTTTTGTAACGCATTTTATTTACTTCTATAATTTTACTAATGATTATTAATATATTACCAAAATTTTGCTCAGTGTTCAGTCCATTTCTATAAAATACAAATTTATTACGTTGGCCTATGTGTCATTTAGGGGCACCCATGAGTAACAAATCGTTTTCGAAATTTAACGTTTTCCCAAAAACATTTTTTAAATCAAATTGACAAAATCATTTGTTGACACAAATAAATTTGATTTGATTTTTACTTACACGAATTGGGGATAAAAAAAATACTCGTAAATGTGAAAGTAATTTTCTACAATTTTACAACTCGTTATTCTCCCCTTTTATGTGACAGCATTTGCAAAACAGTTGGGAGTAAAATAATAGCTTAGATATTAACTTGAACAATAATTACGTTCAACAAAATTAGGGAATTATGCGGAATTGAATGAGAAATGTCGCCAAGCTGGCAAGTTATAGTCAATCATGCCAGTTATAATAGTACACTTCATTGAAATGTACTTTATAAAAAAAATTTCAGTTGCCTCACGTGAGTTAACCGGTACCATTGACTAAATCAATCAACTTCTCATCCCTAAAACGGTCAAGATCGTGTAAGTGACATGCACCCAAGTGAATTAGCCTAAGGTCCCATAGATCAATACAGTCTCAGAGAAGGG
Source organism: Wohlfahrtia magnifica (assembly GCA_023159175.1). NCBI lineage: Eukaryota > Metazoa > Arthropoda > Insecta > Diptera > Sarcophagidae > Wohlfahrtia > Wohlfahrtia magnifica. Next base: position 5,395,445 of record JAKWBJ010000484.1, read on the forward strand.
GTTGTAGCAATTCCTTCTCCTCCTCATCCTAACAGCTTCTACAATAGCCATGACCAGGGCATCCTATGAGCTTTGACATGCGGCCTATAATATAGAGTGCCCAGTAATTGTGCCCGACAAAACTCAATCGACCCTCTCCAAGCCTAGGATGAGAGAGAGCCGTTTCCATAGAAAGAGAAGGCCAAAGTATTCATGATATTCAACAAGTGGTGCTATTGGTCCACTTGCGTTCCATCTTGCCAATCTGTCTCTCAAGCCCGACAAGGCACCTAGAATAGGGCATGCACGTCCCCCCGCACGAGATCCAGAGGGGACCATTTAGTTGCGCACTCGGAGCCCATATTAGTTCGACATAATTTCGTTCCAGCCGGACCAGTAAGGCAATGCAGCTGAGGACTGTGGTGTAGGATCTGAGGTTTTCTTAGTCGAGGTTAACATAAATCATCATTATAGTCTTCTTGTAAGCTAATGCGTCTTTCAGGCATTAAGGAAGCATGCTGACTACTATCCCAAGACGGCACGCGAGGATGCAACTACAACATCTTGGTTAGTGAGAGAATACAGGGTCTGGTTTTGCTGTTGCTTCGACTGCTGGACACCTTGACGTCTGTAAAAATTAGGGGGCGGACGAGTTGGCTAGTGGGGATTAGCACGAAGTCGAAAACGGATGGTCTCAGTGGCATCATCGATAGGATCGCTCGGGTCGGGTGCTGCAGAATCCCATAGCTGACTTGGCTTGATTTCGATATAAGACACACTAAACCGATCATTGATCATACAAGAGGCTGTTTCCAGACTGATAACTCTTCTTACCGGACATTAGCCGATTGGAAAACATGCGCGTAGGATTGAATTGTGTTACAATGATCACTTTCGTAGCTGTGGCTAGGTAGAGAAGTAAGAGACAGTTGAACACTTCATCTGTGAATGTTCGGGCGTTAAAACCTGTCGCCATAAGGTTTTCCACCAGTAGTTCCTACATGACATCTCCGGGATATTCATTATTCATCGGGGTTATCTCCTCAGGTATCACAACCTGTCGGAATGGTTATAAGACGTACAATTAATCGTGCGGTTCGAGTGATGTTGTCTGAGGACACTCGTAGCGTTGCTGAGGTTAGCCACGTAAACCAACCATGATAGCTGCTGAAACAAACAGGCAATGAGTATCAAAATATTGCGAACGATATTTTGCATAAAGAAACCTAATTTTGACTTAGTTGACTAGACATACATAGTACGTAGAATAGAGCAGGAGTCTGGAAGTAGACCAAAATGAAGACAGTAAAGATGTAATGCGAAGTACTGCGAAAGAGGTGCGGGTGGAAAAATGAATGCAAGAGGAGCAGATGACTGTTTCTCGGAGAATCCTTCTCAATGAAGACTCACCGAAATACATTTACTCTCCTTTTTTGCCGCAAAGAGTTGTTTTTCTCTAGATGGTGTGAACAAGATACTACGGTCGAAAACACGAACCATCTTCCATATACCATATACTCGTTTTACTTAATAAACGTACATTTGACACATCAGAGTGCATGTGTATGGTATATGTAACGGAAAGTGGCGTAGAAATGTCCCTTTCTGCTTTATTTGTGCTCTCTGCTGTAGTTAAAGAAATTTATATTACATTTTTACATTTGCTTTTTGTTGTCGTTGTTGTTTTATTTCTTTTTCTACCAGTATTGGTGTGCTTAATGTCTATGTGTTGATTTAATTTTAAGATGAATCTCATTCGATGTAAATGCCTGTATCATATTACCAGATTTTTGTGGTTTTTGTTTATGTTGTGCCCTCTCTTTCACTTTATTTATTTGGATTTTATTTCAATTTCCCCCAGCTTGTGCTAGAGCTCTTTATGTATAATGATGAGAATATTATATGTTAAATGACATTGTTTTTGTTGTAGGCCAAACAAGAAGACTGTCACAGTTCATCCTTTTGTTGAAATAAGCAGATTTGGGGTGTCATCTTTTTATTTTGTTGTTGTTGTTTTTTTATGTACTAAATGTGTATAAAAATGTAAAAGAGACTGAAAAAAAGTGATGAAATTGTAGTCGATCAAGACTGAATATTTTATATCCTATGTCGTTATTATACAAACGCTTATGTTTTCACTTTCAGACAGAGACTTTCACCACTCTTCGATTAGGCTTTTTGAGGGTATAATTATGACTTTTAAAGAAGTTGTTTTAGAGTGAAATATTCAAAAACCTTCCGTGTGACTGGCCAGACCCATACTAGCAAAAGCTAAGGATAATTGACGTACATATATCTCCTTTCACGATCTGAACTGCCTCGGTGTTGTGTCACTGACAAATTTGATCGGATTTGTCGTAGTATTGGTTTGTTCACCACAAATCACAGTGAGCCCAAGGATTTGCGAGGAAACTGGATAATTTATGATCAAATCACATAACGTAAGCTAATGTAACCTTAAAAGAAATCGACTGGACTTATTTAAGTTGAACTTTAATGAGGTCTTGGTCTATATATGGAATGATATTGAACAACATAAAATAATTTTTTTTTTAAGCTGTGGTTCGATAGGAAAAAGTTTTTTTTACAGCTTCATAATGCATATTTTTGTCGATATTTATTGAAGAAAGTCACATAAGGGCTAGAAACAAATCATCATCATTATCGTACTGAGCAAGCACTTTTGCAGGACACTGCGACCCTTCGGATCTATTGCGTTACTTGTGATCTATAGTTTGCTCAAGGGAACTACTGACTTCGAAATGAACACCAGCAGATCTGTCACCCAATGTGACCATGTGTCTCCCTAAACATTTCCTTCTAAATCTTTAAAGAACCTCACAAAGAACATTCACACAATACCACCTTGATAAAAAAGTTCCCAGAATTTATGCAGAAAGCTAATAATACGAGTTTATTCATCAAAGTAATCCCCATTGACTGCAACATACTTAAGCCATCGCTTGATACATTCCTCGGAGCATTTTTTATATTCGGTTTTCGGTATGTCCATCAGTGCTTCCTGCGATTTTTCCCTTATTTCCTCTCAGCTGCTGAAAGGCGTTCCCCGTAAAGGTGTTTTAACTCAATTGAACAGAAAGAAGTCACAGAGAGCCAAATTAGGTGAATTCGGTGGCTGTTGTGTGGTATTTGTTGCATTTTTCGTCAACAATTTTAGATAATGATGGCACTGTGCGACGGTGCGTTATCATGCTGCAAAATCCACGAGATTTCTGCCTATAATTCTGGCCTCTTTCGGTAAATTGCTTCATGCAGAAGTCTCGTAACTCTTTGTTTATTACCTGGCTTTATGGCAAAAATTCATGATGCATGACTGAAATTTTGACTGAAAACGACGTGGTTTTTTTGGTCTCGGTTCATTTGCTGAACGCCAGTCACTTGCCTGATGTCTGGATTCCGTGTCGTGGGCCCATAAACCCATCTCTCGTCCTTTGATGAATGTGAATTCGGATTCAGACTTGCATATCATGCTTTTGCGACATCAACACGGTCTCTTTTCTGCATGAAATTGAGGTCTTTTGGCACCAACTTTGCTGCTACACGACGGAAGCCCAAATCATTAACTACAACGTTTTGGACGGGTCCACAGGCAGTGTTGAAGCCCTGCGCTATTTCTCTGATAATTAATTTGCGGTTACTGACCAACAATTCTTTTACTTTATTAATGTTTTCGTCGCTTTTCGTTGTCGATGGTCTGCCACTGCTTTCATCATCTTGATTGACTCACGACCACTTTTAAACCGCTCGTGCCACTCGTAAACGACCGTTGCAGAAACACTTTTCCAACATTTCTAACGTTCGCACACCATTAAATCCGTTTTTTATGCAAAATTTAATACAAGTTCGTTGTTGCAAATTTACGTCCATTTCTAAAATTGTAAAAAATCGCTAACACACATAGAGTTAGATGTACTCTTAGCTACGTCGCTTTTTCAAATGGTAAGCTATGATGCTAAGATTTAGCAAGAATATCAACAACAACTATACCAACCTAACAAGAAAAAAACTCAAATCGGAACGATGGGACCGCCACACGGGTTATTCCCGGAACTTTTTGATCAAGGTGGTATGTGTTCCGCTGACTCTGTTGCCTGTGGCTCTCAGTGTACAATGGCTCGTAAGAAACTCCGTTAGGAGTTTCAAGTCCGGCCTGCCATACTTAAGAACTTCAGAACAATGCCGTCCTAGAGTGGCTCTGTCCCCTTTGAGCATTCTAATGTTCCAGGCATCTGGCATTTTACCAATCCGTGATTAGACTGAGGATCGTACTAAATGGTGCAGCGAGGTAAGACTCCAGCTCGGTGTTGGAATGCCATAGAACTTTTTCAAGCCAATGTATCCGCTGTTTCATTATCATCTATCACAAATAACTGGACCTTATTTCTAAGCGTAAATTTTTGCAACTTGTCGTAGCAATATTCGACAAGTCTACATGTCAAACGTGCATTGTCAGCCTGGATGACAGTCAGCAATCTCTCCAGTGGAATCGACAAGTTTTTGTTAGGTCCATAAACTCCAGCCCAACACAGACATTTATTTTGCAGTCAACGGTATACCAGTTTAAATAGGCCCAATTGCAGATCAAACAAAGACAAATTCAGTTCCTTAGTAAACTGGGTTATTTGTGCGTAACATAGACCTTGTTACGAAAAACTTAAGCTCAAGCAGAACTACGATAAAGCAAGTTTGATAAGTTATAGGATCTTAGATTCACACATATGTTGGTTGACTTATTTGCGCTGATTATCAAGCTGATAGTTATCATTAAAGTGTAACTTTTATCTGTAACAGAATAAACTGCATCTGAGAAAACAACCGTGGGCGGTAGGTACACCTGTTTTCAACTTCTATCGCAGATATTGTATTCAAATTTTTGACATGTGCTAGGCTAGTAAGTACATGGCTAGATATACACTGACAGTATAAAATGTAAAAGAGACTAAAAAACACTGACAGCATCAGTGTATCTTTCTAACTGGTTTCGGAGGACTTTAGATCGATCTTTTTGTTTTATACTACATTTCTTACTATACTAATACTATAATTCGGTAACTAGATTTACAGTGATGTAGGGTGTAATAACCAAAAGACCATGAAACAAAAAAAGCAAAAAGAAGATTAAATTAAATAAAAATTAAAAAAGTAATACAATTTGCATTAAATTTAAGATCACACTGAGACACTTGAAAATTTGACTCAAGAGGCTAGGGCATCAAGAAAAAGAAAACGTCGTATAAGATGATTTTGATGTTTTAAAGCTTTCAAGAGACACAAAAGATGTTTTAAGTACTTGTCTGTGTACAAGTGTTTCGATATAATAGTACATATTGAATACCGGAAATTGTATAACCACAAGCTTAAACTTGCTCTCGTTCTCCCTTAACATTCATTTACTGAATTGTTATGAAATGAATAAATAATTTGTTTAATTTTTTTTTATTTTACTAAATACTACTCGCAGTAATAAAAATAAATAAATAATAATATTCTACACCCGTTTTAAATGAAGGGGTGGAAAATTGCTTTAACAGGAAAAGTAGGTGCATTCATAAGTACGAGGGTGGTACCCAAATCTAGCTGATCTAGCTTATAAGCGGCGGCAGTAGTTTGAAAAAAAAACTTATAAAACGAATTTTTTAAATTCCAAAACGATTGTTAAGTATTCTTTTTAAACCGTCAAGAGTAAACGTTGTCATTGAAATTATAAACATGGGTAAAATTGGTCACTTCTTTCAATATTTTTGTTTGAAAGATATTATTCCCACCAATATAAAAACGTGACGTTACAAGAAATATAAGAAAAACGCTAACAATGAAAAATAACAAACACAACAATAACCAACATATAACATATACACAAACAGACAATAAACTATTAACAATAAAAATATAAATAACATAACAATAACATAATAACACAAGCGAGAACAATGGGAAATACTTCGTTTATACACATTTTTGTTAAACAAGAAAAATAATAATTCTCATCGTATTCATATTATTTTTGACATAAAGAATTTAACATTTTGAACGATAATGAGTCCAGTATTTTACTTCCTTTTTTGCGGGAATATAGACTTTAATATGGACAAAGTCATATATATAATAAGTTTTAAGTGTTACATACTCGTATTCTAGATAGAAATTAACTGAAACTTTGTAATAAATTGATAAGAGGAATTAATAAAGATAATGCCAATGTCAATGAACGATAATGAGAGTTGGTTTTGACTATAAATCATCTCTTTTAACAAATAAGACGGGTAACAAGGGCGACTCTCTTGCCGTCTCATAAGTTTTATTTATTTAATAACATCCAGATATAAAGTCATTCTCTAATTAGACAATATACATAAGTATCAGGTGACTTATTTAAAAGCTTAAATTTAAAAATGCAATAAAACAAAATATTTTGAAATTTTGCCATTTTCTTTTTTGCTGTGAAGTGCATTTGTTTCGGTAAGAAATGAAATATTATTTCATTCATACAGCTGCCGCGGCTGGCTCACAGTACCCCATTCGATCGGACCAATTTTTGAAAACTTTTTCGAGTGTCGGGGTCGTATCTCGGCAATGGCATCATGAATATTAGCCTTAAAATGCTTAATTGTCTCTGGTTCGTCGGCATAACACTTCTCTTTAAATGCGCCACTGCAAACGTTTGACGCAATAAATCGATTGTGGCATGAGATGTGTTGAAACCAAACATCGTTCACATCAATACCATGAAGAGCGGGCAAAAAAAATAATCGGTTATCATGGTGCAATTTAATCGCCTAACATCAGTTTCTGTTTTTCTAGCAGCTTAATCGCCCGACATACATTCCTGTAGAATTAATCGCCCGATGTCCGTTCCTGTATCCTTGCAGCTTAATCATCCGACAAACATTTTTTTTCTGTGCTCCTCATAGACGACACCAAATTTAGCCCCTGAACCGAATATATGATAGTTTATGCTAGTTATTAGGCGTAGAATTAAGGGTTCATAATAAAGTTTTATTTATATTCTAATACGAAAGAAAGTAATCGTATTCCATTCACAAAGGAAGAAACATAAACTGCGTTACAGATTTGACTCTGTCTGCTCTTCAGTTTGTTCGAGGTCATACAAGCTGCCAAGGCGAACACTGTAATAGGTCGCCCAATTAAGGTATCCATAAAATAAACGGTTGAGAACAGCCACAAAATTGTATTCGATGGTCGGTGGGTGAAGGGGACTGAGCTAGTTAAATTAAAGGCATTAACAAAAGTACTTTTACATTGCATATTGACTGAATTTTGGAAATGGAAAAGCTGTACGCTAGGTCGTCTTTTGGACATTGCCTTGGTCTGGATCTCTGTGCATAAGGACCATTATGGTAAAGAACGAGCAAAACAGTTAGCTAAGGCAGAATCAGCTTTGAATATCTCTAACGAGGTTTCAGCTTTAATTCAGCTAAAGTTTATCAAAAATAGCATATTTAAACCTTTTTTTCAAAAGACTGAGAACAGATTGTGTAATCCGGACACTTGTTGGGTGGCTAAGTAAAAAAGTAGTACTCTTTTGATACGAAACGCACTATTTAATTGCAGTCAATAACATACGGTCATTATCGAGGTTTCTGATATTAATGGCTAGGCAAATGGCGTTAGGTGAGTATGCATCTTGTCTTAGACTCTTCTTTTACGACTACTGTTGTAGTTGCACTCGAGAACCACTAAACCGATTTACAAAGCAATACATGCGTTGGAAAGGTGTAGTTTCACTAATGGTTTAGCTTAAACTGGGCTGTGTCACGCCAATATAATTTTTTAAATTATAGGTTTATATCTTTCTAAACTTGGCCCAAGTAACTATGTGGTCAATAGAAATCATCAGTTGAAAAGTTTTCGGAATTGAATAGATGGGAGTGGCGTCTCCCATACAAAGTAAATATTGATATTAATATATCTCGAGAACGGTTAGAATAGCAGTGATTGAACTTGGTCTCAACGATTTAGTAGTCAATACAAATCATCAGTTGGAAAATGGGCGAAATTGGGTAAGCGAGTATGGTACCACCTGAGAACATTTAAAGTGAAAGTTTCTGAATATCGTCTAAATGACTCGGTAATTAATACAAATCGTCAGTCAAAAAGTTGGAGGAATTGTATAAGTGGATGTGGCATCTCCTACTTATTAACTATTAATGTTTGTTTTATATGATGTAAAAATTTCTAAATTTGGCCTAAAACAACTTCTTAGCCAGGTCACATCGTCAGTCCATAACTAGACGTGATTAAATAAGTTGGTGTGGCAGCTCACATTTAAACTAAACATGGAATTTTACATGTGTGAAAAACGGTAACTGTTAAAGTTTCATGATCTATCCATATCAGTCAAAAAGCGGGAGATTGGAAAAGCGAGTATTGCACAAAGCACACCGGGTAAAAGTTATTTATATACGCATTCTTATATATATAACATTTATAAAAATATTTAGAGCTCAGAAATACATTCTATAGGTATACAACACAAAGCCTCCAAGCAAAGCGGAAATGGTTACTCCAGTTTTCTCTATAAATGTTTGGTCTTAGCTGTGTGATTCAATACCCACGGTTAGGCTGGATCTAATACCACATTGGTATGCATTACATAGTCTTTTCGATTTACTTGACTGTTAACGAACTATCACGAAAAATAGACCAATTTGTGAACAATATGTGTGACGTGTTTGTTCACAATAGAACGGCACAGATTCCTGAAGATGTTTCAATAGAGAGTTTGGCGATATTTAACCGTTGAGCTATTGCGTCGATTTGCAACCGTGGATGAGATATGGATCTGAATCTTTACACATGAGATAAGGAAACAATCACACTTAGGTTGGTCTCAATCAATGTATACAAGTTCAAATTGCTACATCACACACAATTTTTTTTTCTCTCCGTCACTTCTCTAGGAAGCATACTGGTCTTACACAAAGCATCCAATACTTTGTTTAGTTTCAGTAATCAACTCGATTTTCAGGCTAAGTAGATGTTTAATTTATTGTAGCTCGCCTTCATATGATTGTGTGGTGAAGATCCTTGCTAAGTGTTGAAGCTGATCCATACTTAGCATAGTAATTTTTCCCAGTAGGTGGCGTTTTCTTTTAATCATTCGTCTGATGTTTGTCATCATCACCAGAGGTAAGCTGGATGACCAGAGGAGGGGATTAAGTTTTTCTTTGTCATGTTCTCCATTGGGGATCCGAAACTAGGCCGCTTGTGTAGTATGTGTGCACTCTAACCAATACAACACGCCACCCTCATCACGTAGCCAGGTTTAGTTCCCTTAGTATATTTTCTATTTCAAAACTTAACAAAAATGACTTCGGGGGTGATTGGTGGCCATTTTAAGAACCTAAAGAGTATATACTGGAAACAAGGTATCAAAGCTATTGAATATAGCGTAGAAAAGTTTATAGTGCTAACAAGCTAATTATGTTGAAAAATAAAGAAACATTTGCCCAAATTTGCTGTGTTTTCTTTGTTAGGTCAACAAATTTTTTGAACCGCCCTCGTATCTTTTTGTTTAAAAATCTATATACTGTACTGAATGTGAATGGACTTACGTATGTTTCATTTAAATAAATTACTGAATACAATGATTATTTGCATTAACAAATAAAGTCCTGACCGCAAAGATACACAAGTTGAAATAATTTAATTTTGATTTTGGATTCTGATTTCGTTTCCAATTCAATTGAATTGAATGCAATTATTTTTAACCAACGCCTTAAAGGGGAGAAAATCAAATATTAAAACAAAAAATAAGAAATTAGTTTTATTCAACAATTTAGTTCAGTTTAATTGAAAAACACAATTGTTTTCTTTGAATTGTGTTTTGAGTGTAAATATTTAAATAATAAATTTCTTTTAATTGATTGATTGATTGATTTTCCAAATTAATAAAATCAATAATTCAATTAAAATATAATAATTATGTCATTTTGGTATGGCCCGGTGAGGTAATTGAGCGACATTGTCATTATGATTTTTTCATCGATGAACATCATCACAAAATCACTATCATATCGAAATTATCGTAAATGAAAAATATCATTGATGAATCCTCACAACCAAATAGAGTTATGTATTACAACTTAAGTGTAATGTCACCATACTAAAGAAAGCTAAAATTTGGCGACATTGTCTGTTATGAGTCGACTACATGCTAAACGATGTAGGATTTTGTTTGCCACACCTCTCCGTTATTGAATAAAGCACTAATGATACTCGATGATATTATCTGTTAGGACTCACTTATACACGGAAGTCTGCAAGACAAGATCAGCTTCTGTCATTTATGAAAATTTGGACAATTACTTGAAAAATGTCATGCATGACATGAAAGAAAATTCAACGTCAGTCATTGTTGATTCACCATGGTCAGCGTTTGTCACGATTAACTATGACGTTCGCCAGCGAGAAACAGTGAAATAACTACTATAGTAACTTCTTTTATATTTCCCTACAATTATTATACAAAACTGACTTACTGTGATTTAGTACGTTAACTAACATCATAGCTCAACGTCTCTCTAAAAGCTTTTGGCTTCAATATTTAAAAATTGACTAACTTTTGCAGAGCATACTGAGGTTTCACTAATTGAGTATGCATTCCTCAAACCATATTTTGTTATCAGAATTGATACATGCGCCCTACCAACACTTGGCCGCCGGTTTTAAATATCTTAACAACGACGATTACACTCTCCTTATTTGAAATTGTTTTTCAACCTTCGCGTATAAAAAATGTTGTGTATAAATAAGCTAATAAAATACAAGTATACATGGTTTCAGATCAGAGCAACTTCTAAGGCTATTTGAGGCACTGAATTCAAATATGCATACTGTGTTTTAAGGATATGAAATAATTTTGTATTTTTAACAGTTAATAACCAATTTATCTATAAACAGTGAAAATAAAAAATGAAGAGCAGTATACGAGGGCGGATTGATATTGAAGCTAGTTAAATAGGAAAAAAAATTTTTTTTCAAAAACCATTCATTTCTCAACATACGAGTAGTCTCCTTTTAGCTCAATACACCTAGTAAGACGATTTTCCAACTTTTTTATACCATCTGAATAATACGATTTTGGGAATTCCTCAAAATACGCATTAGTTTCGGTAATCACTTCTTCGTTTGAGATGAACCTGTCTCCTACGAGTCATTTTTTCAAGTTTGGAAACAGGAAAAAGTCACTAAGGCTAAATCCGGACTATAAGGTGGATGATCAACTAATTCGAAGTGGATTTCTCGTAATTTTAACATCTTATCTAATGCTGTGAACCGGTGCGTTGTCTTGAAGAAAGAGCACTTTTTTCTTGTTTAAATGTGGTCGTTTTTCCATGATTGCATCAACCAATTGATCCAATAATGCACGATAATACTCTCCTGTGATTGTTGATCCCTTTTCAAGATTATCACTGAGCAATATTCCGTGTGCATCCCAAAATACAGTGGCCATAACCTTGCTAGCCGATTTCGCTGTCTTCGCCTTCTTCAGAGCACTTCTCCAGCTTCCATCCATTGCTTCGATTGATTTTTGGTTTCAGGTGTGTAGTAGTGGACCCACATTTCATCAACAGTTATTAATCTACGCCAAAAATCAGCAGGATTATGCTTTATCATGTCAAAACACCGCTGTGAAGTGATCTGTTGAACCCGTTTTTGTTCAACACTGAGCAAACGCGGCACCCATCTTGCCGATAGCTTTTTCGTATGCAAATGTTCATGCAAATTGTTGAACACGCGTTCATATGATATGTTTACCATTTCAGCAATCTCACGGATTGTGACCCGGCGATCATTCATAACGATATGGAGGATTTTCTTGATATTTTCTTCAATAACCACCTCTTTTGGCCTTCCTGTTGATGGTATTGTTGCAGTGCTTGTTCGGCCGCGTTTAAATTCAGCAATCCAATATTTTACCATATAATCTGACGAAGCCGATTCGCCGTAGTGTTTATCAAGCTTTTCTTTGTCTCTTTCGCCGTTTTGCCTGTCAAATAATAGTGTTTAATCACTACACGAAAATCACTTTTTTCCATTTTCCAAGAAACACGAAAGTTGCTTACTTCAAACGACTACAACAAATAAACTAATCGATGAATTTGGCTAAAATTTTAACAGCTGACGTTTGACAGATTGTAATTTCTAAGAAAGAAAAAGTTTTTGTGTTTGTGCTGCCATCTAGCGATAGGTAGCTTCAATCTCAATCCGCCCTCGTAACTGAGTCTTTTGTATTGTTTAGAATCTGTTTCATGAGTTAGATTCACTCTTCATACCCTCGTCCTAAAATCCTCGATATGGTCTTTCAACTTTCGTCAACTCTTGGTGTAGTCGCTCTCCTTGCACGTCGCTCGTATCACTTGTTTTCAGAAAAAAAAAATTGAGACGGGAATGAAGAAAATGTATTTTGAGCAGGGATGAAACTGAAAACTTTGAAGCCGAACCCGTAGATCCCATGTGAAAAAAGGTAATAAAATATAAACAAAAATTAAATACCTATTATTTGTAGTTGCATAACAAAACAAACGATCCAGATTCGAGCCTTAGCAGAGGACATGGCGAAGAAAAATTTAATTATTGTTTGGAATGTTTAATATAAAATAATAAAGAGGCTTCAACTTGCCTCCAGCCAACTTCATCTAAAAATAAAGAAGAGCCCCTCTCACCTTTCCACATACCTCTGGTGATGATGAAACAAACATCAGACGGATCATCAGGAAACCATACTACCATATTTACTGAGTTTACATCAAATAAACTAACTGTTAAGCACATCTCTTAATTCCTTAAACCTCCGCCTGGAGATGCTTGCAACACTTCCGCGCCTTTACCGCTTTGAATCTGGACTTGACTGACATGTGGTGTTAACAAGACGGTGTCACATGCCGCATGGCCCAATTGAGAGGCGAGTTCGGTGAACAGCTTGTTTCACGTCTAGGGCCGTTCAATTGGCTGCCTAAATCATGCGATTTAACGTCTTTAGACTTTTTTTGTAGGTCTATGGCTCATATCTACAGGGACAAGCCCGCGACATCTACATGAAATCATCTTTAAACATTGAATAATATAAATCGTTCTATCGACTCAAATAAAGATTTCGACCATTTCTCTAAATTTTATGTTTTTTTTTTAATAAATCCCAAAGCTCTAAAAAAATCAACCGATGGTATATAAAATAATTGGCTTTGATTTTAATTATATAGTTTATTTTCATATGCTTTAAAGAAATTTATTAAATTATTTATTTTTCTTTCTAATTTCATAAATACTAGTGCGGTTCAATGATAAATCAATTAAAATCTTTTTGTTTAATAGATAATTATCTATTTTTCAATCATTATTTTAATGTCATTAAGTCGTTTTTCCACTATTTCAAGGTATTTTTTTTGTTGCGAATTTTACTAAAATTAATTATAGGTCATTACGCCATTTTTAAGTTTTAAAAGATTTATTATAAAAATTTTATATATTTCATAATTCAGTTTATTTTTTTTTTTAATTAAATGCTAAAGTATGCACATACGAATATGCCATTTAAGTTGAAATCGAAAAAAGAGGCAAAAATCAGTCAGGCATAAAATAGTTTTCATCCAGGGTGAATGGGTGAGTAACGAAATATTGTTCATACTCACACATATTACATAATATGGGTATTTGTCTTTGTGATACAGTGGATAACTCTAAAGACAATTAAGAAATAAATACTATATGGTGGATTTAAAAGAGTAAATCAATTTGTTATACGAAATGCTTTTAAATCTGTTTTAAGCATTAAAATTTCATATTTGGTAAAGCTAATTGACTATTTACTTATTTATTTATTATGCTTACGAAAGTAGAGAATGACAAAAGTATGGTTTTGTGTACTTTTAAAGTATTGGTGGCCAAGCATGTATAAGTGAGTAAAGTTAAAAATAAAACCATACCCATACACAACATATTCAAAGCCAGCGCAACTTAAATAACTACAAGTAGGAGTTGCGTGAAGTGCCTGTCATAACCGCACTTATAAGTGTAAAGTATTTATGAGCATGGGTATATTTATACTTGGGTATGTGTATATTTCTACTCGAGTATACACAGAGTATACTAAGAGTATATTTTTACAAAATAAAACCTTTTGAAATCGCTGTGATACAGTTAATAAAAGTGTTTTATATTTAGCATTTTGGTAATGCTAATGTGACGAGTATGTATGTTTACTGTTTTCAAAAGATTTTCAACGGATTTTATTTAAACATTAAGTAAAAATTAAATCATTAAAAATGATGTTGATGTTGTTTTACCATCATTAAAAATGTTACTGAAATTCAGAACATATGCAGTAAATTTAAAATTTACAGCAAAGAGTGATACCCGCTAATATCAAACGCAATTAGCCTTTGATTTTTCTATGCTAAGTACCAGGTATTTTTATATAAATAAGTTTTTAATTGCTATCTAAAAAATTCTAGGAATTTGCTCAATGTTTAAAATACAATTTTTTCTGTGTTGGATTGTTTTTTGGGCCTGACAAAAAAAAAAAAAAACCAAACAAAAAATACAGAAAACAAACAATGATGCATATCATATGAGTACTTAATATACGCACGAGTACTTAATGTACTTTCAAAATGTTTCCATTCCCATTGATACACATACATAATTTGAATGCATGTGTATGCGCGCACACAAATATTTTTATAGCTATAGAACATAATATGGATACAAACATGTTGCTGCAATTGTTTAAGATGGTTGTGTGCAGACATGTTTGCCAGACGTATGAAGTGGAGTTATATCTGTATGTTGTTAATGAATTGGTATACACAACACCCATAAACCTAGATAAGTACTCTTGCATACTTTGTTTGTGAGTACTTATTGTCATTATCTATTTCTTACAGGCTATTTTAACAATATTCTTCAAAACGCATTTTAATAATAGTAAACTTGGATACTTAATTTTTCGCTTTTACCTGCATGGATTCGCTTCACTGTAGATTTTTGTCATTCTGTCGGAATTGTAAGTACATGTAGATGAAGAAGAATTTAAATGTTTATGTATGTATGTATGCATAATGTATCTGTGTGCATTTTATTATTTACATAACATATACATAACAAATATGAAATTTATATTTCGTTAAATGGCCAACAACAATATTAATCAAATTAAAATACGGAATTTCAAAATTTCAATTCATTTGGAAAATTCAATTAAAATTTTTCCATATTTTCATTGATTTATTTATTTGTTTGCATGTTTGTTTGTATGTTTTTTTATCTATGTATCTGGTTTGTTGTACATTCTAGTTTTATTGTTATTGTTGTTAAATATTTGTCTTATTTTTAAAAATAAATAATTGTTATTAAATCAATTAATTAATAAATAAATAAAGTGCAAGTTACACGTGTGCTCAACTATTCACCCAGTAGCCTTTTTGTTACTTTTTTTTCTCAATAATTTTCATAAAAATTTAAAGTAGACTTTATTGATTGCAAATAAGTTTGTAGCAATTCTGCTGCAATTAAATTCCAATGAATGTGCTGATCTAAGATAACAAAATAAGAGCATTGTTTTAGAATACAATAGAAATTATTTATATTCTTTAAATATTGATTTTATAGAAGTTGCTTAGATGGGAAATGTTTAATAAGCAGACTGGTCACAAAAATACTACCTCGATCAAAAAGTCTCCGAAACAACGCCCGTGTGACGGTGACATCGTTCCAATTTGAGTTTGTTTTTTTTTTTATTTGTTCGGTTGGTACATCTGTTGTTGATATTCCCGCTAAGTCTTACCGTCATAGCTTGACATTTGCAAAAGCTACGTAGCCAAGAGTACATCGATCTCTGTGTATTGTCGATTTTTTACAAATTTAGAAACGGCTGCTGAAACGCGTTCCCCATAATGGTTCTTTAACTCGATTGAACATAAGGAAGTCACAGAGAGCCAAATCAGGTGAATACGTACACCTTTTACGTAAGTGAGATTTATGTACGGCTATAATATGGAATTTGGTGCTTAAAAGGAAAGATGCGAAGGCAGCGATCAATGCAGCACGAACACGCAATGCATAGGATGCTCTACAAATCAATTATAGCAGCCTTGATCGCGCAGTAAAACGCAGTTCAATTAAGGATAGTCGTGGTCGAACAAACTCGCCAATTAAGCATAGAGGGTAGCCGAAACAACCCAATCTGGTGATCTGTAGAAAATTATAAACGAGTTGGTCAACCAAAAGACTGTAGCTGTAAAGTCAATAAGAAACGACAGTGGCGAAATTCTAACATCTAAAGAAGGCCAAATGCTCTCTAGTAATACAACAGGAGTGGACTTAGTATGTAGTTGCGGGTCATACGTGCATACCGGACATATCCATAGATTGCCTGAAAACTGCTGAAATTATAGAAGCCATAAACTCCATAAAGAACAATAAGGCAGCTGAATGAGATGACATTCCGCCAGAATTATTGAAAGCCTATCCACTATTAAGTGCTGCCTATGGTAAGGGAAATCTTGTTAAATAAGAAATTTCTGGACGAAATTAAAGAGGAAATCATCGTTAAATTACCAGCGACACAAAATTTAACTGACCGAGGCAATTGTTGGGGTATGACATTACTAAGCACTATCAATAAGGTTATAACGAGCATTATCGCAAACAGAATATCCAAAATACTTTCACCACAATTAAGAGCAGAACAAGCAGACTTCCGATCACAGAAACCGTGCACAGACCAAATGAACATCTTATGAATAATCGTAGAGCAATCGGTGGACTGGAATATCCTTTGTATTTAATGTTTATAGATTTTTATAACTCTCACTCGAAATTATATGAGCAAGCGTCCCTGTGAATTTAGTTAACCTTATAAGGGCTCTATATAGAGGGATTCTTTATGAAAACAAACTTAGCCGAAGAATACCAGTACTTAAAGGTGTGAAGCAGGACTGCATTTTGTCACAACTGATCTTTAATATTGTTCTAGACGTAATTAGTCATGCGAGAGACCCTTGTAGAGAAGCGAGGAGTAATATACCCACCCTGTATATGAAATAAAAGGTCTGTTTCTTTCTCTTATAAGTTGGATAATATTCAAATAAGTTATTAACTCATAAGTTCATGATGATACGAAAAACCGTTCTTTATCCGTATCTCAAGATTTTGGAGGTGTTTCAAAAATTTCAAACATATTATTGTTGAACTCGATAGCGCCCATCAGACAAATAGCATCACATCCCCGGTGTTTATTTGTCGCACCGTGTTATTTACTTGCATAAAACACAACAAAATTTCTAATAAAGCATATCTGAGATATAAAAAAAATGTGCTGGTGGGCTAAGTAAAAATAAAAAACGCTCGCGAAAGATCAAATACGCTGGACCTGGATCGAGGTCTTGAAAAATGAAGTTTTCTTAGTTTAAATAAAAGTTTGAATAAATGAATCATTGACTTTATGATTTTTTTATCATTAATAACTAAAAATTTTTAAGTGCAACTGAGAAAAGTGTAAGCCAATAAATCCTATCAAAATTTTTCCTCGATTCGCATTTTTCAAAATGGACTTTTTCCAAAAATTTGTTCCAGCTGCCCCAAAGTGCAATGTTCAGACATAAATCCTACGTAATATAAAAAGTGCTTGCTTTTTGAATAATTAGTGATAATGGCTATTACATCCTATCTTTCCTTTTTTTGCAGCCATAAAAAGTAAGTAAATAAAAATCAAAATTTTCCATAGTTTTTATATGATGCTTTTCATTTATTGTTTGCGAAAATAATTGTGTGATGTTATAGATGAAGGGATGTATGTAAGTATGTATATAAAATGGCTATTTGAAAATTAATATTTGTAAACAATTTTATTATATGTAAAGGATGTTTTTTATAGAGGTATAAAACAACGATGGATTATTCGATTGACATGAATTTTATTTATCCGAAAGATAGTCTTGTGGCATTACATTTTAAATATGATTTCTGGCATATGACCGCCACAGCTGGCGCCGATGTAGTACAATCTGGACGTCCAATTTTCGCTGACTGCTTCCAACATTTGTGGACGTATATCGGCAATAACACGGCGAATGTTGTCTTCCAAATGGTCAAGCGTTTGTGGCTTTACCGCATAGACTAATGACTTTACATAGCACCATAGAAAGTAGTCTAGCGGTGTTAAATCACAAGATCTTGGAGGCCAATTCACAGGTCCAAAACGTGAAATTAGGCGGTCACCAAACGTGTCTTTCAATAAATATTGTGGAACGAGCTGTGTGACATGTTGCGCCGTCTTGTTAAAACCACATCTCCTGGACATCATGGTTATTCAATTCAGGAATGAAAAAGTTAGTAATCATGGCTCTATACCGATCACCATTGACTATAACGTTCTGGCCACCATCGTTTTTGAAAAAGTACGGACCACCAGCCCATAAAGCGCACCAAACAGTCAGTTTTTCTGTTTTTCAAGTGTTTCCACATGCACTTGAGTATTACTTTCACTCCAAATGCGGCAGTTTTGTTTGTTTACGTAGCCATTCAACCAGAAGTGCGCTTCAGCGCTAAACAAAATTCGCCTATGAAAATTGAAAAAAAAAAATTCACTTATAAAAAATGAAAATTGCACTATTTGCAAGCGTTGTTCAGGCGTGAATCTATTCATGATGAATTGCCAAACCAAACTGAGAATAAATCAATTGACAGCTGTTAAATCGGTCGCCAACTTAAAGTTCTATACCCCTATAAAAACACGCTTTACATGCATAAACATAAAATGGTAAAATAAATAATAATCTAATAAAAAATATTAACATTTCACACAAATTTGTTTTAACATTTAATTGTTTAAAAAAAAGTTTGAACATTTCTTACTGGGTATATGCAGTAAATTTTATTATTTCTTAATATAATTTTTTTTACTTACTTATATGTAGGGCCGTTGGAAAGTTTTGGGGTCTAAATCCTAGGAGTTCCAATTGGATAGGTCTCTGGAGAAATCCACATACTGCAGGATCTTTGATAGGGTCTTGCGGAGTGCAGCACTGATGATTACAGGTGCGCTCAGGTCCACTCCAACGAGGGCCTTGCTTGTACTGCTGAACTGGCTTCCAGCGGATCTGATGGCTAGGCAGATGACGCGCATGCCTGCGATAAGGTTGAGGATGGCAGGGGCATGGTCGGACAGGATTTACGGGCATGCGGCCATCTTTAGGTATTGGATACGATCCCTGAGGGGATAGATTACTGCACACACACCCTTCCTGGATAGAATGTTCTCCGTGTGCATCTCACCAGGACCGGTAATTGGACACGGCGCTGATGAGATTTACACGGATGGATCAAAATCCTCGGAAGGGGTTGGGGACGGTATCTTTATTCCTGTATACGAACTACTGCAGTGTCTTATAGGCGGTGGTCTCGGCGATAAAGAGGGCAACGGACTGGTTGATGTACCACGGGGTATATGACAGTGATATCCGGATCTGTACGGACAGTCAGTCTGCGATCAGGGCGCTCTCTGGTGTCTACTCGACTTCGCGACTTGTGTGTGAATACCGGGCATCTCTCAACGAGATGGCGAGACATTCAGACCTGGAGATTATCTGGGTAAGGGGTCACTCGGACACCCGGGGGAACTATGTGGCGGCCAGACTTTCGAGCTCTGGCTCTCTCCTCAGAAATAAGGAGATTGACCACTCAGTTGGGATGCCACTCTCCTCTTGCAGACTTATGTTCATGCGGTACATGTTGGGTAGGGCACAGCTACGGTTGGATGATGAACCCACGTGCTCTGTATCGAGGTAAGTCTGGCCCCTATATGATCGGGCTCGCTCGAAGTCTATTATAGGGGTGCCGCGACTTGGGCTGCGAACTCTTGTGGCTGTGATTACTGGGCACTGGGTGGCTGATGCGCACGCTAGGAGATTGGGTCTGCCGTTCAACGACTATTGTAGTGGTTGTCAGGATGAGGAGGAAGAGGAGACTGTCGAGCACTTCCTATGCCAGTGCCCGAGTCTTTCGGATATTAGGACTGTTTTCCTTGGCAGTCCGTTTCTGGATGGCTTGTCTGGCTACCCGTCGTAACTAACTAACTATCTATATGTAGATATAGCGGTAATAAATAAAATAAAATTTGTGTGAGACATCGATTTTATTATTTCTTGTTTAAAAGGCCTCTTGATACACTATATAGGGAATATAACATCGCGCGTTGGGACAGACCGAACAAATTTTTGGAAAAAAGTCCAGTTTTAAAGATGAGAATTAAGGGAAAACTTTTATGGGGCTTATTAGCTTACACTTTTCTTAGTTGATATATATGATTATTTTCATTAAGTTAATATTTTCAGTGAAACAAAATCCCTTTTCTTTATTTTATATTTTTCTTTATATTAAAAAAATAAAAAACTAAGACTGATTCATAATACAAAGACCACGAACTCTCCAATGATACCAATATCTTACACTTAAACTTTACGGCTTAATTGATTCCAAAAATGATGCAATCCTACCCCACAGTGCATCGTACAGCAATATTTTAGCTTGCACTGTTCAATGAAAGGACTTATCTTGAAATTGAAAGCTTAATGACTAGTGACAGACTACTTCCAACTCATACATATAAAATGGTTTGGTATTAATGCAATTTTAGGTAAAACGATAGATTTTTATACACAAGCCCAATAATATTCAATTTATTTATTATTTTTATTTAATTTTATTTAAATTTAAAAATAAAATTTAATTGACAAATTGTATAGAGAATATTTCTAAAAAATCCTTTTTTTTATAACAACCATAGAATATAAATTTTATTGGCAAAATTTTATAACAAAATCTGTATGAAATATGTAGAATAAAGGGCAAAAAACATTTGACGGATTATTTAATTAAAAAAAATTAAATAAAATTGATGCAAATTTTAAATGGAGTAACGATGCATTTGGAATATTATCGAATAAACAAGGACTGTGTAAGAGGGGAAAAAAACTTGTAAAAAAAGTTATTTGGAGTATCATTTGAAGACTTCAGAGGACTTCTTATGTTACGTTGGTTAACATAGAATCTTTTGTGCAACTCCACAAGTTCAACACATTAAATTGAGGCAGCGAATAAAGCCAGTAATCTTATTTAGTGCGCGAAGAAATACCTCCTTCGAAATCAGCACAGGAATCTTATTATCTGGGCTGAGATAGCTCGACACTCACACAGTACATGTTCAAATGTATCAGCACAGGTTGTGCAGATGCTACTCTCTTCTGTTCGCTATAAAGTCGGCCCTTTCTTTGCCAGTATTGCTCAAAATTCAACCTTATTTCACAGAATGACAAAGTCCTCAAGGCTGCCTGACTATCTGACATCACATAAATACTAAAACGTTTAGAATTTTTACTCAGACATTCCCTAACGAGAGTAATGATGGCATAAACCTCCGTCTGAAAAATCGAAGAGTATTTGCCCATATCGAAGAGTATTTGCATATACGCTCTCACCGCCAGTCTGTTTTGACCTATCGGTGAATCAAACCTGGTACGAGTTGTTAACCCACCACGATTTGTCCAACAATAAAATCCTTTCAGATGTAAGGACCCCAAAATTAATGCGCAACATCAAAGTGGGTGACATATAATCACTTATCCCAACAAGCGGATCGCCATCAAATAGATCCAATATTAATTGAAACAGATAAAAAGCTATAGACCCTACCATCAAGCTAAGGCTGCATATGTTAGTATTGGTTTTATTATCGTTGCGAAAATCAGTAGATCATTTTAGATCCCACGTTTTACTATAGAGGTGATGATAGGCATAATGTGCCCTCATCGCCTTGTTGGTGAAATAGGAGAATTCCTCATGTGAGAGTCACCAAATATTGCATTTCATCCAGCTCAGTGAGTACAATCACCGTCTACGCAGGGTTTTTATTTAAAATTCATAGAACTTACTAAGATAAAAATAAAACATTCACAATAAAACGGGTAACTCGAATACATTAATTGTCGTATTCAGTCACGAACATAGAATGTTCACATAGACTCTTTATTGTTGTCTGTTTCTAGCCAAAGAACGTAACTCATTGAAAGTTTCTCCTGTTTCTTTGATTATGGTGCATTTCCATGTGTTTTTTGGTCTATCGCGCCTCCGAGTGCTTTTTGGATCCCATTCCAGTGCAGCATGTCATATCTCGTTGTATGGTTTTCGGAGTATGTGTCCTATCCAGGAGTACTTTCGTCACCATTTTAGAATATTTATAACTTTTGTTTTGCTAGTTGCAAAGGTGCCCCAGTGCAGATTGTTCGCGGCCAACAGATCCTCAATATTGTTACGAAAATAAGGTTGGGCATCGAAGCCTTTATTACATCTCTAAAATAAATAAACAAAAGCTGCAAGAACCTGCTGCTTACAAATAACCAAATCGACAACAACAAACATTATTAGCAGAGATAAAATAAATAAAAATGACACAGCAACAACAACAACAAACTAACAGCAAAAAAACAAGTAAGAGAATAAACCAGCAACAACAAATGCTAAAAGCTGAAAGAGGTAGATGTTTACATCCGCATGGCTACAAAAGAATTAAAAAGAAATTAAAGGAATGAAGTGGAATCTACCTGAAATATCAAGAGGTTCGAGGGCTTTCGAAGTGGTGTTTACTCAGCCAAATAAAAAGCACATCGATGCGAACAGCAATCAGTTTATGTGTCGTAAACTCAGCGAGTGCAGTTTAAGTAAACTCTACACAGCGAGTGCAGTTTGTGTGAAGAGAGTTTATAAAGAGTAAACTCGTGAAGTGAATCATGAAGTAAAAAACCAGTTTAGTTGGAGCTAACTCAGTAAAGAGAGTTAAGTGTAGATAACCTCTGGTTGAAAAGGTTGTGATCGAACCTAAGCTATAGCTACGATCGGGTTAGAAGATCTTTAGGAAGATAGTCCCCGTTTATACGAGAAAACATTCTGAAGGGAAACATTTTGAAATCTTTTGTTTTTTCCATTCGCGTTCACACAGGCGAACATTTTGTCGTCAACATTCCATTACTATTGTTATTTTAAAGAAGTAAAGCTAATAAATATCAACAATGCGAATATGACCACAAAGCGTATCGCCGAGTACCGAAGACAAAAACGATCTCTCTTCCCCACCCGTAATTTGCTACCAAAATAAATGTTTCCCATCAAATTGTTTCCTCGTATAAACGAGGACAAAGATCTGGTGAATAATTGTTGTTGTTTACAAAGTTGTAAATAGACAGAGTAATTAAGAATAAAAATTGTTATTGCCTGTAAAAAGATTACAAGTAGTGGTACACAAAACTGTGTTGAATAAAAGATTTTTAATTAAAATTTATTTTAAATACAATCTACGAGCTCATAAAAACACGTTTTTAAAAGGTAAAAACTTAACAATATATATTTCAGACATCGGTCTACAAAAGATTATAGTTTCCTTTCGACTTTGTTAGTAACGAGCCATGTTTCGGAGCCGTAGAGTAACACTGATTTGACGCGAATGTATAGATTTTCGGATACTTTAAAGCTGATGTAAGGCAACTCTGGCTTTAATTATGTAATTTCCTTCCACGTCAGCTACAGTGCCTCCTTCTGATGTGATCATGCTACCCATATAGCAGAATTCTTCAACTTTTTCAAACCGTGTACCATTTATTTTATTTTTTATTCTTTTTTCTGTAGTCAAATTAATGCTCCACAGATTGATTCTAAAGATTTTCGACTGTATTCGAAAACTAAATAAAGAACAATTTGTACCTACTTTAACAAAAATACACTAAAGTATTATTCACAAACGAAATTTGGCTTAAAATTCCTATTTAAAGTCAATATTAAATTGCCAAAAGTTGGTTCGACCGTAATTTAAAGCTTTTTTAAGAACATTTTGTGAAAAAAAAAAAATTAAATCTAAAGTTTAACCAAATTTTTAAAATAATGGAAATCATTTATTGATTAAATAAATGGCCAGAACAATTTCAAAATGTCATAATAATATATTTTTCAAAGCATAGTGGAACGAAAGCTTAAAAAATTAAAAAGAGAGATGCGGTCATTTCTCCATACCACATAAAAATTATCAACAATTTCGCGAAATTATACTCGTAGTTTCAAAATGATGCCAGAGACCTTAAAGTTCTTGCAAACCATGGTAAAGAAGGTCTTTTTAAATCTTGTTCTGGACACTGTGGAATAGATGGTAATGAGACAGCGAATGAATTGGCTAGAAAAGGTTCCGTGACACCATACATATATTGGCACGGAACCTTAATGTGCAGCACCACTGACTACAATCCTCAATCTAGTCAAGGATTGGGAAAATGCCAGATGCTTGGAATACTGGAACACTAAATTTGGCAGGACGGACTTAAAGCTCTTAACAGAATTTCTTACATGCCACTGTGGACTATGAGCGCATCTAAAGAGGGTGGCGGCTACAGATGTGGATGTTTTTCGACTGTGCCACAGGTATCAGACACAGCTTAAAATGTTTAGGTAGTAGGGGGATCGATTGTTCGACTTTGTTCAAAAACTGGTAGTACTTAGAAAAACTGATTGTCGGTCAATAATAATTTAAATAACTGGCTAACCGGTTCTTTTGTTTAAATGAAATTGTTCCTAATTCTGGAAGTGGCAATCAATATGAACAATAATTCGAACAAATATCATAAAAACCATGCCAAAACGGTATGCGGTGGCCATGGAAAACAAAGTTTATTACACAAAGTACTGGAAAATGCTTAAGTTTCGAATAGCTACTTAAGGAGCTAATTTCGTTTTTGTTGTATTACTTGGTAGAGAATAAAAGGTTTGTTATAATAGTTATAATTTAACTGCCTAAGATAACAAAAATTAAATGTTTTACTTTGAATAAATCTATTAATAATATACGAGTCTTTAATTGAATCGACAAAAAAATTTGCTTAGATTTCAAGCAGCACTGTATGTGAATTTATGCACCACGTATTTAATAGTGTATGTGTCACTATGGTATGTTATGTAAGAACCCACCTTCCAACCAAGAAGTCGTCGGTTCAATCACAGGCCACACCATCTGACAATTTTCAACAGCGATGTCACCGCACAACTTTACTAGCGCCTGGTTATGTGTATACACGCTATGAAAAACTTCACTAACCAATATATCTGGCGTTAGGAACCGGCATATGTGGGTTTGTGCCCTTTCATACATAAAAATTAATATTTATTTACAGAAAATGAGAAAAGGGTTATTTTTGCTCAAGAATGTATCTTTTTCGATCTACCTTGGTTTCCAAAAACTAGCCTTAACCATCCGGTTTTGCCCGGAAATCTACGTATGTTCAAAATTAGACAGCTACAACAATTGTTTGTATTTCTCAGAGTGATTACTTATTGATTGAAAGCCTCAATTAAAAAGAAACTTATTAATATGTATAAAAATGGCACGCCCACTTATTTAATTCCTCTCACTTTTAAACTGATGATTCGTATTAACTGCCAAGTCACTTAGACCAAATTATAAAATAAAAAATGTCAATTTTTATTTGTATGGGAGGTGCGTATAATGCCCACATAGTCGATTATTATGTGACCACTTATTGGTCATTTTACCGTTCTCAAGATATACAAATAAATATTTATTTTGTGTTAGTGGCACCATGCTCACTTATCCAAACCCGTTTATATTTGCTAAACAACTTAGAATACGTGCACTGAGTCGATGTGCCAAATCTTATTCATATATCTTTAACAGGAGCAGTGATGAGTGAGGAATGACGACCTACAGCGCCATCTGTTGAACATTTTCCACTTTTCTTTATTTCTTAAACCTTCAGGTAGCAATTACGAACAAAGTCGGAGAAGGAAGTATACAATTTGGTCAAGTCGTTTCGCAATTTTTAAGCATCTGAACAAACCACAATCTATTTATATATATGTAAATAATTAAATTTATACAAACAGTAAAACGATGAGCATGTTTTCAATAAAAAATATACAAACGTATAGAAGTTATACTTATTTAAATTAACCGGTTATTCGTGTTAAATTAACCGGTTTATTCAATATTCGAAAAATGAATATTTTGAAAAAACTGGTTTAATCCGGTCGAATAATAACCGTCCGATCTCCCTATTAGGTAAACATATAACTCTACTGGGTGGCATATTCACAACTATGGTTTCAGATCTGTAAGCGTATGAGGAAGGTAGCAGATCAGCTGAACAAGTTATAGACCGGAAAGGCACAACAAATCCCATGAGTCGCGGTGTCATGCAAAAGTCCTCGGTATAATAAAAATGATAATGATAATAATGCTCTCGTCCTGACTTTAGACCTGTTGAAGGAGAAGTAAAACAAGTCAGAACAAAGATGGAACCTATTGTAAAATTAAAAAATTGAAAGTGACCCAGCGAAATATTATTCAAAAATATGAAAAGAATTTATTCGTAAATTCAAATTTTATTTTTTTAGTTATACAGTTGTTTTAAAAGGGCTAAAATCAGATAAAGTGGAAAGATAGAGTGCAGTACATACCACTCTCGCATTTTATTTTTAAAAGAAAATAATGAATTTAGAGAGCGATTGCTGGCAGGCGATTGACGCAGGCGATATCAAGAAGATAAATTTTTCCCTTATTATAATTTACAACAATTTATCAACATTCATAAAATTTTTCAGATTTTTCTACCCAAATATATAATAATAATAATAATATTTTTTGTTCCATTTTAGACCAAAAAATGTTTTCTTTCATAAAATAAATAAAGGGTCCGCCAAATAATTTTTTTTTTTAATGAAAATGCTATAAAAAAAACTACTGAATATTTTCTCAAATTTCTTTTTTTATTTTATCCTTCCGCTTAATAATGGAAACTAATTTCATTCAAATGGCTGCCTCGGCTAGCCATACAATAGCCCACACGATCGGTCCAATTTTTAAGCACATTTTCGATTGTGTGCAGCTGTATTTCACCAATGGCTTCACGAATATTGTCTTTTAAAGAGTCAATTGTCTCTGGCTTGTTGGCGTAACACTTATCTTTGACGGCACCCCACAAATAATAGTCCAACGGTGTCAAATCGCAGCTCCGAGGTGGCTGATAATGCGATCTTCAAAAACAGGGCGCAAAACATCGAGTGTAGCTTCGGCTGTGTAGCACGTAGCGCCGTCCTATTGAAACCAAATGTTGCTAATATCCTCCTCTTTAATTTTTGTGAACAAAAATTCGTTCAACATGGCCCGATAATGATCGCCATTGACTGTAACGGCCACTCCTTGCTCATTTTCGAAGTAAAATGGCTCAATTATGCCTCTGGAACAAAATCCGCACCAAACAGTGACTCGTCTTGGGTTTATCGGCTTTTCAATGTATGCGTGCGGATTTTCTGTACCCCAAATACGACAATTTTGCTTGTTTACTTACCCGCCAAGATCAAAATGAGCTTCATCTGAAAAGATGATTTTTTTTTGGCAAAATCGGCGTCTTCTGTAAGTCGATCCCAGGCCCAGATTCCCAGCATTGTTCAAGCGTATACACAACCATATTCGTGCAGCGGAAGGATAAAACTAATTATCTGTCATATTAGACATGAGCTAAGTGTTCCCATTCACGAAATAAGCACTAGTTGAAAAAAAACGTTAGATGGCGGACCCTTTATATGAAAAGTATTTTAATCATAATTTTTTTGAAAAATAGCGCAATTCAATAAATAAAATTTTGTGTGAATTTATATTTTTCATATTGTGAAGAGAAATAATATAAACATAGAATTGCCGATTTTGAATATGAAAAAAACCTAAAGTGGTACTTTAGTTAAAATATTGATTTTGAATGAGAATTTCTAAAAAGTTTTGTTAACCTTAAAGTGTATTTTAACTAATTTGTATTTGAAACTCAAAATTAAAAATTTTTGTGAATATAGCCGTTTATCTCTAAATTGAAATTTATTTAATTTTTGCTCTTCTCAAAGGAGATATTAATCTCACATAATGGTTCAATTAATTGGCCATCAAGATCGTATGGATTATTTTCTTTGGGGTTACGTAAGATCGTTTGTCTACGCCGATAAGACAGAGACAATTGAACACCTGGAAATCAACAATAAGTAATTGTCATAAAATTTTCTAGCTAACAAAGCCCATTTCATTCATATTAAAAATGTATTTCTTTGGTTTATTAAGATTTAGGCTTATGTAACTGTAAAAAAACACCCGATATAAATATTTTATTTTTAATTTCAAAAACTTGTCTAAATTTTATCTTAAGGCAATTATTACTGAAATATTTCCTTGTAATCCTTTCCAAGTCCTTTTATACAAACCAAAAAAGAAAAAATAAAGAAATTGTTGGATTATTTTATTTGAAAAGTAGTTTTAAGTCAATTCCCAAAAGTATTTAATTTCTTTTAAAATTTTTTTATATCACTATCAAAACCACACTTATTGAGGTGGTTGCTAAAAATCTTTTTAATTAGAAATGCAAAATGTTGTTGCAAAAACAACTTCTGCTTATTGTACAATAGAAAGTACCAAAGTTTTACAATAAATATCAGTTGAGTTGCTTAAGACTACACATAAATATTTGAATGTAAAGACTTAATAAATAAATAAATAATTTTTCATGCAAAAATAATATCAAATTAGTTAAGCTTTAAGCCTTAAAAAAAAAAAAACGGTATGACAACAACAACAACAGTAATAGCATAAAATATAAACATTTCAATCAATTTTTGTTTTCCAAGTCTGTGGTTGACATTTATTTTTGCCAGTCTCACATTATATTGTAAAAAAAGAAACTTAAATAACTTTTGTTTGTATTTAAAAATATTTCTTTTTTTTAATTACAGTAATTGCTGTTATTTTTTTAATCCCTATAAAATAGTAATTAAAAATATATAAAAAAAGCAGACGACAACAACAGCCATAACAACAACTACACAAATTAACAACAAATTAGTTTGAGTACCTTTTATTCTATTACAAAAAAAGTTTAATATTTTTTTTATTACAGGAAAATAATAAAAAAAATAGAAAATGAAAACAGAGTTGAAATGTTGCAATCGTTTATGTTGGAATTTATTTTATTTTTAACATTTTTTCTCGGTCCTCAACAAAAGTATGTTTGTGTGGCTGCTTACGACAGAAGATATACGATAAAGTTAGAGATGATAGTGGGTAATAAAAAATAGCTGACGAAGTGGCTATCCAACACTTAACTTTTATTTAAAAGAAGCAGATCTATTCATCTCTCTAAACGTTTGCCGATCTTATCCAGTATTCTATTTAGAGAACCTGTTTTTAGAGTTTTTAAAAAAAATGCCAGAAATAAGCTTTCGTCTTGCCTGGGAACAAGGAAAACTGATTTTTTTGCAACAATCTAATCTTTTAAGTACAGTTCCCACGTACATGGGATTTTCCATCTGTTTGACATTATTTGCGCTTGTCTTAGAATCAGTTTCACAATGTTTTTACTTCTTAGTTCATTATTACAACTTGCCTTTAAGTAAAGGCAGGATTTTAACGGGTAGAAAATTGGCTTTTCATTATTATAAGTATACAATAAAGTAAAAGTGAACGTTAAGCTAAAGGAAAGGTTGTCTTACCTGTAACTTTTAAAGTTAAGTTTAGTTTTGGACTTGCTATATATATATTTATTTTCCATGTTATATATATTATTTTGAATATGGCAACTTCAAATATAAACATGGAAAATAAACAATCCTATATATTAATAATTTTTCAAAACAAAATGGAAAACAGATCGTAAAACACACAAAAATAGAAAAATAAAACCGCAAGACAGAAATTTTATAAACAAAATGAACAAGCATAACAAAAAAGAAAGCACGTTGTTGCCACTGTGTTTTTTAAGAACTTGTTTATTTTGGCAAAAGTTATCGATATTGCTCCGGCACTGCCAAATTAAAAAAGGTAATTTTATTTTACAAGTTGTAATAATGAAAAAAAGCAAAAGGTGACTCTAAAGTTCACTTTAGCTAAAGTCAGCTTTTACTAAATCCAACTTTAAAGGCAAGTTGTAATAAACAGCTTCATTAAAGATAACACGGGCGAGTGGGTTCGGCTGAAACTTAACTATTACTTAAGGTTTATTGTTTCATATAATCCTCGTAAAGAAGGAATTTTATAGCATTTTAAAGATAATATATATCGAGTGTTTGTTTTCATGGTTCATAGCTTTGAGCTGGCAACACTGCTTTATTTGACAACCGATTTAACAGCTGACAGTTGCTTTTTGTTTAGTTTGGTTTGTTATTTAGTTATGGATGACTTACACCATAATTATTGATATTTTTTTTATCAAAATAATCGTCTTTAAACTTTTCGTGCCCTCAGATGAAGCCTATTAATGATTGAATAGGTACGTAAATGAGCAGAATAGTCGCAAGCTTTTGTCGAAACACCATTACTTCACAGAACATTACTGTTTGGTTCGCTGTATGGGCTGGTGTAGTCATTGTAACCATATGGCTAAAAAACGATGATGGTCAGAATGTTATTGTCAATGGTGAACGATAAAGGAATCTGATTAGAAATTTTTTCGTACCTTAATCTTGCTGCTGCGTAGCGCGCGCTACAATTGATTTATTCTAAGAAACTTTTGATGAATATGTAATTTCACTTAATGGTCCAATTAATTGACCACCAAGATCGTGTGATTTAACTAAACTGGATTATTTTCTTTGGGGTTATGCTAAGTCCTTTGTCTACGTCGAGATAATTGAATACCTGAAAATCAACGTTCGAAGAGTTATTGGCGAAATATTTTGCGTAAAGTTTGTACAAATTGCTGTTCAACATTGCGCCTTGTACGAGCATAATCATGAATGTCATAAAATTTTCTATCAAGCAAAGCCTGATTAATTGATATAAAAAATATAATTCTTTTTTCTTATGATGTAAACTTGTGTAACTGTAAAAAACTCCCGATATAATCTGATTTTTAATCATTTCTGATTTCCTGATTCAAAAATTTTTTTTCATAATTTATCTCTTTTATCCACTACAGTTTGAACGTAAGTCTCGAAGTTGAGCGAGTATGTGTGAAGAAGAAAATTCACAAAAAAGATAAGAGATATTATAGCTTGCCTTGGGAGCAGTTGGGAAGCGCTGAGGACACTCCTCGTCATCTATGATGTAGACCAATGCCACTATAGTTAGACCTATGCTTTCTTATGTGGTCATTTTATGGTGTAGATCATTAATAATGCGTATGTGCTGAAAAAAATAAGAAGATATCAACGATCGGCCCTGGTTGGGGTCTCTGGAGCGTTGCATACAACTCCCACCAAGGCTCTCAATGTTTTCGTCAATTCTTTGCCGTCGGATATTGCGGTGTGTAAAGGTATATTGAGACAAATCACTGTAATTCCGAACAGATAGTATTTTTAAGTCGTGTTCATTACCAGACGCTACTACATGAATATGGAAAAAGGTTCTGACAGTAATCGCTCGAATGAGACATAATGAGTTTGCTCTCCTTCACCGCTGGTGCTTAAAATTAATTATACAGTGGGGTATGGTATTTTCTCTCCGTATCTTTATATTATGGTCTGGCATAGACTGCCTAATTACTGCAGCTTCTTTTAGGTAGAGGTGAGGGACATTCAAGAAGTCAATAATTGGCATGCAAGGGACATAACTACGATTAGGAGGGTATGCATTTATACCAACTGTCACACTGCTATAAGATCTTTAGAATCTATGTTCGCTAACTCGTTTTCAGTGCTGGGCCAGCAATATATACTCCAGATGATGGAAACAATTTTCGTCTTATAGATAGGCGAGACAGTTGGGAAGCTAGTGAACCTAACAAGACGAAAGTCTTCGGCTGTGATAGATATGCATTCAGGTAGTTAGCACACATAAGGCCCATCTTGGGTATGGTGGATCAAAGTTGTCCAGTTACTTCTGTGGAATGTTCAGAGCTATCGAGGCGGAGGTTAAGGATTTTGGAAAGGCACTTTATTAACCCCGAATTTTTGCAGGAATTTATTTTTTTTCTCCGTCCCTCTTCTAGGGTGCATATTTCGCTTTCCTCAAGGCATCCATTGCTTTGTTTCAGTTTCAGTAATCAAAATGATTTTCAAGCTAAGTGGATGACTAATCTACTGTAGCTCGCCTCCATACGATTGTGTAGTGGTGGTGGGGATTCTTACTTAGCATTTTAATTTTTTCCAAGTAGATAGCGTTTTTAACAGGTCATTTGCTTGATTGCTTGTCATCACTGTGATGTTTTCTGCTGGGGATTCGAACATGGGCCTCTAACCACTACACCACGCCAGCCCAGCTCCAGGAAGTACCGGTGCATTTTATCGCTCATTTCGTTATCGAAGCCATCTTGGACTTTCTAGGCTCGTAGTCTCGGGCCACTATAGTATGCAAAATTTTTGGCCTAAGTGAGCTGATCTTAGGACCGGATGCCGGTTTTAATCTAACCTAACCTATAGTTTGCCTTAAATCGTACTGATTTAGTTATTTCAAATTATGCTTTCAGCATAAGTCCCTCTTACTGTACATAAACTTTTGTACTACACTGTCTATAGCTTTAAGAACACAAGACATAAATTATACACATGATTTAAATTATTCATTATTTTAAAAGTTACGTTTTATACAAGTTTTTTTATTTCTGAATTGTTTTCTTAAATTCATGTTTAAATGTCACAGTGTGCTTGTGACAATTTTTGTTTTTACACAATTTCATTTATTTTTTATTATTATTTTTGTTTTATAAAACAAAAATTAAAGTTGAAACTAAAACTTAAAATAGAAATTAAACATCGTAAACTGGTAGTCAAAATGAATTTCTTTTTTTGGTGAATAAAATTTCTTTTGAAATTTTTGAAAGTTTCAAATGTCAAAACAGTATGAGAACATTTTCATTTGGATAAATTAAAATTGATTTTTTTATGGATTTAAACTTAAACACAAATCGTATTTTGATATTTTATTATTGTCGTAGTTACATACATTCATATATAATAAAATAGCTTCTGTGAATGGTGCTTCGTCTAATCTAAATGGTTCAATATTTTTATCTTTTTCAAAAGGAATTGATTTCTACACATGTTTGTTTTGTGTCCATTTGAATTTTTGTTTTATTTTCTCAATTATTTCGATTTGTTTCCTTAAAGTTCGTTAAGGTCTTTAAATTAAATTTGTTACTTATGCAATAATACTCTCCGTTTATAATCGTGCCACATCTGGTGGCAATAAAACAATTTAAATACATTTTTTTGCTTTTCTTTTTATAGTTTTTTTTATTTATTTAAATTTCTCTGTTTAGAAAAAGAAATTTAATAAAAATTATGTGTTTCAAAGCTTTACAGAGTACAAGTAGTACTAATATACTCGTAATATACGGTAATGTAGTATAATTCAATTTTATTTCATTTTGACATTTTTTTGTTGCTTTTCCTTTACTCATATTAAAAAAAAGAAAAAAAAATAAGATTTTGTTGCTTCATAATGTTGTTCAAATTACTTAAACTTGAAAGAAACTTACTTTTGGCAACCATTTTTACATAGAGTTTTAAGGCAGTTTTTTAACTTTTTTCTCTTTTTTTACTTGGAAATACTTCCACATAAAGAAGTAAAAATAATAAAATCAACTTTACATGTCAACATACAATTTAAACACTTATTTACTTACACACAGAAGACAGAAACGAATATATAAACATAAGTTTTATTTAAATGCCGCCCACCACGAACACGTCCTTTTGTCACAATTACTATTCCAAAGAAAGAGGGAAATTTATGCTGCAAAAATGAACAGCTGCTTTCGATTAAATAGAAAAATAAAAAATAATTTTTAGTATCATTAGTCATCTTTGTTTTTTTTTTATCGGAAGTAATGTGCACGTGGGTAGCAGCACGTAAAAAAATTATTGGCAATTTTTTTTCCAAAAACCCGTTTGTGGGAAATAAAAGCGTAACAAATGGTGTTTAATCAAAGCCGGCGAAATTTTATTTAAAGTAAAACCAAGCAAAATTATTGAAATTAAAATGTTGTCTATGGTATTTATGTACATTAGGGTGGTTCAAATTGCATGTATCCGTGCTGCTTCATGGAAAGTTATTGAAA
Organism: Wohlfahrtia magnifica; assembly: GCA_023159175.1. NCBI lineage: Eukaryota > Metazoa > Arthropoda > Insecta > Diptera > Sarcophagidae > Wohlfahrtia > Wohlfahrtia magnifica. The sequence goes on from JAKWBJ010000484.1 coordinate 5,429,551, forward strand.
TTAATATGTGTATATATATGTATGTATGTATGTATGTATGTATGTATGATAAAAAACCCGAAAAGCAATCGTACGTCTGTACTTCTAAATAGTTGCTGTCAACTGTATGCACATATACTACTAAATTTATTCGTGTATTATTTTATATGTATGAGTATGGGTATATAAACTAATACATGTATATAGTATATGTGCATATATGTATATATGCGTATATGTCCTTACAAATATTAGTTTGTTATGCCATACGGTAGTTGAAAATTGCAAAAAAAAGCTAAAAGAGAGGAAAAAAGTTGAAAATTTGTTCCTTCCTTTTGGTTTATTTTTACAATTATTTAAATGAAAAACAAATTTTATGCCTACTTGAGTTTTGTTAAAACATGTCCTTTATAAGAGTGTATCCGATGTACGTATGTACATGCGAGTACATAAGTGTAGTTTTACTCACTCAACACACTTTTATTCATCAGAAACTTACTTATACATGTGAACCAAAAGAATTCATTTGCATGACAGCTACATTCGTCAAAGTTCTAAATAAGTTGGGAGAGCTCATCTGTTACTGGAGTTTATGAAGATATTTTCTGAAACTGTTGTTTTAATTTGACTTGATTTTCTGACTGATATTTATATGGCAGCTAGAAGAGATTTTAAACAGATCTTTATGGGAATTAGCATATTTTGTACTGTGTTGCGCCAAAAGATACGAATAGTATCATGGTGGACCTCTATGTCCGAGCTCTACCGTCTTCTCTTTTTCCTCAAACTGAAAACCTTTGCAGTGGTAATTAAAAAGGAGACCAAGTCTCCTTGCATACGGGCCAGCTATCCCGTGTATGATAATAATGGTTATTGCAATACGTAACTGATGTTGAGTCATTTTTATAATGGATTTAGACTGATCTGGATAGTTTAGAAGCAAAATTTATTCTCAATAGATATCACAAAATTAGTAGTTTACATGAGGAAATTTCCATCCCGACCAGTTGGCCAACCTTCTATTACTTTAACATTATCATCATACCGACCAGGAATTATTTAACCTTCTGGCCTATAGTATGTTCACTAAATCTGATGTCTTTCTAAAAATATTATGGTGGATATGTCACCTCGTGAAACCCTATGTCCACTTAAACATTTCAATCTAAATTTATCAAGAACCCCTATATTCACACAATATGTGCTCCGCTGTGTCTGATGTCTGTTAGCACAGTCTACAAACATCCACATCTGTGACTGCCATCCTATTTAGATGCGCCTTCAGTCATCAATGGCCTGTGAAAAATTCCGTTAGGAGTTTCAAGTCCGGCCTGACATACTTAATAATCTTAAAGCGACGTCCAAATTGTGGACTGATCGCCGCCCAAGAGTGGCGAAGCCATCTTTACGCATTTCAGTGTTCCAAACATTTGGAAATTTCTCAATCCTTGATTAGATTGAAGATGGTAGTACGTGGTGCAGCACAGTAAGGTTCCGGACCGATATAAGGTATCATGGTATATATAAGGTATCAGCTGAATCTTATTTCTAAGCGAAGACTTTTACGGTGTATCGCAACAAGAAAACTTGGCTGTCAGAAAGTCTATTAATGGTCGTGCCCTTGCGACCACTGTCCAAGTTAATTTTCGCGCATATAACAATGGCCTTGATCTCAGCATGGAGCCTTATCCATATCACTTAGTAGAGAATCACTTCTAGTCAGTTGATTAGCCACATAATTCTCATGGTTGGCATAGTGCCTTCTTATCCAGATTATCTCCAGGTTTAAATGTCGCTATAACTCATTAAGACATGTCTGGAATTCATGAACCAAATAGGCACCAGATAGCGCCAGACTATCCGTACAGATGTGGATATTTGTAGCAAATATCTTGTAGTGCAAGAAACAATTCACTGCCCTTTTAATCGCTAAAATCTCTGCCTGGAAAATACTGCAGTATTTTGGAAGACTAATTGAAAACTCTCTTTTCAAAGATTTTGATCCATCTGTGTATACCACATCAGACTCAGATCTGATGGTTGGTTATGGTAGGATACTCACATGTAGTCTTACGTCTAGTAATGGCTTGGAAGTGAAATAGTCTGTAATGCCAGTAATTATTATAATCCTTAGGATATCTTTGTTAGTTCATATTCCAGTCATTCTCAGCCGCATTACAGATGTAATAGCAAGTTACTTGGTCATTATGGCCCTGCTCCAGGTTCAATATATATTGAGCGATATACAGTATCACGATATTTATTAAACGTTCAGCATAATATATTGATGGATTAAAGTCCAGAGTCCTAATGATCAAGTTCTTCAAATGGTTAGTTCTAAGAGCACCTGTGATAAACAGTGTTACACTATGCAGATTCCTCTATGTTGATATCGCAAAAGTGGTTAAGAATAAAAAAATTAATTTTTTTCGAAAACTTAGAGATGATACGCTCCTGGACTAAGAGCTGATAACTTTATATCTATAATTTCTGTAGAATTCTTCACAGTAACGCTTGTGATAGAGTAACACAAAGTTGCTCTCAATACCTTCAACTCATTTATTACTGTTCTTGCTGCATTTGTCCAAACATGGAGAATAGAATTTCTGTGTAAAGTTCATAGAGCTGTTGTACATATGGTGCGTAAGGCCTATGGCGTATGTGAATGAGACTTAAAACCATATCTAAACTGTAAAAGTATGTGTGTAGGTGTGTGTGTATTTGTTGGCCTTATTTGTCATAAGAAGAAAAGCAGTTGGTAGTTGACGATGACGAAAAGAAAAAAGTTGAAAAAAGAAAACAAATAAACGTTACAATAGAAGCAAACAAGAAAAAAAACAGCCCATTTAATATGCAATTGAAAGTTGGAAGAATTTCTATAGACACAAACACACGCACACACATACGCAATAATACATTTATAGTTTAAACTCACATATAGACATCCATACGTGTAAAATTCTTTCCCATACACGTACTTATTACAAATACAGGCTATAGCACTCCGTTAAAGACGTCATGAAATGAAAAACGATTCTTTACAATGGTTAGTAGTCTGCCGTTAAAGCTTGGAATTTTTCAATGCCTATAAGATTACAAATTACACAATAGATGTTTTGAAAATGTGAGTATTTTTGTTGTTGTTGTTGTTGCTATTGGTAATTGGAGTTGTCTAGAAATTTCGAATGAATGTTGTTGTAGTAGTTATTGAATTTGATATTCTTCTTTTTTCGAAATTATAACGCATTTACACATACTTAGTTGCTGTGCAAAGTACATGGCAACATTCAATTTGGAATCTATTACAAGAGGCTATTCGTAAACAGTGTTCTGTGTCGTAGGCAACGTTGTTCTATGAAAGCTAAATCAAAATTCAAAAAATTTCCATTTATTTTCATTTCATTACATGAATAAGGAATAAAAAAATGCATTATTAGGAATTCTTAATCTAAATTTTTGTAAAAGCAATGTTGCTGTTTTGCAGACAAAAAGAGGTATATTTCTATTGAAAGACATAATTGTTTCACAAGATTGACTTGACAAAGATAAAACACCTTTAGCAGAGTGATAAGAGTAACCAGGTTCACATAAGCTTGGAAAGTTCACCGTAATAGAATAGAACAATATCTATTGATTTTTGTACATAAACTTCATAACATGATATGTAATAAAAACTAAAGAACTTGGTATGACTTTCTCTGGTATGTAAACAGCAGAATATATTTTTTGGGTACCCAGGTATACCTAAAAAAAAAAAAAAAAACAGAAATTCAACAAAAACAACCTTAAATCAACAAGAAACAACTATGAAAACTAGCCAAGGTGGAAAATCGTATATTTAAGAACGTTCAACGTAAAAACAACGAAGATTCAAAATCAAAGTGGAAACAGTTTTGATTTCAAATTGCATGTATTTGTTTTTACAGTGGCTAATCTAAAATCAAAAATTGGAATTTTTAATCCAAAAACGTGCAACTTTAAATTAAATATGTTCCGTATTATTTCAAAATAGAAACATTTTTAAATCAAAGTTAAAAATATTCAAACCAACATCGCACAATTTTACTTTATAGGTGTAGAATCTTTGAATCGAGCACTTTCAACGTAGGATTATTAAAACTATTGTAGTAGTAAAGTTCCAAACCTTTTACTTACTTTAATATTCTTAATTCAAAATACAATAAATTTGTTTAAACAATTGTATACGAAATAAATAATTTACAACAACATTTTTGAAAGGATATAAAATAGATAAATATATAAAACAAAGTTCATCAAACAGCAATTCTATATGTATTTGATAGATGATATATTATAATTTATGTGATATTTTCAGGCTAAAATACTGGCTGTTCTTAAAGCTAAGAATATTTCAATAGGCAAGGGGGCAGCGGTCTATGTTGGCAGCCAGTGGGTACTTAGCAGAGTTGGCAACACACTGAGTAACCCGGGTAGGTTTAATTGGGTATTATATTTAAAAAAAAACCCGGTGTGATTCTGTATTTAAACGTTTTCGTTGTTTGTTCACACCAAAAATAGGTGTAAATTACGCATTGGGACTACAAATTTATTTGTTTTGTTTTTGACCTCATACAGATTAAATAACAAATTTATTAAATTACTGCTTCCATACTTTCTCCATCTCTGAGTCAATTTCCAAATCCCGTCTCAACAAATCTTCTCGTCTTTTAATGCGCTCCAACTTTGAAGCCGATTTTGTATTTCTTCAAAGGAAGTGATTTGGTGACATGTTAAAATACAAACTCATATCTCCTTATAGGCCCTAGATAGTTTCTGAAAATGTAGGCCGTGAATCGAAATGCCTTTAAACAAGATGAATATGTGTTGCTTTTGCTTCCCTTACGTTTTTGTTAAAAAACGGAGAATCCACTTTTTTTAAACCGTAGAACGGCTTAATAAATAATAAATATAAACAGGTCGTTATAGCGAAAAGCCATGTAAAGAAAGTCTGTATAAAGAGGTGTGAGTATAATGTATCCGACGCAACAGTCGACGGAGTAATGTTTGGGAATACGGCGGATGCGGCATTAGATTGTTTTTAATAATTGTTTTAAAACTATTCCGACATGTGCTCAGGTGTTATCATGCAAAAGAAAAACGTAATCATGTCTGTCTTTATATTTCGGCGGTTTTTCTCATAACGCACGATTCAAACAGTCTGCTTCGATCACCCAGTTTTAGCAGCTCATAGTACACAATGACGCCTTGATCTCACCAAGAGTGCAAAATTGCATTATAAATACTGAAACAACGTGATTGATTGTATAAACAAACAAGAAATATTGCCGACTGGAACGAAATTTGAAAGAATTTATTTGAATTTAAAAAAACCCGGGTTTTTGCTAACCCTGATTAGATTAACGGATTGCCGTTAATGGGCTTATGGACCATTATGTGGTCCGGTTATAATGTGTACCGGGTTTCTGCAGCATCAGCGGCAACAAAGCTGCCAGTGAGCTGACAAGACCACATTCGAAGAACAGGAACGACAGATCAGATCACCAATAGGCCATTTCTTCAGAAAATAAAGAAAAGGCGTCTCGATAAAATCCGAAACGTATGGAGTTTTAGGAATAATTGCGGGATATCTAAGGTTATGGCTCAAGCTGCATGAATCTAGAACTCAGTTGCTCTTTGAATAACAGCTCTTTGCATAACAGGAGAACCCTTAGAAATGTGAAAATTATAATAACGGGACACTGTATTTTTGGATATGTATTTGCTTATCTTGTAATAACGGCAACAGTATTAATAAATTAATAAATTTTATTAAAGATGTCAATTTTTTATTGGATTTGTCGAGATTGCAGTACCACCAAAACTAATTTTTCTCCACAAAAATGCAGATATTATATCTGACAGCGCTTTCAATTTTTTTATTTTGACTTCTAGTATGTGTAACTTTATTCTACGATGTTAAATGCCATTTTGAGTTCGCACAACTTTAAACTGAAGCACCGCAAAAACTGAAACAAAGACGAGTAACAAATAATCAATAATGAGTTTTGAATTTAAACATAGGCCAATGTTAATTTAATGTTGTTTCACCATTAAAGTGTAGTCAACAATGTGCATTATAATATCAAAAGTGTTTTCATATTGAGTCGAAAACGCACTTTTTAATTTATATTGAAATTGACTTTGAAACATTTTTCGGTTGGTGTCTTTGATAAGAAACTAATTCAGAAATGCAACATTTTAATGTTGAATACAATGTTGGTAAATATGAATTCGTTAATTTAACATGGTTTTACATACTTTTAAAGTTGTTCACCATTGAATTAGCGTAAAATAAAGTTGCAAAATTGTTAATTTAACAACGATCCACTTCGATTTTAAAATATGATTTTTCTCTCTGTGTATAATATAAATTACTTTGTTGTACCACTCAAAAAAAAGGAAAAAATAATAATAATGTAAAAAGCTAAAACAGATTTAATTTTAAATCAATCGAATTGCAGGTGTTTTTACTTTTTAGACTAATAAATTCTGCAACAAATTCCTATTTAACCCTAATTCTCCGTACATGGTACCCCGGTACCCAAAAGTTCTTTAAAATCAAATTTTTATTAAACAAAACAAATTACAGATTGTCAGTTGTCTCGCATCGAAAATGTATGCGGTAAAAATATTACTGCGTATATGTATTATCTTATTTCAAAAGAGAACATTTGTTCACATCATGGTAATCCGCTATAATTTGAACTATCCATTCCTTCTTCATCCTTGGGTAAAACTCAATTAAAATCCTTTTGCCAAATCATTCCTAACTTTCATATTTTGAACGATATTAAGGCCAAAATTAACCCAAATTTGGTATCTTTGTTCAAAAAGTAAATTGGCATAATAAACCTTTGAAAAAAGTGATGTGATTTTTGCGATCAAAAATATTCGATATTGTTAAGATATTTAGTAGGATTATCGAGAGCTTTCACGATAAACTTTTTTGACTCATATACTACCTTTGAATCAAAGGAGTCCAATGCTATGTTTGCAGTTAAATACCACATATGATAACTTAATTTGCTTAGTGACGCACGATTTAGCTTGTCATACTCTTTATACTCTTTAAGCAATTCAAATCCTGCATAAGGGGCTTCTGCTGCAACTTATGCTAGTATCCTTTTCTATATAACAAATATACAAATATCTCTAGTACTGTTTAATTAAAATTAAATATTTAATTAAAATTTTGTCATGTATAACTTAAGGCAATAAATAGCTGTCGGCATTCAACGGACATGATGAAATGCTGCAAGTTTTTTGAAGGTAAATAGCGAAACTGTACCATCAGGGAAAACTATACTCAAATGAAGAAGAAGTTCTTTATAATCATCACGTAGTAGTTTTACTTCAGGACTTTGAGATGCAAGTTTAATAACCTTAGATACACTCCTTATTGCCTCCCACTTTTTGACCTTCAATACCAGCCATGAAGTTACTTAATATTGTCAATTTTATTCTAAGCGTCTCTAAATCTGCTTTGTAATTGAGCAGTAGACCCTGACGATTGAAGTTTTTCATCGAAAGCACTTCTTTAAATAATTTCATAGATTTGATGACAGAATGGTAAATGGTAAACGATTCTTTCCGATCGCTTACTCTAAAAGAACACAAGCACCTTATAGAAAAATTAGAACATTAAAGAAAAGCTCATTGACTTATTACATGCACTTTATGTACTTGCTGCCGATATATTTATTTCTAACTCCACATAAGTATTTATAATTAAATTGTTAGCAGCAACCAGGGCAATTACCGTAGTTTTAGTAAAATTATAGCAAAATAGTGAAATCTCTATCGTATTCTAAGGCAAATAATAGAATTTATACCATATTTTTGATTATTTTACCAACAGGTGCCATCTTGAGAGGCGATACGCCACGCCTTCCCTTTATCCAATGCCCATATCTTTTTGCACAACGTATTTTTACACAAAACTACACATTTTAGGGGGGAGTTACGGTCGCTAACTTGGAAAATAATTTCTTCCATACATCTAAAGACCACTCTAGTGTTGCATCTTGGCTTTTACAGGCATTGCATAATATTAGTATTTTTTGAATAGATTTCAAATCATCAGCCATGCAAAGGCAGCAAATCTTTAATGACAAGCTTTATCCTGCTTCGAAGTATCTGATGGGCTTATAGCATCCCGAAAAACTTCTTAAGGGATTGTTTAGTTTGCTATTAGCTTTATTTTAGAAGTTATTAGTTTTATTTTAGAAGTTATTAGTCTTCTCGTTTTCATTATTAGAAACCGTCTCTCCACGAGTATTATGTATTGTTGCACGAAAGTAAAAATTCTTCATCTTCTTTGTTACAGCAGACAAAATGGGTGTATTTATATCATCCGTTGAATTTGGCCGTAGAGTACCGACGACTTACATAACTGGAAGCCGACTAACAACAGGGAGTAAAGTAAGCAGATTACTAACACCTGCATTTTATTTAAATTGTTCATAAAACCTTTAATGTTCCCATTGCAGTATGCAAAATTAGCCATATCTAAGACATAAAGTAAAATTGTATTATTTAAACTGGGTAAAGCATGATGCAAATGTTGTTGTCGGCAGTTAATTATCAGAATTATCTATTATTAATAAAATCTTGAGTTATTTTTTTCCAAAGGAGAAGATGAAAGATCAGGAAAGTTGCAGTCTTCACTAAATAAGTTAGTTTTTTTTAGAAATACTTATTTGTAATAACATCGTCTTCTACATTTTCCTGTCATCAGTTTTGCCATAATTTTTTGAAGGAAAACTGACAATTTAGAAGAAAAAAACTGATTTTCATGTAAAAAAAACTGCATATACTTAAAAAGAAGTATAAATATACACATATACGCCAACAATTTTCAATTTTTGATAATCAAAGAAGTTATTTGAAACGCAATTAAGTGAATCAATAAGAAAAAATATCAAAGTCTTCTCTGACTTGAAAATTAGAGCAATTTGAACTTTCATTCGATTTACAGAACATACCGGATATTTTATATCATAGTGTATTTTTTATTCAAGCATAACGCAACAATTTAAATTTCATATAGAGAAATGATGATATAATGACACTGTGCTCGAATTTTACACTTTTTTTCCGACAAGATTGGCAACCGGCGAGTAAACCGGTTTTAAGTGCGCTAAATCTAGTAGTGCTAACCGCTTTTTTGGGTTAGCTCTTGTTTTCAAGATATATCGTTATGTCAAAATAAAAAAAGGTTGCACAACATATGTACATTCGAAATAAAAAAAGAACGAAATTCCTCAATAAAACTACCTTTAAGGCTAAAATAACTACTAAGCAAGAGCTCCTCGGTTCAAAACCAGGCCAGCGGTATCACCTTATAACACTGTTAGCGACTGGTTATGAATATTTACACTACGAATTTCTCTAATTAAAGCATATGCCATTCGGAGCTGGCGTTAAATTGTAAGTACCTTTCAATGGGTCTAAAAATATAATTGGGTACAGCTCCTTGATTGAGAGAAGTCTCCTTTGGTCCACTTAGAATGTCGCGTGAACTACGAGGGCGGATTAACTTTGAAGCTACCTAGCGCTAGATGGCAGCACCAACACAAAAACCTTCTCTTTCTTAGAAATTACAATCTGTCAAACGTCAGCCGTTCAAATTTTTGGCCAAATTCATCGATTAGTTTATTTGTTGTAGTCGTTTGAAGTAAGCAACTTTTTTTGTCTCTTGGAAAAATGGAAAAAAGTGAATTTCGTGTAGTGATTAAACGCTATTATTTTAAAGGCAAAACGGCGAAAGAGACAAAAGAAAAGCTTGATAAACATTACGTCGAATCTGTTCCGTTAGATTATATGGTAAAATAATGGATTGCTGCATTTAAACGGGGCCGAACAAGCACTGCAACAATACCATCAACACGAAGTCCAAAAGAGGTGGTTACTGAAGAAAATATCAAGAAAATCCTCGATATCGTTACGAATGATCGCCGGGTCAAAATACGTGAGGTTGCTGATATGGTAAACATATCATATGAACGTGTGTTCAACATTTTGCATGAACATTTGCATATGAAAAAGCTATCGGCAAGATGGGTGCCACGTGTGCTCACTGTTGAGCAAAAACGAGTCCGACAGATCACTTCACAGCGGTGCTTGGACATGATAAAGCATAATCCTGCTGATTTTTGGCGTAGATTAATAAGTGCTGATGAAACGTGGGTCCACCACTACACACCTGAAACCAAAAATCAATCGAAGCAATGGGTGGAAGCTGGTGGAAGTGCTCCGAAGAAGGCGAAGACAGCGAAATCGGCTGACAAGGTTATGGCCACTGTATTTTGGGATGCACACGGAATATCGCTCATCGATTATCTTGAAGAGGGATCCACAATCACAGGAGAGTATTATCGTGCATTATTGTATCAGTTGGAAAAAGTGCTCTTTCTTCAAGACAACGCACCGGTTCACACAGCATTAGATACGATGTTAAAACTACGAGAAATCCACTTCGAATTGGTTGATCATCCGCCTTATAATCCAGTTTTAGCCCCTAGTGAGTTTTTCCTGTTTCCAAACTTGAAAAAATGGCTCGCAGGAAAAAGATTCATCTCAAACGAAGAAGTGATTACCGAAAGTAATGCGCATATTGAGGAGTTCCCAAAATCGTATTATTCAGATGGTATAAAAAAGTTGGAAAATCGTCTTACTAAGTGTATTGAGCTAAAAGGAGACTGCTCGTATGTTGAGGAATGAATGGTTTTTGAAAAAATAAATGTTTTTTTCCTACTGAGGTAGCTTCAATATCAATCCGCACTCGTATGTATGTATGTACTATTTGATTAGTGAAGCAGATATATTACTTAAACGTACGTACGTACATAGTATGTAATGTGATATCCCACTGTTCTTTTACCAAAAAAAATTTTTATTGCGCAGAAAAACACAAATTTCTTAGATCTAAATATGAATATCACACACTGTGTGAAATCTGTCTTTCGTTGTGACCAGTGGCCATAAAAAGGGATAATTACATTGTCGCATTAAAAAGGTACGAGTAAACCTCACCACAGTAATATTAACAAATGGGTGAAATTCTTATTTCAGAAATTGTAATTAAAATAAAAATAAAAAATATTAAAATCTGCAAAATATGCAAAATTTACACAAAAAATTATTTTTTAAATAAAAAAAACTTCAAAGCTGCTCAATGCTTTAAAAACTGCAAAATACAGATAAATCTGAATATTTGGCAACGCTGCCTGTCACTGACCATAATACAGTGAGACATACCAGTAAATAAAATATTCAGTAAAACTGGTTCGACATCGACATAACCGAGACTTGTTGATCCCACTAGAGAGATCGTTGAGTGTCTTTCAGGCTGTGATCATGGCCATTGCCGTCTGTACTGACATCAACTTAGACAGTGGGCTCAAGGATAAGGGTGGGCTCTCTGACAGTCAAGTTGCCTTAAAGACACTTGGCTCGAATCGTATGACATTTAGACTCTTCAAATATTGCTTTAATACGTTGCAAAGCCTTTTGATTAGAAATAAGGTCCAGTTGTTTTGCATATCTGGACACTGTGAGATAGATGGTAATGAAACAGCGGATTCATTGAGTAGAAAGGCTCCGTGACACCCTATATTGTTCTACAACATTAGTGCGCAGAACCACTTACTACCATCCTCAATCTAATCAAGGTTTGAAAAAATTTCCAGATGCTTGGAATAATGAAGTATGTACGTATAGGGGGCCTCATCACTCTAGGGCGGCGCAATTTGGCCGTCGCTTTAAGGTTCTTAAGTATGGCAGGCTGTTATTCCTGACGCAATTTCTTACCGGCTATTGTGGACGGGGAGCACATCTAACGAAGAGGGCGGTCACAAATATGGATGTTTGTAAATTGTGCTCACAAGCATTAGAGACATACTGTGTGGATATGGTGTTCTTAATAGGTTTAGATGGAAATGTCTAGAAAGACATAGGATCTCATTGGGAAACATGTCTACCATTATGGGTCAGATTTGCTAGTGTTTATTAGGAAGGCAGGGAACACCAGCAGATATGCTGAACAAACTAGGCACAGTAGATTCCATGGGTCACAGTGTCCTGCAATAGTGTCTGGTCGAAATGATGTTAATAATTGAAAGTTTATCTCGATGTGGTACCTATCACTAGCTTAGTACTATCTAAACATCTGCAGTATTGGTTGCAATATTTCTCCACCCCAAAAAATAAATTTTTTCCCGATGGTCTAAACCAAGTTATTATGCAGGGGGTCCTTCTCTACTTCTTCGCTGCTACTACTACAGAAAACGTCTTAAAAAATTATGAATGTGCCAAAGATTTGCATTGAATCATTAATTTCATTTTTTATTTCTCGCAAGTGCTTACTTTTCTTTTTATTATTCAACCATTAAAACAAAAATGCACAATTTCAGTCCCAATTTGACTTTTGTATTTTTGAATACCTTGACATTTAAGTCAGTGATTGGCACAAAGAGAATATACTTAAAATTTGGGAAAGAACATACGTTTTAATTGAGTCAATTAATTTTTAAATAACGCTATTGGATTTAGTGGTCACAGATAGCGAATTGTGTAGTTAATTCACATTTGGCAGCTGAAAATGGTAAGACCCATTTTGTTCATAAAAACTTAAATTTGTGAATTGGGAATATGGAACTTAAAATTAATAAAACTTTATCGTTAAAAGGAAATTAAAATTTAATGAAAAACTCAAATTCAATATACAAAAATTAAAACTTTATCATTAAAAGGAAATTAAAATTTAATGAAAAACTCAAATTCAATATACAAAAATTTTTGTTTACTTTTCTCATTTTGATTATATTGTATTTCATATGACATTTTACAGTATGCGAAGTCCGTATTCATACAACCTTGCCTGCTTATTTAAAATCGCATAAAAATATTTTTTTAAGTACTTATTTTATGAAAAATTAATTATTGTAAAATATCCTGTTTGAAAATTTGTACGAATATATATTTTTCTTACTGTATATAATTGTTATTCTTCACTGAACATACTTTATACGGAGTTGCCACTCCTCATTCTATATTCTTTACACAGGGTTGCATTTTAAATTTTATTCAACTAATTGTACAATTAAATACTAATTGAGCAATTTATAACTTGTCGTTTTGTATGGTAAATTGAGTTAAATTAACGCCTTAGTTGCGTAAAATGTTTAAATTGGCAATTAAAGCTTATGTGTGTACATGATATTATACCTTAACTTTTTAAATTAATCATTTGTTTCTGTAGTTAATTGAGTTGCTGCCTCTCGCCGGGGGACAACATCTTCCAACCACTGGTTAAAATAAAATGGTCTTTTTTGTTTCTTTTTTTGTTTCGCTTAAATTCATATGAAACATTAACAACTTTGAAATTCAAAACTTAAAACTATACTTTCATAGTTTCACTCATTTTTCATGTTTATCCCTTCTTTTTAGCTCCTCCCATATTAAATAAAATTCACATAAAAAGGATTTCTGTCCTTGAATTGTAAAACATTAAGTTTTTGACAGATTTCCTGACTTATTAGACCCAAAATGAAGTAAAAAAGTTCTTAACAATCTAAAGTCATGTATTTTACATTAATAAACAGTATGACACATGTGACAACTGCATGTCATCATATCATTCATCAGCATCACATTTTGAACTGTGACATTTCCGATTGGCAACTTTTATTTTTTATTTTCAATGGGAGAAGAAAATCAAATTTAGAAACAAAAATAAAACATTCCTTTTGCAAAAACAAACAAAAAAAAACAGAAGCAGAATGTAAAAACTAATAGAATAACATAAGAAGGGTGTGACAGTCATATCGTAAGTGGTGTTACAATGGAATTATGTTTAACATTCATGTATTAGTGTATGTTTTGAGATATAATATAATAATGCTTATATTTACTTATGTACACATACATATGTATGTCTATAGGGTAGTCCACCTAGAGATAATTTATTTAATATACTAAAACACTACTAAACTTATATTCTCACATCTGCTATACTTATTATGCGCAACTCTTTAAAATATTTGTTTTTCAAACGGAGTCTCTTATCCAAACCATAAAACACCTTTTACTTTACGCTTAAATTATGTCAGAACGTTAAATTCAGATTATAAAACCTTTGGGTGCGTTTTTTATAGAAAAAAAAATGTTGCTTAAGAAATTTGCATACTTTTGTAATTTTGTAAGTTTGAATATTATAACGGTATTTGTAGTAGTCATACATATGTACGTACATGTGCTCACTCATATGTTGATTAATTTTCCAAATGAAGGCGTAAGCAAACAATACTTACTCATGCCAATCAACAGTCATTGCGACTCTTGGTTTGTTTATGGTTTTAACTGCTAACTTTTATACCATATGGATAGGAAATATGGTTTTTCTTTTTAAGCCGTAGTCCAAATCTCACTTTAGTAACACCAATCGACTCAAATGAGTCAAGGTAAAAGTCTCATAAAGAGATAGCATTTGCTATGGAAAACAATTTTGTGAAGTCGCAACCATTACCGTCATTGAAGACACCTATCGCACCGTGATAACCGATAATTTTTTTTGTACCCGCTCCTCTATGTATTAATGTGAACGATGTTTGTCACACATCTCATGCCACAATTGATTTATTGCGTCAAACGCTTGTAGGCGGTAAAGAAGATGAGCTTTGACACCGTTTTCTGTGGGGCGCCGTTAAAAACAAGTGCTGTGCCGACAAACCAGAGATAATTGAGCATTTGAAGGCCAACATTTGTGACGCCATTGCCGATATACGACCACATACACTCAAAAAAATTCTCGAAAATTGGTCCGATCGAACGTGGTACTGTGAGGCCAACCGCGGCAGCCATATGAATGAAATAATATTTCATTTTCAAAATTTCAAAATTTTAAACCATTTTCGTTTTATTGCAATTTTAAATTTAAACTTTTAAATTGCCCACCCTATACATTATAGACCTCCCCTTAAAAGGTTGTCACATCTCTCAACTGTAAAACAAAGAGTTTCGGAAATTTTCAAACAAGAGTGTTTAATTCTTGATCAAATATTGATCAAAAAGTTTCCGGAATAACCGAGTGGGTTTATGAGTACGACATGCAATCCAAACATCAGGATGGTGAATGGCATTCACCAAGTGAGCTGAGACCAAAAAACGTCATTTTCAGTCAAAAAGAAGGCAATTCTCACGGTTTTCATGGATTAAAAAGGTTTAGTGCATTATAAATTTTTGCCAGAAGGCCAGACAGTAAGCAAAGAGTATTACTTGGGCGTTATGAGACGTTTGCTTGAAACAATTCGCCAAAAGAGACCAGAACGGTGGGCAGAAAACTCGCAGATTTTGTTGCATGATAATGCACCGTTACACAGTGCGAATTCGAATTTTTTTCACGAAATATGCAACAAATACCATCCAACAGCCACGGAATTCACCTGTTATAGCTCCCTGTGACTTCTTCATGTTCATTCGCGTTAAAAAACCATTACGGGGAATGCGTTTCAGCAGCCATTTCTAAAATTGTAAAAAATTGCCAACACACACTGAGATAGATATACTCTTGTCTACGTAGCTATTACAAAAGTCAAGCTATGACGTAAAAGGTTTAGCGGTAATATCAACAACAGATGTACCAACTCAACCAAAAAAAAAAAAAAAATCAGAACGATGGGACCGCCACACGGGTGTTATTTTGGAATCTTTTTGATCACGGTAATACCTTTGATGGATGATCGTAATTCTTAATAACCTTTCATGGTACCGAATTTATTTTCCTATTTTACTTTCGTGCTTAAATAAAACTTCAAACTTGTGATGAAGGACATTTTATATGTGAGGCTTAGTGAACCATCACAGTTCAATATGTTGGTTTTAAATAAAAAAATGGCTAAAAAGAAAATGCACCACATCATGGACTGTATGGTGAGATTTAAGCTATAAACTTTATTGGTTTATGTCAAGGCTCTTGTGTATCCGTCACTGCCATAAGTGTATGTACTAATAAGAGTGCTACCAGTTGCATGTTTAACGATTCCTTTTTTTGTATTATAATGTTATATCGTTTGAATTTAACGTAGATGAATAGAAATTTGTAGTAACTATAATAATATTCGAAATTGATAATGAATCGCTATAAAAGGTGGCACATTGCGTTTGGTGAAAGATAGTTATCGTTTTGCTGTCATAAAGTAAGGTGGTATTAGGCTTAAATAAATGTGTTGTATAAACGAATACTAATTGAAAGATAAAAAAATTGCTATATTAAGATAAACTGTGTATAGATTAGGGAAATCGATTATTCGACTTTTTTAAAAACTGGTTTTCGAATAATTCGAAAAATTTCAATTTTTTAAAAACCGGTTTTCAGTTATAAATTTATCAAATAACCGGTTAACCAGTTCTGTTATTAAAATAAAAATCTCAATTGTAGTTGCATTAGCAAATTAAATTGATAAATTTTTGTCCCATGTTATGGTTTCTAGGAGGTAAGATTGCTAGAGCAACGATTGGCTTTTTTAGGGCCTTAGCGGACATTTTTTTCTCGACACCGCAATGTCCTAATATTTCATCCAGTGATTCATTTTTTATAGCGTATTTTGTAAGAGTTCGACTTGCCAGCGCCTATAGACTGCTTGAAACAGAATCAAGTTTTTCTTGCTGCACAATAACGTCAATCTCACAAACATATTTAAGGCGATTAATAATTCCTTGTGTCAAAGAGCTTTTTCAGCTTAGTATTTAATCAATCAATTTCCAAATATTTTCATACATCACAGAGGACATCTTTAGAAACATAAATTTAATAGTGTGTGCCTATGAGGAAGTTCTTAGTTCAATCACAGACCACATCATCCGACAATTTTCGATAGCGGTATCACCTCACAACATTGCTAGCGGCTGGTTATGAGTATTTATGCTTGAAAACTTACTTTTCAATGAGTCTAGCTGATCATTATTCTCAATATATAAAAAATTTATAGTTATTTACAGAAAATGAGAAAAAGTTATTGTTGCTCAAGTGTGTATATCTTTATTGATCTACCATGGTTTACACGTTATTTGTGCGACGTTCAAGATTGTCATATCAGTATACAATTTATTTAAAAAAAAACTTAAACGAAGAGCAATTTGCAAAAGAAAAATTTTTAAAACATGTTAAAATTACACATATTTAAATTAACCGGTTATTCGTGTTAAAATAACCGGTTTATTCGGTATTCAGTATTCGAAAAATTGACATTTAAAAAACCGTATTCGACAAAATCAAAAAAACCGGTTAAAACCGATCGAATAATAGACGTTCGATCTCCCTAATATGGACAAAGTTAGGAAATAAAATTGTAAGACACCAACAAAGTTATTTTGACGCAATTAAAAAGTCGTTTTAAAAAGGTTAAAAAGTTACAATTTAATAAAATTGTGAATAAAATCTCTATTATTATTGATTTGGACAACAGCACAGACAAATTCAATAAAAAGTGAGTTATAATTTGTTCAAACGTAGGTAGCGCGATAAATAGTATTAATAAGGCGTACACTTATGTTATGTATATGGTATATGTATATGAAATACTATAATGAATATAATTTTAACTTTGCTAACATTTGTAATATATTTAAAAGTAATTCCTCTTAAAGTACTTTTTCCAAAGTACTAAATGTATTTTTTTTATTGTAGTAAAAAAGTACTGTTTAAAAACTTTTTAAAAAGAGATTTTCTATCGCCCAACCTTTCTATAAAACCACTACAAAAAAGTTAACATTTTGTAGTACATTCAACTATCAACTACTGCACCCAGGAACTCTGTTACCACAAAAAAACTTCAATTTTCAACAACATTTTTATTTAAATCTACTGCTGGACTTTTTTTGTTTGTTTTTTTTTTAGATTCTTTTCATTTTATTTATAAATTTTCAATTTATGTCTGTTTTGTATTGCAAAAAAAGTGTAAAAAATAAACTTTTATAAAATTTGACAAAAACAAAATCTCCAGTGTATTGAACAAAACAAAAATTAAAAAAAAAAATGCAAAAAAGATAGAAAAAAAACATAAAAAATAACTCTATAATGTAGTCAAAACAAAAAAAAAAAAGACAAAAAGGCAACTGTGGCAAACCCACCCACATACAGTGGGCCAGAAGATGAAAAATGCATAAAGAAAAAGTAACGCGATGGAAATTTTAGCAATAATTAATATGCGTTATCTTTACCATAAACTTAGAATCATAAATATCAAAAGTTTCATGCCGAAAGCATTTTTTACAAATTTACTTTTTGAAGTTAAAACAGATGAGCGGTGATAGTCCGCAATTTGGATGACGCTCTGAGATTAAAAACCCATAATAGGGTTTCTTAAGGGCCATTATTGACACTGACACATGGTGGCTACGAATGATTTGCAACTAGCAAAACATGAAAATATAAATACTCAAATAAGGCTGCGAAAATACTCCTGGCTAGGACACATACTTCGAAAAACTTACGACGAGATATGCCATGCTACACTGACAAACGCGCCCTTACTGATTCGCTACGCAAACCGGCGAGATCTTCGTGTGCCGCAGTACTTGGGCGTGAAAAAACTCTTTGTGATTAGCGCCTTCTCGCTAAAGTTCTTACTTTTCCTAGGGGACGTAATAGCTTTTGGACATTCGCTAAAAGACTTGGGAATAGCGCTAGCTCAATTCCAGTTCTTATAAAGAACGACCGAGCATTCACGAACCCGGTTGAAAAAGCAAACCTTTTAGCTGATTTATTTGCAAGTAATTCTCGCTTGCCGGATAGCCTTCAACCACTGCCCGCACTCGAAAGCGTATCAGTAGTGACTATGCCTTGTATATACTTTCGAGGCCGTGCTATAAAAACGGTTCTTACAAGTCTCAAAGTTAACAAGTCTTCTTAGCCGGATGGCATACCAGCATTGGTCGTTAAGCAGTGTCTTCGACGCTTACTCGTCTATTAGCCAACATTTTCAGCGCGTCATATCGCGCCTGTATTTTTCTATCTTGCTGGAAGGTTCCTAATGTAACACCAATCACCAAGAGTGAGGCTTACAACTCTGAAAACTACCGCACCACAGCAGTCTGCTCGGCACTTTCCAAGGTTATGGAGAGTATAGTGAATCATCACCTTGTAAAATAATTGGAATCCAACAATTTACTAAGCGAGCGTTAATACGGCTTCCGTAAGGGCCGCTCTACTGGCGACCTGTTGGCGATACTCTCCGAGAAGGGGAACAAGTCCATTCAGGGTCTTGGTGAGAACGAATTTGTGGCTCTAGATATTTCCAAGGCGTTTGATAAAGTTTAACTTGAGGCACTAGTATCGAAACTTACTGCCTATAGTGTTGGAAGTCATTTCTCTCGATTCATATCGAGCTTTTTCCGAGAACGCTCTATAGGAGTGGTTATACATGTGATCTCATTCGACGAGTTCAGGATAAATTCAAGGGTACCGCAAGGCTCTGTTCTTTCTTCAACTATATTTCTAATATTTCTTAGCGACTTTCTTCTTCTCACTTCCAATCCTATCTATTCTTTCGCAGACGACAGCAATATTTGTCATTCATATTCATCTGATCGTAGGCCGGGCTTTTTGAAGATTGGAGCAAAAAGGCAAAATATGAATGACACACTCACAAGTGATTTGGCGAAAATTTCCCATCGGGTCGATTTTAATGCGCGCGAGACCCAATGTTGTTGTCTTCTGTAACTGTGGATAATGTAGATATTGAGGAGTCAGATGCTCTTCATATTGTGGGCATGAGAATTCATTGTGATGTACGTTGAAACGCATAAAAGCCTCGGTTTTTTAAGACGGTGCAAGAAATACGTCACTCCATCTGACCTTCGCAATATTTACAAGGCCTATATCCGACCCAAAATATAATTCAACTCCCATGTATGGGCCGGTGCTTCAATGTTTATTTTGGGTATTCTCGACCGCGTACATGAGAGGGCAAAGATGCTTATTAATGACGGTAGTGTAGCCAACTCTATCGATTCCTTAGAGCATCGACGCAATGTGGCGTGTGTTTCATTGTTCATCGGTACTATAACGGAATGTGTTCTAACGAAATAGGGGAATTGATTCTGCATAATCATATATTTTCATGCAGTACTTGTTTTTCCCAAAGAGCACATCCCTTTGTAGTTGATTGTCGGAATAATCGCACAACGCATTATAAATAGAATTCGTTTTTTAGCCGCACCGTTAGTTTGTGGAACGATCTTCCTGAGAAAGTTTTTGTGTCAATTACTATAAGGATCGGTTCAAATCAAACGTTCATAAACACTACTCCCTCTGTCCTTCTTCCTACAACCTATTTTTCTAGTACCAGCACAATGCACTGCATAAGTAAGGGTCATCCTCTGAGTGTTGGCTTTAAGTTGAAAAAAAAAAATTAATAAAAATAGAATTCACTAGGCACGCGGATGTGCGGTGGACGAAATAACACATAGAAGCGCACCATAATCTGTGTAACAGGCAAAACCTTTTATGAGTTACATTCTTTAACTAGTAACATACAACAATACAGTCTATGTTTCTAGTGGAATACGACAAGAAATAAATAATATCTAGTTGTAGACTGAGAGCGCATCTGATGATGATGGTGGTCACAGATGTGAATGTTTTGTGAACTGTGCTCTCAGGCATCAGAGACAGCGGAACACATATTGTGTAATGTGGGGTTCTTGATAGGTTAAAATGTAAATGTTTAGAGAAACATAGGTTCTCATTATGGTTCTAGATCTACCGGCGCTCATTAGGAAAGCAGCAAATCTGCAGAACAAACTATAGACCGGAGGGGGCCCAATAGATCCCATGGGTCGCCTGGTCAGAATGATAATAACGTTAAAGCAAGCAATTATATTTTTACTTTGCCTTGCTTACCCACTGTACCACATCGTCTGCTGGCTCTACTATCAGTGACTCTATAAATTTTTAAACTTTGTATGAATATCAAGCAGACAATAATAAAAAAAATCGTATTCGCAAACACATAATCGTCAAAAGAGGAAACAAACAAAAAAAGCAGAAGAAAAGAAATGAATTATAAATTGAATATTTAAATTTTTGAATTCAGTTTTTCCTTCCCTTTTTTTTGTAAATAAAACGCACCAAAATGAGACAACAACAATAGCAACAGTATTCACCAGCAACAGGAAAATATCATTTCCATATATTCAAAATAATATTTCCAACTGCTGTTCTCATGTATAATCTCCAGATAAAAAGGTCTGCGACAAAAAATAAGAAAAATCCGCACAAAAAGAAAGATAAAAATTAAAACGGAAGAAAAAATAACAAAAATTTCACAAGAGAATCTTTGACTTTTACTGTTTTAAACTACTGATCTCAATGTCACCGTCACATTGCCGTCATCGTCATCATCGGTATTAATATTGTACAATATTATGTATATTAAAGGACACCCGTGCAATAAGAAGCACAAAAGAATAAATTCGCAATTCTTTTGCCAGAATTTTTTGTAAATTTTTAGTAAAATACGACAATCTGCTATAAAAAGAGGAAAGTAATTCGCCACAATAAATGGTTTAAAATTTAACACAAAGCGATACAATTTTTCCTTTTGAAAGAAGTAAGTTTATTAAACACAAAATTCGTTTAAAATGCAAATGGATTTGTTGGAAGAAAGTTAGTTAAACAGGTAACTAAGTTATAGTCATTTAAGGTCGACTATATGATACTCTACAATATGATAAATAATTCGTTTCTAATAAATTTCCTAATTCGTTTAAGTTTTCTGATAAAAGATTTTAAGCAATTTAGTGCACTTACTGGTCAATTTCAAATGCACTGCCCTCGGTTATTTAAGAAAACAAATGGAGCCAAATTTCACGTTAATTGTGATTTTTTTTGGCAGGTGGGTAAGACGAAATCAAGATTTTTTTTTAAATTTTTCTTTAATGTCACCTTTTCGATATTTGCAAAACTTACAGGGACAGTGTTGGCAATTTAAAAATTATATTTATAATTGGTTTTTGGACAGTTAATTTAAGTTGTTACATATATCAACCCAAACACAATGTAAGCCAAACATATACTATACCATAGAGTGGTTACCCTCGTGGTGGTATAATTGAAAAAAAGGGTTAAAAAATATTGAAAAATTTAAAAAAAAATTTTTAATATTTGAAAAAGGAATATATTAAGGTGACCAGTATAATATTGTTATGCTTTGATTATAATATTTTATGGCAATTCATTATCAATTTCGTGTATGCTTGTAGTTACTATTTCTATTTATCTACTTTCAATTCAAAAGATGTAAAATTATAATGCACAAAAAGGAATTAAACTTGCCACACTGTTAAGCATGTGATAGCACTTTGAATATCACAAACAGTTAAGGCAGTAACAGATACATAGTCTTGACACAAACCAATAAATTTTATATATAAAATCTCACCATACAGTCCCTGATGCGGTGTATTTTCTCTTTCTACTTGCTAAAGCTTAGATATCCAGCTTCTTCCAACAAACATATAATACTTTTAAAAATCGGCTGATTTTATCATTCCCCAATTGATTGTATCATTATTCTTCACCTTCATATAATAACCACCTCTGTCCATAGCCCAGTGGGACTAACATGACTTATTTAAATTTTTTTGTAAGAATTTTTTATAGATAACATTAGAATTTCGTCATTTGCCTTTATTACTTTCTTTTAAAAATACATTAACTATATTCTCCAGTACTTAATCCTCTCTTGTTAGTTTATCTATTGATCTTATCTATTATTGTAACCTGCCCTAACTACAGTAACAGGTTATTTGCCGCTTTGTGGTAGGAATAAGTATACGCACAGTATCGGTAGGCTTAGTGTTAATGCATCTGGGTGTTGGAAGTCCCCTTACCTTTCAGTTTAACTCTGGCGAAAGATCTATGAATCACCACGTAACATCAACGGAAGTGGAAAACATAATATTTAATTTAAATAGATCGAATAGCACTGGAAATGATAATATCTCGACAACTCTATTAATATTTTGTTGTCAAACTGCTTCACCACTATTAGCCAATATTTTTAATAGCATGATCAGTACTTCCATACATCCTGAAGCTCTTAAGCTACATAAAGTAATTCCTGTACCAAAAGATGCTCATTCAAATACGGTTGATAAGTATTGTATTATTTTCGGTAACTGACAAAGTACTTGAAAAAATAATTGATTTTCCACTAAGTGAATTTCTAGAAAATGAGCCCTGATTGCATAAAAATTAGTTTGGATTTGTAAAGGGCAGCGGTACCGACGAGGCAGTTATTAATGTAGTAAGTAGCATATGTAGAGGACTGGATGAAGGCTTTGCTGGTATATTTTATGATTTTAGTAAACCATTGACCTGGTGGATAATACGATTTTAATTGAAAAACTTCCTTATTATGGTATTGTTGGCTCTGAGCTTATACTAATTGAAAACTTCTTATCAAACAGAACAACAATATGTTGAAGTTCTTAAATAAAAATGTTCAATTACTTCTGTAAATTACAGAGTTCCACAAGAAAAAGTGTCTTAGAGCCTCTTCTGTTGAAATTGTATCTTAAAGATATCAATAATATTGGTCTCTTGGTAAGATTATCATATTTGCCGATGGTGTTTCTATTTTTAATCCATATAAATTTGATCAGGTGCTAAAAACCCAAATGGAAAGGGACGCTGCATTATTTAGTGATTTTACGAGACTAAATAGCCTGACACTGAACACGAATAAAACAAAATTATTACGTTTTCTATATTGACGGAAAATTAATAATTAAGCAACATGAAATAAAATACTTAGGCTGTCATGGGGATGCTCTTATAGAATATTTAAAGTATAAGACAGCTTCGGCTCTGGAAAGCTGTTCAAACTAAAAAACAAATTAAGCATAAAAATAAAGATGCTAATCTATCAATTAATTATTTATAGTCACCTGGAATATTTTGCAATAATTTGCGCATCCAAAAGCAGTAGCGAATTAAAATCACTGCAAAGGTTATTCCTAACTATTTTACCAATGCAAAAAGTAGATATTATGTCTAAAAATCTATTCATAATATTGGATATCAATCGGTTAGACCAATTACAATGGTCTACGAAAAACAAAAAATTTTCTGGTCCTTAAATAAAACTATAGGGAATATAATGATCTTGATGCGCTGAATTCAAATCTGTTTTCAGTTTTTTTCTATCATGCTCAATTTTTTTTATGGGCGTGGCAAATTTTTCGCCCAAAATACGTTATGTCAGTATATTTCATCATAACTTGAAAACTACGTGACCGATTTTTATGCATGTACCAGCGAATGTTTAGCTTTTTTTGCTGTAGACCAGTGTAATTGGACATTGGGTGCTAGGTGAGCATGCGGCTCGATTTGGACTCATTTCAACGACTTTTGTCACAGTTGCAGTAATTGGGATTGAGTAGCTATGGTGAGCGATCTTGGTCTCTATTCAGCCTGGATCTAATACCACATTGGTATATATTACGTTGCATCTAGCGAGTGGTGTGATCTTTCAAAACGCTAACCATCCGACTTGTTTGCGCATACAGAACTAATATGAAAACCAAACAAATCGTTCCATTTGGGAAAACTGCGTTATGTTCAGTAGGCATTCAAGTTAATTAGCTTTTACTTGGATCCAAATGAGTAGAACCGTTGTGCTGCCATATATCTGTAATCCCGCTTAAGTCATATTTTATTCTCAAATCTCTTGATCCAAGTTGGGTATTTTAAGAATCTCAATAAGTTGTCCTGTTGTGCTACCATAAATCTACAATCCTGTATAAGTTTTATTTGAATATCAAATTTATTGATGCCAATTGACTATTTGTAGAATCTTCTTCTATCAATCAAGGTCTGACGGAAGGCCTCAAATGATGGACAATCATAGAGACGATGTTCAGCATATTTATCAATGACCTTATATTCATTGTCAGCAATTTTAAAACTTAGCGAGCTCTTGCCATCCACATTTGTCCAGATTCGACACTAGTGGCTTCTTTTACCATCTTTTATGCATCCTACGATACAGTTTCAGCGATATAAGATGTTCATTCTTTTTAAGAGAAACTCCGATGTCAAATTCACTCGCAATAACATTTAAAGGCAATCACCGAATGACGCGCTATCTACTCCGGAGACATTTAGCATTTGTATAAAAATTTTGATGCCATTTTGCATGGCCATTATCTTGGCTTATAGAACGCTGTTATAACCTGGCAGTTTTCCAAACAGCACGATCCTAAGCTGTTCTGAGAAAACATCATAACCAACATTACTTTTTTACTAGCGAGGGAATTTATTAAAAGCAATCTTGGAATCAATTTGATCATATGTCATAACAAGGTTGATCCGTTGTGTTAGTCGTAAACCCCGGTATCGTATACAGATTCTTAGTATATTCAACAGACTCCATGGTGGCCTCTAACTTCATTACTGTTAGCGCTGCTATTGTTAATATTCTAAGAATACATTCGTGCTTGTTCTGAAAAAGACTTAAGTTTGTAAAAATTATATTTTGACCACTGAAAAGTTAGTTTAGAACAACCATGACCTTTCAAAGGAGAATTGTACGCGTTCAATTCACAGGTATTCTTACGCCCTTGTTTTTAGTCGTCGATGAGACATGGACGAATGCACATGTGCAGAGAATGGACGCAGAAAAATAATTTAAAAAGTTTCTTACGATCTGTTTTTTAGTTGTCACTGAAACAGCGACTAATGCACATGTGTGGTGGATGCATACTGATTTTTTTAAAACATCAACTTTACTCTCTCCGAGAGAGTAATTATCATACTCTCACTAACACAACTACACAACTAGGAATACTACCTAGATCAAAAAGTTTTCGGAATATCCACCTTGTTGTGGTTCTATCGTTCCGATTTGAGTTTTTTTTTTTTTTTGTTAAATTGGTACATCTGTTGTTAATATTACCGCTAAATCCTTGACATCATAGCTCGACTTTTGCAAAAGCTACATAGCCAAGAGTACATCTATCTCTATGTCCGTTGGCGATTTTTTACAATTTTGACCATGTTGAGGTCGCAAAAGACATGATTTGCGAGGCTGAGTCCGATTCCAATTTCATCAAAAGGATCATTATTGGAGACGAGATGTTAGGTTATGAGTACGACACTCACTCCAGATATCATATACGTGAATGGTGTTCGCCAAATTAGCCGTCAATTTCAGTTAAAAAAATAAGGCAATGCTCACGGTTTTCATGACCTAAAACGGTGTAGTGCGTTATGTATTTTTACCAGAAGGCCAGGCAGTATACAAAGAGTATTATTTGAGCATTATGAGACGTTTGCGTGAAGCAATTCGTCGAAAGATATCACGACAGTGGGCAGAAAACTTGTGGATTTTGCACCATGATAACGCACAATCGCACAGTGGCATCATTACTCCAATTTTTGACGAAAAATGCAACAAAGATTTAGCGGGCATATCAAAAAACAAATGTATCAACTCAACAAAAAAAAAACTCAAATCGGAACGATGCGACCGCCACACAGAGGTTGTTCTAAAACAGTATACAATTTTTCTCTCAATAACACTTAAAATTAATCAATTTTAAGTAAAACTTTTATTAAGATTTCTCTGGTCACCTTTTTTCATTTTTTAGGCCACACAATCAACAGGCTGATGATGATTCAAGCAAATGAGCTGAAATAATAAAAAAATAAATTCAATTTAGGTTGGCTGTGCTTATGGCATGAAAAGTATTCCCATACAAAGGTATTCCTTATAAAAATTTAATGGAGGAAGCAATTCGCCGAAAACTTTTTCTTAAAGAAAATCGATTTAAAGCTCTTCAAAAAAAAAAAAAAAAAAAAAAAAAAAAAAAAAAAAAATTAAAAAAAATTATGTAACAAAAGCGCATGGAATGGGGAAGATACATTGATAAAAACATCTTTTATTTTTGTGGAAAAAAAAGATTTGTGCACAAAATAAAATTCGAATAATAAAACAGATAATAAATAAATAAATAAAAGAAAACAAAATTCTAATTGCTTATTAAACACAAGTACTTGTTCGAATACAATAAGTTTATTTTAAAAAATTCTTAAAAACACGAAAAAAACCTAAAGAATAAATTCAATAAAACAAACGAACAAACAAACAAACAAATGCCTGAATGGAGTCTAAGATATATATAAAGATATACTTGAACAATGAAAGAATTTCTAAAAAAGGAGAATTTTATACAATGAGTTTGATAAAACCGGCGGTAAATTAAAAGTAAATTTGTACAAGAGAAGATATTATAGTTGGCTGAAGCCGACTACTTACTACCCTTAATCGAAATCCAACTGCAACATACTTACATCCAAGCAAATGCTAAGATTACTTTTGTACAAAAGAGATTAGGAAACGTGTAATTTTTCTTTTGTCAAAACATTATATGGCGCTTACTCGTAATAATTAACATCACAACTGCACCTGAATTGCTATGGCCTCATATCATATCAACAGAGGAAGAAGAGAGGCTGTCATCAATTTGAAAGATAGGCATCCTTGTGAAGCTACCATAAAAATGGTGACTTTAAAGATCGCAATAACTGGAAAGGAATCACTCTGCTTAACACCATATACAAGATACTAGCAGTCACAATACAGAGAAGGCTTTAGAGCAAGATATGGAACATATTGCGAAACGAACAGACAGTCTTCCGGCCAAAAAGAAGCTGCGTAGACCAGGCCAACACTCTACGCATCGTAATGGAACAGTCTCTAGAATGACGTATCCCCTATGCCTACTCTTCGCTGTCCGAATAATACGAGCAATGTACGACACTGCAGAACTCGTGGTTCTTCACAACGGGATCTTCAGTCAACCATTCTTTACTAACCCTGGAGTAAAGCAATGACATCCACTTTCACCTCTACTATTCACCATCGTACTGAATGATATCATGACAGAAGTCTGTTTACAGAGAAAAGGTATAACATGGAGTCTCTAACGACAACTCCAGGACTTGGGTTATGCTGATGATATTTGTCTACTCTCACACAAAATATCCAACATGCAGTCTAAATTAAAAGACTTGGAAAAATTGGCTCGCAGTGTTGGACTTGAGATAAATATCAACAAAACCAAAGGCATGAGAATTAACAACAATAGCAGAGAAAATATCATGCTACTAGGCCAACCAATTAAGTATGTGGTATGTATGACGATGATAGTAACAGTTTCTAAATTAGTTTTAAACAACATAGTGAACAACATACATCATCAGTCAGTAACTGAACGAGATTGGATAAGTGGGCGTGGCACCTTCCATTCATACTATGTATTGAATTTTGTATAAGTAAAGAGCGGCAACTATTTAAGCTGCGTTATCTATACACATTAGCCAGAAAGCGGGTATTGTAGAAGGCACACTGGCTGAAAGCTATCTACATACATACACATTCATCGTTTATATAAAACTGAATGTGAAGTTGAAGAAAGTAACAATGATAGGGATAGCAAAACACCCGGGGTTTTAGCTGTCAAATATATAAAAAGAAATGCGCATTGAAAGAAGTCGCTGCAGTTGTAATTTGAAATTTTATTTATCAAAAAATTCCAATTCGCTTCCAATATATTTAAGTGGTTGACTACACGACTACAAATGCTGCCAACGGCTATTGTAGTCGTGTAGTCTTATAGCCTGCCGTTGTCTATGTGTTTATAGCATATATGTGCTATTATGTCAGGGTTGGAAAAAACCACCGGGTTTTATTGGGTTTTTTGATGGGTTTTTTTTTTCGTTTTTATTGGGTTTTATTGGATGTTATAACTGTTTCCAAATTTCGTTTAAGTCAGCAATATTTTATGTTTGATTATCAAAAATAGTGGGAACGAGGCAGCATAGTATACTATGAGCTACTAAAGCTGGATGACCGAAGCAGACTGCAATTACTGCGTATGAACAGTGCATTATGAGAAAAACGGCTGGAATATAAAGACAAACAAACAGATAAAGTTTTCATTTTGTAGGACAACACTCGGTCTCACGTCGCAGAAGTTGCCAAACAATTGTTGGAAACAATTAAATACCGCACCCGCCGTATTTTCCAAACATTGATTCTTCTGAACATTGCACTATGGTTCCAAATCGATTTTTCTTGGCAAAAATTACATTTTTAAAAGTGATTTTATTTTCTTAATGGCAACACTTCAAGCAATCAAGAAAAAATATTAAAAAAAAAACTACTAGCAACACTGCAAGTCTGCTAGGCTTTCAAAGTTGGAAGTTTCAACACGAATTCATAAATAAGTGTTAGAAACGGGTTACAATTGTCTAAAAAGCAAAAACTTAAAAACAAAAGTGATAAAGTATTTAAATAATGGAAAATGTAGCCCAAGTAAGTAGATTTATGATATATTTTTTAGTTTTATTTTTGTTGAGTCCTTGTTATAGATCTTGATATTGAGATTGTATAGTTTTGTAGTTTTAATATAACCTATAAGTTCCGTGGACCAAAAGTTGTGTTTGGGCACGAACTTACATAGAACTTTAAATATGCGTCAAAATGAATATATATTCATATCTTGCCAGCATTTTTCAGCAAACACCCACAATTGTCATTTGATTTTAGAAAAATTTTGAATAACCGTACGGAAATGCTTTCGGCTTGGAAAACAAAGAGGCGCAAAGATGACGTGCTATTAGAGTGGGTTTTTACAAAAATTAATAAAAATCTGAATATTAACAAAATAATGAAATAAAAGAAAATTTATATTGTTTAGTTTTCCAATAATAAATGAAAACAGGATATTTAAGATACAATTTAAGATATTCATTATTACGTTTTACAAACTATAAAATGATCTGAACTCTAATTTTATATACCAGTAACTCGAACGCCAAATTAATAGCACTCTCATCTACTCAGTTGTACGGCGTTACCATATGACTCCGACTGAGCCACGTGATGTTAACTATCTAACATACATAAGTTTCTTTCACTAATAAAAAATATTTACCGAAGTACAATTACAAATTAGATAAGTTTCAGCAAGTCCATCAAGGTATGATTGTTAAACAAACCAAAAAGTAGGTAATTTTTGACCCCAAGTTTAACCCTTTAATCCGATAAGCTCGAGTAGGTTGATCTTATTTATTTTCTCTATCATTTATGTAAATTTAAAAGAAATAATTAATTTCAGTTGAGATACCTTCCCTTTTAGTGGACGTAAGGTGTGCGCGCGGACAGCTCTGACATGATTATTTTAATTTATGCCAAAAAAAAAAAAAAAAAAATCTATTTGAAACCATAGTGCATTGACTATTTCGACTAATACAATATCTTATGTCATGTCACTTCTTTTGAAGAAATGTAAAATCGACTTCAAAGTGGATCTCCTCAAAATACGAGAAGTTTTTCTAAAACGGGATTCGAACATTGGCTCAGAGGTGGGGAAAAGATGTAAGCAGTCGTTTGATAAATCTTTACTTTGATAAGTTTTTGTTAATTCATTTTTTTTTTGAGCTAAAAAAATGAACCGAATTAATTTGTAATCCCAAAACGTAAATTTTCATGTAAATAATTTTGTTGTAAATAAACTAAGAAAACTTTTAAATAAAAAAAAATCCACCCGATTTTTTCCAGTATTATATGGCACTTCACCGTGTATGCTTTCACGCTCGCTGAAACTATTTTTTGGTTATACGCAAGATTGATGGACTAATATGTGGCGGTGGAGATTATTGCCTAAGCTATGAGTTGTATGACGACATCGATATAGTAAAATGCATTAAATGGGAAAGGCTGCTTTGGCTGGTGCGAATGTAAGGTGTTTGAAAGCGATCGCATAGGAATTCGCAGAAGAGGACATCCAATGTTCCGATGGAAAGCTTAGGTTGAAGATAACCTCTCGATGCACATTGCGGTATTTGGTACCGAAAGTGCAAATTAATTTTAAAAAAAAGTTCAGAAAACAGTAAACAAATTTATATCATATTAAAGTAGGTAAAATTCTAAATCACTAGGCATAAAAATATTTTTGGATATCATTTTCCGTTATGCAGCTACGTTCCTCCAAAATAAGTTTTTGTGTCTTATTTGTTTTGTTTTATTATGTGTTATTATCCCTACCGGGTTGATACTATTGGTTGTCTCAATGATACAAATACACCAATTTGATACAAATATTATTGTGTCAAATTAGCGCACAATTATAGAATTGTCCCAAATAAAAATTCTGTATTGACACGGTCGTCTTATTTTATACAAAATTTATTGTCACACGATTGTTCTCGTTTACGGTAACTCTGTGAATCAGCTGTTGTGTTAAATCAAATGTATTCATTTTCTTTATGTTCAAAATGGTTCGTTCTTAAAAGAAAATAGCGTCATCTTTATTTATATTGAAGTCATTTAGTAAACAAATAAATAAAAAGAAATACATAAAAAAGAAAGGTAAAAGCATGTGGGTCAGAAATTGGCTCACAAGAAGAGCATTTGATGGTGCATATGAGAAAACATTTCAATAAATTAAAACAAAAATTAATTCATTAAAATATTTATTTATTTAAATTAGAATATAATTACAAATTATATTTAATTCTCTAAACTAAAGATGATATCGTGTCCGCTTGATAAAAAAAGAAAAAATAATGAAAATAAGAAATCTTGGAAGTTTATGAAGTAATTTACATAAAAATGATTAAAAAATGCATATTTTATGGGATGACCATTGTAAATACCGTACAAACACGTGAAAGAAATCAATTTAAACATAAGATTTGGTGATTATTGTCTTGTTCTGTTGCCACACAAGAATACAATAAATTTTGGTGTAAAGGGTCCGCCATCTAACGTTTTTTTTCAACTAGTGCTTATTTCGTGAATGGTAACACTTAGCTCATGTCTGATTTGATGGATAATTAGTTTTATCCTTCCGCTAAACGAATATGGTTGTGTATACGCCTGAACAACGCTGGGAAATATTGCGACATTACTTTGAAAATCATGGTAATGTTGTAGAATCAAAAATCATCTTTTCAGATGAAGCTCATTTTGATCTTGGCGGGTATGTAAACAAGCAAAATTCGAGCATGTTGGGCACAGAAAGCATGCATGCATACATTGAAAAGCCGACACACCTAAGACGAGTCACTGTTTGGTGCGGATTTTGGTCCAGAGGCATAATTGGGCCATTTTTCTTCAAAAACGAGCAAGGAGTGGCCGTTACAGTCAATGGCGATAGTTATCGGGCCATGTTGAACGAATTTTTGTTCACAAAAATTGAAGAGGAGGATATTAGCAACATTTGGTTTCAACAGGACGGCGCTACGTGCCAGACAGCCGAAGCTACACTCGATGTTTTGCGCCCTGTTCTTGAAGATCGCAGCAGCCGCAGAGCTGATGTCGTTTGGCCACCTCGGAGCTGCGATTTGACACCGTTGGACTATTATTTGTGGGGTGCCGTCAAAGATAAGTGTTACGCCAACAAGCCAGAGACAATTGACGCTTTAAAGGACAATATTCGTAAAGCCATTGGTGAAATACAGCTGCACACAATCGATAATGTGCTTAAAAATTGGACCGATCGTGTAGGCTACTGCATGGCTAGCCGAGGAAGCCATTTGAATGAAATTACTTTCCATTATTAAGCGGAAGGATTGTACTTTCAAAAAAAAAAGAAATTTGAGAAAATATTCAGTAGGTTTTTTTCATAGCATTTTCAAAAAAAAATTTATTTGGCGGACCCTATATTTTAGGCATTTACATTGGTGCATTATTGCCGATAAAGCTTTCACAGGATTGTCGCACCAGAGTTGCATTTGATTGGGATAGATAAACGCAATAATATTGTGAGTTGCCGTATGAGTCAATAAATTGTATAATCACACGATTAGCGTACAAAATACACTAATTATTGGTACATTACGACAATCGTGTAATAAGTAAGTAATATAGTAGATATTAGGGTACACATGCGGTGGTGTAGGGTATTAAAAATGGATGCAATAGTCAAACCTTTTCTGGTATATTTTAATCGAAGAATGGAAACTGAAATAATTGTTATGTGATCGAGAAAATTGAAATTAAAAATAAATACAAAAACAATAATAACAAAAGTGAATAAAAAATGTTACTGACCTTACATTACAACATATGAAGAGCGCGATTTATCACAATTGAAAACCAAAAAAAGAAAAAAACAACAAAATAAAACGTAAAAATAACAAACGCTTACGATGCTGTTGGTGTGGTGTTGTACAATACGTCTGTAAAAGCGGCAGCAGTTGAAGCGGCGTTACAAGCGGGTTGGGTTTGAGGACAGGTATTGAATTTTAAAATGATTTTATTTTATTTTTTTTTTTCTATACTTTTCACTTAATTTCGGCTCTTTTTTCCCCGTCTGAGGTTTTAAAACACTTTTTTTTTCTTTTGTACACACTATCACGAAAGAGGCATGCGCGCACCTCTTTTTTATTTTGTATTTTTCTTTATTTTGATTTTTATTTGAGTTTTAATTTCGATTTTATTTTTTTCTTCTTTGCTTCTGGTAATTATTTGTTGTTTGATTTTCTTTTATGGATTTCTGGTATTTTTAGATTTTTTTCTTTTTAAAATTTCACACCTTTATACACACACACACACACACACACACACACACACACACACATACTTTTAAGGGGCTATTTATTTATTTAATTATTTTCTTGTCGTTGTTGTAATTTCTTTTATTTTCTCTTTTTTATTTGTTGTGATAAGATTTTGCTGAAGAATTTCCTAAAAAAATAAACAAACAAAACATTTTTTAATCTAAAAACCACTCGAGAAATATTTCTTTTCAAAAAGATTTTTTGATAAAATTTATTTTTTTAATTCAAATTCATTTTCTTCTCTACTGAATATTATTTATATTTATTTTTGAATAAAAAATATCTTTAAGATACAATTAAAAAAAAAAACGAAGATTTTTTTGTTTTCAATAGCCCGTAGTCAGCTAATTTTAACCGCCAAACTCGCATAACGTTTTTTTATTTCAATTTTTTCTTTTCCAACAACTTATATCGAAGTTTAAAAGTCGAATGAATACCAGTTTCAAGCCATAAGATCTGAGCTTAAACTCAATTGTATCTCAAACATAAATTTAATGGAGAGCACACAAGTCTCTCTCTTTCTCTTATGAAAATCTCAAGAGTCAATGCTTTTGAATTCCAAAATCTATTCATTCGTTCATATAATTTTGTATAGCGGAGTAGAGAAAACAGAAACAAAAAACAACAAAAATCGCGCATTTTTAAATTCACATTCAATTTGTTCGGTATGACGTTTAGAGACGAAAAAAAAAATCCGAAAAAAAACTGTTGAGTCTCCCAAAAGAATGTGGTCGTATCCAGTTTGAAAATGTGGATAAAACAATGTTGTATATAGATTGCAGCAGCAAAAAAAAAAAAAAAACAACAACAACAAAAACAAAATAAGCTACCAAAGCAATTAAAAAATAACAGACAATCTAAGTACACTATTTGATACTCTACAGGAATATGGAGAGTATTAGAATTTCTTAAGCGATGAGGATAGCAGTTTATTAATCCCTATGCTGTTAGACCAATTATAGAGTACGCTACCGTGGTCTTAGATCCTTAATGTGCTATTCACATAAAGAAAATTGAATCAGTTCAGAAACAATTTCACCCTTTTTGTCTTTATTACCTTGCACTTAACAAACTTAAATTAAGAGTAGAGTTCAGATTAGGTTAGGAGGGAGTGACACTTCAACATACATAGCTGTCCCTTGTGATACCACATAAGAAGCGATATCCCTGTGCCAGTTACCAAGTCCAGATCAAACCGAGTTTTCACATAGAATTATAATCCTAAAATTAAGTCGGTAACCAGTCCGACAGCCTAATGAATCTGGCTATCAACCTGATATAAATGTTCAATAGCTTCGATAAGCTATCGAGAAAGAGCAAAAGCCAATTATGAGCAATCTACTCCGAGATAGAGACGAGCACTGACAAATGCAATGGACCTCGCTCTCCTCTTTCTCCATCAATTTACAACCTCAACAGAAATCATTCGCTGGTAAGCGCAGCCTTTGCACGTGCCTACCCACAACTTAATGACCAAAGAGAATAGAAATAGTAGAAGAGATACTCCCACGATTCAGTTTAAGCAATTGATTGTACGCTTACCATCCAATCTAGGCCAGGTGAGTCTAAAAATAAAGCAAATTTCCCCTAATAGACAGCTCAACAGAGGATGAGTCAGTTCCTTAACGTCCTGGGATTTTACCCCACGGTGCCAGTGCACGAGTAAATACAATGCGTCCACCAACGCCCCCACCTATGATAAAAATCACCAGTGAAATCGAAGCCATGTTGTTTGGACATGACCTCCACTTTAGTGAGGTGTCGGAGACTATCTAAAGTCCTACCGATCTATGGGTCACAGCACCCGGTTAAGAATGTAACTGTGGATTTATCGAGCAGCGATTTGGGTCCAAACCACAACCACCACGTTGCTCTCACCATAGTCGGTCAGGACCAACTTCCCTGGTGCTCCCGAAACTCGTGGTACCAGAAATAAGCCTCGGGTCAGACTTCGTAGCCCAATGCTACTACCAGTGTAAGTCCCAAACGACTCCGGACTGGTGACTAAGATGAAGATGAAACACCAAACAGGAAACACCAACAATAAAACAAAACATCAAACAGGAACAGCACGTTGGCCAAAAGCCGAAGACGAACAAGGGTTCGAAACAGGCTGCAGACCAACCAAACAGCCAACGCATACTGCCGTGTGTCAACTAGCTGGAAATCGGCAAAACCGGCAACTTAGTGAGCCACAGTATTAACGTTTCGTCTTCTCCTATCAAACACAGCAAGCGCAAAAGCGCTCAACCTCTTAAGAGCCTCGATGTCCCGCAAACACCAAATGAAATCCCAAACCTCCCCAGTATGAGTAATACCCATACAGCCAGTACATGCCTCCAGTCATCAGTTCCCAACCCACACCGACAGTTTGCAGATTCAGTCTGGCTAATTCAATGCAAGAATGCATTGAAATTTTCATATCCCAGCAGTATGAACCCCAGGCCAAAGCCAAAGCCGAAGTCTGAGTGTTCCTGTACCAACATTACGTCCGGAATAAACCAATACGTAGCCAATATGTTCGTTCATCTTGTCTGCCCCTGCAAAAGGGCCATATACCTATCTCTACCCACGTCTAAGTCGAAAGCAGAATTCTGAAATCAATACTGCGACATATTACCTTCAAATCATGTGGCGCTGCACCAACAAGAACCTGCATGACAAGTGATAATCTTGTTCCGTCCAACTACAGACATGTCCGTTTCGTACCACATAGAAGAGCGGTATGCCCACCTTCTTCGAAAGGAGATCTGGTCGCCGCTTGGCTATCAGAGTGATATATATGTCGGTAGTTTTAGCACCGCTACTCCGAATCAATTCCACAACATGGTAAATAACCATTACTTGAGCCTGAAACATACTATAGTATGTCAGAATGCAGAAGTTGAGCATTCCTAGAGCTCGCGTTATAGTTAACGGAGATCATTACCGCACCATAATCGATGATTTCTTATATGAAAATATGGATGACATTGATCTGAACGAGATGTGGTTTTAAGAGGATGACACTACGTGACTTGCGGCGGCTACAACCATTGACTTATTGAAATCCAAATTAGGCGATAAGTTAATTTCTAGAAATGGACCTGTCAATTGGCCTTCAAGGTCGTGCAATTTGACTTCTCTGGAATATTTCCTGTAGCGCCACGTAAAGTTACTGATTTATGCTGATAAACCAGCAACAATTGACGCCTTGGAGGTCAAAATTGTTCATGTTATTCATGCAATGAGGGTGGCGTGGTATAGTGGTTGGAGCGCACGCATAACAACACAAGCGGCCTAAGGTTGAGCCAAATCAGAGGACATGACGAATGTATTTACACTCAGGTTTCACTAAGCCTGACCAGAGGTATTCTCTGCCCGATTGTTGGATATGCCACCTGTGGGAGCTTTGTGGTGGCTGTGGCTTATACCTAAAGCGCAGGCAGAGCGTGAGATCGGTGTGCTGTTGCATATACTCAACCGGGTGCTGTGATCCATATCACGACAGGAGTTTAGATAGTCTCCGACTCCCTGCTAAGCTGTGAAGGTTATGAGTATCCTAACAATATGCCTTCGAATTCGAATTAAGACTCACGTACACCCAGATGACACCACTTAGCAAGGATCTTCACCACTACACAATCATATGGAGGAGAGCTACAGTGGATTAATCATCTATTCAGCTTGAAAATCAACTTATTTAATGAAATTGAAACAAAAAAATAGATGCTTTGTAGAAAGCCAATATGCTCCCTAGAGAAGTAAGGGAAAAAAAATTTGTGAATGAATAAAAAAATGTTTTGGATTTTTTGTTAGCAACATAAAACTCTATCGTTCTTAAAAACAACACCCTTTATATAGTTGTTAAGGCTCGTATTACACAATTTAAAACTAGGCTGTAGCTACTATAGGGTACCTTTAAAAATGCTGACAAGTAGTGTCGCATTATTCTGCTCATTTAAAAAATAAAACTATTTTTTAAAAATTTTTTATTTTATTTTTAAAAAACCGGTATAAAGCGAGTAAAAATAAAAGACTTTTAACTTCATTCACTGGGATCTGATCGAACAACAACAATTTATTGTACCAAAAAAAAAAATAATAATAATAAAAATCAAAACCAGCTACAATTCTCAAAAAATAAAATAAAAACACGAAAATAAAAACGATCGCATAAATGAAAAATCGTTAAAAACAACAACAGCAATAATAAAAAACGAAAACAACAACAACAACAACAATTCGGCAGACGCCATAAGCGAAACGAGTTGGTTGATTGTTGATGACGACGAAAATAAAACGTTCAACAAGAATTTAACAAGAACAACAACAATAACAACAACAGCAGCAGCAGCAGCAGCAGAAATATCATATAAAAATCGGCGAAAAACAAGAAAGAAAACATTCATTAAAACTTGACATCTCAATGGGTGACTAACTGACTGACTGACGGACGGACTGAATGGGAGAGAGATACAAAAATTTGTATTTCCATTAAGCCATGTGAGTGTACGGGGACGAAGGTACTTTAAAACCCATTATACTTGCGATCATGTATAGGTATATGGTATATTTAAGATTGCGTGCGTGTGTGTGTCTGTGTATGTAAGTATATTTGCATGATTCAAAATAATTCCTCCAAAATAGCCTTCGCTGAAAGCCATGCATGATTGCTTTAGTTTGTTTTTCAACATACCCTACACGATCATAAGTGGTGAGGTTTGTTTGTAATAAAGTTCAAAATTCAATTCTAGACCCAACTTTATTTATAGCCCCCGAACAAATTATATAACTTTGAACCAGGTATGTGGAACACAACTATTAAAACAATATGACGAAACCCTGACGATATTGACGTTTACGAATAGCTCATAGCAATTTCAAAAGCCAACGATTGCCAAATATGTCTTGAATTGGTCGGCAAATGGACTGTAATCATAAAAGGATTCTCAATCATCTTCATTCAATGGGATCTATTTTAAATAAGAGTCTTTGATGAAACCGCTGCGGACTTATTCCGCAACCAAAAAACTGATAAATTGAAAACTTACAGCCAAATCTAAATTATAGTGTTAAGCTAGCTGTCATTAACTCCAAAATAGCGCGATGTCAAAGCTTTTCAATGGGAAAATCCAACTTTGATTTAATGATTCCTATGTTTTGAAGCACTTCAATAGCTCGCCTGCAATACCATCAACACCTGGAGCTTTGTTTTCCTTAAGGATGTTAATTGAATTAGCGATCTTCTCCATCATTCAGGCTTATTGGGAGAGCGAAAAATTACCTAAATAATTGCTAAAAATATTTCTGATAGGGTGACACCGGCTTTAATGCACGATCAAGCTGGATTCCGATCGAATAGATCCATAATTGATCACATAAACAGCTTACGTGTCCTGGGACAGTCTGAGGATTGGCGCTCTCCACTATAACTACGTTTCATAGACTTCGAGAAGACTTTCGACAAATTCAATTATAATGTTATTTGAAGCTCTCTGTCATGTAGGAAGATCCGTCGGAAACTTATATGCCTTATTGAGGGTCTATATCGAAAATGCATCCTACAGAAGTAAACACGACAAACTGTTGAGTAGAGCGTTGAAAGATGGAAGTGGTGTTCAGCTAGGTTGTGTCCTGTCACCACTGCTATTTAATATACTTTTACACAAGATCCTTAAAAACGGGAGAGGGGGTGGGGGTGATAACGTGAGATTTTCAGGGCCACTTAAACGATCTTGACTACGTGGACGACATTTGTCTTTTGGTTCACAGTTTCCAAAATTTTGCATCGAAACTACGGAGCTCATCGCTGGCGTCGGAAGCAACTAAGTTAAAGATTAATGTGGTAAAAACGAAAACAACCGTATCAACACTAAGTCCCAGAATAGATTTACAATTGCCACGAATGAAATAAAGTCAGTTGCTTTACGTGAGTATCTGCCCTACGACTTTACCTCAAAGTGCCAAAGCACGAGTGAATACAATGCGTCCACCAACGCCTCCACCTATGATTAAATCGCCAGTGAGTACCAATCCGAAGCCATGTTATTTAGAACGGACCTCGACCTTGGTGAGGTGGCGGAGACTATATAAAATTCCATCGATCTATGGGTCACGGCACCTTTAGAATGTAACTCCTTACTGAGCCAGCATAGTTATTCCCGCGATATGGGCCTAAACAACATCCATCACGTTGTTCCCACAAACAAACAAAAAACACTCAAAAACACAACAATAAACTAAGCCGACCTCACGGGAGAAATTTAAGTGACATCGTGCGCCGGAGATACATACACAAGAACAAAAACACAACCAGTCAAGGATAGACTAGTACACAAAACCACACCATGGTCGGCAGCTACGTACTTGAAATAGCAAACACCAACTATCAGCAACCCACCGGCAACAGAGCTAGAAAGGTCGGCCAGGAGACCGCTAAGATGGTGCTGCGGGCTTAACCTCCGCTAACAACGTTGTCTTCCTAAGCCTAAACAGCTCCAGGGCAAAAGCTCGCAACTTACCATACGTACGAACGACCAGTAAGACCCTATTGAAATACTACACTCCACTAGTATGAGTAATACCCATATTACCTAAATTATTATAATCCGGGCATGTAGTCAGTACATGCCTCCAGTCCTCAGTCCCAAGCCAACACCATCAGTCCGCAGATGCAGTCAGGCCAATTCGATGCAAAAATGCATTTAAAGAGCCGTGTCTCGTCAGTATGAACCACATTCTTAAGCCGAAGGCAAAGTCTGGATGTTCTTGTGCGAACGTAACGTCCGGAAGAAATTCAAATGAAATAGGGGATGTCGACCAATTTTGTTATCTTGGGAGCATCCTAACCACAAACGGAGGATGTTTATAGATAATCGATTATAGAAAGCTCACCAGACGTTTGGTGGTCTCAGATCCATCTGGATGTCGTCCTTCTTATCTCTGCGTACGAATATTGCAATTTTTAATTAAAATATAAAATCCATCCTTGGAATGCTGCGATACGTGGTATGGAAAGGATGCAACTATTCGTGAACTGTTGTTTTCGCAAGATCCGATATCACCAGAATTGCCATAGACAATTGCTCACTTTTCTGGTCAGACCAATTCTAAAGTAGGACCGTGTTGTTTCAAGAGATCATATGTATTATCAAAGAAGAAAAAGTAAAGCCTATATTATAACACATCATCAAAGTTGACCAGGGTTTATTGAGATTGTAATAATTTTCGAATCATCTACTGAGTCCATTGTTGATTTTTTCTCCAAGTGCATAGAACTAAAAAGTTTTAAAATAATTTTATAAAAATGTCACCTCTCTTGTCTTCGAAATATTCAATGGAATACAAATATAGCTTAACCACCATACGAAAGCCGACTTGTACTTATTTTACTTCCTAATCTTAAAAGCAGAACCATTTTCTTACTTTATAATTATAAATTATTAAATTTGATATGCGGTGCTATTGATTCCGAGGTCCTGCTTAGTAAATTTGAAATCAAAATTTCCGCTGTGGCTGTAAAATTTCTGTTTCAATTAAGCAAAGTATGATCCATTCGGAAGAATGTGTGCTGAATAAAACAACCACTTTTTCTCCTTTTAATCAGAGTATGACATCTCTAAAAAAAGTTACTGATATTTTTAATATTAAAATTACAATAACTATTTTATTGGGTGGGTAATCTATCGGTTTAAATTTGAACCAGCGGTTATTTCGAGTGTTGCAATGCTTATGTCTTTATATTCTGTCACAAAACTCAGTATATTATCTCCACTGAACAAAATAATTCGATTTACGCTGGAGCAACATTGGGATTCATTGAAAATGTATTTCCAAAAACAAATTGGTCGAAAATTGCATGAAAATATGGTACAAAATTTGGTCACAGAGAAAGCCTAACAGTGCCCGGTATACGCAAGTCTATTGCTAAAGTTCGTGAAACTGTTTTCATTGTTGATGCGCCAAGACGTAAGCGTGATCGTACAGTGCATACAACCTAAAATACCGAAGCTGTGGCTGAGAGTGTGCGTGAGAATCCATCAACATTAACTCGTCATCATTCTCAAGAATTGAACATTTCACGCATCAGTTTACGTCGAATTTTGCGAAAAGATCTCGGTATGAAGCCTTACAAAGTTTAATTGGTTCAAAAGCTTCGCTAGATTAGCCAACGAGAAAGTGAACGATGTAAACGTGGTCTTACAGAAACCAATGCACCCATTACGAGTGTCCGTTTGGTGCAGCTTGTGGAGCGGACGAATAATTGGCTCATATTTCTTTGAAAATGACGAAGACGCAACCCACTATGTTCAATGGAGATACCTATCGTACCATGATAACCGATTTTGTTGTGCCCGCTGTTCATAGTATTGTTGTGAACCATGTTTGATTTCAAAAGTATGATGCAAATTGCCACACATCTCATGCCACTATCTATTTATTGCATCAAACGTTTGATGGCCGTTTAATTAACCAAAATGGTGATAACAGTTGGCCGCCAAGAAGCTGTAACTTGACACCGTTGGAATATTTTCTGTGGTTAGCCTTTAAAGACATATGTGACGCGACATACGAGAGACAATTGAGTATTTCAAGGCCAACATTCGTGATGCCCATACACTCGAAAAATCTCTCCGAAATTTGCCCGATCGAGTGGGGTACTGTTAAGCAAGCCGCGGTAGCCATATGAATAAAATAATAATTTCATTTCTAACCAGAACAATTGTACTTCACAACAACAAAATTAATTTGGCAAAATTTCAAACCGTTTTTGTTTTATTGTATTTTTAAATTTAAACTTTGAAATGGCCTACCCGATATAAATGAGTGTATTTTGAGAAATATTTTTAAATTTCCAGTATGTTTACTAAGCCTATGAATAAATAGAATGTAATTTTTTACTATCAATACTGTTATATTGAGTCCATTATTGACCTCAAAATTTGAAAAAAAGCAACCTTCGTGCTTATAAATTCAAATTAGTTGACAATTAGTCCGAAACAGAAACTATCTGATTAAGAAATAGATTACTTTACAAGTTAATGATTTATAGGTTATTGCATAGTCGGTTTTGACTATGGCAGTAACCTTATTTTTCTTGTGTTTCATTTCACATGAAATTGTTTAAAAAAAAAATCAACAACAATTTAATTATTCATCATTATCATTTCCAGTCAGCGTCGTTATTATTCTTAAAAATGATCATAAGATCGTCGTGATCATAGCAATTTCGTTATTATCCTCACAAAGTAATTATTTGTCATACTCCAATATGTTAGCTATTCCTAGTTTTACCTGATTTTTTTGATCACATACATACATACATCCAAATATATAGACATAACAAGTCTAATAAAAATACAAAAAAAAAAAAAAAAAATAAAGAAATTCATTCACGATCAATAGCAACAACATTTACAACCAACGACTTGTGTTTGAAACACCAACACAATATCGAAAGAGTCCATTCAGTTACAACGTTTAATGTTGCTTGTCTCTGTTGTGCCTTGTTTTCTTTTTAATAATTTTTGTTGTGCTCCAAGACCAGTTAGTAATAT
The DNA here is from genome assembly GCA_023159175.1 of Wohlfahrtia magnifica. Lineage (NCBI taxonomy): Eukaryota > Metazoa > Arthropoda > Insecta > Diptera > Sarcophagidae > Wohlfahrtia > Wohlfahrtia magnifica. Next base: position 5,472,727 of record JAKWBJ010000484.1, read on the forward strand.
AATGGCAATAAACTACAATAATAACAATATTTTATTATTGCTTTTGTTGTATGTTGTTAGATTGTCTATTACCATTAAAAACTTTAAATTTCAACAAGAAATGAGACCAAAACAGTTAAACGTTCTCTGGTAAAAAACAACTTTAGAAATAACGGCGTTGAACTTCAAGCAACGGCTAATGTATGTTATTCTGTTGTATAAACTTTGATGTTTATAAGCGTATTGAATGGAACAGAGATGGAAATTATTAATTACTAAGAAATATGAATATTTATATTAAAACCTGATACATTTGTACAAGAATTTTATGTTATAATACTCGTATATGTATGTAATAAATTCATATTAAAGAAATTTAATGAACATACAGTGGCTCAAAGCTTATTTTGTGTGCATTCAAAATATAACTTTGAACGCTCACAGCATCAAAACTAAGGATGATATCAGAAAGATTTAAACGGGCAATTTTTATAAAAAATACTTATTTATTTCAATTAAAATTATGTGTTCATTTTTTTAAATATTTGTAAAAATAATTTGAAGAAAACTTAAAACATATGAAAAATACAAGTCAAAGCTTATTTCGTATATTGTCAGCAGTCTTAGAAAAAACTTAATTTGCTCAATTACATCTTTAAGACAATTTTCCGTCGATATTAAGACTTTTTGGGTAGTTTCGTGGTAGTCTTGCTCCACTCTTCTACCAGTGAAGTTTTTAAATCATTCTGATAAGTAATCCGCTTCTTCGGTATTCCCAAGTCCAAAACCAAGCCCACAAATTTTTTGTCACGTTTAATTAGAGAAGCATTGCTTACTCCCCACTATTTAACGGCTCTTATTTTGGTTTTTTAAAATCTTATACATAATTAAGAGAATTTTGCAGATAACGAAACAAATAATAGTCTGAGAATGTAAGGTCTGAGCAAACCACAACTTCTTAGATAAGTACATCCAATTTTTAGCATGCGGCTGCTGAAAATTATTGATTGTTGGTAGACATGCACCAACTCAAAAAACTTGTGCACGATGGTTTTCGCGATTCGAATGTCGTAATTTTGACACAGAAGAGGCCTGCTGAGGCGAAAAAGATTAAAGATGAGGAATTGGAAGCATTACTCGTCTAAGATAGTTGTTAAACGCAAGTAGAATTTGTACTATCATTGAGAGTCACACGACAAGCCATTTCCTTACGTTTAAAAGCATTGGGACTCATTCAAAAGCAAGGAAATTGTGCCCCATATGAATTGAGGCCGAGAGACGTTGAGAGACGATTTTGCATGACGGAAGTGATGCTTGAACGCTACAAAAAGAAGTAATATTTGCATCGTATTATTACTGGTGATGAAAAATGGATACATTACGCAAAAATGAAGACAATTATCTATGACGCAAAGGTAATACTCTGTATTTGGTAGAATCATAAGGGCGTTTTGTATTATGAGCTGTTGATTTCGGGTCAGACCATCACAGAGGACCTGTACCGAACACAATTAATTCATTTTAAGAAAGAAATCAACGAAAAACGACCAAAATATTCGACCAGACACGAGGCCATAATCTTCCATCATGACAACGCTCGGCCACATGTTGCAAGACTGGTCAAAAACTTTTTGGAAAACAGTGGATGGGGAAGTCTTGGCTCACCCGCTTTATAGCCCAGATCTTGCGACTTCTGACTGCCATTTGTTTCCATCGATGCAGAATGCGCTGACTGGAATATGCTTCACTTTAAAACAGGGTATCAGAAATTGGCTGGATTCATTCTTTAACTCACTTCTTTTGGCGCGGAATCCATATGCTAGCAGAAAGATGGGAAGAAGTAGTAACTAACGTTGAACAATATTAATTCATTTTGTTATTGTAATAAATGCATTTATCAAGCAAAAAATCGACATTATTAACTTGTATACCTAATAAATAAAACATTTATATTTCATATGTCAGTTCTTTTTTCCAGTTACATAGTTACACAACTTTAAATCATAATAAAAAAAAGAAATAAATTTTTAATATCAATGAAAAGACATACAAGACAAACGGCCCAGGTTCGAATCCCAGTAGCTGTCACGAGTGTTTAATAAAGAGACTTCAACCTCCTTCCAGACGAATCCATCTAAAGAAGTCTCCTGACCTTCCAGCTTACCTCTGGCGATGATGTCAATCATGTGGAAACGATCTACTGTAGATTAGTCATTTACTTAGCTTGTAAATCAACTTGATTACTGAAACTGAAACAAAGTAAATAATGTTTTGTGGAAGTCCAATATCCTCACTAAAGGATTGAGAGAGAGAGAAACAATATTTTTTAAATATGATCTCAACCATGTGGCAGCCACGGCTGGAACGTGTAAGGCGCAATCACAACAACAATTTTCACAATTTGTTTGTTACTTATGCGGCCGTATTTCGCCAATAACTCTTCGAATGTTGATTTCCAGGTGTACAATTGTCTCTGGCTTATCGACGTAGACAAGCGATAAAGTCCGATGTGGTTATATCACACAATTTTGGTTGCCAATTAATTTCACCGTTACGTAAAATTACTCTTTCATCAAAAGTTTCTTTGAGTAAAACAATTGTAGCTAGCGCTGTGTGGCATGTTGGAACCATATGTTAGCAAAATGAATGCCAGTCAATTGAAGTTCGAAAAACTTTATAATCATGTCCCTATACCGCTTAACATTGACAGTAACATTCTGATCATCATCGTTTTAGAAGATATATGGACCAATGATTCCATCAGCTTATAAAGCGCACCAAACAGTCAGTGTGTTTTCGTGGATGTAAGAGTTTTTCGATAAAAGCTTAAAAGCTTTTCATCACTCCAAATACGATAATTTTGCTTACTCAACCAGAAATGGCCTTCATCGGAGAACACAATTGTGAATGGAAAGTCAAGACCAATGCTTCAGCCCACTCGCCGAATTGGCGGCGCATACGACGAATGAAGTGTCAAACCATGCTAAATATAAGAGAAATAGAGCGATGTTGCCAACTTATAGCTATTAACCTCCATTGTACCGGATACAATGTAATTTACCTCCTTGAGGTAATTCTCAATCACTTTTTCGTACATTTCGGCCAGTAACTCGACGATAACTAGACGAATGTTGGTTTTTAAATACTCCAACATTAGAATATTATCCACTTAGACATGGTCTTTGATGTAGTCGCCCAAAAAAATACTAATGGCGTCAATTCGTATGATCTAGTTGGCCAAATCGTCGCCATATCAAGAAATTACACGACTGAGAAATTTCTCACGCAATAATGCCAAAATCGCTCGTGTTGTGTGGCATTCTTCAACTTCTTGTTCAAATCACATATCATCCAGGTCATAATCTTCAACAGCAAGCTGAAAAAAATCGTTTATCATACAGCCATAGCGTTTCGAATTGACGGTAATGGTTCTTTTAGTTTCGTATTCGACAAAAACGGTCCAATGATACGTCCAGAACATAAAACGAACCAAACAGTACTGATGCACTGGCTTTTCTGTAATCACTTTAAGGCTCTTCGAGAAATTATAAATCAGTGGCCACTTTGTAGTCAGTTTTAGCTATTTTTACGCGTTCTTCGGTTGTAAATTGCAAACCGTTCACTAAATAAATGGCACTTCAGAGGACAGATATTTAGCAGCTGATAGCCTTCTCAGACCGGAGGTTTTGAGAGTACCAGTAGTACGAACTAATGAACTCTGTTTTCCAAAAACAAGTTTTACCCGATATGGGAGCACCAACACCATCTAATGGCATTATATCTTGAATCTATGAAATATGATTTCTTGTTGGCTATATTAAAAATATGTACCTGATATACAGTCATGTGAAAAATAATAGGGACACTTATATCAAAATAGTTAGAAATCCAACTAATTGAACTCTAATTGAATTTCGACAACATAAGGAACCAATATTTGACAAACCAAATTTGTCTTGTTTTTCTCTTAAGCTTTTAAGGAATACCGCAATGTGTCCCTATTAGTTTTTACATGACGTTCAAAAATCATGTATTGGAGGTGTCTCAAGAGAAATGGAAGAACTGCTTTGAGAAATGATTTGAACGAATTCAAAAGTGATTGATCATCAAGGGGTATATTTGGAAAAACAATGAACACATTTTCGTTTAAAAATATTTGTTATTATTTGCTATTCTCGAAATATAACTAGTACCCTCGTATATACGAGTACCGAGCATAACTATTAGCAGAATTTCAAAGCATTAAAAATTTAGTGCCAGATTTAGTTAGTTTTGAAATTGTGTACAGTCAAAATGGGCATCTTACCATAAATGCCACCAGCTGTTCACCAGCTGTTACGCCTTGAGACAGATTATAAAGTTTTGTAACAATTCACGTATGTGTGCAAACTTGTCCAAAACTCGTCGATCACTACTTTCTTCAAATCTTATATTTGGGAATCGTAGGATATTGTGCTGTTCAGGATAATAGAAATTCAAGCTTTTTACTCAGGGTCAAACTTGACTTAAAGACCTTAAGTGTAAAAAAATCTATGACTACTTTTGTTCAGATTTGAAATAAAATTAAAATTAAAAAATATCAAAACTATATACCAGTTATTTTCAGAAAAACAACTATTTTTCTGCAAAAGTGGGTCAAATCAGGGATGGAAAAAACCCTGATTTTTTAACCCTCCCCACTGGGTTTTATTGGGTTTATTGATGAGTTTTTGGGTTTTGTAACTGCTTCCAAATTTTGTTCTATTTGACAATATTTTTTGTTTATTTATACAATCACGTTGTTTTTGTATTTATGATGCAATTTTGCACTCTTGGTGGGATCAAGGCGGCATTGTGTTATATTAGTTGCTAAAACTCTGCTCGGTGATCATAGCAGACTACAATTGCTTCGTTTGATCATACATTGTGAGAAAAACGGCAGAGTATAAAGACAGACATGATAGAACTATTCTTCTGTATGACAACACCTGGCCTCATGACGATCAACTGCAGCATCTGCCGTATTCTCCATATATTGCTATGGATACAATATACTCAGATCTCTTTATATCGGCCTTCTTTAAATGGCATTTCGCTATAACGGTCTGTTCGAATTATGGAAGACATTCGCTTTAAGCACGAATTAGCTCGTTCAATGATTAAAAAACCGTGAATTCTTCGTTTTTTAACAAAAAGTATAAGTGAAGCAAACGCAACACATATTCATCTCGTTTAAAGGCATTTCGATTTACGGCCTGTATTTTCTGAAACTAGCTAAGCCGTATAAAGTAAGGTATTAGTTTATCTTTTAACATATCACCGTGTAAGCAGTGATTTGATAAATTTGTTATTTCATTATCTTTTTTGAGCTCAAAAACGGAAAAAATAAATTTTTAGTCCCAATACGTAAATTATATTTATTTTTGCTGTAAATAAACTACGAAAACCTTTAAATAAAAAACCCTCCCGGTTTAATTGAGTTATCAAGTGGGGTGCCAACCCTGGTCAAAATTGACCCAAAGACTTTACGAAGCTTGAATTAAAGTAAACTTGGATACTTATAAAATTAAATACTTTTTTCCGCAAATGCGATAATCTGTTAAGTAATCAATAAGACAAAAGTTATTAGTGAAATCAGTACACATTCTTCGGAATAGATAACACTTTGCGTAATTTAAATGGAAATATTCCAGTTTCAGGGAAATGTAATAACTCGTAGGTCGTGGTGGAATTATAAGTTCAAATTTCTTGAGCAGACCTTGGAATAAATACACTGCATATCAAATTATTGACGAAAAAATTAAAAAAAAAAAATGTCATCTGCTCTTAAGAGTAGACAGACAGCTTTCGCATGGTGGAAAAACCACATTTGAAGTCAATTCACGATTTTGTAGATGTAGAGGAGCAATGCTATCTGAACTGATACAATTTTGTTTATGTGAATACCATATATATCTTAGACCACAGAAGCGTAGTCTAGAAATGGTCTGGCTATGAGAAATCCGAGTGACTCTGAACTTTTTTATTGAGATAATCACACAAACTTTCAATAGGATTTATGTCGGGACTCTGAGGTGGTGTTTCCATGACGTGTGATAAAAGTACCAACCGCTATCCAGAGCAAACTTATGCACATTTTTTGGCAAGTTCTTATTTTAGATGTTTAAATAAAAAATTTGATCCATGATAGTGTCAATAAGATACAAATAATGCAGAATTTGTGCCCCAGACAAACACTGTACTACCACCATGCTTTACTGTCGGTTTTAGGTTATTCAAACGTAGTTTCTGATTTTGTAGCCTCCATACTTTTGGTTTACCATCCGACCCAAATACGTTAAATATGCTTTCGTCGGTAAACATAACGCTTCTCCAAAAAGAAAAACCCTTACTTTGGTACTCTTTTGCAAATTTAAGTCTTTTGGCTTGATTGCGCTTACTAATAAGAGGTTTTTGTCTAGCTCTTCTATCATTAAGACCAACTATGTAAAGCAAGTTCTTATTGCTGATGGGCTTGCTTTCTTACCAAAGTCACTTTCAGCAATAGCAGCAAGTTTTAGAGCACTTAGGAAGGGATTTGCTCTTATCTTCCTGACAAGAAAACGTTCTTCTGTCTCAGAAAATATTTTGTTATGATCATGTTTTGGTCTATTTTGCACCGTCTTATTAACTTTGAAACGTTTTATTATGTAGTGCATAGTTGAGTGACTTCTGCCAACAATTTTTGAAATTTCCCGAACACTTTATCCTTTTCTCGCAATCTCAACAATAACCTTTATTGCTAGTTTGTCTCCGTTGTTTATCCACCTTCTTGATTTTAGCTTCTAATTTTCGAAAACTGAACTAATGGGTTTTCCCCTAAATATGTAAATTATATCAGCGAAATTAGTGGCATTGAAATTACTGAGTGGCAGTTATTAACCCATAAAATTTACTGTCCGAATTTGGCTTGTACAAGTCATTTTGATTTTCGAAGCGTTTTCAACTTCAATTTTACGTACAATTATTAAATCTCTGAATTGGTTTTGCTTTTAAACGGGGAAGATATACACAAAAAAGAAAATAACTGCACTTTTTTAAATAATTAAAATGCATGAATTTCAAGCGATCGAAAATATTTTGGTATAGTGTCAGAGTTTGGGTTGGAGCCACTGTACAAAGCCAAGAGTGTATCTATATCTATGTGTGTTGGTTTGTGAGTACGACATGCAATCCAGACATCAGGCAAGTGAATGGCGTTTACCAAATGAGCCGAAACCGAAAAAACCACTGTGTTATCAGTCAAAAAGAAGACAATGCTCTCGGTTTCCATGGATTACAACGGTGTAGTGCATCATGAATTTTTTCCAGAAGACCATACAGTAAATAAAGAGTTTTATGTGGGCATTATGAGACGTTTGCGTGAAGCACTTCGCCGAAAGTGATCAGAATTGTGAGCAGAAAACTCGCAGACTTTGCATCATGATAACGCACCATCATTATTCTATTTTTTTTACGAAAAAGGCAACAAATACCATCCAATAGCCACAGAATTCACCTGATTTGGCTCCCTGTGACTTATTTCTGTTCAATCGAGTTAAAAAACTGTTACAGGCAAAGCGTCTCAGCAGCCAAGAGGAAAATGGAAAAATGCAGGAAGCACTGATGGTTATACCGAAAACCGAATATAAAAAATGCTTCGAGGATTGGATTAAGCGCTGGCATAAGTGTGTTGCAGTCGTTGGCGATTACTTTGAAGGGGACAATATAGATTAAGATGAATAAATTTGTATTTTTAATTTTTTAAATAAATTCCGGGAACTTTTTGATCAAGGTGGTATGTCAAGGATTATATCTTTTGGTAATATTTTGGTAATTTTTTTTTCTATGTTCAACGATTGTTGCCCAAATAAGAATAAAATTTGAATACTTTTAAATAATTACCATGAACTCGTATATGTAGTTCTTTAGCAAATAATTGTTTCATTATCTTAATCACTATGGCTGTTTGTCTGTCTCAGAACTTGACCACAAAATGTGTCTGATATACAGACACACTTTCGTCAACGGATGTGGTCTACTTAAGGGAACAATACAATATTCCCCCTGCGTGTGACAAAAATGTTAACAATTTTGTACTTTTTGCATTATTTATGTTCAAAAAGGGTCATAACAAAAGAAAATTCCCAAAAAGCAAACAAGAAAAACAGAAAAAAATATTCCCACATAAAGACAACCCGTAACAAATGTTTTCTTTCCTTTACATTTTATTACTTCATCGTTATTAAAAAAGTTCAGCTCAGAATACATACTTGTATTGTGTATCTTAATCACTAACCATCACCATGTCCGCTACCAAAGCTAACGGTAGCGTAGCAATACCATGTAGCAGTCAGTCAGTTAGTTTAGTTTGTGAGTGAGCGTGTTTACGCTTGACTACTAACGACTGTCTCATCAGCGTCAATAACAACAGCCAGCGTTAGCATCAACCACTTCATTCAACTGGGGCTTCTTCTTCGTCAAAACATTTTCTGTTTTTTTTTTTCTCTCTATTAGACGAAATGTCTCTTGAAAAGTTTTAGAATCACAAACAAGAAAAGAAGTTCAACAGCAAACTATTAGAAAAACTGAATACGAAAGTAAAGGGAGAGAGAGAAAAGGAGAGGGAAAAAAAGTATTTCAAGCAGAACCAATAATGGTAAAAGATGCTGAAAATTATGTCGCTATAATGATAATTACCGTTAATGATGATAAACATCATCATTAACATTATCATTATTATCAATATAATTAACATCATTATTATGTATATTAATAATATATTTGGTTGTATGTATGTAAGTAGTTGTGTGATGGCAATAACAGTTAAGCAAATAGCAACAACTTTTTCTAAACGTTGTTAATGTAGTTGTTGTTTCTTTTTTTTCTAAAATTATATTTTAATAGTTTTCAAATAGTTTCTATTGCTGTTGTTGGTTGATGAAGTTGATGATGATGATGACGACAACGACACTGAACGATATTTGTCGCAATCGTGACTATGGAGGAAGAAATTACATTTTATTTCGAACATGTTCTTCTTCTTCATCTTCGTCAACGTCATCGTCAGCAACATGATGTTTTTAAATCGTCTACAATTACAACTAGTTGCCAACAACTAGAGCTCAAAACAACTGCAGCAACAACAACAGCAGCAGCAATAACAGGAACAACTGCAATATTGAGAAAACAATATTCTGTGTAATTCTTCGTTGTTGTTTTATTTTTTCCCATTCCAAAAAGGAAATTCACACACTCCATGCAAAATGGACCATAATTTAAATTTTTTCTTTCCAAAGACTTATTCTTCATCTTCATCACCATCGTCGTCGTCGTAGTCAACATCTTGCTGTGACCATCAACATTTAAGTAGTTGTGTACAATTCTTCGTTTTTTATTTGATTTCTTTTGCAATTGCACTATGGGTTGTTATTTTTAACTACTTCATGCAAATACTCTCTCGCCAAGATGTCTAAATGGCATAAGTGACACACAATCACCAAGTATATGCTCTGGAGATTCAGATTAAAACTATTTCTATTTTATTGGAATGTCGGTGTAGTCTACAATACCCGTCTATTTTTACATAGCCAACTCCAAGACTCTGATCCCTTTCTATCGTATTGGGCTAATAAAAGTTTGCACTGTCTCAAGCTTATTCTGCATAAATAGAGTACACATCTTTCGTTCTCCTCCCTTTCGCTAAGTAAGCTACTCCAAATCCCTCTTCCTACACCACCAATGCTTTGAAAGCTCCCTTCCTGCCCAGCTCATTACAGCATTTTTACTGAATTTAATACATAAGGGAGATATTTCGAACAACTTACTGAAATCAATGGCGTTTTCTTTACCGGCGAAAAATTTGGCATTATTTTGCCCTTTACTTTTGTTTCTGTTCTATTCGAAAATTAAATCAGCACCTGGACAGTGTATTGCATTCGTTTCTAAAAACGTTGCCTTTTAAAGTATAAAAAAATGTTACATATTTGTTGCCCTAAAAAAAACGCAGGGTAAAAATTGATCGCGAAAAATAGCAAATGGTAGCTACTGCAACACGGTTTCATGTCCAAAATTAAATTATTTAGGAATTATTTGAATCACCTTTTGATTTTACTTTTTTTTGTTAATGACAAAAAAGACAACATTTTAAAACTGTTATCATTTTAAAAAACAACAATTTTTTTGAGAAAAAATCGACATAAGCTTGTCAGTGACAAGTTACCCGGATACCTAATTTATTTTTGAACAGCAATTGGTTATAGAACTTGTCGGTCTAGAAAGCCAAAACTTCTTGGGAACTCCCACGATACTATTGTTTTGTAAATTAAACCTATTTCTGCTCCTTAAGTTTTTTGGATTGGCCCAACAAAGTAATTTTTATTATACACTCTTAACGAAGTAACATGGTACCTGGATACACCAAAATAAATATTCTGCAGTTTACATACAAATAAAAGTCAAACTACGATTTCTTTTTTATTACCAATAATGTTTTGTTTTTTTTGGAAGGATACGTACAAAATTCATTAGATTATTATTATTGAAACGAAAGGAAAAGCGCATTAGTCTACTCCAGGGAACCAGTAAAACTAATGGATACCTGTTTAGCCATCTCACTCTGTTAAAGGTGTTTTTTTTTCACTCACATAGGAGTTAAGAAGGTCGCCATCCATCTTAAAAATTAATTTTTTGAGGCTCATTTTTGATAAAATGAATAGGTCAATAAACAAAATTGAACCGACTAAAAGCAATACGATTTATCAGCTGATATCATACGATTGTCATAGGCTAAAAATAAAAAAAATCAAAGTCAAAATTTTTTCACCAAATATTGCTTCACTACTTCCAGATAGAACAAGATTTATAAAAGCATTTTTGGTTTTTGTGTCATTTAAACTGTTCCCGTTAAAATTAGCTTCAAAAAAGAGAGCATATTTTTACGAAAATAAAAATGCCTAAAAAAGCACAACACATTAGCTTCTAAAGGCGCTGTATTGTGGGATTTTGGTATTAATGTGTCACCCTGTCAATGTCGTACATATTTGTGTGCTTCGCAGAACTGCCAATTCGACCATCTTTGTGTTTTACATTTGAATTAACGGAAATAATTCGAATGTTGTAGGAAGAACAAGAACATTCGGAAATAATTTAAATTGTACATAAAAGGTGGCGTCTTGTGCATTAGCGAGATACTTATCGTTTTGCAGTCATTAAGCAAAGTCGTGCTTAGGCGTAAATAAAAGTGTTGTATAAACGAATATTAATTTGCTGTATTAAGATAATCTGTATAAAGATAAAGTGAGAAAATAAAAACTGTAAAACAACAACAAAGTAGTGTTTATTTTATTTTGGCGCTCTGTATGGAGTCGAAACTTAACATTAAAGCCAAAATGTTGAAAAATTACAAGCAACTTAATGAATCTTTTAATCTCTTGTTTGATTGTTGTAGACATTCGTATAAATACATGTGAGGAAACCGTAGCAACTTTGAGGACCATTAATCCGAGATACTTTGTAAAAATGTTATCTGCTTTATTAGATATCTCCATTTGGTATTGTTGAATAGCTATCTTTTTTATGTCAGCCAAACAAGGCTTTAGGATCTTGTTTAATACCTTGCTGAGAAAGTACCCCAGTTATATTCCTACAAATTTCTTTCTACTCAGTTTTGGTCCGCTTGGGAGCTTGGCATAGCTTTTAGCTCCTAATTAAAACGTTTTTAACCTTGAAAATTTTGTTGAAACGTAAAACAAATAAAGATCCAGGTAATAAAAGTGCAAACTTTTAAAAATTGGACCCAGGAGGGGTTAAAGCAGGTAAAACTATTGCACGTAAATGAGTTTTTTCCTAAAATTAATTTTTTTTAAAGTTTTTTGCTTACTAATATTTCGATTTTGATCAAATTTAGAACACAAATAAATCTAGCTAACGAGAGTATTATAGGGTATGCCTTATTCAAATTTAGACCTGAGAGCTGTTAAGGTCATGGAAAATCGGGCCAAAGCAAGCCATATGAAAATTTTGTTTATTAAGTTTGTTCATGGGTCAATCACACGTAAACGACTTAATTTCTTTTATTCAAAAATAGAGCACAAATATATAGAAAAGGTGAAATAAGGTGCTTTTTTTAAAATCGGATAACTGGAACGTTAAATTCAGAGAAAAACGATCAAAATTAACGACTTTTCTTCTTAAAGCAAAGATTTTTGTTTGCTAACATTCATAATTCACTAAAATGTGTTGCCACAAATATAAATTTTCGAAGTTCCACATTGAGAGGTTAATAAGGGGTAAAAGGGGAGTTTTTGGTATATGGTGTATTTTGGCAGCTATACATAATAACTAAACATAGTCTTCAAACTTTTCGCATGCTATTTTATTATCAAGTTGAATATTAAGAGCAAAATTTAACTCCATAGGAAGAGTGTATGTTGAGAGTTAATGTTTATTATCGTATCATCTCAATAAATATATCAGTGGGAGAGGCCAAAAAGCGTCTTAGCATTTTCTCTATAAAGACAGACATGTGGCAAAGAAAAACGGATAAAAGCGTAGCTTCTTCTTTAGCATAGCTTGACATTTGCAAAAGCTATGTAATCAGAAGTACATCTATCTTTATGTGCCATGGCGATTTCTTACAATATTGATCGTGTTGAGGTTACAAAAGACATGATTTACGAGTCTGAATCCTATCCCACATTCATATGACTACTGGCGACGAGATATGGGTTTATGAGTACGACACGCAGCCCAGACATCAGGCTCGTGAATAGCGTTCACCACATGAGTTGAGACTATTTTCAGTCAAAAAACAAAGGCAATGTTCATGGTTTTCATGGATTCCAACGGTGTCGTGCATTACAAAGTTTTGCAAGAAGACCAGACAGAAAAGAAAGATTATTACTTGGGCATTATGGGACGTTTGAGTGAAGCAATTCGCCGGAAGAGACCAGAACTGTGGGCATAAAACTCCTTTATTTCGCACCATGATAACCGTCGCACAGTGCCATCATTATTCGAAATTTATTTTACAAAAAAACAGCCACCGAATTCACCTGATTTGGCTCCCTGTGACTTCTTTCTGTTCAATCGAATTAAAAAACCTTTACGGGGAACGCGTTTCAGCAGCCGAAACAGAAGAAATAATGCAAAAATAGATAAGATTTAGCGTGAATATCTCAAAAAAAAAAAAATAAATAAATAAATAAAACAAATCGGAACAATGCGACCGCCATATTGGGGTTATTCCGGAAACTTTTTCAAGGTAGTATATGTAAGTAGATCTCCGTGCAAGGCGGAATGAGTGAAACCAGTTATATCTAAAACAAACGGTTTAAAAATTTTTTATTATTCATCTTTTTGTTCATTTTTTTCTTTCACTTTCTGTGGTACACGTCCCATTGTGTTATTTCATTGGTGTTGCTATTATTGTTGTTGTTATAGTTGATGATGATCATTTTATTTTATTTATTTCTTGTTGTTGTTTTGTTTTGTTAAGAAACCAAACAAAATCACGTTTATACCGTTGATGAGATGGTTGTGGCATTTTTTTCTCTGCTGTTCGAATTGTTTTTGTAGGATAAACGCTTCAATTGTTGCAGAGCAGAAGAATAAAATAAGTTTTTTTTATTAAAAAAAAAAAACAAAAAAAAGTTAAAACAATATTCTCAAGCCACACAAGAACAAGAACAAGAACACAACTACATAATACGAAATTTATTAAAATTAAGTTTTGCTAATAAGATTTCTTAAAATTTTTTTGCTTTTTATTCTGAACATTTTTTGTGTGAATTTCGAGTAATTTTCAGAAACTTTTAGAATTTTAATTTCACTTTTGGCTGCTTTACATATTATTATCAAATTGATAAAATTTTAATGTTGTGGCGATTTTTTTACATATTTCGGACTTCTTTTTATCCAAGTATTTATGTGTTGTATCTTAAAGATATTTTTTATGATTTTATTAAAAGATTTATTTTTTATTACGTTTAAACAATGCAATCAATCTCTTGTTTTTGCTTTTGTGCTTACGTTTAAAGCCAAGAAATGACTTTTCTACACTCAATTTTTTTTTTATTATTTTTTGAGGAAAACACTTTCTTGGTTGTACAACTTTTCTATCCTTTTTTACATTTTTTTGTAAATAGAATTCTTAAGATTCTATTTTTTATGACAATAAAATGTCAAAAATTAAACCGATATTTTCTGTCGCTTTTAATTCACGTCTACAATAAGATAAACTCTTTGTAAAACTAACTTTATGAGAGAAAAAAAAAAATTGGCTTAACAAGTATCTCAAATAGTATGCTCTTCACCTGAAGTATATTAAAAATTTTCACCTTTCAATATGAAATTGGTTATCTCTTTCTAACTTGTATCGTTACTCTACCCCTTTTAAAAATTAACGATCTTTTCTCTGCTTAAAACAACTCTCACACCCCGGCTTCTCTTGGGCTTAAAAATTGTATCTTTTTATCTTGTAGTTCCAACAAAGCAGAGTTTTAAGAGTACTACGCTCTTTTATTTTTGACTCTTTACTTCACCTATATATGTGTTGGCGTCTTTATTTTAAAGGTGAGTGTACAGAGAGTCTCTTTTACCTGTATTTCTGTTCAGATAACGTCAAACAGTAGATATATACGTTTGTCTTTGTTGTTCAATTTGAAAATGTTCAACATGTTTCTTTTTCTTATTGCTTCGTATTGGAATGGAAAAGGTTGGCAAGACTTCATAATGTGGCTAAAAAAAGCGTTTAATAAAATTTACAGGCAAAATAATATAGGGTGACCAGATAATAAATGCCCTCAATTCAACAACGATATATAATTTAATAGGCCTATAGTTTAGTTTACAAGTCTTGTTGCAATTATTTATTTCTATTAATTGCGTGGGCTGCTTTTTATAAATATGATTATAGAGCAACGATTTCTGATGATTTCTGATGATGTAAAACCTTGTGCAGTTTGTCACCATTTATAGCTGGTATCTCTAGATAAGTTCTGTGATTGTAATGACGATGATTGATTAAGTGTCCACAAAAGAACAGTCTTTAGTGCAGGCTAAAGCTAGCATCATACGACTGTCGCAAATGTACCAATATGACACAATTTCAATTGTGCTTTATTGGTCCAAAATATCAAATTTATCCCAATCTATTCAGCGAAAAAAATTTTAAAATTAAAATATTGGTACGTATTGTCAACTTCAATTGTTGCACAAGAACACAATAAAATTGTGTTGTTGCCACATTATTATGTATTGGGCGGTCACATGATTGCCGTGCCAATAACTGATGCATTGCGAAAATCGTCTGACCCCAGTTTCATACATTTTGTTACTTTTTAACTTTTTTAAAAAGTTTGTCTTCTTTTTAATTGCGTTAAATAAATTAAATAACACGTATATTGTTGTACCTTCGATACCATCAAGAGGACCGCTATATGGAAAGCATTGAGAAGAAGAGGAGTACCCCAGAAAATTATCCGAATAATACGAGCAATGTACGAGAGTGTAGAACACTCGGTTATTCACAACGGGAGCATTAGCCTGCCATTCCATACTAATGCTGGAGTAAAGCAAGGATGTCCATTCTCACCTCTTCTATTCACCATCGTGCTCGATGAGATCATGAGGGAAATCTGTTCACAAAGTAGAGGTATAACATGGAATCTCTCACGACAACTCGAGGATGCGGATGGTATTTGCCTATTCTCACACAGAAATAGATGTTAACAACAGGCTCAACAAAGCAAGGTCGATATTCGGACGATTACAGTCAGTATGGAGATAATCCAGATAAACCTGGATATTCAACGAATGTGTAAAGTCAATTCTGTTGTATGGCAGTGAAACCTGGCTTGTGTCTGACACCATCATACAAAAGCTACAGGTATTCACCAACAAGTGAATTAGAATTGTATGCAAGATATGCTGGCCTAACACTATAAGCAATATAGATCTATGGAATTTAGCAAACGAAGTGCCCATACTGAAGCAGATAAGGCAAAGAGAGTGGAGATGGATCGGCCATACCTTAAGGAAAAATCATAGTTGTATTACAAAGATGGCACTTGAGTGGAACCCCAAAAGATCAAGGAACCGCGGTCGACCAAGAAACACTTGGCTACACTTAATTATCCACGAACTAAGGCAAAAAAATCTTAAATGAGAAGAGGCAAAGACAAAAGCAGCAAATCGTGTAAGATGGAAATGCTTTGTGAAAGCCATATGCTCCCAAGAGGAGTAAAAGAAAACAAATTTTGTTGTTTTACTATATACAGTTATTTATTTAACGTCCACTTATATAATTCTAATTAGACAGCTTATTTATCTTGCAGTTAATACTCGCTTAATACAAAAATAATCAAAATTTTTATTTACGCCTTAGCACGACTTCACTATTTGATTGTAAAACTATAACTAAACTAACCGATGCATAAGGCGCCGCCTTTTATAACAAATCATCATCAATTTCGAATATTCTTGTAGTTACTACAAATTTCTATTAATTCAAATGTAATAACCAAAACCGGTACAGTAGCACCATTAAATATGAAAGTGTTAACACTGTTAATAGGACAGATAATATATTGAGGCAGATACACTAACAGTCTTGACACAAACCAATAAAGGCGGTAAAGTTTATAGCTAAGACAACTACTGTACTAATTAAGTGTATCTTTTTTTTGACATTGTTTATTTTCGTAACAACATGTTCACCACATCAGATCGAGACTATGACAAAGCCAACTATATTTTTTGGTTGAAGAGTAAATTCCATTTTTGGAGTTACTATAATGTCCTAATTGGCGTGGTGTAGTGGTGAGAGCGTATGCATACAACACAAGCGGATAAGGGTCGAATTCCCAGCGGAGGTCATGACAAAAATATTTAATTGCGGTTTCAAGTGTTTAATAAAGAGTTCAACCTCCCTCCAGACAAATCAATCTAAAAGAAGTCCTCTGACCTTGTAGCTTCCGAACATCAGAGGAATGATGAGGAGAAAGCGGTGCTTCCAAGGAAATATATAATAATGCTAAGTAAGAATCACCACCACCACTTAGCAATAATATTCAATACTACACACAATCTTGTAGACGCGAGCAACAGTAGATTAATCATCCACTTAGCTTGAAAAAAATCAACTTAATTAACACGTTTGCAGAATGCTATAGCATTCATTATCATGACAATGTAAAATGACGTGAATTCTATGTATCATAGTTCAACGAGCTCGAATATAGTCGGAAATTTTAGTTTTACAGTGGGTACAATGAGGAAGATAAGATTTTTAAAGATACTGCCACATATTAACCTCTTTAAAACGATTGATTGCGTCAATATTAAATAAATACCAGTTTGTTGTTGTTTTACATTTTTTATTTTCTCCCTTTATCTTTATACAGTTTATCTTAAAATATTAACTTATTTATCTTGCACTTAATATTCGGTTACACAACACTTTGTTTACGCCGATAACTATACCTTCAAACCAATTTCGAATATTCTTGTAGGTACTACATATTTCAAATACAAATTAAATTCAAAATATGTTAAATTATAATATACAAAAAGGAATCAAACTGTCAACACGGTTAAACATTAAAAGCACTCTTAATAGCACAGACAATCAGGTTAGTAAGAGATACACAAGAGCCTCTATACGAACCAATAAAGTTTATAGCTAATATCTCACTATACAGTCCCTGATGCGATGTATTTTCTTTAATTTTATTTTTATTTTCGTAACAACACCAATAAATGATTTTGCATAATACCCCTCAAAGTAAAATTTAAATGGGGACTATTGCTTGTTTCTGCTGTCACATTCTCTGCAGAGCTGTGACCTGTGGTTGTATATGAATTCCAAATTAAGTTAGCACCAAATTAGAAGCAAAAATGAACTCAAGACTGTCGTCCTGGATATACATATGGGCAAATATACTCAAATCTGTAAAGCTGACTAAAATAAATGCTAAATTTTGGTCTGGTGCTTATTTAAAATAAGAACTTTGAGAGAAAAAGCAAATGTTTTTTTTTTTTGTTATGAAAATTGGATTCATTTTGAGATAGGCTTATTTTTGATTATGAAATGAATTTGTTAAACTAAATATTTTTATAGAAAACTGACAACTTTGCCTTTAATTTGCTTTTGTTTTGGATTATTATCTCCAAAGGTTACAGAGATATCTGAATTTTAAGGCCGGAACTCTTGCGGCGATCTCTACTTACTTATCTTGCACTTAAAATTCGTTTTACGCCTAAAAAAAACTTTAATTTATGACTGAAAAACGATAACTAAAACTACCAAAAGCAACGCGCCACCTTTTATAGCAATTCATTATCGATTTCGAATATTCTCAAAATACACAAACAAAACGGAATCGAACTGGCGACAGCGTTAAACATGCAAGTGGTAGCATTCTTAATAGTACAGACAATTACGGCAATGACAAATACTCAAGAGCCTCGACACAAGCCAATAAACTTTTTAGCTAAAATCTCAGAATACAATCCACGATGTGATGTATTTCCTTTTTAGGCATTTTTATTTTCGTTACAGTATGCTTATCCAGCAGTTCGCATTTTTACTTTTTGAAGTAGTTTGAGGGAACTGTATTATGGGCTCATCGACCTCGTCAATTTTTATTTTTCGGTCAAAGGTGGAATACATGGATTGGGCTTATATTTTTATTGACCTTGTCAATTTGTATATTATCGTCTTAAACATCACTTTGAAAAACATCATTATTCTCTAATCCACTTACAGTTTCAGATAAAATTGAGTCATCTAAAATATTCTGCAACAAGGTAGCAATTTGCTCATCTAATTCTAGCTTGTATGACATTAATTTAACAAGTTTATGAAATAAATATTAAAAGATATCTAAATACTTCAAGAAAAATAAAAACACAATAAACTTAAAAATTACACAAAAGATAATCTTACGTCTTGGAGAGGTTCCCAAGACGTATGGTCCTGCGATTACTCAGAAATAAAATCAGCTTATTCTACAACAACAATAACCACTAGAAAGCTACTGATAATGGCTGAGAATACTGAGCATAACGACTTTTTCTTGTAATAAACGACTATGATGTAAAATATTTAAAAAGGTATACGTCTGATTATTATTATTAATTCCCATAACATTCCATGAAGGAACATGGTCCAATGAGCTGCACCCGATTCTATTTCTAAAGTCATTGAAAGGGACTTACAGTTTAACGCCGAACGGCAAATGCATTTATAGAAGCTTTCAATAGTAGTGATACTCTTCACATAACCAGTTACTAGCTAATGTTAGGAGGTGATACCGCTGTCGAAAAACTTTTTTCTGGTCTGGCCTGGTATTGAACCGATGACCTTCTGGTTGGTAGGCGGGTGTCTTACCTACCATACCACAGCGACACGGCGATTTGAATTGCCTACAGTGCTTTTTATTTTTATACGTCGAGATAGACGTACATTAACTTTCCAGGCTTAAATACCTAAATCTAGGGTAGCCAGCGAAAAATAATGGGATTATTATGTTTGGATAATTGTCAGCTTTGATTCCTACATAAATAATCAGAAAATACATTTTGCTGTATTGCGCTGCATTTTCTTAAAAAGACAAGCATAACAAGGTTGTTGTTACTGTAGGGCAACAACTATTTAAATTAGTTTACAAATAATCATCTACCCGTCATTTCAATTTTTTAATTTACCTTTTTATAACGACCAAATGACGGGTTATGGGATGTTTAGTGTTTATTTTTATTCGAAAATGGCTATTTCAGACACCAAAGTTTAAAGTAAATTTAAAAACCATCCGCTCACAGGGTGTCTTAGAATAAAATAATCTGGTTTAACTTATACGAAGTTTCCTGTTCATTATTTCAAAAACAAAAAGGTTTAGCTAATACTACAACCATTTCGAAATTCGTAATAAATATTGGTGTGTGTGTGGGTTGTTGCTATTTGATAAATTGTTGTTATGTGAGTTAGATAAATTTACCAATTTTGTTCGGACAAAAGATTTATATGGATATTATGTCTGGACAAAATGTTTTATATGGAGTTGGACAGACGTCTTTCTTTAAGAGGAGGAATAATATTATCCAAATACACAGCGTTGTCAACTTTTAAATTTTAAAAAGCACTAAAGTCTAGATATAACGTATTTTTTTAAAATAACTAAACTTAAAATTGTTTGTTTTTGGTTTTATTTACATTCAATATCTTAATACTTAAGGCGTGCAACAGAATAAAGAAGTTGTAGTAGTAGTTTAAGCTGACGACCTGCTGCCAAATAACCTCTTCAAACGCTTAGAAAATTATTCAAGAATAATATGTGCATTTTTAAACGAAATAAATATCAAATTGTTTAATAAATGCAAATATAATTTCATATTTCTCTTCAGCAATAATATATTCGATGTTTAACATACTTAATATAAAACTATCCTCAAAATCATGGTAACCCTAGTTAACATACATATTAGAGAATATATATATTTTGCATTTTGTTTTTAAATAGATAGAAATAAAAAGTATATTTCCAATAAAATTCAATGAACAAAAAATTTTGTTTTCTCATTTTCCATTTTGATGAAAATTTATATGTTGTCGCGCTACAAAGTTCAAGTTTTCGAATTTTCCGCCTCAGGTTTTACTACAGCGTCTACTACAACTACATATTCTTTCCGCTCTACTTGAAACACCCCTTTTCAACTTTTGTCAACTTTTAGCGCTATTCGTTACATTCTATTTTAATTCAAATTTGATAAACTCGATATATTTTCGATTCATTTTAATAATAAATCAAACATAATAGTGTTACGTTTTAACCCTTTTAGAACGTTTGAGTTCGTTTAAATTGCGTTATTTCGTTGTTTTACAGTTTTTATTTATTCTACTATAACTTTTATACTGTTTGTCTTAATACAACACTTTTATTTTCGCTTTAACACAACTTTATTTATTGACAGCCAAACGATAACTAACTAACTTGTAGGTAAAGCAGCACCTTTATATACCGAATTGCCTACAGTTTGGAAGATTCCAGAAATATCGACCACCTCCTATTTTTATATCCGTTAATTCAAATGTAACGTAAAGATGGTTTCAGTTGCTGAAACGCGTTCTCCGTAATGATTTTTTTTTATTTCGATTGAACAGAAAGTAGTAGCATGGAGCCAAATCAAGTCAATTCGGCTATTTGATGGTTTTTGTTGTGTTTTTAGTCAAATTTCGAATGAATTTCGCCCACAATTCTGGTCTTTATCGGCAAATTGCTTCACGCAAACGCCTCATAACGCCCAAATTCTGTATGGCCTTGATGATACACTACACCGTTCTAATCCATACAAACCGTGGGCACTGCTTCTTTTCTGGCTAAAATGGTCTCGGCTCATTTGGTGAACGATATTCACTTGCCTGATGTCAGGATTGCGTGTCGTACTCATAAATTCACGTCTTGTCTCCAGTAATGATCCTTTTGATAAATATGGGTTCGGATTCAGCCTCTCAAGCTATGACGATAAGATTCACAATTCAAAGGCACTTGTCTCTTATGCAGGACGAGCTGAATTCCATACTAGTAGAGGCATACTATATAGAACGATTTTGCAAATCGACGCTGCAGGCCTTTAGATTAGAAAACAAAACTTGGAAGGTTTGTCTTCTTACTAATGAAATTAAGCATTCAATCTCCACATATCTCATCTAACAAGTAAATCAGCATTTTCAATTTGTTTGTACAGTCTAAGCTTTTATATTGTGTTGTTACTTTTTTGTAAAAGTTTTTATTACCATTTGAAATAATAACTGGATGTCACTAAAGAGCAAAATAAGCAATAACTTTAGAAAAAATAAAAAGCACTAATTTGAAAATATTTCGCGTCGAAATATTTAAAAAAACTCTAAAAACAGTGCTAAAAGCACTCAGTTTGCATCACTGCAAATACATCACTGTTGTTCAAAGCAGTGTTAACATTTTAGTGCTTTTCGGTTATTGTTTTGTGCTTTTATGCTTCACATACCCGCTTATTTTTTTAAAATAAAAAATACTCGTTTTTTAAAAATTGAAAACACAAACAAATATGGGAGAGAAAAATTCGATAAAAAGTTGAAATATGTTGAAACTTACACTTCGCTCACATACAATTCTATTCTAATTTTAACAGGTGTCGATCGTGCAAAATAGTTTGTTCCATGCACGTTTTGATGATTCTATTTTTTGTAAAATAATGAGCGAGGGTATGTATATATGATTTCAAGTGATTGTCGCTTCGATGATACTATGGCCGGAAGGCAGAGACAAAACAATAATAAGTTACATCTTTTTCCAGACAACTATTACTATTTACTATATACTATTACCAGATAACTATTTATTAAAAAGGCTGTTTATAGACAATAAAAATCAATAAATGAACCACCTTGGAAAATCAATAAATGAACCACCTGAAAAATATCAAGTGGAGCTGATCGTTTTGGATTCTACTGATGTTTTGAAAGGTCAAAATATCACTTCTAATAACTTTTATTTCATCTTTTGAATAAGCAGAAAGCTTGTTGAGTGGAACCTGACATACATCGGTACAGATAGAAAAAATAAAACATTTATTCCCTCAATAGACTTATAGACTGTCTTTATACACATTAATATTTGCTTTCAATTAAATTGAAATTTTGGTTTATTGTGCAGTGTCTGCGAGCGGTGTACCAAAAATATCATCTGGGTTATTATTATCATCGGAGTTATCGGCTGCTGCAAATCTAGAGTGCATCTTATGCAGCATATTTATAGCCAAAATAGAACGGTAAATAATTTGTTCTTCATTTACAAAACAAACTTAATTTTTTCGCTTGTTCTGTAAAGCGATAAAAATATACGGACCAAAATGGTCCCTTGCCTAAGATTTTTACTTCTTATTTTATTAACAGAAGTGTTAAATAAAAAATAAAAAAATAAGAGAAAGTTTCAAATTTTAAAAAATATTTTGCAAGTTATGTGCTTTTCATATCATTAGACCTATATTTTAGTTAATTGCTAGTTTAATAAAACGTTTATTTCATCTTAAAAGAGTTTTTTTATTGCAAACTGAGGAAATTCTATAATTCCATATTATAAGCTAGTCAACTATTAAAAAATAACGATTGATGCTTTTTACCCCCTTTACCCCTGTAAATTTTTACTCGTTTTGAGCCGTACGTTTGCTCTTTGATAAAATGGCAACATTAGTTCAAGAGTAAAAATGCTCTCTGTGAGTTGAGTTGAATTGGTAATTAGTATTATTAGTATCTGTACGAATTTATTTTTTATTGAAAATAATGTTATTGTATTGTGTAAGGACTTAAGTAAATATTATCGACAAAAAAAACTTCAGTTTCAAATAAAATTAGAAAAAAACGGCATATACCCGCTACGCATGTTTATTCTTCGCTGTTTCAGTGACGATAAAAAGCAGGAGCATAAGAATTCATGTGAAACGAGAAGGGAAAATGAACAGCAATAAGATATATGCAAACATATAAAGGGTGGGCAAGTTTGAAGTTAGGAAGTAAATTGGCTTAAAAACAATTTTTTTTTAATTCTGGCTTATTCATAGCAATATAAAATAGAAGTATGGGAATTAATAATGGAATATGATGTCGGGCAAATGTCCATCTCTAGCACATCGGCAGCCGTATGCTCTTTTCACGAAATTTTCAACTACATTTTGCAACAAAGCTTCGCTTATCTAATCAATGCAGCGCCGAATTTCATCATTCAGAGTGTCAGTTGTTTGTGGTTCGTTCACGTAAACACGTTCTTTCAAAATGGCCCCAGAGAAAATAATCCAGTGGTGTTAAATCACAAGAACTAGGCGGACAATGACATCGCTAAGCCGAGAAATTACGCGACCGGGAAATTTCTCATGCAATAACTGAATTGTTTGGCTAGCTGTGTGGATTGTGGCGCTGTCCTACTGAAACCAAAGGTCACTGATGTCGACATTAGCCAAATGTGGACACATAAAATTGGTTATCATGGTTTGGTAGCGTAGAGAATTCACGCTGAAAAAATATGGACAGATGATGCCGCCTAACAACAAACTGCACCATACGGTCGCTTTCTTTGGATGCAAAGGTTTTTCGTGGACTGTTTGTGGATTATATGCGCCCCATATGCGGCTATTTTACTTGTTTGCATAACCGCCTAATTTAAAATGAGCGTTATCACTAAAGATGATTTTGTTGAATAATGCGTTGTTTTCGTTCAGATTTTCAAATGGCCAATTCATAAACGTTCGACGCAAAGAATGGTCGGCTGGCTTTAATTCCTGAACGAGTTGAACTTTATAAGTGTGAAGATGAAGATCTATATGCAAAATGTTGCGCAAAGTTCCTTTGGTAATGCCCAGTTGTTGCAAACGTCGACGAATTGATGTTCCAGGCTTATTCCCAATACTTTGCTGTACAGTGGTTATGTTTGTACATTGGTTACGGTCACTACGAGCGTATTGTTTTGATCTATTGTGAGCAACAGTGCCCTAAGCCTCGAATTTAGGAAAAGCTGCTCGAATTTTACGAAGTGATACAGTAAAATTTCCCCCTTTTTGATAGTAAATTTTCGCAATTAAAATTCTTTGTTCAAGAGTGTAGCGTTCCATAGTTAAAATTTCCCAATTTTTTACTAAATAAGTGTTAAGGGTTGACAGCTCAATTCTTGATATTTCATCCGTTCCTAACCTCAACTTTGTCCACCTTGTAAAAAAAATTGTCCGGACAAATTATTTTTCCGTAATATACTCAGTTCAGATTTCTCGAATGCCCAGTTGATATCTCTACACCCTAAACAATTAAAAATATTTACGATATGCTTTTGGCCGATAGGAGATAAAATGCGAGCGATTCATATGACTTAGTGGTTGCAATTCTGAATGATCACTTGGGTTTGAGAAAGTCTTCTGCAAGATCTGGGCCGTAACAATAGACTAAACGTGTATCAATCACAACACATCAGAGGCCAAACAGTTCTAAAAAGTCAAAGCGATAGTTTTTTAGGATGTATGCTGTATAATAAACCATGACTTTTTTAAAAGGGTAAGACAATCAATGGCGAATATTACGTCAACTTCTTGGGCCGATATCATAAGCATAGAATGCATTCAGTTTAATCGATTTCTGTTAAATTTTGTATTTTTTTTGTTGCATATTTTTCACAGCATCACTTTAAACATTAAATTCTTAATAAGAAAACCTGTCAGCGTCCTTTCAGCTACTAATTATAGTCACTTTTTTCGAAAGGACATTATTTTTTAATAGAATAAAAAGAATTTTAATGATATTGTATTACATCTCATTTTACAACGTTTCTCTTATTAGCGCATTTTATTTATTATAATGAATGATTAAATGGTTTTTACGAAATAATTATTACCTTAAGGTTTTCATTTATATTTTATCTTTTCTTTTTTATCGATAAAAAAAGGAGAGAAAAAATGTTGTAAAAATGCTTTTATTTTGTCGTTTCCCACAGTCAATGATATCTTTGGTCCTTCAGATGTTTAAAAATATGGCCAGAACTGTCTGTAATAAAAAAGGTTGAAAAGAACGACAATTAATTGCATACCTTCAGTGGAAGTCTTTTTCACTCAATTTTTGCTTAAGAAAATGAAAAACGAAATAAAAATGCCACCATTACCATCAATTTCACTAAGAAAAGAAAAAATGGCTGGAGTACCCAGGATGCGTGTTAAAAATAGACAATAAGTAGCAAAAGGACAAATTTGATTTTATTTTTTCTTTCTTTTCTCTTGACAATGCTATGAGTGGCAGCTTTGAAAAGAAAACAAAGAAATACCTGTTGAATTTATGGTTTTCCTTCTTCTGCCTCTCTCTCTCTCTCTCTTTCTCTCTCTCTCTTCACTTAGCCACCTGCTTTTCTTAACGCAAAGATTGTTTAGAGTCTTAAAAGTTATTTTGAAATTTGTGTTATTTGCGCGTATTTTATGATGAGAGTATGGTCGTGACATTTTTGAAATCATTTCCATTGATATTTGAAAGGGGAGGGGAATTTGTTTTTATTTCATCACTTTTATTATCTTTTATTCTTATAAGGTTTCAATTTGATATGTTTAAGAGCCATAAATCAATATTAACATTTGAAAATTATTTTAAAATTTTGTACTTATTTTTTCAAGGTATCGAATATTATATTCAAAACAGTCGCTTTAAAAAGATATACATCTTCGCTTAATAAAACAAAACTTTAATAAGAATATAAAGGCTCCGCCATCTAACGTTTTTTTTTTCAACTAGTGCTTATTTCGTGAATGGTAACACTTAGCTCATGTCTGATTTGACAGATAATTAGTTTTGTTCTTCCGCTGAACGAATATGGTTGTGTATACGCTTCGCTAAGTGGGCCTGCGATCGACTTATAGAAGATGCCGATTTTGCCAAAAAAATCAGCTTTTCAGATGAAGCTCATTTTGATCTTGGCGGGTATGTAAGCAAGCAAAATTGTGGCATTTGGGTCACAGAAAACTCGCACGCATACATTGAAAAGCCGATACACCCAAGACAAGTCACTGTTTGGTGCGGATTTTGGTTCAGAGGCATAATTGGGCCATTTTTCAAAGGTCAATTTCAGTCAATGGCGATCGTTATCGGGCCATGTTGAACGAATTTCTGTTCACAAAAATTGAAGAGGAGTGTATTAGCAACATTTGGGTTCAACAGGACGGCGCTACGTGCCACACAGCCGAAGCTACACTCGATGTTTTGCGCCTTGTTTTTAAGATCGCATTATCAGCCGCAGAGCTGATGTCGTTTGGACACCACGGAGCTGCGATTTGACATCGTTGGTCTATTATTTGTGGAGTGCCCTCAAAGATAAGTGTTACGCCAACAAGCCAGAGACAATTAACGCTTTAAAGGATAATATCCGTGTAGCCATTGGTGAAATACAGCTGCACACAATCGATAATGTGCTTAAAATTTGGACCGATCGTGTAGGCCAGCCTAGGCAGCCATTTGAATGAAATTATTTTCTATTATTAACCGGAAGGATTGTACTTTCAAATAAAAAAAGAAATTTGAGAAAATATTCAGTAGTTTTTTTTTTGTATAGCATTTTCAAAAAAAAAAAAAATATATATTTGACGGACCCTTTACAATTTTGAAAAAGTGTTTTATTAAATATTTTATTTAAATTTGAAGTAATTGTCGTCTTGATCAATTACTGTGAAACTTCAAAAGCATAATTTAAATATGTATCTAAACAATCACTAGAGTGAGGTTCTCTAACTTTTCCATGTGAATGGGTATAAATTAAATTAAATTTCTGAGCGCGCTTCTTAAGTACGATCAAACGAACTGTCATACTGCGGTAACTTTTTGACATTCATATCCAGTATACTCTGGGAATTATCATGAATAGACTGACGCCATAACCGATGATTTTTTGTTTGAAAATATTGATGACATCGATCCGGCCGAGATTTGTTTTCAACAAATTTAAGCTGGTAAACCAGCAACAATCGGCGCCTTGGAGACCATCATTGTTTGTTTTAATTGTGATATACGTCCAGCTAAGCTCGAAGAATGTACCAAAATTCTTTCTCATTTAGTTTGCCTTATATTGTAATTATATTCTTAATCTTGTTTTAAGGATTTTTTTATATTTTTATTTTATTCTTTACTTTAATTACTAATGTTTACATATTTTTGCTAAAGAAACTTTAATATGCCTTACTGTACGTTCTTGTTAGCTCTCTAATTTATAAGATACCTATCTTGTTGTACTTAAGGTATCTAATAAATAAATAAATAAAATTGGTCATCGAGAAAGCGTTTTCGTCAAGAAAAGCTGTGGTGGCCATATGCCTAGGGTCTGCAGTTAATCGCAGTTTTTCATAATTGCGATTACAATTAAAAATAGATCCGTTAGTAGCGATTATCGATTAATCGCAGTTTATTTAACACAAAACTTAAATTTGTTATTCTTTAATTAAAAAATCAAAAGAAATATACTACCTTGATCCAAAAGTTTTCGAAATAACCTCGTGTGGCGGTCCCATCGTTCTTTTTTTGTTGGTACATCTGTTGATGAGATTCACGCTAAATCTTATCGTCACAACATGACATTTGCAAAAGCTATGTAGCCAAGACTACATCTATCTACAAGTGCGTTGGAAATTTTTTACAATTTTTATCATGTTGCCGTCGCAAAAGATATGATTTTCGAGGCTGAATCTGATCCCACATTCATCAAAAGGATCATTAGTGGGCAATCCTAACAGCAGGCAAGTGAATGGTGTTTACCAAAGGAGTTGAAACCAAAAAAAGCCGTTCTCGGTCAAAAAAAGGCAATGCTCACGGTTTTCATGCATTACAACGGTGTAGTGCATCATGAATTTTTGCCAGAAGGCCAGACAGTAAGCCAAGAGTATTATTTGGGCGTTATGAGACGATTGCGTGAAACAATTCGCCGAAAGAGACCAGAATTGTGAGCAGAAAACTAGAGCTGAAAAACTATCAATAGTCAGACCATTCGATAGTTCGCATACAAACTATCAATACTATCGGATTCATTTGACTGCTACTTGTGGCAACAATATTAGAATTTAAGTTAAAGAGATAGAATAATAATAAATATACAGTATTGAAACAAATAATAGGGACATTTTATTTTTGTCCAATATGTCATAAAATTTGATGTATTGAAGTTTTTTGATGGAAGAATAGTATTTATATATGGCGAAAAGTGTTCAGACCATGAAGTGCTCCAAAACTAAAGTAATTTATAAGATCCAGTGAAAGAAAACTGCAGAGATTATGAAAAGAAAGCGTAGAACAACTGTCAGTTTTGATAAACTTTTAATTCGAACTCCAAAGATTAATCCCTTCAAGGCATCAAAATGCTTGGAAAATGAATTTATTCTCCTGTTTAAAGTCGCACAATAAGAAAAAAGCTTATGGAAACTAGACTTATGGGTAAGAGTCCTCGAAATGTATAATTTCTCAGCAAACGGAAGCAACTCCTGCACCGTAATAGTCATAACAACATGCTATTGTCTGACGAAATGAAGATTAATTTGTTTGGAACAAATGCAAAATCGTATGTCCGAACGTATTTTAGTTACAATTCATACTTTGAGTTTAATAAATAGATTTTAAGAAACTGTTAAACTGTGTCCCAATGTAACCATAAAAGGTTACAGACGTCTAACAACCTGCGTCGAAGAAATTTATGCAAATGTGACTACATTTAGTGGCTTCCGTAGTTACTCTTAGAATCGTTTTGTTTCACTATCGATTCTATCAATAGTACTATCGATTGTTTTGCAGCTCTAGCAAAGAGTATTATTTGGGCGTTATGAGACGATTTCGTGAAGCAATTCGCCGAAAGAGACCAGAATTGTGGGGAGAAAACTCGTGGACTTTGCACCATGATAACGCACTGTCGCACATCATTATTCGAAATTTTTTGACGTTAAACTGCCACAGAACAGCCACCGACTCCCTGTGACTTCTTTCTGTTTAATTAAGTTAAAAAACCATTACGGGGAACGCGTTTCTGCAGCCGTTTCTAAAATTGTAAAAAAACGCCAACTCACATAGATAGAGAGGTAGATGTACTCTTGCCTACGTAGCTTTTTCAATGTCAAGCTATGAGGCTAAGATTTAGCGGGAATATTAACAACAGATGTACCAACCTAAAAAATGGAAACTCAAATCGGAACGATGCGACCGCGACACTGGTGTTATTCCGGAAACTTTTTGATCAAGGTAGTATACTACTTATTTTATACAAATATACCTATTGCACTAGTACTGCTAAAGTGAGTCAACTCAAAAAATGACAATTTTCACTTTTTGCAAGAAAACGATATACAGTGTACAAAACGAGAAAAAAATTGTACAGTAAGTGTTCCGGTTTTCAAATTCAGATGTCTCTGTAGCCGTTAAAGATAAAAGCAATTCAAAGGTAACGAGTGATAAGTATATACCATGATAGCTATTCTTTACTGCTTTGTTCAAATTTTTGTCATTCAAGGCCTTAATCACAGCAGTGACTTTTGAGGCATAGGAAATCGCTGTAATTAAACAGAATTTGATTTATTCCATGATCCGCTATTTGTACGGTCAAAAGAAGGCTAAGCTTTAAATAACAAAAATTTGAACTAAACTATTAACCATGGATGCTGGCATGTCATGCTATGTATTGTAGTGTATCACATATTTTGTACTATAGTGTAATTAGCATAGTATGAACACAATATGGTGTCTACATGCATTTGTATATGTGATGTGTAATGCACTTGGCTATTGTGCAGGTCAGTTTCATTTGTTTACATTCACTTTTATTTTCGTTAACAAAATATAAATATGACGCCTTAGTTTATTGCTCTGGATTGGAAGCATTCGTTTAAATTACAGAAAGAAATTCTTTAGAACTTTGAAATGAGTCAAAAGTGTAACACGATATTGTTACTACACACTCAATATTGAAGTTGTTAATATGGTTATGATGGTTACTAAAATTTCTGAATGCCTGATACAAGTGCATGGCGACTTACGTGAATTATTTTGTAAACTAGAATTTAAGTTAGCTTAAGAAAAAATGCTGTTTATAGCCGCTCAGTGTTGCCAGTAAATATGTTGCAAAATACCTACGCTTGGTAGAAAAAAATCCGATTTTTCTCTACACATTAAAGAGATTTCCCGTACGAAAATCTCTACGCATTTTAGTCATTGAAATGTAAGAAAAAGCAATAGTCGTGTCCATGGAAATGTCTTATTTTGGATTTTAAATTAAAATTAGTTAAAATACATACATTTTGTGGATACAGAATCATGTTTTAAAATAATTATTCAAAAATAAGTATACACGACTTTGGATCAGTGCAACTAAAAGCTATTTCCTAGGATATTTGAGGCGCTCAATTCATATATACACTCCATTTTTTAAGAGAAGTTCTAGTATTCAAGATATTGAATAAAATATTTTTTTCTAATTTTTAACAGTTAATGTCTATTTTATTCACTAAAAAGTGAAAATATAGATATGAAGAGTAGTATAGCTTACTCGTAGTCGTTTGTATTGTTTAAGATTTATATCACGCTTAGTCACTCACTATGCCCTCGTCCTTGATATTGTCTATCGATCTTCGCTAAATCTTGATGTGGTCGCCCTCCTTGCTCGTCGCTCATATCGCCTACATTAGGAGACAATTGAATGAGCAAATTCGTAACTAATACGAGCATGTTGCTAAGAATAAACACGCACGTGAGATATTTTCCAAACTCATTTTAAAATCTAAAACAGTAACGTATCTGAAAAATAAAAGTTAGTTTTGAAACATACAACATTTCTATTAAAGATTTTTTGTAAATTTAAGCGCCGTTGTGGTATGGTAGGTAAGACACCCGCCTACCAACTAGAAGGTCGTCGGTTCAGTACCAGGCCAGACCATCTTAAAAAACAGAAAAACGTTTTTCGACGGCGGTATCACCTCATAACATTAGCTAGTAACTGGTTATGAGTATAAATACTATTGAAAACTTCTCTAAAAGCATTTGCCGTTCGAAGCCGGCGTTAAACTGTAGGTCCCTTTCAATGTGTTTAAAAATAGAATCGGGTGCAGCTCATTGGACTGAGAGAAGTCCCCACATGTTCTTTTATGGAATGTTATGGGAATTAATAATAATAAAGTATAATTCATACGCGAAATTAATTCCTGCATTAAATTAAAAATATTTACTAATTGTTTGTGTATCCCTTTTATTTTCAATGACAGCTTGAGAGTCATTTCGGTATAATTTGGACTAACTTGTCTTATGTTTCTCAGTGAGTCCTTGCTCATTTAGAACTGTTAATATTTTATCAACGGGGTTCAAATCTGATAATTAAGACAAGCCTTCCCATATTTCATTTTTAATCTTAAAATATGACTTTGCAATGCGTAATGTGTGTATTCAGGATTGTTGTCTTGTTAGAAGAGAATCGATTCTTATTTCATTTCTATCAAACATATTAATTGCGATAATTCCATACATTTTTACCAAGTTACAGACTCTTATTTTTGAAAAAAAGGCCTAAGCCACAATTCTTCCTCCATGCTAAACGATATGAATTCTGCCGTGGTATCAACGTAGAAACATAGAACCTCAACGGAAAATTAAAATAAATGTAGTTTCTTGAACTAAATTTTGGTATGTGCTTTATCGGTGTGGTCACCTTTATAAACCACAACTACTCTGTTTGCTTATGGTAATATATTCTTACGTTTTTGCCCTTTTAAAAACGTATTTTTATGAGTTCGTAGATTGAAGTTAAAATAAAATAGATTTTGTGTTTGGTTTTAATTAAAAATAATTTATTTAACAGAGTTATATGCACCACTGCTTGTAATTATTTTACAGGCAATAACAATTTTTATTCTTAATTAATCTGTCTGTTTACAAATTTTTCAACAACAACAATTACTCAACAGATCTTTCTTCCTGAAGATCTTCCAATCCGATCGATCACAACCTTTTCAACCAGAGGTTATCCACACTTAACTCTCTTAACTGAGTTAGCTCCAACTAAACTGGTTTCTTTACTTCACTACTAGCTTCACGCACACACACTTTCGCTGAGTTTACTTTACTTAAAAACTGCACTCGCTGAGTTTACGACACATAAGCTAATTGCTGTTCGCATTGATGTGCTTTTTATATGGCTGAGTAAACAACACATCGAAAGCTCTCGAGCCTCTCGATATTTCAGGTAGATTCCATTTATTTCTTTTAATTTCTTTTTAGTTCTTTTGTAGCCATGCGTATGTGAATATCTACCTCTTTCAGCTCTTAGTATTTGTTGTTGCTTGTTTATTGACTGTTACTTGTTTTCTTTGCGGCTTAATTATTGTTGTTGCCGTGTTATTTTTATTTACTTTATCTCTGCTAATGGTTGTTGTTGTAGATTTGGTTATTTATAAACAGCACGTATAGTTGTTCTTACAGCTTTTGTTTATTTATTTTAGCGATGTAATAAACGCTGTGGTGCCCAACCTTATTTTCGTAACAATATTATATTTAAGCGATTTTTGGGAAAACACAGCCTTTCAAGCGTTTTGAACAAGAATATATTAAAAATAAATGTGCTGGCATATATTTCATAAATAATGCCAAATTAGAAAAAATCCCCACATTTATGTTTAAGCATTGAAAATACCTACATGTAGATATTTTCCCCTTCTTCTGGCAACACTGTACCCGCTATATAAACGAATATAAATTTCAAATAATATCAATCTTTATCCAGGATTCAATACGCTGGTTTTTTTTAAACATCCCAGTATCATGGTTCAATAAGCTCGAATGCAGTTGGAAATCATATTTATAGTAGGCACCATGAAGGCTATGGGATATTTAAAGATACTAATGGATATATTTGTACAATACTCTTGAAAGTTAAATTTAAATTTGGACTATTGCTTATTTCGGAACAATGAACCAAACCATTCTTCTGCAGTAGTAGAATAATGATTTCTACATAAAGTCAAAAAGTGCTGTCACATTCTCTACAGAGCTGTGATCTTAATCGTATAGAGAAATTGTGGTTGTATATGAACTCCAAATTAAGTTGGCGCCAAATTAGGAGCAAAATTAAACTCAAAACTGTCGTCCTGGATATATGGGCATATACTCGTATACCACTCAATAACACCAAGAATGTGGTTCATTCGATGAGAAAAAGACTTAAAGCTAAAAAGATGACTAAAATAAATGCTAAATTTTGATTAGGGGCCTATCCAAAACACTAACTTTGAGAGCAAAAGCAAGTGTACAGCTTTTTTGCTATTAAAATTTGAGTCATTTTGTGTTAAACTTATTTTTAATATTAAAATGAATTTGTTAAATTAAGTAAAATTTTCTTTATAAAAGGGGGTCCAACAAAAACGCACGATGTTAATTGTAAACAAAAAAAGCAAGTTTTTAGAGACTTTTATCTTAATATTTTTTATTATGATATAATGTTCTATGACAATTATGTTTGAAAAAAAAAAAAAAATATCGCTCAAATGCTCTCCCGGCTTCGGTGGCATACCTCTATCCGCCCGTCCATATTTTCAATGACTCTGATACATAATTGAGGTTAAATACGGTTGATACGTTCTTATCTTATTTACATACACTTTTTCTTTTAAATATCCCCCAAGAAAGAAGTCCAACGGTGTTAAATAATATAATCTTGGTGAACAATTAACATCGTCACGGCATGTGATAATTGAATTTCTCGCTTAAAAGAGCTGTATGGCAAGTGCCACCATTTTGTTGAAACCATGTCCATATCCACAATCTCTGGCCACAAAAAGTCCGTTATCATCTCGTGATAGCGAACGCCATTCAGGGTAACTGCTTGGCCGGCCTCATTTTCGAAGAAGTACGATCCGATCACGCTGCCAGCCCATAAACGGCACCAAACAGTCACTCTTTGTGAATGCATCGACTTTTCAACATCCTCTCGTGGATTTTCATTTGCCCAAATGCGGCAATTCTGCTTGTTAACGAAGCCATTGAAGTGAAAGTGTGTCTCGCTCTTGAGTCAATTGAATCTTGTAAGCGTGCAACTCAAATCTTTTTTTCAAAATTCGCATCAGTGATGTTCGTGAGATGTTCAATTGTTGATCTCGATGACGAGTCGAGGTTGACAGCTCTTCTAACTCACTATTGCGAACAACAGTAATGCCCAGGTGTTTCCACATATCCTACAGACCCAGTTTGCTGAAACTTCTGCACAATTTTCCCAATTGTGGACACATTTGATCAAAGAAATCACGATATGTTTGAAATTCATTTTGATTTGAACGCTGATCAATTGTGTACTTCTCCATGATTCAGCCAAAGAAATGTCAAATTAAATTGGACAAAAACCTTGACTTGGAGACCCCCCTTAGAAAGCTGACTAATTTACACTTACTGTACAAGTTTTTTATTTTTGTTGACTGTACATATAGCGGTCATATCTATTCACTGTAAAAATTTTACATCTTTTTCTCTACTCTTTCGTAAAAAAAAAAATACATTTGTTAACCATTTTTGTGTATATTAAACAGACCCACTTTAGCGGTACAAGTGTGATATCTAAATGATCACTAAATGGTCACTAAGACTAGATTGTATTATTGTTTAGAATTGCATGCTCTTTCGCATTGTTTTGAAAAAGGCTTATCCGCTTGAAAAGTTTTGTATAGTAACCATACTTATATCATATCAAAATCTTCAATTAGAAGAGGCTTAGCAAGAGCTTTATCTATTATCTTATCATCTCTAACATTATAGTATAATAGTATATAAGCGTTTTCAGTGGTATTGTTTATAAGATTTTTGTTTATTTTATCTATTCCAGTCTTCACAGCTAATAACATCGTTTTAGTTGTGGTTCAAATTTTTATACAAAAAATGATAGTGACCCTTCAGTTTGTATAATACCTGAAATAGAGCTGCACAGAGCTTCAACTGGCAATAAGACATTATAAAGTTGAGATAGAAATTAAATATCGATACTTTCGAATAAATATATGGATAATAATTCTTTCAAACTCTACCTTATTCAGTTTTTCAAAAGGATAACTCTTTCTAACATTGGTATTATAGAATCCTAACGTGTTTTTGCATCTAAAAGAAGCATTATTTTTTGTTTAGAGCCTTTACACTCATTTGCTGTAAAATTGCGTTCCTTCCTGAATAAATTGTTTGCTGTTTTTTCACACAAGCATGGTACGATTACGTTCAATCGCACGATTAAAAATGCATTTACGATTACGATTAAATGGTGCAATTAATCGCAATTACGATTACGATTATAATTGACTTGTACTCTCAATATATGCCCGATCTTATTTTCACATGTTAATGCCAAGTATTGATTTTTCAATTAAAAGAAATATTTGATAATTTTTTTTTAATAATTACTAAATAAAGATCTTTATAAGGCAGATAGATATAACGACCCGTCTGAAATATGCAATATATTCACTTTACGCAGATTCGCCTTTAAAAAAAGTGTAAGGCAATCAAAACTAACAAATATTCACCTCGTTTTACAGCATTTCGCTTCAAGGCGAACCTGTCTAGGCCGTATAAAGAGGTATAAGTATAATGTATACTCGTAGTTACGGGTATGTATTAGGGAGATCGATTATTCGACTTTTTTTAAAACCGGTTTTCGAATAATTCGAAAATCTGTAATTTTAAAATAAACGGTTTTCGGTTAAGAATAAATCAAATAACCGGTTAACCGGTTCTTTTATTAAAATTAAACTTTTGTTGAATATTGTTGCACTAGTAAATAAAGTTTTTTAAATTTTTTTATAATATGGTAGTGTATAGCAGGTAAGTGTGCTTAAACAACGTTCGGCTTTTTTAGGGCCTTAAACATTTCTTCCTCGAAAACACAACTTCATCCAGTGATTAATTTTTTACAGCGTAGTTTCATTCCCAGTTGTTTTTATTTTGGTGATCTTGACCTCAGAGTCTCTCTCAGACTACCAGATGCTTACTGGCCCATCTGGAACGATATCATGTCGAACTTATATGGGTTCCAAGTCATGCGGGCATCCGAGGGAATGAATTTGCTGATAAATGCGCTACTATAGGGTACTCTTTATCTCTCGTAGGGGGACGTGCATGCCCCTCTATTTGTGTCGTCGGTTTTGTTGGGTAAATGGTCACTGAGCAGGATGGACCACAAGTAGACCAATATCACCACTTGTGAAATATCCATAATGCTTTGGCCTTCTCTTTCCATGGGAAAAAATAGGTCTTTTCTTAAGTTTGAAGGAGGTGATTTGTGAGACGAAAATAAGACTTTATAAATTAAATTTGGAAAAATACTTAAACGATGAGTATATTTGCAATAAAAAATATTAAAACGTATGAAAATTATACATTTTTAAATTAACCGGTTGTTAGCGTTAAAAAACCCGGTTTGTTCACTATACAAAAAATGAACACTTTAAGAAAACCGTATTCGACAAAACCAAAAAAAACCGGTTAAAACCAGTCGAATAATAACCGTTCGATCTCCCTAGTATGTATGTATTATAGGTTAAGTGGAACATAGAACGTCTGTTTTTTGTCTTCCTGGTGGCTTGAAGAGACGTGACGATAGTATTTTTAGTAGTTTTTGTATCTTTAGGATATCTAAATATTTACCGAAAGCAATAAGATCATAAGATGCGTATAATACGCTTATAGAAGCTTAGGCTACTGTTAAAAATCAACGAAAACTCTATCAAATACTTCACCAACTTATTGAAGACTTTTGAGTGACTTTAATGTGCCTTTTGAACGTAAACACAAGCGGTTATTGGTTATAAATATTAGTACTTTGGAACTTGTATCTATTCGCTTATTTGCTTAAGCTAGCTTAACAGCATTTAAATTTATATCTAAAATTGTTTATCAATTCAATAAGAATTACCATATCCAACATATAGCATTTAATGTTAATAGCAGTTTAAGGGTGGGCAAAGTAAACTGGCTTAAAAACAATTTTTTTTTGAAAAATTCAGTTTTATTATTACCAATATAAAAAAGCCATGTGGGAATTAATAATGGAATATGATGTCAGACAAATGTCCACCTCTAGCACGTCGGCAAACGTTCGCTCTTTTCACATTTTGCAAAAAAGCTTCGCTTATTTCGTCAATGCAGCGCCGAATTTCATCTTTTAGAGTGTCGGTTGTTTCTGATTTCGCGACCGGGAAATTTCTCATGCAATAACTGAATTGTTCGGCAGGTCACTGAAGTCAACATTAGCCAATTGTGGCTGCAATAAATTGGTTATCATGGTTTGATAGCTCTGAGAATTCACGGTGACGGCATTTCCTTGCTCATTTGCGAAAAAATACGGGCCGATGATGCTACCTAACTACAAACCGCACCATACGCTCCTTTTTTTTTGGATGTAATAGTTTTTCGAGGACTGTTTGTGGATTTTGTGAGCCACCTTAATTGAAAATGAGCCTCATCAGTAAAGATGATTTTGTAGAAAAATGCGTTGTATTCGTTTAGTTCTTCAAACAGTCAATTTACAAACATTCGACGCAAACAATGGTCGGCTGGCTTTAATCCTTGAACGAGTTGAACTTTATAAGCGTGAAGATTAATATTTTTATGCAAAATGTTGCGGAAAGTTCCTTTGGTAATGCCCAATTGTTGCAAACGTCGACGTATTGATGTTCCAGGCTCATTCCCAACATTTTGCTGTACAGCGGTTATGTTTGCATCACTACGGCCACTAAGAGCGTATTGTTTTTGATCTATTGTCAGCAACAGTACTGTGAACAACGAATTTAGCAATTGAATTACGTACAGCGGAAAAGCTGCTCGAATTTTACGAAGTGATACAGTAAAATTTCCACCATTTTGATGGTAAATTTTCACAACTACAATTTTTTGTTCAAGAGTGTAGCGTTCTACAGTTAAAACTTCCATTTTTTTTGCTAAATAAGTGTCGAAGGTTGACTAGAGCAGACTTTCAACTGCCAATGTTAATAACACTTAAGCTCTTCTAAATTTAACTGGCTTGGATTAAAAAAGAAAATATTTTATTTCGTTTTTTATGACTGGTTACTAAAAAAAGAAGAAGAATGGAATGGGAAATGGTAATTAATTAATAACTTCCCACCTTAGTTCCACTGCTTTCGTATCTTTTATTAAATTTCTTAAAACAAATCCAAATTAATTACCTTTGTCTTAAGAAAAGAAGCTGCTTTTAAAATTTCAAATCATTAAATGAAGCGTTTTGAGTATATCTGTACTTTATATAATTTATACACTTAATAATGATTATTTTTTTGTGACAGTGACTTAATTACTAAAAAAAAAGATAAGTTTAAGGCTTTTTTTTTATTAAGAAAATAAAATAACAGACAGAAATATTAGCATTTGTACCCTAAATATAAATTCACCTTCATTTCCACTCATTTCGATCTTTTCGTCAACATTTGTCAACCGTACGTTTGCGGTGTGCACAAGAGTGATTTTGTCAATCCTAAACGTAATGAATTCAAAATTATACGGATGTGGTTGTCATAACCATATTCCACTTTCCTTCTGTTTTTAAATCATTCACATATTTTGAACATTAATTTTAATCAAAACATCTGTTAAATAGGAGATTATACAGACAAAATGACAGATCTAAGACGATAAGTTGGTGGTATAGGTTGACTGAGATAAATATGTACATGTATGGCTACTAAAACGGATATTAATGATGAGTGTCTTTGCAACCCTGAGCTTTTTAATAGTATTTTAAAAGCATATCAACATCTGTTGAGTGAGTTGTGCAAATCTTCATAGACGGATGTAGCGTTTAAAAACACATGGCAATAGGAAAACTGTTGTATCTAAATGAGTGTTGTGTTTGGGCAATGTTTCGAGTGCTTCTCCTATTTAATGGTCTTCATAATCATCCTACTAGGAAAATAATAGATTTGTCCTCGGTAAACAATTGATCAATGCCTGTACGAAAACGAAGCGCAAGTTCTGCCGCAATCATTCACGCTGCTCGTGAAAGTGTTCAGGAGAATCCTAGGCAGTTGGTTTTGCTACTCTCACAAGAACTTGGCCTTCACAGACCACAGAAAGCTTACTTTACACCATGAGAATGATCTGCACCTACACAAATTTTAACAGACCCATGAGCTGAAGTTAAAGGACCATAGACACAAACGCGTGTTCGCTCATTTTCGGCCATGGGAGCGATTTTTGGATGATTAGATATATATTTGGTTTTCCAAAAAGCATCCATTTTCAGTTTGTTTCAGTTGCATTAATCAAGTTGATTGTTCAAGCTAAGTAGATAATTAATCCACTGTAGCTTTCTGCCATCTTATGATTGTGTTGTGGTGAAGATACTTGCTAAGTGGTGGTGGTGATCTTTAGTTAGCGTTGTCATTTTTTTTCTAGTAGATGGCGCTTTTTCTAGTGTTGTCACCAACAGCATTATGAATTGTACAAACCGGCACCAAAATTATACCCAAAATTCTGTATTTATGAATATTATTTGAGTAAGCCCGCCCGCGTTGCTGGGAGTATTTGTGTTGTACCTGCTTTTTGACTGATGTGAATAGATAAAGAAATCATTAAGTGTAACCGTTCTTTACACGTGAAAATTTCCATGCATTTATTTTAAATGATGGCTTGTATTGACTGCCAAGTTATTTAAATCAAATTTAGAAATTTCAATTCTTAATTTTCATTCTCAAGATATAGGAAAATTATTATTTAATTTGTGCTGGAGGTACCATGCCCACTTATCCGATTCCGCCCACTTTTGAACTGATGGCTTGTACTGTCTAAGTAGTTATTCAGACAAAATTCAGAACCTTCCATTGTAATCGTTCTTTAGATAAACAAAAATCAATGTTTTATTTGTATGGGAGATGCCACATCCACTTTTTCAATTTCGCCCATATTTCGACTGATTATGTGCATTAACTGCTAAGGTATTTCGATGAAATTCAAAACCTTCCACTGTTACCGTTTCAAAGATATACAAAAATCACTATTTACTTCGTATGGGAGGTGTTACTACCACTTAACCAATTTGGCCCAATTTTCGACTGATGATTTTGTATTGACCACAAAGTTATTTGGACCAAATTTGAACACTCTTATTATTACCGTTTTAAAGATATGAACATATAAATACAAATCTTATATGGTAGTGGCACCGCTACCAGTTGAACAATAGTGAAGCCACACAT
Organism: Wohlfahrtia magnifica; assembly: GCA_023159175.1. Classification (NCBI taxonomy): domain Eukaryota; kingdom Metazoa; phylum Arthropoda; class Insecta; order Diptera; family Sarcophagidae; genus Wohlfahrtia; species Wohlfahrtia magnifica. Next base: position 5,513,452 of record JAKWBJ010000484.1, read on the forward strand.
CAAATAAAAGTTTTCCACATATGCTTTTTATATAGACAGTTTTTTTTCTGACTCAGTTTAAATGCCGAAACACATTTCGTTTTCAAGTAAAACTTATGCAGTACAAAGGGATTCACTATAACGTCAATAAATCGCGAATCAATGGACCTACAAAAACCGCATATATATATATATATATATATATATATATATATATATATATATAAATCTTGGTATTGATTTCATCTTTCATTTAAGGGCTTACAAATCGGTTGAAGCATTCCAGAGAACATCAATTATAAAGCAATTTATAGTCCTCTTTTGTATATATAGATAGATATACATACAGTGACATCATGGTGTAATAAAACAAGAGTTTACTTTCGTAGAAAAGTCCTCTAAGCAAAAAAATGTAACAAATAAAGGCTCCGCCATCTAACGTTTTTTTTTCAACTAGTCCTTATTTCGTGAATGGTAACACTTAGCTCATGTGACATGATAATTAGTTTTATCCTTCCGCTGAACGAATATGGTTGTGTATACGCTTGAACAACGCTGGGAAATATTGCGACATTACTTTGAAAATCATGGTAACGTTGCAGGATCAAAAATCATCTTTTCAGATGAAGCTCATTTTGATCTTGGCGGGTATGTAAACAAGCAAAATTGTCGCATTTGGGGCATAGAAAACCAGCACGCATACATTGAAAAGCCGATACACCCAAGACGAGTCACTGTTTGGTGCAAATTATGGTCCAGAGGCATAATTGAGCCATTTTTCTTCGAAAACGAGCAAGGAGTGGCCGCTACACTCAATGGCAATCGTTATCGGGCCATGTTGAACGAATTTTTGTTCACAAGAATTGAAGAGGAGGATATTAGCAATATTTGGTTTCAACAGGACGGCGCTACACTCGATGTTTTGCGCCCTGTTTTTGAAGATCGCATTATCAGCCGCAGTGCTGATGTCGTTTGGCCACCTTGGAGCTGCGATTTGACCCCGTTGGACTATTATTTGTGGAGCGCCGTCAAAGATAAGTGTTACGCCAACAAGCCAGAGACAATTGACGCTTTATAGGACAATATAAAAATTGGACCGATCGTGTAGGCTACTGCATGGCCAGCCGAGGCAGCCATTATTTTCCATTATTAACCGAAAGGATTGTACTTTCAAATAAAAAAAAAATTTTGGAAAATATTCAGTAGTTTCCTTTTATAGCATTTTCAAAAAAAAAAAAAAAAATTATTTGGCGGACCCTATATATAGGCTTTTCTGGGTCTTAATTATCAATTATGAGCTTTTATGAGTAATAAGAAAACCAGCATATTATCCCATAAGGACTGTTCTAGTTTTATCAGACGCACAAAAATAACAAATTTTCTTGACCTCAACGCATAATTGATCAAACCAAAGTATGAATACTTCAAATGCCATAATTGGAAAATTCGTAATAGTTTACATATACTTTGTAAACCAGAATAGTCAGTAAGTACGTAGGAATTAATTTTAGCAAATTCTAGCATTCTTCCGGCTCTAGGGAAATTTATACTTTTGAAAATGTCGCCTTAAGCTGAACTGCTGTGTTAAGCATTTTCTGTAGATTCTGGGATCCGTGCAGGTATTTTTGTAAGTTTTGATTAAATACGGATCATCCAAACCATTGCATTACCCAATGTTTACATGGAATTGTTGTGTTGGTAAAATGGGAAGTTGCTGGCGATACCCCCATTCTCTTCACTTTACTTCATATATTATTTTCGAATATTGTAATAAACAAATTTGTCCACGTTGAAGCATTGAAGATACAGTCACAAATCATCCTCCATCCTTAACAGTAGTTTTTGTATTTTTATGATTAAATTCCGTTTGATTTGCGAACTATATTCAGAAATAGCGATTGAATAAAATGGTAGAACAAAAATAAAATTATACCCAAATTACATGTGAAGTAGGGAGTTCGATTATTTGACCTTTTAAAAAACCGGTTTTCGAATAGTTCGAAATAATAATTCAAATAACCGGTTAACCGGTTCTTTTATTGAAATAAAATTGTTCTTAATTCATAAAGCGAAGAGCTGAGCCACGTCGTTTTAAAAATAAGCAGAAGCCAACGGAGAGCTTAAGCTTAAAGGGACAATCAATACTAACAATATTTCTAACAAATCTCATAAAAACTATGCCAAAACGGTGTGCGGAGGCCATGAAAAGTTTAAAAGTTTATTACACATAAGTACTAAAGTTGCTTTAGTTTCGAGCAGCTAATGGAGTTAAAGGTTTGCTATTATAGCTATAATTTAGGTGCCTAAGATAAAAAGAATTATATATTTTACTTTGAATAAATCCATTAGTTGGGGTGGCGTGGTGTAGTGGTTGGAGCGCACGCATAACAATTCAAACGACCCAGGTTCGAGCCCCAGCAGAGGACATGACGAAGAAAAAATTTAATTGTGGTTTCGAATGTTTAATAATAAAAAAAGGCTTCAACTTTCCTCCTCTGATGACAAACATCAGACGAATGATCAGGAAAAATACGCCACCTACTGGGAAAAATTACAATGCTAAAGTAAAGATCACCACCAATTAGCAAGGATCTTCCCCACTACGCACACAAAGAGCATATGGAGGAAGCTTCAGCGGATTAATCATCTACTTAGCTTAAAAATATCAAATTGATTAAAGAAACTGAAGCAAAGCTACAAAGCTACAGGCTACACCGTCTGAAAATATTCAACAGCGATATCAGCTCACATTATTACTAGCGACTGGTTATGTGTATTTACGCTGTGAAAAACTTCACTAACTAATATATCTGCCGTTCGGAACCGGCGTTTGTGGGCTTGTTGACTTTCAATGAGTCTAGTTGATCATTCTCCATATATCAAAGTCAATATTTATTTACAGAAAATCAGAAAATGTTATTGTTGCTCAAGAGTTCATATCTTTTTCGATCTACCTTGCTTTTCACGTTCTTTGTGAGACGTTCAAGGTTGTCGTATATACAAAAATAATTAAATTTATACAAATAGTTAAGCGGTGAGCATATTTACAATAAAAAAGTATACAAACGTATAAGATTATACTTATTTAAATTAGCCGGTTATTCGTTTTAAGTCAACCGGTTTATTCGGTATTCGAAAAATGAAGATTTTGAAAAAACTGTATTCGACAAAACCAAAAAAATCGGTTCAAGCCGGTCGAACAAAAACCGTCCGATCTCCCTAGTATGAAACTAATTACACACAGGCTACACATAATATGTATAACTGGATACAAGGTGGTAACACTGGTTCTCTCCAGGTCATTCGTCTGGTGTTTTGTTATCACCGATATACGCAAACTGGAAAATCAGGGATTTTCTTTAGTTTTTATATTTTTCTAGATGGAGTTGTCTGAAGGAAAGTGGAAGTCCCTTTATTAAGCATTCGAAACCACAATGAATATTTTTTTCTCGTCATGTCCTGTGATGTGGCTCGAATCTTGGTCGCTATTGTTGTTATGCGTGCGCTGGAACCACAACACCACGTTACACCTGCTGAATGATTATCAACCTCTTATTGACTGATATAAAACTAATGACATGCGGTTTCGACAGGAAGTCACCTTGGACATTTTACACGAGCGATTTAAGACCATGATCGTCTCATGTAAAGCTGATGTAAACTGGCTACTACTATCATGCATTTCTCCCTGATTTTTCGAGAAGCTACGAACCACAGCGTTCATTAGAAAAGCTAAATTAAGGCACGCCAGTGATCAAGCTTAGTCTTATTTATGCGGAAGAATCATATAAGCCACGGTGAACATTTACACGATATTGTACTGCATAAATAAAGGCATCGATGAGCCCGAAAATATTTCAATGACTTCTCACACACCGTTTGTTTTATTTAAATTTAAAGATAGGAAGCGCTGAAATGCCTTTTTAAGGGCCATAAAGCCCGAGAAAAGTTACTCATGGGAAAATCGAATAAATTTTCTCAAAATTGTGAATGAAAAATCATTCACAGTCTCATACACTAGCACAAATCGAACATATCCAAACTATCTACCTATTGTTGTATAGAGTACATACTCGTACTTGAAAAAATAAATATTATTATTATATCAGTTTAGGGGGTGGGAAATACAAGTTTAAAGAAAAAAGTTTTTTGATTTCCGTTTTCTTACTTATTCCATCAAAAACTTAACTTACGCACACACAGATACCATTTGTACTTTACAAAAATTTCAGATACAGTAGATAAGAAAACTAAATTGAAATTTTTATGGCCCTCGAAAATATATCAGTTTTAGCAAAAATATAATTCTATTTTCTATAGAGAAATCATTTTTCGGAAATTCCGGTTTGCATCTATAAAAAATATTAAATTTGATTTTTATTCTTTATTTAATTTTAGTGCATTTTAAAAGATTCTAATACTAGCTTCTGAAATAGAAGCGTATCCGGAAAAAATTTGGTTCATGATACACCTAAAAAGCCTACATTGGGGTAATACGTTTTAAACTGTTTTAAACGTTCGAGTACATTTAAATTACGTTGAAATAAAATTAAACCATTATTATTATTTATTATTATTATTATTATTTGGTTTACAGTTATATTTTTATTTACTATACAATAACTTTAGTACAGTTTACAACAACTTAATATTCGCTTATACAACACTTTTATTTCCGATTTAACACGTCCTTACCTTACGACAGCCAAACGATAACTAGCTCACGTGTAGCTACCCTTTATATGCCTAATTGCCTACAGTTTGGAAGGTTCAGGAAATATCGACCATCTTCCCTATCCGTTAATTCAAATGTAACGTAAAGATTTTTATTTTCGTAACAATATGTAATCTGCACTTAACAGCAAATGCGCGCTTCACTAATTTTTTGTTTAAAATTAAAAAAAAAAAACTCTTGCAGAGGACTCCTTTCCACGCAGTTTTCAATGCTCAACTCAAATTTAAAAAAAGTTTTCAAAAAAATTTGGTATTGACATCTCCTCGCGAGCAATTGGAAGAAGGAAAAATTAAAAGAAATTGCTTGGATGCATTTTAATACAATATAAGGCACACGTGACATCAAAACTGAAGTTGAAGTGCCGAATTTTATTATGCAGTGAGTATTTAGAAAAACTACTAGCTCTTTTGGCAAAATGTTTTCTGGAGTGGTTTAGTGCGCTTAGCAAGAAATACATCTGAACACTCCATTTGTAGAGGAAAACATGCCAGTTAGTTGGCATTTTATGCATGATATTTATCCAAGACACATTTCACATACAGTGAAGTATTGTTTTGAGCAAAATAGAAACTACATTTTTAATTGGCCAGTTCCATTACCAGATCTCAGTCCTGTAGTGAACCCATGGAATGATGTAGCACAACACATTATTGTTGTTAAACCTAAAAATGTGAATGATTTATGGACAGAAATCTGAAAGAAAAGAAAGACGGTACTAATATCCGAAAGATTCGGACACTGACATAGGAAATGCTCAATAGCCTCCTCCTCCTCCTCATCCTGACAACTCCTTCACTAATCATTGAATGCAACGTTATTGCAGGAGTAACCGCCATCAGCTTAGCCATCAGATCAGCCAAAAGCTAGTTTAGTAACAAAAGCAAGACTTTTGAAGGTTTAGACATAGCAAAAAACAAAAAATTGTCCGGCCTTTGAGTAAAACTACATGGAATATAATGATTTTGATGCGCTGAATTCAAAACTGTTTTCAGTCTTTTTCCATCGAGTAAATTTTTCGCTCAAAATATGGTAGTTCTTTAAATATATTCCATCATAACTTTAAAATTACTTGACCAATTTTAACGCGGAAGCCAGCAAGTGTTTAGAAACGAAATTTCTTATAAATCAGTTAACAGGTAAAGACCTGTTCTCGGAACGCGTTCTAGACAGTTCGCTGGTTGCTGCTGATACTGCTGTGACTCAGTACACAGCACAGTCTGATCTCAGAATGATTCATAAAAGCAGTCCTACAGTCACTAATCAATCTAAATCTCAACGCGCCACGAGAGCCTTCAGTACCGCCTGGCTACCACCAAATAGGTGACCTATTAGCCAGTATTTTTGGATGGGAAACGCTGCAGTAGTTCAGAAATCTGTACGAAAGTATAATATCTGTTTATAATAAGGCCCATACAAAGGGTCTGAGTAAATCTAGGTCTTATTTGTGCTTAGCCATCAAAGAGCCTATTTGATCCTAACCACTTTTCGACCACTGACACTCCTTCAGAATACTCGTGTGACTTTCATATACTGATATCACTAGACCTGATTCACTAAGCCTAACCAAACTTTTTACCGCTTCCTGAAATAATTATTCATTTATCGGTTTTTAGTACATAAACCAAATTCAGAAAAGTATCAATTATCAAAAATTTAAATATATTTATGCGTGCCGCTGTGGTATGGTAGGTAAGACACCCGCCTAACAACCAGAAGGTCGTCGGTTCAATACCAGGCCAGACCTATTTTAAAAATGAAAAAAAGTGTTACGACAGGGTATCACCTCATAACATTAGCTAGTAACTTGTTATGAGTATTACTACTATAGAAAACTTCTCTAAATTCATTTTCCGTTCGGAGCCGGCGTTAACCTGTAGATCCCTTTCAATGAATTTAAAAATAGAATCGGGTGCAGCTCATTGACTGAGAGGGGTCCCCATGTTCTTTCATGGAATATTACGGAAATTAATATAATATATTTATGTAATAATTTTTTAAAATTCAATTCCTCGTGCAGCAGAACTACTCTCATGGCAACACTACACATATAAATACGATGTCTGCCCTCGCATGCATATACAGATGCTTGTTTGAACCATCCAAAATAACTGCCGAAAATGATGAAATTTATGTAAAAATGCTACTGTGAATTGTTTACTTTGAATAAAATGTAGAAAAAAAACTAATTCAATTTTAAATTAAAAACGTATAAGACTTCGAGAGGAAGTATAAGCAAAATGGCTTACGTAGAAAGTGCTCGATTTGAAGAAGCTGCACCTTAGTTGATTTGAATATTTTATTTACATATATATTGTTACGTTTTAACCTTTTTAAAAGGTTTGAGTTCGTTTAGACTGCGTTTAATAAATAAAATAAGTACCGTTTTATTTTGTTGTTTTACTGTTATATTTTTATTTTATACAGTTTACAACAACTCAATATCCTGCAACTTCTTAGTTGTCGTTTTAGAAGTTTCTCGTATTTCGGCTTTATAGATTTCTAGCGCTCAAGTTTTGTTTCAATTTTTGTCAGAAAGTTCTGGTTTTCAGCGCTAGAAGTTTCATGTGCCTCAGCTTTCACATTAATTTTTTCCATAAGCTTCTCATTATCAGCTATAGAAGCTTCTTTTACCTGCGCCAACAGCTTTTCATTATCATTATCTAGATGTCGCACCTCATTAGAAGTTTCTTTTCAATATGGGCTAGAGAGTTCTGGTTTTGAATTTGCATCTGATTCATCATGGCTACAAGCATTGTATTGATATCCAAACTGCTTGTGGTTGCAGCAGCACTTATCTCAGGATCATTTTCATCATTAAATTATTAAGTATCTATGCCTACACCACGTCTCTGAAATTCCTTTAACAGACGTTTTTGTAGTTCGGTTTTATTACCGGTTGTTGACAGCTCTAATTTATTTAATTCCCATTTGAGCCTGTCCACTTTTAATTCTTGGAATTTCATTTTTACTCCGTTTGTTTTCTTTATTTTATTTTGATTTCTTCGTTTTTATTTTTTATTGTTTAATTATTTTCTGACACCAATGTTACGTTTTAACCTTTTTAAAACGTTTGAGTTCGTTTAAATTGCGTTTAAAATAAAATAAATACCGTTTTATTTTGGTGTTTTACTCTTATATTTTTTTTACTACAGAATAACTTTTTGTTAATTACAATATATATTTATATACATAATTGCCTGCACTTTAGAAGGTTCAGGATATATCAACCATCTTCGTTCTATTTCCATATCCGCTAATTCAAATGTAACGTAAAGATAGCGATGTGGCAATGCTGCCAACTTGACATATACCAAAATCCCACAATGCAGTGTTGTATTTTTATTTTCGTAACAATATATTTTATATTTTCAACAAGGTGGTCTCATTTTGAAAACGAATACAACGCTGTAAACGGACTTTGACGTTGTGTCAAAATAATGCAACACTGTAGTAAGCAAATAGTAAACAAATTAACTGCGTGTCACATATATTTGTTGTAAACAAATAGTAATGGCGAATCGTTTTGAGATATAGTCACTTATCAGCTGTTGCTTACGTAGCAAGTCAAGGTCACCTGGCTTGAATTCGCCTTGATTTTCAACTTTGAATATTTCTATTTTGAAACAAACGTTTCTCGTTTTTGAATTAAAAATTTTAATTTTTGATTTGGCCAATGTAAACAAATATTAGCAATATAAAATCAAAGTTGTTTCCACACTGATTTTGTATCTAAGTTGAACGTTGTTGAAGCTACGATTTTCCACCTTGGCTAGTATTAAAAGTTGTTGTTTCTTGTTGATTTAAGGTTGTTTTTGTTGAATTCCTGTTGTTTTTTCTCTGGGTATATGAAGTATTTAAAATTGTTTAAGTTTTGTTGTTACAATAGCATCAGATAACGGTGCTAGGTATGGTATTAAAAATAATGTTTGTCAATTGAAATTTTCTTTTTATTTCTTTAATTTCTCTTCGTCACTGTTATTGTTTCTTCACATTAAAAGTAAAAATCAACATAAAAGTGTCAAGAATTGCAACAACAACAAAGAAAAGAATCTTGACATTATTTTGTTCAAGTACGAATGAGTATGTTAAACAATTTTCTTTTGTGTGATAACGATATTTCCTTCCATGAGACGACAGACTCATTATGTAAATCAAAAGACATTCATTTATGAATACCAAAGACATTCAGACGTACTATCTTTATAACAACATGAGGGAGATAGAGAGGGAGAGGGATATATTGTCTTGTAACGGAAAATGTTTTGTCATTTTAACATGCATTGCCTTTAAATAAGAGACGAAAGATATTTAAGTAAAAACAAACAAACATACATTTATACTTACTTACATACACTAGGCTACAATTAAAAGCACAAATTCGTAACTAATATGAGAGAATTATTTATTTATTTATTTATTTAATTATTAATAAATAATTACAAATTAAAGGTTAATATTTAAAGAGCAATGACAACATAGGCCTACAGCTCATAGTAGTATGATAATATAAAAGTATAATAGTGTGATAGTATAATAATAGTTAGTAATAGTAATATAAAGAAGTTGTAATAAAAGTGAGAAGTTTTAAATATGGTTATATAATCTTGTTGATTTTAGAAATTGCGAAATTAAATGCATGTTAATTTTAGAATAAACAGATGAATATAGTTTGGGATTAGTATTTCCAAATGTTTACGTTCGAATACTGTCGAATTTATTGTATTCTACAAGAAAGTGAATCGGGTCGCTATTGTTACCAGCGCAGTCGCAATAATTTATGCGACTTTGATACAGTAAGTGACCATGGGTTAATTTGGTGTGTCCAAGTCTAAGACGAGTAAACTTAACAACATCCAATCTGCTGATCTCCTTCGAGGTTAAATTATCAATAGTCGTGTGGTCTGTGTTAATTGCCGGTACCAAGTAGATGTATTTTCGAATATTTGTATTCTGTCAGTTGTTGCAAAGTGAGAAAAGATGAATTTATTAAGGTCATTTTGATCATAATTTGCAAAGCTATATGTTGGATATTCCTGTACACTCCTAGCAACAGAATCAGCAAACTCATTGCCCATGATTCCACAGTGACCTGGTACCCAGAAAAGAGAGATATTCGGGTACTCATTTATCAATATGTCCCTAATGCGGGAAGCATAGATATTGTTGTTGGAAATGTTTCTAATAGATTTAATAGCTGACAGAGAATCAGAACAAATAACAAATTTACCCGCTTGAGATTTTGCAAATATGACCGCCTCGTATAGAGCGACTATTTCTGCCATATATATCGAGCTGTAGGGTGGCAACAATGATCTCCATATAATCTTATCGTCCGTAGTGATAGCAACTGACACAAAATCGTTATTTTTAGAACCGTCAGTAAACAAAAATTTATGAGTTGAAAGTTTTTCCCTAATTTCGCTAAATAGGGACCTAAATTGAATGGGACTAGTAAATAATTTTGTAAACCCACTCATAGACGTTTCAAATATATTGACATCTAAAAACCATGGGGGGTTACCATTGTCGATGAAAGGAATAGCATTTTTGTATAACCCTATAAATGAGGGATGCGATTCTGGGTTTTCTTTCCTGCGAATTAATTTATTCACTATACTTCTAAGTGGCGTGGACTTATCGTATATCAAAGCTCTAAAGAGATTGGAAGTTGCAATTTCCCTTTGGGTAGTAAGTGGTAAAGTGTTAGATTCAAATAGAAGATTTTTCGTGGGTGTAGTACGAAAAGCTCCTAGGGTACTTCTTAATGCAGAGTTCAAAATTGATTCGATCTTTCGTAAATTAGAACTGGGGGCATAACCATATATAGGTAACAGGTAATTTATCCTAGATAGAATGATTGCCTTAACTACATATAATAGAGATCTCGGGTTACAGTTAAGCCCAAAACTCGAGAGACATTTTACAGCGCTGAGCCTCTGGGAAAGAGAAGAACATAAAAGAGATGTATGATCCTTCCAATTATATCTTTTGTTAATGTAAAGTCCAAGAATTCTCAAGGTACTAACCTCGATTAAATCAAAATCACCTGCAACTACAGAGTATCGGCAGTCAAGTTTTCTACAGATATGCAGATATTTATATTTAGTGCGTGATAATGACGCCCCAGAGTACTGGCACCAGTGGTTAATCTTGTTAAAGAGTTCACCCAAGTTGAGAATATCATTTTTTCCCTTTGATTTAATGAGAATGTTATTAGTAATGATAATGTAATTAGTGAATATAGTTTGTTGTAAGCAATAAGAAATAAAATTACTGCTATTGGAGATCCCTGGGGTATACCGTTGTGTAGCGGCAAAGGTGGGGAGTGATGATTCCCTAATCTCACAATAATTTTCCTATTCGTCATGAAGTTATAAACGTAGCGAATCAATCTTGTGCTCAATTTCCATTCTATCATTTGTTCCAAAACTGAGTGAATGCCTATCTTATCGAAAGCCTGTAGGAAATCAAGAGATATTATAGTAATATGTTTACGCAATGATAGGGCATTCGCAATCTTGTAGTCTATACAAAGTAGGCTATCAATTGTCGATTTTTCCCTCTTGAAGCCAAATTGATGGTTTTTAAGAAGTTTGCATGTCGTTACAAACCACCATAATCGATTGGCCACTATTCGATTGAGAACTTTAGATATACAGGGATTGAGGACGGTAAGATGCAAGTGATGATTTTTTCGAACACGGCTTGAGAATAGGTAAAATAACGCTAGTCTCATACTTCTTAGGAATATTGCCAGTAAAGATATCGTTAAAGTGGTTTAATATTCTTTTCTTCATGTACAAAGCAAGCATCTTGAGCATTGGATAAGATATCCTGTCCAAACCCGGAGTTTTGCCCCTAAGTTTACTAAGGACTGATTCAAGTTCAATAAAAGATATGTCTTCTTCCAATCTCGCTGCAATACTGCAGGACACGGTTGTCGGCGGCCCATTCTTGTACAATGCCTTGTTCAAACAGAAGTTTGTATTAAAATTATCATCCCTAGAATTATTTGAATAAAAATAAGCGAACTTATGTGCCATCACCTGTCTATCAGTGATATGCTTTTCATGATCATTGAATGAAGTAATGCAGTGAATTCCGTGTGTGGTCTTGTATGCAGTAAAGGATCTTATATTGCACCGTATTTCCCCAACTGGCGTAGAAAGATGACATTAAAACAGATAGAGATGTTCTTTTCGAAATCTTAATTTCCCTTTCATAAATAGCGTTTGCCCTCTTATAATCCAAAAGGTTGATTGAGTTCATACACCTTTTAAATTTGTGCCATGCTCTGTTCTTCTGCGATTTAAGGGTTTGTAAATTTTCATTCCACCATGGTACCCTAAAACCTCTATGTGGTCGTGATTGTGGAATAGACTCGTTGGCAGATTGCAAGATTATTTTCGAAATGTTTGCACTCTCCCTATTAACAGGACGAATCGGGTTATATTTTAAACAGTTTTCCTTAAATTTCTCCCAATTGGCATCATTAACTTTAAATTTAGGTAAAAAACTGTCATGTTTTGTCGAACGCGCAAAAATGGATAATAAAATCGGGAAGTGTTCACTTCCACAGAGGTCATCTTAAATTCTCCAATGACAAAAAGGAGCAATATGAGCTCCTAAAGGAGCAATATAAGCAACAAAAAAGGACAAAAAGGAGCAATATAAGCTCCTAAAGGAGCAATATAAGCTCCTTTTTGTCAGGTGAGTCCGGGATCTATCATTCAGTAAAATATAATTGAATCATTACTCCTCATTCATTACTCCTGGAAAGCTTGTGTCATTGAGTAGACCCCTGAGGCTATCAATATTAACTTTTCTACTGGGAGGGATGTATAGATTTATAATACAAAACTTTCTGTACGAGGTAACGGATAAATACAGGGTGTCAAAATCATTCGTGATGACGATCTGTTTATATTCTATTGAGTTGTGAACCAAAAAGGCAATACCCCCATACCTATTATTGGATGTGTACAAATTATAAAATTTTTAATTGATTGGAATCGGTACCGAGATATTAGGGTAGTTAAGTATATGAGTTTCTTGTAGAGCTATAATCTTCGGGCTATATTTCTTAGTCAGTATTTGAAGCTCATTATAATTGTTTAGATAACCATTCATGTTCCATTGAAGGACAGAGAGTGTCATATATTACTCAAAAGATTATTAATTAATACTTTTGTTGATCTAGAGCTCGAGACTAGGGGTGGTTGATAAGCTACAAATAAAACCAATGTATATAATAAAAAGTTACAGTTAAAGCTATAGATTATATTCAATATATGTAAGCGGGTTATGATAAATAGATGTATTAAGGTCAAGGATAATAAAATATTGTGAAATAAATTAGAAGAAAAATGTATTTTAGTAGAATATGATGATGATAAATAATTAGTAGATATGAACCATAATATACATTTCATGAGTATTAACAGGGTTTTAATAATCATAGTTCCATTTTGTTGTTGTCTTCCGCATTGTTGAGTTTCTGTTGTTTTGTCCTTGGGGTAGTTTTTGATAGCTTAGAATTTGCTTTTAACATAGTTTGGATTCTCATTGAAGTATTTCTTGGTAAAATTTTTACTTTAGTGTCTTTAGCAGCTGCAGATGTGCTGGGTTGAAACAATAGGTCGTAATCAGAGTCAGTTATTAGGTCAGGAGTGGCTTGGTTGGTAGTTACAGGTTGGATTTTTGTATTTCATTTAATAGGAATAGAGAGATTATGGGGTAATTTTGGATTGGTAGAGTTATATGGCTTATTTACAGCAGTCGTGTTATTTGAATTGACAATAGTGGTGTATAAGGGTTGCTCATGTTGGTGGCGATCACTATAGATTTTGTAGGCAGTTTTGCTATCTGCTTTTTCGATTGTCCCTGGAAGTATGCTTGGTATCCCTGGAAGTATGCTTGGTATCACTTGCTTTATTACGAATACAGTTTATGCAGTTAGTTTCATTAGAGCATTCATCATCATCCCGTTCAGGATCCAGATGGAATTCTTTTGCACAGTGAAAGCAAATTTTTTTATTTTTGCAAAATTTTGCAATGTGCCCAAATTGCTGGCAACAATTGTATTTAACTGGTAGGGGTATATATGGACGAACAATTACTTTTTGGTATCTAATTTTGATCTCCATAGGTAGGGTAGATGATGAAAAAGTCAGAATTATCAAACCAGATTTAATACTTTGGTTGTTTACAAATTTCATTATTTTTTTGACTTCACACACGTTTTGATCAATTAATTCGTTTGTAATTTCACTTTCTGGTATTTCTCTTAAATCATTGCTGTAAATAACACCTTTAGTTTGGTTTAATGCTTTGTACTCTGTTACTTCCACTGTTATTGACTCAGAAAGTGCTGTAAGAGTTGTCAGTTTGTTTGCTTGAGCGTAATTTTTCGTTTTAATGAGAATGTTTCCACTCATTAGCTTTTTGCATTCTTCGACTTCTCCATTACACGTGCAGTCAATAGTTTTTTTTAATAAGAAGGGAGAGACGTATGCAAGTGACTCATTGCTATTTGTTCTTTTCATAATTAAATATATTGGTCCAGGCTGAGAAAAATTGACAGATTTTGATTCATCCCAATTGAGAGTTGGAGAGGTTTTTTGTAAAGATTGATCTGGAGGTTTATTCATGTTTCTTTTATTTTAATATTCTTACCACCAATCCGCTATCCAATTAAATAGTTTTGATAATAATGACTTAATAAGATTTAATCGAATTGTTAAAACAATTATTAAATATTCCAAATTATTCAAGACGAAATAGATAGAACTGATGAAAAAGTTAATGATTATATACTTAGGGCGTTAATGTTTATAGAACCACTCAGCAACAAAAATTGGTTTGTCAGACGTCTGCTTTGAATTAAGCTTAGAGTCGAATTATTCTGGAGAATACTATTAATATACACATTAGCTGCGATAGATGCCTAAGCCATAATACTTCCTCCACTATGCTTTACAGTATACTGAACGAAATTAAGCCTGTCATGGTCTGAACATAAAAACTCGGAAAAACAAATGAAATTTCTTTAACTGGTTTACTAAAATACTTTTAATCAAATCTTAATTTTTCCATTGACTTTTATACTTTCAATGGTCGCGTGTGAAATATACTTTAATAAAAAATCCATAAAATTTTTTTTTTTCTAAGTTGTATGTTTTAAAACTAATTTTAATATTTTAGATACGTTACTATTTAATATTTTAATATGAGTTTTTATATCTAAAAAAAATTTTTTTCTTGCAGCTAAGTTGTGAATAACTCCGAAACTGTTGATAATACAAAAAAAGATGTTCAGGTAATTTATAGAAAATTTTGTTCCATTTGGTCGTACTTGCATCAAAATCGGTCAAGTCGTTTTCAAATTACGATGAAATGTATTGATATATTTACTGTATTTTGAGCGAAAAATTTGCCACGCCTATAAAAAAAACTGAAAATGGTTTTGAATTAAGCATATCAAAATCATTATATTTCATTATTAAGTTTTATTAAAAGACGAGACAATTTTTTGTTTTTTGTAGACCAGTGTAATTATTTATTTTGCATATTGCTGCCGACGTGTGAATGCTATTAAAGCGATGAAACAAAAACTTGATCTTATACAAAAAGCTGTTTTTTATTTTGACAAAGAAACACTTGTAGTACTTAGCAGAAGAAACTGTTGGCCTTTAATTTTTTGATGAAAATATCCCGTTGGAAGTAAAAATGAAAATGGTCCAAAAATTTGATATCGATAATGAAGAGAAAGCCAAACATGGTGAAGAAGTGTCGACAGTTTTACTTACGGTGCAAAAGATATGCCGCATTTCGTTTCTTCACGGGCGGAGAGATTTTTTTCTCGATTGTCTATAAATGTATCATTTTTAAAATTCCACCCTTCTGAATGGCAGAAGAAAAACGATTAATGTGCTGGTAAACGATTTTGTCAATATTTGCCCGCTGTGAGCGATGCAACAGAGAAAGCAATTAAGCTTATAACGGACTTCAATCGCTCCTTGACTTACGATGAGGAAGATAAATAGTTCCTTCTTTAAGTTATTGAGCCCTATCGTCAATTGTATCCATCTCACAATAAATTCACTCTCATGAATTTATTACAAAAAACCTCACCATAAATTAATAATTCAGTTTCAATCTCGAAATTGAATAAAAAATGTCTTCGTTCCACGAATTATATTTTTCTACCCAATGAGCAATAAAAATTAAACTAAAATCCCATATACCATGTGGGACTGTCAACACCTTAACTAAAAGCCCTTTAATCATTTTTTTACATTCAATTTAATTTAACATTTGTTTGATTACCCTTGTTTTGCCAGCTGAACACACACATCAAACAAACAAATAAAGATTATTAACACAATCTGTATCACTTTACGGGGAAAAAAGACAAACATCTGTTGGTATTTAGCGTAATTTAATAAATTTCCTTATAAACAAATCTCGCATATGTGCCTGAAGTGCTTAAAAAAATATTTAATTTCTATATTCGTTTAAATAAAATAAATAAATTACTTTCGCTTAAACACTGCCTGTATAAGTTACTGCCTCAAATTTAATTAATTTTGCAAGAAGAAAAAAAAAATGTTATACAATAAATAATCCGTAAGACTGCTTTAATTATTTTCACATTTACAAGTAAATTATGCCAAATTATCATTTAAACTAAATATGGTTCATCCGCCACTGCCTGTACTTAAGTCCGTATTTATTTGCTTAAATTTCCAATATAATTTATCATCTTATATTGTATTTAAAACCCACATTAAATACATACATATCAGTGAAGTTTTATTATCATGTAGCATTTTGCTGCATTGAATCGCAGAAATGGATGGAAACAAGGGAAAAAATTTGTAGCGTATTTGTCAGACATTTATAAACGATTACGGAATAAAAAAATGTTTTTTTTTATGAAAAAGTTAAAGAAAAGTAAAATGAAAATATGCTACTCATGCACTCATGCAAAGAAAATAAGCATAATGCAATCAAAACTTTCTTTCCCAGTGTTGTAGTCAAATACAACACTATGCTACAGCAGAGAACGAGCTAGAAATACGTAGGAAGTCATCTGGTAGACACCATCGAGTGCAACAATATGCGTGATATTTTCGTAACACCTTCAAAATCTTAAGTTACGGGTAAGAAAACGGGTTTTCATATCTTAATACACTTATAAGCACATAACATGGGGGTGGCGTGGTGTAATGGTTGAAACGCACGCTTAAAAACACAAATGACACACGTTAAGCCCCAGCAGAGGACATGACAAAGAAAAATTTAATTGTTGTTTCGAAAGTTTATTAAACATCAGACGAATGATCAGGAAAATGCGCCACCTACTGGGAAAAAATTACAATGTTAAAGTAAAGATTACCACCAATTAGCAAGGATCTTCACCACTACACAAAATCATATGGAGGAAGCTGCAGTGGCTTAATCACATACTTAGCTTGAAAGATCAAATTGATGGAAAACCTATATGCTTCCTAGAGGTGTGACGGAGAAAAAAAGCTCATGACTTAAGGTGATTCAATAAGTCAGTAGGATGACACACGTTACTAAAATTTTGTCTATGTGATTTTTACTTAGTACTAACCTTCAAACGATAGGTATAAAAATTTGACAGCAATCTGACTACTGATTAGTGAGTTATAGCATTTTGTTGGAAAAAGTAAATATCGAGTTTTAATAAAGCATTGCTTTTTGATGAGAAAAAAATACAGTTGAAACCAAACAATGGCTTGATAAACATTATCCGAACTCTGATCCATCGAAACAAACGGTAGAGAAGTGGATTGCTGAATGTAAATGTGGTCGTACCAGCACAAATGATACAGAGCACAGTGGACGTCCAAATGAGGCTGTTGTTCCAGAAAACATCAAAAAAATAGGAGGTACACGAGCTGGCAGACATTGTAAAGATATCAGATGGTAGTGTTTTTACCACTCTGTTCAAAGAGGGTGCCGCCTGAGCTCACAAATTGTGTCACAAATGGATGAAAACGATGGAAAAATTGAATTAATTGCCTACTCACTCACCGTATTCTCCAGATTTAGTCCCCAGCGACTTTTTCCTGTTTTCAGATCTCAATCCAGAATGCTTGCTAGAATAATAATGAAGTAATCGCTCAAACTGAGGCCTTTTTTGACAAAAAAAAAAGAGAAATCGTACTATAAAAGTGGTATCGAAAAGTTAGATAGTCGCTATACTCGTTTTATCGCTCTTGAAGGCAATTACGTTACATAATAAAATCGAGTTTTGTCCAAATTGGCATGCTTCGTTACCCCTATCTTAACTGTTATCTAAATTACTATCTTAGTTATAATTTTTAGCCCTTTTACACCATTTACCATACGGTACAAATCCAAATATTTAAGACAGCCTCTAGTTCCTATAGTTTATATAAAAGTTTGGATAAATGAATCACTGACCTTATCATTTTGACGCATTGAATTTTGCACTTATTTACATTAATTTAAATAAACATAATATAACGGTATATCTCTAAAAGCAAAACCGGCTTATTATTCACTTATTTGAACGTATAATTTTTTTTTTTAATAAGGTGACCATACATAACATTTAATAGTTTGGATGAATTGAGTAAATATTAAGGTGACTTTGTTATTTTGAAGCACACCTTATGCAACTTTATGAGTAAATAGTGAAACTGGTAAATATTTGCAGCTTTCTATTGTTTGTGAGTTTTTCGAAATAAAAAAAGAAATAGAAAATTATAATTTGTTTTTCAATATCTCCAAAAATATTAGTTATATTACAAAATAATATTAAAATGATTTAAAGCTGTTATCATTTGGAACTTTTTGACATACGGCGCAACGAGATCGAATAAGTCATTTCAAAGTTATCATAAGATGTATGAAGCAGCCTCTTCCAAAACGGTATTTTTTAGAAAAAAAATCTAAAAAAAAATCGTTCATAGAATCTGAAATGCTAATGATTTTTGAATTTAAGTGACCATATCGCATCAAAAAATATTTTTGCTTGTAGCACATCAAAAGCATATGGTGATTATCCATGGTAAGAAATTATTTTCGTTTGTTGCGTAGTGAAAGCAGTCTTTATGGGAGCTGGTACAACGTCCAATTGTCCAATTAAGCTCACCTTTTGTCTAATGATCTGTATCGACTATGAAGTCATTCAGACCAAATTTAGAAACATACACTTAAATCGTTCTCAAGGTATACGAAAATCAATATTTAGTTTGTATGTGAAGTACCAAGCCCATTAGTCCAATTCGTCCACTTTTTGACTCATAATTTGAATTGGCTGCGAAGCTATTTGAACTAAATTTTTAGACTCTTACTGTTATCATTTTGAAGATGTAGACAAATAGATATTTACTTCGTATGGGTGTGAAAGCGGCCTTGTTGAATTTTTTGGAATTTATATAGTCTATAGTTACTTCCAGACTTAAAGAACGATAGTGTAAAAATTTTCAGAAAATCTGTTCAGACGTTTAGCTGTCGTCCATAAGGCACAGAGAAACAAACA
This sequence comes from Wohlfahrtia magnifica, assembly GCA_023159175.1. Classification (NCBI taxonomy): domain Eukaryota; kingdom Metazoa; phylum Arthropoda; class Insecta; order Diptera; family Sarcophagidae; genus Wohlfahrtia; species Wohlfahrtia magnifica. The sequence goes on from JAKWBJ010000484.1 coordinate 5,532,708, forward strand.
TACATACATACAAACAAACACACATTAATTTATAAAGCGTCCGCCATCTAACGTTATTTTTTCAACTAGTGCTTATTTCGTGAATGGTAACACTTAGCTCATTTCTGATTTGACAGATAATTAGTTTTATCCTTCCGCTGTACGAATATAGTTGTGTATACGCTTCGCTAAGTGGGCCTGCGATCGACTTACAGAAATGCCGATTTTGCCAAAAAAAAAAAATCATCTTCTCAGATGAAGCTCATTTTGATCTTGGCGGGTATGTAAACAAGCAAAATTGTCGCATTTGAGGCACAGAAAACCCACACGCATACATTGAAAAGCCGATACACCAAAGACGAGTCACTGTTTGGTGCGGATTTTGGTCCAGAGGCATAATTGGGGCATTTTTCGTCGAAAATGAGCAAGGAGTGGCCGTTACAGTTAATGGCGATCGTTATCGGGCCATGTTGAACGAATTTTTGTTCACAAAAATTGAGAGGAGGATTTTAGCAACATTTGGTTTCAACAGGACGGCGCTACGTGCCACACAGCCGAAGCTACACTCGAAGTTTTGCGCCCTGTTTTTGAAGATAGCATTATCAGCCGCAGAGTTGATGTCGTTTGGCCACCTCGGAGCTGCGATTTGACTATTATTTGTGGGGTGCCGTCGAAGATAAGTATTACGCCAACAAACCAGAGACAATTGACGCTTTAAAGGACAATATTCGTGAAGCCATTGGTGAAATACAGCTCCAAATTTGACCGATCATGTAGGCTGCTGCATGGCCAGCCGAGGCAACCATTTGAATGAAATTATTTTCCGTTATTAACCGGAAGAATTGTACTTTCAAATAAAAAAAGAAATTTGAGAAAATATTTAGTAGTTTTTTTTTATAGAATTTTCAAAAAAAAAATAAATAAAAATTTATTTGGCGGACCCTATATATAAAAGATAAATGTTTGGACCAGTTATCATCCATATTATTCGAAGTTTTCGTGTAGCCTATTCCATAGTCGAACTTAACCTATTATAACATCTTTACTGGTTCATATATCATACCAAACAAACAGTTTTTAACATATTATTGTATATTCTCCTAAGACTTTGTAATGCTGCTGCAATAGTCTTGCTATTATTGTAAGAAAATTGACAATATTTGCTTGCAAAGTGTTTTCAATATATCAATGCAACAATACTAAATAGAAAATTTATTATATAAAGTAGCGATTTCGTGTAATGAAATGCAATAAAAGAAAAACTTAATAAATACAATGAAAATAAGAAGTAAAAATTAAGCACAAATAGTGAAGGAAATTTCAATGTTAAATGACAATTTATTACAGCGATTTACAAGCACATTACTGTACGAATTATGTTAAACATTCTAATAAAATGGAAAATATGTATATAAAAAAAATATATATATATATAGTATATAAATAAAAAAATAGTAGTGGGTTGTTATATATGGAATTTTTTTTTCTCTTATAATTTTAAGAATCTATGAAATGTTAATATTATTGTGTTAAAATATAAAAAAATTCAAAAATAATGACAAAGAGACTAAAGTAACACAAAAAAGAAGAACATAATTAATAGGTGTTTGAAAAAGTTCAGTTACAAATATGATCAAAAGATGGCTCTAAAATGTAGCATCTCTGTTAATATTATTTACATCAGGCAGCACTATAGTTTGCTTCAAAGATGTCATTATAAGTTTCATTCTGTTGAAAAATATAATTAAAATCGCCTCATTCTCTAAAAAGTTATTACGTTTAAAAAGTAGTAAAAATCCGGAACATTACTGTCATCTTTTGCTTATCTACAATAATATAGAAGAGAATGCGTCGCAAGCTGTTGAAAATATTTGTGAAGTTTAAGGAAACAATGCTGCGACTAGAAAAACAGCAGCGAAATGAGCAGCGTTTTCGATGTGAGGAACTTGATGTTAAAAATTTACCTCGCTCTGGTCGACCAATCACTAAAAAGTCTTTGAAATCAGGGAAAAAATTTAGAAAGACTGACACATTAGCAGCGTGTATGTTGCTAGGGAATTAGGCACTCATCACCCAACAGCTATCAATGATATAAAGAAACTAGGATACACAAACAAGCTTGATGTTTAGGTCCCACGGGAATTAATAATGATTTTCATTTGCTTTTTGATGCTAAAACGAAAGGAAATCCCACCATTTCTAAAGTGAATGATTAAGTGTGATAAAAAGTGGATCACGTACGACAATAATGTGCAAAAAAGATCATGGAGGAAGTAAGATCAAGGTACTATTTATATTTCGGGAATAGCAAATAATTAAATATATTTTTAAATGCAATTGGCTTTATTGTTTTTCAAAACATTCTCTTCATTTGTATTTATTTTATTTATTCAATTACATCAATAGACTTAATCCTTACAGACTAATTGCAAAATTTTTATGTATAACATATGAAAAGTAGTACAAGGCTTATATAATGGGGGATTACTGTGGGGATTACCTCTACTCATGTAGTGCATTGTGCTGGTATTAGGAAAATAGGTTGTAGGAAGGAGGATAGATAGAGTAGTGTCGGTAGACGTTCGATTTACATTTGCTCATGTCTTAAATGGCAGGAAAAACATTCGCAGGAAGATTGTTCCACAAACGAATAGCGCTACCAAAGAATGAATTATTCTTATAATGCGTTGTGCGATTAACTGGACAATCAACTACAAAGGGATGAGCTCTACGAGAAATTTCTAAATGATTACTAGGAATTAGTTCCTTAATTTCGTCATAACACATTCCGTTATAGTACCGATAGAACAATGAAACACACGCCACATTGCGACGATGCTCTAAGAAATCGATAGAATTGGCTACCCTACCGTCATATATATGAACCTTGGCCCTCTCCCGTACGCGGTCTAAAAGCTCCAAAATAGACTTTGAAACACCGGCCTATACATGAGAGTTGTATTCCGATATGGGTCGGATATGGGTCTTGTAAATATTAAGGAGATCAGATGGAGTGAAGTAATTCTTACACCGTCTTAAAAAACCGGGGCACTTGAATGCTTCTTTCGACACTCGAAATATGTGCTCGTTCCAACGAACGTCACAATGATTTCTTATACCCAGAATCAAGAGCATCTGATTCCTCAATATCTATATTACCCATAGATACAGATGACAACAAACCACCACGTCTGTATGTCAGAAAACAACGTTGGGTCTTGCGCGTATTAAAGTCGACCCCCTGAGATTTTCGACAGGTCGTTTGTAAGTGTGTCGTTTAAATTCCGCCTTTTCGTCCCAATCTCCAAAAGGCTCGGCCTACGATCAAAAGAATATGAATGACAAATGTTGCTGTCATCTGCAAAAGACGAGATAGGATTAGAAGTGAGAAAAAGAAAGTCAATAAGAAATATTAGAAATAGAGTTGGAGAAAGAACGGAGCCTTGGGGCACCCCTGAATTTATCCTGAACTCGTCGGATGAAATCCCGTCTATAATCACTCTTATAGTGCGATATCTGAGAAAGCTCGATATGGATCGAGAGAAGTGACTACCGACACCAAAGACAATAACTTTTGATATGAGAGCCTCGTGCCAGACTCTGTCAAACGCCTTAGAAATATCCAGGGCCACAATCTTACTCTAACCAAATCCACGAATGCACCTGTTCTACCCTTCAGAGAGTGACTCCAGCAGATACAGCAAAAGAGGAAAGAAAAGCAAAAAACTATCAAGTATTAAGAAAAATAATAATCTTGTGCTTTATAATATAAATAGTTAATGAAAAATCAACAAATGAGGACAAAAAATTATATTGGCGACATAATCTCATAAATAGATCAGCTATATCATAATTTGATCAACATATCTGAACATATAAAGGTTTATAATGACGTGAATATCGACAAGGAACATAATATTTAACAGATTCTATAAGGTACTCACAACACATATGCCCATTGATAAGGTTCATCAAAAACGATACATTTAACATGATACTGCGACTTTTAAGAGTAGGCAGTTCTACAAGGGTGGCGTGGTGTAGTGGTTAGAGTACTGGCGTACAACTCTGACAGCCCAGGTTCGAGCCCCAGCAGAGGACATTAAGGAAAAACACTAATTGGCAGTTTTCGAGTATTTAATTAAGAGACTTCAACCCCTTCAGGCGAAAACATAAAAGGAAGCCTCCATAACATTCCAGTACACCTTTTGCCGAAGATAACAATCATCACAAGAATGACCAGGAGAAAAACGCCACCTACTGGGAAAAAAAAACGGCAATGCTAAAGCATGGAGGAGTTCAATGGAGGCGTCGTTTCTAGGCGGCGATAAGATGGCAGCTCCATCATCCTAAAACGGGCTACAGTAGACTAATCATCTACTTAACTTGAAGAAATAAAGATTAGAGAAACTGAAACAAGGCGGAGAAATGGACAGAATAACACGGTAGCGACCTTTCGCACAAATAGGATGCGCATTGCGCAATTGAATGTACGGACTCTTCGTGGAGCATCACGGCTTGCGCAGCTCGAACATTAGATAGCATCCTATAAGATTGATATCTTGGGTATAAATGAGATGAGATGGAATGGTAATGGCGAACTTACTTGTGCTGTACAGCGGAACAGAAAATAGTGGCGAAAGCGGAGTCGAATTCGTAATGTCGAAGAAAAGCAAGAACTCCCTTCAGACATGGAGGCTAATATCCGAACGTGTAATAATGGCTCGATTCAAAAGCCGAATAAGACAAATCACCATAGTACAGTGCTATGCGCCGACAGAAAATTCAGAAGACATACAAGTAACATTGGTACTCAGCAGTATTCAAACGGGAGATATCATCATTCTCATGGGTGACTTCAACGCAACCATGGGTTGAGGAGTTCTAAATAACAATGGAGAATGACTAATAGAGCTATGCCAGACATGTCGTAGATGTCTCCATCTTCCCGCATAAGGAAATTCATTAATATACATGGACATCGCCAAGCGGCAACTCACGCAATCAAATCGATCACATATGCGTGAGTAAAAAATGGAGAAGTTCTTTGGCGGATGTAGAATTAAAAGAGGCGCTGACATCGGCAGTGATCATGAGCTTATCACAGGCGAAATCAAGCTCAAAGTGAACTGTCGAAGAAGAAACATTGGAATTACAAGCCGAAAGAGTCTCCGCCTACAGCAACTCCAGAATAACACGTCCAGCATTGGCATGGAAATATGCGAGCAGTTACCAATAAACCAACATCACACATGGAAGGATATCACAACAACATACAATCAAGTCGCAGAGGAAACACTAGGTGTAATGCAGGTACATAGAAGAAAATGGATATAAGACGATACTTGGAACCTGATCTCTCAAAGAAGGAAACATAAGTTGCAGCTAAACAACAACAATCTAACGAGGCAGCGACACCAACAGCTGGCAAAACAGGTTAAAAAAGCTGCACGAAGAGACAAAAGGAAGTTTCTAGCTAGAACAGCAGAGGCAGCAGCTGGACAGAATAACTTGAGAAAACTACACTAGATGACAGATTATCTCACAAATAGAAAGACGGAACCAAGCAGTTACTGATCGCAATGGCACAATTGTATCGAATAGTGAAGCACAGATGCAAAGATGGAGGGAACATTTCGACGAAATTAGCAACGTAATGGACACAGATGAAGACATTGAAATGTACCATAACAGCCCTATGCAAAATACATTGAACATAGTATGTAGCCCTCCAAATTTAAATGAGATAAAAGAGGCAATAACGAAGTTGAAGAATAATAAAGCTGCAGGCGAAGATGGCTTACAAGCCGAAATTTTACGGACGGACATTACAATTGCAGCTGAATTACTACGGGCTCATATCACATCAGCATGGGAGGAAGAGAGGCTGCCATCAACTTGGAAGAAAGGCATCATTGTGAAACTACCTAAAAAAGGTGACTTGAATGATTGCAATAACTGGAGAGGAATTACTCTGCTTAACACCATATACAGGGTACTAGCAGTCATAATACAGGGAAGGCTTCAGAGCAAACTAGAGAACATATTGCGTGACAAACAGGCAGGCTTCCGGCCAAGTAGAAGCTGCGTAGACCATGCCAACCCCTACGCATCATAATAAAACAGTCTCTAGAATGCCGTACACCTCTATACCTACTGTTCGTCGACTTTAAGAAAGCCTTCGATACCATCAAAAGGACTGCTATATGAAAAGCATTGAGAAGAAAAGGAGTACCCCAGAAAATAGTACGAATAATACGAGCGATATACGAGAATGCAGAACTCTTGGTTCTTCACAACGGGAGTATTAGCCAACCATTCCATACTAACGGAATAAAGGAATAAATAGGAATAAAGCAAGGATGTCCACTCTGACCTCTACTATTCACCATCGTACTCGATGAGATCATCAGCGAAGTCCGTTCACAAAGGAGAGGTATAACATGGAGTATCTTACGACAACTCGAGGACCTGGATTATGCGGATGATATTTGCCTTCTCTCACACAAGATCTCCAACATGCAGTCAAAATTAAATGACTGGAAAAACTGGCTCGCAATGTTGGCCTTGAGATAAATAATAAGAAAACTAAAGATATGAGAATTAACAACAATAGCGCAAAAAACATCATACTACAGGACCGGCCAATAGAGTATGTAGATAGCTTCTGCTATCTTGAAAGTACAATGACAACAAACGGCGGTGCAGAAATAGACGTTAACAATAGGCTCAACAAAGCAAGGTCGGCACTCGGACGATTACAGTCAGTGTGGAGAAGCTCATACATATCCAGGCGAACCAAGCTCAGAATATTCAACGCATGTGTAAAGTCAATTCTGTTGTACGGCGGTGAAACTTGGCTTGTGTCTGACACTATCACGCAAAAGCTACAGGTATTCACCAACAAGTGAATTCGAATTGTATGCAAGATATGCTGGCCTAACACCATAAGCAATATAAATCTATGGAATTTAACAAACGAAGAGCCCATACTTAAGCCGATAAGGCAAAGAAAGTGGTGATGGATAGTATTACAAGGATGGCAGTTGAGTGGAATCCTCAAGAATCAAGGAATCGCGAAGAACTAAGGCAAAACAATCTTACATGGGAAGAGGCAAAGACAACAGCAGCAAATCGTGTAAGATGGAAATGCTTTGTGGAAGCCCTATGCTCCCAAGAGAAGTAAAGAAAAAAAAAGTCTACAAGTATAAAAAGCCAGTTCCAAATAATTCCAACCCAGGTTGCGCAAACAGAACAATAAAAATTGTTTCTGAACAGATTCAATGCGGTTGATATGAATATTATAGTAAGGATCCCATACGACTGATCCATATTCGAAAATAGGTCTTACAAACAGAAAAAAAAGTTGTTTCGTAATGTAAGGATCAGAAAACTCCTTAGCGTACCGCTTTATAAACGAAAGAACACTTCTAGCTTTGTTCACAGCCAAATTAATATGATCAATAAAATTTAATTTACTGACAAGTAAAATGCCGAGATCAACAAATGAATCCACCAATCCACAAACCCCAGTAAATAATTAACAGCACTTACGTTAATCCTAGAGCAAGGCATGCATTTACATTTTTTAAAATTCAGCTCCAACATGCTGTGTTTACACCACACAAAAAAGTTATTTAAATCATTTTGAAGACGTGATCAACATAATAATTAAAAGAAATATTTTTACGTCATCAGCATACATCAATATATTGGTAAAGTTGACAACATTGAGAAGATAATTAATTAAAAGAGAAAATAGGAGTGGCCCGGAATGTCTGCACTGGGTAATACCCGAAGGAACACAAATGTATTTGGAAGTACTATTGTAGACTCGTACAGCCTGCTTCCTTCTCGTCAAATACGATTCAAGCCAGCTCAAGCTAATCTTAGAAACACCCAACAAATCGAATTTAGTCAGCAGAAGTCTGAAATTCGTATAAATAACATCAGTTTGTTTTCCTTGAGTGAATGCAGCATTAATCAATGATGTTAAGTACAGAACATTAGTTCTTGTTGAGCAGCCTTTTTTGAAACCATGTTGATAAGATGAAATTATCGTTGAAGTCTAATGGCACTTTTGCATTCGTTCAAACCACTTTTCAAATAAGTTTTTCCATTCCTCTTGAGACACCACCAAAAACATGGTTTTTGAAGGCTTCAACTGCTTCTTCGGTGCTCGTAAATCGTTGACCACACAGTTTACCTTTGATTTTTGGAAACAAGAAGAAGTCATTGGGTGCACATCAGTACTGCACTGAGTGTGAGATATCAATTTGCAGTTTTGGCTGCTCAAAAATTCGTCAGTTTGACGAGATGCGTGAGAGCTCGCACAGCAATGATGAATTCATGATTTTCTCTGAAGGCTTTTGGCAAAACAATGATCACGTAGCACTCAGAATTGACCTTCCTACGTTGCTCAAGCGTAACAGTGGCCGCATGACCGAAGAAACAGGCGTCCATTTGCTTCGCTGTGCTTTTTCCGCGAACAACTTCTGTTGGATTTAGATCGTCTTGGAATGGCCACACGGTCGATTGCTGTTTTGTTTCCAGCTCATACGCATACAGCCATGATTTGTCAACTATTACGATTTTATACACGTCTTTGGAAGCGTCACGGTCGAATTTTTCAGTCATTTTCTTACACCAATCGACGTAAGCCTTTTTTAAAGCAATTGATAAATTATGGGATATCCAACGAAAACCATTTTTTTTAATGCAAAATCGTATGTATTGAAGTGGAACTAATGTGCAAGGATGTCTCTATCTCACAATATGTCATATGACGATCTTGCATTATTAGTTCACGCACTGCATCGATATTTTGTAGCACAACAATTGATTCTGGACAATCTTCACGGAATTCGTCAGCGATATATAGTGTGGTTTTTCATGGTGCTTTTTCGCCATACAAAGAACCGAGTTCATCGACACATTCCTGTTGAGATAATCCACGGCGAAAGCTGTGAAAAATAATCCAACGAAAACCTTCGCTTGAAATTTCCATTTTTTTGGCCAATTTTATTACTTTTATTTATTTATTATTATTAGATTTTAGCTGTTGAATTCAGTCATGCCATTTACCGAAATATAAATAGTACCCCTCGTATTAGAAGGAAATTGTTCATTATGACCTTTTCCAACCTGGTCAAAATATGGATTCTAATCTCTAATGTCAACAACAATCGAGATTGAGGAAAGCAATTCAATTAAAACGGTCGGTATAGATCAACAAAAAAGATGTTGTGTTTCATCATGACAACACCAGACCATACACCTTTGTAAACCTGGAAAAAAATGAGGGAGCTTCGCTGGGAAGATTGTTGTTGGAGTTACCTCACATATTATTATTATTATTATTGTCATATCGACCAGGCACTATTGAAAGACACTGCGACCCATAGGATTTATTGTGCCCCTTCCAGTCTATTGTTTGTTTAGCAGATTTGCTGCCTTTCTAAAGAATACCAGCAGGTCTGAAACCATAATGGTGGATATATTATCCAGTGAGACTCTGTCTATCTCTGTCTACATTTTAACCTAAACCTGTTAAGAATCTTACATTCACGCTGTCTCTGATGCCTGTAAGCGCAGTCTGCAAACATTCACATCTGTGACATCATCCTCTTCATATGCGCTTTTACTCCACAGTGATCCGTAAGAAACTCCGTAAGAAGTTTCAGGTTCCGCCTGTCATACTTGAGAACCACAGAATGACACCCAGATTGCGGACTGGAGTGAAAAACCTCTTTTGAGCATTCCACTGCTGTATGCCATTCTGGCCATTTCCCAATTCTTGATTAAATTGAGGATGATAGTGAGTGGTGCTGCACAGTAAGGTTTCGTACCGATAAATGGCGTCAGGGAATCTTTCCTGGCCAATGCATCCGTTACTTCATTACCATGTATACCACAGTGTCCAGGTACCCAAAACATATTTCCAAGCAAAAGCTTTTGTAACGTATCGTTGCAATATTTGACCAGTCTAGATGTCATTCGATTCGAGTCAAGTGTCCTTAAAGCAACTTGGCTGTCAGAGAATATATTAATGGTCTTATTCTTGATTCCACTGTCTATATGGATCACCGCACATGACCATGATCTCAGTATGGAAGACACTTAGCGATCTTTTGTTTCATAATATTCTTTTATAATTTATTTCTGTTTATCCTTTTCCAGTATTCTTTCTGGTATTTTCTATAGTTTCCCGCCTACATTTATTTTTTTCTACATGCTATTGCTGGGAGCCTTTGTGTTGTACCTGATTTTTAGCTCATGTAGATATATAGAGGAAGCTTTAACTGTTACCGTTCTATACACATGTAAAATTCCATATTTTCTTTTAAATGATGGTTTGTATTAACTGCCAATTATTTAAACCAAATTTAGAAACTTTAACTTTAATCATCATCAACATATACAAAAATCACTATTTAGTTTGTAAGGGAGGCACCATGCCCACTTATCCGATTCCGTCCACTTTTTAGCTGATGGTTTGTACTATTTAAGAAGTCATTTACACCAAATTCAGAACATTCCATTCTAATCGTTCTCTAGATATACAAAAATCAATATTTAAATTGCATGGGAGATGCCACAACCAATTATTCAATTTCACCCATATATCCACTGATGATGTGCATTAACTACTAAGTTATTTACACCAAATTCAGAACCTTTCCCTATAACCGTTCCAAAGATATACAAAAATAAATATTTACTTTGTATGGGAGGTGCTACTCCCACTTATCCAATTCGCCAAATTCCGAAACTCTTACCATTAGCGTTTTAAAGATATATACATCTAAATACTAATTTTATATGGGCGTGACACCGCCCAGTTGAACAATAGTAAAGCCACACACCAAATGAAAGCTTTCTACATATGCCCTTTATATACACAGTTTTAAAAATGTTTTCTAACTCACACAAAGCTTAAATGCAAATGCAATTTTCAAGTAAAACTTACGCAAAACAAAGGTGTTCACTCTAATGTCAATAAGTTGCTAACCTACATACGTAAAATATAACCATATACATAAAAACCTTGGCATTGACTTCACCTTTCGTTTAGAGACTTATCACCCCTATATGTGGAACAGCATTTCGTTTTCACAAATTAAAGGGTACCCAAGATTAAATTTTGTTATGGATGGAGTAAACAAAAGCATGTCAAAAATTTAAATTTGTAGATATCGCGTAATAGTATCTGGTAATGAAAACGCATACTCGAATTTGGAAGCTAACTAAGGTGAAAAGGGATAACCAGATATTTGTAATAACTCTAGCAAAGGATGATTAAATATTCAAATATGTGCATGAAGAAAAATAATCTATTGCTCTATACATATATAAAAGAGGACTATAAAATTAGTAGTGATTGATGTTCTCGGAAATGCGCCACCCTATTTTATTTTGTGGTTTGCCGCTGTGCTGTGATAGGTAAGATACCCGTCTACCAAACAGAAGGTCCTCGGCTCAATACCAGGCTAAGCCATCTTAAAAAAGAACAAGTTTTTCGACACCGTTATCACCTCATAACATTAGCTAGTAACTGATTAGGAGTATTACTTACTTACTATTAAAAACTTCTCTAATGCATTTGCCGTTCTAATGCGATAACTCCTTAAATTGTGACTGACAGCAATTAAGCGATAGTGTGAAGAGCTGAACTTTAAAGTTTTAGCAAAAACTTTTTAATTAAAAAAATGAAAATAAAATAAGTCTGATATGAGTAGCAAACGTGTACAAACATTTAAAGAAGTTAGGGAATTGACATTGCGTGAAATTGGTGCTGCTGTTGATAGAAGTCATTCCACGACAATGATGAAGGTGCAATGATGAAGTAATTGCTGAAACTGAGCTCTATTTTGACGAGAAAGAGAAATCATACTATAAAAGTGGTATCAAAAAGTTGGGAAATCGTTATACTCATATCGGATCGATGGGACCGCCATATGGGTTGATCGAGGTAGTATTTAGTTGGCCGGTTAGTAAATTGAGCCCCTGTATTTGGTTTTCCTTAACAACATCTTTTTGAAGTAGTTAAGCTCAACAGAACGCTTTCTGCAAATTTCCTCTTGCTTAATAGATGCTTGAAACTTTGTGTCGGCCCATTAAGATTACATGCCAATTTATGTAATTATAACAAAATATATCAGAATGGCGATGAACATTTTCCCATCAAATTTGAAAGTGCTGAGTTTAACACTGTTGTTAATAGCGCGTCACAAGACCACACAACAGTAGTGTAATATACTCCACTACCATTCATGTTCACGTATTATAAGAAGATGTAGAGGATAAAGACGTTTCATATAAAATTTCATGTTAACTTAAGAGTTACAAGAGAATTGCACTTGAAATTTCTCTCTATAAATTTTTATACTGACTTTTTTTTAAAAGTTTATATAGAAGACATAATACTTAAACATAGTCAAGTATGATAAAAAGTATGAAGGATTACATTTTAATTCATTCAAAGTTAACTTTCGTTTGTTTAAAGAGCATTAAAATCCTTTGGCCAAATAACGCATAAGATAATTATTAACTTGAAGCTAAAAATGATAAAAAAGTGGTCGGTGGCCCGTGTGGCAGTCACATTTTTGTATTTTTTTTTTTTATTTATTTATTTAGAAGTATTCATAATACTGTTACGTTTTTACCTTCTTAAAAACGTGTTGTTATCAGTTCGTAGATTGTAGTTAAAATAAAATAAATTTTGTGTTTGGTTTTAATTAAAAATCCTTAATTAAACACAGTGGTGCACATACCACTGCTTGTCATCTTTTTACAGGCAATAACAATATTTATTCTTAATTACTCTGTCTGTTTACAACTTTGTAAACAACAACAATTACTCGACAGATCTTTCTTTCTAAAGATCTTCCAACCCGATCGTAGTTATAATTTAGTTTCGATCACAACCTTTTCAACTAGAGGTTATCCACACTTAACCATCTTGACTGATTTAGCTCCAACTAAACTGGTTTTTACTTCGCTAGCTTTACGATTTTACTACTTAAAAACTCTCCTCACACCAATAACACTTTCACTGAGTTAACTTTACTTAAACTGCACTCGCTGAGTTTACAACATATAAAACTGATTGCTGTTTGCATCGATGTGCTTTTTATATGCCTCTCGATATTTCAGGTAGATTCCATTTCTTTCTTTTAATTTCGTTTTAGTTCTTTTGTAGGTATGCGAATGTAAACTTCTACCTCTTTCAGTTCTTGGTATTTGTTGTTGCTTGTTTATTGTCTGCTACTTGCTTTCTTTGCTGCTTAGTTATTGTTGTTGCCGTGTTATCTTTATTTACTTTATCTCTGCTAATGTCTGTTGTTGTAGATTTGGTTATTTGTAAACAGCACGCACTCGTATAGTTTTTTTTGCAGCTTTTGTTTATTTATATTAGCGATGTAGTAAACGCTGTGGTGCCCAACCTTATTTTCGTAACAATATATATATATATATATATATATATATATATATATATATATATATATATATATACACAGATATTTATATGACTATGCTTGTATTTTCTTGCGTAGCGGTCATGCGGGTGCTAACCTGATTTTTGTAACAATATGATACCCAATAAGACCCAATAAGTTTAGTTCGTGGGTTGCCAACCGTGGTTATTTTACTTTATAATTTTTTATTTTTTTTGTTTACTAATTCCCATATACATAAATAAAAATAAGTTGTCCTATGTTCGTCAGTTTATAACTCGAAAACCACTAAGCCGATTTACAAACCAATACATGCGTTGGAAAGGTGTAGTTTCTCTGATGGCTTAGCTTCAACTGGGCGATGTTACGCCCATATACAATTATTATTTATATGTTTATATATTCAAAGCGCTAATAGTAAGAGTTTCTTAACTTGGTCAACTTTGTGGTCAATACAAACCATCAGTCAAAAATTGGGTGGAATTGGATCGATGGGAGTGGCACCTCCCATTGATTTTTGTTTATTTAGAGAACCGTAATAGCTAAAGTTTCTAAATTCGGCCCAAATAACTTTGTGGTCAATACAAATCATCAGTAAAAAAGGGCAGAATTGGATAAGAGAGAATGGCACTTAAATACTGATTTTTCTTGGGAACGGAAAAAATGGAAAGCTCTGAGCTTGGTCTAGATAATTGAATAATTGGGTGTTCAACTCTCATACAAAGTAAATATTGATTTTTGTATATACAGAGAACGGTAATAGTGAATGTTTTTCAATCACTCAAAATGTGAACGGAACTTGAAAAGTAAATATTGATTTTTATATATCTTGGACAAGGCGTTCGCCGGGAAAGTGTACTACTTTGTTTGTTTATAATTTTCGATTAATGCCAGCAATTATGTATGGAGTACAATATCAGATAAATGCCCGCCTCTGTTAGCCTCACAAGTGCGAGCCCTTTTGAGCATATTTTTCTATACATTCTCACACATTTCACGCGGTATTTCCTTCATTTCATCACGAATATTTTGTTTGAGTTGCTCCATTTCTAACTTATCATTTGTTTTCATTTTCTTGACCCAGAATAACATCAATAGTAATATCACAATCATTTGTAATGCATATCTAGTGACCCATATAAATCACAACAAGTCACTTGAAATTGCTTACTCAGAATATTACAGTTCTACTTATGCAATGTCACTTTGTAATTATACTCTAAATTATGTATGTACTTATTTCATTCATTTTTGTTTCAATTTTTAGGTTTACATATGGGGCACTGTAAATGGATCAAATGGGGAATATCAGCATTCATTTTAGATGTGTGATTACTTGAGCAAAGTTTCTTATTTTGATCCCCAGAATCCGATTTTCCTTGTGAATACATTATAGTTTAGAAAACATAAAAGCTTTTGAAAGAAAAAATATAATGTTCCGCCCTTTTTATAGATTTAAACCATACATCCATACATGTTTCCACACTTGCAGAAGATACTGCATTTATAAGCATACATGAATGCCTACAGGTAATCTGGCAGTAAATTCTAATAATAAGAGAGAAATGGTTGAAGTAATGTAAACTAAAGATCAACGAGCAAAAGTGTACTCAGATAACTTTTACTTTGCGTAGAGAATCCTCTCCTGCTATGCGAATAAAATATTAAATAATATCACAAAACACACATGGTTGTTAATAAATATTGGCTATACATTGTTGATCGGCGCTTAAGGTGGAAATCTCGTATGCATAAACTTCTCCTTTTCAACACAACATTACAAAAGATATGACGATAGGTATCTATTTAGGGAGTATTGACTCCGCTTCAAACATAAAACAAATCCAAAAGTGCTAAGACATTATTCTACAAACATCATTCTACTACCCCATGATATATATCTAGAGTTCAAACATACGGGAATTATGTCGAGAATGGTAAAACAAAAGCTGAAAAAATGTTAATGCGCTTCGGGTACATTGTAGCATTATTTCAACGTATATACAGTACACTCGAGATAACGGAAACACTAATTTTTGTCAACATTCCAAAACATCAACCTTATTTTTCTAACATTGTCGGCTCCAACTCCAAAACAAAAAACACAACTTTAGCTTTAATAACAGCTAAAACAGATACATATGTGCGTACGTACATACATTCATTTTGTGAAATTAATTCCGGGGATTCCCTTTATAACTATCATAGTGAAGTTTTGTCTTCTCTCTGTTCCGGTGATTATTTGTTCTCGTGGGAAGACTTTTGGGTTTGTTTGGATATATTTTTGTTTGCGCTTTAAACTACGTTATCACTAATCTGATAAATGTCAACACCCGCGATTTCAAATAATTGACGTCACTCGGGTGTACTGTAATACAAATGGAACCATAAAACCCAAGGACCTTTGATCCTACAATAGAAAATATTGATTTTTTAAAGGATATGCCATATGAAATATTGTTTAGTTCTCAAAAAAAGGAAACATAAAATCATATAAATTTAAAACAGCTTTACCTTGGTTTTTCAATAGCAGATAAGAAACATTTTCTTTTTCTTTTTAATGAGCATTTGGCTTGACAAACATTTAAAGCCAAAACAATTTTATGGCCCTGCAACGGTCAGTAAGAGTAAATATTTGTTATTTATTGACTTTTGAAAGAAAATATACAACAAAACGAAATTTTATACATATTCGTATGTATCTATGTACATACATAAGTATGTATGTATGTAAATAATAATCGTGTAATCATATATTGGCAAAAGATAAAATAAAATGTTTTTTTTAATATTTTTCTTCTTTTTTTTGGCAAAAGTCCTTTCAGTCCTTTGTGTAGTGAATAGAAAACAGAGAGAAAAAAAACAGCAAAAACATTTGTTGTCTTCATTGTTAGTTTGTTGTAACATTTTTATGAATACAAGCATGGGTAGAGGGGAACTGTACAAACGTACATATACATTGTCCTACAATTAGGACAATGAATGCAAACATATCCTTTACTTTTCAAGAAAAAATACATACACACTTGATTGTGATGGTGGTATGAGTTGTCATTGGCTATTGAGAATCTTAGAAATGATTTACATTTTTTGTTCTTATTGCTGTTTAATGGAAAAAAGTGGATTTATAGCGAATTTATTATACCTTTTACTTACAATGTTTGCTTTTCTGAGAAACAAAAATGTTGCCTTTTAAAAACAAACTAAAATTTAAAAATGTTGCCTCTAACAAGAGAAGATTAAAAAGTTATCGCTATTAGTTTATGGTTTTAACGACAATGAAAAAAGTAATTAAAGTAAAAAATACAACAATTTTGCACTTCATGATACCCTTTCTTAGGCAGGCAGATTGAAGGGAAGAGATATTTTTTAACTTAAGGCCAGCACTCAGAGGATGACCTCTACTCATGCACTGCATTGTGCTGGTATCAGGAAAATAGGCTACAAAATAATGTGCGTGAAAATATATGATTATGCAGAATCAATTCCTTTATTTCGTTAGCAGACATTCTGTTATAGTACCGATAAAACAATGAAACACACGCTACATTGCGACGATGCTCTAAGGAATCGATAGAGTTGGCTACACTACCGTCATTAATAAGCACCTTCGCCTTCTCCTGCACTTGGTCGAGAAGCCCCAAAATAGACTTTTAAGCACCAGCCTATACATGAGAATTGTATACCATTGGATCTAAATATTACACAAGGAGATAATTAACCATACTCTCCATAACTCTGGAGAGTGCAGAACAGACTGCTATTGGGCGGTAGTTTTCGGGGTTGGTAGCTTCACCCTTTTTATAAATTGGCGTTAGAATAGCAACCTTCCAGCAGGATGCAAGAATACCGGCGCAATGTGACGCACTGAAAAGGTTGGGATGTGGACGCGTAAGTGTCAAAGTGCACTGCTTCAGGACCAATGAAGGTATGCCATTCGGTCCAGAACACTTGATGACGTTGAAATTTGCAATAACTTTTTCACAGCACGGGCTCGAAAGTATATATTAGGCGTAGTCACTGATACGCTTTCGAGTGCGGGCCACTAATAATTACTTGCAAATAATTCAGACGAATGGTTTGCCTTTTCAACCGGATTTGTGAATGTTTGGTTATTATTTAAATGAACTGGGATCGAAGTAGCGCTATTCCTGATACAATGATTTTAGTTACCGAGAGCAGCAAGTATCTCAACTTCGTACTCTTCAGGGTGTGAAGTGAGGAAAGGGTCGAGTGCTATTATTGTTATTTTATATTAAAAAATATTTGGTGATCGTTAATAACATTTTTGTTATATTATGTTAAATTGGCTAGAATTCTACATTTTATGTAGAGCCAAGTCCATTTTTAATATTGAAAAATGGATTAAGGTGAAGCATGATAAGAATTTTATGAATGTTAATCTCATTATCTCCTTTTAATGTCTGTTCTATATAGTGAAGTATTGTTTAAATATATCGCAAGTCGGTTCCTTAAGATCTAGATTCATCTGGAAAATTTTTCATTTTGGTACATTTCACCTATCACGATCCTAACTGCACTGCTTGTATATAATATTTGTCGGGTGGTGCCAACAACTAATATACAGTGGCTCCAACCCAAACTCGTACACTATACCAACATATTTTCGATCGCTTAAAACTCATACAATTTAATTATTTAAAAAAAATTTAGTCATTTTCTTATTTCTGTATATCTTCCACTTATAAAAGGAAAAACCAACTCAGAGATTTAATAATTGTACGTAAAATTGAAGTTGAGAACGCTTTGAAAATCAAAATGACTTGTACAAGACAAACTCGGACAATAAGCTTTATGGGTTAATAACTGCCACTCAGTAATTCCAATGCGGCCAACTTCGCTGATATAATTTACATATTTAGGGGAAAAGCCATTAGTTCAGTTTTCGAAAATTATATGGGATAAACAGAGCTAAAATCAAGAAGATGGCTAAAAAACGGAGACAAACTAGTATCGAAGTAAGAAAGCTTATTATTGAGCATGAAAGAAAAAAAGTGTTCGCGAAATTTCAAAAATTGTTGGCAGAAGTCATTCAAATGCGTACGAACTAATAAAGCGTTTCAAAGTCAATTAAACGATGCAAAATAGACCAAAACATGTCCACAACAAAATATTTTCTAAGACAGAAAAACGTTTTTTTGTCAGAAAAATAAAAACAAATCCCTTCCTCAGTGCTCCGAAACCTGCTGCTATTGCTGAAAGCGACCTTGATGAGAAAGCAAGCCCATCAACAATAAGAAATTTGCGTTACAGAGTAGGTCTTAACGATAGAAGAGCTAGACAAAAACCTCTTATTAGTAAACGCAATCAAACCAAAAGACTTAAATTTGCAAAAGACTACCAAAATAAGGGTTTTTCTTTTTGGAGAAACGTTATGTTCACCGACG
This sequence comes from Wohlfahrtia magnifica, assembly GCA_023159175.1. Lineage (NCBI taxonomy): Eukaryota > Metazoa > Arthropoda > Insecta > Diptera > Sarcophagidae > Wohlfahrtia > Wohlfahrtia magnifica. The sequence goes on from JAKWBJ010000484.1 coordinate 5,551,552, forward strand.
AAAGCAAATTTAATGTATTTGGGTCGGATGGTAAACCAATTGTATGGAGGGGACAAAATCAGAAACTACGTTTGAATAACTTGAAATCGACAGTAAAGCACGATAACGACCGCAAACACTAGGCCCACAAAGTAAGATTTTAGCTGTTATATAATGTGCGATACGTCATGGAAACACCACCCCAGAGCCCCGACATAAGTCCTAATAAAAATTTTTGGGTTTTTCTCAATAAAAAGGTTAAGCATCAGCCAGTTTCCAGCACATCTGAGCTAAGAAGAGTTTCATTAGAAGAGTTGGAAAAAATACCAGTTGGTTACTGTCAAAAACTTGTCGAATCTATTCCAAAGAGACTCCAAATGGTTATAACACACAAGAGTCTGCACACAAAATATTAATTTTATAACAATAAGTAATATTCTCCGACATTTATATAGTCGTCCGAGTTTCAAACAAAAGCTTTCCTTAACTCTTTCTTATTATTTGTGTGTCCGAGTTTGGCTTGTTGCCACTGTGTCGTTTTCATATATATCAACGAAAAACATAATATACTTAAACTATAAATAAATCATAACTAAAGAGCTAAAAGAGTTCATTGTTATAACCGACTTTCTAAGCTTATTTGTGTAAAATGAACTAGTTCATCTGTGAACTACAAACTTCTGTGTTGGTCTGGATGGTAACCTCAAAACGACGGGTCAATTAGCATCATTGTCTTCTTTCGTTACCACAAGCTAAAGTCAGGCTACAGAGAAAACGAACTCGCTTTCGATATATACAGTAACTGCACAATCCTAATAGGGATTATAACTGCCATGCCTAATAGTATGCTGAGTCTTTGCATCAGTTCCTAAAGCCATGTTGCTGGCTGTTTCAAAATGGCATGTTCTCACAATGCCCAGTTCCTAGTGTTGACAGTCACAGCTCGAGTAATACGTCCTTTGGAATGTTTTATGAGAGTGTCCGTCTTTCATCTATTATAAAAATGTCCTTCACGAAATGGGACAAGTAGAGTTTTGCTTTCACCTGATCTTCTGAATTGGGGTAATAAGATGGGATAAAGCAGCTATGTTTCTCTTCATGTTACAATGTCTAGGAACGCAAAGCAAAGTAAAGCGATTATTTCTGCGATTTAGAGCCTCTCTGCACATATCGTCTAGTCTTGAGATCGTCACTCTCGATGTCAAGAACCGTATCGCCGCCTGGTTGTCAATAAAACTAGTGGTGTTGTTGCTGACGCACAGCTAAATTGCCATCTCTGTACTGCATAAGCTTCTGCCTGAAAGAAACTTGCGTGTTCAAAAGCCTGTAGGGCCTGCTAACATTAGGTTGCCTGCAGCATACATCTGCATCAACCTTTCCACCTATTTTCGTATAAAAAATGTGCGGTTGCCAAATGTGCTATTTTCAGCTGTACGCATATTTGTTTCTTTATTACATTTACTGATTTTTGCATAACACCTGCAAAGTCCTTTTTTTTGATTGTTTTACTCTTTTTTTTGTCTTAAAAATAAATCTTTAGAAAAACAGTAGTTTGAGACATCTAGATTAAATATATACAACGCTGTTTAAGAGCCCATATGATTCATTCTTTTTTGACCGACAAGCTCGGTATAAACAGAGCAGACTCAATTCGAGTACGATGAATCTACTGATGCTTACTATTTTCTCAGGATAGCTCTTGTTTTCGAGATATACTCTTATTTTAATAGAAGAGGTTGCAGAACATATTCGCGTAACTTTAAAACGGTTTAGTTTATTGAATAAACTTAAAACAAAAGTTAGGCAATGAAATAACACTTCAGTAAGAATAATATATTTTTAGTCTGTGCAGTCGTTTTAGAAATATATACTTACTTACTATAGAGTGAGCCGTTTAAAAGTCTAAATTTACAAATGCAATAAAACAACAACGGTTTGAAAGTTTTACAAATTTATGTTTTTGTTGTGAAATACAATTGTTCCGGTTAAAAATAAAATATTATTTCATTCATATGGCTGCTGCGGCTGGCCTCACAGTACCCCATTCTATCAGACCAATTTGCGACCATTTTTTCGAGTGTATGAGGTCGTATCTTGGCAATGGCATCACGAATTGTGGCCTTCAAGTGCTCAATTGTCTCTGATTTGTCGGCTTATAATTTGTCTTATGGCTCTTGGTCCAACTGACATCACCATTTCGGCTAATTTAGCGGCCATTAAGAAAGAAATAAGGACCAATGATGCCTTCACTCTACAAGCCGCAACAAACAGCCACTCGTAATGGCTTCATTGGCTTCTGTAAGACCACATTTGGGTTTTCTGAACCCTAAATAAACCAATTTTGCTTATTAACGTACCCACCAAGATAAAAATGAGCTTCATCCGAAAAGATGATTTTTGCATTAATTTTTTTTTTTGGCAATTTCCAAGCTTAAATCGATATAAAACTATGTACGTATGAGTGATATTCATGTTGCACTACGAAAATATTACTCATACGTACATACCTTTCTTTGTTGAACTAAATGTTATTTCATGTCATACCAGGTGATTTTTTAGGAACTTTCTTTTTGGCGACACTGTGTTTGGCAGCTCAGCTGTTTTCGTGCAACATGTTACTGTCAAACATGTTCAGTTTGGTCTATAATTTAACTATGAATCGACTTACAAATAAACAACAACTGAACAATTATGTTCAGCGACGGAGCTCATTTCTGGTTGAACGTATACGTGAACAAGCAAAATTGCCGTAGGCAGTAACGTTACTGTGAGTGGCTAGCACTACCGTGCTATGATTACAGTTTTTGTTTTGCTCAGAATGGAAGAGTTCGACTTGCTAACATATGGCTTCAGCCACATGCCACACAGCACGCGAAACAATGGCCTAATTGATAGGGCAGCGGTAAACAATTTATTTCACGTTTGGGGCAGGTCAATTGGCAGCCTAGATTGTGCGATTTAACTGCTTCAGACTAATTTTTGTGGGGCTATGTTAAGGCTTATGTCTATGTGGGTTTTTAGACAATTGAATATTTGGCCACCCAACTTTTTGCACTGTTGTTCTTATTGCAATTACTTCTCGAGGGTATTTGGAAATTGCAAATCGTTTCGAAGTTCAGTGTCGTTGAATTGTGGTATGAGACTCCTGGAAGGTTTGCTGCCAACTCATATAGTATAGTATTAAGGTTGCAAACAATATGGATAAACGATATGTTGTTTCACTTAGAATTTTTTGTTTATGTTTGCAGCGCAGAACTACAGTAAAATCATTACAAGGAAGGACACTGAAAGGTTATTTTTCAATGTTTGTTTTCTTATTCTTTTTCTCTCTTCTAAACCTTTTTTTTTGTAGTCTTTCCTAACCTTCTGTTAAAATATTTATTTTTGTTTTTCTTTATATTTTTTGTTTATTTGTTTGAATTTGTCTTGTATCTCCTATCAATTGTTTTGTTTGTTGTTATTGTTTTCTTTATCTATGAGAAAAGATTTTTGTCTTTTTGTATTTTATTGGCTGACATTTTGGCTAAAGAAATTTAAAAATTCGATACCAAATTTAATATAATAAATTAAATAAATGTTTAATGGGCTGTAGTTTATTAAGCTGCATTCAAAGATATTTCAACAAAAAATGTCATATAAAGTATAAGGAACTAAATAATTATCTAAAATGTCACCTCAATTAGGTCAAATTATAAAAAAAATAAGAAAATAAATTAAAGAAATTTGTAAGCAAATTATAATCCATTAAGCACGACTCTTTGTTACTGTTTTTTTTATTGTGATTTAGTGTCGTTTGGTTACATTGTTAGTATCCTTCAATATCAATATCTTTCAATATCCTCTTGGAAACTTAAAATTGGTTGAGATTCAACAAGATTATTCGCACATAAATGGGTAAAGATAGGTGTTTAGCCGTAACACTAGATTTTTTGCCAAATTCTAAGAACATATTCTTGTTGTACTCGACATTAAATACCAGAAAAATAATATCACTTCACAGGTAAATCTACCAACTTAATCAAAAAGCTCCCGGAGATTATTAGAAAATTAAATATTTAAATTTATTCCTCAAAATCTATATTGTCCCCTTCAAAGTAATCCCCATCGACTGCAACACACTTACGACAGCATTTGATCCAATCCTCGAAGCTTTTTTGATATTCGGTTTTCGGTCCATTAGTGCTTCCTCCGATTTTTTCATTATTTCCTCTCGGCTGCTGAAAAGCGTTCCCCGTAATGGCATTTTAACCCGATTGAACAGAAAGAAGTCCCAGGCAGCCAAATTAGGTGAATTCAGTTGCTTTTTTCGTCAAAAAATTTCGAATAATGATGGCAATGTGCGAAGGTGCGTTATCATGGTGAAAAACCCACGAGTTTTCTGCCACAATTCTTGTGTCTTTCGGCCCAAATAATACTCTTTATTTACTGTCTGGCCTTCTGGAGAAATTTCATAATGTACTACACCATTGCAATCCATGAAACTCGTGAGCAATGCCTTCTTTTTTGGTTAGAAACGGCGTGGTTTTTTTCGTCTCGGCTCATTTGGTGAACGCCGTTCATTTGCCTGATGTCTGGATTGCATGTCGTACTCATCAACCCACGTCTCGTCCAGTAATGATCCTTTTGGTGAATGTGGGATCGGATTCAGCCTCGCAAATCATGTCTTTTGCGAACTCAACACGGTCAAAATTGTAAAAACTCATTAAAACACGTAGAGATAGATGTACTCTTGGCTATGTAGCTTTTGCAGATGGCAAACTATGACGCTAAGACATAGCGGGAATATGAACAACAGATGAACCAACTTAAAAAAAAACTCAAATCAGAACAATGAGACCGCTACATGGGGTTTATTCCGGGAACTTTTTGATCAAGGTGGTGTTTCACTCTTTTATCATGAGCTTCAAGATAATAATTATCTTATGCGTTATTTGGCTAAAGGATTTTAATGCTCTTTATAACAAACGAAAGTTAACTTTAAATGAATTAAAATGTAATCTCTAAACTTTTTATTACACTTGATTTTGTTTAAGTACAGGGTCCGCCATCTAACGTTTTTTTTTCAACTAGTGTTTATTTCGTGAAAGGTAATACTTAGCTAATGTCTGATTTGACAGATAATTAGTTTAATCCTCCCGCTGAACGAATACCCTTTTTTCAATAGCGATCGTTATCGGGCCATGTTGAACAAATTTTTGTTCCCAAGAATTGGAGAGGAGGATATTAGCAACATTTGGTTTCAACAGGACGGCGCTACGTGCCACACAGCCGAAGCTACACTCGATGTTTTGCGCCCTGTTTTCAAAAAAAAAAAAAATTATTTGGCGAACCCTTTAGAACGTTTGCCACATAAACTCTTAGAAAATAGTCAGAATTAAAATTTAAAAATAGAAATTTTTCAAGTGCAATTCTCTCGTTACTCTTAAGTTAACATGACATTTTATATGAAACGCCTCTATCCCCTACATCTTCTTATATTACATGAACATTAATGGTAGTGAGGTTGTATTACACTACTAGTGTGTGGTCTTGTGACGCCCTATAAACAACAATGTTAAGCTATGGTCACATTTGTCATAAAAGGAAATGTTTCCATAAAATATTTCTACAAAAAGTGGTTACGAAATTTATGTCAAATAATTGACAAATGTGGCCATAGCTTTAGTCTCAGCACTTTCAAATTTGATTGTAATTCTGATAAATTTTGTTATAATTTCATAAATTGCCATGTAATCAGACAACTATAAATCTTAATGGACCGATATAAAGTTTCAAGCAAATATTATACAAGAGCAAATTCGCAAAACACGTTCTGTAGAGCTTAACTACTCCAAAAAGATGTTGTTAAACAAAATCTTAAACTAAGTGGCTCAATTTAATAATAACCGGAGAACTGAAAATCACCTTGATCAAAAAGGTTCCAGAATAACCCCCATGTGGCGGTACATTCATTGTTGATATTCCCGCTAAATCTTAGCGTCATAGAAAACTCAAATCGGAACGATGGGGCCGCCACACAGGGGTTATTTCGGAAATCTTTTGATCAAGGTAGTATGTATTTTCTATGAAAAAAGAAACATTTTCACTAAACTGAAAAAAAATTTAAGTGTTTTATTTATTACACGGTAATAATTATAAAAATGTAACAGGTCATTATATAAGTCCATAGGATAAGAAAGAAAAAAATCAAAATTTCGAAAAAACTCGATTTTATTACTCAGCATAATTGCTTTCGAGGGCGATACAACGAGTGTAGCGATTTTTCAACTTTTCGATACCAATTTTATAGTACGATTTCTCTTTCTCGTCAAAATAGGCCTCAGTTTCAGCAATTACGTCATTAGTGCACCTCTTGAGATCTTAAAGCAAGCAAATGTTGCTCTGAGCTAAATCTGGAGAATGCGGTGGGTGGGTAGCAAATTCGAAGCCCAATTCATTCAATTTTGCCATCGTTTTCATCGATTTATTACATGATGCATTGTTTCGATAAAACATTGCTTTTTTCTTTTGCAAATGTGGCCACCTCATTGGGATTTCAGCCTTCAATCTACACAAAAGTGCACAGTGATAGTCGCTGTTGATGGTGGTTACTTCTTGAAGATAGTCAGTGAGTATTATTCCGTCCGACTGTTGTGACTTTACTGGCTTTGGTTTTGGTTCTTTTGGATTCTGGTGCGTAATAGTGAAGCCATGCTTTATCCATTGTCATAGATCGACGACAGAGTTCTATTTTATTGCGTTTTAATAGCGCCAAGCACTCCTCTGAAGCATTTATTCGTTGTTGGTTTTGGTCGACTGTGAGCTCACGTAGCATCCACTTTGTACAGAATTTTTGCAGATAAAATAGTAAAAACACATCCAACTGATATCTTTACACTGTCATCTATCTCGTGCACCTTCAATTTGCGATCGATTATAACCAATTTGTGAATTTTTGGGACTTTTTCTGGAATTAGAGCCTCATTTTAGCGTCCACTGCGCTTTTCATCTTTTGTGCTGGTACGACCACGTTCAAATTCAGCCAACCATTTTTTTACCATTTGTCTCGATGGAGTAGAGTTCGAATAATGTTTATCCGATTGTTTATTGTTTGGTATCCATTGTATTTTTTTTTTTGTTTTCATCAAAAAGCAATGGTTTATCAAAACTCGAAATTCACTTTTTTCAACACTTTTTTTTTCAATAACAAAAGTTGCTTCAGGAGACTGTGACGGCGTTTCCATAACATGGGGGCAGTGATACAATAACCACATTTATGTACTCTGTGCTTCGGGTCATTATATTGGTAAGATTTGAAATTGTTCGAAATGTAAAACATTTGTACACTGATTACCAAATTTTCTTTTAAAATGGTTACATACTTATCCTGGTGAACTATTCCATTAATAAAAATCAGCTGACCAGGGCCCGCTGCAGACATACAATCCGAAGCCAATTGCACTTACCGCACTGTTTTTTATTGTAAGATGAAGATTACACGATCTTAAATCTTTGTCCAAATATATGACTGCCCGTCGCAGCTAGAAACATTAAATTTGTTTTCTTCCGTAAATAACACGGTGCTTCAGTTCGAAAAATCATGGTTTTTAAGTTCAATGACAAATTTGAGCCTCTGTAGATGATTACCATTGTTAACGAACGGTTTTTTGCGTGCATGGATATTGTGTCTGCGCAAAAAATTTCGAACGGTTTCGTGACTGACGCTTATTTGTAAACTTTCAGACACAAGTTTTGTCAATGTTGGTGCACATATTTTTTCTTTCAGTTCATCGTTCGTTTAATCGAATAAACTTTTTTGATTGTCCAGATTTAGGCTTATTTTCAACTGATTTGATTAAATTTAATGGCTTAATAATGTCTTGAAGCGTGGAATGACTTCTATCAACAGCAACACCAATTTCTCGCAATATCAGTTCCATAACTTCTTTAAATGTTTGATCACGTTTGCTACTCATATCAGACTTATTTTATTTTCTTTTTTTGAATTAAAATGTTTTTGCTAAAACTTTAAAGTTCAGCTCTTCACGCTATCGCTTAATTGCTGCCAGTCAGAATTTAATGAATTCTCGCATTAAATGGCTTTAAAAAGCGGTAATTGTCACATTTCCGATTATTATATTAATTCCCATAACATTCCATGAAGGAACATGTGGACTTCTCTCAGTCAATGAATGAGCTGCACGCGATTCTATTTTTAGAATCTTTGAAAGAGACCTACAGTTTAAGGCCGGCTTCGATCGGCAAATGCATTAGAGAAGTTTTCAATAGTAAATAATACTCACAACCAATTATTAGCTAATGGTATGAGCTGATACCGCTGTTGGAAAATTTTTTCTTTTTTCAGATGGTCTGGCCTGGTATTAAGCCGAGGACCTTTTGATTGGTAGGCGGGAGTCTTACCTACCATACCACAATGGTACGCCACATTTCCGATTATTAATTTTTATTTTTTTTTTATTTACCAAAAATGTTGTACATTTAGTACGCAATGTAGTATAAGGTTTCCTAAATAAAATGGTGTCGTTTTTAATTTTTGAGTGAAAGCGATTTGCATTTTAAAAAAGAATATATTAGAAATGCATTGGTGTCCGGTTATTAATTTGAGCCACTGTATATTATTTTTATATCTTAGCAACATTGCTATAAGAACTGTTGCCGTTGAAGGCCGGTTAGTAATAGTTTGTGAAAATGCTGCGGTTAAGTCTGAAAAGAGGTTCCGTAGTATAATGATTAAAGTGCTTTCATACATACTCTATGTATACTAGCCCAAGTTCCATATCATAGTTTCGATTTGTCAATAATTAAGAGCTTTGATCCACTCAAAATTATACATCCAAGAAGCCCTCTGACCCCCAGTAGTGGGAAAAATGACAATATAAACTACAAAAACATTATAGGAATGTCAGGCTAAGAAAAGAGAAAAAAGTAAATAAGATTTCTTACCAATACACCAAAAAATATACAGATGGCGTTCTTTCTAGGCAACGACAGATGTCATCATTCATCCAAAAACTGCTACAGTAGACTCAATCACGTGCTTAGCTGGACGATAAATTACAAGATAAAGAAACTGAAACAGGCAAAGATTATTTGTGGTCCTAGAAACAGTAATGAAAAAATCTAAAAACACTAAAATTGGCGCAAATAGAAGGAAGAGGAGTGTTCAGCAATTTTTAATTTAAATTTCTATCGTTGTTAAGGAAGCATTTTTGCGAAATAATTTTTCCATAAACGAACAATTTTCTCTATGATATCTTGCGTGTTTCAATATACGTTTTAATTATTTTTCGAAAAATAGCAGTACTAAGCCAAAAACATTTTTTACTTGTTTTTAAAAGTTCCTTTATTTCATAAGATAAATTTCTGTTACATGAACGACATAATGATGGAACATATGCCAGATTGCACCTATGCTGTAATGAAATGGCGGGCATTGACTGCCAGGACTATACAAAAGACATTATTGTGATAGCAAGAGGTAAATTCCAGGATACCTTGTGCGAAATTATACAGAAGTGACTTAGAATAGTAAGTAAAACCATTCACTAGGAAAATGAAACTTCCTCATAGTTAAGGAAATACCACCAAGAAAGTTGGTTAAATAATTAGGAATAATACGAGATAGTAAGCTGACGGTAGGTAGGAGGCTGGCAGGGAAATCTTGGACTTGTAATCCAAGACACCCGTTTACAAACCAGTAAATCCTTGGTTCAATATCAGGCCAGATCATCTGCAGAACGTCCTCGTGGCACTTCATTCAATGTTATAAGAATTAATATACATATACATATACCATGATTGGCAGACCGATTGTGATATGTATGGCCGTTGCGTGGTTGGTAAGGAGAAGTTTTGAAAAGCCAAGGCAGAGCTTAATAAGGTAAAAGAGTGAGATTGCATAAGTGTAACTGGGGCAGTGAAAACTTGACTTACAGCTGCACTCGAAGTTTTACTAGACCTTAGTTCGCTGTATTTGGAAGTAAAAAATAGGGCCGTAGAGACCATGACGAGGATAATGGGAGCTGAGTCGGGCACGAGATTATGTGGGAGTCATGTTAACCCGGTTGGCCGAGTGGTCTCTTACTTCATACCAGGATGAAGCTCACCGATTTTGGCAAATGCAAAAACTGGGTAATAGGAATGGGTGGTCCCTTTATAGAAGAGCCATTTAGTGGTCCACGGATGAGTCAAAGACAGGAAGTGTTACAAGTGCGGGAGTATTTGGAACGTATAGAAAAACGGCCCAGCATATTTCAGTCGGAAGTTTATGCAATTGAGAGATGTGTTCAATTAACCTTGGAGAGGAAACATATAGGACAGGACATAGCCATACTATCTGATATTCAGGCCGCCATTCAAGCATTTAGCTTGTATGAGATTGACTTAAAGCTAGTTCGGGATTGTCTGGGTAAATTGAATCAGCTGCGCAGGGACAATAAGGTCAGCTTATACTGAGTCCCTGGACATATAAGATTGATAAGGCTGATGAACTGGCTAAAAAGAGAGCTTCAACTCCACTGGTGGACTGGAAATGGGGGCGTGGAAGGTCATACTCAACAAAAACGAGGATAATAAAAGGCGCGCACTTTTCTCTGGCCGTACGGGTCTCAGACAATCTAAACTTTTATTGGGTAACTATAACAGGAGGAGATTTGAGTACTGCATAGGAATGTTTAGACGCAACATGAGGATACTGACGAGGCTTTTGACTCGTTATTGCAGACTAAACGGATATCTAAGGAAAACAGGAATAGCCTCAAGCCCTATGTGCAGATTCAGTGATGAGGAGATCGAATCACCAGAGCATATACTGGGTACATGTGCGGCATTGATGTACTCTAGATGGAAGCATTTAGCTGCCTATTAGATACTAGGTAGGGAATAAGCGCAGTTGGTAACAACCGACATCCTGTCATATCGATGAGATTGGGGGAGACATTACCGGGAAACCCAACTAGATCGAGAGGTCGCAGTATTTTATACCTCAATGATAATAATAATGCTCTAATGAACCAATATAGTTCCATACCGTCATGAATGACGGTCATCCTTCATATTTTTCCTATACGGTCGAGAGGTTTCTTCAAAACAGATTTAAAAAGTATCGGCTTATACTGCTACTTTCGATACTTCAAAATTGTAATCGTTCTAGCATCACAGTTAATGTTTCTGTCTAAACCACCAAGACCTTGCGTCTTTTTAATACTTCCATAAACCACTTAATCGACACTCACTCGTAGATGTGTCAGCCGCATTACCGTGTTTCGCTTCGATATCTAAAAGGCTCCGCATACTATGAATTAAATAAAAACGAATAAAAGATAGGATTTAGAGTAGAAGGGCATATTTATCACGTGATCCAGACCACAAAAGATTTGTTTATACTGCGAAATGGATAGAGACCCAGCATGCTACACGTCGTGACACTGGATTACACTCAATATATACCATATTTAACGTGTAGCGGGACCCGAAGAATAGTTGAATTAGAAGAGGAGATAGATCAAGGCTTTACTATATCCCCCATTCAATCGTATAGTGTGGTGTTTGAAAAGGCGCGTTATAAGTCGAGGGAAGTAACTATCCAGACAAAAAACATTAAGTTTCAATATAAGTGCTTCATGTAAACACTAACAAACGGCTTGGGGATATCCAGAGCCACAACTTTGCTTTCCTCAATCCGATAAGTAAACTAATTCTACTTCTCGGATAGCAATCCTATCCGGTCGCCAGAAGAGTAACGGACAATATATTGATGATTTCACAGCTAAACTTTTCACAAGGTGCTAAACAATCTTCCCTAACTTCTGCGATGGTTCAATATACTGCTATTGGGCAAAAATTTCAAGGATAAGGAGTGTTTGCTAACCTAACAACCTTCTAGCATAATGGAAGACGAATTCCTTTGACACGGATTTGATATAACACGCAAAGCACACTTGCTGATACTCCTCCGAATTTTTTTAAGTCAGTGGTTTAACGTGAGTACCTGCCCTAGGACGTTACCTCACGGTGCCAAAGCACGAGTGAATACAATGCGTCCACCAACGCCCCCACCTATGATTAAAATCACCAGTGAGTACCAATTTAAAGCCATGTTATTTGGACATGACCTCACACCTTGGTAAGGTGCCGGAGACTATCTAAACTCCTACCGATCTATGGGTCACGGCACCCGGTTAAAAATGTAACTCCACACCGAGCCAGCATAGCTCTCCCCGCGATTTGGGTCTAAACCACAGCCACCACGTAGCTCCCACAAGGGGGCCTCACCATAGTCGGGCAGGAACCGAAGTTCCTGGGGCTCCCGACACCCGTGGCACCAGAATTAAGCCTCCGGTCAGGCCTCGTAGCATAAATGCTACTACCAGTTTAAGTTCCAAACAACTTCGGACTGGTGACCAAGATGGTATTAACAACAAACAAGAAACACTCAAACAACACAACAATAAACGGAGCCACCCTCACGGGAGAACTCAAAGTGACATCGTGCGCCACGGACACAATACACAACAACAGGAACACAACCAGTCAAACGCTGACCAGTACAAACACACAACACCCAAAACTGCAGCCACAAATCAAGCCGCAAACAGCAGGTCGGGAAACAGCAAACAGCAGACAATCACAGCAAGCAGCATAACACATCAAAACCGTCAGCACCCCAGCGGGACGCCAAGCTAGAAAAAAGGCTAGCCAGGAGACCGCTAAGATGGTGATGCAGGTTCAACCTCCGCTAAAAGTGCCGTCCTTCTACGCCTAAACACCTCAAGGGCAAAAACGCCCAACCTACCATAAGTACGATCGTCCAACAATACCCTACTGAAATCCCACACCCCCGCAGTATGAGTAATACCCATACTATCTAAATCCCTAACGTCATCATAGTCCGGGCACGAAGTCAGTACATGCCTCCAGTCCTCAATTCCCCTCCCACACCGACAGTCAGCTGATTCAGTCTGGCCAATTCGATGCAAAAATGCATTGAAAGAGCCATGTCCCGTCAGTATGAACCCCAGACTCAAGCCAAAGCCAAAGTCAGGGTGTTCCCGTACGAACGTAACGTCCGGAATAAATCCATAAGTCACCCTTCCCTTGTCGCTGTTCGTCCATCTCGTCTGCCACCTATCTACGAGGCACCCCTGCAAAAGGGCCTTATACCTATCTCTCCCAATCTCGAGCTCCGAAACAGAAAGCCAGTCGTCCGTCCCAAGTGGCAGTCCCCTCTTGACCCTGAAAGCAATGCTACGACGCACCACTTCCAAGTCAAGCGGAGGTACACCAACAAGGACCTGCAAAGCATCGGTAGAGACGGTCCGACACACCGGAACACATGCCAAGAGTGCAATTCTCTGACACGTGAGAATCTTACTCTGTCCAACAACAGACATGACCGTCTTATACCACACCGACGCGCCGTACGCCGCACAAGCGACGAAAAGCCCATCGTATATGATACGGACGGCACGCCTGCTGAGTCCCCAATCACTCCTCAGTATGCGCCTAACCTTTCCAACGATAGCTGCCAGCTTATGCCTGACATGTGTGAGATGAGCCTGGAAGCTCATACGCTCCCCAACAACTATTCCGAGGTACCTGACCTGAGTCACATAGCGAATGCTGTTGTCACCAATTCTAATGAGCGGAGGTCGCCCGGTTGACAATATGCCCTTAAGCAACATCATCACCGTCTTATCCACTGCGACGTCCACACCAACCCCTACACCCCACTCACAAGCAATGCGAATGGCCTGGGCACCCCTTCTCTCCAGCTCGGCACGAGACCGGCCTTCGATCAGGATGAGCAAGTCATCCGCATACGCACACAGTTTGAATGTCAGCCCGAGCTGCCTCAACAGAGTATCCATCATGAGATTCCAAATGAATGGACCACAGATGGACCCCTGCGGACAACCCCGAACAACCTCCATCCAAACTGTTTCAAAGGATCCAACAACACACGCTTTTCTACCCTCGAAATAGCTGCTCCAAATGCCCATCTCACGACAGCCAACCTCCGATAGCCTTCGTAAGACCTTGTCCCACGAAAGATAATCGAAAGCTCCCTTAAAATCGATGAAAAGCCCAAGCACATACTTCGCAGATGATTGTTCGACAGAGCTCTTTACATGCATCCAAGCGTCTTCGACGCATTTGCCTTCCCTAAAACCAAACTGGTAGCATGAAGGGCCCTCACTGTAGCATTCCTTGAGTCTGTACACCATAACTCTTTCCAGCACTTTTCCAAATACTGGCAAGAGGCTGATGCCCCGATAAGAGCGAGGATTACTCCTCACTCTATCAGGCGACTTAAGGAGTACCACAACACGAGCACATTTCCATGCCTTCGGGAAGTAGCCCTCATTGATGCACCTACCGTACACCGCCTCCAGGTATTCAGGGATGGCCTTCCAGATGTTCTTACACATCTCTCCGGTCAACCCATCCAAACCTGGGGACTTCCTGCTTCTCACCCGACAAAAACAGTCATCTAATTCCGAACTCACCAAGTTTGGAGGGTCAGCAACCTCCACCGGTGGGGGAGGATAGTTGCCTGGCTCCGCCCTTGGAAAGAAGACCCCCAACAATGCGTCCGTGCAGTCCCTCCATGAAGACAACACGGTGTCGCCAACATGGAGGCATCCTATGTCCACCTGACTCTTTCTACCCCTGCAGATACGGTAAACCCTACCCCAGGGGTCATCCCTATTGTCCTGTACAAATCTCCTCCACTCGTCCTCCTTAACTGTTACAATCATGTCCTTGTATGTCTTAAGGCTGCCAAGATATTCGGTCCTACGCTGAGCTAGATCTTCAGCATTGGTACGCCTACCCCTCTGGAAACGTCTCCGGAGGTGTCGAACGCGCCGCCGCATCGTCTCCAACTCAGGGGTCCACCATTTGACCCTCTTGGGCTTCGCATAACTAGCTCGGCCCAACAGTGCATCATTCACCGCAGATGCCGTCCGGACAATCTTGTCAACCTGGTCGTCAATCGTCAGTAGCCTAAAGTCTTCAATTGGCACCGATGACAATGCCTCCCTAAAACAGTACCGATAATGGTCCCAATCAACGTCACGCGTTCGCCATCGTAAAACGCCACCAGTCTCCCTAGTCCGTTGTGGACAAGTAACCCTAATCTCGATGAGATTATGGTCACTTATCCCCCAATCGTCACAAACTCTCCAACTAAAGTCCAGAGCAGTAATTGCCGCCCCATTCGCAGCTGTCACGTCAATGTCACTGACGCCCATTGGCCCATCGAAAGTATATAGCTCACTCGGCTCATTCAACACGCTCAAATCTCTCGAGAGCAACCATTCACTAAGCACTCCTCCTCGTATAAGGTTCGGATGTCCAGACCCAAGTCTGGACATCTTACTGAACCACATACGAGAGGAGGCGTTCGCATCTAGGCCGAGGATAACAGGAATACTACTCGCCGCGAGTAGTACCGTATCCATATACCCTAGATAGGGTTCCATTGAAACGCCAGGCCTACAGTAGATGCTAGCCAGAAACATCTCCCCAAACCACCCTTTAACCCTAACACACACCCCAAGCTGGCTATCAACTGATTTCGTACAGTCCACGTCGCTGTCCCTAACTATAATCGCGGCCTTTCCCGCACCGTCAGTAAATACGCGAAACCCCCCCGGAATCCCCCTAACATCACCATTCGCAAAGTACGGCTCCTGGATCAGAGCAAAGCTAGCGTCCAGCTGACACATAGCTTGCCCCAGCTCGCACGTCACCGCCTTCGAGCGCTGACAATTCAGCTGCAAAAGGCGCAACTCCATTAGTGTCTGGCGTTCGCCCTGGCAACCATAGCCGAGTACGTTGGGCACGCAAACGACAACATACTGTGGTCCGCTGGCAGGCCCCTCATCTCACAGTTGCGGCACCTCACCGGGTTCACACAACGTGAGGCCAGATGCCCCATCGTCCCGCACGTCCTGCACACATCCTGCCCCATCCTGCACTCACGCTGCAGGTGATCAAAGCCGAGGCAGCGGTAGCAGTGCGGGATCGCATCCTGTTGCCGCAACCTGAAGCTGAACCACTTCACGTAGACCCTACCGACATCCAGGAGCGCGTTTGCAACACGCTCACCGCACTCCAACACAACGTTGACCTGTCCGGCAGGGTCAGACCTCCAGGGACTGGTAACCAGACGAACGCTCTTCTTGAAGACCTCATAACTCATACGCTCCTTAAGGTTCATCTCGAACAGTTCGGACATAAATTCGTCAGGAGTGATCGCCGCATGCACTCCGGCAACCACCACCCTTGGACCAAGCTTGTCGCTGACAGTCACCTCCAGGCCGACCTCCTCAAACTTTTTGTTCGAGGCAATCCTCGACCTCTCCGCCATCGAAGGTGTGCGAATGACCGCACCGCTGGTTCTCTTCAGCGGCCGCATCTCATGCACTCTGACTCCAAGGGTAGGTCCGACCTGCTCGACGACCTTACTCACTACCTCCTTAGAAGTTGCGCCCTTCTTCTTGTCGCGAACTACCACCGACCAGGTTTCCACAGGCTTGGGTGTAGGCCTGGGAACCACGGCACCCTGTGCCCTAACCACCGCAGCAACCGTTGGGGCCTGAGCAACAGGCCTAGCAGCGGGAGCTGGCACTGTGGTCACAGACTGAACCGGCCTGGGAGACTGGAGGATGTCCAGCCTACCCCTCAACCGCTCGTTGTCCACCAGCAGTTTCATCACCAGCTCCTCATACCCACTAGCCTGACTCATGAGTCTGCCCATCGTCTCCGCACTAAGGTTCTCACCGAACAGCACCTCACGGAAACTGTCGGTGACAACCTTAACGTCGGCCACCGTAACACCCCCATCACACATGGAAAAGGCAGCAGCCGAAGCCACAGCCCTTTTACGCTGCCTACTTTCCCTGCCAACAGATGGCAACGGGGGAAACGCCGCAGCAAAACCACCACCAACCGCAGAGCTATCAGAGATAGCAGCAGCAGCACCAGCATCTGACGTGGTACATGCGCCAGAAACAGCAGCACCACCAGCAACACCACCAACTGCACCACCAGCAACACCACCAACAACACCACCACCAGCACCACCACCAGCACCACCACGAGCAGCAGTACCAATAGCAGAACCACGACCAGCACCACTCTTAACACCATCAACAGCAGCAGCAGCAGCAGCAGCATCAGCAACAGGAGCAGACTTAAAGCGCTTGGTGGTCGCCTTACCACCACTCGCCTTTACATCAGCTTCCGACCCCGAACTGCTCAGCTCGCTCTCCGTATGACGGAGACGAGACTTCGCAGGTGGAGGGGGCCCCATCACCTCATCAGTGACTGCCCCAGACGCAGCGTCAGAGGCATCACCCTTCGCCGTCTTGCGAGGTTTCCCCGCAGGAGGCATAATATAAAATTCAAATTTAAAGAATCCAACGACTCACCAGATTCAATAATAAACACAGCCAACAGGAAGTCAAAAATCGTAGCCAAGTCCGTCACCAATTCCAATTAAACACGCCCGAAACCGAAATGCAACTCGAAAATCAAAGTCCAATAAACACGCCGAACCGTCAACAAAAAACACTCTGGTAGCACCAAAACCCACCGCACGAGTATGGTAACTCCACTCCGTTAGTCCTATCTAACCTCACTTCTTCAAATTGTTACTGACCTTGAAGTCAAAAACTGAGACACCACAGAATTACCCCTGGGAGTCTCAACTTTAAAACAACAATTCTTCACAATTGTAACACTCACACTTGTAAACACTTTGCTTTCATACACGAATCGTTTGTAACAAACTAAAATTCTCCGCTTTGATAAAAACACGTCTTTACACTCCGACAGCCAAACTAGAAGTGACTCCTCCGAATATAGGCAGAATCTTAGCTTTTACATTCGTGTTAGTGAACGACTGCTCTTTCTTTATAAAAACCAATGACTACAAGCTCTTACTTCGCCGAGGAAGAAAAGAAAGAGCTGTGGTATGAATGCACAGCTCATAGACTTAGTAGTTCTCTTGAGTGAGGTACGATAAAAAGCACTTCTTAACTAAGTTCTTTGAAACCCTTTATTAAATACGGGTAACAAGCCATATCAACTATTATTGCCAACCATTTTTTATCATTTTTTTCATTTTTATTTCATTTACAATCTCAAGAGCAATGTACTCCTGTTTCAATATAAGCCTTTAAGATGTAGAACAGAACTAGATGTCTGCAATTCTTTTCTTTTTTTGAGAATTCAGTTTTCTTATTGGAAAATTCAATTTCATTGGCTGTCAGCAGCAGCAGAAATAGTCCTCAAGTAGAGGAGGCAACTGTGTACATTGAAGTGAAGAACTCTTTTAAAAAAATCAAGAGCTTTTAACACTTAAGTTTTCTTTTGCTTTTCACTAGATCGCGTGTTCACTAAGTGGGTATAAATTCGTTTCTTTTTTATTTCTCTTTTAAATAAACCTGTGATGAGTTGAAGCAGCAGTAACAAGGCTAATGTCGTAAATGCTTAAGAAAAATATTTAAAATATTAACTCGTGTTTACTGGTGCTGTTGCCAATAGCACACAACTTCTAATGCATGTCGCTTGTATCATATATGTTTATATAGTGAAATCATTAAAGGAGAGAACGCTTTGCTACTCGACATAACCTTAACTATCTTGATACGGATACGCTAGTACCCTAACGGTTTTTAAAATTAAATTTTTCTTTAACAAGAAAAATCAGATTTGATTTAAGTTTTTTTTTTTTGTCGTCCTTAGTTCTTTTGATGGGTGGATTTTTATTTTGTATGGATGTGAAAGCCAAGAACTAAATAAAGAGACCGCCAAATAATTTTTATTTTTTTTTTGTAAAATCCTATAAAAAAAAACTACTGAATATTTTCCCAAATTTCTTTTTTATTTGAAAGTACAATCCTTCCGGTTAATAATGGAAAATAATTTCATTCAAATGGCTGCCTCGACTGGCTATGCAGTAGCCTACACGATCGGTCTAATTTTTAAGCACATTATTGATGGTGTGCAGCATTACATTATTACACCAATGGCTTCACGACTATTGTCCTTTAAATCGTCAATTATCTCTGGCTTGTTGGCGTAACAATTATCTTTGACGGCACCCTACAAATAATAGTCCTAAGGTGTCAAATCGCAGCTCCGAAGTGCCAAACGACATCAGCTCTGCGGCTGATAATGAGACCTTCAAAAACAGGGCGCAAAACATCGAGTGTAGCTTCGGCTGTGTGGCACGTAGCGCCACTTCTTTTGAAACCAAATGCTGCTAATATCCCCCTCTTCAATTTTTGTGAACAAAAATTCGTACAACATGGCTCGATAACGATCGCCATTGCCTGTAACGGCCACTCCTTGCTCATTTTCGAAGAAAAATGGCCCAATTATGCCTCTGGACCAAAATCAGCACCAAACAGTGACATGCTTGGGTGTATCGGCTTTTCAATGTATGCGTGCGGGTTTTCTGTGCCCTAAATGCAACAATTTTGCTTGTTTACATACCCGCCAAGATCTAAATGAGCTTCATCTGAAAAGATGATTTTTTTTTTTTTTTTGACAAAATCGGCATCTTCTGTAAGTCGATCGCAGGCCCAGATTCCCAGCGTTGTTCAAGCGTATACACAACCATATTCGTTCAGCGGAAGGATAAAACTAATTATCTGTCAAGTCAGACAAGAGCTAAGTGTTACCATTTACGAAATAAGCACTAGTTGAAAAAAACGTTAGATGGCGCACCCTTTATTAAACAGAAGACTCTGGTTTCAGTTTAAAAATGTAAATTAAAATCCAGTAGTCATACATATTGAAACATCCGACAGGCATAAAGAAACACCTTTTATAAGTTTTCTATTAAATGGCTTCATTATTAACATAAAAACTTTAGCCCTACACAAGTAGGTAGTGATCTCTGAAAAAGTTTAAAATATTTTTGTTTATTTTCCTTTTTGCAATTGTCTGTAAAAGCCTTAATGAAATTTTTTGTTTCTTTTTAATTTTTTTTTTTTTTTTGTGCAGTTGCTCTTAATTTGTTTTTATTAAATTTTTACATCCTGGTGATGTTGAGGTTTCCTTGGGTGTTGGTTGGTAACTTATTTGTTTGGATACGTTTCATGTTGATGATGTTCGTTTATTTTTGGTGGGAATCAATAGCAGTGCAAGCTCGTACAAGGGAATATGTTTTATTTACAATTAAATTTTAAAAAGTTAAACTCTTTAAAATCTTTTTTTTTAATACAATAAATGTGTAAATATTTTATTAAAATACTAGCTAACATCCAACGTGCTTTGCTACCCCCATCTTAACAATTATCTTAAGTGCCATCGTAGTTGAATTTTATACTCTTGTTTCCCATTTTGTTCCCTTCCTGCCAAAATATAATCATTTGAGATATGGGCTACAGCTTAGAGAAAGACACTGTAGATTCTGAATTATAGCTGCGTAAAGTCTTCAAACAAACACACATTCCTTTTTATATTTATAGGTATATGTATGTACAGTGGTGGAAGATATAATTGGGACACATCAAAATGTTCTTAAATTAAAATTTTATTGGTTTTTTATTTATCATTACAAAAGTCAAATAATGAATGCATTGTAATTGAAAGAAGTTCGTACATACGATTTTTAAACTGACTTAAATAAATTAATCTTCGTTTCTTCAGACCATATCACGTTGTTCTAGTTCCGCTTTTTTCTTATGTATATAGAGAGCGAAATTTTGTTTGTTACTGTTCTCTACATATGAAAAATTCCACATTTAGTTTGAGTGGAAGGTGCTACGTCCAACTATCCAATCTGGCCCAGTTACCGAATTGTTCACGACATTTTTGCATCCCTATTTAGGAACTTCTCTTATTGCTGTTCTCAAAACATACAAAAATTCATATTTCTTTGTATGGGAGGTACCACGCCATCTCGTCCAATTCTGGCCACTTTTTTTTACTGATGATTTGTTTTGCCTGTTAAGACATTCAGGCCAAATAGTGAAACTTTAGCTATAATCGTTCCCAAAATATATTGAAATCAATATTTAGTTTTGATGGGAGGTACCACTCCCACTTGTGCAATTCCTTCTAGTTTTTGTCTAATGATTTCTATTTTTAGTTTAGTCAGACCAAATTCTGAAACTTTAGCTGGAACCGTTCTCACGATATCTGAAAATCAATAGTTAGTTTGTATGGGAAGTACCACACCCAGTTTGTGACTGCTAATTTGTATCGACCATAAATCCATATCTTACCATTTTGAGAATATAGGAAACTATATATTTACTTTGTATGGGCGTGGCACTGCCTAGTTGGAATTTTTGAAATTTCAGTAAAAATTTCAATAAAATCGATTCAGACGTTTAGCGGTCTATAGACTTCAAACACACACATATATACATACGTACACATTGATTTATATATAAAGGGTGGACAATTTAAAATTTTAAATATGAACCAGCGGTTATTGAATCAATTTACGCTTGAGCAACGTTGGAATTTATTGAAAATTAATCATCATTTAAAATTATCTTTTCGGATGAAGCTCATTATCAACTCGGCGGGTACGTTAATAATCAAAATTGTCGTATTTGGGACTCAAACGTGGTCTTACAGAAGCCAATGCAGCCCATTACGAGTGATTGTTTGGTGCGGCTTGTGAAGCGATAACCCATTTTTTGTACCCGCTTCTCATGGTATTAAAGTGAACGATGTTTAGTTTCAACAGCATTTCGCAAATTGCCACAATCGATTTTTGTATCAAACATTTGATGGTTTTTATTTAGCTGAAAAGGTGATGTCAGTTGGACGCCAAGAAGCTGCGATTTGACACAGTTTGACTATTTTCTGTGGGGCGCCGTTAGAGACAAGTTTTATGCCGACAAATCAGAGATAATTGAGCATTTGAAAGTCAACATTCGTGATGTCATTGCCGAGATACGACACCATACACCCGAAAAAGTTTTTGAAAATTGATCCCATCAAATGGGGTACTGTGAGGCCAGCCACGGCAGCCATATGAATGAAATAATATTCCGTTTATAACCGGAACAATTCTACTTCACAACCAAAAAAATAAATAAATTTAGCAAAATTTCAAACCGTTTTTGTTTTACTGCATTTTTAAATTTAAACTTCTAAATTGTCCACCCTATAAAAAAAAAAAATAATAACAAAAGCAAATTATAGCCTCTTAAGCTCAACTAAGCAATTTTCTTCATATTGAATTACTTTAAAATTTTCTATTGATCTTTGGACTTCCAAATATTCTTCTGTTTAGAAGGCGCTTATTGTTTTTAAAGACATTCAAAAGATCGGCCCATATTATTACAATCATTTGAATAAATTGAAAAATTGTATTAAAAAGCAAAACGCAATTACAAGTAGTTTTAGTGAAACAAGATTTTTGTTTTTTTATTTATTTGTAATCAAAACCGTGTTATGAAATACACCCTTTACATGTTTACATTTTTATGAGCGTTAAAGGGCGTTTTGTATGTAATTTTTGTTTTCAATTTTTTTACATTGAACACACACTTGTTAACAATAATTTATTTGCAAGTTTTAAAAGTAGCCACTTAAACTACAACAATTAAATTAAAATTTTCATAAATATTAAACAAGTAAGAAAATTATTCTCGGACAAATGTGATTTAATAACACCCTACAATAAAAAAGTTAAAAATTAAGTTTTACTTTAATGCTATAGAATGTATTGGGTTATCCAGGTTGTCTGCCGCCACCCTGGCAAACAGTAGTCTTGACAGTTCATATTTGGCAGTCATGAAGTAGAAACGTGGCAAATTTATTATGGAGAAATATTCAGTAAATCAACGTGTTTTAATCGTTAAAACATTTTATGAAAATCAATCATCAATTACTGTGACGATTTGAGAGTTACGTGAAACAACGTGCCAGCCAGACGCACTATTTATCGTGTAGTGAATGATTTCGAAGAAAGAGGGACTTTAGCTGATAGGCTTAAGCATGGACCACAACGTTTTGCAAGATCGGCTGAAAACATTACTTCTGTTCAAGAAAGTGTACAAAACAATCCATCAACCTCAATTCCATGATGTGGTTAGGAGCTTGGTCTTCAAAGAATAACTTTGGTCACAATTTTGCACAAAGATTTGCACTTGTTTCCATTTAAGATTCAGTTGACACAAGAGCTTCTTCCAGAAGACCATGTATGCCGCTGTACGTATGCCAATGGCATGTTACAGCTCCTCCGTGAAATTGGGGATTTCAGTAAAAAATCAAAATGAGTGACGAGGCACAATTTCATTTGAATGGTTATGCGAATAAACAGAATAGTTGGTTCTGGGCAATGGAAAACCCTCAAATTATTCATCAGCCACCTTTGCATCCATTAAGAGTTACAGTCTGGTGTGCAATTTCGTCAGGAAGAAGCATTGGACCCTACTTCTTTGAAACTGAAAACGGCGTAACTGTAACTGTCAATGGGGTCATGACAGTTCATATTTGGCAGTTGTGATGTAGAGACGTGACAAATTTATTATAGAAAAATATTCAGTAAACCAACGTGTTTTAATTATTAAAATATTTTATCAAAATCAATCATCGATTTTCATGAAAAAATCATAATGAGTGACGAGGTCCATTTTCATTTGAATGGTTATGCGAATAAACAGAATAGTTGGTTTTGGGCAATAGAAAACCCTCAAAGTATTCATCAGTCACCTTTGCATCCATTAAGAGTGATATTCTGGTGTGCAATTTGGTCAGGAGGAATCGTTGGACCTTACTTCTTTGAAACTGAAAACGGCGTAACGGTAACTGTAAATGGAGAGCGATATCGTGTTATGATTGAATACTATTTAAAGCCACAACTGCATGCTTTGGGCTTGACTAACATGTGGCTTCAACAAGACGGTGCCACATCGCATACAGCCAGGATTATAATGGAATTGCTTATTATTTATTACTATTTCAAGGAATGGTGATGTTGCTTGGCCTTCACGGTTTGGTTTGAATGCTCCGAACTTCTTTTTGTGGGGATATCTGAAAAGCAAGGCTTCTGCAAACAAACCGGAAACGCTGGAGCAACTCAAACAAAATATTCGTGATGAAATTAATGAAATACCGCGTGAAATGTGTGAGAATGTAATGAAAAATATGCTCAAAAGGACTCGCATTTGTGAGGCTAACAGAGGGGGCCATTTATCTGAAATTGTATTCCATACATAATTGCCAATCTGGCGCGGCTGTCAACTGTTAGATAACTCTCAACTGAAGTGCCATTTATTTAGTGAAACATTTACCATTTACGAATATGGATTGTCTTACAACCAACTAACGGTAAAAAAATAGTTAGTAGCTACTATTGGGAAAGGAAATATATTTTTAATTTCGGGTGGCGTGGTGCAGTTAGAGCCACGCATAATAATACAAACGATCCAGGTTCGAACTCTAGCAGAGGACATGACGACCAAAAATTAAAATGTGGTTTCGAATGTTTAGTAAAGAGGCTTCAACTTCCCACCAGACAACTTCATCTAAAAAATAAAAAATAAAAATAAAATAATAATAATAAAAAAAGAAGAAGCCTTACTGACCTTCCCGCATACCACCTATATTTTGCCAATAACTCTTCGAATATTGATTTCCAGGTGCTTAATTCGGGCTTATCTCGGGCTTATCGATGTAGACAACTGACTCTACGTAACCCCAAAGAATATAATGTAATTGGGTTAAGTCCAGGGTTGGCAACCCACTGGGTAAATCTATTAAACCCTCCCGAGTTATATTGAGTATTATATTTAAAAAAACCCGTGCGATTTTTTTATTTAAAAGTTTTCATAGTTAATTTATAACAAAATAATACAATACTTCAGAAAAACTTCTTATCTTTAGAGGCGATCGAACTTTGAAGCCAATTTTATATTTCTTGAATAGAAGTGATTCGATGAAATACTAAAAAATATTGTATCCGAGAAACTGTCAATAGTCAGAAAGAATATTTGAAGAATACGGCGGGTGCTGCATTTGAGCGATTCCGACAACCGTTTGGCAACTTTTGCGACATGAGGCCAAGCATTGTCATGCAAAATAATAACTGTAACCGGCCAAGAGAGTAAAGTTGCATTGTAAACTAAAGTATAACATATTGCCGAATTGAATGAAATTAGGATAAACCCCAATAATACCAAACAAAAATAAAAATAAAAATACCAATAAAAAAAAAGCCAGTAACACAGCTGGGATTTCTTAAAAAAAAAATTCGGGTTTTTGCCAACCATGGTTAAGTCACACAGTCTTGGTGACCAATTAATTGGATCATTACGGGAAATTACTCTTTCATCAAACGTTTCTTTGAGGAAGGTAATTCTAGCCGCGCTGTGTGTTATGTTACCGTCCTGTTTGAACCACTTGCCTGCTAATTGAGGTACGAAAAATTTTAATCACCATTGACAATAACATTCTGACAATCATTTTTTTTTCTGAATAGATATGGACCACCAAAATTCCGTGGATGTAATAGTGTTTGAAGAAAAGATTGTGGATTATCCTCAATTCAAATGCATTAATTCTGCTTATTTACATATTCACTTAACCAAAAATAAGGTTCATCGTAAAACAAAATTTTGAATTTTGAAGTTCGAAGAACAGAACCATTATTTTAATTAAAAAATGTTCACAATTTGAAAGGGTTCGCTGGTATAAGTCTATACATAATGAAATATCAAACCAAACTCAATAAAAAGCAACTATCAGCTGTTAAATCGGTAGTCAAATAAAGCAGTATTGCCAACTCAAAGTTATGAACCTAAAAAAACCCTTTACAAAAGTGCTGATTCAAACGCAGTAGTGATTTAAAGAAAATTGTCTTCAGCAATGAAACTCATATCTCTCTCGGTGATTACGTCAATAAGCATAATTCTGGCATATGGGTCTCGGAGAACACAGAAGTGATTGCGGAAAAGCCAATGCAGCCAGAAAAATGACTGTTTGGCGCGCATTATGAATTGGAGGTGTTAAAGGCCGTATTTTTTCGAAAATGACGCTGGAAAAACTATTACCGTCAATTCAGAGCTATATGGCAGTGTGATATCCGACTCTTTTGGTCTGTAATTAAAGATATATACTTGATGATATGTGGTTTCAACAAGACGGAACCACAAGCCACACAATATGACTGCTTTTATCGATTTGGTGAAGTCAATTGGCCAGTAATACCATGCGATTTTTCGCCGCCAGATTATGTCTACGTGGAAAATTTCCTAATGTAGGAGCATACGTCAAATAATCGCCGAGATACCATACAAAAAAGTGGTTGAGAAATACCCCAAAAGGATAATCTGCTGCAACCAGGGTTGGCAACCCACTGGGTATCATGTTTAAAAAAGCCCAAGTGGGTTTTTTATTAAAGCAGTTCGTAGTTTATTCACAAAACAAAATAAGTATTATTTACGTATTGGAAGTATAAATTGAATCGGACCGTTCATTACATTACATCTTTTCCCCATCTTTGAGCCAATTTCCCAATTCTGTTTCAGAAAAAATTTTTGTCTTTTGAGGCGATCCAACTTTCCCATTTTATATTTCTAGAAAATAAGTGATTCGGCGACATGCTAAAAGATATTGTATTCGTTGAACAATCAATATTCGGGAGGGGCCAATACTCGAAAAATGCGGCAGTTGCATTTGATCGTTTCTGACAATCGTTTGGCAACTTATCCGACGTGTGGCCGAGCGTTGTCATGCAAAAGAATAACTTAATCAAGTCTCTCTTTGTATCCCGGCAGACTTGCAGTCTGATTTACCAGCCCAATGCCGACTTGATCCCACCAAGAGTGCAATATTGCATTATAAATACTAAACGTAATTTGACCAACAAATAAAAAAGTATTGTCTTATCGAACGAAATTTGGATGCAGTTATAAAACCCAATTAAAGCCGGTGGGTTGTCTTTTTTTATAAAACCCGGGTTTTTGCCAACCCTGGCTGCAACCAATTCAGAAGCAGTTATTTAAATGACATTGTATTTCATATATAATATCAATGTCCAAGCATTATAGTGAAATAGAAGTTTTATCGAAATCATAGATTTGTGTCTTTTATTTAACTTTGCTTCTGAAAACGAAAAATGGATAACCGTTTACAAAACGGGATCCAAATTGTTTTCTTTTCAATAACATTTGCACAAAATTGCGGTTGTGTTTTGTTACCCATGTCCATATAGACTTTATCAATAAATCCAATAATTGGGGCGGACATCTAACAGTTAAATTTCGTAAAATTATACGATCTGGAAATTTGGTTTGGAATATATTCATTCTTTCGGGGACTGTATGACTTGTGGCATCGTTCTGTTGAAACCATTCAACAAACCAAATTTCCAACATAACTAACATTTTGTTTTCACTTTGTCCGTCCGTCTAACCGGAAAGTGTTTAACTCATTCTATATTTGCTTAAACATGCTTATGGCAGACAGCGTTAATTGTGTTCGATACTCATTATATTCGGCACATCGGTAAACGATTTTAAAACTTATCTGAACACATTCCAGACTATGATAGCCTATATTTCCTTCTAAAAAGGTACTGTAGAATTTTATAAAGTTAGCTTTTACCCGGTAAGATTTGTATAATACCGCTCTTTAGCCGATGCGGATAACTAACGAAGATTTAGTTGTTGTTCTTCACATATCAAAAATTCTATATCTACTATGAATGGAAGCTGCCACGCCTACTTATTAACTGACAATATGTATTGCCCACTATGTTGTTAGAATGAAATTTAGAAACTTCTATTGATACTGTTCTCACGACATACACAAATTAATATTAAGCTTATATAGGAGGTACCATGCCCACCTTTTTAATGCCGCCCACTTTTTAGCTGATGATTTGTATTGACTATGAAATCATTCAAACCAAATTAAAAAACTTTAGCTTAAGCCATTCTCCAGATGTTAGGAAGGTCGAACGGTTATTATTCGATACGGTTATACGGTTTTTTTAAATGTCCTTTTTTCGAATATCGAATAAACAGGTTATTTTAACACG
The DNA here is from genome assembly GCA_023159175.1 of Wohlfahrtia magnifica. Taxonomy (NCBI): domain Eukaryota; kingdom Metazoa; phylum Arthropoda; class Insecta; order Diptera; family Sarcophagidae; genus Wohlfahrtia; species Wohlfahrtia magnifica. The sequence goes on from JAKWBJ010000484.1 coordinate 5,579,558, forward strand.
AATAACCGGTTAATTTAAATACGTATAATTTTTATCTGTTTTTGTATTTGTTAGTGCAAATATGCGCTTCGTTTAAGTATTTTTCTAAATTTAATTCTATATAACGTGTTATGTTTATACTGTATGTGACAACTTTGGGAGTCGTGAAAACCACGGTCGATCAAAAAGGATATGTACACTTGAGCAAAAAATAACTTTTTCTCATTTTCTGAAAATAAATATTAATTTTTAATATATGGAGAATGATGATCAACTAGACTCATTGAAAGGGACCTACAAACGCCAGCTCTGAACGGCTGATGTTATAGTTAGTAAAGTTTTTCAAACGTAAGTACTCAAAACCAGCTGCTAAGAATGTTGTGAGGTGATACCGCTGTTGAAAATTGTCAGATGGTGTGGCCTGTAAATTGTAATGCAATAGGTAATGTACACATGTCCTCTGAAGCGTGAAAATATTTGGATAGGAATGGTATGGTAGAAATATTCGTTAAGGCCCTAAAAAAGCCGAACGGTGTTCTAGCATTCTTACTTGCTAGAAACTACGACTTGGGACAACAATTTATCTAATTTATTTGCTAATGAAACTTGAATTGAGAAGAATTCTGTTTTACTGACAGAAACGGTTAACCGATTATTTGCTAAAATTATCACCGAATATCGGTTTTTTTTAAATAGCAATTTTTCGAATTACTCGAAAATCGATTTTGAAAAAAGTCGAATTATCGATCTCCCTACCAGATATACAAAAACAATATTTAGTTCGTATAGGAGGTACGATGCCGATTCTACCCACTTTTTGACCAATGATTTGCACTGAGGCTATTTGGACAAAATTTAGAGACTCTTACTCTTACCATTTTCGAGATATAGACAAAAAAATATTTGCTTTGTATGGGCGTCGCACTGCCCGGTTGGAATTTTTGAAATTTATTTAGCCTATAGTTCCTTTCAGACATGCAGAGACATACTGAAAAAATTTCATGAAATTCGGTTCAGCCGTTTAGCTGTCTATATACTTCAAATAAACATACATTCATACAAAAACACATTAATTCTTACATAAAGGGTCTGCCATCTATCTTTTTTTCACTACCAGCGCTTATTTCATGAATGGTAACACTTAGCTCATGTCTGATTTGACAGATAATTAGTTTTATCTTCCGCTGAACGAATATGGTTGTGTATACGCTTGAACAACGACGGGAATCTGGGCCTGCGATCGACTTACAGCAGATGCCGATTTTGCCAGAGAAAATCATCTTTTCAGATAAAGCTTATTTGATCTTGGCGGGTATGTAAACATGCAAAATTGTCGCATTTGGGGCACAGAAAACCCGGACGCATACATTGAAAAGCCGATACACCCAAGACGAGTCACTGTTTGGTACGGATTTTGGTCCAGAGGCATAATTGGACCATTTTTCTTCGAAAATGAGCAAGGAGTGGTCGTTACAGTCAATGGCGATCGTTATCCGGCCATGTTGAACGAATTTTTGTGCACAAAAATCGAAGAGGAGGATATTAGCAACATTTGGTTTCAACAGGACGGCGCTACGTGCCACACAGTCAAAGCTACAATCGATGTTTTACGCCCTGTTTTTGAAGATCGCATTATCAGCCGCAGAGCTGATGTCGTTTGGCCCCCTCGGAGCTGCGATTTGACACCGTTGGACTATAGCATTTTCAAAAAACAAAAATTATTTGGCGGACCCTTTATAACATGCAGAAAGTAAGAGTAGAATTAGTTTTTGAACAAAAATCTGGAGATTAAGAGTTTTTGTTGATTTGTAATTTTTTCATTTCCTAAAAATTCTCGAAAAATAAGTTTTAAACAGATACAAGCAGCCTATTATTCTGCGGGTAACGGAGTGCTAAGCTTGAAAAAAATTAATTTTTAAAATTTTCTTATTGTGATGACTCACAAAGTTTCATATTTTAAATGCATACTCTGAAAGATTCGAAAATAGACTGCATAAGTATCGATTGATTTGTCTTCAACAAAGTCTTCACAAAAAACGCATCTATCGTAACGGGTACGTGAACAAACATAAGTAATCATTCTTAAAATTATGTGTTTCTTTCAGTGAACAAGAAAACAAAATTAATTTTAGTTTTGTTAACTTGTGTTAAACTTGTGTTATGCCATGTTTACATGACAATGTTCTTTCGCATATCTCTAGCTCATTCAAAATTTAACCTGCAATTAAGAACCGAATAACATAATTACCAATAAAAAATTATAAAAACGCATCACTCAAATAGCAAGTAATTTAATATAATTATCCTTTAGATTAGTAAAAAACCAATGTGATATCAAGTCTTATAAGAATCCACGCTAAATGTGTTTATTTAATTCTTAAACTTTTTTCATTTATAAAACACAATTAACCGGGAAATAAAATAAAGTATATAAAAATAACCAAAAAATAACAAGAAACAATAAAACGAATTACATAGCTGCCATGTGAACGTGGTAATTCACATAAATATAAATTTTTTTTATTGATTCTTTTCACATCGAACAAATCTGCAGGCACAAGTAAGAGCAGCAGTAAAATTATTGTTTTATCCCTTATGATAAAACGAAATGTCAAGTATGTAAGAATCATTGAAAACGTGATAATGAAACCAATGGACACATGCAGTGGACATCAATATGGCAACTGAAATCGTGAGTGCAACATCATGTATGCCACAGAGATAAATAATGCCATGCATGCTACAAAACACAAACAATAAGAATTAAACGATAAATAAATAAAAGCCAATATGTTTTCAATTATAATTAAACAATAAAACAGGGAGAAACAAATCAATAATAAAAACAAATTAAATGACAATTGATCAGCACAATGTGGTGATGGTGATAAATACTCGGTAATTTAAAGGATAATACAGTTTTTGTTTTTTACCATTAAAAAAAGAAAAAAAAAATAATCATGTAAGTACAACTAATAGGAAAGAGGGTTTTTTTCAAGTGGTTTCAATTACTGTAAAACGTATTTGATTTAAGGAAATAAAAATAAAATTAATACAAAAGTGATGTTGGGTTAGGTTATGCAGATGTTTTAAGAATTCTTATGAAATAAACTTATCGTAGAGTTTAATATTTTTGATAGAAATATGTCAAAATTAAAATAAATTATAAACAGCATGTAAGACTGCGCAATAACAACATTGTTTCTACAACTGGTTTGGTGTGCATTGTAGTTTGCTGTGCACAAATAGTAAAGTAGGGTTGGAAGACCTCCATTTAGATAAGACCATACGAATCGTCAGATGTAGCGTAATATATGCTAATCTTGTAACCGTGAGATATCATAGTGGGTTATTTAGTCTAGATCCAGATATCTCACCAAGGCTGGACATTATATAGCTGCTAAGGAATCTGTATCTTTGGACAACTAAGACCGGGAGTTCTCAGAGAAGATAGAATACTGTTTCTCCCATTTCCGTTCTAAGATAGGTAGCTAAGGCTGGGAAGACTATGTCCCAGTTTTCCCTGCTACCACAACTGCGACTAGAGCTGTTGCAGGGAAATGCAAGTCGAACGGCATGCTCATCTAACATGCCATCTACTGCCAGCAACTTAGATATGTCTGGTATATTATTGGCCATAAGGTGCATAGTCAGAATGTTATCAAAAGACGGTCACATTAACTACGCTACCCTATAAGCGACCAGGTTACGCAATCTGTTTCTGGGCGAGCGGACGAGTTAGCTCGCGTGGTATCGGCATTACTGAAGAGGGCTATTTTTGACTTTTACTGGGATCGGACGGACTGCAGGTGGTAAGCTGATGGAGCCTGGTAATAATTTTGAGCGCACTCCATCGATCATCAGCCGTGTCCAAACTGGTGCCTGGTGGTATGGGTTGCAGTACAACGACCATTGCCGCAGCGGTGGAGGAGTAGGAGACTCTTAAACACTTCCTATGAAGGCGAGTGGTATCGGGTTTTTTTAAAGGTTCATAATTTTGAGTTGGCAATACTGCTTTATTTGACAACCGATTTAACAGTTGATAGTTGCTTTTTGTTTAGTTTGATATGACATTTTGTTATAGATATACCTACACCAGAGCAATGATTCTGTTCGTCAAACTTATCGCGCACTTCGGTTGAATAGGTTTAGAGTGTTTTCACGCTGAGTGGTTTTAAAGAAAAAGTTGGTTTTAACTTTAAAACCATCACTAAAACCTGTTTTTACCATAAAACCATTTTTAATTGGTTTTAAGTACGTTTTATGTACTAAATTCAGTGCTACCAAGTTAAAAATGTTAAACCAGCTGATAACTTACATTGTTGATGTAAACAAAAGTGATTATTTTCTTTTAGAAACTTCGGATGATTTTTCATACATAACTACTTGATTTTAAAACAGCTACAGACCAAACAAAAGTTAAAATCAAATTTACGAAAACTCATAGCGTGAACGAAATGGTTTTTGCTTTATGGTTTTAATGTTTAGACCAGGCTTTTACTTTTGGTGTGAAAACAGTATTAGGTTAGTTGGTTGGTTGGTTGGTTGGTTAAATGAGTACTTAAATTAGGCGAATTGAAGCATTAAAACTGAGGATAATCCACAAGATTTTGTCGAAACATCATTACATCCACGAAAAATTACTTTTTGGGCTGGCGGAGTCATTGGTCCACATATCTTCAAAAAACGATAATGGCAAGAATGTTACCATCACAGGTGCTTAAAAATTTTTTCATACGTCAATTAGCTGGCATTAATCTTGCCGACTTGCGGTTCCAAAAGTACGTAGCCGCATACTACGCAGCGCACGCTGCAATTGGTTTATTTAAAGAAACTTTTGTTGAAAGAGTAATTTAACTAATGGCCCAATTAATTTGATTTAATCCAATTGCATTATTTTTTGGGGTTTTGTAAAGTTACTTGTGTACGTCCTTAAGCAGTGACAAGTGTACACCTGGAGATCAATACTCAAAGAGTTATTAGCGTAATACGGCCGTATATGCTGCAAAAAGTTTGTGATGGTTGGTGATCCGGACTGCGAAACCATATTTAAACATTAATGTCATGAAATTTTTTAACCAACAAAGCCCGTTTCATTGATATTTAAAATAAATTTCTTTGTTTTATTATGATTTAAACTGGTGTAACAGTAAAATAATAACTCTTCGTGATATCCTGTATGGGAACAAATAACTCAACCACACGGAGTTGAGTCTTATCGAAATCGTATGATTTTTCGGGCGCTTGTAACATTTCTCAAAATGGTGTCAAAGAACACTACTTGACACTGGTAGAGGCTACGGGTGGCCACGTAAACCAACCAACTAATCAACCAAACAACGCCATCTACTCTCTGCCTTCTGAAGAAAGAGTTTTAAGTACTTCTTTTGATAAATCCTATCAAAGTTGCAACTGAAACAGCGTCTGAGATATTCATTATCAGATAACGTCCTTTCAAGTCGTTCTCCTATTCATTATTTAAATTTTTCATTCCAGTGTAACAATTTTACTTTAATCATGTTAGTAATCGAAACTTTTAGACTTTGTGTTTATTAACTTCAAGTATAGGGTGGCTATCAAATGATGAATTGTCAAGAATTGAGCTGTCAACCTTTGGTATCTATTTAGTAAAAATTTGGAAATTTTAACTATGGAACGCTACACCCTTGAACAAAGAATTTTAATTGTGAAAGTTTACTGTTTGAAAAACTGAACGAAAACAAAGCATATTTCAACAAAATCATCTTTAGTGATGACGCCCATTTTCAATTAGGCGGTTAAGTAAACAAACAAAGTTGTCACATATGGAGCTCACAAAATCTACCAACAGTCCATTACATCCAAAGAAGGTGACCATATGGTGCGGTTTGTGGTTAGGCGGCATTATCAGCCCCTATTTTTTTCGAAAATGAGCAAGAAGACGCCGTCACCATGAATTCTCTGCGGTACCAAACATCAAATCATCTTTAGTGATGATGCTCATTTTCAATTAGGCGGTTAAGTAAACAAACAAATTTTTCTCATATGGGGCTCACAAAATCCACACAGTCCTCGAAAAACCATTACATACAAAGAAAGTGACCGTATGGTGCGGCTTGTGGTTAGGCGGCATTATCAGCCCCTATTTTTTCGAAAATGAGCAAGGAGATGCCGTCACCGAGAATTCTCTGCGGTACCAAGCCATGTTGCCACAATTGGCTAATGTTGACATCAGTGTCCTTTGGTTACAGTAGGACGGCGCCACAAGCCACACAGCCAGCCAAACAATTCAGTTATTGCATAAGAAATTTCTCAGCCGCGTAATTTCTTGATTTGCCGATGTCAATTGGCCGCCTCGTTCTTGTGATTTAACGCCGTTGGATTATTTTCTCTTGGGCAATTTGAAAAACCGGAAGAAATCACAAACAACTGACACTCGGAAAGATGAAATTTGGCGCTGATAAGCGGAGATTTGTGGCAAAATGTGGTTCAAAATTTTGTGAAAAGAGCGGACGTCGGCCGACGTGCTAGAGGTGAACTTTTGCCCGACATCATATTCCATTATTAATTCCCATATTTCTACTTTATATTGATGTGAATAAGACTGAATTTGTAAAAAAAATGTTTTTTTAAGCCAATTTACTTCCTCACCTCAAACTTGCCCACCCTTTATAAAATTTTGTGTATTTCACACTTTAGTGCTTTAGTTGTAAAGGGATATGAAAGATATGTTAAAATTGATCAATGAATTTGATGGAAATAATGGAAACAGTTTCTATGTCTTAAGATTTCACTCTTTTAATTAGCATGCACATTTTTCATACTTGTTTTCTTTCAAACAAAAATTAAAAATTAAATTGCCAATCATTTCAAGTTTTCCTTCCTTATTTTAAGTAAATGTCACCAAAAGGAATAAAATCTGTTCATGCATATCAATGTGATTTCATATTATAATTCCTTACAACAGGTTGTCTCCCTAATATTCACTCTTTAAGCCATAACGTATTTCGATTACCAATTAACTTTGCATTCTCTATACACTTCAAAACAATTAAGTGGATAATTTAACACCAAAAGAAATTCTTTTTTCGAAGAAAAACAGGAAAAACAAGAAAATGAAAACAAATATTTTCTCTTGTCATAATATGCAAGAATTCAGAGGAAAAAAAACAATGAATTAAATGCAGAATATTTGTAGAGCTTTTCTGTGACGTCATTAATGCATATTCAGCAAAATATTCTCTTTTACTCTCTTACACTCAATTTTTCTTTTTTTTTTGGCTTACAATTCCTCTTTTCAGTTGAATGATTTTCCATGTCTGGCATGTCCTGTTGAACTGTTTTTTACTTACTGTACTGCAGTGAGTAGTAACAGTAGTAGTAGTAGTAGTAGTGGTAGCAGTGGTAGTAGTAGTCCTTCTTTTCGATATCCTTAACCATATGCCATGTGCTATGTGTGGATCTTTGTAGTGTCAAGCAATTTGATTGTTTATTTATTTGTTACGGCGCGCTTGTTTCGTTTTTCATTAGAATTCGAACGTTTTGGGAATTTCTTATGGGATCGATCCACCACACTCAGTGCATGTGTACAGAATGATAAAAGCTAATCAAAATTCTATAGGAAACATTTCATGAATTTAAACACTGTTGAATGCTATAGAGGAAAAAATAATTGTTCATTGAAATCATTGCATGGCCGATTAACATTTTGAATTCTTAAGGGAATTTTGTTAAAATTTTTGTTTTTTTTCTGGTTTCAATGACTAATTGCATTTGTAAAGGGGGTAGGAATTATTTTAAAATTAAAATTTATGAACTTTGCATAAGTAAACTTAAAGTGATACAAAATATAAAATGATTTGTAGACTTTTTTTCTTTACAAAAAAATTTAAAAGAAACAGCTTTTTAACACATGCATACCTAAGTAAACCACAAACGTATGTGTTTAAAGTTTAAAGCTGGGAACACACGATTGCCGCTAATGCACGAATATGACACAATTTGTATTGTGCTTTATTACCGTAGAATATTAATATTGTTACGTTTTTACCTTTTTAAAAACGTGTATTTATGAGTTCGTAGATTGTAAAGCGTGTTTTTTAGAAAGGTATAGAACTTTAGGTTGGCATTACTTATCAAGATGGCGACCGATTTAAAAGCTATTAAGTCATTCATTCTCAGTTTGGTTTGGTAATTCATCATGAATAGACTCACGCTTGAACAACGCTTGCAAATAGTGCAATTTTCATTTTTCATAAGTGATTTTTTTTCAATTTTCATAAGCGAATTTTGTTTAGCGATGAAGCGCACTTTTGGTTGAATGGCTACGTCAACAAAAAAAACTGTCGCATTTGGAGTGAAGGTAATCCTCAAGTGTATGTGGAAACACCGTTACATTCAGAAAAACTGAAAAACTTTGTTGCGCTTGATGGGCCGTACTTTTTCAAAAACGATGGTGGCCAGAACGTTACAGTCAATGGTAATCGGTATAGAGCCTTGATTACTAACTTTTTCATTCCTGAATTGAATAACCATGATGTCCAGGAGATGTGGTTTTAACAAGACGGCGCAACATGTCACACAGCTCGTGCCACAATAAATTTATTGAAAGACACGTTTGGTGACCGCCTAATTTCACGTTTTGGACCTGTGAATTGTCCTCCAAGAACTTGTGATTTAACACCGCTACATTCTGTGGGGCTATGTAAAGTCATTGGTCTATGCGGTAAAGCCCCAAACGCTTGACCATTTGGAAGACAACATTCGCCGTGTTATTGCCGATGCAAAAAGTCATCGAAAATGGACGTCCAGATTGGACTACATCCGCGCCAGTCGTGGCGGTCATATGCCAGAAATCATATTTCAAATGTAATGCCATAAGATTATCTTTCGGACAAATAAAATTCATGACAATCGAATAATCCATCGTTGGTTTATTGCAACCTCTATAAAAAACACCCGTTAGTTAAAATAGAATAAATCATACCTAAGTAAACCACATACGTATGTTTTTAAAGTATAAAACTGGGAACGCACGATTGCCGTCAATGCCCTAATATGACACAATTTATATTGTGCTTTATTACCGTAGAATATTAATATTGTTACGTTTTTACCTTTTTAAAAACGTGTATTTATGAGTTCGTAGATTGTAGTTAAAATAAAATAAATCTTGTGTTTGGTTTATAATTAAAATCCTTTATTTAACACAGTTTTGTGTTCCACTGCTTGAAACCTTTTCACAAGCAATAACAATTTAAAATCTTAATTACTTCGTCTAATTACAATTTTGTAAACAGCAACAATTACTCGACAGATCTTTCTTCCTAAAGATCTTCCAACCCGATCGTTGTTACACCTAAAGTTCTATCACAACCTTTTCAACCAGAGGTTATCCACACTTAACTCTCTTTACTGAGTTAGCTCCAACTAAACTGGTTTTTTACTTCACTACTAGCTTCATGAGTTTACTCCCTATAAACTCCCTTCACACAAACTGTACCCGCTGAGTTTACTTACTTAAACTGATTGTTGTTCGCATCGATGTGCTTTTTATATGGATGAGCAAACAACACCTTGAAAGCTCTCGAACCTCTCCATATTTCAGAAAGATTCCATTCCTTTCTCTTCATTTCTATTTAGTTCCTTTGTAGCCATGCGTATGTAAACATCTACCTCTTTCAGCTCTTAGTATTTGTTGTTGCTTGTTTATTGTCTGTTTTTCGTTTTCTTTGCTGCTTAATTATTGTTGTTGCCGTGTTATTTTTATTTACTTTATCTCTGCTATTGTTTGTTGTTGTAGATTTGGTTATTTGTAAACAGCACGTATAGTTAGTTGTTCTTGCAGCTTTTGTTTACTTATTTTAGCGATGTAATAAACGCTGGGGTGCCCAGTCTTAAATTAAAAATTTTAAATATTGGTACGTATCGTTCATTTCGATTGCCGCACAAGAATATAATATTGTTACGTTTAACATTCGTTTATACAACACTTTTATTTACGCCTAAATACGACTTTATTTTATGACAGCAAAGCGATAACTAACTTCATTAATGCATAAGGCGCCGCCTTTTATATGCAATTGACATTAATTCCGAACGTTCTTGTTCTTAATAAAATTATTTCCGTTAATTCAAATGTACCACTTAAAGATGGTCGAATTGCTGCCAAATACACAAATTAGTATGGCATAGACAGGGTGACACAATAATACCAAATATAAAAAAATTCTCAATATAGTTTTAAAGGCGCTGATTTGGTGTGTTTTTTCTTTAAGCGTTTTTATTTTCGTAAAAATGTATATATTGGCGCATTTTTGATATTTTTGTTAAAGCATGATTGCCATCATACGATTGCAATACCAATTAATTGCGTCAATCGTATGATCTCAGCTTAAGTGTCGAAATTCCATTTGTGTTGTCTCTGGTTATTAGTATCTCTTCGACCCTTGAAGGCAGATTCCATGAAGTAACGCTTGAACGCACTATAAGAACTAGGGTGGTTTAAGTAAATGGGGCACTGAGAATATCTCATCAAATGTTTTGTTTTCATGCCGAACTGACTATCCCTGAATATTCAGGAAAGATGCACTAAGGGCCTGAAGGTTACGTGACTAGATAGATACATGCTAAGATTTTGAACCCACTGGTTAACCCAACTGAACCCACCCGGGCTTTATTGGGTATTATATATAAAATAAACCCGGCTGAGTTTTCCAATTACCTGTTTTCGTAGTTTATTTACAACAAAAATAAGTATATGCGGCCTTTGGCTGTTACTGACTATCGTTTGGCAACTTTTGCAATATGAGGCCGAGCGTTTTATTCCGGTCGTTTTTCTTATAAAGCACGGTTCAAACGAAGTAATTGCAGTCAGCTTTAGCAGCCGAAACACATCCTTTATCCTTAATAATTTTACTAACAAATGAAAAATATTGTCGTATTGAACGAAATTAGGACGCAGTTATAGAACCCAAAAAAACCCATCAAAAACATAATAAAACCCGGAGTGCTAGGTTTAAAAAACTGGGTTTTTTCCAACAATGGTTGTAATATAAGATACCAAAACACTACTTTATCAGGGTTTCACGATTAATATACTGGATAAGTTACAGTATGAAGGTAGTAGGTAGGTAGGTAGGTAAGTGGGTGGGTAGGTAGGTAGGTCGGTAGGTACATAGGTAGGTAGGTGGATATGGTTGTCTCTAAAGAAAAACCAGTGTAGCTCGTTTTGATACTATATTAATATGTCATCATCCCCTCTATACACGGAGCTCATAAAAAAGCCACTAAGTTTCCGAATGTCCGTCCTCGAAAGTTTCGTAAGCTCAGTTGCATCGTAAATGTCCAGATGCCCCTTTATTCTTCCACTTAACGCCGGGCATTTACCCCATAGATGATGAATTATTTTCTCCTTCTCTTCGTCTCTGCAGCTTCTGCAAAAATCATTAGCCAATGACGCTGAGAGTTTTTTTTTGGAGATTGAGCAGACCTTTCGTGTGCTTATGATAAAGCTTGGACAGATTTGCTGCGCTATCTTGCACGTTTCCTGGAGAGGCATTTGATATATACACTGATGAGTCAAAAACGAAATGCTGACTGTGGAATTTTCTCTGAGCATCTAGGGCTAATATCTAGTAGGCTTACAGACTACTGCAATGGTACATGGGACGAAAGTATGGTCATAAATAATGCCGCGCTTTGTATTCCGGAAGATATCAGCAGAATGTGGACAACACATCGTAAATTGTTCTAAAATATTGTGCGTCTCTGCATGAGCCATTCGATGGGTGTCTTTCTAGACATGAGAATATTGAAGGTAACTTCAAGGAGTATAAACTTGCACAAGCAAGTATTGCTTTGAATATTTATAGGCCAATTGGGGACTTTGGAGCTCCTTTAGAGAGAAATACACAACTAGTGTCACAAGAAGGGCACTTGATAAGGCACTTGATAGGTGCGCCTAAATGTTAAGAAGCTACATCGATGAAGAGCAGGAAAATTTTTTTGCCATTTCCCGGCATTAAACGACTTAAGAGTGTCTATGCTTGATCAGAGAAGACTCCGCAACTAGAACAATTTGAAACGTCCAATTTTGAAAACATCTGTGACTTCATTAAAGAAACTTGGTGGCTAATGAAAGTTAGCCAGGAGTTGTAAGGTTTCTGGTAAAATAGCTTAGGCATGGTAATACAATAAAATCTAATCTACAAACCCAAGCGAGCTATGCAGCTTACAGCAGAAAATTAAACCTAACATAACCTATGTATTGTACACATACGAAAAAGCCATAAGTCCATTCATCAATGAAATTAATGAAGGTTAGTGGAACTACGTAGGAGGAGGACTGCGGGAACCATTGAGTTGCTAGCAACAGTCGGGGTGGGGTGGTTCGGTCCTTTCCTACGCAATTCAGGCTTAATACAAAATTTTATTATAGACTCCCTTTTAAGTATAGGTGGTATCAGATGGAAGGGCCAGAATGACTAGACTACATACTCAATTATGCCCCAATCTAGTCATATTGAGAATAAATAAAATGAGGAATGGTTAGTCATCACCTCTGCTGTTGTTGAGGGATGTTGCCTCGTAACCCACGCCTACCTACGTTTCCTAGGCAAAATAACATATTCGGAAACCCCAAAATTTTAAGGCTAGTCAAGTATCTATTCTACATGATCCATTACAGAAAACACACACACAACTTCAAATTTATCTTTATCTCGGATTTATCTTCGATGTGAAAAATTTAAATCAAACTAGGGTGTGATATTTTAACAAATACTCCTAAGTCTTATTGCAAGGCGTTGATCTTGCTTAGATGTTAAATTTTTCAGACCAGGTCCACTCCAGGAGGGCACAAAAGCCCCGACAGCGGTGGCTATTACAAATTAAGTACTTATTATATTTCACACTTATCAAATTCAATTTTACTGTTTTACCTGAGCAGTCGGTAGAAAATTTAAGATTTTCCTTAGAGAAAATATGACTTATAGGGATTATGGACAACTTTCGCTTCACACTATATTCAGATGCCATTTTATTTTATTTTATTTTATTTTTATTTATTATAAGTTTTAATTAAACTTCAACTTTTTCTCTTCTTAAATTAAATTTTGAAGCGTCTAAATTAAAGTTGAAGTGAATACTTTGCACTTTTTACCAAAATTGAACTGCGCAATTGACTTTCATTGCTAATAAACTACATACGGTTCTAGGATTTTCTGATGTATATAAGGCAAAAACCGCTAATTCGAATCTTACTGAAATGTTCTATATTGGAAATAGGCTAGAAAAATAATTGATGGACTGTAAGGGAAAATTAACGATTTGTCCGCTATATGATTCTATTATTATAGAACATATGTATTTAAAGGTATAAAAAACTTTATATCCTTAGAACAAATTAATCGTATTATCCTTACGCAAAATTATAGCAATCCTTAAGCAAATCAATTTTTCTTTTATCAGTTCCTATTTTCATTGTTCTTTTCCCTTTAATCATTGAACTTATCAATTGCCCATTCGTTTATATTTAGTACCAAATACACCTCTACCTATGTTCGAAAAGTCTCCGCATCATGTGGGTAGCAAAACAAAACAAAAAGTGTAATTAAAAAGAAGAAGAAAACGAGCATGCACAAGCATGTTAAAAATAGTCATAGTTTTATAACAAATTTAAAATACAATATTTGACATTGTATTTGCATTTCTCTACAAAAATGTAATAAAAATATATGGTTTTCTTCTCTTAAATTAGAGATTTTTCTCTCACATGGGTAAGTAAGTGCTATACACTAAATATTAAGGTACTCCTGATTTTTAGATTTTCCTTACAGATTCACTATATTGTATGCAATTTCAAGCTACTTGATGACAGCAATAAAACTCTCTAAACGCTGATTAATTCCATTAAGCAGTAAGCAATTTATTACCACCAAAAATGTAATATAATGTAACTGGTTCCTTACACATATTATTGCACTATTAAAAATTACTGACACTATTCGATAAATGATTTAAACAATTAAAATAAAATTGGTGCAATTGTTATAAGTATGTTCTATTAGAAAAAAAATATGAGAAGGAATTGAAAGTGTATACCGAAATACTGACTGTAAAAAAAAAAAAAAATTTGTGAAACAAGAACCTTGTGTCTGAAAATTACATTACACCTACAAAACTTCTTTTTCAAACACATTAGTTAAAAAGTTTCTTTGACGCCACAACTTCTTCGGTTTGCTTTGGTTTCTTCGGTAGTCCACTCTGCGCAAACAGTTAAGCAGAGTCGAAAAGACTTCGTTTTACAATCAGCATTCTGACCAGGTATTATTACAGACAAATGCGACTCAAGAGATCTTTGGTGCCCTTCCTTTCCGTTCTATAGTTTGCTTTGCAGATCTGCTGCTTTTGTAATGAACACCAGCAGATCTGAAACCAGAATGGTGGATATGTCTCCCATTGATAGCCTATGTCTGCCTAAGCATTCTCATCTAAACCTATCAAGAATCCCACATTCACACAATATATATTATGCTGTCTCTGATGCCTCTATGCACAGTCAACAAACATCCAAATCTGTGACCGTCGCTCTCTTCAGATGCGCTCTCAGCCCATAATGGCCCTTAACAAATTCCGTTAGAAGTTTCAAGTCCAGCCTGCTGTACTTAGGAATCTCAGATCGATGCTAAAATTGCAGACTAATCGCCGCTCTAGAGTAGCGAACTTCTTTTTGAGCATTCCAGTATTCCAAGCGTCTGGCAATATCCCAATCTTTGATTCGATTGAGGATGCTAATAAGTGGTGCTTCACTGTAAGGGTGTCACGTCACTTTTTCTAGCCAATGTATGCGCCGTTTCATTGCTATCTATCCCACAGTGTCCAGGTACCGAAACAGGTGCTCCGTTTAAACAAGACCAAGGCATTTACACCTTAATTTATAGCAATGTGGTATTAGTTCCATTTGCAGCAGTAGGTCATTAGGTCTAGGCCTAGATAACTCATAAAGGTTTTACAGTTTGTATTAGCTGCCTTATTCACATGAGCTTAGAAAACGCTTTACTAACGTAGTAATTGACGAGAATTGATTTACAAAAGTCTATTGAATACTTTAAAGCTATAGAGTACTAAGCGGTGTTGTAAATTACATGTGACTCACACTTCCTGTTCAAAAATTGAGTTAAAAACTTTAGAATTTCCTTTGGGAAAGGAGTTTAAATCCTAAAATTACACTTCTTTACACCTCTTTGTTTAAAACCATAACTAAATGAATTTCTTTTCTTCTTCTGGATTTGGAAAAAAACTTAAAAGAAAACTTTAAAAGCCAAACAATAAATAAAACATTTTATCAACAACTTAACTAGACGGAGTAGAGTTAAAAATTATGCATAAATTTACATTGGAAGAGTGTGTTAAAGTACGAGTATCAATATTTTTGTTTTTTTTTAATAAAAATTGTATAATATTTTTACACTTCATTACTTTTCTTTATTTTTACTGTTTATTCTGTGTTATTTGAAATTTCATATATTTGTTGTATTTTATTCTACAGAGAGAAAATTACGTAGTAGAAAACTGGACAAATATGTATTAGTTTTTCTGAATATTTTTATTTGTATTTTTATTTTTATTTTTATTTATTTAACAGACAATAACAAAACGTTTATAAAAAGTAGTCAATATATATTCATATTCAATCATATATACAGGGTGTCCGCCGGGAAGGTGTACTATTTTGTTTGTTTATAACTTTTGATATATGAAAGAGAATGGAACTTCTATTGATAAATGTTTTATTTAGTGTCGGCAATTATGTATTGAAAACAATATCAGATAAATTCCCGCCTCTGTTAGCCTCAAAAATGCGAGCACATTTGAGCACATTTTTCATTACATTCTCACACATTTCACGCGGTATTTAATTCATTGCGTTTCTGGTTTGTTTGCAGAAGCCTTGCTTTTCAGATATCCCCACAAAAAGAAGACCGGAGCAGTCAAATCAGACGACCGTGGAGGACAATCAACATCACCATTCCTTGAAATAATTTGTTGTGGAAACCGGTCGTGCAGTAATTCCATTGTAATCCTGGCTGTATGCGATGTGGCAACGTCTTGTTGAAACAACATGTTAGTCAAACCCAAAGCATGCAGTTGTGGTGTTAAAAAGTTTTCAATCATATCACGATATCGCTCCTTATTGACAATTACCGTTACGCCGTTTTCAGTTTCAAAGAAGTAAGGTCCAACGATTCCTCCTGACCAAATTGCACACCACTCTTAATGGATGCAAAGGTGACTGATGAATACTTTGTGGGTTTTCCATTGCCCAGAACCAACTATTCTGTTTATTCACATAACCATTCAAATGAAAATGTGCCTCGTCACTCATTATGATTTTTCATGAAAATTGTGGTTGCCATGGTCGAGCTGTAACATACGTACGACGGCATAAATGGTCTTCTGGAAGAAGCTCTTGTGTCAACTGAATCTTAAGTGGAAACAAATGCAAATCTTTGTGCAAAATTGTGACCAAAGTTATTCTTTGAAGACCAAGCTCCTAACCACAGCATGGAATTGAGGTTGATGGATTGTTTTGTACACTTTCTTGAACAGCAGTAATGTTTTCAGCCGATCTTGCAAAACGTTGTGGTCTATGCTTAAGCTTATCAGCTAAAGTCCCTCTTTCTTCGAAATCATTCACTACACGATAAATAGTGCGTCTTGTTGGCACGTTTTTTCACGTAACTCTCTCATTGTCACAGTAATTGATGATTGATTTTCATAAAATGTTTTAACGATTAAAACACTTTGATTTAATGAATATTTTTCCATAATAAATTTGCCACGTCTCTACTTCACGACTGCCAAATATTAACTGTCAAGACTACTGTTTGCCAGGGTGGCGGCGGACAACCTGGATAACCCAATACATTCTATAGCATTAAAGTAAAACTTAATTTTTAACTTATTTATTGTAGGGTGTTATGTAATCACATTTGTCCGAGAATAATTTTCTTACTTGTTTAATATTTATGAAAATTTTAATTTAATTGTTGTAGTTTAAGTGGCTACTTTTAAAACTTGCAAATAAATTATTGTTAACAAGTGTGTGTTCAATGTAAAAAAATTGAAAACAAAAATTATATACAAAACGCCCTTTAACGCTCATAAAAATGTAAACATGTAAAGGGTGTATTTCATAACACGGTTTTGATTACAAATAAATAAAAAAACAAAAATTTTTTTTCACTAAAACTACTTGTAATTGCGTTTTGCTTTTTAATACAATTTTTCAATTTTGTTCAAATGATTGTAATAATATGGGCCGATCTTTTGAATGTCTTTAAAAACAATAAGCGCCTTCTAAACAGCAGAATATTTGAAAGCCCAAAAATCAATAGAAAATTTTAAAGTAATTCAATATGAAGAAAATTGCTTAGTTGAGCTTAAGAGGCTATAATTTGCTTTTGTTATTATTTTTTTTATAGGGTGGACAATTTAGAAGTTTAAATTTAAAAACGCAACAAAACAAAAACGGTTTGAAATTTTGCTAAATTTACTTATTTTTTTGGTTGTGAAGTAGAATTGTTCTGATTATAAACGGAATATTATTTCATTCATATGGCTGCCGTGGCTGGCCTCACAGTACCCCATTTGATGGGATCAATTTTCAAGAACTTTTTCGAGTGCATGGTGTCGTATCTCGGCAATGACATCACGAATGTTGACTTTCAAATGCTCAATTATCTCTGGTTTGTCGGCATAAAACTTGTCTCTAACGACGCTCCACAGAAAATAGTCCAACGGTGGCTTGTTGGCGTAACAATTATCTTTGACGGCACCCCACAAATAATAGTCCAACGGTGTCAAATCGCAGCTCCGAGGTCGTCAAACGACATCAGCTCTGCGGCTGATAATGCGATCTTCAAAAACAGGGCGCAAAACATCGAGTGTAGCTTCGGCTGTGTGGCACGTAGCGCCGTCCTGTTGAAACCAAATGTTGCTAATATCCTCCTCTTTAATTTTTGTGAACAAAAATTCGTTCAACATGGCCCGACAACGATCGCCATTGACTGTAACAGCCACTCCTTGCTCATTTTCGAAGAAAAATGGCTCAATTATGCCTCTGGACCAAAATCCGCACCAAACAGTGACTCGTCTTGGGTGTATCGGCTTTTCTATGTATGCGTGCGGGTTTTCTGTGCCTCAAGTGCAACAATTTTGCTTGTTTACATACCCGCCAAGATCAAAATGAGCTTCATCTGAAAAGATGATTTTTTTTTTGTGGCAAAATCGTCATCTTCTGTAGGTCGATCTCAGGCTCACATTCCCAGCGTTGTTCAAGCGTTTATACAACCATATTCGTTCAGCGAAAAGACAAAACTAATTATCTGTCAAATCAGACATGAGCTAAGTGTTTCCATTCACGAAATAAGCACTACTTGAAAAAAAAAACGTTAGATGGCGGACCCTATACTTTTTGAATCCCCATATTTTGGCTTCGTAAAACATAATTGAACAAGCTGAGCTGTAGCATTAAAGTTTATTTTTAATTGAAATTTTTGGACGACTAGACCAATATTAGTTTAATCAGATGATTGTGCCCAGATATTTATATGAATTCACTATTTCAATTATATTTTCAACATATGTCCACCTAAGGTTTCTAGAGATTCTAGCACCATTACGAAATATAAAAATCTTTGATTTAGTGATGTTAACCTTCAGATTTTACAAGTTGCAATAAGTATATAAGGAATTAATCATATTTTGGTGGCCACTAGTCGAGTACTTTCACGGAGTATAGTATCGGCGAGCTCCATTACATACAAGGCAAATAAATTGTACTTAAAATACATCCCGGTCTGACACCAAGATTAGCATTAAAAGAATTGGATATACGTACTTGACTGGTCGTATTTGTATACATATTAACAAGTGTTTTTATAATTTTTGATCACATTCCCATGGTAGCCAGTTAGCAGAATAGAGAGGAAGAAAAATCAACAAAAAAATGCATAAGTATTCTTTCCATTAACAAGGTTTAAATGGACGACATTTACCAAGTTAAAAACATTGTCAATAGTTGAGTATTGCATTCTAAAACCAGCTTGGTATTCACTAAGGATATTGCATTTATTTTTCTAATCAGTAATGCGGTTGTATCAATTAATGATAATGCTCGATAATTAGAAGGAGGGATAAGTATTTCTGTTTTAAAGCTGCCCAGGAGCTTTATTATGCTTAAGGCACTTAAGAACAGAGACTAACTCACAAAATTCAAATGGAGAGTCCAATAAGGATCAAACACCATCGTATAGTATTCAGGAAGTTCAAATTTTCCGATGTATTGCAAAAATTTGAGGTTAGAACGTGTTGTTATGGGACGAGTTTTTAAATCTTTTGATAATTTCCAACCCCGCTTACTGCATCTCGAATTATAATATTTAATTTTGCTGTTACGACATACAAATAGGAATTTTCTTGTTCTAAATGTTCTTAAATTATCCATCATCTTATTTCTGGAACGGGCACACATCCAATCAAACCACTTTTGCTTCGGTTTAAAACACAACGTTAGATTAGGTTTGTTTGCGGTATTCAATATCCTACTTTTCAAATCCATCAATCGATCATCAACATTTAAATTGTAATTGGAGCAAAAGGAACAACACATTTGATCTAGATTTTTAACATATCTTCCAGCATAACTCTCGTGCCAATGGATTCTATTTACATTATGAGTGACTTGGCTTCTATTATAAGCCGGAATTCCAATTTCGAGTTTTAAAGGCATGTGATCAGAGTAGGGTTTGCTTGCATTTTCAAATTTGTCGACAAACGATAGAAAATTATGGACTCTACCGCCATGAAAACTCAGATCACCATAAAGGTTGACCAAACATTCACTAACCCGGTTGATAAGGCAAACCTACTGGTTGAAATGTTTGCAGGTAATTCGAACTTGCCGGAGAGCATTCAACCACTGCCCGAACTTGAAAGAGTATCAGTGACTATGCCCAGTATATTCTTCCGAGCCCGTGCAGCTAAAGAGGCTCTTGCAAATCTCGACGTTAATAAGTCTTCTGGGCCGGATGGCATTCCAGCGCTGGTCCTGAAGCAGTGCTATTCAACGCTTGCGCGTCCATTGGCTAATTTTTTCAGTGCGTCTTATCGTGCGGGTATTTTTCCATCCGGTAGGTTGTCAATGTAACGCCAATCCCTAAAAAGGGTGAGACTAGTAACCCTGAAATCTACCCTCCAATAGCAGTTTGTTCGGCACTTTCCAAAGTTATGGAGAGTATGCTCAATCACCACCTTGTGAAATATTTTGTGTACAACAATTTGCTCTCGATTCATATCGAGCTTTCTCAGAAATCGCTCTATAAGAGTGGTTATAGATGGGGCCTCATCCGACGAGTTCAGGGTAAACTCAGTGGTACCGCATGGCTCTGTTCTTTCTTCAACTCTATTTCTAATACTTTTTAATGACTTTCTTTTTCTCACTTCTAATCCTATCTACTCTTTTGCAGATGACAGTAACATTTGTCATTCATATTCTTTTGATCGTAGGCCGTGCGGAATATGAAAGACACACTTACAAGCGACCTGTCGAAAATCACAGAGTGGGGTCGCGCGAACAGGGTCGACTTTAATGCGCGCAAGACCCAATGTTGCTTTCTGACACACAGACTTGGTGGTGTGTTGTCATTTATATCTATGGGTAATGTAAATATTGAGGAATCAGATGTTCTTGATGTTCTGGACATGAAAGTTCATTGTGACGTTCGATGGAACGAGCAAATATTTCGAGTATCGAAAGAAGCATTCAAGTGTCTCAGCTCCTTAAGACGGTGTAAGAATTACTTCACTACTTCATCTGATCTCCTTAATATTTACAAGACGTATATCTGACCCAAATTTGAATACAACTCTCATGCATGGGTCGGTGCTTCAAAGTCTATTTTGAAGGTTCTCGACCGCGAACAGGAGAGGGTAAAGGTTCTTAATGACGGTGGAGTAGCCAACTTTATCGATTCATTAGAGCATCGTCACAATGTGACGTGTGTTTCATTGTTCTATTGGTACTATAACGGAATGTGCTCTGACGAAATTTAGGAATTAATTCCTAGAAATCATATATTTTTACGTAGTACTCGCAATTTCTCGTGGAGCTCATCCCTTTGTAGTTAATAATCCAATAAATCGCACAACGTGTTGTAGGGAGAATTCGTTCTTTGGTCGCACTATTCGTTTGTGGAACAATCTTCCTGAGAATGTTTTCCCTGCCACTTCCGGCATGAGCAAATTTAAACCGAACGTCCACCGACACTACTCTATCTATCCTCCTTTCCACAACCAATTTTCCTAGTACCAGCACAATGCACTGCATGAGTAGGGGTTATCCATAGGTGCTGGTCTTATTGAAAAAAAAAGATCAATATGAACATCACCAATAATCCTTCCATTTAAAATTATACCCCCAATGTTCTCAACAAGGTCCATTAGTTTTCTTCCCTGGGTGTCAGTAATTTTATCCTTGAAGCGTCTCATTTTGTTTATATGAGGTAAAGCAGTTAATAAGTTCGTGTCTAATATATGTTGAACCAGACCAATACGATAGTTCAAGTCACCTAAGATGCAAAAATTAGTGGGACAAGGAGCAATTAAAAAGTTCCCAAAATCTTCAAACTCAATATCGCAATTAGCAATTGATGTAGCGGGGAATAAAATGGGAAGTATTATTATTTATTTTACATGTCAGCACAACATTATGACAAGCAATACTAGTAAAATTCAAGTTAAAAGTATTTATTATTTCTTTTTTAAGTCCATATAAATATCCACCCTTAGCGCGTCCAGTGCTATGAGTCTTTTCCGCATCAATCTAGTGTAGATAATAATGCAATAAAAAATTAGACAATAAATTCTGTTTATTTGCAAGAGTTTTTCTGAATATTTATTACGTTTTCTGCGCCTTGAATGGTCGTAGTAGATAATCAAATAAGTCGTTCAGTTTAGAGTGAAACGTACATTCAGTATCCAATTATGTAAAAATAAACGTGGGTTCAGAAATAAACTACGTTCGTTCATTTTCAGTCTTGCTAAATGCATGTTCAATAAATAACAATGCGCACTCAAATTCTGAGCTTAAAATGCTGGGCGACAGAAACATGACATGGGCGACATGAGCATGAAGGAATGTTTCAGGACTGGTGTTAGTTCCTGTGGGGATAAAGATGGAAATTTAGTGCTATATGCCCAGAGTATGCTTACAGGAATCACTACTTCCAGTTACTTGTCTGAGCTTGATATTCCAGCTAAACTTAAACGGCTATGCAGCATGATGTTGAGCGCCACTGTATATCAAAGACGTTTGGTACTAAGCGAGGTTTTAAACAAGTCGATTACCTGTCATGTGACTTCTTTAACCTTTTACTGGAGAAAATTATTCGTGACGCCGGGTTGAATCGCAAGGGCACCATTTTCTATAAGAGCATCATGCTGTTGGCATACGCAAATCGACGTTGTTAGCCTTAATAGCCGCGCCATATTTTCTACTTAATCGAGTCTAGAGAGAGATGCGTCTAAAGTGGGTCTTTTGTCAACAACTAAAGAGTCCAAACGTGTTGGATAAAGTGCCATTGTTGCCGACCACAACTTTGAAGTAGTGAAGGATTATGGAGTTTTACATATGGAGAAGCATACTTCGTTCGTTTAGTTGAAATTAAATTCAGACTTAGCTACTGAAAGCTTATACTAAAAAACAAAATATGCGTTCAGTTTTTTAAAATTTTGAATGCAACTCTAGAGGAACGTACTATAGCTGCCCACAATCATTCTGTTTTAAATTATCTGAATTTTGAGTTGAACTCATTCTGTTTTTTCAGTGTAAACATTTTTTTCCTCTTATGGTTGAGTAAATTTTAGTTTAAAATGCCATTCCAAGTTAAACTGAGTATTTTTATTTACTCCTTAAGATTTTCTACATAATTTTCTTAATAGGAAATATCAAAATGATACTTAAAGCAATTGATTGTGCAGAAAGCTTGCAATCTTACACACAGAATGTACTGTTGTTTCTTCAAAGTGTTCGTCTTGCTTTAAAACACAAATTAAGGCTTGACCCGAAATTTACGTTATATTACATACTTTATGCATTGAGACCTGTTATAGCAAAATTTAAGTTGCAGAAATTAAGTTGATCAAAAAGTTTTCGGAATAACCACCTTCTAGCGGTCTCATTGTTCCGATCTGACTTTTTGTTTATTTTTGTTAAGTTAGTACATCTGTAGTTGATATTCCCACTAAATCTTAGCGTTATACCTTGACATTTGGATTTTTTATATTTGATTTTCGATATGTCCATCAGTGCTTCCCGCAATTTTTTCATTATTTCTTCTTGGCTGCTTAAACGCGTTCACCGTTGACCGTTGGATGGTATTTTTTACATTTTTCGTCAACAAATTTTGAATAATATCATAATACAAAATCCAGGAGCTTTCTGCGCACAACTCTGGTCTTTTTCGGCGAATTGTTCCACGCCCAAATAATACTCTTTGTTTACTGTCTGGCCTTCTGGTAAAAATTCAGTGGTTTTTTTGGTCGCGCCTCATTTGGTGCACGCCATTCACTTGCCTGATATCTGGATGCCGTGTCGTACTCATAAACCCACGACTCGTCTCCAGTAAAGATCTTTTTAAATCAAGTCTTTTGCGACCTCCACACGATCAAAGCTGTAAAAAGTCGTCAAGACACATAGAGATGGACGTACTCTTGGTTACGTAGCTTTTGCAAATGTCAAGCTATGACGCTAAGATTTAGCGGGTAAATCAGCAACAGATGTACCAACTTAACAAAAAAAAAAAACTCTAATCGGAACGATGGGATCGCCACATGGGGATTAATCTGAAACCTTTTGATCAAGGTAGTATACTGAATTTTGTGACAGAATGGAATGACATAAGTATTGCCAGATTCGAAGCAAACGCTGGTTTCAATTTAAACTAATAGATGGCTCATCCAATAAAAAAACATTAGTTCAAAGGTTTCTGTGATGCCACAACTCTTTGGTTTGCTTTGGTTTCTGTGATAGTTCATTGTGCGCAAGCAGTCAAATAGAGCCGAAAGGACTCCGTTTTATCATTATTATTCTGGCCAGGCATTATTGTAGGACAATGCGATCCATAGGATCAAATTGTGCACTTTCCGGTCTATAGTTTGAAAACATAATGCTGGATATGTCTCTCAATGAAGCCATAAACATTCCCATCTAAACCTATAAAGAATCCCACATTCAGAACATATATATATGTATTTCACTGTCTCTGATACCTGTAAGCACAGTCCACAAGCATCCATATCTGTGACCGTTACTCTCTTCAGATGCCTTCTCAGTCCACAATGCCCCATACAAAATTTCGTTAGAAGTTTCAAGGCTGACCCGTCGTACTTAGGAACCTTAGAGCGATGCTCAAATTGCAGACTGATAGCCGCTACAAGATGACGAAGTCCGCTTTGAGAATTTCAGTATTCTAAGCATCTGACAATTTGCTAATCTTGGATAGATTGCGGATGCTAATAAGTGGTGCTGCACTGTAAGGGTGTCACGGAACTTTTTGTAGCCAATGTATCCGCCGTTTCATTACTATCTATCCCACAGTGTCCGGGTGCCTAAGACATGTTCTCCGTTTAAACAAAACCAACCATTTACACCTTTATTTATAAAGGGTCCGCCAAATAATTTTTTATTTATTTATTTTTTTTTTTTGAAAACGCTATAAAAAAAAACTACTGAATATTTTCTCAAATTTTTTTTTATTTGAAAGTACAACCCTTCCGGTTAATAATGGAAAATAATTTCATTCATGTGACTGCCTCGGCTGGCCATGCAGTAGCCTACATGATCGATCCAATTTTTAAGCACATTATCGATTGTGTGCAGCTGTATTTCACCAATGGCTTCACGAATATTATCCTCTAAAGCGTCAATTGTCTCTGGCTTGTTGGCGTAACACTTTTCTTTGACGACACCTCACAAGTAATAGTCCAACGGTGTCAAATCGCAGCTCCGAAGTGGCCAAACAACATCAGCTCTGCGGCTGATAATGCGAGCAAAACATCGAGTGTAGCTTCGGCTGTGTGACACGTAGCGCCATCCTGTTGAAACCAAATTTTGCTAATATCCTCTTCTTCAATTTTTATAAACAAAAAAATTCGTTCAACATGGCCCGACAACGATCGCCATTGACTGTAACGGCCACGCCTTTCTCATTTTGAAGAAAAATGACCCAATTATGCCTCTGGACAAAAATCCGCACCAAACAGTGACTTGTCTTGGGTGTATCGGCTTTTCAATGTATGCGTGCGGGTTTTCTGTGCCTCAAATGTGACAATTTTGCTTGTTTACATACCCGCCAAGATCAAAATGAGCTTCATCTGAAAAGATGATTTTTTTTTTTGCAAAATCGGCATCTTCTGTAAGTCGATCGTAGGCCCAGATTCCCAGCGTTGTTCAAGCGTATACACAACCATATTCGTTCAGCGGAAGGATAAAACTAATCATCTGTCAAATCAGACATGAGCTAAGTGTTATCATTCATGAAATAAGCACTAGTTAAAAAAAACGTTAGATGGCGGACCCTATATATCCAACATTTAAACATGATGGTGGGTGCGTACTTGTGTGGGGTTGTATGAGTGCCTGTTGTACTGGAGAATTGCACACAATTGATAGTATAATGGAACACAAAAAATAATTGAAATTTTAAGGACGCATCTCTAGCTAAGCGTGCAAAATATGGGTCTACCTGCAAATTATATATATACATACCCATGATAATGATAGAGCTGCAAAACTATGGATAGTCGGCAAAAAAAACTATCAATACTATCGATACTATCAGATTCTTGTGGCAAAAACATTAGAATGTGAAAGGGGAAGAATAATAATAAATATACAGATTTGAAACAAATAAAAGGGACACTTTATTTTTTTCCAGTGTTCCACAAAATTCGAAGTAATGTAATGGATAAGAGTCTATTTCTCAGCAAACAGAAGCAACACCTGCACCGTAATAGTTTTTTAGACTTATTAAAAGGGAACTACAATTTAACGCCGACTCCGAACGCCATATGCATTAGTTAGAGAAGTTTTTCAAAGTGCAAATACTCATAGCAGTGTTATTTGGTGATACCGATGTTGAAAATTATTAGATGGTTTGGTCTGGTATTGAAACCTGGACCTCTTGTTTGGTAGGTGTCTTATCAACCATTATTCTGAATGCATTGGCAGTTCCTGCAATATTCTCGGCTGCTCTTCAAACCAAATACGGCAATTTTGCTTGTTCATGTATTCATTTAATCAGAAATGAGCTTAGTCGCTGGACACAATCTTCCGATAAAAAGGTTCTTAGCCGAGCACGAATTCTTATAATAAAATTCAATAATCAGCAAGCGTTGCCCGTTTGTAAGTCTATTCATGATTGAGTTATAGACCAAACTTAACATACTTGCTGTTGTCAAAAAAAAAGTTGCATCTCATACAATCAGAGGTTGAAAAGTACTGATCTAAAACTGATTTCATGTCTAAAAGGAATTATATAACAACTCGGATCAATGATGTACCGATCTCAACTAAATTAGTAACAGTGGCAATGTACTTATGTACTTGGACCGTACTTATGTCCTGTTCACACGAGACTTCGAATTACTTTGTACGCTGTTTGAATTACTTATGCGAATTACCCTGTTAACATGGCATCTTCCTAATTGGTTTTAGCAGTTTATTCTCTTCTGTATTATATTATGTAAATTGCAAGTTGACTACGCCTTGTTTTGTTATTGTTTTTGGGTTTATTGTTAAATTTTTAATTTGTGGTTTAACAATGGAGTGTGAAAGTAAGGAAAAATTATATTATTTTAAGGAAATATGTATATAAGTTAGGTTAAAAACCGGCAACCGATCGTAAGGCCAGCCTACTTAGGAAAAATAGACCGGTACAACTCTCCGGGACTTCCGACAGCATTTCATTAGGGCCCTCCACCTTAGCCTCGATAGCGCCGGGGCAAGTGCCTCACAGCAATGACTATATAACGTTGATCCACTATACCCAACACGAGCCCCATTTCTAATCTCTAGACAATAACCAGAAACATGCTTACCACAGCTTAAATCCTCCATCTTGGTAGATTAACTGACTAGTTATACTCCGATCAACAACCAGGCCAACGTGTAAGAAATACAATCAAACTGCCGTAGTTCGAATCACCACTATCCCACCACCCTCAACACGAAAATGTGGTTGATGTATAATACTCCAAAGTGGATGGATATAAGCTCCCCATTCACCGGATAGAAGCCACATTGAAAATTTATGGAATCATTTGGAGAAACAAATCCGAGAGAGAGAAATCCGGAACAAAAATTACTTGATTTGAGCTCTAAAGAAAGAATAGGAAAAAATTCAGGCAAAAGTAACACAGAACCTGGTGAATTACATTCCTAGGAGATCAGAAGCAGTCATAAAAAATAAGGGATCACAAACTAAGTACTAGTCTTCTATTTCATTATTCATATTCTAAAATAAGTTATAACTGAGCACTTACTTTTGGGAGTTAAGTTTATAAATTTTTTTTCTTCATCATTTTAAAATATTCTGGAAATATTTTTTTTATATTTGTTTTGTAAGATAAGACTGACATTTTAGAAAATAAAAATCAATCATTATATTTCTAAAAACTTTACAAATTTTTTTTAATATATACGAGTAGATAATAAATTTTAAGACGTAAGTAAGCGCTCATTTTTTGTAGTGACTGTAAATATTTGTTTCTTTAATAAACAATTTATAACATTCTTACACTTCATTACTTTTCTATATTTATACTGTTTAAAGTTAATTCAGTTTTACATAAAATTTTATATTTTTCTTTTATTTTATTCTAAATACTTTTTCTCCTCTTATGGTTGAGTAAATTTTAGTTTGAAACACCATTCCAAGATAAACTGAATATTTTTTATTTATTACTTAAGATTTTCTGCACAATTTCCTTAACAGGAAATATCAAAAGGATACTTAAAGTGATTGATTGTGCAGAAAACTTGAAAATTTATACACAAAATGTACTGTAGTTTCTTCAAAGTGTTCACTTTGCTGTTAAATTCAAATTATAGCTTGACCGGAAGTTTCACTGATATACTTTTATTATGTATTAAGACCTGTTATAGCCAAATTTTAGGTTGCGCATGGAAAACATATCAGAAAGTAATAATCGGTTTTGATACATTTTAATATTTCTCGTATTTAGTTAAGAAAAATTGCACAGTGCAACAAAAAAAAAAAAACCAAGTTGAAATACCTAAAAAATTATAGTACACTTCTGATAGGCGCTATCGAGTAAAACAAGAATCTTTTTCTGGTAAATGGTCCGCCATCTAAAGTTTTCTTATTATTATTATGCTTATTTCGTGAATGGTAACACTTAGCTCATGTCTGATTTGACAGATAATTAGTTTCATTCTTCCGCTGAACGAATATAGTTGTGTATACGCTTGAACAACGCTGGGAATCTGGACCTACGATTTCTATCGATTCATTAGAGGATCGTCGCAATGTGGCGTGTGTTTCATTGTTCTATCGGTACTATAACGGAATGTGTTCTAACGAAATTAAGGAACGAATTCCTGGTTATCATATATTCTTACATAATACTCGTATTTCTCGTAAATACATCCCTTTTATTGTCCATTGAATCGCACAACGCATTATACGGAGAATTCTGTTCTTTTGTGAACAATCTTCCTGAGAATGTGTTGCCCGCCACTTACGACATGGGCAAATTTAAATCGAAAGTCCGCAGACACTACTCTATCTATCCTCCTTGCTACAACCTAAATTCCTAGTACCAGCACAATGTACTGCATAAGTAGTGGTTATCCCCTAAGTGCTGGTCTCAAGAGCAAAAAAAAAAAAACAAAAACAAGAACAAAAAATTGCTTTTACTCTAAGCAATAAGTTGTAGGTCAAATTATTTTTCACTTATTTCAATTCTGACTCTTTGGTTTCTAAATTTCTTTTAATTTTATTGGTGACAGATGCACAAAATATGCCCACATGATAGTAAACAGTTAAGTAGAAATAAAGTAAATATTAACGTATTGCTTAGAGCAAAAGCAATTTTTGATAAAATAGTTGCTTTGCTGACTAAGCAAGTTATTTAATATTTTATTCTTTGGCTTTTGCTTTTTAATTTTGCTTTTTATTTTTTAGAGTTTTCAGTAGGTATTCGGCGATAACGTTATTTTATTTGAAGCCAAAATCTGAAGCAAAGCAAATAATTGTAGTTCTCTTTAAGATTAGCTAAGCAATTACAAATGCATTGAAAATAGTCAATCATTTTTAAAGCTGTATTCAACCAGCCGTCATTCTATAAAAAAAGTTTTTATTTCAGTCTTTAAAAATGCGATGCATTTAAATATATTGTTACAAAAACCAGGTTGGGCACCTTTGCGTTTATTGAGTTGCAAAAATAGATAAACAAAAGCTGCAAAAACAACTATATCCGCTGTTTACAAATAACCACATCGACAACAACAAATATTAGTAGAGATAAAGTAAATAAAAATAAAGCGGCAACAACAAAAACTAACAGCAAAGCAAACAAGTAACAGACAATAACAAACCACAACAAATACTAAGAGCTGAAAGCAGTAGATGCTTACATTCGCATGACTACGTAAGAGCTAAAATGAAAGTAAAAAAAGAAATGGAATCTGCCAACGAAGCAATAAACAAAGCTGACGCCGATAGGTTTTCAAAATAATTTTCTACTGCGCATGTGCGTCATAATAGAATAAAATTGCCTGTATTATATCAAATTTAAAGAAAAAATGTGGAAAAAAGGAATGTTATGGGTTTTTTTCATATGTAACATATAAAAAATTTATTTGGAATTATTAAATAAGTTAGTAGGCATCAAAACTAAATTATTACACTCATATTTATGTAAAATAAAATATATTTGAAATGCGTTTTAATAATTTTTTTTATGAAAAATTTGAAATAAATACACTTCCAAATCATTATTGACTTTATTAATGCACACGACTGAGATGTTGTTTTTAAATTAAAATAATATTATGAAATCTTATGAAAATTAAATATACTTTATTATGTTATGGTAAGTGGCCATGAAGGTAATGTTTTCTGAGAGTGCTTACTTTTGAGAAAGAATTAGTTACTTTTTAAACAATATTAAAAAATTAAAAAAAGTCTTTGACGACATTCATTATTTATTTTTTATATGACTTCTTTTTAATTTTATTATAACCTGGATACGTTTTGGTATGGACTCCACTACGTTTTTGCAAAAGTCTCCACAATGAAATTGTACGCTTAACCTTAACCATACATGTTCTATTAGACTTATATCTAGGAATTGGGATGATGTCTGCAATACTTTTGCCACAAAACCTTCCGTATTTGACTATCCTATCTATCCACATACTCCCACACATTAGCATGTTATCGCCTACAGACTTCAGAATAACATTTTTTATATTTTTTTTTAAATTATTTTTAAAAATCCTCGACATATAAGAAGAATTAATTTTTTTTTAAATATTATTTATACTTAAAATTATATAAAAAGTCTGAAACACGTCAAGGAGAATTTAAAAAGTAATATCAGTTTAAATTGTTAAGAAAAAGTTATACTTATTATACGCAACGCTGTGCATTAAGAAGTTAATAAGCAAAAAAAAAACAGAAATTATTGTACAGTTTTTTTTATTATACAGTTTATAGCCGAACACCTAAATTTAATATTTATTTTTATTATTTTTATTGCATTTTTTGTTTATAATTAATTATTGATCATTTTATTTAATATTTTAAGGGAATAACACTATATTGTCTTAAAAACACAGCAAAGAGGTCTATGCTTACGTCACGTACACTCTCATCGACGGAGAGAAAAACTAACGGGCCTGCGCAAAGCGTAATCGATTATAGTTTGATTCATAGAATCTACCTGAAATATCGATAGGTTCGAGAGCTTTCGATGTGTTGCTTACTCAGTCATATAAAAAGCACATCGATGCGAACAATAAGAAGTTTAAGTAAAGTAAACCCAGCGAGTATAGTTTGTGTAAAGAGAGTTTATGAGGAGTAAACTCTGGAAGTGAATCGTGAAGTAAAAAACCAGTTTAGTTAGAGCTAATTCAGTAAGGAGAGTTAAGTGTGGATAACCTCTGGTTGAAAAGGTTGTGATGGAACCTAAGTTGTAACATCGATCGGGTTGGAATATCTTTACGTAGAAAGATCTGTCGAGTAATTGTTGTTGCTTACAAAGTTGTAAACAGACGGAGTAATTAAGAAGGTTACAAGCAGTGGTGCACAAAACTGTGTTAAATAAAGGCTTTTTAATTAAAAACTAAACACAAGATTTATTTTATTTTAACTGCAATCTACGAACTCATAAATACACGTTTTCAAAAAGGTAAAAATGTAACAATATTATATATTGTAATATATCGGTTAATATTTAGCTAAGTTATTAGCCTATAAGTGCTTGAATTTACGAAAATCCGTAAACATAACTCAGGATTTTGGAGGTACCTTGAAAACTTTAAAAGCAGATTTTTGTTGTACTCGATAGCAACTTTAAAAAAATGGTATCCCAGGTATTTTTACTTTATTCTTTTTTTGGCGTAGTTTTTTGACACATAAAAAATAGGTACCTTTTGTTTTTGTTGTATAACTAACTCTAGTTGTTGTAAGAATTCTGTTGTTGTTTTTTATGAGTTTGCTAAAGCCGTAAATATAATCTTAAAAAAGTATGAAATATTGAAATTCAACGCATTCTTAGACTGAAAATAAAATCTTAGTTTTAGAGAATGAATAAAGTTTAAGTATTCTTGACTAATCTCGGTCTATTTCTCAATCAACACATATGTCATCCATTTTTTTTCACATTTTTCAAGTTGAGATCGGTTTTTGCGCACTGATTTATATGGGAACTGTATTATTTAGGAATTAATTAAGGAATTATATTAAACTATGAATAAAATAAAACTTAAGGTTTAGAAGTCAGTTAAAAAAGCACAGAGTTTTTTTTTTCATAAAAAAGTCATATGATTGTTACAAAATTGTAAACCTTTTCCAAAAACACATTTTCAGAGTATTTAAAAAAAACCAGTTAACTAGCAATTGATAATTTTTTTATGAGTTACATTATTGAAAAGCTTAATAACTCTCTCAATTTTCAACAGATTTTTAAAGGCAAAGCAGCATTTTATTTCCAACTAAATAAGTTTAATATAAAAGTTTAGTCTAAAATATAGCTCTAAACTGAAGAATGTGGAAAAATTGGTTAAAAATTGTATTCACTAAAGAAATACACACAGATGCTTCAATACATACGCTATGCGCTCTCGGGATAGCGCCCCCCTTATACTGACGATTAATGTTAAATATTATGTGAACCAATTGAGATATTCCCTTAAAATTTCGTTTTAGTAGACTCTTCAATTCCCTCTAAAATAAATCATCAATGACTGCCGTACCATTCATGAAAGTATTTTAATTAATTTTTGTTAGAAAAATTATACTAAAAACGTTTTGAAAAAATTGGTCATCATCATAGCGCCATCAGTTATAATTTCAATTTTATTTGTATTTTAAGCAACTATATATATAGTGCTTATTTCGAGAATGGTAACACTTAGCTCATGTCTAATTTGACAGATAAATAGTTTTATCCTAGTGCTGAACGAAAATGGTTGTGTATACGCTTCGCTAAGTGGGCCTGCGCTCGACTTACAGAAGATGCCGATTTTGCAAAAAAAATCATCTTTTCAGATCAAGCTTATTTTATCTTGGCGGGTATGTAAACAAGCAAAATTGTCGCATTTGGGGCACAGAAAACTCGCACGCATACATTGACAAGCCGATACACCCAAGACGAGTCACTGTTTGGTGCGTATTTTGGTCCAGAGGCATAATTGGGCCATTTTTCTTCGAAAATGAGCAAGGAGTGGCCATTACAGTCAATGGCGATCGTTATCGGGTCATGTTGAACGAATTTTTGTTCACAAAAATTGAAGAGAAGGATATTAGCAACAGAGCTGTAGCCGCAGAGCTGAAGTCGTTTGGCGACCTCGAGGCTGCAATTTGACACCGTTGGACTATTATTTGTGGGGTGTCGCCAAAGATAGGTGTTACGCCAACAACCCAGAGACAATTGACGCTTTAAAGAAAGTATTCGTGAAGCCATTGGTGAAATACAGCTGCATCGATAATGTGCTTAAAAATTGGACCGATAGTGTAGGCTACTGCATGGCCAGCCGAGGCAGCCAATTGAATGAAATTATTTTCCATTATTAACCGGAAGAATTGTACTTTCAAATAAAAAAAGAAATTTGAGAAAGTATTCAGTAGTTTTCTTTATAGCATTTAAAAAAAAATTGTTTGGCGGATCCTTTAGCATGCTAGTTCTTACATTTTATATTTTAAACAGTATTAAGCATAATTAGCAAAGCCTAGGACCGCATTTGTTTGAAAGAATCTCGCAAATTCAATTGAACATTGAATTGTAAAGTTTTTCAAAATAATTCAACGAAATGGTGGACTAAGTATATTTGAGTCCTTCCATTAATTTCATTTTTGTGTTGTATTGTTTTTTGGACTCATTCACTTTCCTATCCACCCATCTCTAGACCTTCTTGATTATATTTAGGTCGGGCAAGTAAGGTGGTCATTCAAGGGGGTCAGCTTTTTCGCTCTGAATCCACAATCGATTTGCGGTTAGGACTGAATTGATTGATACACATGAACCACTATTGGAGTTCTCCGCATTCCTAAGCGAATGTGAAACTGCATCTTGTAGGTGCCACCCTATGATATTGCTGCCCTTACTATCACAGCTCACATATTCCATTACATTTTAATTTATTGTGGGAGAGATCACACATAGTGGTTCTCACAAGAAATTAAAATGTAATAGTAAATAGGGGGGCTATGAAAGGGAACGGAAATTATGCTTATCCACTCTAATGACTTAATACAGCACTGTTATTAGGAGTTTTAGACATTTTATGTACCACCTTGATCAAAAAGTTACCAGAATCACTCCTTTATGGGGGTCAAAGTTCCGATTTGAGTTGGTACATCAGTTGTTGATATTCTTGCTAAATCTTAGCATCATAGCTCGATATTTGCAAAAGTTCGTAGAGAAGAGTATATCTATCTCTAGCGTTTGACGATTTTTTACAATTTTAGAAATGGATTTAAATTTGCAACAGCGAACTTGTATTAAATTTTGCGTAAAAAACGGTTTTAAAGGTGCGCAATTGATGGAAATGTTGAAAAATGTTTCGGCAATGATTCACTAAAGAAAAAGTTCGTTTACCAGTGGCACTCGCGATTCAAAAGTGTAAGTCAATAACAGCAAATTAGCCATCAGAGACAAAGAGAAAGACATGAATATTGCCTATGGATCCATTCAAGACATTTTGGTTAATGATTTGGGTTTCCGTCGTGCAGCAGCAAAGTTAGTACCAGAAGACCTTGATTTCATGAAAAACAGACATTAGGCGAGGATGAATCCGATCCCACATTCATTGGTTAGTGAGTACGACGCGCAATCCTGATATCAGGCAAGGTAATGGAGTTCACCAAGTAAGCCGAAACAAAAAAACCACGTCGTTTTCAGTGAAAAAACAATGCAATCCTACGGTTTTCATGAATTACAATAGTGTAGTGCATCATGAATTTTTGGCAGAAGACAGGAAACAAAGAATATTATTTGGGCGTTATGAGACGTTTGCTTAAAGCAATTCGCCGAAAGAGACCAGAATTGTGGGCAGAAAACTTGTTGATTTTGCACCATGATAACGCATCGTCGCAGACTGGCATCAATATTCGAAATTTGTTGACGAAAAATTTAATAAATACCATCCTACTGCCACCGAATTTACTTGATTTGACTGCCTGTGACTTCTTTATGTCCAATCGAGTTAAAAAACATTACGGGAACGCGAGAAGAAATAAATACCGAAAACCGAATATAAAAAATGCTTCGAGGAGTGAACCAAGCGTTGGCATAAGTGTGTTGCAGTCGATGGAGATTAGTTTGAAAGGGACAATATAGGTTTAGATGAATAAGTCTGTATTTTTAATTTTCTGGATAAATCCCGGGAACTTTTTAACCAAGGTTGTACTTTGCTTTGAGTAAGATTTTAAAGAAGCTCTGACAAGTTTAAGGAGCCACAAATGAAATTCCTAGTAGAGAAAATATTTCTACTGTAGTAGTAAATGCTACTACGGAGTTTCTAAATTCAGATTGAGTGCAGGCAGAAAATAATTTCATAAATTTTCATTTAAATAAGTTATTTAAACGGTTGCTGCTCTATTTAAATATGCAACTATTTAGTTGTTGTTATCTTTGAAAAAATTTTCCCAAATAACGGTATAACGAAAGAGCCATGCTCAAAAGAATCATAAAGACATAACTTTGCATTTTTATTTGAACGATATTTTATTTGTATGTCACATACGATAATTTCGTTCACAGGAAAAGAACAATGACACATACGATCAAATTAATTCAGTAATATCTCCGTAGGTATGCCGAATATCTTTATAATGTGTTACTATATGGTGGGTGTGTGCCTCAATATATGCATTATTTGACTCGAATATTTGATTCCGATTTGAAGGAAGTTATAAGACATGGATGCAAAAATTATATATTTACGTAGCATTGTAAGTCCTTCACTTAAATTTTAACAAAAATGTTCACCATTGAAAAGCGGTAGATAAGTCAATCAATTTTGCTATTGACTAGAGCTGCACTTTTATAACAAAGTAGCAAAGTACGACCATGGCGCTCTATATTTTGTTTTTATTTTTTCCCCCATTTTTTATGTTACGAGTTACACTTTTCTGTGTGCAAAATTTTAAGCAATTTCATGGTAGAAAAATCTCAAGACTAATTAGTGAAAACTTAAGCAACAGTTAAGATTTCA
Source organism: Wohlfahrtia magnifica (assembly GCA_023159175.1). NCBI lineage: Eukaryota > Metazoa > Arthropoda > Insecta > Diptera > Sarcophagidae > Wohlfahrtia > Wohlfahrtia magnifica. The sequence goes on from JAKWBJ010000484.1 coordinate 5,615,544, forward strand.
ACTGTAATTACTATGTGGCATGAGTGGTTTTTTAAAAGGCCAAATGAAAATGGTAACATTTATAATTAAATTATTAAATGCCAAGTGTTGCATATTGTTTTTTACAACAACAACAATATAATAATTTTATTAAAAAAAAATGTGGGTTACAAAAGAGCTTTCCTTTGCCATAAGTTTGTGTAAAACATTTAAAAAAAATAAGTCGAAATATATAACAAAAAAAAACCTTTGTTGGCCTACGTTTTTGATACATAGTTTTGTTTTTAATACAAATTTACCAACAAAATACTTTTAAAAGCAAATTGCATTACAAGCATGCATTTTACTTTCAATAAAACAAGAAAAAAAAATAGTTAACAATGGAACAGTTTCAGTGAGATTTTTATGCAGGACAAACGCATGCAATTTAAAGTATATTGTCAGAGTCTGCTCTCCATCAATAACCATGCGAGTAGGCATATGTAATGTCAGAAAAGTAGCAGAAAAAATTAATTAAATTTTTTTTTGTTTTTCTTTTGAAAATTCCCAGAAATTGATGTTGATGCTTATGCTCATGCATAAACTAAAATTCAGTAGATCTTTGTGCAAAATAGCTGTGTGGGTATAAGCCTATTTAGTCATAAATAGAGAAAAAAGCTATTGCTTTAATTATATTACAAAACATTTTTTAGAAGAAGGTTGTCTGTTCGTATTTTAAATCCTATTTAGAGCAACATGCTTAGGTTTATTAGTTTATGTAGATAATTTTATAGGAAAACATATTTTCTTTTATTGCTTTCAAGAAATTTAATTAAATTGTGTATCACTTTCAAAAACATTTCAAATTTCACTTTTAATGAAATTAGTAAAGACATAAATATTTTTATGTCTAATAGAATATTTAAGCCTGAATGAATTTGAAAGAATATTAGAAGAATATGCCTGTTAGATATCTAATGTTAAAAAAAAAAAACTAAACAATTTTAACAAATAATTTTTTGCAAGCACATGTATTCTAATCTGTGCGTATGAGTAATATTTTTTTATTATTGAAAAATATTACTTATACGTACGATATTCGTTATTATTTGAAAGGTATTGTTATACAAAATCATAAAATAATTGAAAATTTTATATTGGGTATACAAGTTAATAATGTCGATATTTTTGCATGAAGAATGCTTTTATTATAATAACAAAATTAATTGATACATTGTTCAAAGTATTGTCCATCGTTAGTCACTACTTTTTTAACTTACTGGTAGCATATGGATTCCGCGTCAAAAGAACTGATGTAGAGAATGAATCCCCCCAATAAAATAATAATAATAAAATAAACAGCAATAAAAAAATGATAGTCAGAAGGCAAGTTCCAGACTAGAAGGCGGATGAGCCACAACTTTCTATTCCATTTGACCGGTTTTGCAACATGTAGCCGAGCGTGGTCGTGATGAAAGATTGTGGCCTCGTGTTTGGTCGTTCTGCGTTGATTCCTCTTTTCAAACGCATCAATTGTGTTCGGTACAGGTCACCTGTTATCGTCTGACCCAATTTCAACAGCTGATAATACAAATTATCTTTCTGATCCCACAAGGGCGATCGATTATTCGACGTTTTTCAAAAGTCGATTTTCGAAGAATTTGAAAAATAGTAATTTAAAAAAAAATCGGTTTTCGGTCATAAATTTGTCAAAAAACTAGTCAACCGTTTCTGTTATTAAAATAAAATTATTCTCAATTCGAGTTGCATTAGCAAATAAAATTGATAAATTTTTGTCTCATGTCGTACATTCAACATGTCAACATTCGGCTTTTTTAGGGCCTTAACGGACATTTTTTTGTCAATACCGCAAAGTTCTAATATTTCTTCAAGTGATTCATTTTTTACAGCGTGTTTTGTCAGAGTTCTACTTGCTAGCGCCTACAGACTACTTGGTATAGAATCAAGTTTTCCTTGCTGCACATTTCATAGAGCGAATGGACTTAAATAGAAGGAGTCGTTAATAAATGAAATTTCGTGCAGACGTTTATTGCGGCTTAATACAGATATAAGCGAAAATTTTACAAAATAAGAAAACGAACACGCCCATCGCCCACATATACATACATAAAACAAAAACAACATATCTTCAGATATTTTTTTTTATTCAATATTTGTAATAAAAAAGGCTACAGAAAGCACAGAGTTGTGTTAATTAGTGATGCATGCTATTTTGTCTCAAGCTTGTCTTTATTTGCCTCAAGCTTCTTCAAATTTGTAAAATTTATGATAAATTATCTAAATAACACATTTTGAAATTTACAAAATTATGAAGGTTGTAAGGCAAAGTTGTTTCTAATTTTTTTGTTTGATAGCGGATATTATATAGTTTCAAAAACCTAAATAAAAATATTCATTTTTAAAATAATTTTTTGGGTAAATTTCCTTCAAAGTTTGGTAATGTAAACTCTTTATTGAAAGAAATCCGATTTTCAAAGCAATAGTAAAAATAAAAACAATAAAGAAAATTAAAAACTTTTTTTCTATTTCGTTTATAATATTATAACGTAATTAAAAAACCCAAGTTCTAAGAATTTCTTTAACAAATACAATCAATATTCGGGTCCGCCATCTAACGTTTTTGTTCAACTAGTGCTTATTTCGTGAATGGTAACACTTAGCTCATGTCTGATTTGACAGATAATTAGTTTTATCCTTCCGCTGAACGAATATGGTTGTGTATACGCTTGAACAGCGCTGGGAATCTGGAATTTTTGTTCACAAAAATTGAAAAGGAGGATATTAGCAACATTTGATTTCAACAGAACGGCGCTACGAGCCACACAGCCGAAGCTACACTCGATGTTGTCTGCGCAGAGCTGATGTCGTTTGGCCACCTCGGAGCTGCGATTTGACACCGTTGGGCTATTATTTGTGGGGTGCCGTCAAAGATATGTGTTATGCCAATAAGCCAGAGAGAATTGACGCTTGAAAGGACAATATTCGTGAATCCATTGGTGAAATACAGCTGCACACCATCAATAATGTGCTTAAAAATTAGACCGATCGTGTAGGCTACTGCATGTCCAGTCGAGGCAGCCATTTGAATGAAATTATTTTCCATTATTAACCGGAAGGATTGTACTTTCAAATAAAAAAATAAATTTGAGGAAGTATTCAGTAGTTTTTTTTATAGCATTTTCAAAAAAAAAAAATTATTTGGCGGACCCTTTATGTAGACTTATCCTTTCCAACAATTTCCAAATATTTTCACACTAAAGGGGATATGTGTGGAAACATAAATGCACGCATCATTTATTAGTGTGTGCCACTGTGGTATGTCAGGTAAGACACCCGCCGACCAACCAGGAAGTTTTTAGTTCAATTACAGGCCACACCGTCAGAAAACTTTCAACAGCGGTATCACCTCACATCATTTATTAGCGTGTGCCACTGTGGTATGTTAGGTAAGACACCCGCCGACCAACCAGGAAGTTTTTAGTTCAAAAACAGGCCACACCGTCAGAAAACTTTCAACAGCGGTATCACCTCACAACATTGCTAGCGTCTGGTTTGGACTATTTACGTCTGAAACACTTTGCTAATTATAACATCTGCCGTTCGGAGCTGGCGTTTGTAGGTCCCTTTCAATGAGTCAAGTTTATTATCACTCTCCGTATAAAAAAATTAGTACTTATTTTCACAAAATGAGAAGTAGAATGTTGCTCAAGTGTGCATATCTTTTTTTGATCTTCCATGGTTTTCACGTTATTTGTATGACGTTCACGGTACAATATAAACTTAAGACGTTATATAGTATTAAATTTAGAAAAATACTTAAACGAAGAGTATATTTGCACTAAAAAATAGAAAAACATATAGAAATTATACATGTTTTAATTAACCGGTTATTCGTGTTAAAATAACCGGTTTATTCGGTATGCGAAAAATGGACATTTTAAAAAACCCGTATTTGACAAAACCAAAAAACATCGGTTAAAACCGGTCGAATAATAACCGTTCAATCTCCCTAGATCCCACTAAATGCAGAGCATTACCTTGGCGTCATATATATTCGGCTTCGGCGTTAATTTGGCTGATTGGCCGGGCTTTACATATGACTTTTTACGCTTGGGGTTATCGTAATATATCCACTTTTTATCAACAGTAACAATACGATACAAAATGATTTCTTTTTGTAGCGTTCAAGCACCATTTTCGACATGTAAAATCGCCTTTCAGTGTCTCGGCTTCAATTCATATGGGACCCAATTTCCTTCCCATGAATAAGTCCCAATGCCTTTAAAAGTAGGTAAATGGGTTGTTGTGTGACTCCCAATGATAATGCAAGTTCTTATGCGTTTGACAACAATCCTCGTCGAGTAGTGCTTCCAATTCCTCATCTTCAAATTTTTCGCCTGGTCAGGCCTCTCCTTGCCTTCTGTTTCGACATCACCGCTTTTGAATCGCGCAAGCTATTGTTCACAAGTTTTTTGAATTGATGCATGGCGACCGTAAACTTCTACTAACAATCGATAACTTTCAGCAGCCGTATAATTCAAATGAAAGATGGTTATCAGACTTTTCCGTAAAATATCTTTTTTGGGCACACAATTCGGCATTATAATAGCGATTGAAAGAAATGGCGTCTATTGAATACTGAATTATAATGACATATTTCTTATTATTGACACAAACCATATGTTGTCCAAATCGACATTATTAACTTGTATACCCAATAAATTAAATTTTAAAATCAAAGTGTCAGAATAAAAAAAATTTTACATTTTTATTGAAATCAATAAAAATACAACATTTCGCTTTCAAATAGTTCCCATAACGCAGGTGTTAATCAATGTTTATTATTTTGTTTTTTAAGAAATACTGCCCGAAAACATTTTATCCCGTCTGCATCGAAAATGATAAAAATTCATTAAACAACTGCTTTGTTTCATTTGCTTGATAAAATAAACAGAAAATCTCTAATAAACTTCCCAACAGAAGACCCAAACAAAGGGAAATTTCGTTTAGTGTCAGTAGTATCTCGTACAACACCTGTGTGTGTGCCTGTGTGTATGAATATTGATTGTTTATTTTATATACATGTCTGTGTAAGAGTAAGTTTACTGGTGGTTTTAATAAAAGCATTTGTTAAATTGTTTCTGCCACATGTTGTATCAGCAACAAAAATAACAGCAAATCCGCTTACCACCAGTTAAACATCAACAGGTTTTTGACAAAGGAAAAAAGCCAATAATTTAAACACTCAATCCAAAATTGAATTTACTGGCATGGATCTTTAAGCGAAAACGAGAACACAGCTGCAACAATTTAAAGTATTCAAGTGAACATGTTAAATTAAGTGAACATGTTTATGAATTGTGGGATATTGGAATATTTTCTGTGCCACTGTTAATTTGGCAGCACTGCCATATCGACGATTTTTACGTTACATTTGAATTAACGGATATGGAAATAGAAGATGGTCGATATTTCTTGAACCTTCTCAAATGCAGGCAATTAGGTATATAAAGGGCTGCTTTACCTACATGTTAGTTAGTTATCGTTTGGCTGTCGTAAGATAAAGACGTGTTAAATCCAAAATAAAAGTGTTGTATAAACGATGTTTATTTGATTTTAATGCAATTCAAACGAACTCAAACGTTTTAAACGTAACAATACATCCTGACATAGTTCGGAGAAAATAATCGAAAGTTCCTTAATCATGCACGGCTAACTGAATTCGCTGTTACCAAATTTGTTTTATCAAGCCTCCGTTGGCTTATTTGTGCTAAATTTTGGGGCTTAAACCGAATATGGCACAATTTAATTTAAGCTGAGCCTTAAACTACTGAAAAAGACCAATTGGCTTCAGCTGGGTAATTAGTCCACAAAATATACACTGAGTGGTCAAGCTTAGGCAACAATTTGTGGAACTGAAATGGATTCGATGGGGGTATCGCAGAGAAATTTTTTTCACTCTCTTAGGTTTGGGTATGGAATTTTATAGATAAGTGGCTGGCAGTGGAGACGAAACACAGGTAGTCAAATAGTATTGGTAAACAAAAAGACCAAAATCGTAAGAATACTTATACAACAGCGGAAAACTCGTCCACCTGACGAAGAACACGTGTGCCCACATTCTGAAATTATGCGGGTAAGATAGAGCAAGCAATGGCAACGAGAACACGAATTAGCTACAGATCTCACTTAAAGCTCGACATTATGATACTTAACATCTTCACTAATACAAAAATATCAAACACATACATATCGGTATATATCGGTGTTGTTTTTTTAAGTTTTTAACTATGCGTTGGCACTACTGCTTTATTTGACAACCGATTTAAAGGCTGATAGGTGATTTTTGCTTAAATTGGTTTGACATTTCATGATGGGTTGACTTACCCATGGACAAATGGGCTGAAGCACACATGGATACTGATATTGAATTTCCATTACCAATGTTGTTCTCCAATGAAGTACACTTTTGGTTGAATGGGTACGGAAGTAAGCAGAATTGACGCATTTGGAGAGAAGATAATCCACAAGCTTTTGTCGAAATTCCATTACTGTTTGGTATGCTTTATAAGCTGGCGAAGTCATTGGTTCACAAGCCTTCAAAAACGGTGAAAATCTAAGTGTGACTGTCTATTATGAACGGTATAGAAACTCTTGATGAAGGAGTAATCTTACGTAATAGTACAATTAACTGGCTATTAAGATCGTGTGATTTAATCCCATTGGATTTTCTTTTTTTGAGGTTATGTACAATCACTTGTGTACTTCCATAAACCAGTGACAATTGAATATCTAGAAATCAACTATTGAGTTACTGACGAAATGCGACCGCTATGCTGCAAAAATTTTGCTAAGATTGGTGTTCAAGATGGCGCTTTGTACGCGTGACCACATGGGCGAAATCATATTAGAACAATAATGTCAAAAATAATCTATCCAACAAAGCCCCATTAAAATTATATTTCTTTGACTTAAACTTGTGTAAATATAAAAATCATCCGATATGTATTAGACAAATACATATAAATTACAAATTGATAGTGGAGAGCAAACTATGATTAATATTACTGAGATCACAGTAAAGTCAATAAACTCAGAATGTAAATTGAAGACACTGCATAATCTACGTAAAGGGAGGTAATTTGGAATTAATTCGTCCCACAAAAATCCAGTAAAAGAGGATGATAATGGCCAGTAAATCTGACCGGAATGTTAAAATTCAGGGTAAGAAGTAAAAATACAGACAATAACATTACAAGCAAAACAAATGTAGGAAGTTTAACCAGGTCCAACCTAGCCTCATACGAAGGAAATCTGTCAATATAATTTCGACCTAAGCCACTTTAACAGAATAATAAATACTGCCTCAGTACGGACTCAACTGAATTAATATGACTCTTGTAATAGGGATTCCAAATCATCGAAGCATACTTAAAAATCGGCCTAAAAAGAGAAATGTTTAACTGTCTCGTCTTAAAAGGATCAATGAATTTCCTGGACCACCTTTTCACAAAACCCAAAACTGCTCTAGCCTTACTAGTCTTCATACTAGTTTCTTATCCAATAACACACCTAGATCAGGAAAAGATACTCCTACATTTCCTCAGATTGAGATCCACAAAATTAATTCTGCTCCAAGCAAAAGAAACATCAATTATTAATTGTAGAACAGCAAGAGCATAAACATCAACCACGTACATAAGAACAACACTGTCTGAAAATATATCATAAAAATCATTAGGAAATAACAAGAACACGAGCATATACAAATGGCTTGGCTGCAGAACTCTTGAAGAAACATAAACGGTCTTGGACAATACATTTCGAAACAAAACTTTCTGAGTCCTAAAACACAGTTAAGAATCTATCTGGAATACCAATCAGTGCTAGTTTACGAAATAAAATCTTATGACCAATTATATAAAAGCGCTTGCTAAAATCAGTATAATTAACATCAGTTCGATCACTTATGGTAGAGCCCCTAAAAACCCTCGAAGTATATTAAGGAACGTTAGTGATGTTGACCTAACCTTTAAAAAATCATGCTGACGTCTGAAAAGAAAGATAGTCGGTCACAAGCTTATCCATTATCTTAGAAATAGCACCAAGCTTAGCAGTAATACTATAATTCGATATATTCGACCTACTACCGGACTTATTTAAAGAAGTAATAAACAACCTCTTCCAAGCAGAAAGAAAATAACCTGTTTCCAAGGGCTTGTTAAAAGTAAACGCCAATGGACCAACCAAGACGACAGCAGAACCCCTCAAGACATAGACAGCAACATCATCGAGCACTGGCAAGTGTGTAGATTTTAGTCTAGATAGAGAGTCAAGAAGAGACTCAACACCAAATTCATGAGAAATGTCCCCGAATCCAAGACAGAATCCAATTGCCTATACGTAACCTGATAAATGTCAGCATATGATTCTCAAGATGATTCTTCTACGTGTAACATTTTTCATTATGGAACGTGGATGATTTGCGACTTCAGATTACTCACATAGTTTGACATGACTCTATTGAAGAACTCCTTATAGCGTACGTATGAGTGGTATTTATTTAGTGAAGAAAAAATATCACTCATACGTACCTAATTACTTAGTAATGTGCTCCCACTCTTCTTTTGGCAAAAAAATATTGTTACGAAAACATAAATGCCTAAGAAGTATATTTGGTATATTTGGTAATTTGGTATATTTGGTAAATATGTGTCACACTGTCAATCCCGTAGATATATGCGTTATCTGGCAGTACTACCAATTCGACCATCTTTACGTTACATTTGAATTAATGGATATAAAATAAGGGATATGTCACATTCCCGGAACTTTCCAAGCTGTAGACAATTAGATATATAAAGAGGCTACTTTACTTACACGACAGTTAGCTATCGTTTTGCTGTCATAAAGTAAAGTTGTTTTTAAGGGGAAATAAAAGTGTCATATAAACGAATATTAAGTTGTTGTATTAAGATAAACTGTATAAAAGATAAATTGAGAAAATAAAAAAAAACTGTAAACAACAACAAAGTGGTGTTAATTTTTCTGTTATGAAAATAAACAATGCCTACAGAAAAATACACTAAATTAGTACAGAGGTAGTCTTAGCTATAAAACTGTATTGTATGATTTTGGTCTATGGGGTTGTGTCAAGGTTGCTTATGTCACACCCTGACATTCTCGCACTTATTTGTGTATTTGGCAGCCAAAATGATCATTTTTGGGTGTTATATTTGAAATCAACGGAAACCGAATCAAGATAAATAAGGTGGAGGCTGTATAGTTATAATTGTATACCGTAAAAATGAGGAAATGAATAAGTGCATAGAGTAAAACAACAACATACTTATTTTTTATTTTATTTAACGCACATAAAAAGAACTCAAACGTTTTAAAACAGTTAAAGCGTTATGATATATTTGTATATCTTTGAAACGACTGTGGAGATTGGAAGGAAGGCTTAAGCCTTTAACGAAAAAGGAATCATATACACTATCGAACAAAATAAAGTATACATTTTTTATGAATATTGTCAATTATCTAAAAACTAAAAATCATTTTAGATATTTCCAAAATTCATTTTAAATATAAAATAGTAACATATCTAAAAAATAATAATCAATTTTGATATACAAAACATAGAAAAACGTATTTGTACGGATATTTTACAAAACTAATAAATAAAAAAATAAGAAAATAAAAATATTATTTGTTTCGTGTACCTTTTGTATTTTTAATGACAGCTCGAACTCGTTTCGGTATACCATTCTTGTTTACTTAAACTGTATCGTTGTTGACAAGCTTATATCGGGTCCGCCATCTAACGTTTTTTTTCAACTAGTGCTTATTTCGTGAATGGTAACACTTAGCTCATGTCTGATTTGATAGATAATTAGTTTTATCCTTCCGCTGAACGAATATGGTTGTGTATATGCTTGAACAACGCTTGCGACATTACTTTTAAAATCACGGTAATGTTGCAGAATTTGTGTGATGTGTTCAGATGAAGTTCATTTTGATCTTGGCGGGTATGCAAACAAGCAAAATTGTCGCATTTGGGGCACAGAAAACCCGCATGCATACATTGAAAAACCGATACACCCAAGACGAGTCACTGTTTAGTGCGGAATTTGGTCCAGAGGCATAATTGGGCCATTTTTCTTTGAAAATGAGCAAGGAGTGGCCGTTACAGTCAATAGCGATCGTTATCGGACCATGTTGAACGAATTTTTGTTCACAAAAATTGAAGAGGAGGATATTAGAAACATTTGGTTTCAACAGGATGACACTACGTGCCACACAGCCGAAGCTACACTCGATGTTTTGCGCCCTGTTTTTGAAGATCGCACTATCAGCCGCAGAACTGATGTCGTTTGGCCACCCCGAAGCTGCGATTTGACACCGTTGGACTATTATTTGTGTGGTGCGGTCAAAGATAAGTGTTACGCCAATAAGCCAGAGACAATTGACGCTTTAAAGGACAATATTCGTGAAGCCATTGGTGAAATACAGCTGCACACAATCGATAATATGCTTAAAAATTGGACCGATGGTGTAGGCTACTGCATGGCCAGCCGAGGCAGCCATTTGAATGAAATTATTTTCGATTATTAACCGGAAGGATTGTACTTTAAAATAAAAAAATAAATTTAAGAAAATATTCAGTAGTTTTTTTTATAGCATTTTCAAAAAAAAATAAAATTATTCGGCGGACCCTTTAGCTTTAGATATTTTAATGTCCCTAACTGATGATATTTAATAAATATATTTGGGTTTTATTATTTAAAAAGAAATTACCTTACAATGTTTAATGTGTATTCTGGATTGTTGTTCTTTAAGAACAGAATCCATCATAATTTCATTATATCGAAAGATTTCTTCTGTGGTAATGCCATCGATTGTTACTAAGGTACTGACTATTCCTTTATAACGGCAGATTTATACCAGAATGATCTCTAAACTATGATTTGTAGTATACTGAAAAAAATTAAGTTTGCCGTGGTCACAACTTAGAAACTCATCGGTAAAAATAAATTTTTGATTAAAAGTATGTCAACACACCAATATGTGAAATGTAATTTGCTTGAGTTTCTAAGTTGTCACCACAATCGATTCTGTTCTGAAGGGACAACAATCCTGAGTACACATTACGGAATTTTTGGAAAATTAAAAACCCAAATATGTTGGTTAAATATCATCAGTGTGGGACATTAAAACATTTAAATAGTAAAACTAAAGCCATAAACTTGTCAACAAAGATACAGGTAAAATAAACAAGAATACCTTCAGAAATATTAGATAAGTTGGTCAATAGAATACCGAAACGACTTCGAGGTGTTATTAAAAATAAAAAAGGTAAACGAAACCAATAATTCGTAGTCAGAATTTTATATAGGGATTGATTTAATCTAATTTGTTTAGCGAGCAAAATATATTTAATTTATAAAAAGTCCATAAAATTATTTTGTGTATATCGAAATTGATTTTTATGTTTCAGATGCGTTACTATTTGATAGTTAAGATGAATTTTGGAAATATCTTCAATGGCTTTTAATTCTTAGCAAAATAATCATATTTATTAAAAATGTCTACTTCATTTTGTCCGATAGTGTATGTACCACTTAGTTTTTTAGCCTTTTGCACGAGTGGTTAGGTTGATTAAGTTAATCTAATCATTATTGTTCTATCAAATGCTAATGAATTCTTGGGTGTTCTAGTTAAAATTGAGTTTTTGTTGTCTAAATTACGCTTAAGGACATCTAAGGTCAGAAATCGGTATATATTTTTTTAAATTTAAAAAAAATGATTAGTACCATTGTATTCAGGGTACTCGATTTCATTTTAACTGCTGAGTTATAAGCATGTCGGTTTTTTAAGCAAGCGATATTATCGAAAAGTTTAATAAAAATTGTGGAAATAAAATTACAACTTATCTATAAATTTGTTAGCTATATATCCGCTATTTATTTATATTTAAAGCATAATAAAATAAAGAACTTTAGTTTCAACATCATTGAAGCGACCTGTGTTGGATGGAAAATTTCATGGCATTAATGTTTTAATGATTTCGGTCATGTAGCAATCTGGAACATTAATTTTCACAAACTTCTCTCAGCACATGCTGCCGTATTTCACCAATAACTCTTCGTATGTTGATTTCAAAGCGTTTAATTGTTTCTGGTTTATTAACGTAGACAAGTGACTTTGCATATCCCTAAAGAAAATAATCCAATGTGGTTAAGCCACACGATGTTTTTGGCCAATTAATTGAGCCTTGACGTTAAATTATTCTTTCAACAAAAGTTTCTTTCAGTAAATCAATGCTTAATGCCAGCCAATTGAGTAAAAAATTTCTAATCATGTCCATATGACGTTCACAATTCTTACCATTATCGTTTTTGAAGACATATGGTTCCACGAGCTCATAAGGATGTTTCGACAATAGCTTGTGGATTATTCCAACTCAGAATGCGACAATTCTGCTTATCTCCGTACCCATTCAACTAAAAGTGGGCTTCATTGAAGAACAAACACAAACAGAACTATTGTTTTGATTTTGAAAAAATTCAAAAATTTGCAACCGATGCTCTGGTGCAAGTCTATCCGTAATTAAATGTCAAACCAAAGAAGGTGTAAGGAAAATTAATTCACTTAAAAAGATATATCAACATTTTCAAATTTGGAGCTTTAAACTTTATTATGGAAGTTATTATGTTGGCTTTTGTCAAGGCTGCGATCAGCCTGCAAATGCTGTATTTATTTGAACAGTGCTGCCAATACCACTATAATTCGGGTATGCAATTCAAATTTGTAACAGCAATTAAACAGTAGATTGTAAAATTTGCTGGTACATTCAAAACTAATGTTACTTTACTATGAAAGGCGCCACAATTTAACAGTCAAAGAGTAAAGTCGTGCTAAGGCGTTAGTAAAAGTGTTGAGTAAATTTGACTATTAAAAGGAAGTTAAATAAGTTGCACATTGTGTAAAGAGTGAATTGCGGAAATAAAAACTTTATAAGGAAAAACAACAATTCGCTTCATTTATTTTATTATACGCAATTTGAAAGATCTCAACGTTTTAAAAAAAGTTAAAACGTAAGGTTAATTTTCAAAGTATAATTATAGCGAGTACGATTCATTTTCAACAGATGGTGAGACACCTACACTACTACCTTCAAAGAATAGATTGAAATACTGTAACAAATTAAAAAAAAAAATCAAAAGAAAATGGCCGAAACGTTTGACGAATTCTTTGTAATTGCATCAAAGCAAAATAAACACCACTTTGTTGTTGCTTTACAGTTTTTATTTTCTCGCTTTATCTATATATATTTTATTGTAAATTTTCGTTTAGACAACACTTCCTTTTACGTTTAAACGCGATTTTATTTTATGACAGCAAAACGACAACTATTCATTCATGCATAAGGCGCCACCTTTCATATACAGTTTAAATCACTTCTGAATGTTCTTGTTTTTACTACAACATTCGAATTATTTCCGTTAATTCAAATGTAAGACACAATAATGGTCGAATTGGTAGTGCTGTCAAATACGCAAATGAGGCAGGCATTGACAGGGTGACACCAAATATACCAAAATCCCACAATACAGTTTTAAAGGCGCTGATGTGGTGTATTTTCTTTTTAGACATTTTTATATTCGTAGCAGTATTAAAAAAGAATTTATTTACATTCATTTATAATTTTTCTGCATATCCCGGGATTTCCCGGGAATAAAAGATTTTATTTCTCAAATGGGAATAGTTGGGGAAAATAGAAAAATTAGGATTAACTTATATGGAGCTTTATGATTGTCGATACAAATGTGGAGTCTTATGGGCAGCGTTGGCAACAGGAAGGGTTTAATTGGTGGCAACTTTTGCGATATGAGGCCGCGAGTTATCATGCTAAAGAATAACTTAATCACACCTTTGTAATTCGGCCGTTTTTCTCATAATGCACGGTTAAAACGAAGTTAGTGCAGTCTGCTTTAGCAGCCCATAGTACCTAACACCTTCTTGATCCGAGCAAATGGGTAAAATTGCATTATAAATATAAAAACAACAAATAAAAAATATTGTCGAATTGAATGAAATTAGGAAGCAGTTATAAAACTCAAGAAAACCCTAAAAAATCTATCAAAAAACTTAATAAAATCCAGTGGGGTGGGTTTTTTTTTAAAACCCGGGTTTTTCAAACCCTGCTTATGGATTACCTGCTTTGGGACTATTGCAGAAGCTGCATAGATGACAAAGAAAGAGGACGCTTTTTATGAGACTGCCCCACACTACAAGAGTAAATTAAATGGTCCGCCAAATAAATGTTTTTTTTTTTTTTTTTGAAAGCAGGGCTCAAAACATCGAGTGTAGCTTCCGGCTGTGTGGCACGTAGAGCCATCCTGTTGAAACCAAATGATGCTAATATCCTCCTTTTTAATTTCTGTGAACAAAATTCGTTCAACATAGCCCGATAACGATCGCCATTGACTGTAACGGCCACTCCTTGCTCATTTTCGAAGAAAAATGGCCCATTATGCCTCTGGACCAAAATCCGCACCAAACAGTGACTCGTCTTGGGTGTATCGGCTTTTCAATATATGTGTGCGGGTTTTCTTTGCCCCAAATGCGACTGGTTTGCTTGTTTACATACCCGTCAGGATCAAAATGAGCTTCATCTGAAAAGATGATTTTTTTTGGCAAAATCGGCATCTTCTGTAAGTCGATCGCAGGCCCACTTAGAGAAACGAAAAAATCGTATACACAACCATATTCGTTCAACGGAAGGACAAAACTAATTATCTGTCAAATCAGACATGAGCTAAGTGTTACCATTCACGAAATAAGCACCAGATGAAAGCAAAACGTTAGATGGCGGACATATAAGGTATTTAGCTGCAGTTATATTTTACGATTCCACGCTTTCTATTAACAATCCTCGTATACTATTTAAAATAATTGAAATTGTAGTATATTTTATTCATTCATCTTATTATTATATTTCTATCACAATTAATTTATTCATTGGATGCGACTGTCAAAATGTCTTTAAGATGACAGGATTCTCAATCTGCATTTGATTTCAATTAAATTTTTTAAACATATTTTATTTTTTATTTTTTATTTTATTTTTTCATAATTAAATATATTTCAATTGCAAAATGTTTTATTTTTATATGATTTTTATTTAAATAAATTAAAAAGAAAAAAGTACAGTAAAAGACTCAGATATAATGCACATTGCATTGTCGTTAAATAAATATATGCAAAACACTTCATAATAGTGAGTGCAATAGAAAATTAAAACAAATGTAAGCATTTTTAAAAATATTTATTTTCTTATTTAAGAAAAAAATTAAAAATTCAAAATAATAATTTCATTTTTCATTTGTTGTTTGTTGTTGGTGTTATTATTTATTTATGGATTTATGCCAAGAGAATATTTATTTTTATAAAATATTTTTGAAATTTTAAAAATAGCCAAACAAAATACTTACGTGCCGGTCCGATGTTTTTAATTCTCTGTGCATATGAATTTATTATTGTGATCATACTCGTAATTACAATTGTTTTGTGGCGTTTTAATTTAATATTTCGTTTATTTTATTTTTTTTTTAACTTTTAAATGTATTACTTTGTTGTTGTTTATGATTATGATAATTTTGTTGTATGTTGATGCTGAAAATAAATTGCAATTGTTTGTTAATTTATTAGAACTTTTAAAAAACTATTTATATAAAATGAAAATGATATGGTCAATATGGGGCACGTTTTATTAAACTAAATGCAAGTGATAATGCAGTACATCAGAGGGTGGCGAAATGTTAACAACTTATAAAGAAGTTTTCTTAGCAAGGTGAGATGTGTGAAGATAAATTTAAATTTTACTAGCAAAGACGCAAACCAGGTTTTAAGATCAGCCATTTTTTACGTTAACAGAGCACTGTTAACACTTTAACAGTAACTATAAATTAAAGTAAAAGAATTTATTGCCAAAATATATATGCCTGGAAGGAAAAGGAAGGAAGGAAAAGCACATCCTTGTTGGAATGGTGCTCCAGACCTTCTTTCGTAGATCAGATTTAGAGCCAAAACTTTAAAAATTGAGGAATAGCAGAAAATGTATTGAAAGATATTTTTTTTTAAATTATTCTTCTCTGTGATTCATTGGTTATCTCCATTCCATGGGAAACTCAGAGATGGCCGGAATACCACACTGTATAGGGAGAGTGGTCCAAGGGGTCCCTAACAAAACTGTGCTAGTGATATTCCTGAAATAATTTTGGAACTGGAAAAATTTAAATCTGAAAAATTTGTATTTTAACGCGTTTTGACTGGAGAGGATGAGTGGTTATTGTGAGATGAGAGAGATGTACGGAATATCACACTATATAGGGAGAGTGTCCAAGGGGTCCCTAATGAAACTGTGCAAGTGATATTCCTGAAATAATTTTGGAACTGGAAAAATTTAAATTTGAAAAATTTGTATTTTAACGCGTTTTGACTGGAGAGGGTGAGTGGTTACTGTAGGAAAACTAGAGATGACCGGAATATCACACTATATGGGGAGAGGAGTCCAAGGGGTCCCTAATGAAACTGTGCAAGTGGTATTCCTGAAATAATTTTGGAACTGGAGAAATTTAAATTTGAAAAATTTGTATTTTAACGCGTTTTGAATGGAGAGGATGAGTGGTTATTGTGGGAAACCTAGAAATGGCCGGAATATCACACTATACTGTTAAAATGTTAACAGTGCTCTATTAACGTAAAAAATGGCTGAGCTAAAAAACCTGGTTTGCGTCTTTGCTAGTTAAATTTAAATTTATCTTCACGCACATAAAGGTGAGGGTAACAGGTCACTGAAAGAGTACGTAGGATGACACATAGATATCTTTACTAAAACTTTATCCATATGATTTTTATTTAGTACTAACCTGCAAACGATACGTGTATAAATTTGACAGCAATCAGACTAATGATTTGCGCGTTATAGAATTTTGTGTCCAGCAACTTTTGTTCTTAAACAAACAAAATGGAAAAAAGTGAATTTCTAGCTTTGACAAAGCATTGTTTTTCGATGAAGAAAAAAAATACTGTGAAAACCAAACAATGGCTTGATTAAACACTATCCAAATTCTTCTTCAGCGAGACAAATGATAGAGAAGTGTTTTGTTGAATTTCAACGTGCTCGTACTAGCACAAATGAAGCATAGCGCAGTGGACGCCTAAATAGGCTGTTTTTTCAAAAAACATCAGAAATTGGTCATAAACGTTCGCAAATTGAAGGTGCACGAGATAGCTGATATTGTAAAAATATCAGATGGTAGCGTTTTTACCTTTTTACACGAACATTTGGGTATGCGCAAGCTCTGTATATAGTGGGTGCCAGGTGAGCACACAGTCGACTAAAAACAACAACGTATTGATGTTTCAGAGAAGTGTTTGGCGTTGTTAAACCGCAATAAAATGGTATTCTTTAGCCGATATGTGACAAAGTATGAAACATGGCTTTACTATTACACACCAGAATCCAAAAGACAATTAGCTGTCTCTAGTTTGGGATGCGAACGGAATAATATTCATCAACTATCTCCAAAAAGAAGCTACTATCAACAGCGACTATTACTATGCACTTTTGGATAGATTTAAGGCTGAAGTCGCAAAGAAACGTCCACATTTGCAAAAGAAAAAAATGTTGCTTAAGCAAGAATCGATGAAAACTATGGCAAAATTAAATGAATTGGGCTTCATATTGCTTATCTACCCACCATCTTCTCCAAATTTAGCCACCAGCGACATTTTCCTGTTTTCAGATCTTAAGGGAATGTCTTGGAGAGAAATTTAAGTCTAATGATGAAGCAATTGCTGAAACTTAAGCCTATTTTGACGAGTAAAAGAAATCGTGGTATCGAAAAGTTTAAAAATCGCTATACTCGTTGTTTCGCCATCGAAGGCAACTATGTTGAATTATAAAATCGAGTTTTGTCAAAATCATTGAAAGACGTCGGAAGGCATCGTCGAGAGACAGCCAGGACAGGGAGCGAGAAATTAAGGGCCTCACAGCTATACAATGAGTTAAAGAGAACTGCACAGCGATGATATAAAATGGATAAACCAAAATGGTATGTGAACCTTAAGGATGTGCGGGAAAATATTACAACTAAAATACGCGAACAACTTCAGCTACTCAAAAAACGTTTTTCGAAAACGGTCACCCTTGATTAAAACCAACGTTAGGATGTCCACTTTAACTATAGGGACAAGGAATAATTACAAATCCCCGGGAGATGACAATATATCGGCTGAGATGCTAAAAACCTGTCAAGAAACCACCACTCATCTATTATTTCCGCTGTTCTCAAAAATATGGGAGACCCAGCGAAAGGTTGTAGGGAATTTTGGTTACAATTCAGAAAATCGACGATCTGAGCTAATGCAGAAATTACAGAGGTATCATGCTGTTGCCAATTCCATCAAAGATACTCACTAGAATTCTGCTTAACCGTATAAACGATAAACTGGAGTCGACCATACAAAGACAGCACTAGGTTTCGTCCCAACCGCTTTTGTGTTGACCATATAAACACACTGAGAATCATCAGCGAGCAGTCATTCGAGTGGAAAACAGCCTTATAACTCGTTTTCTTAGACTACAGTAAGGCATTTGATAGCATATATAGAGGATGTAGCTGGGATGCTTTACAGTGGAGGGGAATAGCGCTTAAGCTGATTAGGCTTTGAAGGCACACTACGACGGTTTTAACTGGAGGGTTCTCCACAATAGCAAACTAACAGACAAATTTAAGACCATCGCTGGAGTACGTACAGGTTGTTTGATATCGCCTTTATTGTTCCTGATAGTTCTGGATGATGTCCTAAAGCCCGCAAACGATAATGGTGAAAACCGTGGAATCCGATGAAACTTCCAACAACACCTGGCGGATCTTCTATATGCCGATGACATATGTATATTATCATCAATAGGCAAGCGATAGACGAAATCATTACTAAATTGCTTAAAGTTGGTTTAACGATCAACTCCATGAAGACGAAAATTCTGAAAATAAATTCGCTCAAGACTGACAGTAATTTTAAAGAGAATGTCGACAACTTCAGCTACCTTGGTAGTGTACTATTGACAGATGGCGGCGCTGGCAAACATATTATTAGCAGAATATCTAAGGCACCAGGTGCTTTTTCACAGCTCTGAGAAATTTGGAGATCATCCTCTATATCAACCGGTATGAAAATTCGAATGTTTAACTTAAATATATAATGGGTACTGCTACATAGACGGGTGCGAAACGTGGCTGATGACAAAACAATATGTACAGAAATTAACTTTTATTAACAGAAATCTGAGAAAGATCCTCAAGAGTGGCCAAATACAATATCAAAGATGAAATTGTAGGCTAAATGTAAAAAAAAATCTCGATACATCTAGAAATCAGAGATAGAAAGTGGAATTGCATTGGTTACACTTTACGAAAACAGCCAACCGAGTCTTGCAGACAAGCCACCAGAACACGAGATGGGTCAAAACGCACATGGAAGCGCACAATAGAAAAGGACACACAACAACTAGGATATTGTTTTAAAGAGGTAAAGAGCATAGCAAAGGACCGAAGGTATCGAAATTTTTTTGATAAGACCTCCACTTTGAGCTAAAGGACATACAAAGTAGAGGGGTAAAGTAAGAAAATCTTAACGTGCTTAACTAACTGCATTCTCAGAATCAGACTACCCTGATCCAGGTGCCAGGACATGAAAAACATAAGGGAAATGAGATGAAGGAATTCAATGCCCAAATGAAAGCTTAGGCCTGCTGCCACCATTTAGCTGTTCCAGGAATAGGAGCCAATGGAGCACTTGATCGCTAATTGTGTGGCACAGAAGATGCAGGCTATTACACGCATATACACTGGATGAGTAGGATTCGTTGAAATACTCCCATTAAAGGTGCTAAACGCCGTCTTGGGCATGATCAAACTTTTTTTACATTTAAAGCACATCTTCGTCTAAGGTTTTACAAAATGGTACCAATAGTTTTTACACAAATTCAAATAGTCGACATTATTATTGTTGGTAGCCTGACCTCCATCCAAAAAAAACCATGATCTGAGTGAGGTAGAATTGCAAAATCATGGTAGACTTGGAAATGTTTGGATCAACACGAAGCATTAGCTAGACCAGCTACACCGCATGAGAAGGTCAATAGACTAAAAAGATTTAATCGACAAGGCCAAACCAACCTTATTCATAAAAACGACTCATTGTTGCACAAGTCGTCAAAGACACACTTGTCGACTTGCATGGGAGATCTTGCAGCTGCCGTCGTATTTTCCGAACTTACGGAATACTATTCCTTCCGCTCTCTGTCAAACCGTATGAGTTGTTGAGCCAACTTTTTCGATTTTTAGCACAACGGCCCTGCCAATTAAATCAGGGAACAGAGGTGGATGGCGGTCGTCAAGACCGAATACAATACATAATGGAATGGCGAATACAGAATTGATTGATTTATTATTCTAACTATTGATTTCTGTTTATAACATATTCCAAACTAATCAATATACACATATCTTTGCCACTTTTCGACAGCCACCCAGCCGGTTTTATAAAGGCGTGAATTCACCCTCTTCTTGTAGTAAGTTCTTCTCCGACCAAACAAGAATAGTCTTCAAACGGCAAAGACCGGACAAAGAATGTGTTCCCTTCCTCTCCTCTCTCTTATATGAGTTTTTCAGCCTTTAGGCATATCTACCAAGAACCCGACAACCGATTATTGACACTATAAAATCTGTTAGAAGACAAGTAAGTCTCAAGTTTGACGTGAGTATCGTGAATACAATGTGTCCACCAATGTCCCCTTGGCATTTCACCTTGGTAAAGTGGAGACTATCGGAGACTATCTAAAGTCATACCGATCTATGGGTCACGGCAACCGATTAAGAATATAACATTACACCGAGCAAATGCTCTGTTATTTCCAGTCGTTGGTCGTCTGCTCTTCTCTCTATGAATAAAGTGGAGCTGAGTCTGACTACGGACGTTTTTACGAACCCATGCGGTACTCATGAAATGATTACCGTAGGCAATGCGAAGACGAGGTAAAGTTGAACACAATCGAATTCTGTCATTTTCCTAAGCTCTCGGGCAGCAGCATCGACTTTAAGGAGAGTTGACGATCCTAACTCTAACCTCCATACCGCTATCCTTCGGCTTGCCAAAGGCCTCGGACGGTTGTGGCATGGTGATTGATTGAATCCCTGGAGCGTAGAGCCATCCAATTTTTTCCTTTAGTTTTCTCTTTTACCATTGACTGTTTTTATTTTTCTTCTTTTTTTATTTCGTATAGGTTTCCTTTTGCACAGGACAATCGCAATGGACACTTGGTCTCCGAGTGTTTGAGCCAATCGGTCTACCATGACCAGATGGATGCTCACCCTCAAACCAAACCAAGCCTTCGCTCAGACTAAGTAACATAAAAGATACTCCCTGTGTAAGTCACAAATGGCTCCGGCCTAGTGGCAAGTAAGACAACAAAAACTGAAACCAACAATGCAAATAACAGCTTAGTGCGCCATGTTATGATTTCAAATTAAATGTTGCTTAATCTCTAATTAGTTACCGTGATTTTCGCAATATCAACTACAATATCCATAGTATTGATTAGAACAGCATATAATGCATGCCTTCTGCTGATGAGCAGCTAAATTTTTTAAATGAAAACATTTATCGCACTCGCAAAGATAGAAGAAATAAACGCTGGTTTAATGCTACAATACAAACACTGATCAAGCATAGGGACGAAATTTACTTACGCTGGAAAAGATTCAGAACAATTGAGCTTCATGATGATTATCGTACTGCACGACGTAATGTAAAAAAAATGATCAGATGTGATAAAACTGCTGCTGACTCCAAGAAAAAGTGCCAGACTATTAAGGAAATTGGTGTTGGGAACAAAGTAACTACTGTTGCTAATACTGATGTTAATGGATCGAATACAGTATTTACATGATTGCCTCATATTAGAGCAACTCCAAACCAGAATGTACTGATACGTACAACCGAACAACCATCTGGAACCCTATTCCATTTTTCTTGCGTGTATCAACCCGAAGTACTATCTAGCTGTTTATCCATTAAGTTTAATGCTGTAGGCTATGATGAAATGCATCCTAAGTTTTTAAAAGCAATCTAAAATTATTCCAGTTCCGAAATCTTTAACTGAATATCGCCCAATATCTATTCGCCCGTTCTCGTCTAAAGTATTTGAGAAAATCCTGCACAAACAAATGAGTGCATATCTTTTCGTACTTAATTTGATCACAGAATACTAATCTGGTTTCAGAAGCAGACATAGCTGTATTAGAGCACTTATTGATGTATCTGATTACATTTGACGTAATCTCGTCGTCTCGTTAAGTGGCCATTACTTAACTTTTCTAGTGCTTCTTGATCATTCGAAGGCATTTGATTGTGTAAATCTTACTTTGCAGTAAACTGGCAGAGAACCGCACAGCCTGTAATTTGTTAGCCACCTATTTGGTTAATCGTACCCAATCGGTAAGCGTTAGATCTCTAACATCATCTCCTCTACCTGCTTAGCCTTTACATTAACGAACTTCCAGGTCAACTAAAATAAACTAAAATTCACTTATGCGCTGATGACGTTCAGATGTACATTAACTGTGATATGAAGGTTATTAATAAAGGTATCACTGAATTAAACGAAGATCTTATGTTGGGGTGGCGTGGTGTAGTGGTTAGAGCGCACGCATAACAACACAAACGACCCAGGTTCGAGCCCCAGCAGACGACATAACAAAGAAAAAATTAATTATGGTTTCAAATATTTAATAATAAAAAAAGGCTTCAACTCCTTCTCTCCAGACAACTTCACCTAAAAAAAAAACAAAGAAAAAAGCCCCCCTAAACCTTCTCGCATACCTCTGGCGGTGATGAGAAACATCAGACGAATGATCAGGAAAAACAGGCCACCTACTGGGAAAAATTTACAATGCTAAAGTAAAGATCACCACCAATTAGCAAGGATCTTCACCACTACACAAAAAAAAAATCATATGGAGGAAGCTACAGCGGATTAATCATCTACTTAGCTTGAAATATCAAATTGATTAAAGAAACTGAAACAAAGCAATAGATGCTTTTTGGAAAGCTCTCTAGAGGAGTGACGGAGCAAAAAAAAGTTGATGTCTATTTGGGTTTCTTGGAATGGACTTCACTTAAAGCGCAAAAAATCCAAATGTATGATAATTTCAAAAAAACGACAACAAATATCTGCTGGAATTTGAATTATGCTTGGTACCCAATCAATAAAAATTGTAGACTAGGTTAAGAACCTCGGCATAGTTCTTAACGAAGAGCGGGATGTACATTTGCTATGCTGCGGACCTTATATCCGTTTCAACATTTGACCCTTCTAAACATACGAATACTATGGCAAAAACTTATATCATGCCTATGTTATTATATGGCTGTGAAATATTTGCTTCTTGCGATGCCATAAGTAAAAAAACGACTTAATGTAGCGAACAATGCCATATTACGATACGTATATGGAATAAAAAGATATGATAGTACTTCTGCAAAGAAAAGTCTTTGTTTGATGTAACTTTTGAAATCATGCTTAAGATAAGGGCTCTTATTTTGTTGTATAAAATTATTTACACAGAGAAGCCCGTTTTGCTAATTCTAAGAGAGGATTGATGTTGATTTTTACTCGGTATAGCTCTTTAAACTCATAGCGCACAATCGAAAGGCAACGCAGTGCAATTCAGGAACAAAGTATTTTCAATGCTTTTGTACGAACACACTAATTTATCGCTGTTCTTTACTATGTTACTTCTCTCTTGTTGTATGTGACATACCAATAAAAGATTAATAAATAAATAAACAAATCAAATAACGGTTTGCAGGTTAAAAATGAATCTGAGGCAGTTAAATCAAACAGACCAGCAACCACACAAATATACAAATGACACAAACACACAACCAGACAAGCACACCGTCAGTCTAGAGACAGGTGGTTTAATTCACCTAATGTTCATTAGCTCTGAGACAAAGATCTTGTGATATCAGCTGCCAACTCTTTTTGAGAGAAACTCCATTTATAAACGGAAACTCTCTGTTGAAGGTTCATTTGAGGGAATTATACAGGGTGTCCGCCGGTAAGGTGAAATGAAATATGAAAAAGAATGGATCTTATACTGATAAATGTTTTATTTAATATCGGCAATAATGTATGGAATACAATATCAGATAAATGCCCGCCTCTGTTAACCTCACAAATGCGAACCCTTTTGAGCAACTTTTTCATTACATTCTCACACATTTCACCCGGCATTTCATTAATTTCATCACGAATATTTTGTTTGAGTTGCTCCAGCGTTTCTGGTTTGTTTGCATAAACCTTGCTTTTCAGATATCCCTACAAAAAGAATTCCGGATCAGTCAAATCTGGCGACCGTGGAGGGCAATCAGCGTCACCATTCCTTGAAATAATTTGTTGTGGAAAGAGGTCTCGCAGTAATTCCTTTGTAATCCTGTCTGTATGTGATGTGGGACCGTCTTGTTGAAAGCACATTTAGTCAAGCCCAAAGCATGCAGTTGTGGTGTTAAAAAGTTTTCAATCATATCACGATATCGCTCCCCATTGACAGTTACCGTTACGCCGTTTTCAGTTTCAAATTGCACACCAGACTGTCACTTTTAATGATGAATAACTAGAGGGTTTTCTATTGGCCAGAACCGACTACTTTGTTTATTTACATAACCATTCAAATGAAAATGTGCCTCGTCACTCATTATGATTTTTTCATGAAAATCGGGGTTGCCAAGGGCGAACTGTAACATCCTATTGGCATTAGAACGGCGGCCTAAATGGTCTTTTGAAAGAAGCTCTTGTGTTAACTGAATTTCAAATGGAAACAAATGTAAATCTTTGTGCAAAATTGTGACCAAAGTTGTTCTGTGAAGACCAAGCTCCTAAGCACGGCGTGGAATTAAGGTTGATGGATTGTTTTGAACACTATATGAAACAGCAGTAATGTTTTCAGCCGATCTTGCAAAACGTTGTGGTCCTTACTAGGGCCTATCAGCTAGGGCCCATCTGTCTTCGAAATCAGTCACTACACGACAAATAGTGCGTGTTGTTGGCACGGTATTTCTCCTAAAAATTTCACATAATTTTCTCATCGTCACAGTAATCGATGATTGATTTTGTTAAAATGCTTTAACGATTAAAACACGTAGGTTTACTGTATATTTTTCCATAATAAATTTGCCACATCTCTACTTCATGACTGCCAAATATGAACTGTCAAGACTAATATTTACCAAAATGGCTGTAAAACAAAGTAGTATACCTTCCTGGCGGACACCCTGTTCATGAGTCAAATTCTATATTTATGAAATCAGAATATTCATAGCTTCAATATCATTGATGACCGATAGCCTTTAATATAATTGGAGGTTCATTAGTTTCGTCATATAAATATAAAAGTCGTAGTGAAGGGAATGCAATGAATAATAACATAATAGCTGATAAAAAAGTTGAAATAATTTCACTTGTTTGTCCGTGTAATAAGTATCGGTTTACATATTTGTTAAAAAATAATATAAATATTGCCGCTGTGGTATGGTGGGTAAGACACCTGCCTACCAACCAGAAGGCCTCCGGTTCAACACCAGGCCAGACCATCTTAAAAAAAAGAAAAAGTTTTTCGATAGCGGTATCACATCATAACATTAGCTAGTAACTGGTTATGAGTATTACTTATATACTATTGAAAACTTCTCTAGGTTCGTCCCTATCAATTAGTTTAAAAATAGGATCGGGGACTGCTCATTGACTGAGAGAAGTCCGCATGTTCCTTCATGGAATGTTATGGGAATTAGAGGTAGTTTGTAATATAAATATTAGATAACCAACGGTATCTAATACGGCAATTATTACTAAAATTAAAAGTGCATGATCGTGAAAACAGATTAATTGTTCCATTAAAGGCGGAGAACTATATTGCCCATGTTGACATTTCTCTTCTAGTAAAAGTTAAATACTTTATATGCGAAGCAGCACCCACTTGGGTACGTTCATCATCCATGTCTAGTTTTTCTTATCCTATCTAATTAATCTTTGATACTGCAATAGATGTAGTATTTGAATGGGCCACCCTGTTACTAAAATAATTAATTCTAAAATCTCTTTTATTATTAAGAAATTATTTTCATTATACGAGTATACATACATAGCATAGTTTAAAGCCATATGGTCTTTATCATGTCAAAAATGTTTCTGCTACACAACTCAATGATGAAGGAAACGAACATCATTTTTAGACTGATATTTAACAGAAGTCGCATATTCAGAAGTATTTTCTTATTAAAAGAAAAAAACAGAAACAAAAACAAAGACAATTTTCATTATACGTACGAACGTACTTGTAAATGTTTCTTTCTTCTTTGGCGAATTTTTTTATTATTTTTTTTATTTTTAAGTGATGTAAAGGATGATGTTAATAGTGACCATGTCGCTGTTTGGAAGAAAACAAAAATAAAGTTATATTCAAATCAAACCCAACTAAATGATACTCTAAGGTGTGTTTC
This sequence comes from Wohlfahrtia magnifica, assembly GCA_023159175.1. Taxonomy (NCBI): domain Eukaryota; kingdom Metazoa; phylum Arthropoda; class Insecta; order Diptera; family Sarcophagidae; genus Wohlfahrtia; species Wohlfahrtia magnifica. The sequence goes on from JAKWBJ010000484.1 coordinate 5,642,160, forward strand.
AAAATGATAAAGTCACCTTAATATTCCCTCAATTCATCCAAACAATAAAATGTTATGTATGATCAGCTTATTCCAAAAAATTCTACTTTCAAATAAGTGAATAATAAGCCGGTTTTGCTCTTAGAGATGTACCGTTATATTATGTTTATTTAAATTTATGTAAATAAGTGCGAAATTCAATGCGTCAAAATGATAAGGCCAGTGATTAATAAGCAAATAATCTAATCAGGAGGTTATTTTATTGTTTTTTTTTTTTTTTGTAATAATTTATAATTCAAATAATACCTGCGCGCTTTGGGTCGCGGGAAACCTTTGTCACCTTATGAACAAGGACAAATTGTGGCCCTTCATGAGCAGGGATTGAGTATGCGTGGAATGGCGAAAAAACTGGGTCGATCTTTGTGTGTTGTGCAAAATTGTCTCAAAAACAGAGAAAACTATGGAAAATTAGAAAGCACGGGTCGTCAAATGGCCCTGACTGCTCTTGAAACTCGGCTAATTTCACGAAAAGCCTCGAATTCCATGAAAAGTGCGGTAACGATAAGAGAGGAATTGAAATTACAAGCTTTGAAAAGCACAATTCTAAGAGCTATCAACGCACAGCCAAAACTTACTCGAGCAAAATTAAAAAAAACCCTGTCTGACTAAGCAGCATAAGATTAAGAGTATGGAGTTTGCGAAAAACAACATGGCAACCAATTGGCATCAGGCGAACATTGTTTTAAAAATGTTATAAGATATTCCATATATACCTTGGAACTCTACTTTCCTTCCACTCGAATGGATATTTTGGAGTACCAGGGCATTCTGTATGAACGTTTTCTGCTTTATTTGGCCAAAAATGCTGACAAAACTTTCACTTTTCAGCAAGAAAGCAATTGCAGCAATTAATGTCAGTAAGACCACCAGACATTGGTATGAGGAGCACAATATTAAACCCCATGGAAAATTTATGTGGACTGCTGTTGCATAATGTTTATGCAGATAACAAACAGTATCAGACAAAAGATGAATTGAAAGTGGCAATCTGCAGCAGTTGGCGCGAAATTCGCTCCAACGATCTGGGCAATTTAGTAACTGCGATGCCATCCCGTATTTTTAAGACAATACAAGGAAATGGAAGCTGCATAAATTAAAAAGAATTGATTAATGTTTAGTTTAAATAAGAGTTTGGATAAATGAATCACTGACCTTATCATTTTGACGCATTGAATTTTGCACTTATTTACTTAAATTTAAATAAACATAATATAGCGGTACATCTCTAGGAGCAAAACCGGCTTATTATTCACTTACTTGTACGTAGAATTTTTTTTAATAAGGTGACCATACATAATATTTTATAGTTTGGATGAATTGAGCAAATATTAAGGTGGCCTTATCATTTTGAAACACACCTTACATTGAAATATAATTTTTGGAATGTTTAGTAATGGAAACTTGCTAAATTCGGTACAATTTACAGATGAATGATAAAAATATTCCACCTTAACCCATTACCATCCGCTGTTACGCACACCTAACGCTATTATGTCTAGTATTTAAAGCTCGTTAAAAATGGATAAACATAGGGAGGCCATTTAAAAGTAAAAATTTAAAAATTCAATAAAACAAAAACGGTTTGCAATTTGCCATTTTTGTTGTTGTTGTTGAGAAATACAATTGTTCCGGTTAAAAATGAAATATTATTTCATTCATATGGTTGCCGCGGCTGGACTAACAGTACCCCATTCGATCAGACATTTTTATCTGTTTTGTTTAAAGATGAATACGTTAATTTAATGTGGTTTTACATACTTTCGAAGTTCGATTAGTCAAAACAAAAATTCAAGTTGTAAAAGCTTAAGTTCAACAGCGTCACTCTTCGATTTTCGAATCAAAGACTGAGTCCAATTACCTATACGTAGACTGAAAGAAGTCAACAAACATATTCGATATTTTAAGTTTATCAGAATACAATTCTTCTCTGTAGAAGATTTCAGTAAAAAACGTAAATGACTTGCGTTAAACAGGAACAGAGTCATAAAAAGACTTCGGGTTACTAATAGAAGTTTGATTTGATTTTATTTAAGTACTAGAATACGCAATTATTCGACTTCTACTCTTGTTCGTGTAAAAAGTTTATTGATTTTAAACTTCTAAAATTGCCCGTTTACTCGAGCTAGGTTTTCAAAATGTTCGAATAAGTCGAACAATTAAAAAACTATCCAAAAAATTTAATCTTATGGAAAAAAGTGAAACATGTGTATTTGGTTTTTGCTTTTTTATCTAAAAATGAGGTCGAGGGATGACTCTTATTTATGTAGTGTATTGTGCTGATACTAGGAAAATAGTTTACGGAAAGGAAGATAGAATTTATGGACGTTTGAATTAAATTTATTTATGTAGTAAGTGGCAGGGTAAGCTGTAGAGGAAAGATTTTTCAACAGACGAAAGATGCAGCAAAAAAAACGTATTCTCTCTCTAGAATGCTTTGTACGAGCTATTGTACAATCATCTACAAAGGGATACACTCTTCGTGAAAATATGTAATTATTAGTAATTAATTCCCTTACTTCGTCATTCCTTTATAGTACCAACAACGCTCTAACGAGATCAGATGGAGTGAATTATTACCTTCACCGTCTTAATAAGCCGAGGTACTTGAATGCTTATTTCGACACTCGAAATATCTGCTTGTTCCAACGAACGCCACGGTTAATTATTATGCCCAGAACATCAAGAACATCTGATTTCGCCATATCTACATTGTCCATAGACACAGGTGACAACACACCAGCACGTCTGAGTGTTAAAAACAACATTGGATCTTGCTTGCATTAAAATCTAGGCTGCTTGTTCGAGCACGACCCCACTCGAAGATTGTCGCCAGATCGCTTGAAAGTGTGTCGTTCATATTCATCCTTTTCACCCTAATCTCCAATAGGCTTGGCCTACGATCAAAGTAATATGAATGACAAATGTTGTTGTTTGAGTTTAAGAAGAAGAAATTTAAAAAAACAGAGAAGCAGAAAAACAGAACCTTGCGGTACGATGTTGGTGATAGCGACAGAATTGCATTAAAAAGCTTTTCTGATCTTCTTCTTATCTTGCCTAAATACATGAAATCGTTTATTATAATGATACTTTTCGTATTAGATTTTTTTAAATTTGCAATACTCTGTACTGTTTTGTTGAGCTGGTCTAGAAAATTATTTTCGTTCAGATTCACATCTTTTTCTTCTTAAAGATCATCGTCTGGCACATTTTGGTCACGTTCAATATAAAACAATCGATTGCACGATTTGATTACAAACTCATTTGTTTTGTTTTTTGAAATATACTTTAAAAAGTTATCGATCTCTATTGGGGAACCTTGCGGAATTTAAGTTGATTTTAACAATTTTAACTAAAATTTCTAACAAACCAGTAACGGCTGATGAGAAAGCAAGCACAATTATGTTCGAAAAGTGTGTAATGAAACCAAAAAAAGTGATGTTTATAAGCGTAAAACTAAATAATAATTAGCATTTGCTATTTAAGACTCCAAATTTTACATACAAAAGTTGCTCTATTAATTGACACACATTGTTCGAGTTATTTGTTACTCGAAATTGGTTATTTTCATTATTTGATCAAATAATGACCAAACAATTTTTCAATTAATTGACCGACAATTAATCGAGTGGATACTCTATTAAGTACTCCGTAGAACGAACATATGAGTGATATTTCTGTTTCACTAATAAAATATCACTCATACGTACGTACGTATGTAGTAATTTGATCCTAATGTTCGTATGCCAAAAAAAAATTATATTTAAAACGACTGCGCAATTTTAACGACGATTGGGATATAAACGGTGGCCCAACCAAAACGCACGATGTTAATTGTAAATAAAACAAACAGATTTCAGGGAATTATTTTAACATTTTTTTATTATGATAGAAGAATCTATGACAATTATGTGTAGAATATAATATCGGACAAATGCTCGCCACGGCTTCGGTGGTATAACTCTAGCCATCGGTCCATATTTTCAATGACTTTGAGACATAATTGAGGTTCAATATTCGTTAATGTGCCGAATTATCTCACCCTTAGCTCTTGAATTGTTCTTGGCTTATTGACGTACACTTTTTCTTTTAAATATCCCCCAAGAAAGAAGTCCAACTGTGTGAAATTATATGATTGTGGCGACCAATTAATATCGCCACTAAAAGTGATAATACGGCCATCAAATTTCTCGCGCGTTGGCTGTGTGGCAAGTGGCACCATTCCGTTCGAACCACATATCGTCCGGATCCATATCCTCAATTTCTGGTCACAAGAAGTGCATTGTCATTACGCGATAGCGAACACCATTCACAGTAATTGCTTGGCCGACCTCATTTTCGAAGAAGTACGGCCCGATGACGCCGCCAGCCCATAAAACGCACCAAACAGTTACTCTTTGTGAATGCATCGGCCTTTCAACAATCACACGTAGATTCTCATTTGTCCATATGTGCCAATTCTGCTTGTTAACGAATCCGTTGAGGTGAAACGGTGCCTCGTCGCTGAAGACGATTTTCTTTCTAAGGTCACCATTCACTTCTATCTGTTGAACTAACCATTCGACGTATTTACTACGCTTGAAATGGTCAGTAAGCTTGAGCACTTGAGCCAATTGAACTTTATAAGCGTGTAAATTCAAATCTTTATTCGAAATTCGCATCAGAAATGTTCCTGAGATGTTCAATTCCTGGGCACGACGATTAGTCGACGTTGATGACTCTTCTGCCACTCTATAGCAAACACCAGCAATGTTTTCCGCAGAACAAACTGGGCGAGTATGCACAAGTATCCCCACATTTCCTACAGACCGATTATGGAAACATTTAGTCGATTATACGTACATACATAATTCCCGCGATATCCCAAGTGGGACGACACCCCAATGGGATCTCCGTACGTCATATGCATTAGTTAGAGAAGTTTTTCTTAGCATAAATACTCATAAGCAGTCGCTAACAGTGCTATGAGGTGATAACGCTGTTGAAAATTATCTGATGGTCTAATCTCGTATTGAACCGAGGACCTCTTGGTTGGTTGGAGAGTATCTTACCTACCATACCACAGCGGCACATTATGCTGACAAAAAACTCACAAAGTGCACGAAATGCATTTTGATTCAAATGTCAATTTTCGTAAAAGGCTTGAAAAATCTCAACGCGCTGCTCAATTGTGTACCTCCCCATGGTTGCATTTATCAAACACTGAAAAAAGAAAAGTCAAATTAAGTTTGGCGAAAAACTAAACGGTAAAGTGTAACTCACAATTAACATCAAGCATTATGGTTAGAGCACCCTTAATGAGTATCCTACAGGTATATTTTGCAATGGGTTTTAACCAATTCAGTATTGTTCTATAAAAAAATTGAGATTTTCTTGTTTAGATTATGCTTAAGGACATCTAAAGGTCAGACATTTGTATATATGTTTTGCGTGTTAAAAAATTCTTCGTCGCCAAAGGGTTAAATGTAATCTCATTGCGAAATTTCGGTTTGTTTAGATTACTTAACAAACATAACCGTTTTTGAGTTAAGCGAATATATGTTGTGCAAATTCCTCCATTTTCGGTATTAAGTCAGTGGTTTAACGTGAGTACCTGCCCTAGGACGTTACCTCACGGTGCCAAAGCACGAGTGAATACAATGCGTCCACTAACGCCCCCACCTATGATTAAAATCACCAGTGAGTACCAATTTAAAGCCATGTTATTTGGACATGACCTCACACCTTGGTAAGGTGCCGGAGACTATCTAAACTCCTACCGATCTATGGGTCGCGGTATATCTCGAATATAATAGCTAAGCTAAAAGATGGGTTAGCGCCACTGGATTTAGCGTCCTCGAGTAATATTTAACCACCGGGTGGCCCGCTGGTCGTTTTTTTTTTCATCTTACACAGTATTATTATCACAAATCCTGGTAAAGAATTATTAGGTTAAATTTTAATTTTGTTTACGTGTAATTTTTTTGTAAATCTATGTAAAGAATTTAATTTTTTATTTTTCGTGCAATAATAGATAATATATTTATTGGTTATTAATTTTGTTTTTTGTTTCATTGTCGGTAAAACCTAGTTCTGAAAACAATTAAAAATATTATAAACGTTATTAACGAACTCGATGAAATAAAAATAAGTCGGTAAGCCATTTTGTGTAGCTAGCTTGTACTAGGCGACATACCTTGAGACGATTTAAAATCTTAATCGACTTTTGTGTTAAAATTTTAATTAAAGCTAGAGTCGATCATGGAATAATCTTTAATTTTAAAAAAATTCGGTACTATGGTTATGACATTTGAGCATATGGCACATATTTCATCAAACATTTCATAAAACATTTCTTACTCATAAGAAGTTACCGATTTTGCACAGTTTACAAAGAATATTAGGTTTATGCTATAAACACATTCGCGGTTACCGACCACCGACTACACAACTACAAGAGACGGTGGCTATAAAAGAAGCCAAGTAATCAGCTACTTAATTATTTTAACGCCTACAGCTACAAGACAAATGTAAACAAATGGACACATGATTATTAATTTTCAGTGATGCCGCATATATTTTTGTAGCGTTTTTACATATTTCATGTATTACATTTTTAAAGCGCCTCTTTCATGCATCTTATTGTATTGACAGCAATAAACTGTTTGTTGTAGCCAAGAAAAAGAGAAATTAGCCTAAGTTGGCTACGGGTTATAATGGTAGTCGTGTAGTCGGTAGTCGTGTTGCCGCTAAAATAATTATTCACACATGTATTCTATTTCTGACAGCTTGTAGTCGATGGTTAGTAGCCTTGACTGTACTTATAGCATTAGAAAACTGTTCGATCAGACTTCCCAAAAATACATCAAGTATTTTTTGTTCTTAGGGTGTTACAAACATCAGTGCAAGCATAATAATATGTATAACCCACCACCCATAGTGGTATTGAATTGTAATAAAAACAAATGCAACTGCAAAAAAATAATGTAGTCAGCGGTATCGGCAGCAGTCATGCAGTCAGGGTTTTCCTTTTATTTTCGAAATACAATAACAACAAAAAGAAGACAATAAGATATAAATTCTAGTCATGAACTCAAAACTTTGACCTTCAGCAATTTGCCTGCCACATAAATGACGCAACAAGAATGAACGAATGAAGAAAAAAAAAACATTTTTGTTTCTTGGCTAAAATTCAAAAAAAATAAACAAAAAAAATTGAGTAATAAAATTTATGACCACAAACTTTAAAATTATGTGGCCAAAAGCAAAAATAAAATTAAAGGAAAAGCATTTCTCTTGAAGAAGAAAAAAAAGTGAAATGCAAAATTGTTCAGAAAGTAATTTAAATGAAATCACTGTTAATGGCATATGATCGAGACTACCAAAATAGAGACTTTTTTGCAAGTAATAATTTTGTAAAATAACTTTTTTGCACAGTGTATCATGAAATAATATTTCAATTTTATGTTAATACTTAGAAACAGTTTTTCCTTTCTTGTGTCTGAAATCTTTTATGAAATCCGAATACGTAAAACCATACCAACGACAATTTGTCCGTATAAAATTTTCTACTGTTAAGAGCAGCGGAGTTTTTATAAACCTTTCTTTCATTAATATATTGATATGGGTTAGAATTGATTCCGCTTAGTAAGTCGGTTGTCATATTTCCAGCTCGACCGTCGAGGTATAACATTCCCCTGTTCAGTTCAACAACCACTTTTGCTTTATAGAATACCAGTTAAAACAAGTTTTATGCTTTTGAAAAGTGTTGTTAATACAGTCTAGCAGAACTAATACTTATAGGTTTAATAAATACATACTGTGAGCGCCAAAATAAAGTGTACAACCTTATTATCTAGAATTCAGTATGAAAAAATAAACAAAAAATTCTTATAACAGCTAAAGTTATACAAAAAATGCGAAAGGCACTCTATTATTTAGGCGTAAAAAGAAATGTAAAGGGTGGGGAAATTTGAGGTTAGGAAGTAAATTGGCTTAAAAACAATTTTTTTTTCAAACGGATTCAATTTTACTCATACCAATATGAAATAGAAATATGGGAGTTAATTTTGCAACAAAACTTTGCTTATCTCATTAATGTAGCGCTGAATTTCATCTTTCAGAATATCAGCTGTTTGTGGTTTGTTCACGTAAGCCCGGCCTTTCAAATGGCCCCAGAGAAAACAATCCAGTGGCGTTAAGTCACAAGAACGAGGCGGCCAATTGACATCGCCAAATCGAGAAATTACGCGACCGGGAAATTTCTCATACAATAACTGGATTGTTTGGCTGGCTGTGTGGCTTGTGGTGCCGTCCTGATGAAACCAACAGTCACGAATGTCAACATTAGCCAATTACAATCATAACTATTATCATGGTCATCATGGCTTAGTAGCGCAGGGAATTCAGGGTGACCGCGTTTCGTTGATGATTTTCGAAAGAATACTGGCCGATGATGCCGCTAACCACAAACCGCAACATACGGTCACTTTCTTTGGATGTAATGGTTTTTCGAGGAATGATGATAGATTTTGTGAGCTCCATATATGACAACTTTGTTTGTCTACTTAACCGCCTAATGGAAAATGGGCCTTATCACTAAAGATGATTTTGTTGAAAAATTCATTGCTTTCGCTTGGTTTTTCAAAGAGTTAATTTTCACAATTTAAATTCTCTGTTGTAGAGTGTAGCGTTTCATAGTTAAAATTTCCCAAATTTTTTTCTAAAAAAGTGTTAAAGGTTGACAGCTCAATTCTTGACATTTAATTATTTGGCAGCCAATTACCTCAAGTTTGCCCACTCTGTACAAAAAAACACTAAACTACAAAAAAAAAAAATGACAAGAAATACAAATGTCAACATTAACAAGTCTTCTGGGCCGGATGGCATACCAGCACCTGTACTAAAGCAGTGCCTCATATCACGCCGATATTTTTTCATCTCGATAGAAGGTTGCATATGTAACGCCAACCTCTAGAAGTGGTGAGGTCACCAACCCTGAAAATTACCGCCCAATAGCAGTTCGTTCGACACTCTCCAGGGTTGTGGAGTGTATGATAAATCATCAGATTTTAAGTTCAATGATTTACGAAGCGGCTTACGCAAGGGCCGTTCTACTGACAACCTGCTGGCGCTGCTCTCCGGAGTATGGCACAAATCCAATCATGTTTTTTGTGGAAAGCCCAGTTGTGGCTCTGGATATTTTGAAGGCGTTTGACAGCGTTAATCTGCATTAACAGCCTTAATGCAAATTTACTTGTGAATTATCCCCATCTTAATGTGCGCAAAACCAAACTGCATTTAGCTCTTTCAATATGGCAATACTGGGGATAATCAAGCAAATTGCTTACTATTGTAAATGAATGTTTAATTGAAAAAAAAATTTAAATGGATTATGGAGCAGTTTCTGTAAAAGTCATTTTAGCTTTTTCTTAAAATAAATAGTGATTTATCACCAACAGCATAGCTGCTAAATATACTTTCTGTCTTCCTTCCATTTTATCCGGGTATAAATGCCAAAAAAATAGTTGACAAACAAACAGCTGTTTACTTAACACACAAAATGTCGTCTTTCAGGGTAAAATTTTAATTTGCATTAGTGAGTCTTTAATGCACATTAACGCTGTCGTCTGTCGACAGTATTACTGCTTTTGGAGTCAGTAGTCACTTCTCTCGATTCATATCGAGCTTTCTCAGATACTGCTTTATAAGAGCGGTTGTAGAAGGGATCTCATAAGACGAGTTCAGTATAAATTCAGGGGAACCGCAAGGCTCTGTATTTCCTCCTACTTTATTTCGAATATTTTTAACGACTTTTTTCTCCTAACTTTCAATCCTATCTACTCTTTCGCAGATGGCAGCAACATTTATCATTGTTTTGGAGATTAGGGAGAAAACACGGAATATGAACGACACGCTCACAACCGACCTGGCGATTTTAAGACTCGAAAGACCCAATGTTGTTTTCTAAGATACAGACGTGGTGATGTGCTGTAGATATTGAGGAATCAGAAACTGATGATGTTCTACGCATGAAAATTCCTTGTGGCGTTCGTTGGAACGATCACATATTTCGAGTGTCGAAAGAAGCATAATTTTAATACTCACAAGACCTATACCCGACCTAAGATGGAATACAACAAAAGGTATTTATTAACGATGGTATAGTAGACAACTCTATCGATTCTTTAGAGCATCGTCGCAATGTGGCGTGTGTTACATTGTTCTATCGGTACTATAGCCGAATGTGTTCTGTGTTCGAAATGTGTTCGAAATTAAGGAACTAATTCCTAATAAACATATACCACCTTGATTAAAAAGTTCCCGGAATGAACCCCATGTCACGGTCCATCGTTTTAATGTGAACTGTTTTTGTGATAAATTTGTACATCTGTTGTTAATATTCCCGCTCGGTCTTAGCGCATAGCTTGATGCTTCCAAAAGCGACGTAGCCAAGAGTACATCCAACTCTATATGCGCTGGCGATATTTACAATTTTAGATATGGATTTAAATTTGCAACAACGAACTTCTATTTAATTTTGCTTTAAAAACGGATTTAATGGTGCACGAACGTTGGAAATGTTGGAAAAGTGTTTCGGCAAAGGTTCTCTAAAGAAAAAGGTCGTTTGCCAGTAGCACGAGCGGTTCAAAAGTGATCGTAAGTTAATCGAAGATGATGAATGCAGTGGCAGACCGTCGACATCGAAAGCCAACGAAAACATTGATAAAGTAAAAGAAATGTTGATCAATAACCGCAAATTAGTCATCAGAGAGATAGAGCCTATGGATCCGTCCAAGATATATTGGTTAATGATTCTGGTTTCCGTCATGTAGTAGCAAAGTTGGTGCCAACAGACCTCAATTTCATGCAAACAAGAGACCGTGTTAAGGTCTCTAAGACATAATTTTCTATGCTGATTCTGATCCCACATTTGTCAAAAATTGGAGACGATACGTGGGGTTATAAGAACGACAGACAATCCAGACATCATGCAAGTGAATGGCCTTCACCAAATGAGCCGAGACGAAAGAAAAAACATCGTTTTCGGTTAAAAAAGAAAGCAATCCTCAATATAGTGAATCATGACTTTTCGCCATAAACCCAAACAGTAAACAAACAGTATCATTTAGGCGTTTTGATACGTTTCCCCGAAGCAATTCACTGAAAAAGACAAGAATTGTGGACAGAAAATTCGTGGATTTTGCACCATGATAACGAACCGATACACAGTACCATCATTATTCGAACTTTTTTTTGACCAAAAATGCAACAAATACCATCCAACATCCATCGAATTAACTTGATTTGGCTCCCTTTGACTTCTTTCTGTTCAATGGAATTAAAAAACCATTACGAGGAACGCGTTTCAGCAGCCGAAAGGAAATAATGGAAAAATCGCAAAAAGACTGATGGACGTATCGGAAATCGAAGATAAAAAATGTTTCGAGGATTGGATTAAGCGCTGGTATAAGTGTAGATTAGATGAGTAAACTTGTATTTTTTATTTTCTGAAAAAAATCCGGGAACACTTTGATCAAGGGTGTATTCTTACGTAGAATGCATTTTTGGTCGCACCGTTTGTTTGTCGAATAGTGATACCGCGAAAGCTTTTCCTCCCACTAACGATATATGAAATTCAATACGAACGTCTATAAACACTACTCTATCTTTCCTCCTTCCCAGAACTTATTTTCCTAGTACCTGCATAATGCATTGTATAAGTAGTGATCATCTAACACTTCCAAAAGCTTGGGTTACGGGTAAAAAATAAATCGGTTTTTCGTACCTTCATGCACTTATTAGATAGTAACTCAGCTTAAGCAAACACATTTGTATTCAATTCATTTCAAATTTTCCAAGTTTGGAGATGTTTTTACATGATTTTCTATAAAGCAACCGTAATATTTTTGGATTTATTGGAGTAGTATGTTTAGTTATGAATAAAACGATACTTTGTTTTTTCAAATCGAATGAAAATTAACGGAGTTTAGCATCTATTGCATAAAGCACCTCATGTAAGATATTGCAAATTGATATTTTTTCAATTTTAAATTGAAAGAAACGTAAAAACTGCTAGTGATTTTTGCATGTAGTTATTCATAACTAAGCATACTACTTAAATAAATCCAAAATTAGTACGGATCCATTATAAAATAACGTCTAAAAACGTCTCCAAAATTGGAAAATTCGGAATAAGTTGAATAGAGCACATTTGCTTAAGATATATAAACAGATTCCTTAAGTAAAGAATACATAATTTAATAAGTTGTTTCTCTTCTTTCCAAATCCGCCAAGAATCCTAAAATCGTTAAATATTTAGTTAAGTTATTAACTTAGAAATGCATAGAGGCACGAAAAACCGGTTTTTTATCCAAAACTCAAGATTTTGGAAATGTTACGAAAATTTCTGAATGATATTCTTGTTGTACTCGATAGCACCTATTAGCAAGATGATATCATTTCCCAGGTATTTCTATGTAGTTCTTTTTTGTAGCATAGTTTTCTTTTTGTACACTTTATTTTGACGCGTAAATAATAGAGTACCTATCGTTTTTGCTGTATAACTTTAGTTGTTGTAAAAATATTTTTGTTATTTTTTCAAAATTTTTATTTAAATAAAGTTTTAGAAATGTATAAAATGTTCACATATATCGTATTTTAGATGATTGACTTAAGACTTAATTCTATAGAATAAGGCTGTATACTTAATTTTGACGCCCACAGCATGTACATAAAATTGTATTTTTGATTTAATAATAAAATTACTCAAATGATTTTTTACTATGTCTATGAGTACAAATATGTATATTGGCAACAAAAATTACATGTTGACGTCATAGCCCTTCGATTTCTTTGTGACGTATGCTCATATAAAGTGCAAAAGCGAATAACGATGCATCTTTATACGATTATTAGTGTATATTATTGCAAAAGAGGCCTTGACTAACAAGAAAACAGTAAGTAATCAGCAATGGTACAGGCAATCGAATATATTCGCTTCGCCTTATTAAAAAGGAAATGGCTTTTTAACATTAATTTAAAGAATTTAAAGTAGCCTGACTGTGGTCACAATAAATTTTTCACTACTTTGATCATAGCGTTATTTAAATTATATTTAGCACCGATAACTATATACAAATAATTAAAATATTGTATTATATTTTATATGACAACGAATTTATTCTTTGGTATCAGTACATGCAATTGGATTAAGTATTAAAAACATAACAGACAGCAAGCAGCAGACAGCAAGCAGCAGACAGCAAACAGCAGACAGCAAAATGTTAAAATTAGAATACATACTATTACGAAAATAAAAATTCACCACGTCAGAGCTTATTATGAGCTTTTAACTAAAAAAGACCTAAGAACTTCTAAAATTTAGACCACTTTGAGTTAACGTCGAAAAATCGAAGATTCATATCCGTATTAGAACATTCTTAACTAAGATCTAATCTAATAGTGGATCCTTCCTCAAAAATGAATGAAAATTTGAATCAATTTCATCAGGAACATAGCGGAGGGTATCTTAGCGTGACGAAGACAGTTGAAAAATTAAGACAGCGTTACTATTGGGTTGGATGCAAGCAAGCTACCGCCAAGTGGATACCGAATGCACAGAATGTGTTGCGGCTAAAAATGCAATCAGAACAAGGCAGAATCATCTGTAGCAATAGAAATCAAGAGCACCAGTCGATAATACCAAGAAAAATGTAAATCCCAAAGAACTTCACGAAACGATGCATACACGACTAGAAATGGACCGTGACAGATTGAAATCCAGGTGTCATCGAGCAGTAAGTGCTAAGGGCTTCCATGAGGGAAGCGGAAGAAAGAAGTGTCTCCAAAGCTGTCAACTAACTGCGATGGACCTTACAAAGTAATCAAATGGTTAAGTGATGTGGTATACCGAATACAGAAGAGAAATAGCCCACGGTCGGAAATGAAGGTGGTACATTTAGAACGACTTGCGAGCTACGGGAAGAAGGATAATGAGCCTTTTCGGAACGAACAGGCTTAAACGGGAGCCATTGTTATGATAATGAAAATGCTAAAGACAAAATTCGCCACGTCAGAGCTTATTATCAGCTTTTAGCTTAAAAATGTATTGACTTGTGTTAAGCCTTGACACAAAATTATCTGCATTAATTAAAAGTGCTGCCAATGCATGGATCGGTTACTTTATGTGTTAGTTTAGACCACTTTGAATTAACATCGAAAAGTCGAAGATTCATGTCCGTACTAGAACATTCTAAACTTAGATGAAACATTATGAAAGGCGGCGAATTACGGCTGGTGAGTTAGTTAGTTCTCAATTGGCTCTCAAGAAGTAAAGTCTGTTTAAGGCGCGAAATAAAAAGTGTTGTAAAAGCGAATTTGCTGTATTAAGACGTAGTGTATTAAAGTACAGTGGAGTTAATAAAAACAAACAGATAGTAAAACAACTAGAATAAGAATAGTGTTTTATTTTATTTTAATGCAATATAAACGAACTCCATCGTTTTCAAAAGGTTAAAGTGTAACAATACGTTTAAATGAAAACAATTATTTTAAAGGCAACACAGCAAAAGCCTAGACAACAACCTTTGCTGCTGCTAAACATAAAGTAATTTCTACTTTTTTAGACAGCAAAACAAAAATTAGTGATACCAATACAATATAAAATTTTAAATAGAAAAAACGTAAAAATAGTTTTTTCATTTATCAGAAAACAACAATATAAAATTAAAATTTTGTATAAGATAACACTCATATTAATAATTAAAAAGTTTTAAGCATATAATTTCATTAATTTTTAATTAAATCTCTCAACGATATGACCTACATTATAAACGGCTAGAACACAGCGTAAGTCAACTACTTTACATATCTGGGTAGCGTTCTCTCAAGCAGAGGAGGAGCTTAACAGAACATTATAAGTCTCATAAAAAAGGCGTTTTCTGCATTTGGTGGATGCAACTAAATACCAAATTTCTAATGCTAGCGTGAACTCTTTGTATCTCTAAGAAGGAGGAAAAATCTGGCTTAGGCACAATCGGTGAAAACCCTAGGATGATTCTCCCCATACTGCTCTGATCTGGAGCCCGAAAGGTTGGCGGAGTCGTGGAAGACCTCAAAAAACGTGCGACCTAATTGTTCTTAGCGAAATCGATAAATCGTTTAGACGAATTAAAATTACGCGCAGGCATTAGGAAACGTTAAACTTATATTTTTTTCTCCGTCACTCCTCTAGGGAGCATATTGGCTTTCCACAAAGCATCTATTGCTTTGTTTCAGTTTCTTTCATCAATTTGATCTTTCAAGCTAAGTAGATGATTAATCCACTGTAACTTACTTCACATGTTTTGCGTTGTGGTGAAGATCCTTGCTAATTGGTGGTGATCTTTACTTTAGCATTGTAATTTTTTTCCAATAGGTGGCGTGTTTTCCTGTTCATTCATCTGATGTAAGCAAAAAGGTCAGGAGATTTTCTTTCATCATTTTTATTTTTTGGATATACAACTCTATCCATAATATATACAACTCTATCCAAAAAATAAAAATGATGAAAGAAGCCCTCCTGACCTTTTCGCTTACATCTGGTGATGATGACAAACATCAGATAAATGAACAGGAAAACACGCCAGAGGGAAATTGAAACCTCTTTATTAAAAATTCGAAACCACAATTAAATTTTTGTTCGTCATGGCTTCTGATGTAGCTCGAACTCGGATCTTTTGCGTTGTTATGCATGCGCTCTAACCACTACACCACACCACCCCCAACTCTTATCTTTATTTCACTTAATTCTTATGAAAATAATAAACAAGCCGATAAAGGCAAGCGTTATATATTCATATATTAGAAAGTGATTCTGATACGATTGGTAAAATTAAATATATTTTTAAGACTGTGCCTTTAAAGAGCAGCTAATGCTAGTCTAAAAAGTCAGTTGTGACATTTTAGTTCATTCTCTGTACAACCTATTTTTGTTATAATATCTACACATATATGTAGTTATGACCCAGTGGCGAACGTCATAGTGAACTATTATTGTGACAAACGCTGACAATGGTAAGTCGATGAATTTTCTTTGGTGTCATAGCGTAGCCTAAAATGTCCCGAGCCTAACAAAGAAAACACTCTTTTGTTTAAAATTAACTTTATTCATCAACTGAATATCCATAAAGAGCAATGCAATCATTCCAGCGTCTCTCTTGTATTTTAATACCACTTTTGTAGAACAATTTATCTATTGCCTCCAAATAGGCTTCAGTTTCAGCGATTACCTTTTCAATCCTGTGAAATTTCTTACCGGTGAGCATCTTTTGAGGTTTGTGAATGGCCATTAGGCGCTGAGAGCCAAATTTGGCAAATAAGCTGAATGTGGGAGCAATTTGAAATTCAATCCATGTAGTTTTGCCATTGTTTCAAAATCATCAACACGTTCTTGTTTTTATTCAACAGTGAATAAACGTGGCACCCACTTTACAATATAAAGCCAACAAGTTCTTTTGATATCTTTAGTGGATTTTTTTATGTTTTCTGGTGTTACCGCCTCATTTGGACGTCCACCGTGTTCTGCATCATCGACGTCTCTACAAAAACGTTCGAAGTCAAAAACCAACGTTTTATTATTGTTTCTGATGTACCGGAGTCCCCATGGCAGTTTTTAAACTATTTCTTTGCTTGAACGGTATTTTTTCTCATCAAGAACATTACAAATGTAGCATCACTTAGCACAATACTCATAAACTAATTAATAGAATATCATGAATTTGAACAGCTGTCTTTTGAAAAACTGAAAAAGAAATGAATGCAATAAAACTAGCGCCATATATGTATGTGTGAGGCCCAAAACTTTTCAGCCGATGTGTTACATGGCTTTTAAAGTAATTCTACACATTTTCATAGATGACAGAAGGTTATGTTGTCTTGCATGCGTGCGTGTTACAGTTTAGTGAGTCCTAACAGGCAATATCATCAAGAACCATTAATACTTTATTCGTTAATGGGGAGGTGTAGCAGATAAAATCCTGCCTCGTTCGTTATAAAGTCGACTTATAACATACAATGTCGCTAAATATTAGTTTTCTTAAGTACGGTGACATTATAACGAAGTCAAGCCTTTGTTTTTGTCATTGCCAGCAGGACTTATCAATGAATATTTGAATTTACATTAATTTCATACCAATTTCGACTTGATTCTGTAACGATAATTAGACGATGAAAATATCATAGTGACAATGTCGGTCAAAGACACCACCGAGAATACATACATATTTTTTTCGAAATTTATGAAAACTTATATTTCTATTACTAATTTATTTCATTATTTTATGCCAAATTTAGTATTTCATTAAAATATTGTTATTTATTATTTCTGTTTTTTCATTATAGAAAATTGTTTTCGATAATAAAACCCATTAGCCTGTTGATTACGCTCTACTGAAATAAATAATATCAAAGGAATTAATTTTTATTTATTTTTCTTGCCACTGTTACATTTTAACAAATTATTATCAAATCATAATAAATCATAGTCACGAAAAATGTTTTTGATGCTCTTTTTAAAATTAAAATACTCGTACATGTGTTCTATTAAAACATATGACGATATACGACGTACGTATGTATACACACATAACATATACATATCTAAAGAATCGGGTGTTTTTTTACAGTCACGCAAGTTTAAATCTTAATAAAACACAGAAATATATTTGTAATTTCAACGAAACTGGTTTCGTTAGATAGACACTTTTATGATATTAACGTTTAAATATAATTTTTTGCGAGGCGCAATCTAGAACTCAATTTTCAAATAACTTTTCGCAGCATATGCGGCCGTATTTTGTCAAAAACTCTTCGAATGTTGATTTCCAGGTATTCACTTGTAACTGGTTTATCGACGTAAGTAAATGACTTTGCATGACCCCAAAGAAAATAATCCATTGGGTTTAAAGCACACGATCTTGGTGGCCAAATAAGTGCACTATTACCCGAAATTAATTTTTCATCAAAAGCTTTTTAAGTAAATCAATTGTAGCGCGCAATGTGCGGCATGTGGCTTCGTCATGTTGAAACCACATGTCAGCTAGATTACTGGCAGCTTATTTAGATACGAAAATTTCTACTCATGATCCTACACAGTTCCCCATTGACAGTAACATTCGGACTATCATCGTTTTTGAAGACATTTGGACGAACGACTGCGCCAGCCCATAAAGCGCAGTAAACAGTAATTTTCTGTGGATATAATGGTGAACAAAAGCTTGTGAATTATCCTCACTCCAAATGCGACATTTCTGCTTATTTGCGTATTCTTTCAATAAAAAATGGGCTTCATTAGAGAACGAAATTTTAAATGGAAATTTTATAAAACTCATTTTAAAAAATTTTGACAATTTGCAAGTGTTGCTCTGGTGTAAGTCTATCCATAATGAAATGTCAAATCAAACTAAACAAAAAACAACTATCAGCTGTTTAATCGATTGTCGAATAAAGCAGTTCTGCAACTCAATGTAATGAACCTCAAAAATAAATGCCCGATATAAAGGAAAATTAAATTTAAAATTAAGTATCATAGCCAACCTATTGACTTTTTTTACTTATCTATACCTTACCGTACTATAAGTCAAAAATAGATTATTTGTATGAGCATCCGCGGTTCCAAGAAAGAGTGTTAACGTGGCGACTTCCACAAAAAATCTAGAATTAGGGTTAGGACAAGTGTATAATAATGTTGTTTCACCAACTGAATTCAAAGATCACCTTCAAAGTAAAAGATAATGTTGTTTCACCAACTGAATTCAAAGATCACCTTCAAAGTAAAAGATTAACCCTTTTTTTAGAAAACACAGTAATGTGAACATATCGAGGTTGCCAACAGTAATAACCGAATACTGGGTGCAAGGTAAACAACGACTATTGTCGCTGTTGCAGTAACAGAGAGAAGCAGTCATCCATCTTCGCTGCGAATGGCCGGTTTTCAAGAGGAATAGCTCCATAGAGTCCAGCCTTGGTGGGTTATTTAAGTCTAAACTTAATGACTTACTGGGATATCTCATGGCAACTGGTTGAATCTAATACCACTTTGGTACACTTTACTGTACATCTGGCGAGTGGTATAATCTTATCAAAATGAAGTCCTTTCGACTCTAATTGACTATTTCCGCGCAGTAAACTACCATGGACACCAAACCAAGCACCCCTCAACATGCAAATGTAGTGCGAAATTTGATATGTTCGTTGTTTATGACACTTACAGAAGTTGCAAAGAAGAAAATTCAGAGTAAATTTTAAACTAATGTTCAGTGGAGAAATGTAATTAATCAGATATGGCGAACACAAGTAAAAAATTTGTGATGACGTCGAAGTCACCGCTTAACTTCCAGGATGTAATTGGAGCACACCGAATACTAAGGTTTTCTTGAAACAGCCGAATAATAAATCATTTTACATTCAAGCAGAGTGGCCTACAGGAAACCATGATCATCGGCCGATATTCTCGTAAGTTCATGAAAAGTCCTTCCATCCGTTCGTATAAAGTAGAATAATTTTGTGAATATAATAGATCAGACTAACTCATGTGTTATACTTGCACTTTAAAGCGATCACAAGTCCTGAACGCAGCTGCTAAGAATGTCAATTCAGGCATTAATCAACTGCAGTCTATAGCTAATTTTGAAAATAATTCTGGCCAGACACCTCAACATCCAATGAAAATGAAAGTTTTGAGAACAAAATTGAGATGGATTGAGCGAATAATAAGCCGGATAATGACAATTTTTTTTTTTCATTCGAAATCAGCACTCAGGTGATGTTGACTCCTACACTAGGAAAATAGGTTGTGGGAAGTAGAAAGGAGAGAGTAATGTTTAAGGACGTTCGACTTGAATTTACTTCTCTTTTCAATGGCAGGGAATACTTTTGCTAGAAGTTTGCTGCACAAACGAACAGTGCGACTAATGTGCGAGTTTTCCCTATAATACGTTGTGCGTTTCGCGGACAATCAATTACAAAGGGATGCCCTCTACGAGAAATACGGATACTGCGTATTAATATGTGATTATTAAGAATTAATTCCTCTTCTTCCGAACACATCCGTTATATTATAGATAGAACAATGCAACACACGCCACATTGCGACGATGCTCTA
Organism: Wohlfahrtia magnifica; assembly: GCA_023159175.1. Lineage (NCBI taxonomy): Eukaryota > Metazoa > Arthropoda > Insecta > Diptera > Sarcophagidae > Wohlfahrtia > Wohlfahrtia magnifica. The sequence goes on from JAKWBJ010000484.1 coordinate 5,662,318, forward strand.
ACGAATTGATAGAATTGCCTACCCTACCGTCATTAATAAGCTCTTTCGTCCTCTACTGTGCGTGGTCGAGAAGCTCCAAAATAGACTTCTGAAGCACTGACCCATATATAGATAACGAAGGTAGCAATAGAAGGCAAGCCACAGAGAGGCCGAAGAATTGAGAGTACATCCCTCACTTTGAGCTGACAGGTGGATAAAAAAGCCGATTCCTATAGGACCAGTTAGAATCATAAATTTGTTCGCTGTACACAGACAGAACTAAAAGAAATTTGTTATGGCCCGTTGATTACCTGTGGACCAAACAGAACTGGGCACAGCTGCTAGACACTACAAACGATGGGATCGATTGTATCCTTTGCAGTCTACAGTTTTTTCAGCAGATTTGCTGCTATTTTAATGAACGCAATCTCATTAAGACCCTTCCATCTAAAGCTGTTAAGAACTCCACATTCATGTAATATTCGTTTAGCTGTTTCTGATCTCTTTAAGCATAATCTATAAACTTTCATACCCGTATCGCCATTCTCTGCAAATGCGCTTTCAATGATCCGAATGAATATCGGCTGGAATTGCGCCCAAATTGTAGATTGATGACAACCTTAATGACCTTGAAGTATATATGAGGCATATTCCAGATCAAAGTTAAGACAAAAAATTATTGGATAGTAAATTCAACATCTGATCTTACTTTTGACCCAGTAGAGAAAAACATGCTTTAGAAAGCTTAAAGAGAGTTATATTGATCCCTAGGCAACAAAAGTGATTATCACTACGGTCAGATGGTGACAACATTGAGGCCACAATGTTGAGAACCTAGTAAGATCACCAGGATATTACTGTATTATTTTTATCAAATTGGGTCGCAAAGGCCCAACTGATCATGGCACTGCTACCTAGAAAGGTATATTGTGCCAAGCACACCGGGGTCAGACCCCCTAGCATAATAGCCGGCGGTAGAAATCCCATCGAGTCAATATCCCTGGGCGGATGACTGTTCGATCAGTCTGGAAGCGCCAATCGGAACAGTCTCCAGAAGAATAACCTCTACCTTGGGTATAAAAGCAGCAATATCTCTAATGGGTAGCCGAAGAACCTGTTCAGGCTCAATAAGGGGCTACATAAATGTTTGACTCCGCATTTTTACTAAAGCATCTCATTCACAGAGAATATGTCCCGTTGTCTCCTCTCCATTCCCATACAGGTGAAATTCCGAATCAAGAGGATATAGAACAACGATACTAAATTAAATTAATTATTAATGCGCCAATCGGTCTATAATTAAACCTATCTGTCGCACAAGCTTTTACTCAAAAAAAAAATTTTTTTTTTTCCAAAAAGTTCTGAAGATGTAATTTTCCAATGACAGCGCTAAAGAGTTTGTGCAGACCTTAAACGCTGTGTAACAAATTTGTTCGGCATTAGATAGTTTTGCTTGATGGACTATAACAATATTTTTTAATTTTTAAATTTTTATTTTATACCCCTCACTCGTATATTAGCATCGCTAATGTAAGATTAATGACAATTATAGTAAGAGACGACATCAGCAGCGAAAACAGCAGAAGCGCCAAATTTTAGTCTGTTGGCAATGCATTCGTACTTATGCTCGTATTTGTAGAAATTAAAAATTCTTTATTGGCCTTTGGCCAAAATAGCAAAACAATAACAAAAGCATTTAACAAAAGTCTGTTTATGGCTTAAAAACTAAAATAGAAAAAGCAACAAGAACAACTAGAAAACAACAATAGAAAAGCTTAAGAGGATATCTGTACGTTTTAATAATAAAAAACAAAAAACAATAAATGTCATAGGTCAGGGTAATACATAAAAAAGAGAGTAATAAAACAAGGACCTGATGCAATAACTTAACATTATTTAAACGGGATTTTTATTACAAAACTACAAGGATTATAAAAAGGTGAAAGACAAAATAAAATAAAGGGTCCGCCAAATATTTTTTTTTTTTTTTTGAAAGTACAATCCTTCCGGCTAATAATGGAAAATAATTTTATTCAAATGGCTGCCTCGGCTGGCCATGCAGTAGCCTACACGTTCGGTCCAATTTTTAAGCACATTATCGTTTGTATGCAGTTGTATTTCACCATTGTCTTCACAAATATTGTCCTATAAAGTGTCAATTGTCTCTGGCTTGTTGGCGTAACACTTATCTTTGATGGCACCACACAAATAATAGTCCAACGGTGTCAAATCGCAGTTCCGATCAACAACATCAGCTCTGCGGCTGATAATGCGAACTTCAAAAACAGGGCGCAAAACATCGAGTGTAACTTCGGCTGTGTGGCACATAGCGCCGTCCTGTTGAAACCAAATGTTACTAATATCCTCCTCTTCAATTTTTGTGAACAAAACTTCGTTCAACATGGCCCGATAACGATCACCATTGACTGTAACGGCCACTCCTTGCTCATTTTCGAAGAAAAATGGCCCAATTATGCCTCGGACCAAAATCCGCACTAAACAGTGACTTGTCTTGGGTGTTTTGGCTTTTCAATGTATGCGTGCGGGTTTTCTGTGCTCCAAATGCTACAATTTTGCTAATTTATATAACCGCCAAAATCAAAATGTGCTGCATCTGAACATTACCATGATTTTCAAAGTAATGTCACAATATTTCACAGCGTTGTTCAAGCGTATACACAACCATATTCGTTCAGCGGAAGGACAAAACTAATTATCTGTCAAATAAGACATGAGCTAAATGTTACCATTCACGAAATAAGCACTAGTTAAAAAAAAAAAACGTTAGATTGCGGACCCTTTATAAAGTCCAATAGCTTAGTTATGTCAATAAATTAGTTTTTACTGTTGTCGGACTTCATCGACATTAGAAATGAGTATTGATTAAAACAATTTAAAACTTCTTGTTAAATAGGTAAGCGGAGTTAGGCATAAGATAACCGAACAAGGAAATGGGTGGCTGAGTATTATTAGTGACGGACTTTTTGATCTTTTAAGGGAGACGTAGCAGCATTTATGAAATGCTTATAAGATTTACAGTATCGATATAAGATACTGATCTTATGCGTTTAGCTTCATGCATAGGGAGTAGTGAGTCTACGTTTTATAAGTATAGAACTATCTAGTTCCGCAGGGTACCAGTACGTGATCTGATTTCAAATGTCGCAATATACTTTAGATACGAGAAGAGGTTTTTTAACTCTGAATTCCTGGAATCTTCGAAAGATGTAATAAGTCCGCACCGATTCATCTATCTACATACTCTCCCACTCCACATACTCTCCCACTCCGAAACATTGATATCAGGTAGTTCTTCTCAGGGAATATCATCCTTTTCTGCTTCCGCTATTATACAGTTTTCATTGCAATGATTTATGTAGCATCTAACTGAAACAGAAAGGCATGCTCGACGGGCCTGATTTACGTACAAGAATTATTTCAGCAATATTTTTCTCTGTGTGCTGTGGTTTCAAGCAAAAAAATTACTTTATCATGTCTTGCTTTATATTCTGGTCGTTTTTTTTTTTTTTCTTTCGTAGTGCACGGTTGAAACGAAGTAATTGCTGCTCCGATCACCGAGTTTTGGCAGCACATAGCACACATTCCACCTTGATCCCTCCAAAAGAGAGCAAATCTGCAGTATAAATTCTAAAGCAACTTAATTAGGAAGCAATAAATCCCAAAAAACCTTCAAAACATCCGAGTTTTTGCTAACCCTGCAATTGTACACTTGGAAATCAACATTCGAAGAATTATTGGCAAAATATAGCCACATGGTCGATATCATATTTGAACATTAATGACATAAAATTTTTCATACAACAAAGCTCGTTTCACTGATATTAAAAATATATTTCTTTGTTTTAATATGATTTAAACTTGTATAACTGTAAAAGAAACACCCGATAGTGTGAACATGAATATTTTACTGATTCATATATATTTTGTATATTTTCTTACCAGTTCCAATAGAAATTTCTTTTTCCCATACCTACATTGTTAGTTCATAAATGCTTTTAATATTGAACATATGTTTGCTCTCATTGGAGATAAGTATACATGTTTATTACCATGTGGGTTGCTGTGTGGAACTTAACTTTTGTACAAGTATTTAATATATACAAGCATGTTGGTTGATATGCAGATTATTATTGAGATGTTGCTGAGTATTGTATGTTGGTAAACACAGAATTCTTACGATCTTACTGTTCGATTTTAATAATAACAAACTGGTTGTAACCCCCCTGTATACATTCTTATGTGAAGAATGCTGATAAAAACCTTTTGTTTATAGCACAGTGTGGCGATTACTGGATTTACATGTTATTTCAAATCTGTTGTTAGAATGAAAGAAAACATGATTTTTATTAATAAGAAAAAATATATTCGTTCGGTCAGTGATGCCATATGATTAGGCTAATCTATCTGGGGCCAAGAGAAGAAAATGTCATTTTTAAGAAGTTTCTAGGCCTCGAAAAATTTTAAGAAAGTTAAAGTGGCATACGCTGCCGAATTCTACTTCCTCTTTTACTTAAACACCGTTCGTAGAGATCACTCGTAGCGAAAGTTAAGACGGTGAATTTTTATATTTTTTAATAAGTTTTGTAAAGTGGAGTATAAACATGCTGACTAGTGTAAAAGCATAAATGATTTTAACTGGCAGTCTATTTCGGACTATGGTGGAGTCTGAGAACTAACTGAAGTAACTAATCTGAGAGAGACAAGCAGTTTTGCCAAGTTGAGTGCATGCGCCCGAGCACTGACTCTAATTTTGCATCTTGAACCTTAAGAAGTATTCAAATTCTTCGAAGCACGTGGCAACGGCAACACTTAAACCCAATAACCCTGTACGAGGAGGCCTCATCGTCACGCAGTATAATTGGTGAGTAAAATTCTCACTTGTTTACGTGTAGTAAAGGGTTCGCCATCTAACGTTTTTTTTCAACTAGTACTTATTTCGTGAATGGTAACACTTAGCTCATGTCTGATCCGACAGAGAATTAGTTTTATCCTTCCGCTGAACGCATATGGTTGTGTATACGCTTGAACAACTCTAGGAGATATTGCGTGCGATCGACCTACAGAAGATGCGGATTATGCCAAAAAAAATTATCTTTTCAGATGAAGCTCATTTTGATCTTAGCGGGTATGTAAACAAGCAAAATTGTCACATTTGGGGCACAGAAAACTCGCACGCATACAATGAAAAGCCGATACACCCAAGACGAGTCACTGTTTGGTGCGGATTTTGGTTCAGAGGTATAATTGGGCCATTTTTCTTCGAAAATGGGCAAGGAGTGGCCGTTACAGTCTATTAAAATCGTTATCGGGCCATGTTGAACGATTTTCTATTTACAAAAATTGAAGAGGAGGATATTAGCAACATTTGGTTTCAACAGGACGGCGCTACGTGCCACACAGCTGAAGTTACACTCGATGTTTTGCGCCCTGTTTTTGAAGATTGCATTATCAGCCGCAGAGCTGATGTCGCTTGGCCACCTCGGAGCTGCGATTTGACATCGTTAGACTTTGATGCCGTCAAAGGTAAGTGTTACTCCAACAAGCCAGAGACAATTGACGCTTTAAGGGACAATATTCGTGAAGCCATTGGTTTAATACAGCTGCACACAATCGATAATGTGGTTAAAAATTGGACCGATCGTGTAGGCTACTGCATGGCCAGCCGAGGCAGCCATTTGAATGGAATTATTTTCCATTATTAACCGGAAGGATTGTACTTTCAAATAAAAAAAGAAATTTGAGAAAATATTCAGTAGTTTTTTTTATAGCATTTTCGAAACAAAAAATTATTTGGCGGACCCTTTAGTAAGACATTCTTATATATTGAGCATAAGCCATTGCGTCAATGAATAGAACCCCAGAGTATTTTTTGTTACAGAAAATTAAATTAACGTTAACATATGTCTCAATTGAGCATATTTTGGATTGTATTCACCTCATTCATACCTATAAACTGAGCGAATTAGTCAGAACAATTTAATTTTCAACTTGATTATTGAATTAAACACTTAAGATTGGAAAATTATTATACAAATTTTATTCAAATATCATTGTGCCGCTGTGGTATGGTAGGTAAGACACGCACCTACCAACCAGAGTGTCGTCGGTTCAATACCAGGCCAGACCATCTTAAAAAGAAAATAGTTTTCCGACGGCGGTATCACCTCATAACATTAGCTAGTAACTGATTATGAGTATTACTTACTTACTATTGAAAATTCTAAATGCATTTGCCGTTCGGAGCCGGCGTTAAACTGTAGGTCCCTTTCAATGAGTTTAAAAATAGAATCGGGTGCAGTTCATTGACTGAGAGAAGTGCCCATGGAATGTTTACGGAATTAATATCAAATATTATAAGCTTTTGATAATCATATAGATACGCGAAATATCGCCACGGTCACCCACTGTATTTATTTAAATCACGGTTATTTATTATTTTTGTTAAGAAAATCACTTTAGAACTTTTGCATTGTTTTTCTTCTCTTTGAATAAAAATATTTTTAACCCTTAAATGCTCATAGACTATGATATATAGTTTTGTGATAAAAAATAAACTGCGTCCTCATTTTTGTAAAAAAAAAGTTAAGTGGTATGTAAAACAAAATGATTATATCTTAGAGGATACACTGAGCACTCTCCCTATTATATTTTCCAAAGAAAATTACACATTAAAAACATATAAAAATGAAACAAATTTAATTGTGTATAATATTTTTATTTAGGCAAAGTTAAAAAATAATATAACATTTTAATAATTCATACATACTGTTACGAAAATAAGGTTGGGCACCACAGCCTTTATTTCTTAGCTAAAATAAATAAACAAAAGCTGCAAGAACAACTCTATACGTGCTGTTTACAAATAACCAAATCTACAACAACAACCATTAGCAGAGACAAAGTAAATAAAAATAATACGACAACAACAATAATTAAGCAGCAAAGAAAGCAAGTAACAGACAATAAACACTAAGAGCTGAAAGAGGTTGATGTTAACATACGCATGGGTACAAAAGAACGAAAAAGAAATTAAAAGAAAGAAATGGAATCTACCTGAAATATCGAGAGGTTCGAGAGCGTTCGATGTGTTACTTACTCAGCCATGTAAAAAGCACATCGATGCGAACAGCAAACAGTTTATTTGTAGTAAACTCAGCGAGTACGGTTAAAGTAAAGTTAAGTGAAGAGAGTTTATAAAGAGTAAAATCGTGAAGCTAGTAGTGAAGTAAAAGCAGTTTAGTTGGAGCTAACTCAGTAAAGAGAGTTAAGTCTAGATAACCTCTGGTTGAAAAGGTTGTGATCGAACCTAAGTTTTAACTACGATCAGGTTGGAAGATGTTTAAGTAGAAAGATCTGTCGAGTAATTGTTGTTGTTTACAAAGCTGTAAACAGACAGGGTAATTAAGAATAAAAATTGTTATTGCCTGTAAAAAGATTACAAGCAGTGGTGCACATAACTGTGTTGAATAAAGGATTTTTAATTAAAACCAAACACAAAATTTATTTTATTTTCACTACAATCTACGAACTATAATAAAAAAAAACTTTACAATTTATACAATTAACATCTTATTGTGATGAGACTTTTAAAAACAATTTTTTTCTGATGTTAAACATAAATTTACCTTGCATTTGGTGCAAAACATTCTCGTTTGTCCTGAGCAGTTTGGTAGTTTTCATCTGCTTTTTCATCCATCGTACTCCAGTGGTCTATCATATCGAGACTGGTATCCTTTTTGAACATTTGGTTTCGGCGTTTTTCCTCAAGTTGACTTTCAAGAATAGGTCGTCCACGCTGGGAGGAAGCTTTTGTATTGCAACGAAACAAAGCGTCAGCCGCTTCCAATTTAAAATCAATGAGTCTCATATTCCGTACTTTATCGTCTTTATTTATCCGCCTATATAGTATCCAAGCGTTTACACAAGTCATATCAAGAATATGATAAAATATTCGATTGGTCCACTTTCTGCTTTTCATCATGATTTTGTGGCGGCTTATTAAGCTGTCCGTTAAATCGAGTCCTCCCATATGACGCTTGTACTCCTTATAATTTGTGGGCACGGAATATTTTTTGTTGTTTTGTCTTTTTTTATGAAATCATTTTATTTTTACAGTTTCCTTATCTGGATTTTTACTATCTATAGGTTTAACCCCAACGTAAATCGAAACCAGGTTAACAATTCTGTTGTCTTGACATGACAATGATGTTATGTCCATGCCATAAATATTACAAACGAATTCCTGACTCGTTCCTCGTTCATATTTCATCATGATTTGATTCGGTTTCGCCGAATTGTACCTACTGAAAGTATATCTTGTGAGCGCAAATACGTCAACATCGGTATTGTTGTATAAAAATTGCCAAAGTAAACTACATAATTTTTAAATCTTGGTACTTCACGAAGTAGGCGCACAAATATATTCACATTTTATTTATTTGATCCACTATATATTACAAATTTATATTCATATCCCATTGTATCGCACATAACATAAAATTTAAAGCCCCACTTTTTGAGTTTATTTAGAATATATTGCTTCATATAATTAGCAATTTTCGAAGAGCACATTTGCTCGTCCATACATAACCTGCTAAATTTTGGAACGGAGGCAAAATTTCTATTGAGAGATTCAATAATTGAACTGATCAGATAAAGTCTATCTCGATTAGGATCATCTTGAAATGGTTTTTTATCCTCATCATTAAAATATATAATTTCTAGAATTTTTTCGAAGCGTCTCCTGGTCATATGATTTTTTATAATATTAACGCAACGATCCTCTTTTTCAGAACAATAATCTCGGGAATTTGGAAGCTTATAGTAAGACATATGAAAAAGAATTCCGATAATTTTACGTAGTTCCGATATGCTAAAATGTATGTTATCTATCCCTGAATATTTTATAGACTCGTTAGCTATATGTACCTCCAAAGATTTTGGAAACAAGTGACACCAAACTTGGTATGGGAATTCCAATTCTTTAGTATTGTCTGGAAGACTTATATCTCCCCCAAAATTTAACTTGCTCTTCTTTAAATTGAAGGTTACCCTTTTTCCGTAACGCAAGACTTAGTATTTATATTTACACTTCTGAATTTAGAAGAAAATGTAGACCAAACATTTATAGGACTAGTTTGTAAAGAAAACGTAGAAGGCATTAAATTAAGCTCTTCTGATTGTTCGTAATGTATATTCATGTTCATATCCTGATCATCATTTCAAGTTCAATTTCTTCGTCAGATTCAGAGTCGAGATTTTTTCATTTTTCAATTGTCTGAGTAAACAATCAGTGTCAGTGTCTGTATCAGTGTCACTTTCGTCAGTGCTATTGTAAAAAAAATCATCGCTATTGCATTGCAATTCGCGTACTTCTTTATCCGTTAACGTTCCTTTTTTGCAAGATCTTTTAAACCCTGACACTTCTCAAAAATATCCTTAAAATAACAAAGTCAATGAAAAGAAAAAAATAAAGGAACTATATTCCACTATAAAAAATAAATGACTGAAAGCAGTCAACCTGTTTCTTCAGAGCACAATCTATGAATGAAAATAACAAATATCGCAGTAAAAAATTCAAATAAAAACGAATTTCAAGTTTAGGGGCGAGTACTCAGTGTATCTTAGAAAATACAACTATTAAAAGGGGCTTTGTGACAAGGAATCGGAATATATTTTTTCCCTATAATTTCTAAACGCTTCTAGAAATATTTTTAAACAAGATAATATTTTTACTTTATATCAATTTGTAATCCTGTCCGATATTTCAATATAGCAAAGCACCTAATTCACCAAATTTGGTAAAAATATAATTTCCAACTTTGATGTTTATGCAATCAGAGAATTCACCATTTTTGCCTTTGAAATAAATTTTAAATATAAGACTGATGCTTTCTAAATGAGATTTTACTGTTTTTCATTTATTTATTTTCTAAAAAGAATAGAATTTGTTCTTTGGTTGTATCTTTAAAGATACATTGAGCATTTAAGGGTTAATTATATTTATTGAATTTGTTTAATGTTAAAGAAGAAGAAACATATGTTTTAGTTGCTTTTTTAACTTAGAATTTAAGATAATAATTTTTAGTACATTTCACGGGGAAAAACCGTTAATTTGGATAAAGTAAAAAAAAGACTTTTTTTAATTTACTTTGAAAGGGAAAACGTTATTCTTTTGAATGATTAAATTATCGAAATTTAATACTATTTGTAACCTATATTGATAATATTAGAATGTCTTTTAATTTTAAGTATATGTCTTATTTAAACAAATGAATTGGATTATTTAAATGAATTGGTAAAGGAGTTTCTTTAGTTTTCTCTATGGAATAATGCGATAGTGTGATAGAATGTGGGATTTTATAGATATATTAGTGTCAGTAGAATCACGGTTAGGGCGGGTACAGAGACATGGTTTTCCAATACATCCAGAAAACTATTTTCAAATGATCCATCTGATCAATAACTTTGCTTTCCAATAGACATGTTATAGCTATTTTGGTCCACTTAACACTTACGTAGAGAATACATTAGTTGACTTTCGGGAGTTTTTATAGTAAATTATGTAATGAAACAGAGGCAGGGATAAGTGAGTCACGAACTCCCCAACCGGCTGTTTGCTAGCACATCATAGGCTCCCATCGACTGTTCTTCACCTTTAGCTGATGACACTCTAGTTTTGTTGTACTAGTACACAATGGAAAAGAGCTCAATCATACCACATTTTCCGTGTCGTTCTTTGTCTTCTGTGCTACGAGGCCTAACCGGAGGCTTAATTCTGGTACCACAGGATTCGGATGCCCCGGGGACTGCGGTCCCTGCCCGGCTATGGTGAGGCCCCCTTGTGGGAGTAACGTGGTGGCTGTGTTTTATACCCAAGATCGCGGGGAGAGCTTCGGCTCGGTGTGGAGTTACATTCTTAACCGGGTGCCGTGACCCATAGAACGGTAGGAGTTTAGATAGTCTCCGCACTTAACCAAGGTGTGGGGTCATGTCCAGATAACATGGCTTCGAAGTTGATACTCACCGGTGATTTCCATCATAGGTGGGAAACAACAGATGTTTCTTCGGGAATCCTAGGGTTGGGGTGGTCTGATAAAAATTGGTCCATATTAACCTACAGCTATCATATAAATTGTTTCCATTGCCACAGTAATTTACCCAATCTGTCATACTAATTTATAAATCAAAACGGACTTAAAAACCAAAAATTTTTTTGTTGGTTACGAAACAAATTAACTATTCATACATAATATAATATAAACAAATTATAAATTCTTTTTTTAATCAGTGTACTCATACATACATACCTACCATACATCAATGGTTGCTCTCACTTTATTTCAATTTTCCATCATCTATTATTTGAATGGAATGAATAAGCTGACACATGTTTATTTTAATTTTTATTTTTATTTATTTAATTGTCAATACTCTATGGTGTATCATGACTTCAATTTAATGGGTTTATTACTTATTCTACATTCAGGAAATCTTGATTTCCATTTGCATTACCAATTTTCATTTCAATAAATTTTCGCGTATCTCTTTGCTGTCCATAAATAACTTTCATTTTATTTTTAATTTTTTCACTTTCGGTTGCATCTGTTCATTTCTTTGTATGATAATTTTTTCATTTCCCTATATGAGTATATGCAAGACGACTTTTTATACAGTCGAACCTCTCTAATATGAATTCATTTTAAATACACATCAATTATTTATTTCAAAGTTAATGTATTTTCAGTTATTTATAAGGAATTTATAAGGAATTTCCATAGAAAGAATTATTCTTTACAATGAAATAATTTTACAGATGTGAATATGGTCCTCATGCTTTTTTGTTTTCATATAAAGAATTATTTCAAATAATTATCTGTTACCAATAAAAACAAAAACAAAAAAAGAAGTAGCTCAAGAGTATGGAATTCTTACTAATACTAAAAGCAAAAGACCACGAGCTTGTATTTCTGATGAAGCAATGGTGAAACGGTGAACCGCAGCAAACAGTAGGAATCTTTCTATATTTAGACCCTTAATAAGGCAAAATGCTAAAGAGTTCCCCTTACGTGGGGAAAGTGCTCATGATAATATTACAGACCGTGATAAATGGCCCGTGAAGATCTGCTGAATGTCACTAAGACGTTATATACTTTAGAATGAGTTTTTTCACCAATTTCGTTTCTTCATTGAACCTCTATAAAGATGAAGAGTAACGTGCTGAATAAAATATTTTAATTTCTAAATGTACTTTTAGAAACTTTTGTTTTTAACAAAAACATTTAATTTCTTTATAATAAAGTTTCTACAGGGTGTCCACCGGGAAGGTATACTACTTTGTTTTGGGTCCATTTTGGTAAACACTAGTCTTGACAGTTCGTATTTGGCAGTCGTGAAGTAGAGACGTGGCGAATTTATTATGGAAAAATATTCAGTAAACCAACGTGTTATAATCGTCAAAACATTTTATCAAAATCAGTCATCATTATTGTGACGATGAGAAAGCTACCTGAAATTTTTGGGAGGAACAACGTGCCAACAATACGCACTATTTGTCGTGTAGGGTATGATTTCGAGGCAAAAGTAACTGCAGCTGATAAGCCCAAGCATGGACCACAACATACTGCAAGATCGGCTAAAAATATTAATGCTGTTCAAGAAAGCGTTCAAAACAATCCATCAACCTCAATTCCACGCCGTGCTTAGGAGCTTGGTCTTCAAAGAACAACTTTGGTCACAATTTGGCACAAAAATTTGCATTTGTTTCCATTTAAGATTCAGCTGACACAAGAGCTTCTTCCAGAAGACCATTTATGCCATATATATGCCAATAGGATGTTACAGCTTGGTAACCCCGATTTTCATGAAAAAATCATGAGTGACGAAGCACATTTTTATTTGAATCGTTATGTGAATAAACAGAATAGTCGGTTCTGGGCAATGAAATATCCTGAAATTATTCATAGTCACCTCTGTATCTATTAAAAGTGACAGTCTGGTGTGCAATTTTGTCAGGAGGAATCATTGGACTTTACTTCTTTGAAATTGAAAACGGCCACAACTGCATGCTTTGGTCTTGACTAACATGTGGTTTCAACAAGACGGTGCCACATCGCATACAGCCAGGATTACAATGGAATTGCTTATTATTTATTACTATTTCAAGGAATGGTGATGTTGATTGGCCTTCACGGTCGCCTGATTTGACAGCTCCGTACTTTCTTTTTATGGGAACATCTGAAAAGCAAGGTTTATGCAAACAAACCAGAAACGCTGGAGCAACTCAAACAAAATATTCGTGATGAAATTAATGAAATACCGCGTGAAATGCGTGAGAATGTAATGAAAAATGTGCTCAAAATGGCTCACATTTGTGAGGCTAACAGAGGCGGGCATTTATGTCATATTGTATTCCATATATAATTGCCGACATAAAATAAAACATTTATCAATATAAGATCCAGTCTCTTCTTTGATCAAAAATTATAAACAAACAAAGTAGTATACCTTCCCGCCGGACACTCTGTATATATTGAACTGAGTTTTGGTTCCATGCGAATTCGTTATGGAGAAGTTCTGCTGTAATTTAATATTTTTATTTATTTATTGTTCCCTGGACGATGACCATTTGTGGGTATATTTTAAGACCTAGCAAAACGCTTGTTGCGTAGTAAGCGATTCTCAAGTTAAAAATAAATAAAAAATAAATAAATTCCGAATGTTTGGAATCTCAATAACTGTCTTAAACGAATCTGAGGTAATCTTTTAATTATTTTAATTATTCTTAATTGTTTCATTAGCATTAATATTAAAACGAATATAAGTTTTGTCATACTGTCACTGTTGCTAACGCAGCAGATCAAAAAAAGCTAAAATTTTTAAAATTCTTGAAAACTGCATTAAATATTAAGTTTGGATTCACAAATTCACTTACGAGTACGTTTTTCGAATAAAAAATTTTCGGCACAATTTTTTTTATGTATTTTGACCATTATTGCAGATTTCTGTGTAATTACACAAAAATAAGACAAAAATGTTTTTCTAGAATTATTTTTGAATCATAAAATTTTTGTGTTATTTTTGTATAATATTGTTTCAGCAATATTTCATTGTAGCAAATTTTTAATTAAGAGTTTTAATTTAAAATGTATGTATGTACGTATAGTATGTATAGATTAATAAGCTTCAAAATCTATACCTTTTTGTTCTCAAGATGATTAAGAATAAATGAACACCAACTGTTAAGAGGTTAAATTTGAAATTTTTTTGAAAATATAATTTTTTTTAAATTCACTTTTCTTGAATCTATTAATTATTTCAGACATACCTTTATATGGGCTCTCTTCTAGACCCCTTGGACAACAATATGTATATAGTGGTATATGTGAGCACTTCCATATTTTAGAGTAATAGCCACATAGCCTCTGAAGATATTTTATATTTTGTACTTAGTCGCTGTTACCCTCTTTAACAGTACTCTCTTAACACAAAACCTGAACGTGCTGAAAATATATGGTTGGTGTCTTGGCTTTTCAAATTCGAATTTATCTTCACACACATGCGAATATTTACATTTACATATATAGTGTTTTTTAGCTGAATGCGAACTATCGATACCGATAACTATGGTTTGACAGCTGAGAATGTCAAGCTGTGTTGCCATTTTTGTCAATAAGGTTTGACAAGTCATCATGAATCGTCGTTTAACGTTAAAACAACGCCTCCATATTGTGTAAATTTACTGTTTGCGAAATTCATAGAGCACTTTTTGCAGCTCATCTCTGGTTAATGGCTACGTATCACCATTACATCCTTTAAAATTGACATTGTGGTGTGGTTTACATGTTGTCGGCATCGACAACATACCATACAGACTGCTTAACAATCGATTATTTATTTATTTATTATTATTTGAAGCATTTGAAGCTAATATTCAAGCCATATTTGACGCCGTACTGCCGGATTTATGGGAAAAATTAATTAAGAATTGAACTGATCAGAGCAGCACCGGACATATGATGGAAGTCATATTTAAAAACTAAATGCCATGAAAAAAAAATCATTCATTTCATTTCATTAAATTATTATTTTAAGTTCACAAGCTCTTAGAAAAAACTCTGTATATATCTGCGATCAACTCTGACTTAATCAAGCATGTTCTACAAAAGTAGTGAAATTTAAATTTGAAAGGTTAACCAATTGTTTTAAAGTGTTCTAGGAAAAGGAGAGTAGTATTAATCCCCATATTCATACATTTTAAAAAGTTTGTATTTAATTTTTATTTCAATTTTTTTTTATAAAGTTTTCTTAAAATTTCAAATACATTTTACTTTTTACGTCAGTTAATTCTTCCATCAAAGGACTATATTTTGATGCTCTTATGACCTTTCGAACCTTAGACGAAAATGTGGCCATTTGCTTCTAGCAAGGATATTTTAAAAACAGGTCTAATGTATAAATGAAGTTTTAACGAAATATGTATGTTGGCATTGCGCTGAAGGCTGGCATTCCATAATGTAACCTAGGAGTTGGTTTTATGATTGACATTTTCTTCATATGCTCTTTTGCTGATGAATGTGCAATAAGATCATACCATTTGTTTTAATAAACAAAATATTTACAAAGATGAGTAGGGATCGCTTGGGTCGTAACTGCAGATCAGTAAGTTATAAAAAAGAACTACATAATCACACATGAAAAATTTGCCAAGTACCGTTAACATGTTAAGGCTGCTAACATTGTCAATTCTACATCAAAGTAAAAAATCTACATCAAAGTAATAACAACACATTTGTTAAAAAAAAAAAAACGCAAATAAATTTTCATCGACACATTGTAACGCGGGAACACGCATAGCGGGTCGATGTGATACCACAAAAAGCGTTGTCTTCACCAGGCTACTGGTAGAGCTGTAAAACTATAGATAGTCGGTCCACTCGATAGTTTCGATAGCTTGCAAAAAAACTATCGATACTATAGGATCCTTTTAAGTACTCCTAGTGGCAATATTAGAATTTAAGTCAAAGGGAAAGAATAATAATAAATAAACAGTGTTGAAACAAGAAATAGGGACACTTTAGTTTTGTCCGGGATGTCATAGAATTTTGTGTATTGAAATTTTTTGATAGATTATATATAGCGAAAATTGCTCAAATCATGAAGTGCTCCAAAACTAAAGTAATTAAAAAGATCCAGTGAAAGAAAGCTGTAAAGACTATGGGAAGACAGACAGCAAGAAGAACAACTGACAACTTTTAATTCGTTATTCAAAAATTAATCTCTTCAAGTCACCAAAAAGCCTAAAAAATTAACTTATTCTCCTATTTTAAGTCGCGCAATATGAAATGGTAAGTCGTCGAAATGTATCATTTCTCATCAAACGGAAGCAATTACCTGCACCGTAGACCAACATTAAATATTATATGGTCTGACGAAACGAAGATCAATTTGTTTGGGTCATGTGCAAAATCGTATGTACGAATATATTGTTACGAAAATAACAATACAACACTGCATTGTGGGATTTTGGTATATTTTGTTTCACCCTATCAATTTGCCAGCACTGCATCGACCATCTTTACGTTACATTTGAATTAGCGGATATGGGAAATAGAAGATGGTCGATATTTTATGAACCTTCCAAAATGTGGCAAATAGGTATAATAAGGGCTGTTTTAGCTACGAGTTAGTTAGATATCGTTTTGCTGCCGCAAGATAAAGCCGTGTTATAGCGAAAATAAAAGTGTTGTATAAGCGAATATTAAGTTGTTATAAACTGTATAAAAGTTATTGTGTAGTAAATAAAAATATAACTGTAAAACAACAAAATAAAGCGGTATTTATTTCATTTTAAAGCAATTTAAACGAACTTAAGCTTTATAAAATGGTTAATACGTAACAATATTTAAGTTACAATTCGTACTTTAATTGAGTTTAATAAATATAAATTTAAGAAACTGTTAAGCTGGGTCCTTATGTAACTATAAAAGTTTACAGTCGGCTAATAATCTGCGTCGAACGAATTTTTACAAATGTGACTTTGACTAAATTTTTTGGCCTCCGTATTTACTCCTAGAATTTGACGATAGTATCGATAGTGAGAAAAACTATCGATGGTCAGCCAAAAAAAAAAAAAAAATATATATATATATATATATATATATATATATATATATATATATATATCGATACTAACGATAGTACTAACAATTGCTTTGCAGCTCTAGGTACTGGTACTGGTAATCAAATAGGGGCAATGCACTGAAGTACTTCGAGAGGTTAGATCGGAAACCAGCCCGAGAGTATAAAGTACCTGGCTATTAACCAAATATTGATTGCTCCATTAAGCCATCGAAGAATGGAAAAGCACAGTATGAGAAATGTCCACCGTGCGAAAGACGGATACTGGCGTATAACGTGGACCACGAACGCCTCCTTCTCAACCAATCCACAGCCACGACAAAAGTCATTTGCAGGTAAACGCTGTCCTTGTGCGTACCTACCCATGACACAGTGGCCCGTGAGTATGTATTAGGGAGATCGATTATTCGACTTTTTTCAAAAACCTGTTTTCGAATAATTCGAGAAGTAACAATGTTTAAGAAACCGATTTACGGTTAAAAAGTAATTTAATAACCGATTAACCGGTTCTTTCGATTCAATAAAATTCTTTTCAATTCATGTCGTTTTTTTAAATAAAATTAATCATATTTCTACCATTTTGTAATTTCTAGCTAGTAAGCATGCTAGAATAACATTACGCTTAATTTTTGTAAGAGTGTTATTAGATGGCGCCTTTGAACTATTTAATATTGGAAAAATCTTTCCTTTTCTTCCAATTGCGTCAACTTTATGGACATATTTAAGGTGGTTAATAAGTTCTACTGTCGAAAAACCTTATTACGGTCATAAACTTACGACGAAGTCTCTCAGAATTCAACTAGGCTTTCGGTGTATTATGCGCTAAGGGCAAAAAAAGGCTGAGGGATAGAGGCAAACCTTTGCCTCATTGGAAATGCTCAGACTATTGGGACGAGATCTTAGTGAGGTTGCGTCTACTAAAATATTCAATATGGGCAGTTTTTTGTCAGCCATTGAGCAATATAATATGATATTCTTTTTCTCTCTCTCTCTCTCTCTCTCTCTCTTTTTCACTCTGCGTACAACTTTGAAATCCACAATAATTACTCGACAAATCTTTCTACCTAAAGATCTTCCAACCCGATCTTTGTTACACCTTAGGCTCGATCACGACCTTTTCAACCAGAGTTATCCACACTAAGCTCTCTTTTCGTTCAGTTAGCTCCAACTACACTGGGCTTTACCACTTGAGTATGATCACGACTCACTTGACGAGTTTACTCCTCTCATCAACTCTCTTCACGCTGAGTTTACTTTACTTAAACTGACTGCTGTCTGCACCGATGTGTTTTTTATATGACAATATTTTTTCCAATTCTTGTGAAGCCAAGCGAATGTGAATACCTACGCGCTGACTGTGTTTTTTTTTGCTTCTTGTTTCTTTCGTTAACTGCTGGCTTGTTGTTGCGGTTTATTTTTATTTACTACATTTCTGCTTATGCTGTTGTTGTCGGTTTGCTTATTTGTAAACAAGTACGTTGTTGTTTTTATACCTTTTGCTTATTTATTAGCGATGTAATAAACTACAGGAGTTCCCAACCTGATTTTCGTAACAATATACATACAAAATGAAAACAAGAAATGGCTAGGAAATAAATAATGGCTAGGTCTTCCAATTAGATAAAATCTAGTCATTTTTTATCGCTAGATAACGCTAAATTGGCAACCATGCATACTGTATGCGTTTTTATGTTTTTTCTTTATTTTAAAAAAAATCTTGAAAAAACAAAGCGATAACAGAATTTCTTTTTATTAAAAATTATTTTTTTTACATCGTGAGAACCGTAATAGTAGAAGTTTCTAAATGTGGGCCAAACAACTTTTATAAATTCCAAATTTTAAGTCTAAATAAACCTCTAAAGTGTTTTAAAAAAGCGTCATATCAATGCATGGGTCTAAATATTTGTATACTTGCATTATATAGTATTTTGTATATTTATATACGTTTTTTCAGAGAGTGAATAATAGAAAATTCCCAATAATAAAAAAAATAGAAAAGAAAATGAAATATTTTCATTATAGATGCCAGACATTTAAAATTATCAACATGATGTTTATTTTAAGCAATTTTATGGATTGCATTTTAAATGGCTGGAGGTAGGTGACTATAATATAATCCTACATTTAACAAAATAAGTGCGTAAATGATTTTGTTCCTTATTTACAATATAAAACGATAATTTGTAACGATAAAGGCAATGATTTATATAAAAAAAAAAAATTAAAAGCCTAAAAGCTCAATATTTCACTTTTTGCTATTTGGCTGCAAAAATCCAACGAAAAACCTAATACAATGCGGTTGAAAAGGTACCCACATAATATCAAAAAAAAGCAAATCGACTATAGGTATGTAGTTCGAAAATTTCGGATGGACAAATTATATTTTCCATCAATCTTTTCATATATTTAAGCTATAATGGACTTATACAGGGAGTCCGCCGGGAAGGTATACTACTTTGTTTTGCTGCCATTTTAGTAAACATTAGTCTTGATAGTTCATAATTGGCAGTCGTGAAGTAGAGACGTGACAAATTTATTACAGAAAAATATTCAGTAAGCCAACATGTTTTAATTGTTAAAACATTTTATCAAAAAAAATCATAGTGAGTGGCGAGGCACATTTTCAGTTGAATGGTTATGTGAATAAAAAGAATAGTCAATTCTGGGCAATGGAAAACCCTCAAATTATTCATCAGTCACCTTTGTATCCATTAAAAGTGATAGTCTGGTGTGCAATTTGGTCAGGAGGAACTTTACTTCTTTGTAACTGGAAAAGGCGTAACGGTAACTGTTAATTGGGAGCGATATCGTGATATGATTTCAAACTTTTTGACGTCACAACTGCATGCTTTAGGCTTGACTAACTTGTAGTTTCAACAAAACGGTGCCACATCGCATACAGCCAGGATTACAATGGAATTACTTATTATTTATTACTTTTTCAACGGTCGCCTGATTTAACTGCTACGAACTTCTTTTTGTGGGGATATTTGAAAAGCAAGGTTTTTGCAAACAAACCGGAAACGTTGAAGCAACTCTAACAAAATATTCGTGATGAAATTAGTGAAACACTGCGTGAAATGTGTGAGAATGTAATGAAAAATGTGTTCAAAAAGGCTCGCATTTGTGAGGCTAACAGAGACGGGCATTTATCTGATATTGTATTCCCTGTATTATAGGCTTATGTCTATAAATAACACAGTTCAGACAACAGAAGTTTTTTTAACCTTTTTAAGTATCGATCGATAACACTGCTACCCATTGCAAGCTGTAAGATACAAAAAAGTCACCATGGGGTTTAAAAAAATTTAATAGCTTTTACGTTTATATATATATTTTTCTCAAATTATATAAATAACACCTGGAGAATAAATAATAAAGAGATTCAAAACTGAACAGAGAACCAGAATAATACAATAGAATTATATTATATAAGTCAGCGATCAATTATTTTAATGCAAAGAGCATATCGTCGCATATGATTCGTAAGAGATATGCCTCCGTAAAAGATATGCCTCCAACCGGAGACCACTTTTGATTCCCTCTGCGAATAAGACTGAACGTGTAGAGCAAAGTGTTAGCGAAGCACCAGAAACATCTACCAGAAAGCGTTCTGCTCAGCTCGGAATAGCTCGCATGTCACTGCGGCGCATTTAAAATAAATTTACTGTTATTCCACTATAAGGTACAATTGGTGCAAAAATTAAAACTTGTAGTTCATCGGCAACGTTTAAACTTTGCATTTAAATTTCAACAGTTGGGCAGAAATGAAATAAACTTTATTGAAAAATCTGACTATGAGATTTGTTAATAAGCAGAACTGTAGGTTTAAGGTGTTCTGAAAATCCAAGATTCATTCTTCAACGCCAATTACTGAAATTTCTAAACATCTTGAACACAAATTTGTAGAAACAACTGTTAACTTTTGAAACGTTTGTGTTGACTTAAATTGCGTTAAAATAGAATTAAACCACTTTGTTGTTGTTACAGTTTCTGTATTTAGTTTACTATAACTTTTGTACCGTTCGTCTTAATACAACACTTAATATTCGTTTATACAACACTTTTATTTCCGCTTAATCACGTCTTTATCTTACGACAGCAAAAACGACCACTAACTAAATTGTAGGTAAAGCAGCCTCTTTATATACCTAATTGCCTACAGTTTGGAAGGTTCTGGAAATATCGACCATCTTCTATTTCCATATCCGTTAAATCAAATGTAATGTAAAGATTGTCGATGTGGCAGTACTGCCAAATTGACAGGATGACAAGAAAATATACCAAAATTCCACAATACAATGTTGTATTTTTATTTTCGTAACAATATTTAAACGGAAAAATTATTAAACCCCATAGTGACTTTTGGCCCACCCTGTATGTGGATAAGTATCGTACTAAAATTCAAATTTATTGTTAACTGACGTACCCTTTTAGGCAGAAATGGGACTCATCACTGAAGATGGGTCAATTTCCAACTGGACGTTGGTACACTGCTAACAGAAACGGTAGACTTATCCCTTACACTGCAAACAATTGTTCCGCGTTGACAATTATGGCGACCGTAAAATGGATTTGGCTCGAGGAACGTTTTCAAAACAGAGCATATATTTTGATAAAATAATTTTATCGTTTACATTTGTAAAACGAACAATATGGTCGATATCAACTCTCAAAGATTGGAGGGTACATTATAAAACAATTTTATAATGATAACATTCAACTACATTTCAGTTGATTTTTGATCAAAGTCAGAGTCCTAATTTTCATATTTCTGATTACTTTGTTAATTCTAAGCTACATTGTATATATTCATAAATGGCTGTAAAATGCAAAACTCGTTATAGATATAACTATTTAAGTAAGCTACACCTTGTTAGAAGACATTATTAAATTAGAGGGTCCGCAAATAATTTTTTTTTAATGCTATCAAAAAAAAACTACTGAATATTTTCTCAAATTTCTTTTTTTATTTGAAAGTACAATCCTTCCGGTTAATAATGGAAAATAATTTCATTCAAATGGCTGCCTCGGCTGGCCATTCAGTAGCCTACAATATCGGTCCAATTTTTAAGCACATTATCGATTGTCTGCCGCAGTATTCCACCAATGGCTTCACGAATATTATCCTTTAAAGCGTAAATTGTCTCTGGCTTGTTGGCGTAACACTTATCTTTGACGGCACCCCACAAATAATAGTCCAACGGTGTCAAATTGCAGTTCCGAGGTGGCCAAACGACATCAGCTCTGCGGCTGATAATGCGATCTTCAAAAACAGGGTGCAGAACATCGAATGTAGCTTCGGCTGTGTGGCACGTAACGCCGTCCTGTTGAAACCAAATGTTGCTAATATCCCCCTCTTCAATTTTTGTGAACAAAAATTCGTTCAACATGGCCTGATAACGATCGCCATTGACTCCTTGCTCATTTTCGAAGAAAAATGAACCAATTATGCCTCTGGACCAAAATCCGCACCAAATAGTAACTCTTGACTCAATGTATGCGTGCGGGTTTTCTGTGCCCCAAATGCGACAATTTTGCTTGTTTACATACCCGCCAAGATCAAAATGAGCTTCATCTGAAAAGATGATTTTTTTTGGCAAAATCGGCATCTTCTGTAAGTCGATCGATCAAAGTAATGTCGCAATATTTCCCAGCGTTGTTCAAGCGTATACACAACCATATTGGTTCAGCGGAAGGATAAAACTAATTATCTGTCAAATCAGACATGAGCTAAGTGTTACCATTCACGAAATAAGCACTAGTTGAAAAAAAATCGTTAGATGGCGGACCGTATAGTATTATTCTGCGAAAAATTACCATCATTTAGAAATTAGTGAAATTTTGGAACATTGCCGTCAGGTTTTGGTTTTTTATTGTAGAAAAGTTAGAATACGTCACATTCTACCGCTCTTTTTTAATCTGATAAGTTTAATGTTAGAGATGCAGCTTAATCTAGTCGATCAATCACCAAAAAAAGTCGATTAAATTATGGATAAAATTGATAAACAGCGTTTAGCATTCAGTACCAAAAAATTATCAACCATCGAAAAAAGCTCTTTGGCTGCCACATGAACTAGCATTTAAAAATTTAATGGTACGAATTTTCATTTGCGATTCACTTCTAAAACGGATCTAAATCAAACCATTTCCGAAGCGAATGATTACGGACGATAAAAGGTGGATGATATACGAGAATAATGAGCAAAACCGATCATAAGCGAAGCCAGGTGAAGGTTACAAAGTCCGGATTGACACCATTTAAAGTAATGCTGCATGTCTGGTAAGATTAGAAGATAATTTTTCATTATGAGCTTCTAAAAGCTGGTGAAATGATTCATTCTGATATTTACCCCTAAAAATTAATGATACTGAAGCAATCAATTCAGTTTAAACGGCCAGAATTGATCAACAAAAAAGTGTTGTGTTTCATCATCACACACATCTTTGATGACAAGGTAATTGCATCAGTTTATCGCTCAGAAAACCCAAACGTTCTACACTGATGGATTAATGGCATTACCCCAAAAATGACTAAAGATTATGGATAAACGGAATTTAGTTTAATGAAACATGTTTCAAATATAAAAAGGTGTTTTAGTTTTAGTTAAAATTTTATCTGAACTTTTTCGAACACCCAATAAAAGAATATCACAAAAAATAAAATTCAATAATTAGTTTTCTTTTTAGAATTAATGTATAATTTTTTGTTTTAAAAATAACATATTGTTAAAAAAAAAATGCCTAAGGAGAAGATAAACCAACATCAGTGCATTTAAAGTGGACTTTAGTCTATTGGTTTGTGTCAAGGTTGTCAATGTGTCACCCTAGCGATGCCATACTAATTTGACAGCGTTACCAATTCAACTTATAGGTAATAACGTAGCTAGATTAATAGCTGAATATAAGGGTTCAGAAGGTTTCGAACTGTACTAGAACAATAGATATCGATAGCAGTCAGATATAAAAAGGACGCTGCTGAGCTTGCTACCCATTTCTCTACATTTTTGTCAAATAGCTGTTGATTCTTGGCTGACATATTGGCAGGTTTCGGCAATTGTTCGGTGTTTATTACCGCCTCTACTGGTGCCCATTGATCAACCTCGGTGTTTTCACAAATGAATTTTTAGAGTGAGCACTCTCACTGGGACTATTTCTTTTATGTTGGATTTAACGAGCGCATCTTCTAATAGCAACTAATTTCTACTGGTTCTACTACACACAAGCGGTTGTCATCACAATCTCCCACAATATGTGTCCATATCAATGATTCAGTCTGAGGTGGTAATTTTTGTCGTTTGATAGCAACTAGTGTGCTACCGTGCACTTGATGCTGTGTCCCACGTCAAGAGGTTTATCTACATTACACCAACTCATTATCTGTTGCCCCATATTCAAATTTTTGACATGGACTATTATAAAATCGACACCAATGATAGCCTAGTCTACAATAGCGGCAACAATAAAAATCAGGTCTGTTGATGGATTTCGTCGCACCGGTGTCAATAGTGAATGTACCCACACGTTTAAGGTTGCTGTTAATTTTCTGTATCACTGATATAGTGATCGCTTATAGGACCTAGCTCTGGCTTCTCAGTGCTAGCTCGTTTTAGTCTAAAGGTAAATCTTTTGTTTATTGCTGGTAGTTGGCCCGTTTATTATTTTCCAGTGGTCCAGATCCGTCAGGATCTTTTGTGTGGCACTTTACAGTTTTTCTGGAAGTGACTACGCTTTTCACTTTTAAAACATTTTAAGTTTAATTTTTGCAGCTTGAAGCCGCTTTACCACCACCACTATTTTATTGATATTGTTCTCTTTGACATTGGATTTTCACCGAACTAACTGTGTGATATCATTTCCATTTCGTGGATTATGTAATGATCGCTTCCAGACTTATGACCACAGCATTGAACACCGAAGATGCATAAAACACGTAAATAATGCCGCTCTCTTACGGCGGCCTTGTAATTTGGAGTACAAACAGTGGCTGAGAAGCAGGATTGCTATCTGGCTAAGGCAAATAGATGCAAACGAAGACTGGTCAGGAGCGCAAATAAGTGGCACAATATTGACAATGATTATAGCAGCTAAAGAAGAGAACAGTCGGCCTACTCGCAATGAAATATCAACAGAAGGTCCTCTTACAAAAGCGTATTGGACACAATAGGTCAGTTTTAAGTTGATTAATGGGTGCTTATATCTCCATTGGGAAAGTGCAGGTGACAAAACTTTCTCGTTACAGGAATTATTAAGATCATGTAAACTCTACTTCTGGACTGGATAAATTAAAATCTAATAATGATCATAAAGTATTACACACATAACCGACAGCAAGCAGCAGACGACAGAATAATTTCAAAATTAGAATACAAATGTTTATATAAAAACAATTATTTTAAAGGCAGCAAAGCAAAAACCTTTGCTGATGCTGCTAAACATAATAACTAATTTCCTTTTTTTAAGCATTAAACACATAACCGACAGCAAGCAGCATGAAAAAAGCACTAAGTTGTTGTTGGCAGCATTTGCTGCCATGCTATTGACCTCATAAATATTTTGAGAGCAGCAGCAGCAATAAAATTAGGTTTCATTTTCATCTGTTATGTTTGTCATAAAAATATTCGTTGTAGAAAAATATTTTTCAGTGGCGACACTCAAGCTTTTCAAATCTAACAAAATAAAATCGCTTTTTTAAATATTATTCAAAAATATATAAATTAATGAAATTATGTATTTAAAACTTTTTAAATTTTAAAATAATTGTTATATGATACAATATTTTTATTTTATACTGTAGATTTCAGATAAATAAAAAAAAAAACGTAAAAATCACAAATTTTTGTTTTTCTGCTTAAAAACATTCGACATTTTTTATGTTTAACAGCAGCAGCAAAGGTTGTTGTCTAGACTTTCACATTTGCTGTTTGTTGCTTGCTGGCATCTATGTATTTAAAGCATAACTTTGCAATTAACTTTACTTTCAAATGGATACATTCAAATGAACATTATCAGTTACAAATGCTTTCAAATATCGTGTATACCCTCTTTCTTCAAAAGCGTATTCAAACTCTTAAAAAAAAAGTATTCCTTAGAGAAAATGTTTTAAAA
The DNA here is from genome assembly GCA_023159175.1 of Wohlfahrtia magnifica. Classification (NCBI taxonomy): domain Eukaryota; kingdom Metazoa; phylum Arthropoda; class Insecta; order Diptera; family Sarcophagidae; genus Wohlfahrtia; species Wohlfahrtia magnifica. Next base: position 5,688,565 of record JAKWBJ010000484.1, read on the forward strand.
AAAATGCATTTTATTTTATATACATACGTACGTATGCATGTTTTCTTCTATTGATGTCTTTACTCTTGTTGTCGTTTGTAGTTTGTAGACACACAATACAACAAGACAATGACAACAACACAATGACAACAACAAAACAACTTTTCCATTTCATTTTAAAATAATTTTTTTCAAATACTTAAGCCTAAAACGAAAAAGCTTTTCTGTGACGTCACTAAGAAAACATAAACACACTCATATATAGCTTTTCATTCCTTAACATAAAACACATGCGCAATATTGTTCCACATTTAAATACTCATTCATAGCTGAACTACTACTAAGCAAATGTGTACATTCAGCCATTGAGTAAGTAGTAAATGGGGAAAATTGACTGCGGGTGTGTTTGAATACCAATGTGTGTTCATGGGCGTATGTGTGAAAATTGTAAAAAGCACAGCAAATTTTCTTTTTTAGCATGAAATTTTCTATGAAAATTTTATGGAAAATTCAGTGCAACGCGGACATTGGCCCCTTTAGCAAGTGAAAAATCGTAAAACGGTAGAAATAATTTTTTTTTGGTTTTTTCGGAACAAAAATATAAGAAAAAAATATAAACGCATTTTACTTTAACGTTGCGGTAAAATCAAACACACGTAGTAGTAGCACCAGCAAAAGTGAAGTGTTGAAATTTACAACAACAACAAAAAAGGAAAAAATGTGAGAATAATAAAAATCTGTTTTTATTTTTTTGTAGAAAAGAGTGATAGAGCGAGCGGCAGGCATTTTGTGTAAAAAATTAAAAAAATAAAATAAAATAAAAAAAAAACGGAGTAGAAAATAATAATGAAATCATTTATTTGCTTTAGATTTGCTTTTAACGGAAATTGCTTTCACTTGGTCTCACCATAAAAAGTCTTTTGATGTGCGGCTTTTAAATGCAGTTTAAATTGAACATTAAACTGTTTAGCAACGGAATTTTTATTATTATTTTAACTGTACCATGTGTACAAGCAATCTTAGCAGTAACAAATAATAATATTTAGTAAAATTATAAAAATAAAAATAAAGAAATATAAAATAAAATAACATTTGCTATATAAATAATATAAAGAAGAAAAATAAAACATTTGTAATTTCCGGCAAAATTAAAATAAATAAATAAAACAAATTATAAAAGAAAAAATTAAAATATTTCTTTCAATACAAAAGATTACGAATAATAAAACGAAAACATTTTTTTTAATGATCTTTATTATATAAATTATTAAAAAATAGTAATTATTATAATAATAATAATATTATACCTTTAAAATAATAATAATAATGTTTAGTAATAAAATAATAACAAAATTACAATAATTTCAATTGTAATAATCATTATACAGAAACAAATTAAAAAAAAATTATATTTAAAAAACAAATCTATAAGACAGCAAAATAAATAATTTCAAAAAATAAATAATATAGAAGTATACTTCTAAACATGAAAAACAATAACATAATTAACAAATGATCTATAAAATACACAAATACTTTAACTCTATATATTGTATACAAGCCAATAAAGTTCGAATTAAAAGCTCAATAAAACCCAAAAACTATAAGAAAAACAATTTGATTTTTTTTTTTCAATTAACCAATAAAGAAATAAGAAAAACAACAAAACGGAAATTCACTAATATTGAAACTCGGAAAAAAACAATGTATTCATTTTTGCACGTTTAAGTTCATCCGAGCTGACAGCACATATTAATTAGGAAAAACGCAATGAATTGCATTTCCTTTACTCGACATACTTTTGAAAAATACGTCAAAGCAATCAGCAACCCTTTTATGCTTGTCAACTTTTTGCAAAGCACTTTGCCTTTACGTTAAAATGAAAAAATGATTGGATTAATAAAAAAAAAAAAAAACGAAAAGTATCACTAACAAATAATAATTTTTTCTGCTTGCCAAACTGCCAAGAAGTTCGAAATTTTACACTAAACAGTGCTACAAGAACGAAAAAGTGGATATAGAAACACACCAAAAGCAAACAAAGTCGATTGTGCTCGCTTTTAGGAAAAAACGCTAGGGCCATGGAGCGTTTATTATCTGCAAAACAGTGGAAATATCCAAACAGGCTACAGCCGTAATAAAAAAGTCAGAAAGTAAATGGTCCGCAAGGACAGCTCTTCGTAAAATTAGCCTTACTACCTTGATTAAAAATTTTGCGGAATAACTCCCCATCGCTTTCATTTGAGTTTTTGGTTGTTATTAAGTTGGTACATGTGTTGTTGATATTCCCGCTAAATTTTAGCCTCATAGCTTGACATTCGCAAATGCTATGTAGTCAAGAGTACACTTATTTCTCTGCGTGTTGGCGGTTTTTTACAATTTTAGAAATGGCAGCTGAAACGGGAACGCGTGTAAAGGTTTCTTTTATTCTATTGAACAGAAAGAAGGCATAGGGAGCCAAATTAGCTATATTCTGTGGCTGTTGGATGATATTTGTTACATGTTACATAGTGATGGCACTGTGCGACGATGCGTTATCATGGTGCAAAATACACGAGTTTTTTGCTCACAATTCTGATCTTTTTCGGCGAATTTCTCATAACGCCCAAATGATACTCTTTTTTGACTGTCAGGCCTTCTGGCAAAAATTCATAATGCACTACACCGTTGTAATCCATGAAACGACCTGGTTTTTTTGGTATCGGCTCATTTTGGCCTTGCGTATCCTACTCATAAAACCACGTCCTGTCTCCAGTAAAAATCCTTTTGTTGAATGAGAGATCGGATTCAGCCTCGCAAATCATGTCTTTTGCAACCTCAACAGGCTCAAAATTGTAAAAAATCGCCAACACACATAGAAACAAATGTACTCTTGGCTACATAGCTTTTGCAAATGTCAAGCTATGACGCTAAGATTTAGTGGGAATATTAACAACAGATGTACCAACCTAATAAAAAAAAACTCAAATCGGAGTGATAGGACCGCCACACGGGCATTATTCTGGAAACTTTTTGATCAAGGTAGTAGTATATCAGCTATAAAGAATAAAACGACATTGTGGTACAAAAAAATAAATAAAAATGTGATGGCTCGTCTTAAATTTTGCAACTGACATTAAAATTGTAGTGTTGATGACTGGAAAAGAGGTTTTAGTCCGGTTGAACCGAAATTAACCGCCAAACAATATTATTGATTTCACCCCTATGAGAGTTTAAAAGTGCATCGAGTAAAAGAAATATTAAAACCAGGAGGGTTTGGTTCTAGGCACATAGCTAGTATTAAAAACATAAAGGACTATCTACGACTAATGTAATGCAATATTATAGACTTTGTATATAAAGTTGTGTACCCAAAAGAGGAAGTTTTATTTCAACAAGTTGGGGCTAAGAAATATATACCAAAAACCTAAAAGCATTTTCTCTCGGCGCAGGATATTCAAACAATGCAATGACCCCGATAGAAAACTTATGGGCTTCGTCTTTAAAATGTGTTCCTCAATAGTATAAACCGCCAACAAATATTTATCCAATTTGATCGAGAATATAAACGAAGTGGTCTACTCTTACATAACGGATCACTGAGACTTTAAACGCAAATATGCCAAAATGTGTTAGAAGTGTTAAGTTAAAGCAATGGTTTTTGGTGAAACAATTAAAAATTCGAATTCTTTAGAACGTAGAAAAATTAATTAATTGGCTAAAAGTTAAACTTCTAATATTCGCAAATTTCATTTTGGTTTACTTTGTTATCTGAATCTATACATAAGTATAACAGGTTATTCAATAAGTCCGTAGGATAAGTAAGAAAAAAACAATATTTTAACGAAACTCGATTTTATTATTGAATACCGTTGCCTTCGAGGGCGATAAAACTTTTCGATATCATTTTTGAAGTGGGATTTCTCTTTCTCATCAACATAGACCTCAGTTTCAGCAATTACTTCATCACTGGACTTAAATTTGTTTCAAGCCAGCATACTCTTGAGATCTGAAGACATGAAGAAGTTGCTGGGGTTTAAATCTGGAGAATACGAGAGTGGGTAAGCAATTCGAAGCCCAATTCATTCAATTTTGCCATCGTTTTCATCGATTTGCGACACGGTTTGTGAGGTCACACGGCAAGCACTTTGAACAGAGCTTTTGCATACCCAAATATTCGTGTAAAATCGTAAAAACACTACCATCCAATGTCTTTACAATATCAGATAGCTAGTGCACCTTCAATTTGCGATCGTTCAAAACCAATTTGTGGATTTTTTGATGTTTTCTGGAATAACAAACTTATTTGGGCGTCCACTGCGCTCTGCATTATTTACTGATACAACTACGTTTAAATTTAGCAAACCTCTTCTCTACCATTTGTCTCGATGGCGAAAAGTTCTGATAATGTTAATCAAGCCATTGTTTTCCACCGTATTTTTGCATCAAAAAGCAATGCTTTATTAAAACTCGAAATTCACTTTTTCCACTTTTTTTCAATAACAAAAGTTTCTCCCCACAAAATGCTATAACTCACGAATCAATAGTCAGATTGCTGTTTATACTCGTATCGTTTAAAGGTTAGTACTAAATACAAATCATATGTAGAAAATTCTAGTAACGCCATCTATATGTCCACCTACGGACTTTTCGAATGACCTGTTATAAAAATAGATTGTGGGTTTTTCGGATGCTTAAAACTTGAAAACGACTAGACCAAATTAGATGCTTCCTTCTGCGATTTCGTTCGTAGTTGCTATGCGAAGATTTTGGAGAAAAGAAAAGTCGAAGAAAGTTCAACAAGTGGTGCTATTGTAAGAGGCTATTTGTATAAGATTTGGCACCTCGATTTAGTGAACATTTTCTAGTTTCTGCAACAAATATAAATAGAATTTGACAAATGGGCATGGTATCTCCAATACAAAGTAACTGTTGATTTTTGTATATCGTGAGAACGGTAAAAGTGAAAGTTTCTATATTTGGTGTAAATGCCTTCGTAGTTAATACAAATCATCAGTTTAAAAGTGGGCGGAATTGGATAAGTGAGCGTGGCGTCTCTCATACATAGTAAGAAATCGATGTCTTCTTAGTGAAGCTTTAGATTAATAAATAAACAATTAGCTGGCCACTACTCTACATATATAGACACCCGGACAAAGCCGGATGCGTAAAGCTAGTTCGTAAAACAAACAAAAATTGATTATTTTTCTTATATTTGTGGTTCTAACAGTACTTTTAATTCGAACTACATTGGTATGCATCCATTTTTGCTTGTCACTGTGTGTGTTTAAAAATATAAGAAAATATAACTGCAAACAATTTAAGGAATTAAAAATGAACAAACACAATTTAAAAAATTAAATTTAAAAATACAATTAAACAAAAACGGTTTGAAATTTTGCCAAATTTATTTTTTGGTTGTGAAGTACAAATTTTTCGGTTAGAAATGAAATATCATTTTATTCTTACAGCTGTCGTGGCTGGCCTTCTAGCACCCAATTCAATCGGACCAATTTGCGAGGACTTTTTCCAGTCAATGTGGTCGTATTTTGGCAATGGCATCACGAATTTTGGCCATCAAATGCTCAATTGTCTCTGGTTTGTCGACATAACACTTGTCTTTAACGGCGCCCCAGAGAAAATAGTCCAACGGTGTCAAATTGCAACTTCTTGGCGGCCAACTGAAATCATTGTTTCGGCTAGTAGAATGGCCATCAAACGTTAGACGCAATAAATCGATTGTGGCTTAAGGTGTGTGGCAAGTTGCACCATGCTGTTGAAGCCAAACATCGTTTACATCAATACCATGTAGAGTGGTTATAATGCATCATCGTTATCATACGATAGGTTTATCCATTGACCGTAATGCTGCCTCCGCTTCATAAGCCGCACCAAACATCACTCGTAATGGGTGCATTGGCTTCAATAAGTTAACGCTTGGGTTTCCTGAGCCACAAATACGGCAATTTTTTTGAAAATGAGCTTCATCCGAAAAGATGATTTTAAATGATGATGAATTTCCAATAAATCCCAGCATTGCTCAAGCGCAAATCTATTCACTTCGTTCAGTGGAATAGAAACTTTTAAATTGCTCACCTATATTTGAGGCTTCCTTTCAGCGAAATCTCTTTCACAATAATCAATCATAGCAAAATCCCTTGTAATCGAAACATTTTTCACAAATTTTTCATTTGAATTTTATTTTTGAAATTATTCAAAAAGATGTTCAGCTGGTTTTATAAAGTGTCCGCCGTCTAACGTTTTTTTTCAACTAGTGCTTATTTCGTGAATGGTAACACTTAGCTCATGTGACATGATAATTAGTTTTGTCCTTCCGCTGAACGAATATGGTTGCGTATACGCTTGAACAACGCTGGGAAATATTGCGGCATTACTTTGAAAATCATGGTAATGTTGCAGAATGAAAAATCATCTTTTCAGATGAAGCTCATTTTGATCTTGGTGGGTATGTAAACAAGCGAAATTGTCGCATTTGAGGCACAGAAAACCCGCACGCTTACATTGAAAAGCCGATACACCCAAGACGAATCACTGTTTGGTGCGGATTTTGGTCCAGAGACATAATTCGAAAATGAGCAAGGAGTGGCCGTTACAGTCAATGGCGATCGTTATCGGCCCATGTTGAACGAATTTTTGTTCACAAAAATTGAAGAGGAGGATATTAGCAGCATTTAGTTTCAACAGGACGGCGCTACGTGCCACACAGACGAAGCTACACCCGATGTTTTGCGCCCTGTTTTTGAAGATCGCATTATCAGCCGCAGAGCTGCTGTCGTTTGGCCACCTCGGAGCTGCGATTTGACACCGTTGGACTATTATTTGTGGGTGCCGTCAAAGATAAGTGTTACGCCAACAAGTCAGAGATAATTGACGCTTCAAAGGACAATATTCGTGAAGCCATTGGTGAAACACAGCTGCACACAATCGATAATGTGCTTAAAAATTTGAATTTGAATTTGAATGAAATTATTTTCCATTATTAACCGGAAGGATTGTACTTTCAAATAAAAAAAGAAATTTGAGAAAATATTCAGTAGTTTTTTTTTTAAACATTTTCAAGAAGATATTTTATTAACGGACCCTTTATTTAGGAGCGACCCTAAAGCCGAAAGTATACTTTGAATTGTCTATGAATGGGTTAGAGCCGACTTTTGGAAAAACCCAACTTTTGTTTTCTTAAAGAATACTTTACTTTCGACTACGAATATCGATAATAGAGCTTAATTAAAAAGGAGAATTTAATTAAATTAAAATTCTAAAAATTAATAAAATTATTTTGTCAAACAGAGGGAGATTGTCCTACATGGTTAAAGATGTTTTTAATTAGTCTGTAGTGTACATGTGTACAAGTGAACAAAAAATAATTTCATTAAATTATTTGAAACAAAATTAAATTAATTTCAATTCAGTTAAATTTCAGTTAAACAAAATAACAACAAAAAATACTACATCTTCCAATTAATTCAAATGAAACAAATACAAGAAATACAAGAAATATAAGAAATCATTAACAAACCTCAACAAACTTGAAGGCAGTTTTAAAGAATCCTTTTTTTGTTTTCGTAAGTGTACGAAAATTAAAATTAATTGAGAAAATTAACAAAAACATAATTTTCTTACAACACAACAACACCAACAATTTGTCATCGGTTTTGTATTAATTTTCAGCAGCTGCCAGTTTTTATATCGGATTGTGGCCACACTGAAGCTATCAGCAACAGCAGTTAAGCTGAAGGGATTCAATTAATAAAGGTTAGTATTTACAAGTATTACTTAATTTGTTTCTTTTCTTTTTTCTTTTTTTTATTAAATTTGATTAATTTAGTATCTCTTAATTGTGTCATTAATTCACTTGACATTTTTCTACTGTTGTTTTCTTATTGCAACTCATGTTGTTCTTGTACTTTCTCGAATTGCTTCATGTTTGAATTTGACCTATAAAAATAAAAATGTTAGAGGGTTGTTGGTTAGAGGTAGTGTTGGCGATAATGAAATTATGTTTAAACCTACAACTGTTTGTTGAAAGAAACAAAAACAATTTCAATTGAGTTAAGCAATATATAGATGTGATTATATAGACTGGCAGGAATTTATTTTTTGTTATTATTCCGATTCTGCTGGATGTTACAAAATAATATGAATTTTAGGCAGAAACTATTTACTCGATTTGAAATAATAAAAACAATTCCTTTAAACAATTTAAAAGCAAAGCAATAGAAATGTTTACAACAGATAGAGGGTGTCCAAAATTGAGGTATCATTTTAATTTTAATAAAACAGAACTTTATTTGCAGATATTTAAAATATTTTTATACCGTTATACCGTTATACCGCTATACCATACTGTTGTGGTATGGTAGGTAAGACACCCGCCTACCAACCAGAAGGTCATCGGTTCAATACTAGGCCAAACCAACTTAAAAAAAACAACGTTTTTCGACAGCGGTATCACCTCATAACATTAGCTAGTAACTGGTTATGAGTGTTACCTACTATTGAAAACTTCTCTAAATGCATTTGCCGTTCGAAGCCGACGTTAAACTTCAATGAGTTCAAAAATAAAATCGGGTGCAGCTCATTGACTGAGAGAAGTCCCTATGTTCCTTCATGGAATATTATAGGAATTAATATATTATTACAAATATGTTTCGGTTAAAAATGAAAAGTTGTGTTGGTCAAATCACCCCTCTACTGGCTCTGCAGGCTCCCAATCTTTTACCAAAAGATGTTGGTTTAAATCTCTTGAACTGTTGTTTGATTACTGTTGTATACTTTGGATTTCAAAAAAACCCCACAAAAAAATCTAAAGGTGTCAAGTCGTACGATTTTAGTGACAAGTTTACATCCAAGTTGCGGTCCAAAATCAAACCAAACCGTAACTTTTTGTGAATCCAATAGCTGCTCCAAGATAACTCTACACCACAAATGCAACACTTCTGTTTGTTGACGTGGCTATTGAGCTGGTAGTGGGCTTCGTCGGTGAAGACTATTTGGTTAAAAAGTTCTAATTTTCTTCTTATTTTTCGAAGGCACAAGAACGAACTACCGACGTAATGCGTTGACAACTGGTTTTAATTCTTGGGTCAGCTGGATCTTATAAGCCTTTTAATGGACATCACGATGCAAAATGTTGAATAATGTGGATCGTTTGAAATTTAAGTGCTGCGAATGATGACGAATAGATGGCTTCGATGCTCTTCAACACCTCTTCTTACAGTTGTTATATTCTCGGTTGAATGACCACTATGTTGATAAATTCTGCTTCTGTTATCATGAACGGATTCAGTTTCTTAAAAATTTCTCGACCATTAGTTTGATGGCAAGATTTGTTTGAGCATTTTCTCTAACGAATGCTATTCTAAATTTCTTCATTTTCAAAAAATTTTTTACGTGTACGTTCCCCATTAAAAAACCGTAATGTATTTAGAATCTGGAAATAAAAATTTACAATGAAAATAAAAAATAAAAAAAAATTACAACAAAATTAAAATGATACCTCAAGTTTGGACACCCAGTTGATGGAATGGTTTTCATTTGCGATTGTAATAAAACTTTCTTACTTTTGTATTATAGTTTCGGAGATGGTCAAAACTTTCAAAAAAGGGAGTACTTGACTATTAAAAATGTTTCTATTTCTTTATATCCTAAGCCAATACACGAAATGTAGCGCGGCTTAGCGGTTAAAGTGCTCGCATACAACACAATCAGACCATATTCGAATAAAAGCGAGAATAAATATATGTTCCATCGCAACTTAGAATATAAAAAAAAATGTAAAGATTTATGTCCCCATTCAGATGATCCCTCTAAGAAGCCCCCTGACTTAGTGCTTTCTCCAAAGGGAAAATAAATATACATCAACTACAAGACATCATGGGATGGATCTTGCGAAAAATTTTGGAGTCTATGGTAAACAAGCTCCGAATCATCTCGATATCAAATATACAAATGGCGTTGTTTCTAAACAACGATAACATCTATCCTAGACAGCTGCTATAGTCGATCGATCACCTGGTTAGCTGGCAGACGAAAATGATTACAAAGAAACTAAAACAAAGCAAAAATATGACTTAAAGCTCCATAGAGGAGTCGCGAAAAGCACCACTGCAAGCGTTATTGTTACTTTTAATAACAGATTGTTATTTATCACTGAACAAACTGGCTCTATTATTTTTTTTTTTTACTGCAGACGTTATGTTAAACAAGTGAATTTCATGAGCTAATTAAACATAATTTTTAAAACAAAAAGAACAAAGAAATACATCAAAATGACCATGAAAACGCCGCTCCATAGATTTAAAAGCTTAAAATTATATTACTGAGTGCTGTTGTCTTCTTATTAGTATAAATGACAACAACTGTTTATAGTTTCTAAAAAAGATCTTCAGCGCACCGAAAATGTCAATAAAATCCATGAAATGATATTAAACAATACGAAAGTCAGTTTCTAAGAAAAAAGGTGTCTTAACTAAGTGCGTTTTATTGGACCTTAGTCCACTGCATTTGTCAGTACGAAATAGAGCCATGGGAGACGAGTTGGTACGGTACGCTTGGCAGAGTGGTCGATTACTCCCTACTTGGCTGTCCTGTGGATAGGATCTATGACTTTGGCAAATGCCTCAGGGCGAGACTGAGTAATAGGAGTGAGTGGGAAAGTTTGGAGACTGCATACTCTTTTAGATAAGGGATCATTTTGTGGTACACGGATGGTAGAGGCGCGGGAGTGTTTGGTCCTAGGAAGCACTATTCGGAACTTATGGAAACTCGCCAGCATATTCCAGGCGGATGCTCATGCAATTGAAAGATGTGCTTAATTTAAACTGCAGAGGAAATATAGGAGACAGGACATAGCAATACTATCTGATAGCCGGGCCGTCATTCGAGCACTTGGCTCCTATCAGGTTGACCCAAGGTTAGTTTGAGAAAGTCTTGGTAAACTGAAAAAGCTAGGCAGGGACAATAAGGTCAACTTACGCTGCGTGCTGTCTTATATAGGAATTACGGGGATTGAAAAGGCCGATGAACTGGCTACTAATGGTGCCAAAACTTTTTTGTGGACTAGAAAAGGTGGCCTGGAAGGTCTTACTCAACAAAAATGAGGCTAGTAAGTGGCGGGTACTCTTATCTGGCCGTACCGGTCTGAGGAAATCTATACTTTTGTTTGGTAACTCTGACCGGGGAAGATTTGAATCCTACATAGGAATGTCCAGTGACAACCTGAGCATACTGACCGGACTTCTAACATGTTCTTGCAAGCTAAGTGGACATCTGAGTAAAATGGTAGTCTCAAACCCGATGTGCAGATTCTGTGATGAGGAGATCGAGTCACTAGAGCACATACTGGGTACATGTAAAACATTCATGCATTTTAGGAGACAGTATCTAAATGCCTATCAGATCCTAGGCATGGAGTTACTGACATCCTGAATTGTCGCATATGGGGCTTGGAGAATCGAGAAGTGAAAAACCGTTACCGTCAATTCATATCGTGATCCGTTTTTGGCTTTATTGTATGAGAAATTTCATGGTGGCGTAATTTCCCGATTTAGCGACGACAATTGGCCACCAAGATTGATACATTAGGCGCGGATAATCCCCTCACGTTAATGCATTCGAGAACCAACATTTGTCTAGTTATCGCCGAAATAAAGTCCGAAATGAACAAAAAAGTGGTCTAGAACTAACTGAAGAGCAGTGGTTTGCTGCAACCAATCTAGAGGTGGTCTCAAATGATTTTGTATTTCGTACATAATAGCAAAGTCCAAGCATTATAATTAAATAAAAGAGTCATCGAAATCATAACTTCACATTTTAAACCGATAAATGGATAACCCTGTATAAATAAGTTTTTAATCATTGTGGATTATAACAAACAAGGTACCAAGCTAAGTCGTCTGTAGGTTAGACTGTGAATTTTTGGACAGAATTAATATTGATTTTATGCAAATACAACTTTATCGAGTTGAGAACAAGTGATTGTGCGATGCGATAAGGAAATAATGTTGGTCCTTTTAAGTTTCCCCAAATTTCCATAATAAAAATAACTTTCCTTACCTTTCGTTCTTTAAGAATAAGAAAAATAAAAATAAAACAAATTGTCACGATTTCATTTACTACTACCCTACTCTAAACCCCAAAAGAAAAGAAAAATTTATGTAAAATTAGAATAAATGTTAAGATCCTCATGATTATTTTTATGGCCGTCTGGTAAACATAATTGCCTTAACAGTACCTCAAATACATATCTACAACACATAGCATACCTACATACTACTTTGAGCAAAAATCCTTAATTACGTTTAATAAAGAATTCGAACATGTTATTGTTGGGGTGGCTCTAATAAGCTTGATAATAATGTTGGCAATTTCAGTAGTACGTGATCAAGATTTTTATCCGAAAACAAACAAAAAATAAATAAAATAAACTGTAACATAACAAATTTAATCGATTTAATCTTAATTGTATACCTTGTAGTCGAATGTTATTTTGCAATTACATGTACTTTATATGGACAAAATAAATTACGCTTAATACTTAATAAGAAAATAGTTTACAATAATGAAATAAACACCTTTATTTTCTTCTTTACTTTATTTTCTTTAATCAAAAAGCAGTAGATGACATAATTTCAATTTTCTCAGTGTACTTGATATACCGCTATGGTACGAAATGGCTTTGTTTACCACTGTTCATCGCAACACTAATTCTTGTCAGAGAGTTACTCTCTTACAGGTTCTTCTTACATTTTTTGACTTCAAAATAGTACATCATAGTATTGCCTTTAAAATCAAGAAGACATATTTAATTCTAGCACGTGATTGTCATTCTTATTATATCTTTAAAATGGGAATGTTAATCTCAAGGTACTTCAAGAAATTCACCTAGAATACCTAGATACGTTGCAAACAAGGTGGACAAATAGTGACAAGCGATTTTATGTTCGTACAGAAGCACACAAACGTTGTCAATATATTACTTATTTGTGTTAGAGAATGTCTTGAGAGTTTATGTGATGTCAGACAATCAAGCAGCCGTGAAGGCTTTGCCAGCTCGCAACGTAAAGTATAACTTTGTTCTGAACTGTCTAAGGATAAGTTATGATGAGACTCGGGTCATAAAAGTCACCTTGGGAATGAAAGAGCTAACTTAGAAAACAGAGGAACTTGAGGGATTTTTATTGAGCCTCAACCATTTTTCTGTATCGCTATGGTATAACCAAGAAAAAAGATAAACTTCTGGGTTAAAAGTGAGAATACCTTGTTTTCCTAGATGATGGTTCGCCTCCAAGTGGGTCCTGGTCGCCCATGTCTTCAGGATCCAGGTGGATTCCACTCCAAGCTGACGTGAAAGATCCTTTTGTGCAGTCAGTATTGGCAGGTCTTCATTTGAAACTATAAGGAGCCAGCAAATCTTCAATGTATTTAGACGGCTTCTATTGCAACATATCTCTAGCGTCCGTTAAATTTCTTCTTTGACCAGTCACTTTTCGGAGCTACAGGAGCCATTTTAATAAGCGATAACTCGTTTGACTGCCAGATGTTGCATAAGCTTATAAAAGCAGTGCCAGGTATCTTAATTCTGCTTCGGATGTCTTGTACAGCACCACCTATAAGGGTAACTAAGCTACCTAAGTAACAGAAGTCGTTAACATTCTCGATCGATTTTCCGTTCACTGTAGAAGATCGTAAATTAGGCGATTAAATAGTGCATGTCTTAGTTTTCGTGATGTTTATTTGCATGCTAGCTGTCGTTTCTGTGGTATACAAGTCATCGATATTTGTCTGTATGTGTCCGCTCTTGGAAGCGAGTAGGACTATGTCGTCGGTATTGTCGGGGTCCTTGAAATGGTGATTGATCCTCCACGTTGTTCTTCGCTTTCTGGCTGCAACAAATGTGAAGATACAATGCAGTATGAGTGTGAACAGGTGAAGTGAAAACAGACAATGTTTGCGCAATTCACAATTATCGCAAAGGTATTGGGTTTTAATGACGTTTATGATTTTATTGTTCTTTTCCGTTTGGGTTGAAAGCCAGCCTGCGATTTTCTCAGTTGGCAGTCAATTGGTTCGGTAATTGGTATTAAATATTTTGCAGCAGACTGCTGGCCACGACTTCTGAATTCCATATTTTAGTCAAAAGTGGCTATCAAACGCCCGCGAGCATGCTGGAACTAGATTTGTATTAGTTGTGCTGGGATAGTGTCCATACTACAGGGATTGCCATTCTTGAATTGTAAAATGCCTTCAGCACTTTCCACTTTGCCTGAAAACGTGAGGCAAAGATATAGAGCCATCGAGGGGCGATTTCTCTGTGAATACGTTTAACGTCTTCTCAAATTGTTCAAATCAGCGAGCAATTTGCTTGTCTACTTCTGTCAAGAGTCTACCATTTTTTCCATAATGGAGGCGTTGACGCCTTATAAACTACCAAATCGGTGTTCCTACTGAAGCATATTAACTTCTACTTTGTGAATGCTTTACTGTTTCAGCTCACAAAATAAAGCTCTTAGGGGAACTGACTTTATTCAAAGCCTCAAGCTAATTTGTGGAACATATTTGGCGGCACAAAAGATCCTTTACGTCGTAGAGCTTATGACTTTAATCAATTATCAGCATAACTCATTCTTGCTTGATATTAACAACTAAAAGCATGTTTTGACTATATATCGAGAATATAATAACATTGCAGATTAAAATTATTTGGTTTTCGGTAAGAATATGCTTGCGAGTTTTCCCATAGATTCTAAATATTCCCTCCTATGGTACTAGCATGGTTTCGCACGGGATAATACTTAACTACGTCGTCTCACATTACCGCTTCACTATTCTAATTCCCCTCTGTATTCACACAAGGTATCCTCGCACCTACACCTTGTACCCTGCCGCCCAGGGTACAATGGCACGCGTTATAGAACCCCGCATCTTATAGAGTTGTCCACACTTTCGTTAAGTGTCTTCAACATAAAAGATGTGAGGCTAATTGGTCTGAAGGGCTTTGGATGTGCTAGATCTCTCTTACCTACCTACATTCGGGATGTACACCACACCCATACACAATGTATATTTATTTGTCTATATCTTCCAAATGGAAACAGAAAGATTCTCAAATAGATTCATAGTCAATGCAAATCATCAGGCAAAAAGTGGGCGGAATTGGACAAGTGGGCATGTACCACCCACACAAAGTAAATTTTGATTTTAGTATATCTTAAATACAGTTACAGCTAAAGTTTCAGAATTTGGTCTTAATGGCTTCGTAGTCAATGCAAATCATCAGTCAAAATGTGAGCGGAATAAGACAAGTGGGCGTGGTACCTACCATATACACTAAATATTGATTGGTGTAATCTTGAGAATGGTTAAAGCAAAAGGTTCTGAATTTGGTCTAAATGACTTCATACTCAATACAAATCATCAGGCAAAAAGTGGGCGTGGTACGTACCATATAAACTAAATATTCACTACCGTATATCTTGAGAACGACAATAGTGACATTTTTTAACACCGTCCTGAACAATACACACCATCAGTCAGTAACTAGGCGAGATTGAATGTGTGGGCGTGGCATATTTCATTCATACTAAATTTTGCATTTTGTATATGTGGAAAATGACTACTATTAACGCTCCGTTATATATTCAAATCAGCCAAAAAGTGAAATTGCTGGAAGCGCTTATCCAAGCTATTTATTTACGTATACTATAGACAAATGAATGTGTGCTTGTTTGATGACTGTATACAGCTAAAAGCAGAGCCTACAGTATCTTTCTGGAAGGAACAAATCACTGAATTTTGATCAGAAGGGGACAAAATGGGATAGAATTTAAGATAATTATTAAGATAAGGATAGCGCAACACGCCAGGATTTTGCTAGTTAGAATACAATTAAAGAAAATTTGGGGTGCCCCGAGAAGCTAATACGTAGAGTGCTAGTCTGTCAGCTCACCAGTCGTTTATTCGATTTCCACCACAGTCTCTGGTCAACCTGCTGAGCCTTATGGCGTCAGTTCGTTATATTTAAAATATAATTTGTAATTGTATTCTAATTTTAAAATAAATGATTTGAGATAAGCTGGTCTAAGTCCATTCCTTTTCTAGATGTTACCAACAATAACGCAAATAAAATGTATAGTATCTTCACAACTTTTGGTTGTTTACTGTACAAAAGAAACAAAACACACCTCCTCTACAGTCATCTACCTTCAAACACAAGCCCCATTATATATGAGTACATTTATAAAATTGGAAAAGAAAGAAAAAAATTAATACAAAATATTTCCGTCATGTGACATACGAAATATTTAAGAAAATGACGAAAACAAACCTATGTGACGTCGGACGACGTGCTGACGAAAAATTAAAGGCAAAATAATTTTCTGCGACGAAAAATTAGGCAGAAAGAGAATTTCCTTAACATGACAATGAGATTACAGGTAGCAAATCAAAATTTAAAAAATTGAAAAACGTGATTCCTCTTTTATAGGTAGAGGTGATTTTATATTAATTTCTATATACTTTTCTTTACTGTATAAACTGTATAATTCAAAATTATTTTTAAATTTTAAACAAATTAATAATCTGGAAACACAATTCACTTCGTTTTCACACATACAATTTTTTTTATTTTTTATTTGATTTGAAAACAAACGCGTTCAGCCATATGTTTATAGTTTCATAACGCGAAATTTTCATTTGCTTGATGCGTATGCGAGTATTTCTAAAATTCACGAAATTCGTTTCAACGTATAATGAAAAAGAAAACAGAAATAAATTATTTTAAGCAAATTCACTGGGCTCTTTAAACAACAAACATCATCAATTTGTTCTTTTTTTCTGACCCGATTTATTTTATGGTTTCGGAAAGATTTTAAACTTACTTTTACGACTCGAGAAAATAAAAGAAATAAAAACAAAAATAGTGGAATGATATAATATTATGTTATTAAAACGTAGACATGTGCCAATGAATATCCAATAAATTATAAAATATTTAGTGTTTCTATGTTTGTTCTTTTTGATATATTTGGGGATTTACTTTATGTGTATGGATAAATTATGACTGCCAGTCTCTGTGTCTCCCTTTTATTCTACTTGAATTCTGGCACGAAGAATCAAGTTGTGGGAAATTGGCAAACGATATATATATCAAAACAAGCCTATGAACATCAAAAGCAATATGTTTAAGCAAATGGAACAGAAAACAAACATGAAATGTAAATGGAAATCTATTTTAATCGATGTCTCTATAGACTTAAGAAAACGCAAAATGTGGTCACCTAAAATATACACTAGGCCGCATAAATATGCGTACAGACTATTAAGTATATTAAGTATATTTTAGGGTCTGTTTGTATTTTTAAGAAATGACGATATTTTTTTGAAATTGGTTTTATTTTACAGATAAACTTCTGAAATACGATGTTTGATATTTTTCTTTTGCATTTGCATAGTTTGGTAATGATTATCAACCTTAAAACAATAGAATGGCAAACTTAAACATACGCAAACGAATGCCCACACTAAACTAACTGATTCTTGTCATTGAATGATACCATAAAACAGCAGTTTTAATTTAAAGCTCATTAAAAACATCACTATAGCGGTTTATAAAAATGTTTGGTTCAAAGTGCAATAATATTCGAGAAAATGCGACCAGAAAAGAAATTAATATTGCTGAACGTAAAACTTAGTACATTTATGGCAACAAGAACAAAATTAAAGACAAATCAAGAAGTTTGAAAGTCAAAATTTCGTTCTGATCTCCCATTGAAATGATCTAAACGCAAAAGAACATATTGCGCTTTTACTGAAGCAAAATCCCAGATTTGCGAAAAACATAAATACACAATTCGATAAACAAGTTTTTAAAGATACTGTGCGCAGAACTCTGAAATGTGTTTATTACAGAAGCCAAAAAGCACGAAGTCAATAGACAAAAGCGAATCACCAAGCTATCCAGTGCATAATGAAAACAACTTACATAATTTTCAGAAGTTTTTCTGGAACATAAAACTAATTTTAAAAAAACACTGTTACTCTTTAGCACCACATTCATGCATTAAAGTGTACTAAATAGTCTGTACGTATATTTATGCTGCCTAGTGTATATTATAATAATGGCAGAAATTGTATTTAAGAACGCCTTCGTTTCGAAAATACAAATATAACAATGGAAGTTTTTTTTAAGTTCATAACTTTGAGCTGGCAACACTGCTTTACTTGACAGTCGATTTAACAGCTGGTAGTTGTTTTTTGTTCAGTTTGGTTTGACATTTCATTATGAATAGAGCATCGTTTGCAAATTTTGTAAATTTTTTATTAAAATGATGGTTCTGCTCCTCAAAATTTAAAATTTTGCTCTCTGATGAAACTCATTTTTGATTGATTGGCAGAGTTGTCATATTTGGAATGAGAATAATCCACAAGATTTTGTCAAAATACCACTACATCTACAGAATATTACTGTTTTGTGCGCTTTATTGGCTAGAGGTCCGACGTTCCAGCTTACCTCTGGCGTCATCATCAGACGAATACGCAGGAAAAAGTGCCACCTACTGGGAAAAAAATACAATACTAAGTAAAGATCACCACCACCACTTAGCAGGGATCTTCACCACTACACAGTCATATGGAGGGGATCTACAGTGAATAACCCATCTACTTAGCTTGAAAAATCAACTTTATTAATGCAATTGAAACAAAGCAGTGGAAGCTTTGTGAAAAGCCAATATGCTCCCTCGGAGAGTGATGTAGAAAAAAATGGAGCACTGATTCGGCTAGCCATTAAAGCGCACCAAGGTGTAATACTAGTGTAATCTAGTGGTATTTTGACAAAAGCTTGTGAATTATCCTAACTCCAAATATGGCAATTCTGCTTACTTACGTCCCCATTAAACCAAAAATGAGTTTCATCAGAGAGCAAAATTTTCAATTTTGAAGTTTGAGGAACAGAACCATCATTGCAATAAAAAATTTCGCCAATTTGAAAACAATGCTCTGCTGTAATTCTATTAATTTTTGTATTTATTTTTGAGATGGAGTTATCTGGAGGGAAGTTGAAGCTTCTTTATTAAACACTCGAAGCCACAATTAAATTATTTTTTTCGTCTGTCCTCTGCTCGGGCTAAAACCTGGGTCGCTTGTGTTGTTATGCGTGCGCTCTAACTACTACAGCACATCACTTCCATTGGTCCATATGTCTTTAAAAACGATGATGGTCAGAATGTTACAGTCAATGGTGAACGGTATAGGGATATGATAAGAAATTTCTTCGGAACTCAACTAACTGGTATTCATCTTGCTGATATGTGGTTCCAACAGAAGGGAGACACATGCCACACAGCGTGCACTACAATTAATTTACTCATAGTAACTGCTGATGAAAGAATAATTTCATGCAATGGTCCAATTAATTGACCATCAAGATTGTGTGCCTTAAACCCACTGGATTATGTTTTTAGGATTATGTCGATAAACCAGCGACAATTGAACACCTAGAAAACAATATTTGAACGTTTTATCGATATTAAAAATATGTTTCTATGTTTGATTATGATTTGAAGTTGTGTAACAGGATAAAAACACCAGTTATGTTTTTAAAATTTATAATAGAATTCAAATACATATTTTTTTATGAATATGGCAGTAAAATCTTTCAAAACAGTATCAGTTTAATTTTTCTCCTCTTTACTATTCCCCGAGGGACATAGAACAACCAAATTGTTCCATGTAGTTCTCTCGTAACTAGTATATGTTTTTATTTCTTCCCATGTCATGTTTACTTTTCTACTTTCTGTGTTATATGGCACCGTTCGATGGTCTATCGCATGTTCTGCTTGTGCATTCCAGTCAAGAGCTGATCTGAAGATAGATGGATACTATCAGTATTTCGTTGGTTTCCTCTAAAAGTTGTATGTTCGGCTAGAATTTAGGAGTGAATTTATTACACCCGCATTGACAATGCGTATCTTTGCTTGAGGAGATAATTGCGGTGGAGTCTTTATGTGGTTTATTCTCTCAAATGCTGCTCTTGTATTACCCAGTTTACTGATTTGAATTCAATAGCTAAAGTAAAGCATGAGCGTGTACAATACGATGAATTCTGATTGAAATTTAACGGTATAATCAAAATGATTTTAGTGAAAAATTTATTTCCGAATTATACGAAAAATTTTGTTTAAAGGAAAAAACCGTTCTGAAGCGCTTTTTTATTCCTCTTAATTTTCTTAAGGAGCACAGTGTCGTAATAGTGCAGTATTGTATTTTATTCCAGCTTAAGTTAAGAATCACTGCTTTCATTCTTTTGAGGATATCATTTTTAACCCTTTATTGCCTGACGGTACTTACAAGCACCGTTACTTATTATAAAGGTGTAATTTTGCGATGTATTACCATCAGTTCTATAAAATAGCGCATTTTCTTCAAATACAAATAAAAGAAATCAGTTATCCTTCAACAGTTCCATTGTTTAGAGGATTGTTTTGGATTGCAAAGTTTCGCTTATTGTTTGAAATTAAAAAAGTGTGAATTTCAATACATATACAAACGCTACATATAAAAACTGTAATTAAACACATCTTTTCTAAAAAAGTTATATAAATTCAAGATCTATTGGCATTCGATAATTCTGAGTACCAGGACTATTTTATATTCTTCCGCACTTGACAAAAATATGAAACTTTTTTTGAGCTCAAATTATCTCAAAAGCAAAGATTCTATAAAACAGAAAAATTTTTTTTCATTATAAAAGGTCTTGGGCAGTAAAGGGTTAAATCCACCAGTCATTTCGATGATGTTTCTTAAGTAGGTAAAGAAGTCAAACTTTCTGTATTTTCTGTGTTTAGGTGTAAAGTACTGGTCTTCTTGATGTTTAATTTCAGATTTACACGGGATGCTGTTTCCCAAACTAAACTCAGTTTGGTTTGCATATCAGCAAAAGTATGGGAAAGGAGACAGATGTCTTCTAGTGGCTTTGTAGCCTCTGTGAAGAATATTATCTTAGCGGGTGCACCTTTAGAGGACAGAGACCTTCATATGCGATACTGATTGAGAGTATCGAATGCTTCCTAGAAATCGATAAGTGTTAAGTACAGTGGAGAACTCCATTCAACAGTCTTTTTTACTATTACTCTTAAGCTGTTGACATGTTCGGTACAAGACATTTGTTGATGGAATTCGGATTAACCAATAATAACCTCATAGTTATCCACACTAGTTAGTTAGTTTAGTTGGTAAGTTTTTCCTTTATCTTCCTTTTGAGGCAAAAACAGAGTATACTGTAGCTTAAGAAGTTGACGAGATTTTTCCCCATTTAGAGGTCATAAATTAGACAAAAAAAGTCACAGATCTAAGACAACGAAATAACTGTTCGCCAGTGTTAAATTTAAATTTTTATTAAATTTATAACAAGAATTAGCTAATAACCCTTTATCCAATTAAACCATTTCTAAATTTATCTTGTTTTTAGACCATTTAAAACTGTTGTAATTCATTGTTTGTCTAGGGATGATTCTTAACACTTTAACAAACACTAGCAAAAACACAATATGGCACCACTATACGTGACTGTTTAGAGAGGGTTTAAAAATAGAACTTTGTTCAAAATGGTAAAACTTAAAATTTGTTTCTTAAAATGAAACAACTGAGCTATTCCCATCAGCAAATATATGTTTTTGCTTTAAAGTTGAGAAAAAACAAATTTTTAAAAATATTATATTAACTGGGTTAACCACCTTCATTCAATATTTACACGCTGGCGAAACTTTTCTTATGAAGACAAGTGCAAAACTTTATATTCTTTGATTTATTAAAACATACATGAGACAAAAGGTATATTCTTATAGATACTTAAGCAAACCTCCCTCTCTCTGTTTTAAGCTATAAACTTTAACATTCACTCACAAATAAGTTGCAAGAATTTCAAATATAGTCATTATACCTGCAATATAACAGCTTATCATATTTACAAAATCTTATATTTTTTATATTTTTATTGATTTTAATCCTACTTTAACATTTTGCCAAATACGTTGTTGAACAGAACTATTACAGTGTAGTCTCATATGTATAATACGCCTCTATTCAACCACATGCATAAGTCTCAATTTAACCACATTCGTTCTGGCGACAGCAGTGGTAACAACAACAACAACAAATAACAAAAACAAAAACAGAAACAAAAGCAAAATTGTATAGAATCTGATATAAAACCGAAAAATACGAAAAAAATATATCAACAGGTGTCATGTTACCACGGCAAACATGGTATGATAGTGGAAAACATTTTCAAAAACAACAACGAATATACCAAATGTCTGTTTTTAATAAAACAAATGCATACATTGATACATACACAGAGACAAGTGTTCACGCACATACCCGCAAGAGAATAAAAAAATATTGAAATTATAAAAGGAATTTGCTGAGCTATATTGGGGAAGGTTAGCGTCGTGAAATATGTGGATTAAATTTAATTTTATAAAAGTAGCACCACAAACCTTATATAAGGAGCTTTATAAAGTTTTCTAACAAGAACTATGATTTGCAAAACAAAATAAAACAAAGAATTTATAAGAAAAAATTTAAAAAACACGACAACGTTTATTTGTAATAGGCTCTCTCCTACACAGTTCAAACCCTAATCATGGGCTGGATTATATATTATCCCCATACAAAAATTAGAGCGAAGCACAAAAATTGTAAGTAATTCAATTACCCTCTATACTAAAGGGTCAGCCAAACAATTTTTTTTTTTTTGAAAATGCTATAAAAAAAACTACTGAATATTTACTCAAATTTCTTTTTTTATTTTAAAGTACAATCCTTCCGGTTAATAATGGGAAATAATTTCATTCAAATGGCTGCCTCGGTTGGCTATGTAGTAGCCTACACGATCGGTCCAATTTTTAAGCACATTATCGATTGTGTGCAGCTGTATTTCACCAATGGCTTCACGAATATTGTCCTTTAAAGCGTCAATTGTCTCTGGCTTGTTGGCTTAACACTTATCTTTGACGGCACCCCACAAATAATATTCAAATCGCAGCTCCGAAGTGGCCAAACGACATCAACTCTGCGGCTGATAATGCGATCTTCAAAAACAGGGCGCAAAACTTCGAGTGTAGCTTCGCCGTCCAGTTGAAACCAAATGTTGCTAATATCCTCCTCTTCAATTTTTGTGAACAAAAATTCGTTCAACATGACCCGATAACGATCGCCATTGACTGTAACGGCCACTCCTTGCTCATTTTCGAAGAAAAATGGCCCAATTATGCCTCTAGACCAAAATCCGCACCAAATAGTAACTCTTGACTCAATGTATGCGTGCGGGTTTTCTGTGCCCCAAATGCGACAGTTTTGCTTGTTTACATACCCGCCAAGATCAAAATGAGCTTCATCTGAAAAGATGATTTTTTTTTTTTGGCAAAATCAGCATCTTCTGTAAGTCGATCGCAGGCCCAATTAGCGAAGCGTATACACAACCATATTCGTTCAGCGGAAAGATAAAATTAATTATCTGTCAAATCAGATGTGAGCTAAGTGTTACCATTCACGAAATAAGCACTAGTTGAAAAAAAAACGTTAAATGGCGGACCCTTTACTAAAAAATCAATGTGATTTCAAGTTTTTATCCGGTGATTCTTCATTTTTATAACAAAATTTTCCGGTAAATAACAAAAAAATAAAATTAGTAAGAGAAAGAAGAAGCAAAAGAACCATCAAAGGAAATAAGAAAGGCGCCATTCTAAAAGTAAATTAAAGAGCGAACAAAGTAATTCGAAGTATCGTGTAGACATACTATAAGATTCAGCAATTATATATAATAAAATATATCGGAGGATATCCACTCCAATGTTCACACATACAGATGTCATTTCTTCTGATTTCAATAATATCAACAGGGGTTTTGAGATTGGGTACGATTAGATTTGCTCTGTATATATAGGGTTTTTTTTTAGAGGTTCATAACTTTGAATTGGCAACAATGCTTTATTTTACAGCCGACTTAACAGTTGTTTATTTTGGTTTGATATTTCACTAAGGTTAGACTTATTCTGGAGCAACTCATACAAATTTTTAAAGTTTTTTTTTTATCAAAATAATAGTTTTGTTCGTCAAACTTATCGTGCACTTTGGTTAAATGGCTTTCGGTTGCATTTTTCTTTGAATGGGTATGTAAGTAAGCAGAATTTTAGCATTTGAAGTGAAGATAATCCACAAGCTTTTGTCAAAACACCATTACATCTACATAAAATCAGTGTTTAATGCGTTTTATGGGTTGTCGAGTTCATTGTTCATATGTCAAAAACGATGATGGCCAGAATGTTACTGTCAACGGTGAACGGTATAGACACATGATTAGAAATTTTTTCGTACCTCTATTAGCTGGCAATAATCTTGCTGATATGTGGTTCCAACAGGACGTTGCCACATGCCACACAGCGCGCGGTACAATTAATTTACTCAAAAAAAACTTTGATGAAAAAGTAATTTCACCTAATGGTTCAATTAGTTGGCCACTAAGATTGTGTGATTTAACCCCATTGAACTATTTGCTTTGGGTTTATGTAAAGTCACATGTCAAAGCGTACTAAGTACTTCCAAGCTCCGTGCAAACACTTTATATATGATGTCCATTTCCTTTCAAATACCATATAACCATAATCGCATTTAAATCAAAGTTAAGGTAAAAAATTTCCCAAGCATGCTCGTAGACTACACAAAAACCCTGCAGTGACACGTACAGGATGCACAATAAAGTGAATGTTAGGCCGGTATAAACTACCAAAGTAATTTTCAATAATATTTATTAGAGAATCTTTGCGGAGACTGAGTTCCTAAATGATGAACTATGATCGGAGAACGATTTTCGTCACATGTTAATTTTTTTAAATAAACTTTTGTATGGGGGCGCAACTAAACCTTTTTATCAGCCCAACTTAATCTAAGGCATACAATTCTTATGTAAGATTTGACACAAAGGTAGCTGTGGTTTTGAATAGCTTTTCAGAAGAACTATTATGTTGACCGGAAATATAATTTAGTTTACAATATGTAGCATTCACAGATTCACACATTCTATCATATTTTATTGTGGATTTTTAGCATTGCAGTGTACATTTTAAGCGGAATTGAATTCATTTTAAAAATTTTTAAAACTTCTACTCCTCATATGTAAGCTAGCGAAATGTCAAAACTTGCATAATATATCTTAATATCCCGGTGGCGAGTTTGAACGACATTGTCACTATGATATTTTCGTTGACGAAACATCGTCATAATATCGGTATCATGACAATGAGAGTTACGTCTGACAATGTCATTGAATGTCACCATACTAAAGAAAACTGAAATTTAGCGACATTGTCTGTTATGAGTCGATATCATGCTGAAATTTTGCGACATTGTCTGTTATGAGCAGCGTTGACAAAAACTCTGGTTTTTATTTAAAAAAAAACAACCCACCGGGTTTTTATTGGGTTATTTGATGGGTTTTTTGGTTTTTACTGGGTTTTATAAATGCTTCCAAATTTCGATCAAGTCGATAATATTTTTTGTTTGTTATACAATCATGTTGTTTTATTGTGTACTATGAACTGCTAAAACTGGGTAATCGAAGCAGACTGCAATTACGTCATCTGAATCTTGCATTATGAGATAAACTGCCGGTGTGTAAAGACAGACATGATTGAATTATTCTTTTGCTTAATAACACTAGCAAACAATTATTAAAAACGATCTAATGCCGCAATCACCGTATTCTTCAAACATTGCTCCGTTGGCTGTTGCCAGCCGGGTTTTCTTAAATATAATACCCAATAAAACCCGGCTGTGTTTAACTGGTTTACCCAATATATTGCCAACCCTGGTTATGAGTGCACTACATGCTGAAGTTTACAAGATTTTGTCTGCTATACTTACCTGTTAACTAATAGAGCATAATTATTTTTAATGATTTTGTCTGTTAGGACTGAGTATTACACGGACGCCTGTATTGCAAAATCAACTGTAGTTATCTACGACAATTTGGACAATTACTTTAATAAGTCATACATATTGTTCCATTTTAACCTTTTAAACGTGTCAATTTTTTTAAATTGCGTTAAATAAAATAAAAAACACGAATTTATTTCCATACTTTAACTTTTATACAGTAACTTATTTAACTTCCACTTTTACTAACTACTCAACACTTTTATTTATGGCTTAGCACGACTTTACCCTTTGAATGTTAAATTACAACTGACTGACTAGGCATAATGCGTCGCCTTTTATATAAAATTGACATTAGTTTCATATGTCCTTGTATACACTACAACGTTCTATTCATATACGTCAATTTAAATAAAAATTCTTAAAATTGAACTGGTAACACTGTTAAATAAACAATCGGTAACAGACAAATAGGAGGGTGATTCGGCACTGATAGGGTGGGAATAGCCTTGACATAAACCAATAAATGACATAATAATTTTCATAGCTCTAAATGTACAAATGTTTGTGTCTTTTCTTTAGACATTTTTATTTTCGCAGCAATATGTATATATGACAACAAATAAAATTTATCGTCAAGCATTAATGCTCTAGCATTGTCAGCGTTTGTCACGATGATTCACTATGACGTTTTCCACTGCGATATTCCTGTTGGAAAACATTTATTTTCTCTCTAAATAAAGTGCTGTGCTATCAACACAAAAGCTTTTTTAAAGACAATTTCACATATAAATTTCACGTATAAATAAATAAAAAATATTTAGCTAGAAAAGTAAAATCTTTTGCAGAGGTATACTTCTTTATTCAAAACAGTTGCAGAAAAAATGCCATACAAAAAGATTCATTTTTTATCGGTTCAAAATCAGTTCTATACTATTCGGATTATTTTGTCACGCATATTAAACGCGTAAAGACAGATAAACTTAATGCCTGAAAATCGTTTTTTTTTTTTTTGCTTTTTTTGGGAGGAAATCTAATACATACTTCTGGTAATAATTAAATTAAATGATGCTTTGAAATGCTATCTAGCGGCAGTGAATAAAATTGTTAGTAACGTGGAGTAAATTAAATACAATTGAAATAAGTCGATAAATCTTAAAGCTTAGGTTTTAATGATTTTAGACAATAGAAGTTTGTGATTACTGAATACTTATAAATTAAGATTAAATTAGGATTTTTAATTAATATTACATTTCCTTTACGAGAGCGGAATAAAGGAACTTAATTTTTCTAAAAAAAATGAACAAAGTTTACACCTTAATTTTTATTTCATTTTTCGCTTCTTATTTTCGTTTATTTTGTGGTTTTTATTTTACTTGAGGCTATTTTCTCTCCCCAATGCAAATAAAGTTTCCTTCCGCCATGAAAAACCACACTTCCACGATATTCTTTGACTGCAAGATTTACACTCAAACCAATTCAAATGCACACATATAGTATGTATGTTGCGCAACCACAGCCAGACACAAGTTTTGCCACTGGCATTGGATTTACAAAACTAATATGGAATTTGCTTCATATACTGAACCAGTTTATCTTAAGAGTGTAAATAATGTACCCAGTAAACATTTACGCCAGAAAATTGTTGAAAAAATTGTTGCGACAAAAAAGAACGAAATCTATATACCTGGAAAATGATACCGCTGATTTCTATTAAGCGGTCAAAGATCTGTGTTTGGAATTTTCAAAACACCTCTAAAATCTCGAGTTACGGATAAAAAACCGGTTTTTCGCACCTTCATAAGTGTATGCTAATAACTTACCTGAATACTAATTGATTTTAAGTTTCTTATCAGATTAAATCACACGATCTGGAAGGCCAATTAATTAGACCATTGCGTGAAATTACTTTTATATCAAAAGTCTATTTGAGTAGATCATTTGTAGCGCGCCCTGTGTGGTTCCAACAGGAGGGAACCACATTTCAGCTAGATTAATGTCAGATAATTGAGGTACAAAAAATTTCTAATCATGTTCCTATACCGTTCACCTTCGACAGCAACATTCTGACCATCATCTTTTTTGAAAACATATGGGTCAATGTCTCCGCTAGCCTATAAGTCTCATCAAAGTATTTTTCTGTGAATATAATGGTGTTTCATCAAAAGATTATGGATTATACTCACTTCAAATGCGACAAATCAGCTTATTTATGTAACCATTCAACCATTCATTAGAAAACAAAATTTTGAAAATAAATTTAATATCAATATCAATCTGTTCTCCATTCGCCAAATTGGCGGCAGTGTAAGTCTGTCCGTAATTAAATGTCAAACAAAACTAAACAAAAAGCAACTATCAGCTGTTAAATCTGTTGTCAAATAAAGTAAGGTTGCCAACCCGAAGTTATGAACCTATAAAAAACCATACAAATAGATACTTGGGCAACGCCGGATGGATTCTAAGAATTATAATAACTAAGAATTACTATAACTTTTTTGG
This sequence comes from Wohlfahrtia magnifica, assembly GCA_023159175.1. Taxonomy (NCBI): domain Eukaryota; kingdom Metazoa; phylum Arthropoda; class Insecta; order Diptera; family Sarcophagidae; genus Wohlfahrtia; species Wohlfahrtia magnifica. Next base: position 5,716,978 of record JAKWBJ010000484.1, read on the forward strand.
TCCTAATTTTGCTGGACTTTTGATCGTAGATCATCATTTCAATAAATCATTTCCCATTTAGGAATTACAGATTTTTCCAAAAAAAAAAATATTACTTACATACTAACTTGACCAAAAGGATTGCGGAATAACCCCGTGAGGCGGTCCCATCGTTCCCATTTGAGTTTTTTTTTTCACTAAGGTGGTATATCTGTTGTTGATATTCCTGCTAAATCTTAGAGTCATAGCTTTACCTTTGCTTTTTTATACTCGGTTTTCAATATGTCCATCCTTCCTGTGATTATACCATAATTTTTTTTCGGCAGCTGAAAAGCTTCCTCCGTAATGGTTTTTTAACGCGATTGAAAAAAAAGAAGTCACATGGAGCCAAATCAGGTGAATTCGGCTGCTATTGGATTGTATTTCTTGCATTTTTCGTCAAGAAATTTTGAATATTGATGGTACTGTGCGACGGTGTGCTATCATGGTGCAAAATTCACAAGTTTTCTGCGCATAATTCTGGTCTCTTTCGGTGAATTTCTTCATGCAAGCGTCTCATAACGCCAAAATAATACTCTTTGTTTAATGCCCGGCCTTCTGGCAAAAATTCATAATGCACTAGACTGTTGTAATCTATAAAAACCGTAAACATTGCCTTCTTTTTTGGAAAAAAGCGATGTAGTTTTTTGGTCTCGGCTCATTTGGTGAAAGGTTTTACTTGCCTGATGTCTGGATTGCATGTCGTACTCATTAACTCACGTTTTGTCTTCAGTAATGATCCTTTTGATGAATGTGGGATCGCATCCAGCCTCGCAAATCAAGTCTTTTGTGACCTCAACACGGTCAAAATTGTAAATAATCGCCAACACACATAGAAATAAATGTACTCTTGGCTACGTAGCTTTTGCAATTGTCAAGCTATGATGCTAAGATTTAGCGAGAATATCAACAACAGATGTACCAAAATAACAAAAGAAAAAACTCAAATCGGAACGATGGGACCACCACACGGTGGTTATTACGGAAACTTTTTGATCAAGGTAGTACATATTTATGACTTAAAAATGTTCAACAACAAAAAGCGCCATTAACAATTAAGAAAATTATTTTTTTCTTAAACACTGCTTGCCCGCAGCTCGAGTGCGGCCAGGTTAAAAGCATTTTTTTTTTTTTTTTGTTGAAACAAAATATTCGCAAAATTAATGATTCTGCCTAAATAGAGAGATAAAAAATGTAGAAATTTAAAATGCTAATTCCTAGTGCCTTTAACACACACTTCCACAAGCATAAATACATACTCGTACATAGATTTAAATAAGTGTAATATGCCTTAAGGTATGCAAAGAAAAAACACCAACAACATGAAAAGGGTGGTTTTAAAAAAACAACTACATACATATAAACTCTTTAACTTTGTTTTTAGGCAGTCATGCACACAGACTTGGGATACGATAAAAGGATGCAATGAGCATAAAAACAAAACCAAAACATTTTGAAAAAAAGGTGAGAGAACACAAGGAATAACATGTTACAAAAATAATGTTCAACATGGTGGAAACAGAATTTTGCTTAAGGATTCATAGCAAATCAAAAGAAAAAACGGGAAATAATTTCAAAAAGGTAATAAGAAGGAAAGGTAAAGCATCCTTTATAAAGATATTTTGGTTACAAGAGTGGGGAGTGTTTGAGTTTTATGATAGTAAAGCATAATTCAAATATTATTTTCTTTATTTTAACAACACTTTTCGCTTGGATTTGGGCTTTTGGATATTTAAAAACTCTTTTAGAATCTATTGAACTTATTGGCATTTTATTAGAAATGACAACGAATAATATTAGAACATAGGCTTGAATAAATCTTTTTATTTCTGAGTAACACGTGCCACAGGTGGGTTTCCTTTTTTTATTATTTAAATGCTTTTTAACTTTTTTACTTAATAGCAGCGATTGGTAATGAGAATAAAAACAACAATTGAAAACATTTGTAGGGATAAACTGTCACAGCGAATTGAAAAGTGTTCGAAGGCTTTGATTTTCATTTTCCCTTTTTTTGTATGTATGAATTTAAGGAACATACCATTTAGAAAAAGTTTTACAAAAAAAAAAATCATATAAAAATTTCTATTTGAAACCATATTATACATTATTTTAATAAGTACGGTAAATGCCTGATTAAACCAGCCATTTTATTAACACACTAATTGGTTTCTGTTTCTATATCATACAACAGCATATATCCCACAACAGCATAGATAGTTTCAACCGATGCTTTTTAAATTGAAATCATTTCATTGTAATTCAGCCCAGGTGCTACAAATTACCACATATTCCAAATGAGGTTTAAAATACAAATTTAAAAAAGCGGGTAACTCGTTAATTAGATCATAATATAGACTGATTTGAGTATAAAATTAGTATCTGCTAACCAAATTTGGTAGTCTGACCTTATATATATGTATTGAAAAATCCGAAAATCAGCAGACTGAACAAAGAACAACAAAAAAATTTCACTATTTAGCTGAATGCTCATGATGATAAAGCAATAAATTCTTTTACATCAAATTCGACTTTATTGCTTATTTTCAGCGGCACCTATTTTGCGAACAGATATCTCATTTCCAAATTTAAAAAAAAAAAAAACAATGTATAGCTCTTCCTAAAACGCCTTTTATTATCTAATTCCATTTTATAGACTTTTAAACCGTTTCTGGCGTGACACCTCAATTGGTCGACTCAAAAAAAGGCTCTGCCTAAGAACTAGCGGTAATTGATAAGTCCGCTGATCAAAGTTTAAGTTTTTAAAATGTACAAGCGAATCCAAAGATTTTATCAGCAAATGTTAAGCAAGTAATTTGTTGCGAATATCTAGAAAGTGCATATGGTAGCTGTTGCTTTAGTTCAAATTAGACATGAATTACCAGTAACGCCCTAGTTGCAACGCAGCTAACCAGCCATTGCTCTATGGCAAACCATAGAGCATAGTTAAACAGATAAGCTCTTTTGAACCTTATCTGGCTGAGAATTATCTATAGCGTATATATATCAGGGTCGCAAAATGAGAACATTTAAATTGTACTCAGAAGCTCATAAAATTGTACTTTTTTGACCCCAATTTTACCAAAAATATTTTTTTTAATAATTTTAATTTTTTTTATAAAAAATATTTTTGTAATTTAAAAGTATAGTACAGGGTCCGCCATCTAACGTTTTTTTTTCAACTACGTGAATGGTAACACTTAGCTCATGTCTGATCTGACGGATAATCAGTTTTATCCTTCCGCCGACCGAATATGGTTATGTATACGCTTCGCTAAATGGGCCTGCGATCGATTTACAGAAGATGCCGATTTTACCAAAAAAATCATCTTTTCAGATGAAGCTCATTTTGGTCTAGGCGGGTATGTAAACAAGCAAAATTGTCGTATTTGGGGCACAGAAAACCCGCACGCATACATTGAAAGGCCGATACACCCAAGACGAGTCACTATTTGGTGCGGATTTTGGTCCAGAGGCATAATTGGGCCATTTTTCTTCGAAAATGAGCAAGGAGTGGCCGTTACAGTCAATGGTGATCGTTATCTGGCAATATTGAACGAATTTTTGTTTCAACAGGACGGCGCTACGTGCCACACAGCCGAAGCTACACTCAATGTTTTGTGCCCTGTTTTTGAAGATCGCATTATCAGCCGCAGAGCTGATGTCGTTTGGCCACCTCGGAGCTGCGATTTGACTATTATTTGTGGGGTGCCGTCAAAGATAAGTATTACGCCAACAAGCCAGAGACAATTGACGCTTTAAAGGACAATATTCGTGAAGCCATTGGTGAAATACAGCTGCACACAATCGATAATGTGCTTAAAAATTGGACCGATCGTGTAGGCTACTGCATGGCCAGCCGAGGCAGCCATTTGAATGAAATTATTCTCCATTATTAACCGGAAGGATTGTACTTTCAAATAAAAAAAGAAATTTGAGAAAATATTCAGTAGTTTTTTTTATAGCATTTTCAAAGGAAAAAATTTGTTTGGCGGACCCTTTATATCATTAACCCTCTGTAACTGACATGTAGTCTGACAGACACCACAAACTTGCGTAACTTCGTGTCATGTGAGTTAATAAAATCAATCATATTTTCAAGAATAATGTCTTTTATTTCAAATTTAAACCTCATGTTAGCTTGAAAACTATTTACTGTTATGAATAAATAAGGCAAATAAGGTGGTATTCGGAAATGTCAACAAAAATATATGAGTTTAAAAGTGGTGTCTATTAGACTCCATGTCAATACAATTGTTACAATGCGATTCGTGTACGACGGTTGTAGAGGTTTAAAAAAAAACTACACTAAGGTAAAAGTACATATTTAAACTTAAAATAAGGTACAAAAAAGTCTATACACATGTGCATATTAATGGGATCAAATGGTTTTTAATACCAAATTATTTGGTATTTTAAAACTAAAGCAACAATTTTATGACCTTAACAAATCTTTCGTCATGAAGTCTATTTCGTTTTTTCGTTTTAATAAATCACTAAATAATAAACTAGAGAAAATGCATAAAAAAAAATAAATATAGAAAGTTCGTCAATTGTACCAAATAAGTAATTGTTCTACCATGGTACTTTTGGGTCTGAAAAAAAAGTACAATTGTACCAACTTTTTCAACATTGATATTTATATAACCGAACGAAAATGAGCAGATAATAACAAGATAAAAAATAAAACATAATATATTATTTAGTTGTGGAATAGATGTTAACGTGAACAGGCGTATGTTGGTTTGCTTTTAAAATTTGCTTGTTTGTGTTATTTACCTTTTTCGTTGTTCTCTTTAACACACACAGCAAAAATTCACTTACACTACTACAGCACTAACCCTTCCCTTCTTGGTCATCCTTGCCGTAGAACAGGGTTCATCAAATACATAAATTGTCATTTTGTTTGCATGTGAGTTCTCTCATACTCAATGCACTTAGAGAAACATACAGTAAAAAAGAAGTATACTCATAAATAGGCATATATTTTTAAAGTATTGATATATATTTGGTATAAATTCAAAATTTTTTTAAAAATACAAATGAAATATATTTTTATATTAATTATAAACGATTTAAAATGTCCTGCTACGTCATATGTAGTCAGGGATGCCAGATTCAATATTGCAAAATTCTTCTTCTGAATTTAAAAAAAATCTTGACAATCACAAATATTGGTGTTCGAATAACTTAAGTTACAAATCATCATCAGGCTAGTTTGATGAGTTCGTATGTTTACGGGCGGTGAAAAGTGGATTACGTAATAATGTGCAAAAAAAAATCATGTACGAAGCAAGCATGCAGCTTCGCAGGTGGTGGCAAAGCAAGAAAGGTAGTACTGTGTGTCTGGTGGGATTGGAAGGAAATTATTCATTATTAGCTTCTACAACCTGGTCCACCGATGCATTTTGATCTCTACTAGAGCAAGCAATTGAATGAAAATGGCCAGAATTGAGCAACAGAAATGGCCAGTATTTATCAAAAGGCCAGACCTCACAAATCTTCGGTAACCCGGCAGAAACTGGAAAAGCTTGGCTGCAAAGTTTAGACGTATCCAACATATAGGCCGTACATTGTACCTTCAGATTATTATTTGTTTCGATCTCTGAAGAACTAACTTAATCGTGTAAATTTATATTCCTTAGAGGCCTGTTATACGCAATTGGATCAGTTTTTCGCTCAGAAGTTCAACACCAATGAAATAATGGCTACATCCCAATAGCTTTACAAAACTTTGTGTAATGACAACTTTTTGTGTATATGTTTTAAAAAATCTTGACAAACGATATTTTTTTCTCGATTCTTGACAAGCTGTAAAAATTATTGTAAATCCAGCGAAATCAAGACCATCTCGCAAGTCTATATGTGGTGCAGCATGACAAAGTTCGTTAGCAAACTAAACGTTTATGTTTAGCAAAAAACCTTTAATTAACCATTTCGCTGAGTGTTCTTTTCAGAGACTGATAATTTGTTGTTATTTTTGTTCAATGTGTGATCACATGTACATATGTAGGTGTGAATGAAAGAGAATCATATGTACGCTACATAGCGCTTTTGACAAGCCGTGCCATAGAGCCATAACCTATCAGGTATATGGCAATCTCTAACCCTAAGCAAAAAGGAAATGCTACACCCTGATAGTGTAGCTTTAAATGGCAAAATGTGACATTTCTTGTTAAATGGGTTTGGGCAAAATTTAAATTATCTCAATGAATTCCGTTCCAATTGAATAATGATACCTATTTACTAATGACTAAAAAATAATTGAAACTCACCTTTTAATGAACGCATTTCTTACTGCAATTTCTTTTTAAATTTGTCTAATATTTGATATTTTCCTCCACTAAACTTCTTTTACACTTCTACTAAATCTACATATATTTCACCTCTTAATAGAGATCAACTCTTTTTTATAACAATTAGTTTCTCTGTTTTTCTTTTTTTACCGCTATTCTACACAAACAAAACACTTGCAACGGGTTAAACAACAAAAAAATTAATGAAACACATAAATTCTACGCAAACAAATTAATTGCATTCCAACAATTTCACACGAACAAAACACTTGCGTTTGCTAAGCAGTAACAACAAATCAAGAAAAAACACAAGAATTGCAAACGAAAAGACGAATCATTTTTTTATGCAAAAGGCGGCAGGTTTTATTATAATAAAATTTTTTGTTAAATTAATTAATGTTTTTAATAAAAAACACTTTTCCTGTATTATATTTCATATAAACTTAACTTTTATTGAATTTTATTTAATTATTAACACTTCTTTAGTACTTTTTATTTAATTCGAGCACAATTAACGCGAAAACGATCTTAAAACAACCACCGAAATTTACTAACTAAAGAATACTGTGGAGAGTATAAGCACAATAACAAAGTAGTGGTGAGGTAAACATTGCAAGTTGTTTACACTTATAATAACATACACGGGGGAGGCGGGGGTATGTGGTAGATTTTTGTTAAAGAGTTGAGCAATAAAACTGTATTTTCTAAGTTTGTGATTGCTATGCTAATGTTAATGCTGTGAATTAATTAAACCTGCAGCTATGGTGAATGTTTTGGTCTTTTAATGTCAACTCCTTCATCAATTTGTTAATTTATAAATTAATCCATATGTACGTACTATGTGGGGGTAAATCTATGGTTTGTTTACACCACACTATGTGATATCCTTAATTGAGATCATTTGCGCGTTGGTTGTGTTGAAAATTAAAAAAAAAATTTATATAAGGTTTTATGTATTAAAAAATACTTATAAATGAAGTTTTAAGAAGTATTTAATTAGGTAACAATGTTTTTAAATAAAAAAAATAAAATATATTTTTTTAATACATATTATGTATTTCGTTTCCTTTTGCTTTAAAACAGGGTTTTCTTTTGCTTGCAATTCTTGTGGTCCGTTTCTTTTGTTGTTATTTTCTAAGCAAAATCATAGACTTTGTTGTTTTACGATAGCAAGTAAACAAATTCTTGTATTTCGTTAATTTTGTTGCTGCTAAATGTAAGTGTTTGTTTGTGTAAAATTGAAAACGTGACTTAATTGTAATTGTAGAATAAAGGTAATGAAGAAATAGGAGAAGGAAATTAATCATTGGCTCTCCGAAGAAGAAAATCTTCTTTAAGAGTTCAAATATGAAAGGGGTAAGAAAAATTAAAAAAAAATTCAATGAAAAGGAAAATCGTTTAGAAGAATATGAAAAAAATTTAGAAGTAATTTCTTACAGTGACAAAAAAGCGATCGCAATATGACCACCCATATCATGAATAACAAATGAAATTTCTATGAAATTTTATTCTCCTTGAAGTGAAAATTGCCATCGTGAATTCCCATGAAATTTTTTCCTCTTTTCATAAGCTATCATTTCGTGTTGAATGTCGACAAGAACAAATTGAAGAACATTTTTTGAATTTAAGAATTAAAAAATAAAATTTTTACAAAAACGTAAGACAAAATTTTGTAAAAATCAAGTAATTTGGAATAAATGAGAAAAGTTATGCGGACTAAGGTCATGCATTCCGCCATAAATTTTCAGTTTTTCATAAATTTTCCGTTTTTAAGGCAGGTGGTTAAGCCAGACACTGCTGTAGGTGGAAGCAATTGCAAATAAGCGACATTTTCGTAATTCCCGAGTTATGTTAGCACTTATAGTTCCGAAATAACTTCAAAATTTTTAAATATTGCAACAACAAAATAAACATTTCTATGATAAATGCATTTCCCAAGCAAAAATTATGTAAATAATTTGTGGAAAATGGGAACAAATTTCGAGGAACAAAACTATTTACATCACGGGAATTTTTTTAGCACTAGTATTCCACAATGAATAATCAGAAAAAGTCAAAACATTTTATGTGACAAATAATTTTTGATTACAATTATGGGAAATGGGAAAATATTTCGAGGAAAAAATTATTTACGATACCTACTACATACATATACTCGTATATAAGGCATCTTCCATCTTCCAACAATATGATAAATATAAATTACTCGTTTCTGTAACTTTCACTGCAATTTCCACTCGATTTCACTCATTTGACAATACCAAGAAATATTTAAGGCAATAAAAATTGATTTCCGGAAGACGATAGTAGATGTTGATACCTATGCGAATACGCAAATGGGTAATCCAATTAGCATTCATACTGCCAGGAGAAGATTATTTTTATTTTAGTTAATGTACTTCTAAATAATATTATTACATCAGTCCCATTGGAGCTTCTAGCAGCAACAGATAAATTTCCTCTATTTATAACAGAATTAAAGAACAAATTTCATTTTCCCCTCTAAGGGTATGGCCGATCCGTTTCCATCCTTCTCGCAGAATTTCAATATTCATTGATTTTATTACTTAAGAGCAACAGCTCAAATATTCTAAATATGTTCCTCAAGCACCTGCTCATACGTAAATATTGCAAACTTTTGTCCGCTGCCAAATAACGGAATCGATATTCGACTTGAATTGACTAGCCCATAGTGACACGTCTTATTGATTCCGTCCAATATCAGTGCCCAGCCCAGGTAGATAAACCCGGTAAGATCCTCACAAAACGTCCATAGTCATGTGAACGCTGATTCAGGTAAGATAGAATACCATCCGATATTTGTAATTAACACTACCACATCCAAAACTAACAGGAATAGCATAGATGGCATCGAAATCTGACTCCACATTGAGCATCACAGTACAGCACACACATTTTGAAGGCATTGCCAGATAAAATCTCCGTTTACTGTAATGAATGTCCGCTCGAAATTAAAGAACATGAAATATAGCGAGGAATTTAATTTTATCGACTGTTTACCAGATGTTGATGTAAAACAATTATAAGAAGTGTTAATAGAAGCAAGCGTCTTGCTTTGCAAAGCAGCCTTAACAATGTACAAGTGGAGACTGGGCTAAAGTGCTATGAAGCAATGCTATTAAATTCAATTTATTTATATAAATAAAGGTTTCATAGAAGCGTATCCATTATGGTGTGGTTTTTTTCGTCACTTCTCTAGGGAGCATATTAGCATTCCACAAAGCAACCATTGCTTAATAGGACTTTTAATAATCAAGTTGATTTTCAAGTTAAGTAAATGATTAATTATTGTAGCTCGCCTCCATGTCAATTTGTGATACTGAACATCCTTGCTGAGTGGTGGTGGTGATCCATATTTATCATTGTAATTTTTTCCCAGTAGGTGGCGTTTTCTACTGATCATTCGTCTGATGTTTGTCATCATCACCAAAGTCAGGCGGGGCGACTTCTAGATGGATTTGTCAGAAGAGAGGTTAAGATCTCTTTATTAAACACTCGAAACCGCCATTAAATGTTTTTGTCATGTCTGCTCTGCTGGGGATTCGAACCTGGGTTGTTCTTGTGCTCTAACCAATACACCACACTAACTAATATCTATTATTTGATTGTGCACTCTTCCGTGGTTGAGCTGACTTATTGACAAAAAGCGTTTAAACTATGAATGCGTCAAAATTCTGGAATATCCGCATGATGTTTTATCTTCAGGAAAAATGGAAACAGACGGAATATTTCAACATGATAATGAATCAAAACACACAATTCGCTTAGTTCGTACATTTCTAAGTGACAACGATAAAAGGTTCTTGCAAATCTTAACGTTAATAAGTCTTCTGGGCCGGATGGCGTTCCAGCGCTGGTCCTGAAGCAGTGCTCTTCGACACTTGCGCGTATATTGGCTAATCTTTTCAGTGCGTCTTATCGTGCGGGTGTTTATCCATCTTGCTGAAAGGTTGCCCATGTTGCGCCAATCCCTAAAAAGGGTGAGGCTAGTAACCCTGAAAACTACCGCCTAATAACAGTTTGTTCGGCACTTTCCAAAGTTATGGAAAGTATGATTAATCATCACCTTGTGAAATATTTATAGTCCGAAAATTTGCTGAGCGATCGCCAATATCGCTTCCGTAAGGGCTGCTCTACTGGTGATCTGCTGGCGCTACTGTGAGAGTAAATTTGTGGCTCTAAATATTTGCAAAGCATTTGACAGAGTCTGGCACGAGGCTCTTATATCCAAACTTATTGCTTTTGGTGTCGGTAGTCACTTCTCTCGATTCATATCGAGCTTTCTCAGAAATCGTACTATAAGAGTGGTTATAGATGGGATCTCATTCGACCAGTTCAGGATAAATTCAGGGGTACCGCAAGACTCTGTTCTTTTGACAACTATATTTCTAATATTTCTTAATGACATTGTTTTTCTCACTTCTAATCCCATCTACGAGTCTCTTAGAGATTGTGGCGAAAAAGCAGAGTATGAACGACACGCTTACAAGCGACCTGGCGAAAATCTCTGAGTAGGGTCGCACGAACAGGGTCGACTTTAAAGCGCGCAAGACCCAATGTTATTTTCTGACGCACAGACGTGGTGGTGTGTTGTCATCTGTATTTATGGGTAATATAGATATTGAGGAACCAGATGCTCTTGATGTATTTAATTGCTGCGGCTTTTTACGACGGTTTAAGAATTACTTCACTCCATCTGATCTCCTTAATATTTACAAGACCATATCCGAACCAAATTGTAATACAACTCTCTTGTATGGGCCGGTGCTACAAAGTCTATTTTGGAGCTTTTCAACCACGTACAGGAGAGGGCAAAGGTTCATATTAATGACGGTAGGGTAGCAAAGTCAACCGATTCATTAGAGCATTGTTTCATTGTTCTATCGGTACTATAACGGAATGTGTTCTGATGAAATTAAGGAATTCATTCCTAGAAATCATATATTTTTTCGTAGTACTCGTAGAGCTCATCCCTCTGTAGTTGATTGTTCAGTAAGTCGCACAACGCATTATAGGGAGAATTCGTTCTTTGGTCGCACTGTCCGTTTGTGTAACAATCTTCCTACGAATGTCTTCCCTGCCACTTTCAACATGAGCAAATTTAAATCGAACATCCATAAACACTACTCCCTCTATCCCCTTCCCACAACCTACTTTCCTAATACCAGCACAATGCACTGCATGAGTAGGGGTTAAACCTTGAATGCTGCTCTCAAGCAATAAAAAAAAACTAATTAGGTAATCCCATTAAATATTATACCATTTTTAACAACTTTTTTCCCTTGACAACCAAAATAATTATCTGTATTACTGCCATAAATATTATCTCAAAAGAAAAAAATCATGTTTAATAAGTCTTATCAATCCCCAACATAAAAAAGAATAGAATCGCTGTCAGCGAAACCAAAAAAAAAGGAAACACAATAAAATATTTGCTATTGCCGCTTTAATTTCTCGCAACTTGTTCTTTTATTGGGTCCTTTTTATTTCAACCGAAATCTAGCCATCATTGTTGTATCTATTTTTACAGTTTATAAGCCCCCTTATTATTTACAATGCATTTGCAGCTGTTGTTAAACATCTGTTAAAACAATAAAACAAATATTGATCTAAAAATAGATCAGCACAAGAAAAAATATAAATAAAAAAATCCTATCAAATGTATTGAAATGATAACAAGACCAACTTAAGCATGTTTTTGTTTTATTTTTTGTGAGAAAATCGATAAAAACGACAAAGTCGATAAAACTTTATAAACAAAAACCATAAAATGTGGTTGACAGCCAAGAGCAGAAGGTTCACAAAAGGGTATTATAACCGTAATAAAGATGACAGCAACAGAGATATGGGGAAGGCAATGAAAGAAAAACCCTTATAAAGGGATATTTATCGATAAAAGTTTTGCCACTAACCCACTTGAGGCGTTATTAATTAGAAATTAAACACTTTGAAATAAGCGAAAAAAATAATAATTTTCATTAATGATTAAGATGGAGTTAACACCATCATTATTATTCATAGATATGTATGTATATTGAGGATACGAGTACATATTAGGTAATGTAAAAATTATATGCCATTTTCTGGTAAATTATTACACTAAAATTGTCTTTAGTGAAGATACATTTTAATCGAGTTTATAGTATTTTAGGGGCCTACAGGGCTAAAAGTGTTAAAAGTGCTTGCCTACAAAAGCTGATATCCCAAGTTTGAATCTAGGAGAAAATTTGTCATCATTGTTTTCGAATTTTGAAAAACTAAACGGATTTCCGTGCCACCAAAAAATAATAAATACATTCAGGAAGATCCCTAACTTCCATAAAAAAAGAATATCAACTACGATCATCATTAAAAGGTCAGACAACGGCTATCTCTGTGAACAAAAGGTAGGCATCAAATCAGGTTCCCCAATACCAAATACGCGGAGAACAGCAACATTTTATTATCATTACTAAATCCATACTTCATTGTGGGAGTTTAAAGTTTCCACAAAAGATTTCCAGTTTCACTTAGAACAGTTCGATACCAAGTTCTTTGTAGTAACCCACGGCGCCGCACATCCTAGCTCCAGGCTAGGGCAGCTTGTGGAAAACCGTCATTGATGCCCTGCTGGTGCATAATTCACCACAGTTCCTCGTTCGATATTGTTTCGAGCCACCATATGCGGAGGATATTTCTGAGACAGCGGTTTATAAAACTCTGAAATTTTGCCTTCATTTCTTCGGTGGTCAACCATGTGTCTGAGTCGTAGAGAAGAACAGACTTCATGCTTTGAGAAATCGGCATTTGGTTGCAGTGGTGTTGTTTTATGCATTCGAAACACTTCGCAGTTCGGCAAAAGACGTACGAGCCTTCTGTATGCGATATAGGATTCCCTGTGTAGCTCTTTCGTTAGTCTAGAGGACACTACCCAGATATAAAAACTACTGACGACTGTTATGTTTTGTTATTTTATAATAAATGTCATATCATTGAATGATTTTTTTCGCAGTGCTTTAGTTTTTTTGATGTTAATTTTAAGAACAAGCTTTAAGCTTTTGATGACCATATGGAAGTATGTTGGCCAATTTAGAAATCTTTTCCGCAATTAAATTATTTCGGTTAGTAATTTTCCTTTTAACCCATAGGCAACTATATTTGTCAAGCAAAATGGTGAACTTAGAGGGTATCAAGTCCGGCAATTTTTTTTTTCATAACTAATATTAGACCACAGATAGTGAAAATGAAATAAGAAATTAAATCAGTTCAGCCGAAAATGTTTGGTCGTCAAAGGGTTAATAAGTGTTGCCATAAGTCGTCTAGTTTTGATTGCATGTTTTAATGCTAGTGCAAGATTTTTAAGACATTCATTCAGAATCCAAAATATTCTCCTTTTGCCTGTTGCATTATAACACGCGATCCAGCACCGTGATGAACAGCAGAATTGATAAAATGCGTCCTTTTGTTACGCTTTGTCATTATTAAAAATCTAAATTAGATAACTTACCGTATTAGCCCTAACACCTTCAGAATATTGCTACATCGGATGTATTTTTTAGAGTTTATTTTCATAACTTTGAGTTGGCAACACTGCTTTATTTTACAACCGATTTAACAGCTAATAGTTGCTTCTTTGTTTAGTTTGGTTTAACATTTTAGTATGGATAGACTTACACCAGAGCAAATTGTTTTTCAAAGTAATAAATTTTCATTCAAAATTTCGTTCTCCGATGAAGCCTATTTTTGGATGAATGGGAACGTAAATAAACAGAATTGACGCATTTCTTTTTGTCGAAACACCATTACATTCACAGAAAATTACTGTTTGGGGCACTTTATAGGCTGGCGGTGTCAAAGGTGCATATGTCTTCAAAAACGATTATGGTCAGAATGTAGTATCAGTGGGAAACAGTACAGCGATATTAGAGATTTTTTCGTTCCGCAGTTAGCTGACATTAATCCTGCTGATATGTGGTTCCAAAAGGACGAAACCACATTTCACTTAAGAGTCCAATTAATTGGCTGCCAAATTGTTTGGGGTTATGAAAAGTCACCTGTCTACGTCGATAAACCAGAGACATTTGAACATTTGGAAGTCAACATTCGAAGAGTAATTGCCGAAATAAGGTCACATATGATGCGAAAAGTTCGTGAAATGTGGAGGCCACATGGCCGAAGTTATATTTAAGCATTAATGTGATAAAATTTTGTATCCAACAAAGCCAGTTTCACTGATATTACAAATATATTACTTTGTTTTATTATGATTTAAACTTGTGTGCCTATAAAAAAAACACCCCATATTATATGCCCTGCTCCAATATGATTCGCATAGTGTTAATGTTGTCCATGCAACCCCGCCAGTTGTTACTAAAAAGTTTATTAAGTGGTTCAACAATGCTTTGTTTAACGCTTTGCTTTTGCGGCATACAAGAGAGCTGTCCCTTTCCAATTGTTATGTTTACAGAGATGTCCCTTTTTATGGATTTTTAAAATTGCAGATATCTTCCGTTCTAATGGAATCGTGTCTGTAATGCATATATAATTATATAATGGATGCAGAATGTCGATCTAGCTAGCGCTGTCAACTTTTAGTAGTTTAGCAGAGATATCATCTATTCCTGCAGGTTTTTAATTTTTACTATACGGCAGCATTATCCTACTAAAACAGTTTTTTAGTTTGATAGTAGACAGACATGTTGTCATCACTAACGAAAAACATATACTGAAGTTTTAAACTATTAAAACCATAGTTTATATAAAATTTAAACCTCCTTTGAATACACAAACTAAACGCTTATTAATAACCTCAGCAGATATGGAACTATAATGCTGGATATGTCACGCACTGAGGCCCAAGTCTCCATCTGAATCTATCAAGAACTCCACTTCCGCTATCTCTGATGCTTGTGAACGCAATATACAAACATATTCATCTATGATCGCTATCCTCTTCATATGCGCATCAGCCCACAATGGCCCGTAAGAAATTCCGTTAGGAGCATCAGAGACTGTCATACTTGAGAACCTCAGAGCGATGCCTAAATTGCTGACTAATCGCACCCTATAGTGACGAAGTCTCCTTTTAGCCTTACAGTGTTCCAAGCATCTGGCAATTTACCAATCCTTTATTAGATTGATATTGGTAGTAATTGGTACTGCACATTAAGCCTCCTGACCAATATAGGATCCCTCGGAACCTTTCCTAGCCAATGCATCCGTTGTTTCATTACCATCTAAACCACAGGTACCCAAAACAGCTGTACTGTATTTCTAAGCGAAAGTTTTGCTCTGTGTCTTAGCAACATTTGAAGATTCGAGTCAGTGACAGCTTGACCATGATCTCAGCCTAGAAGACACTCAGCGATCGACAAGTTTCGGTTGGGTCCAGCACCAGCACCTACACAGTCATTTATTTGGAAGCCATTAGTATACCAGCTTAAACCAAACTCACTTCGAACTAAATCTTCTTTAGACCAACAAAGTACAGATGTAAAGGTAAAATGTGTAAAATGGACAGACTTCCCGACGCATTTCGTGATCCATTGGCGAAAAACTTTGTTGCCGAATATACCGTAACCCTTATCACATAGATGTAAAGCGGTATCAAGCCAATCAGGCCTCCAAGGCCACTGTTGGACATGATCTCATTGCCTCATTTATCAGGCGAGTCTTTATATCCCGCCTAATTTATTCATGGTGGTATCCTCCTGAGCCTTTCTCTACCAAGGTATTGCCGCATAATGGGCCAAATAATAGCGGTATATATCCGTCATTGGCAGCAATGTGCAAGTAGATTTTATCAAGAGTAATATCTACATACTTCACCTCCTTAGAAAAGTTGATGGTAGAACCCATACAAAAATACGTTCACATGAACAACCGTTTTTGAGGAATTCACTGAGAGCCCTTCCAGAATGCATTAAATTGACAACTCGCCCAAGGCCGTCGTCCTCATACAATCACACAACGTACTCTCATATTTTCCACGGACTGTTATACCGAGGTCCTCAGCATAACCAATAACACCGACACACGTATGAGCCAGCATGGTAAGCAAGCCATCAAGCCACCCTGAGGGCACCCTTATGACGCCATCGCAATGGCGAACCATTAAGGTTCGAGCTGATGAGTCTACTCCTAAACATGGAACTGATCCAAGCTATATGGTAATTAACTTCCCCGCCCCCTTTCGTTACAACGACCTAGCAATGGAGTCAAAGCCTATATTGTCAAAGTCGCCCTGAATATCCAAGCAGGCACCCACTTCCTTACGTTTTTTTTTTTTCCAATAGCACCATCCTTTAAACATATAGTAGGAGTATGACGGAGTTTTATTTTCATTAAAATTTGGTTTTCTCGTAAAGTGTGGACAGCTTTATTTCATTTCGTTTAACGCGGCTTTCTTGAATTTTTAAAATAATTATTTTTCACACAAATGATTTTTAACAGATACATGTTTTTATTGTTATTTGTTTCGTTTTTACGGCACCCTGTTGTTAATCTATTGTATTTATTTGGGTTGCAAAATAATTTCAATTTAATTGTTTCTCAGATAAAAAGTAAACTTATGAAATATTTTTTGAAGGCTTGTTCTTGCTTTAATAACCCAATAAAAATCTGACATAAATAGAACGAAATAAATAAATTTTAATGATTTGTTATATCAATGAAATATATTGAACATGTGTGGGCAAAAAAACAATTATTACACTCAAGAAAATTATAGCGTATCATTTCATATAAACCAAAAAAAAAATAAAAAAATACAGTAAATTATTAAGAATAAATAATTACGTATGTATATGTAGTGTATAATGAAATAAAAAAATTTTTAATTTTAAGATTTTTTTAATCTTCGTCTCTTTATAAATAATAAAAAAAAATCTGACTAATGGATAACTTGTACCAAAATCCAAACAAAACGTATGTAATTCTAAACGACAAAGCAAAGAGTTTACTTATTGGAGGTTAGGAATCAATACAAAACTATTTGGTTCAAATGACCTCCCCTGCTAGTTTGTCAGGCTCCCAATCTTTTACCAAAATTATCAATCACGTTTTTCAATAAATTGTTGTCAGTGGTTGATATCTGCTCGATAATGTTGGTTTTAAGCTCATGAACTATTGCGGTATTATTGCTGTACACCTACTATTTTAAAAAACCACCAATTACTCTTCGAATGTAGGTTTTGAGGTGTTCACTTGTCTCTGGCTTATCGACGTAGACAAGTGACTTTACATAACCACAATCACATGATCTAGGTGGTCAATTAATTGAACCATTACGTGATATTACTCTTTCACAAAATATTTCTTTGAGTAAAGTAATTGTAGTGCACGCTGTGCGGCATGTGGCCACATCCTATTGAAACAAGATTAATGCCAGCTACACCGTTCATCATTAACAGTAACATTCTAACCATAATCGTTTTTGAATTCATATGGACCAATGACTTCGGTAGCCCATAAAGCATACCAAATATTAACAATAAAATAAAACAATTATAAAGGCGTTTCGACAAACCTTGTGTATAATCCTCACTGCAAATGCAACAATTCTGCTTATTTATGTACCCAATTAACCAAAAATTGGCTTTGTCGAAGATCAGAATTTTGAATGGAAATTCAATTAGAAAATTTTAACAATTTACAGGCGTTGCTTTGGTATAAGTTTAACCAGAATGAAATGTCAAACCAGAATAAACAAAAAGTAACTGTCAGCTCTTAAATTAATTGCCAAATAAAGCAGTGTTGCCAACTCCAAGTTATGAATCTATAAAAAAACACCCATTATCTTACTTAATTTGGATAGAAAATGTGTTGTTCTGCTTGTGCTACAATCGTAAAAGAGGACCAACATAACATGCACATTTTTAATATTGTCGTACGCGCAATACTGCTGGAACACAACACTTAATGCATTGCTTAGAAAGCTGTTCTTACTTTTTTGATGCGCATATTTTTATTATCGTCAGTCATTACCGATACTTTTAGAGGGCATGCTTCTCAAATAGCAAAATTTCTTCATATCGTTGATATCTCCTATCCAGATGTATTTAGTATATGGACGTATTTATCGATAATTTTACTTTGTGTGTCATAATCCATATATCATTGACAATAAACTTTTTCTAAATCTTTGTTTTGCATTTTGTGTAGTATTAATGATGTACGAGTATCAATCTTTCTCAAAAAGCTATAAAGAATCTTAAAAATAGTATTTTAAAAATCGAAAAAAAAATTTTTTTTTGCTATGATATTACATTGTTTTTATTTGGTACACAATATAATGTCGATGTGGACAACATATGGCATAACTACTCGTATCACATATGGTTTTTGTCAATAATAGCAAATATGGTATTTTGGAGGGTAAACATCTGTCATTATAACTCAGTATTCGATAGACGCCACAGTGTAAACATACATTTTTTTCAATCGCTATAATAATATCAAATTTTGTGCCTAAAAAGATGTTTTGAGGGGAAGTCAGATAACCTTCTTTTATTTGAAGAAAATGGCTGCTGAAGGTTATCGATTGTTGGCAGAATCTTACGATCAACATGTACTAACTCAAAAAACTTGTGAACGATGGTTTGCGCTATTCAAAAATGGTGATTTCGACACAGAAGACAAGGAGAGACCTGGTCAGACAAAAAAGTTTGAAGATGAGGAATTGGAAGTATTACTCGACGAAGATTGTTGTCAAACGCAAGAATAACTTTCACTATCATTGTGGGTAACACAATAAGCCATTTCCTTACATTTAAAAGCATTGGGATTCATTCGAAAGCAATGAAATTAGGTCCCATATGAACTGAAGCCGAAAGACGCTGAAAGGCGATTTTGCATGTCGAAAATGATGCTTTAATGCTACAAAAAAAGTCAGTTTAGCATCACATTGTTACTTTTGATGAAAAATGGATACAAACACAAATGGTGATATGTAAAGCCCGGCCAACCAGACAAATCAACGCCCAAGCCGAATATCCATGACGCCAAGGTAGTGCTCTGTATTTGGTGGTATCAGAAGAGTGTTTTGTATTATGAGCTATTTAAATCGGGTCAGATGATCACAGTTGATTCGTTTAAAGAGAGAAATCAACGAAAAATGACCAGAATATTCCACCAGACACGAGGCCATAATCTTGCATCATGGCAAAGCTCGGCAACACGCTTCAAGACCGGTCAACAACTATTTGAACACAATGGATGGGATCATCTTGCCCTTCTGACTACCATTTGTTTCGATTAATGCAGAACGCCCTTACGCTTCACTTTAGAACAGGGTATTAGAAATTCGCTTGATTAATTATTTACTCAAAACAGAAGCAGTTCTTGGGGCTGAATCCATATTCTACCAGAAAGATGGGAAAAGTAGTGGCTAACGATAGACAATACTTTGAATAATGTATCAATTCATTTTGTTATTATAATAAATGCAATTTTCAAGCAAAAAAGTGTACATTATTAACTTATATACACAATAGAATATATTTTTTTAAGAATACACTTTCAATTGCATAAACTTCTGCTTGTCTTAAAACATGAATGCATTACTATTTTTAATTTTACAAAACAAAGAAGGTTCAATTATATTAAAACAATATTTAATTTAAAAAAAAACATGTTTTAAGTATTTAAATTCATTCATTTCATTCAACCATTTATATTTTATACATACATACTCGTATGTATAAGTATAAGCAACAGAAAAAGGCATATAAAACCTTTTACAAAAAATAAGAAAAATCTCTGCAAATGATTTCATTTGTTTTATTAACACACAGAGATTTTAAAGAAAAATATATAAAAAACTTTACGCGAATTTTCTTTGACTATTTATGCCCTACACAATATACAGTGGGATTGTCTAGTGTTTGAGCTGAAATTTAAACAAACTTTTTTATTTCATTTAACTGATTGACTTGGAACCATTTTTTAAATGGAAAAAAACACTTTTATCCGACAATGTTAAGGAAATGCAGTTGGTAATTTATAATTTAACAATAAACAAAAATAACAAGAAAGGAGAAGAATAAAAACTTTCAAAACCAATTAGATGTCAAGGTGCCATGTGTACAAAGTAATTCTTCATATGGTCCAGATGCATAATTCGAAAATGAGCAAGGAGTGGCCGTTACAGTCAATGGCGATTGTTATCGGGCCATGTTGAACGAATTTTTGTTCACAAAAATTGAAGAGGAGGATATTAGCAACATTCGGTTTCAACAGGACGGCGCTACGTGCTACACTCGATGTTTTGCGCCTGTTTTTGAAGATCGCATTATCAGCAGCAGAGCTGATGTCGTTTGGCCACCTCGGAGCTGCGATTTGACACCGTTTGACTATTATATGTGGGGTGTCGTCAAAGATAAGTGTTACGCCAACAAGCCAGAGACAATTGACGCTTTAAAGGACAATATTCGTGAGGCCATTGGTGAAATACATCTGCACACAATCGATAATGTGCTTAAAAATTGGACCGATCGTGTAGGCTACTGCATGGCCAGCCGAGGCAGCCATTTGAATGAAATTGTTTTCCATTATTAACCGGAAGGACTGTACTTTCAAATAAAAAAAGAAGTTTGAGAAAGTATTCAGTAGTGTTTTTTATAGCATTTTCAAAAAAAAAAAAAAAAATTATTTGGCGGACCCTTTAATTTAAATAATTTTATTTGTTTGTTTTTCAATTTCAAATTCAAAAGTTGTGCATGAAAAATTTACACGTAAAATAATATAAAATATTTATTTTCTACAGATTCAAAGTTTAAAGATGATTGTAAAGAGCAATGGAAGTTGAAAAACGTTCAGAAATTAAAAATAAAAACTACACACGATTTGTGATTCTCCCCATCACAAAATCTACACATCGGACTTGAGATTATGCCCATTTTACTCAAGTATCTATTTAGCTTGCAATGACCGGTCTTTCGTTGTCTCTGGGCATTCCTATGCAGGATCCAAATATCCTCCTATTTTAGTTACCTAACAGTAGTTTAGATTGTCTCAGGCCGGAGAAGAGTACCTGCCTCTCATTATACATACTAATTTTCGCTGAATATACCCTTTCAGGCCTCCCTTCCCAGGACTCTGGCCATACTAATGGACCTGTACCACTTATGTTTTTCGACCCATCCATGTACCACAAAATGGTACTTCTCTAAAGAAGTATGCAGTCTCCACACCGCTGCAATCACTCCCATTACCTAGTCTGGCCATGAAGCATTTGCCAAAGTCATATAATGTCATAAATATGTCCATAGGACAGCCAAGTAGGGAGTTATCGACCACTCAGCCAACCGGTTTGCCATGGCCCCCGCAAAACCTCGCACTCTACTCATCTCCCATTGTCCTCGTTATGGTCTCTAAGGCTTTATTCTTTACTGCCCAGTGCAGCGGCTCACTCCTCGCCAACACCAAAAATCAGCAACTTGTTAGATGAGTTAAATGGTTGAGACATAAAAAGACGAATCTTTTTCAAAGACTAAGATATTTCGAAAGCTTTTACTTTTGTTCAAATAGATTTTCTTCAAAAACTTCGAATTAAATCGGTAGTTTTTCTCAAATATGGTAAACTAGTTTCTACTTTACTTTACTTATGTACCTTCACGTAGATTCCACTTGGTAGGCAAATTTTCTTCAGAGGTAGGCAGGTCTATCAATCTATCATTCGGGTAATTAGGTGACATAAGAACACTAACTAGAAACATCGAGAATACTTTATTGACAAGCATTTTGGACTCAATTCGCAACAACTGCCTGTGATTCAGCAGTTACAATTCTTGTTTGTATTCACCGTCTTCGCATACTGGATCAAAAATTGTACGCTGAATTTTCCCCTTCTAAGCAAATAAAGTTTATGTCCGGGTGTATGTGGAAGGACTGGCTGTATGAGCTGATGGTATAACGCTTGACTTTGATTTTTTGCGAAAGATGTTTTGATCGCATTAGTTTTCGAAGATCACCATAGCAAATACTGGCCAGTACAATTCTTCCCTTGATTTCAGCAGTTACGTCATTGTTCGATGCCACCTCAGTAAAAGAAGTTCGTGACCAGCTCGATGTTATGTAGACGCATAGTGATGGATACATTAATTTCGGTGTGCTTTAGCATATACTACTAAGTTCTCTTATTTCCCAGGTGCAAAAAATGATACGATTAGTGCAGCCGATACAAGTGCCTGATTCGATTTATTAAAGATCATGTTGTTTATACTAATGTTTGCCGGTTTCAAAATGAATTCTCGCAGGATGTTAAAGGCTTACATAACTGCAAAAAAAAAAACCTCTTAAAGTGCAAAACTTCTCAGATCTGGTTCCAGCAACTTTCACGCAGCTTCAAGTTTAGAAGGGATGCCAAATAGGTTCATAACTATAAATTTCTCTTTCCGCTGTTCAAAATCAATAAAGAGGTGGCGGGTATCTATTTGAAATTAGAAAGCCGACCTAAAGGTGGAGATTGGAGCTTCCTTTTCCTAGTAAATCTGTTAAGCGAATTGAAAGAAGCGGCCTTGAGAACCTACCATACAACGGGCATCAAGAGACCCATGAATTTCGGTTTCTGCCAGGTGATTAACTGAGACTATTCATGGCATAAACGCGATGCTTTAGGGTAAGACCTCATTCGCAAGAATTGGTGTAAAGTTACATAGCAACCAACATTCACAGCACACATTCAGATATAACTCAAGCTCTGACTAGAAAAGGATTACTACACCCAGAGAATGTAACTACCTTACTGAGTTTTTTGGTAGAGGCTCAGGGGATGTTGGCATATAACTCATATCAATACCCGGCTTTATGTCCATCAAGTGGAGAATGAGTACTTAAATAGAAATTTTTTATTTTAGAGTCAAATTAGGTCTATATCCCTGCAGAGTTGATGATGTCATATAATGTTTTCTCAAAATAGAAAGCGATTATAAAAGAATAATGACTCTGAAAATCTCTAATAAAAATACTTTTTATTTCCAAATATATTGTGCCATTGGACTAGACTGACGATAACTTGTTTACTTGTTTTACTTACATTTAAATGTTGTTTGTTGAAGATTTTTTCCCCGAGCTTTTTGAGTTTTTCATTTAAGTATTTTTGTTCAAAAAAAATTAAATAAACACAGCCGGGAGAAGGTATGCCAAAAAAAGTTTATATAATTAGTGAAATAAAGGGTCCGACAAATAATATTTTTTTAAAAAAACTACTGAATATTTTCTCAAATTTCTTTTTTTATTTGAAAGTACAATTCTTCCGGTTATTAACGGTAAATAGTTTCATTCAAATGGCTGCCTCGGCTGTCCATGCAGTAGCCTACACGATCGGTCCAATTTTTAAGCACATTATCGATTTGTGCAGCTATATTTCCCTAATGGCTTCACGAATATTGTCCTTTTAAGCGTCAATTGTCTCTGGCTTATTGACGTAACTCTTATCTTTGACTGCACCTTACAAATAATAGTCCAACGCTGTCAAATCGCAGCTCCGAGGTGGCCAAACGACATCAGCTCTGCGGCTGATAATGCGATCTTCAAAAACAGGGCGCAAAACATCGATTGTAGCTTCGGCTGTGTGGCACGTAGCGCCGTCCTGTTGAAATCAAATGTTGCTAATATCCTCCTCTTCAATTTGACTGTAACGGCTACTCTTTGCGTATCGGAAAAATCTGATTATTTTGGTAACCGTAGCTATTTTTTCAAAAATTTTTTGCCGACACTGATATACAGTTGAAGGGTATCCTTCCCCAAATCAAAACATCTGTATTTTTCTAAAGTATTTTTTGTAACAACACATTTAACATTTAACGCTCATTCCTTAACAATGCGGCTGGACACACCCGTTTTGCTTTGTTCACATTTATTTTCTTTGTCCTGTTAGTCTCATTTCAGCTGTTGTTCTGGTTGTTACTCTCCTTCAGTCTGAAGCGCAATTATTTGTATTCGTGTTCTTACTGTGCTGTCAGTTTAGTTTTTCCTAAGAAAACTTTAGTTGTCTCTACACTTACTGGTACTTATGGCTCCATTTTTTATAAATTCTTTTTTTCTCTATTATTTTTCTATCAGTTGTTGTGTTAATTGACAGTAATTGAATTTAAAATAAAAAGATGTCATTTTTGTTGTTTTTCTATATTAAAAAAATTCTTAAAACTAGACAAGACGAAAAGTCTTTAACATCAAGAATTTAATTATTTCAATAAAACGTTACAACTAATTTGCTTTCTATCAGCAGATGGTGTAAAAAAATTATTTTATTTAAATAATAATTAAAAAACTTTTTTTTAATTTATCTTAACGAAATGAAAATAATCAATAAAATTATATTTAAATTAAATTTGTATTTGGAAAAAAAGACAAAGTGGCCTATTTATTTGAATAAAATTTAAAATCTATCATAGAACATAACAAGTCACAGAACGTGTTCGATTTTTCATAACTTTTCAAAAATATTGTTACGTTTTTACCTTTTAAAAGCGTTTATTTATGAGTTCGTAGATTGCAATTAAAATAAAATAAATCTTGTGTTCGGTTTTTAATTAAAATCATTTATTTACACATTTGTGTACACCACTGCTCGTAACCTTTTCACTACCAATAACAAATCTATTATTAATTGCATTCTCTGTGTACACCTCTATAAACAACAATAATTACTCGGCAGATCTTTCTACCCAAAGATCTTCCAACCCAAACGTTGTTACAACTTAGGTTCGATCACAACGTTTTAGACCAGAGGTTATCCACACTTAACTCTCTTAATACTAAGTTAGCGTCAATTAAACTGGTCTTTACAACTTGAACTCTTCTCACTGAGTTTACACCAATAAACTGTTTGAGTAAACAATAGTTCGAAAGCCCTCGAACCTCTCGATATTTCAGGTAGATTCCATTTCTTTCCTTTACTTTCTTTTAAATTCTTATGAAGCCATGCGAATGTAAACATCTACTTCTTTCAGTTCTTTTTGTTGTTTGTTACAGTCTTTTACTTGTTTTTCTTTTCTCCCCGTTTTTGGTGTTGCCTTTTATTTTTATTATTTACTACTTTTCTGTTAATGATATTGTTGTCGATATGGTTATTTGTAAACAGCACGTATAGTTGTTTTTGTGGCATTTGTTTGGTCTTTTTAGCGACGTAATAAACGGCAGAGGTGCCCAACTAAAATCTTTAATAATATATCATATATATATAATTAATTAATTATTAATTAATTAATTATATCCAATATCAGTTAGGGATCCTCCGAAGGAATTCGTTAATATGCAAATAAGCTACATACGAGGACAGTTCATAATTGTCTTAGCCTAACAATATAATCTCTTGAAACTTCAATACACCTAGTCCAACGTTTTTCTAGCAATTCTATCCCTTGATTAAATTAATTTTCCTGAAGCTTTCCAAAATAATCGTTTTCAGCCGCCATTGCATCTTTATTCGAGAAGGTTTGTTTTGAGATTTGGGAACAGGTAGAAGTCAGAGGAAGCAAAATTGGGAGAATAATTCAATTCATTGTTAAAACACTCTTGTAGGATGATGCGTTGTCTTGATGAAAAATCTTTTTTTTTTATTGTTATCCAGGACGTTTCCCGAATTTTTAAATCAAATTGATCCTAAAAGAAACAAAAATATTCTGAATTTATTGTTTTACCTTTTTGAAGGTAGACGATCAATAATATGCCTTTGGAACCCAAAAAGAAAAACGTTGCCATGACCTTACCAGGCAATTGAACTTTTTTTACCTTCTTTGGTGCACTTCCACCAACTTCAGTGCATTTTTTGCATTGTTTTGTCTCTGGTGTATAGTGATGGACACATGTTTCTTCAACACTTTTGAAAAGACGTTCAAAATCCATTTTATGTCGCTTAAATCGATCAAAACAAGCTTGAGAAATTGTCATTCCCATGTGTTTTTGGTCAACTATTAACAAATTCGGCACCTATCTTGCAGAAAGCTGTCTCATCTGTAATTCTTGAAGCAAAAGAAAATTCACTTGATCATTTGAGAATTCTATGGCATTACCTAATTCACGCACTTTCGCTCGTCGATCGTCTAATACCATGCACTTCAGCTATGATTTCTGGCGTTGATGCAGTTTTTGGACGTTTACTTCGTGGTTCATCTTCCATGCTTGTACGACCACGTTTAAATTTCTCAACCAAATTTTTTACTGTTGCATAAGAAAGAGCACTTTCACCCTTAACACATTCACCATTTTTTTTCTCCGCCACTCCTCTAGGGAGCTTATTGGCTTTCCACAAAGCATCTTTTGCTTTGTTTCAGTTTCTTTCATCAATTTGATATTTCAAACTAAGTAGATGACTAATCCGCTGTAGCTTCCTCCATATGATTTTTTTTGTGTAGTGGTGAAGATCCTTGCTAATTGGTGGTGATCTTTGCTTTAGAATTGTAATTTTTTTCCAGTAGGTGGCGTGTATTTCCTGATCATTCGCCAGAGGTATTCGAGAAGGGTCAGGGAGGCTTTTTTCTTAATTTTTTTTTTTAGATGGAGTTGCCTGGAGGGAAGAAGTTGAAGCTTTTTTTATTATTAAACATTCGAAACCACAATTAAATTTTTTCTTCGTCATGTCCTCTGCTGGAGCTCGAGCCTGGGGCGTTTGTGTTGTTATGCGTGCGCTCTAACCACTACACCACGCCACCCAACACATTTACCATATCATTATGAATTTCTTGCTCCAAAAAATCTTTCTTATGTAAATATTTAATCACACCACGAATTTCGCATTTTTTATAAAAAAATCACCGAAGCGCATTTTTGGAACACGTGTTAATATGTGTTCATATAATGGCTGTAAGTTTCCATTATACAAAGCTTTTTGCTGTTTATACCGGCATTACTGCATATGCCAGGCTAAGAGCATTTCGTACTGTCCTCGTAAGCAAAACTTATTTCAGCAATAAACAGTCTCGGCCGTTTGGTATACCAGCCGCACTGGTCTTAAAGTACTCTTCGACATTTCTAGATGTTTCCAAGACATTTGATAAATTTTGGTACGAATCGGCTACATCAAAACGTATTGCATATGGTATAGGTGGTCACTTCTCTCGATTTGTGTATATTGAGTTCACAAATCTTTGTTCTTTCTCTTACTTTATTTACAAAATAAAGACTAAATGTAAGATTCAATGTTGTTTTTCGACTCATAGATATTGGAGTCATCTGCAACTATTTAAAAATTGTAAAGACAGTATAAACAGATTCTCTTGATGTTCTTGGCATCAAAATTCACTGTGATGTCCATTGAACGGACAAATTTTTTTAATTATAAAAGGAAGTGCCTTGGATTTTTAAAAGTGCTGCACGAAACAGTTCACAGCGATCTAATGCTCCAAGTTATATTATTCTCGTCTGCATACAGTGAAAAATTAAGGTGCTCATTACTGACGATAGGCTATCGTTGTAATGTGGCGTGTGTCTCATTGTTTTCTAGGTACTATAACGAAACACGTTCTGATGAAATAAAGGACTTTTTTCTTATATTCACATAATCTTATGCAGTACTCCTAGTTACCGTGGAGCTCAACTATTGATTGATTACCTAGTAAATCGTACAACACATTAAAGAGAAAATACATGCTTTAATCGCATTATTTTTTTTAACCTCACTCCTCTTTCCCACATCCAAATTTTGTAATACTAACACAATACACAGCATGAGAAGGGGTTATCCGCTGATAGCAGGCCTTAAGCAAAAATAAAAAAATAACTTATTGTTACTAAAATGAAAACGCATTAAAAGATATACCAACATTTAAAGCTATAAACTTTATTTTGGAAGTTATTCTATTGGTTTGTGTCCAGGCTACAATCACTCTGCCTAGGCTGTATTTATTTGCACAGTGCTGTTCAATACCACTACAATCCGGATCTTTAAATCAAATCTTAACGGAAATTGAATAGCAGGTTGTGAAATGTACTACAATATTGGAAACTTATGTTAATTTAGTATACAAGGCGCAGCATTCTGCTTAGTCATCCAGTTATAATTTTGCCCTCGCAGGTAAGAGTCGAGTATTGAATAAATTTGTGTATTAAGCGAAAGTTAAATAAGTTGAACACTATAAAGTTAATTGTGCAAATAAAGACTTTATAAAATAATAAATTCGTGCGATTTATTTTGTTTAACGCAATTTAAAAGCACTCAAACGCTTTAAAAGGTTAAAACGTAACTGTATTAATAGTCAGTATTATTCGGTTATAAATTTTCTTTTACGTTTTATGAAATACACTTATTCCTGACTTAGAATTCCATTGAACTTATTCCCCCACTGCCTTTCTAAACAAAGGCATATCTCATAATCATATATAACATTTTTCTTTATAACGTTGACAGCTATTAAATAAATGTCATGTAAACATGGACAAGAAAAATTAAATAAAAAAGAAAATAAATAAAATTCCTCAAAACCATTGATTCGGTCTATGAAAATGTAAATTTTTTTTACAAATTATTTCATAGAAATTTCATACGGAAAAAGACATTCTTTTAATAGATTCAATCATATTTGCATGCATGAGATTAAGAAATGATTTATTCAAATACAATTTATAAAATGAAATAAGATTACTTTTTATAGTCTGTCGTGTCGTTAAATCAACCGCAAAAGTTAAAAAAATAAAATAAAAGAGAAAGTAAATATCCATCCAAGAATCCTTAAATAACACAAAAAATAAAAAAAAAAACTTTTCGACAGTAAATAAATTACGAAAGTAACTGGCAATCATAAAAATGTAAGAAAAAATATGTTGAAATTATCTCACGATATACTTGGATGTCTGTAGATAGTTGGTATACTTGAAAATACTTGAGAATAAGGAAACTTTTTTGGTTTTACGTTTATTAAAGGTTTATCCAAATCTACAGCAATAACCTCCTATGTAGACTCAGTAAGAGATAATAAAATAACTTTTCTTTTTTACATTTTACTGCATGTGTTCTATAATAAAATTAAACCAAAGACACGGATAATGCTCATCCCTAAATCCTTACTTATCTAGTGAGAAATTCTCTTTACTTCAACAATTTTGTATGTAAATTTTTATCGTCTTATTTTCTATTCTCTTCTGTGCATATATTGAAGTATGGATAGAAGATATAAAGAAAGGCCAACTCAGACAATATGTTACGCTACACCATAAAATATATATTTAATTCATTGCAGTAAAAAAAGTGATTTAAAAAGTATTTGCAGATCCATTAACCAGTTATCGATCTGGTAAGTAACAGCCACAATACAAAGGGTTTTCAAGTGACAAGTTCTGTCTAACGCATAGAGAGAGAGAGAGAGTTTAGGGAGTTTGCCCAACAAGAAAAATAAATGGTTAGGTTTTAACCCTTTAAATTGCGTTCAATAAAATAAATTACACGAATTTACAGTTTTACTTTATACAGTCTTTTATAGCCAGTATACAACTTATTTAACTTCCACTTAATACCCAAGTTTGCTCAACACTTTAACTAACGCCTTAGCATGACTTAACTCTTCCACAATTAAATTATGACTGACTGATTAAGCACAGGGCGCCGCCTTTTATAGTAAATCAACATTAATTTCGAATGTTCTAGTAAATACCACAACCTACTATTGAATTGCCGTTAGGAATTTGAATTACATATGCGACTTATGGTGGTAATGTTAGCACTGTTCAAATAAATACATTGACAGGGTGACGTACAAATGTTGGTGTATCTTTTTGGGCATTTTCATTTTCGTAATAATATTATGAGAGCTTTTCTGTAAAACGCCAATATTATTGTGAAAATATCTTAAAGCATAAATTTTCTCAGGAAGATCAGAATAAATAATGATATGTATCTACCCTGTGGAATATGATAATATACATATGAGATCATACCCGCCATATATCTGATGAGAACGTTTCATTTGGCGATGATATTGTCGGTGCTTTTGGTAAGGTTAAGTTTTGGTTTTAAACTCAACCAAAACGAAGTTTGATCACTTTACGCGAATGACTAAAATCCCAATTTCAATTTAAAGTTGTTATGAATAGCTACGTATCGAGTGTCTTTTTAAATTTTCATGATTTTGAATTGGCAAAACTGCCTTATTTGACAACCGTTTTAACAGCTGATAGTTGCTTTTTGTAATGTTTGGTTTGACATTGCACCAGATCATCGCCTGCAAGTTGTTGAATTTTTTTATTAAAATAATGGTTCTGCCCATTTATGGTTGAATGGGTAAATAAAATAACACAGTTATCGCATTTGGAGTGAGGACATTCCACAAACTCTTGTCGAAATACCACTAAATTCGCAGAAAGCCGCTGTTTGTTGTGCCTTCGGAGCTGGAGAGCCATTGGCCCATATGTTACTGTCAATGGTAGACGCCATAGGGACACGATTAGAAATTTTTTCGTATCACAATTAGTTGGCATTAATATTGCTGTGGTGTAGATACACAGCACGTGCTGCAATTGATTTGCTCAAAGAAACTTTTGGTGAAAGAGTGTTTCACGTTATGGTCCAATTAATTGGTGGCCAAAAATCGTATGACTTAATCCCTTTTGTATTGCCTTCTTAGGAGTTATGTACTATTAGGTCATCTTTCTACGTCGTTAAACCAGAGACAATTGAATACCAGGATATCAACATTAGAAAAGTTTTTGACGAAATACGGCCGTATATGAAAATTGGTGTTCTAGATTGCGCCTTGTACGAGCCAACCGTGGCGACCTGTGGATTTCGATCGTTTTGCTACAACGAAAACAGTTGAACCTACATCTCAATATAAATATGGTTTACCATGTTGAACTTGTCTATTTTCGATGTCTATATCGAGAACGTAACGAGTCTGTGGGTATTAAGACCTATTTAGATATTCTAATCTATCATCAAAAATTGATTTATTGGAGTCTAAACAGACGAATCAAAAGTTGGTACTTATTAAAGCGATTTTAAGCTTTTTTAACTGATCGCTGGACATAACAGTTGAAATCGCCTTGTAGGCAATCGCCTAATATGAAATGAAAATATGAATCAAGTTCCTGGAGTTTTGACGTTATATACAGATATGTTGGAACTGTAAAATCAGTTCAGATAGTCTTGAGGTACCCAAAACGGCGAACCAATTCCAAGAAATTCATACAAGTATGTAGAAACAAATATGAGTGCGTTCTTAATTCTTTTTATGCCATTCGCTTCCTCATTCATAAATAAACCACCAATTACATAGTCCGCCATAAACAGTTTTAAAAGCGAATCACCCAAATTGTAATTAATTTCAAAAGTAATTCAGTTTCAATTACCATGTGATTATATCTGTTTTTCATCATTACCAGCTATCAGGTAAATAAAAACGAACAAATAACGCGAACAAAGTAAAACAAAGAAACAAAACAATGGCCGCTCGCCTTTCATTAGCCTTTCTATTTGGGGAAAAATTAATTATTTTTTTATATTTTTGCGAAATAATATTTTATCTTTACTTTACAATTTACACAATTTGACAAAAATAACAAAAATATACATAAAAAATAATGCATATAAACAGGGTAATTGGCATATGTAGTTGAGCCAGCAACCGAAATAAATCAAATTCTCGTGTGAACATGGCATTGGACACACAAGCGAAATTTTTGCATATTATTAGGAAAGTGATTTTTAATCGGTCTGAAGAAGCCAACTACCTATATTGACGTAGGGTATAAAAATTACACAAAAAAAAAATAGAAAAATAATTTGAATATGAAATCATAAAAAAGGCAACAGACCGGAAGATATGGAATTTTATATAAAAAAGTAACACTTGGTCACGATTCTTTTCTCCACTACATATGCATATTAATAGTTTTATGTGCGTGTGAGTGAGTATTTAATGTATGCGTTTCATACATATGCTGACTTTTTCAATGATGGAAGCGATTAAAAAGTCACTCACTATCAGATACATGGTGAAGAAAGTAGAGGAAATTACAAAAATATAATGAAATATTTCAATATTTCTCGTTCCATGTGAGTAACAAAATTGTAGAGGAAGTGGGCTACTCGACTTGCTATCTAGAAAACACAATCAACACGACTTGTGGATTTAAAAATTATATCTTCAAGCGAATAGACAAAGCCACGCAGGACTGGTCAAAAATGCTTGGTACAATAATTGATGAGGCATATTATCCTAATTGTGCTGAACATTTTAACTATGTACACAAGAAAAATTATCGTTCTCTCATATGATGATGTTTGGTTATGATGGGGTTTTAATATTTATTTCTTAATAATTTTAGCTCAATAGCCTGTACAAGAAACAATAGAAAAAAATTGAAATATGTTTGACATTTATTCTCACTCATCCACTGAACGAAATAGTATAAACAATGAAGTATTTTTGCTTTGATTGCTTACCAAAGCTTATCTTGGATATGTCACCCGATCTCAACGCACGAGAGATTATTTATGCAGTTCAGAAGTGATGATTTTGACATGAAAAAGGAAGACCGCCCAGGTCAGAAAAAAAAAGTTCGGAGATGATGAATTGAAAGCATTATTCTATGCAGATTATTTTCAAACTCAAAAAGCTACTCAAGCAAAACATTTGAAAGCAGCAGGAGCAATAGAATTGAGTACCGCATGAGTAAATGCCGAGAGATGTTGAAAGCCGAAATTTCATATCTGAAATGTTGCTGGAAAATTATAAAAAAGTTCTCGCGGCATTTTATCATTACTGGCGATGAAAAAGAGATCTATCGGGGCAACAATCGGCCCAACAAAGATGAATCTATTTATAATCTAGACCTTGCCCGTCCGACCAACATTTGTTTCGATCGCTAAAAGAAATCATTATCTTTATTCTTTTACTTCGGGAAAAAGGTAACAAAAATCGAAAAAAGTACACACATCTACACATCAAAGATAAAAATAACCAAATTTTGTTAAAAATAACCAAAACTGCAACACTATACATATTAAGTATGAATAGGAGGTGCTACCTACACTTGTCCAACCTCGCCCGGATTGACTGATAATGTGCATTGTCCAAGAAGTTGTTGAAACCAAATTTAAAAACTTTTACCATTACCGTTCTAAAGATGTGCAAAAATCAATATTTACTTTGTGTGGAAGGTACCATGTCCACTCGTTCAGTACTGAACTTTTTTTGCCTGATAATATGTATTGACTGCAAACCTATTTGAACTATATTTAGAAACTATCGGTTGAGTCGTTATCGAGTTACTAAATGATGAACATAAGACAACTTATCTACATATATAAAAAAGAAGTCGATTTTGAGCGTCGTTATCAAGCACATGCAATTTCTGACTTCAACTAAACATCAACATAAGCCATATAGGTTCCAATACCTACCTTGTGTATAAGTAAGGTTAAAATCGGTCGACGGGTTTAAGCGTGATATGGCAATATACGTAAGCCAAAAATAGCCTCAATTTTTTTATATTTATATAAGGTGTGCTTCAAAATGATAAGGTCACCTTAATATTTGCTTTTAATCACTGACCTCATCATTTTGACGCATTGAATTTTGGACTTATTTACATAAATTTAAATAAACATAATATAACGGTACTCTCTAAAAGCAAAACCGGCTTACAATTCACTTATTTGAACGTAGAATTTTTTTTAAAAAGGTGACCATACGTAACATTTTATAGTTTGGATGAATTGAACAAATATTAAGGTGACCTTATCATTTTGAAGCGCACCTTAGGTATACGACTTTGTAAGAAACGCATGGAAAAATATATTTGGCCTTCGAGAAACATGTTGGAATTATAGTAACGAATATAATACGACTGGGACCAGATTTCTCTTACGTTTTTGGGTATGTTGTAGACTGTATGACTAAGTTCTTTAAAAAGCCACATGAAATAAGAAACTCTACGAATTTGTTAAAAATATAAGTTCCTCTCTATTTAAGCGAAAAGTGCAAAACTAAGTGCATGTGGAATCTTTTATGTGATTGGCTTTCTTTCATTTCAGTATTGGAATATTATACTTTTCATTAATGTTCTCTTTAAGGACTTAACAATAAACAAATGTGTGAAATTATGAATAAGTATTTAAATTTTTATAGGAACTTTTCCGTTCAACCTTAAGACATCCACTTGGTTCTGTCCCACACTGTATATTAAGCTGCGCCTTATTTATAAAAATTCGAAATTTCACTGTAACTCCCCCAGATATATTCTCGTAGCAAAAAAAAATTCATAGTCAGATTGCAGTAGGCGAAGGCGTGCCGCATTACCTACAAAAGAGTGAGCCATGTATGTATTGCCCAACTTTTTTTAAGATATAGGTCGTAACTCCCCACCTGAAATGTTCACAGTAGCAAAATATACATTATGGAAAATGTTAGGTAGAAATGTCAGGGAAATATAGAGTGTGCCTTATATGTATGGCCAATTTTTTTTTTTAAGTTTGGTTCGTAACTCTCTCCACAAATGTTCTCTATAGCAAAAAAATACTTTGTTGAAAATTTTAGGCAAATTACATCAAAGAAAGCCATGCCGCATCCGGCCACAAGCGCGTCAACTTAGCATTTGCACCTGTTTTTTATGAATTCAAAATATTTCGATAGTTTGTGGGAGGTTGCTCCAAGTCTTACGCTGATGCAATCTGCTTAAAATTTTCCCCAATGCATATTTTGGGTGAGTTACGACCAAAAATGCTATAAAAAAAAACTACTGAATATTTACCCAAATTTCTTTCTTTATTCGAAAGTACAATCCTTCCGGTTAATAATGGGAAATAATTTCATTCAAATGGCTGCCTCGGCTGGCTATGTAGTAGCCTACACGATCGGGTCAATTTTTAAGCACACTATCGATTATGTGCAGCTGTATTTCACCAATGGCTTCACGAATATTGTCCTTTAAAGCGTCAATTGTCTCTGGTTTGTTGGCTTAACACTTATCTTTGACGGCACTCCACAAATAATAGTCCAACGGGGTCAAATCGCAGCTTCGTGGTGGCCAAACAACATCAGCTCTGCGGCTGATAATGCGAGCTTCAAAAATAGGGTGCAAAACATCGAGTGTAGCTTCGGCTGTATGGCACGTAGCGCCGTCCTGTTGAAACCAAATGTTGCTAATATCCTCCTCTTCAATTTTTGTGAACAAAAATTCGTTCAACATGACCCGATAACGATCGCCATTGACTGTAACGGCCACTCCTTGCTCATTTTCGAAGAAAAATGGCCCAATTATGCCTTTGGACCAAAATCCGTACCAAACAGTGACTCGTCTTGGGTGTATCGGCTTTTCAATGTATGTATGTGGGTTTTCTGTGCTCCAAATGCGAAAATTTTGCTTGTTTACATACCCACCAAGATCAAAATGAGCTTCATCTTAGAAAGTGATTTTTGATTCTGCAACATTACGATGATTTTCAAAGTAATATCGCAATATTTCCCAGCGTTGTTCAAGCGTATACACAACCATAATCATTCAGTGGAAGGATAAAACTAATTATCTCTCAAATCAGACATGAGCTAAGTGTTACCATTCACGACATAAGCACTAGTTGAAAAAAACGTTAGATGGCGGACCCTATACAATTTGCCTATAATTTTCCATAATTTATTTTTTTTACTACAAACTTTTAACAAAAATTGGCCCCTACATAAAAGGAGCACCCTAATGTACATACATATGTTACAATAAACAATAATCAAAAAAATAAATAAATAAATAATAATATGAAATGAGAATCAGTAAGCATTTAATAGCCAAAGAGTACATTTAAAGAAGTTGACGAAAGAAAAATAAGACTGAAATTCAAGTCAAATCTCATTTTTTTGTGTATGGAGGTGATAGCCAGCCATCAGGCTGTCTACTTACATGAATATGAATGACCCAGATTTGGTTTTTTAAATTTAAAGATTTATTTTTAGCTACGCTCTCTTTTTAATTTTTTTATATATTTTTTTTAATTGTAAAGCTTTATTTATAAAATAAACAACATAGAATGGCATTTTGTTGCTTTTTGTGAAAGAAAATAAAATTAAACGCATGTCCAATTGTAAAGATGCTTTTTTAAGAAAAAATTAAACAAAAAAATAAATATATTTTTTTCTATATCATTCTACAAAGTAAGAAAAACTTATTTTTTTATTATTATTTATCTCATTGCAGTTGAAAAAATTAAATAAAATTGGCACATTGGAAAGATTTTTCATACGCACATACATACATATTATTTTCGGTTTATTCATTAAAAAGAATTTTTTTTTGAAATCGAAATTGTTTAACTAAAAGTTTGACAAAAATTAAAAACATTTTTAAACCAAAGAACAAAAAATAAAAATATATATAAACATTTTTAAAAAGTAGTAATAGTGCTTGCAAGTATTTTTGTTGTTATAATAAAAACGAATATTTAACAATCAAACTAAAAACAAAATGGCTGACGATATTACATCACCGATGCGCATGCAAAAGAAAACAAGAAGTGCTTCCATATGTGCAACCGGCGGTAGCATGGAAACCGCCATATACAATATGCCATCGGGCACAAATACGCCAGATTCACAGGGTACACCGAATTATAGAAGGCGAAGACCGGCTACACGTTCACAAAGTGCTCGTATAACGAATACAGCTGGAAGATCGGTAAGTTTTTCTTTTTAATTTTTTATTTGCAATTGAAATCTTAATTTCTGTTATTTAATTATAGTTCAGTAGAGTAGTAGTAGTAGTTGTAGTTCATATCAAAAGTTTGAATATTTCGCTTTAATTTGCTGCCAATTTGTGTGTAACTTTTACATATCAGTGTCACTATTTTACTGTCATAATATTCCTCGTATTTCACAACGAACTTATCATCATTTCATAACACCAGACTTCCCATACAATTATGACACATTTAGACACACATTTCTAATCCGAACGCTATGAAAGCTTAAATCAAAAAAGTGTAACGACAATTGATTGACAGCTTCAAAAGTCCTACATATCAGTTAAAAATGTAATAAAAAAAACGAAGATATCATATTTTAATATTCATATAAGCCTATATACCATATATCGGGTGTTTTTTTTACAGTTACACAAATATAAATCATTATAAATCAAAGAAATATATTTTTAATATCAATGAAACGGACTTTGTTGGATGGAAAATTGTATGACATTAATGTTTAAATCCGATTCCGTATATGTGGTCCCAACTTCTGAAGCGTACAAAGCACAATCTGTAATACTAATTTTTACAAACTTTTAAAGCTTGTGCGGCCGTACTTCGCCAATAATTCTTCGAATATTGATTTTGTAGTGTTGAAGTGTCTTTGCTTTATCGACGTAGACAAGATTAATGCCCGCTAATTGTGCAACGAAAAAATTTCTTATCTTCAAATCATCTTCGTTTACCACTGAAATGTTCACGAGGAAGGCTTCTCTTCCGATTATCTGAACATTTTCCTACTTCTTTCAAGCTACGTATAGTCAATTGGACTCGGTCAGGTATTCGGAGGAAAGTTTTTCATGTCTATATTCTGTGGAAGACTGTGTGAGACTGTTCTTGAACCTTTGTCTTGGCTAAAATCTACACACCTGCCAGGACCTTATGCCTGTGTCTTGAGGTGCTACGCTAATGTTTTGAGTGGTCCCTTGACGTTTATCTTTCACAAATTTTTAAAGATAGGTCGTATTCCACGTATTCGGAAGCAGTCCTTTATTATTCCTTTATATTAGTCGGGTAGTGCTATTCCTAAACTAAACTAAGGGAGGAGTTAGTGACTGATTATCTCTCTTTTCAGACAAAGTCTATCACCCTATCAGCATGGTTTTTTAAAGCGTAGATCGTAGATAACTAATCTTCTTGAATACACTACGAGGGTCTTTTGGGGGTTTGTTGCGGGTGCTCAAACTGATGTTATTTATACCGTCTATAGTAAGGCTTTTGATAGAGTTGATCATAGGATTTTGCTTCATAAACTTGCTCTGATCGCATCGTTGGATAGACTCTTACCTTTCGTTTGGGACTCAGAGAGTTTTATTTCGAAATATGTTGTCTACGAGCGTGTATGTTTCTGCCGGAGTTCCGCAGGGTACCCATTTGGGCCCGCTTTGTTATTATTAAATGACCTTCCTGATTTATTAACTTACGGTAGTGTTCCTATGTATGCTGATGATATTAAATTATTTTAGTCTTTCTGATGACATTTATGAGCAGACTGTTCTGCAACAAAGTATTGAGGTTTTTGTTGAATCTCAACTTGAAGAAATGTAAACATATGGTTATTGCTCTCAGGAGTAATATTCTTTACAGCTATACAATTGATTCTTACCAGTTAGAGTTCGTTACTACCTTACTTGATCTAGTTGTGTTATTGGTCATTTCTTGATCATATTAGCATGACAAATAGTAAGGCTAGGGATGTTCTTGATTTTGTGAACAGACACTTCAGGGAGTTTTAAGATCCTTATATTACAAGACAGTTAAATAAATTGTACCCTTTTTCTGACTTCGTAGATTGCAGTTAAAATAGAATAAGTCTTGTGTTCGGTTTTTAATTAAAATAATTTATTTACACAGTTTTGTCCACCACTGCCCGTAACCTTTTCACGACCAATAATAAATTCTATTCTTAATTACACTTACTGTTTACAAATTTGTAAACAACAACAACTACTCGACCGATCTTTCTAACTAGAGATCTTCCAACCCGATCGTTGTTACAACTTAGGTTCGATCACAACCTTTACAATCAAAAGTTGTCCACACTTAACTCTCCTTACAATTAACTCTCTTCACATAAACTGATTGTTGTTCGCATCGATGTGCTTTTTATATGGGTGAGTAAATAACACTTCGAAAGCTCTCAATTCACCTCTCAACTCAGGTAAATTCCATTTCTTTCTTTTACTTTCTATTTAGTTCTTTTGTAGGTATGCGAATGCAAACTTCTACCTCTTTCAGCTCTTGGTATTTGTTGTTGCTTGTTATTGT
Source organism: Wohlfahrtia magnifica (assembly GCA_023159175.1). NCBI lineage: Eukaryota > Metazoa > Arthropoda > Insecta > Diptera > Sarcophagidae > Wohlfahrtia > Wohlfahrtia magnifica. The sequence goes on from JAKWBJ010000484.1 coordinate 5,756,227, forward strand.
CTGCCACTTGTTTTCTTTGCTGTTCGTTTTCGTTGTTGCTGCTCTATTTTTATTTACTTTATTTCTGCTAATATTTGTTGTTGTCCATTTGGTTATTTGTAAACTGCACGTATAGTAATTCTTGCAGCCTTTGTTTATTCATTTTAGCGATGTAATAAACACAGGGATGCCCAACCTGATTTTTGCAACAATATATATGTCTTGTTACCAATTTTGGAGTATGCCTCGGTGGCTTGGAATCCTTATTATCAGTGTTGTGTTGATTGAATTGAATCAGTACAAAGGCAGTTTTTATTACTCTGTTTACGTGGCTTTGGGTGGAGTTATGTTTACGGATTTCCTTCGTATGAGGCTAGGTTTGGCCTGATTAAACTTCATACATTAGACTGGGGACTTGTTTAGCTTGCAACTTTATTGCAGGTGATATTAATTCTGAGATTACGTAAAACCTGAATTTTAGAATTCCTGCTAGATATTCCCACCATTACCGACCTCTTGCATTCTACTTCTACAGGACGAATTAAGCGAATTCGTTTCTCTTACATTATGGGTTTATTAATTTTAGCTGTGACGTCAGTAATATCAAATGTAGTTTGTTTTCTAACGCTAATTTCTAAATTTTATAATAAATATTTTCATTATGATTTTATATATGAACGATATGTATATTTTTGTTATCTTAAGTATGTATACTATGTTCAGTTTGTGATTAAGTTCCGTAGCTGATTCCTATCTCTTTGCCATAATTTAATTACTTGTATCCACTATAGTACAAACTATAGTGTGTACGCCATGGAGACGAGCCCTCCGCAGTCGGGTGAGGGTGGGTAAGCGAGTGCTTGGAGTCTTAGATAAAAAAATGTCCCTGCATCGTTCACCATTGACAGTAACACTCTGATCATCATCGTTTTAGTACACATATGTACCAAAGAATTCGGCAGCCCATCAAGCGCACCAAACAGTATTCTCTGTAGATGTAATGATGTTACGACAAAAGCTTGTAGATTATCCTCACTCCAAATGGGACAATTCTGCTTATTTACGTACCTCGTTCAAGCAAAAATGGGCTTCAGCGTTGCTCTGGTTTAGGTCTATACGTAATGAAATGTCAGAACAAACTAAGCAAGAAGCAACTATCAGCTGTTAAACCGGTTGCCAACTTAAAGTTATGAATCTCTAAAAAAAACACCGGATATTATAAATTTCTTTTTAAGTTTATTTGTTTGTCATTCAATTGCTCGTAAACTACTGAACCGAAATTGCTGAAATTTGGAACACAAATAGACTTATTTAACGAAAGTGTTATAAGTTATGCTTTTTTTCAAAATTAGTCCTAGGAGAGGTAAAATTGGGGGATAACAAGACAAATTAGATCATATGTGAATTTTATTTACTCAGTTTGCTTATGAGTAAATCTCGTGTAAACGGCTAAATCGTTTTTGTTGAAATTTAGAGAACAGATAGAGAGATCTAACCTACGAAAGTATAATAAGAAAAGTATAATAGGGTACTTGTTTTTAAATTGAATCTGGGGGACGTTCTTATCAGGGTAACGCAGTCAAAAATAATCACATTTTTTCCGAAATGCCACAAATTTTTTTCTTTAAGGCAAAGCTTTTTGTTTGCTAGCATTTATGTTTGTACAAAAATACACTAATCGACAAAATAAAGTGTACATTTTTAATGAACTAACTTAATGACCAGTCCTCGAATATCGCTAGCAAAGATATATCGAGCTGAAAGGAGATTATGTTGAGAGATATGAAAACAAATATTCTTTGTTAGTATTTTTATTTAAATTTTGTAAGAACAGGTAAACAAATTTCCAAAATTTTTGTTCCACCTGCCGCTTCACATCACATATTTTATAAAATCCTTTTGATCACGTTGCTCACACTGAGGTTTTCCAAAGATGCCCTAGCGTAAAAATTCCATCAGAAGTAAGAAAATCTTTACATTTATTCATCAAATTCACACAAATCCTTACAGATTTGTAAACTTTAATGGCAAATAAAGTGCGTTAGAAAAGATTTATTTATTTCAATATCTTCAAATGCATATCCGTCCGTATAATGGATGCATGCATCCCATTTATTCATCATCATGTATTGTATTCTTCATGTTATATTTCTAGTTGTTATTCAGAGAAATTGCTAGTTTTGAATTTATTTCTCAAACTACAAATTGAAACAGAAATGTATGAAAAGGTTTTTCTTTTTCTTTTGTCATGGAAATCTTTTCATATAAACACTTTTCTTATACATGTGTATGTATAAGCCACTTGGGAAAATAGTTTTACTTTTTGTATAGAAAAATTATTTAATTAAATCTTTAGATAAAAAACTTGATTTTTTTAATTTTATTACATGCTTGCTTGCTGGTTGAAGCATAATTATCTTGATTTAAATAAAAAAATTTCCCAAATTTGAAAAATAAGTAAGAGATTTAAAGTCCGTTATGTGAGTTATAATTTGAAAAAGTCGGTTGTTGAGAAGTGATTGAAAGCTTATGATCCAAACACTTTTTACTTAGTACAGCATTGTGAAAAAGCTTATATTTATCTTAAGGCGACTTAAGTAAATAAAATTAAATAAATTTTGGTCAATACATACATGTGAACATATTTGTCATTAGTAGGGAGACCGATTATACGACTTTTATCAAAAACCGGTTTCCGAATAATTCGGAAAATTGCAATTTTTTATAAACCGGTTTTCGTTTATAAATTTATCAAATAACCGGTTAACCGGTTCTGTTATTCAAATAAAACTCTTTTCAATTCTTGTTGCATTAACGTCCCATGTTGTAGTTTCTAGCAAGTAAGTATGCTAGAAAAACGTTCGGCTTGTTTATGGCCTTAACAGACATTTCCTCATCGACAACGCAACTAATATTTTATCCAGTGATTAATTACATTTTACATTTTCTAAGAGTTTTACTTGCTATCGCCTAGAGACTAGTTGGTATAGAATCAAGTTTTCCTTGCTGCACGATAACGTCAATCACAAACATATTTAAGGTGTTTAATAATTCCTGGTGTCGAAGAGCCATTTAATGACACTCAATATCTATACTTATCCTTTCCATCGATTTCCAAATAAATTCACACTTCAGAGGACATGTGTAGAAATATAAATGCAGTGTGTACCTATGTTTAGTAAGACACCCGCCTACCAACCAAGAAGTCTTGGCTGAATAACAAGCCACATTATCTGATTATTTTCAACAGCGATATCAACTCACAACATTGCTAGAGGCTGGCTAAGAGTAATTTAGGCTTAAAAAACTTTAACTATAACATCTGCCGTTTGAAGCCGGCGTTTGTAGGTTCCTTGCAATGAGTCTAGTCAATCATTATTCTCCATACATAAAAAATTAATATTTATGTGCAGAAAATTAGGAAAAGTTATTATTGCTCAAGTGTATATATCTCTTTCGATCTACCATGGTTTTCACGTATTCGTGAGACGTTCAAGTTTGTCATGTACTCGTATAATATAAATATAAGACGTTATATATTAAATTTAGAAAAATACTTAAACGACGAGCATATTTGCAATAAAAAATATAAAAACTTATAAAAATTATAAATATTAAAATTAACCGGTTATTCGTGTTAAAATAACCAGTTTATTCGATATTCGAAAAATTTAAAAAAACCGTATTCGATAAAATCAAAAAAACCGGTTTAAATCGGTCGAATAATAACCGTCCGATCGCCCTAGTCATCACCCATGTGCCTGTCTAAGAAATTACCTTCTCCGCTGTTTTTACGGGGGGTAACACTAGAGTGCTCGCACACAACACACGCAGACTAGGTTCGAATCTCCAGCAGGGGATATGACGGAAAAAAATTTAATTGCAGAAAGCCAACAGGAATGACCGAAAAAAACTGATTTACATTTTGAAGTATTTATGTAGGCTTACAATAACCTATTTATGTTTCATACTTTATTAAGCGGCCCAACTACCTATAGTCGGTTTTGGTCTCCCTAAAAAATGATTTGATTAAATGAAGCTTCTCAGATTATTTTCTACTGCTTAAATTGACAAAAATGGTTCTGCTGTAAATGACTTTTTTAAAGAGCTAGACAGTGCCTACTGTAAACAGAATATCGAAGCTTCAAGGGTAGGTCAATACGTTGGTGAATCTTTGAATGAAAAACGTTTTTTAAATAAAAATCATTAGATTTTTATGGTTTCTATACACTTTGTCCAATGTTTCCCCACTTTGTTAATTCCTTTCAAAAATTAAGATTTGTCGAGGTCGTCAAAATTGGTATTTGCTTGTGAGATTATTTATATTTGGAACCAGAAATAGTCATTTGCGGCTTCAAGCAGCTTGTGCATGTGCGTGTTGTCTCCAGTTTGTAATAACAAGTTTTTTTCATATCATCATAGTCGTTCCACCGTAGTCTCGGTCTTCTCTGTCTGCGCTTTCCGTCATAATTGTTACCCAATGTTTTTTTGGCTGGAGTGTCCTTTCTATTCGACCGACATGTTCTCGCCAGCTCAATAGACGTATTTTGATGCACATAACTACATTCACTTCACTGATCGTCCGACCCCTGTGTTTTGTGTTATAAATTTTACAAACGATCTTTCTCTCAAATATGAATTCTTATAAAATTTTGTATAATTTTGAAACAAAGCAGTTACGTGCTTACATTGAATTATAATTCCGTCGGAACAGAGTCTGGAGAATTATTTTAAGAACTATTTTAATTTAACATGCAGTATTATTTTAATTTAACATCAGTCCGTTTTCGCAAGCACGGAAATTTGTTAAAAAGGCAGAATAAGAGTTTTGTATAGAATAAATATCGTCTTTTGAGAGAGCACTCTGTTCTTAATAACATGTTTCCACCATAAAAAAAATACTTGTTTCGCTCTCTTAATCACAATTGCTAATCGTAGCGTTTACACGTCATATACGTGTTTTAATTTGACAACACTGCGAGAAAGCGAAACCTGATTAAGGCAGTAAAGTATCTTTAAAAGCTGCAAATACTGAATACACAGAATTTTATGAGTCTCGAAATTCATCTTCGACTCAGATATTTATCAGAAATTTAAAAATCGAGGATGTTCTTCTTAATTTAAAAAATTTTGTTAAAACTTCTTTTTTCCATTCTGTTATTTGTTATTTTGATAGTTTAGATAGACTTTCGATAAAAAAAGACCCCAATTATTCTTGTTTCCGAAGTTGTTTTATACTGAAATAACTTAAACATGTTGCTTTAGTAGTGTTTGAGGCATAATTACGAATGAGAGAGCGAAATATGAATATTTGTCTACGTGGGAACATGCTATAGGCTGTTTCCAGAGACGATCCTTTTTTTCATTTCAGTTCTGACATTGCATTTCTGTTGAATCCTATGTATATAAATTATTCTACTACCTGCACGTTAAAACTGCCGGTCGGAACTATCTTACATTTCTTTCGTCGCAGCGCCTCTTACGTGGATGCCAACATTATCTTTCTCTTGTCCCCATTGACCATTAGGCCCATTTTAGACGATTCTATAAAAAAAAATTAAAAAACTTCAGTTGCATCTCATTCTTTGCTCCCGACTGTATCTATGTCGTCTGAATGTGTGAAAAAGATGTGGCGCTTGGTCTTAATTGTGCCCATTTTCCAAAATTTTCTACGTCAAGATGTTGCAGAAGGTGCACGATAAGCTGCTGTGTCACTCAGTGTCATCCAACAAAGGCGTACAAGTTTTGTTGGTATAAACCATACGCAGACATGGTTTAAAATAGTTTTTGCCTTATCGAAATGTCAAATGCAGTCATTTAATCGATGAAGAGGTAGTATCTATCAATTAATTTCTCAGAATTTTTCGCAGAATGAAGATGCGGTTTGCTGGATCAAATATCCTAGTTTGGACTACAATCTTTCACAAAGTACCATGTATGCAATGGATAGGAGATTTATTTGGCAGAAATGTGATTTATTAAAAATCTGAATAATGTTATAATCTGTGCAAAACTGCTTAAATTTTCGCGAATCAAATTGTGATCCATTATCTGTACGAAGAATTGAATATAAGTATCCTGCAAAATATTGTTTCATCTTATTTATGACCGTTTTGTAATTTAAATAATTCAGTTTATACATCTCAAAATATCGAGAGAAGTAATCGGTCATTATTAAGTACCATAACTTTTACCATTGGCCCTTTTTGGTACATCATCCTGTGATTGATGCAATGTTTTATACCAGCGTTATTCAAAAATAAAAATATGGTTGTGTAAGTGGAAACATGAAAATTGCTCTCGGGGAATTGAGTTGGGTAAATAGCATTATTAGTAGTATAATTAGCATTATTAAAATACAAAAATCTTAATATTTTGTTTAGAAATTTATGTATTATCGGAAAAAAATGAATAAAATTCAAAAAAAAATTTAAATAAAAAATGAAAACAAATCTGCATGCAGCTGCTACGCATGTTCATTCGTCGCCGTTTCTGTGATGACTAAAAGCAGGAGCATAAAGCTGGGATCACACGATTGAAGCAATGCATTAATTATTAGTACAACAATCGTGTGACGAATCGATAGGCAATCATGCGGCAACTAAAATATCAAAAATGTGCCAATAAAAGTGTTCTTGTAAGTCAATCGAAGCGACCAAAACGTACCATTTTTAAATTTATTTTCGTAAAATAAATTAGAACAATTTTAAATCCCTGCTGCAATAAAGCACACTGCAAATTGCGTTATATTGGTGCATTTACGACAATCGTGTGAATTGAGAAAATAAAATACTTCAATAGGGTTAAATCAAACGATTTTGGTGGCTAATTATTTCCGCCATTAAATGTAATTGCGCTGTCATCCAAAGTTATTTTGAGTATATCAATTGTAGCGCGTACTGTGTGGCATGTGGCTCTGTTCTGTTGGGATCACAAGTCAGCAATATATATGTATGCCAGCTAATTTGGGTACGAAAAATGTCTAATCATGTCCGTATACCGTTCTTCATTGACAATAACATTCTGACCATCATCGTTTTAGACCAATGAGTCCGCCAGCCCATAAAGCGCACCCAACATTAGTTTTCTGTAGATGTAATGGTGTTTCGACAAAAGCTAGTCCACAGGTCACTCCAAATTAAACAATTCTGCTTATTTACGTACCCATTCAACGAAAAACTGGCTTCATCGGAGAACAAAATTTTGAGTAGAAATTCAATATCAATATCAATTTGTGCTTCAACACATCCGACGAATTGGTGCCGCTTACGGCTTTAATTCCTGCACAAGTTGAATCTGGAAAGCTTCTAAGCATAGATACTTTCGTAAAATTTTCTATAAAGTAGAAGAACACAACCCCAGTTGCTAAGAACGGCGAAGAATTGATTGATTTCGGCCTTCTTAAGTGCTTCTCTGTACAGCGGCTAAAGATTCTTCAGTCAGACGATTAATTTTTATTCGAATTAGCCCCTCTGAAGAACGATTCTGTACGCCATAAAATGGACAAAAAAAAATGATAAAAAAAAAATTTGAATAATTTGCACGCGTTGCTCTGGTGAAAGTCTGTCCATAATGAAATGTTAAGCCAGCTGCCAAATCGGTTGTCAAATAAAGCGGTGCTGCCTTTCAAAAAATATCCGATATTTCTACCATTGTGACAGAATTTACGAAGTTGTTGTATAACTGGATCTTAACTCTGTTCATCTTTCATCTTTTGCAAATAATAATCCGTGTCTGGCAAACAATCAATAGTCAAACGCACATATATTTCTATTTCTTCCGTAATTCGAGTTAGTTTGCGCAAACGGTCTTGCCACCTTTTTTATGAATCGGACATATAGCTCTGTCTTCCATTAGCTCTCATAGTTTTGTTGTTGTTAAGCCGGAATATATGTAGGTTTTCTTGACAACTTGCTGAGTAAGTGTAGTGTACATTCAACACCATCATCCATGAATAATTGTAGTGGGCTTTCTTCAGCTGAATTTGCAGAGGCCAGTAAATTGATAAAAATTTTCTTTTCAAGCCAATGTAACAAACGGCTAAAATATAATTTTATGAAGATCGAAATCGAAATCAATCATTTACTTTGTTTTCTCTAACATCTTAGCTGCCTATTTATATCTATTTGAATAAAAATATCTTTTTCCACTCAACTAAATGTTTAAAAAGAAATTCGTTTGAACTGTAATTTATAAATAATTTCATTGCTTAAGAAAGAAACTTTCATAAAAATAAATAATTATAACAATTAAGCATTAAAACAGGACATTAATATAACAGACACAGAAAAAAAACTTACAAAAAAAGACCTTAGAATAATAAACCGAATAACTAACAAACAACAACAACAACAACATCATCATCATTATAAGTCTATTAATGGTCAATGAGTTAAAGGAAATGACAAGGGAAGAGAAAAAACATATTTTTTTTTTTGCAAACCACAAGCGGTTTTCGCTATAAAAAAAGGAAAAATAAAGAAACAAACTTTTGCCGCGTTATTCAAATTATTCAGCCAACGAAGCTTAACACTATAACAATAATAGCAACAACAACGGCAGTGACAGCAGCGTACACTATTTCCCTTTTATTATTACAGTTGATTTTTTCCCTAGTTGTTGTAGTGGTAGTGTGGTAGTAAGGGGGGCCATTAAATAAAAGCAATGAAGTGTGTAAGTAATGTTTATTTTAAGTGTGTATGTGTGTGTATGGGTGTGTGTATATGAGAGTGTGAAAATGTTAGAGAGAATATGAAAAGAAATTTATTGGGTGTCTGTGTAAATGTATGCAGGCAAGTGTTGTTTACAACGTTTTTTTTTTTCATTCTTATTTCAGGCTTTGTAGTGAAAATAATTTGTACTCTCGGCATTTCTCTCCAAGTGCATGTAGATTATTATGTGCACGTGTGTATATATGTGTGTGTGTATTTTGCTAGGCTTTTATAATCGTTAACTTTTAATTTTAGTTTGTTTTTGTTGCTGCTGTTCTTGTTTTACGTTTATTATTATTTACTTGCTCAGGTTTTTGTTGTTAACAGCCATAGGCTAACAACACTAACACTAACCGAATGCACATCATATGTTGCATGACATTTCGAAATTGAGTTTACTTATGCCTGTAGTTGATTGTGTGTAAATGCGTGCATTTATACAGAAAAGTATATGTTTGTTTGGGAGTAGAGAATTGCCTATGAGTAAATCTGTTTTTGTATTTCCATGCTAATATACCAGTGCAATGGATTTTTCTGTGATTTTATTGCAACACAATCAAATGGTGGAAGGGGTTATAGTTGATCAAAGATAACTGTGGTAAACATTTCACTATATCGATGTGGGTATTGGATGGGAGCAAGCATATAAATTGAATTTTTTAATTTTATAAATTTTAATATAATAGACTAAAAGGAAATATATTCGTTAATTCGATTTTATTTAGTATTTTTACTGAAAAAAACTGTGGGGGTACCTATGTATGACGATAAATCCACTGTTTAAATTATTATTTGACCACAGTTTGTTGTGAAAAATTTGTGCGTTGAGGGTGAACAATCAGTGTACTTATAGCGCGACACATTCATGCACAACGTATAAAAAGATGTAATCGCTCGGTTATTTAATATCAGTTCATAAATTTGAACCATTTCTCATGCTAAAACCTCTTTCTCAAGGCCTAAAACTTTGACGTCATCACGGAACGAGTACTTACAATATGTAGTAAACTAACTATAACCATTCAAATTGATGATGTGGAGCCTCCACAGTATTCATTTAAAATTTCTTTGCATTCGGTGTATATATGTATGTATGTAAGTCATATTTTTCGTAACTAATGTCTCGATGCTAATTCGGTGCAAATTTGCATATACCCGCTTGAACACGACATCTCCGATAAATCATTTGAATAACATCACATATGAATGCTAGCAAACATTTCTCTGATAAATCATTTGAAACGACTATTGCAAGCGAAACGAAAAAGAACTCATATAGTTCACCTGTCGCTTAGTTTGTGGAAGCAAATCTCTCGATCTTTTCGCCTGTGATATCAACAATACAATTTTAGCAATATCTAAAGCAAATAACTTTAACGTCATCACTATTGTTACGTTTTAACCTTTTTGAAACGCTTAAGTTCGTTTAATTGCGCTAAAAAAATAATAATAAAACATCGCTTTATTTTTGTCGTTTTACAGTTTTTATTTTATCACACAATAACTTTTATACTGTTTGTTTTAATACAACACTTAATATTCGTGTATAGAACACTTTTATTTCCGCTTTAACACGTCTTTATCTTACGACAACCAAACGATAACTAGCTCAGCCCTTTACATACCTAATTGCCTACATTTTGGAAGGTTCAGGATATGTCGATAATCTTCTATTTCCCATTACCGTTATTTCAAATGTAACGTAAAGATGTGGCAGTGCTGTCAAATTGATAGGGAGACATAAAATAAACGCAAGTCCCTCAATGTAGTGTTGTATTTTTTTTTCGGAACACTATATGTTCGCCACCCAAAACTAATTTCAAGAGTTCTTAGCTAATAATACGCTATTATTATTATTATTACATTCATTTTCTTTTTTAATTTACGACGGCTCTTATTACGAACCTCAGACCAAGCGAGTATGCAATTCTCGGTAATGCATACTAGTGAAAGCAAGCTATAATTATTTTTGAATAAGATGAGCTTTTTACCAAATTCTTTTCATAGACCTCAGTACAGTGAAAAAAAATCCAATGATAAAGGCTAAAAGCGATATCTATGAGTATGGTCCAATCACAACAACAAAACAAGTCATTCCAATACCGTCATATTCACATGACAAAAGTGTTGCCACCAATAATACTATGAATTACATACAACCGGTATCAATATTACACTTATGTAGGGAAAATTTGACGCAAATTTTGTTTTTACAGATATTTTATACATACATACATATGCACTTATAGTGGTGGAAAAAATAATAGCTAGCGTTGTTAGCAATTTAATTTTCTTTTCGTCAGACTATAGCACGCTGTTCTAGTTGTAACAATGCAGGTGTTGCTTGGCATACTCCAAGCTTATAGTCCGTTTGCTGAGTAGAAATACTTTTTATTTAATAAACTTTCAATAACATACTTCTAATTTTATATGACATATTATTGAAAAAAAGTAAGTGTACCTATCATTTCTTCCACCACTGTAGATAAATTAAATTGCGCCTTATTTTAGAAATGCGAAATAGCACTGTAACTCCTCCCAGAAATGTTCTTCGTAGCTTAGGATGCGCCTTAAGAGTTTTCTTGGATAGGAAACTTAATTGGAGGGAAAATACCCTTCTGCGGATGAATAATGACTTCAATGCCTACTATACGGTTAGAAGTGTCATTGGTAAAGGATGGGGTCTTCGCCCGGTCATGGTGAAGTGGATCTATGACTCCATAGTCATACCTGTCCTCACCTATGGCTGTATCGTATGGTGGAGAGCTTTGGAAAATGTCAGTCGGAGGAGACTTCTAAATAAGGTGCATACGTGTGTCAGGTAGCGCTGAACATTACCCTGGGCTTGACCTCCCTTAAGGTTGAAGTGAAGAGAAGGGCTGCTAGAAGTTTCTTGAGGATTTTTGAAGGAGGCCAAGTGTCCATAAACCAATGACACTCTACCATTTTGGGGGGGACTTGACTGGGCTGTGCCTTCGGTGACCTGTGCTGGTTCTACCGACTATAGGGTCAAGTAATGCGACGTTAGCATGTGCCTTATGGCAGTTTTTCCGAATAGAAAGTCTTGGCAAGATTTTGATAGACATTTGAATGGACACGCCACCTTTACAGTTGGATCTGGGATCGAGGAAAGCACTAGTGCAGGGGTCTATCTTGCGGACAGTAACAGTAAACTGTTCTTTAGACTCCTGGATGAGTGCAGCGAGAACTTCGTTGCTGGGCCGGTGCTCTTTCGATGGCCTGGGTGCGTCGGTTATGGAGGGCTTTCTGTCAGGTCTCAGCTGGTTCCTTTGGGGATGCCTGGTCCTTTTTGGACGTCCGTTTTTCTTTCTGTACACTCTTTCTGACCCTTTTTCTTCTTCTATTTCTTTCTTCGATCTGTGTCCTGCCACTCATTCTCTTCATTCCTATTTCAGGGAAAGGTCCTTCCACAATGAGCCTCTGTGGTCTCTGGGTGTGGTACTTCGGTGCCGCCTATCATACCTACCTACCTACCCGTGATGTGCCTTATACGTAAGCGCCAACTTTTTTTTATAAAGGTGGGGGTGTAACTCCTACCAAAAAGGTTCGCTGCAGCAAACAGATACTTTCTGGACAATTTTAGGCAGATTGCATCAGGGAAAGGCATGCCGCATACGTCAACAAGCCGTGAAAATATTGTTCATATGAATTTATTCTTTAAAAACGTTTATTTTTGAGTTCGTAGATTGCAGTAAAATAAATTTTGTGTTTGGTATTTAATTAACATCGTTTATATAACACAGTTTTATGCTTCACTACTCGTAACCTTTTCACGAGCAATTACAATTTCTATTCATAATTACTCTCTCTGTTTACAACTTTGTAAACAACAAGAAATACTCGACAATTCTTTCTACCTAAAGATCTTCTAACCCGATCGTTGTTGCAATCTAGGTTCGATTAACTTAATTTCTTTTCAACAATAGTTTAATCACACTTAACTCTCTTTACACTCAGTTCAAACAAATTAAACTCGTTCGCTGCGTTTACTTCACTAAAACTGACTGCTATCCGCATCAGTGTGCTTTTTATATGGCTGAATCTTTCGATGTTTCAGGTAGATTTCATTTCTTTCCTTTATTTTCTTTTTAGTTCTTATTGAAGGCTCAATTAGTCTAGAAATAACGTAGACGTGACGTGTCAGCTGATACGATAACTAAATGGAGAATACATACAAATGGTTAGTTATTCTGTAACGAACGTAACGTAGACGTGATGATTCTGTTTTCAACAGATTTTTACTTTACACACTTCAACTTCAACATCAGCTGACATAAAATTGTAAACATTTGCGTTGAGATAGAAGTATGAACAAAGATTTAAATGAAATGAATAAAGAAAAATTTATAAGTGTGTGTTTCAAACTATAATTATTAAATAATAATGAACATAAATAAAATGGATGATGAAAAATTAATATTGTTGGTGTAGGAGCATGAATTAATTTATAATTTATTTCTTTTTTCTCTTGTTGTTTACATACACAGCTGAAAACAGCTGACACCTTTTTACTTCACCAACTAACCAAACTTAACGTTTTAATCACGTTAGTTTTACGTTCCGTTTACGTTACTTGTAGACTAATTGGGCCTTGAGCCATGCGAATATGTACATCTACTTCTACTTCTACTTCTACTTCTTTCAATTCTAGTTGCTTGTTATTTGTATCGTTGTCTGCTTGCTTTGTTGTTGGAGTTTATTATTTAATCGTAAATAAGCACGTAGTTGTTTCTGCACTTTTACTGCGTGCTTTGGTGAACGATGGTCGTTGTTAGTGTAGAGTTTATTTATCTTTTTAATATTTAAATAAATTACAGGGTGCACAACTCAATTTCGCAACAATATTTTGACGACTTGAGCTGTAATGAATAATGAAAATAACCAGCAATTTATCCAATAATAACTGTAATTTTGATGAGAACCATAAAAATATCTCTCTTTTAGCTTATGTACATATGCGTTGTACATAATCGGACAAAGCAAAGTATGAATACTTAAAATGCAATAATCGAGCAATTAGTTAGTTTATATATCCGTTGTAATCAAGGACAGCCAGCGCTTTGGAATTGATCTTAACAAATTTTGGCATACTACCGGCTTTATGGGGTTGCATATTTTTCATAATGTTGCCCTAAGCTGAATTAGGGTGTTGAACTTTTTCTAATAAACTATCCAGCCAATTCCTTCTAAAAATGTTCAATTACATCAGGTTCTAGGCTCAGCGCAGGTGTTTCTGTAAGTTTGGGTCAGATATGGATAAACCATTTGCATGGCATCGTAGTCTTGGTAGAATGGGAAGTTGTTTGCCATACCTCCTTCCTCTGCACTTTGCTTCATATTTTCTTTTCGAATATTGAGATAAACAAATTTGTCCACATTAGCAAAAAAAAATGTGTAGCCAGCATTCAAGATAAAAACCCTCCGCCATGCTTAACATTAGTTTTTGTATTTTTATGATTAAATTAGATTTGGTTTGCGAATCAGGAAATTTCGTATGTCAGATTTCATATAACAAAAATAAAACGTTAGAACAAAAGGTAAAATTACACACAAATTACACATATAACTGATAACGTACGCACTAACACCGAATGAAAATTGACAAACAATATGTGTAACTACACACAAAGTGGCAACACTGCATGACAACGTTTTTTTTATACGCTCGTTTATACCCAATTATGAGTCGAATAACATAATTCCACAATTTTGAGAGCGAATCCTCCAAATTGCATGTAATTCAGCTTTAATTACCCTGTGGGTTACTATTAAATCAATGTAATCTTTAATTTTTATTTGATGTTCGTCTACGCTAAATATGTTTTTCACAATTAATCGGCATATAACAGAACAAATAAAAACACCAAGAAAAAGCAGAAAAACCGACAAAAAGAATTACAAAGGTTTCATGTGAAAGTGGTAATTTGTACAAGTAATTCACACAGCAAACAAAGTAATTCAGAGTCTCGTGTAAGCAGGCTATAATGTAGGATATGCAGTTAGCCTATACGCATTATAGCTTTTTATGTGGTTTTGGTTTGACGTTCGTGGTTTCCTATGTAAAAATTTGCTCCTTAATTATTTATATCAGGTCACTCAATAAGTCCGTAGGATGACGCATAGATGGTGTTACTAGAATTTTGTTCATATGATTTTTACTTAGTACTAAACTGATATGATATGTGTGTAAATTTAACAGCAATCTGACTATTGAATCATGAGTTATAGCAGTTTGTATGAAGCAACTTTTGTTATTAAAAAAAAAAATGAAAAAAATGAATTTCGAATTTTGATACAGCATTGCTTTTTGATGAAAAAAATATAGTGGGGACCAAACAATGACTTGATAAACATTATCAGAACTCTGCTCCCTCTACATAAATGGTAGAGAAGTGGTTTGCTGAATTTAAACGTGCTCATACCAGCACAAATAATGCGGAGCACAGTAGGCGCCCAAATGAGGCTGTTATTCCAGAAAACATGAAAAAACTTCAAAAATTGGTTATGAACGATCGCAAATTTAAGGTGCACGAGCTAACTAACATTATAAAGATATCAGATGGTAGTGTTTTTAACATTTTATACGAACATTTGGGTATGCGAAAGCTCTGTTCGTGTCACAAATCGATGAAAACAATGGCAAAATTGTATGAATTTGGTTTCGAATTGCTTACCTACACACTGTATTCTCCAGATTCAGCTCTCAGCGACTTCTTCCCGTTTTCATCTCTCAAGAGTATGTTTGCTGGAAAGAAATTTAAGTCCAATGATAAAGTAGCTTATAAAGCCTATAAAAGTGGTATCGAAAAGTAGGAAAATCACTATACTCGTTGTATCGCCCTCGAAGGCAACTGTGCTGAAAAATAAAATCGAGTTTTGTCAAAATGTTGTTTTTTTTTCTTACTTATCCTAAGGACTTATTGAGTGACTTATTACACACTCGTCGTATGTTAACATTTATTTTCATAATTAAGAAATATGATACTTTTATAGAACAATTTCATATGTTATCTCACCAATTCAACAAACAAACAAAAATATTTCACACAATTCCTGAGAGAAATATAATATTTGGTTATAAAAACATTTACAATAACAACCACAACAATTAACATAAAAAGTTATTAATTGAATTCAGTCAATAATTAATTAAGCCGAGTTGTTTGAACATTAAGAACCCAAAACAAAAAGTTGTTCAGTTTTATTGTTGCCAACAACAACTTTAAAAATAACAATAGCAATACTAGGAGAAGGAATATTAAATGAGGTCACAATTATTACGTGACTGAATGGTTTTTTATTTAATGAATACGAAATACCAAGAGAAATAATAGTAATTTAGGGAATTGATACTCGAATAGATAATATGGCAATTTATTTACACTCGTAGAAGAATAACAAGGTATTGTAAATTAATTACACACAAGGAAATAAAACATGAAAATATTTTAAATCTCGTTTTGTGAAAAATAATTTTTAAATACTTTGTTATCATCCTTATTTTAGGTACGAAGGCGTCCTCAGCAACAGCAACAAATGCATCAAAATCTACAAGAGACTCGTTCGTATTGCACCAGTGAGCCCAGGCTTAGTGAGACGGAAACACCACCACAAAGAAGAAAACTTTCACAAAGAAGGCCACAACCACAGCAACAACACCGTAAGTTTTCAAAATATACCATCACCACCAGTACCACCTGCACAGAGAAACATATTTTTTTCTTTATTTCCTTTTTATGTGTTAAGCTCAGTGAGAGAATTCGGCAAAATGTTGAAAAGGAAAGGGAATAAGAGTAGGGAAGTACATTTTTAAGTCAATATAACAACCAGCAAGACTACCCTAACTACTGCAAAAGACTGTGAAGCACCATAGAAAGTTACAATTGGTCTCTGCTGCAATTTAATGAAGAACTCGTCGTTTGCCAGAACAAGAAAATTTGGTTAAAAGTAATTGTGATTGAAATATATTGCCAAAAAAATAAGAATAAAACCATGAAATACTTTAAATATTTACAAGTTATTTAAAGATAATACTTTTAGTGTAACGGGTGGTTTTTTACAGCCATACAAGTTTAAATCATAAGAAAATAAAGAAATATATTTTTAATATCAATGAAACGGGCCTAGTTGGTTAGAAAATTGCATGGCATTAATGGTTAAATATGATTTCGACCATGAAGCCGCCACAGCTACCGATTGCAAGGCGCAACCGCTTTTCCCAGAATACTACCTTGATAAGAGTTTTCGCAATAACCCCCGAATGGCAGTTTCATCGTTCCAATTTGAGTTTTTTTTTTTTTGTTAAGTTGGTACCTGCCAGATGTCTGGATTACGTATCCTACTCATAAACCTACGTCTCGTCTCCAGTAATGATCTTTTAATGAATGTGGGATCGGATTCAGCCTCGCAAATCATGTCTCTTGCGACCTCAACACGGTCAAAATTGTAAAATATCGCCAACACACATAGAAATAGATGTACTCTTGGCTACTTAGCTTTTGCAAATGCCAAGCTATTACGCTAAGATTTAGTGGGAATATCAACAACAGACGTACAAACTTAACAAAAAAAAACTCAAATCGGAACGATGGGACAGACACACTGGGGATATTTCGAAAACATTTTGATCAAAATAGAATGATGCCAATAATTCTTCGAATGTTGATTTCCAGGTGTTCAATTGTGTCTGATTTATCGGCGTAGACAAGTGACTTTACATAACTCCATATAAAATAATACAATTGAGTTAAATCACACGCTCTTGGTGACCAATTAGTTGGTCCTTTGCATGAAATTACCTTTTTATCAAAAGTTTCTTTGTATAAAGCAATTGCAGCGCGTCGTGTTTGAGGTACAAAAAAATTTATAATCACGTCCCTATACCGTTCACCATTGCCAGCAACATTCTGATCATCATCACTTTTGAAGACGTATGAACTAATGACTCCGTCAACCCACGTAGCCCACCAAACAATAATTTTCTGAAGATGTAATGGTGTTTCAACAAAAGCTTGTGGGCTATCCTCACTCTAAATCTGCTTATCTACGTCTGCTTATCTACGTACCCATTCAACCAAAAATTGGCTTCATCGGAGAACAAAATTTTGAATAGGAATTCAATATCAATATCAATTTGCGTTTCAGCCCATTCGCCGAATTGATGCCGCATGATCGCTTGGCACAAGTTGCATCTTCAAAGCCGTTCTTGTAAAATCTTTCTTAAAGTGGACGGATACAATCCCATTTGCTAAGAAAAGCTACGAATTAATTGATTTCGATCTTCTTCAATGCTTCTCTGTACAGCTGCCACAGCTTTTTCAGCGCGCACTGTTTGGCCTCTTACGGGATGCACATTACCAGTAAGAGTAAGAGTGGTCCAAAAACGTTTCACTGTTATTCGAATTAGCCGCCCTCAATGGTGATTATGTACGCCATAAATGTGTGAAGTGAACGAAAAGTTTAACGAATAGAACCATTAGACACGTTTACAAAAAAAAATAAAAAATTCATAGAATGAAACATATCGGGTGGGCCATCAGCTATCTCGGATCTGGCAATACTTATGTCACTCTATTTTGTTACAAAATTCAGTATATTATCTCCACTAAATGAAATGAATCGATTTACGCTTGGGCAACATTGGGATTTATTGGAAATTTATTATCTTTTAAAATCACCTTTTCGAATGAAGCTCATTTGAAGCAAAATTGCCGTATTTTGGAGTCATCATTGGTCCTTATCTCTTTTAAAATGAGGACGGCGCAACCATTACGGTAAATGGAGATACCTATTGCACCAGGATAACTGATTTTATGCGCCCGCTTTTCATGGTATTGATGTGAACGATGTATGGTTTCAACAGGATGGTGGAACTTGCCAAACATCTTATGCCGCAATCGATTTATTTCGTCAAACGTTTGATGGCCGTTTAATTAGCTGCGATTTGACAACGTTGGACTATTTTCTGTGGGGCGCCGTTAAAGACTGGTATTATTCCGACAAACCAGAGACAATTGAGCATTTGAAGGCTAACATTGGCGAGATACGACCACACACACTCGAAAAAGTTTTCGAAAATTGGTCCGATCGAATAGGTTACTATGAGGCCAGCCGTGGCAGCTATATGAATGCAATAATATTTCTTTTCTAACCGGAACAATTGTACTTCACAACAAAAAAATAAATTTGCAAAATTTATACTACTACTTAGTCTTGTTTTTGTATACTACTTTGTTTTACCGCCATTTAAGTAAACATTAGTCATGACAGTTCATATTTGGCAGTCGTGATGTAGAGACGTGGCAAATTTATTAAAGAAAAATATTCAGTAAACCAACGTGTTTTAATTGTTAAAATATTTTATCAAAATCAATCATCGATTTTCATGAAAAAATCATAATGAGTGACGAGGCACATTTTCATTTGAATGGTTATGTGAATAAACAGAATAATCGGTTCTGGGCAATGGAACACCCTCCAATTATTCATCAGTCACCTTTGCATCCATTAAAAGTGACAGTGAATCATTGGACCCTACTTCTTTGAAACTGAAAACGGCGTAACGGTAACT
This sequence comes from Wohlfahrtia magnifica, assembly GCA_023159175.1. Lineage (NCBI taxonomy): Eukaryota > Metazoa > Arthropoda > Insecta > Diptera > Sarcophagidae > Wohlfahrtia > Wohlfahrtia magnifica. The sequence continues at coordinate 5,775,508 of JAKWBJ010000484.1, forward strand.
GTCAATGGGGAGCGATATCGTGATATGATTGAAAACTTTTTAACGCCACCACTGCATGCTTTGGTGCCACATCGCATACAGCCAGGATTACAATGGAATTACTGCGAGACCTCTTTCCACAACAAATTATTTCAAGGAATGGTTTGAAAGGATTTGACTCTTTCGGACTTCTTTTTGTGGGGATATCTGAAAAGCAAGTTTTATGCAAACAAGCCAGAAACGCTGGAGCAACTCAAATAAAATATTCGTGACAAAATTAATAAAATACCGCTTGAAATGTGTGAGAATTTAATGAAAAATGTGCTCAAAATGGCTCGCATTTGTGAGGCTAACAGAGGCGGGCATTTATCTGATATTGTATTCCATACATAATTGCCGACATTAAAAAAAAACATTTATCAATATAGGATCCATTCTCTTTCATATAATCAAAAATTATAAACAAACAAATTAGTACACCTTCCTGCCGGACACCCTGTATGTGTTCAATATTATGAAAAACACCCGATAGAGTAAATTTTTCGCTTTCATTTGTGCAAAAACTATCGTCAAAAGAATGTAGTCGGTAAGAGAAGTAGCTTTACTTTATAAACAAATATACTCATGTTCCTAAGAGTGTAATCGATATTTCTGTAACACAAAAGCTATTTCTATATAAAATAGTGTGCAAAAACAGTTCTTGACTTGAAAACGGTGTAAACAATTGCATAAAAAATGTGTTTATATGAGAAATACACACAGATTCTTCAAGGTTACTTAAGTGCGATATATAATATTGTTGAGTTTTAATAAATTCCAGGCTGCTATTGTTTTACAGTCTTTATTTGCTCACTTTTATACTATATAATTATAACTATACAGTCTCCAACTTACTTATCTTGCACTTAATGTTCGTTTATGCAAGACTTTTAATTACGCCCAAACAGAACTTTACTTTATGACTGCAAAACGATAACTATATCGACATAGGCAAAGCAGCCCCCATATGTACCTAAATGCCTACTGTTTTGAATGTTCTGGAATTGTCTCAAATGCTTTTAAATCCTCTATTTTATGTCCGTTAACTTTAAACATGCAAGATTGTGTTAACCAAAGATGGTTAAATTGACAATGCCGTCAAATACACAAATCAGTATGGCAATGCCGTCAAATATACAAATCAGTACGGCTTTATCAGGGTAACACATTCACAACCTTGACACAAACCAATAAACTAAAATTCCACAATGCAGACGCTGATGTGGTGTATTTTCTTAACAATATTTAAATAAATTAAATCTTTGTTTTCCAAATCGGTTCAGTATCGTGTAATATTCAGCTAAGTTATTAGCCCATAAGTGCACAAAGGTACGAAAAACCGATTTTTTAAGGTTTTGGAAGGTATTTGGAAAATTTACAAAAAACAGATTGAAGTTGCTAGTGCCTATCAGAGAAATAGTATTACTTTCCAAGTCTTCAAATTTGTTCTTTTTTGTTGCATATGTCATTATAAAATTTTATATATAAATCGTTTATGTAAAGAAATTGAAAAATTTAATTTGAGTTAAAAACTTACCAAATATTTATTTGTGTGTGACAGTTATACACATTTACCTTAATTTAGTCATCATAACAGCTGGTTAAGGGACATAACTTTCAGCCAGCTTCCATGCTTCTACATAATAAGACAACATACTGTGTTTATTGCCACAACAGCAGTAATACAATAATGGTTGGTGTTATCCCTAAAAGGACATAGAAATAATAAGTTTTTTAATATTAAAAATAATTATCTTTTCTAACTACACTTTCTCTAACATTTACAAATATTATTAAAGTTTAATTATTTAATTTTATTTAAATAAGTTTTCACTTTAAATTTAAACTAAAACTAAAGTATGTACTTAATAATGTGTGATAATGTGGCAATTTAAGGAATAACAAGTAACAAGTAAGAAAGCTACAGATGGTCAATTCAACTTTTTGATATCCCTATACCACAATGTATTGTTGAATTTTATATTTTTGTAAATCTCTACAGACCAAAAATAGCAAATATGTACTTGATTCGAATTTATTTAAAAAAAAGATGGTGTGATATGATACTAACCAACTTATACTGGTGAAAAATCTTGAGATTATATTGTGCACATCTGGTCTTTTATTAACCTATGCTGCTTAGGCATTGTGGCTTAGGAAAAAGCAGGACAATGTGTGGGCCTACTGGGTAGGATCTATCGCTTTACTTGTACTTTAATCACTGGTACAACAAGGATCTGTCTCAGACTTTCTATTGGAAAGTGCACATTTGATTGAAGGAGAAGGCCTATAAAAGTATTTTTAGTTCACAAGGTATCTCCATCTTGAGGGCTGGAAATATGGTGGGGCACAGGATAATATTTCATCTATTTGATAACAATCCAATTATCGGGATAAACGACTGTATGTACCCCACTTTGATTTTGGGAAGAAACTTTAGTGTCCTTATACCTCAAGGGAATTTATAGTTGGACTATTCTTGGTGCGTAATATCGTCGATGGATCAAAATAATACTGGCGGCGAAACTGTCGTCAATAGATAGTCAAGCGTCTTTTAAGGCTTTGTTATTATGCAAGTTAAGGGCAATAGTTGTTATGGACTATATGACATCTCGCAAGGCATTGGCGCTTACAACAGTGTTATGCTACTTTAGGTCCCTGGTTGATTGTTTGATAACTAGAGGAGCTCATAGGGTTTTTATTAAGCCTTAGCCTAGGCCTTTCTACTGGGTAGAGTGGGCTGTGGTATTTACATAGACAGTTCTGACGTAAGACTAAGCACTACAGTGTGTTTCAGTGGAGATCTCTGTCATACTGACGGAATTTTTTCTGAAATTCTTCTGACTTACTCGGATAATCAAGCTGCGATCAAGTCCCTTGCGAGCGTCATCTCGAAGTCTAACCGCATCCATGATTGCCGCAGGTTTCTCACGGAAATCTCGGCTTCTCCGAAGGTAATATTCATATGGGTTCCTGGACATGGGGATACAGCCGAGAATTGCATTACTAGCTAGGCAGGCAATGATGTTCCGATTGCTTTTTTTAGGAAACATATTCTCCAGTCGATATATTATGAGGCGTCATGAGGGCGGTATCACTAGGCTTTGCTGGAAAGACCACGATAAAAATAGAACTAAATGTCTACTTTCCCTAAATCGCATTCCCATCCAACGCACAATTGCGGTTCTCATGGGTTATTGCCTAATTAGAGACATGCAATTTTTGCAGGAGCTGTGATTCTAAGGAGAATGTGAAGACTATCTTTTACCTCATGTGTGAGGTGAGGGAAGTCATCTTTGACTGAAGTTTCTAAAATTAGGGTCATCGCAATTACGAGCTTTATTTTGGAGTCAAAATGGTTTCTTATGAAGACTATTTGATCCCCTGGTTATGCTTGTGGTATCACAATGGACCAAATGTCAGGCCAATTTTGGACTCCTTTGTCTAGGAGGGTTGTCACCTTAGCTAGCCCCACCTTGCCATTTTTCGATGGATTAATTCCAGAATTAGTTCGGCTTTGAAGGTGTGCCTCTGTTATGAAATAGGCGAAGAACTTTGTCTGCCTTTCTCACGGTAGATCCAGAAGGTTTTCACTGCTCAGTATCATCAGAATATTTTAAGAAATGTTGGTAATGATCGGTGTAGACTCTGCACAATGTACATATGTCAAGGCGTCTGACCACGTACTTTGTGAGTGCCTCGCTTTTTCGGCCCAGTTGAAGAAGTTCTTGGGGGGTGTTAAAGTAACTTCAAAGAGGTATTTGTTCTTACACTAAATTTATTCGTAGCCTCAATTTGATGTGAATATCCTTTGGTCGCAGAGCTTTTGGTCTGTTTGTAAAAAAAGAAATGTTTAAACCACATGATTTGTAAATAATACTTTCTATGATTTTTGTTATTCTGTATAGAAGGTACCCAAAATAGAGAACCGATTTTATACTAAAACTCTACAATTTGTCTTTAGACTACAGAAATGCCAAAAAGAAGTCAATGATCTGGAACACTTGCTGTCTATGCAATTTGCGTGTCAAAAGCCGGTAGACCAATTGCGCTAGTCTTGAAACAGTGGCTGTAGTTACAGTAATGATAGAAAATCAGCACAAGTACGAATGATACCTCTTTAAACAAAGCTGTTTGCAAACCAGGGGAAAACGAAAAATGCGAATTAGTTTCTTAAGATCTCCATTTACCTTATCTTTTACTCTCTCTCTCTTTCGCTACTGCCACAATTTAATTTTTTTTTTTCAATCGAAACAAAATAATAATATTATTCTCATATTATGAGAAAACATAATAAAACAAAAAATTTAAAATAATCTGACTTTCGATGAGCCAACAAAAGTCAGTCTGCTTAACACGGTAACAGAATTTCTTATTAAAAATTCTTAAGTCATATTATCTCAGTGACACAATGACAGTGCCAGTGGTTTGTTAAAGTTTTTAATTCCAACAGTTTTCGACAAGTTAACGTCAATAGCACAGTATGTAAATCTGAATAGAGAACAGCAGAAATATTATGGCACTTACCAACCAACTTTTATTAATTCATAACGAGAACAGGCGAAAAACAGGCACAAGATAATGAAAAAAAAATGTTTTTAAAACAATATTATCATAAATTTAAATTCAAATTTAAATTAAAATTGAAAATAAAAATCGGGGAAGTGGAAAATAATTATGCAAATATGCTTAAATTACAATTTTTGTAACTGGCTTCTGTTAGCTCATTGTCCTCCAGTCAAGTTATGTTAATATGCTCTAAGGATTAAAAGTAATCTTGATTAAACTATTATTTAATACAGTAGAGGTAAATGGTTTTATTGTGTTAGGGGATAAACAAGCCGATTTAAATTTGATTGGACAAATTTTAGGTTATTCAATGGTGGTAGTGATCAAAGACATATGTAAAAGGTGGTCCAACCATAGCGCGCGATGTTAACATTAAGTTTTTGCCCAACTTAATTTGGTATTTTCTTGTTCCAGTGTTTGACAAATTCAACCATGTAGAGGGTACACATATGAGTATCGAATTAAGATTGTTGAAGCCTTTTACCAAAACGAGTGTTCAATACAAAATGCGTTTCTTGCACTTCATGATTTTTTTGGTTGGCATAATCGACCAAATGTTTCCACAATGGGGAGAATTGTACGCAAATATCAGCAAAACCGGGTATGTAGGAAATGTGGAAACATCTGAGCATGCTCGCCCAGTTCTTTCAGCGGAAAACATTACGGTTGTTCGTACTTCTTCGAAAATGACACGGCCAATCAGTTACCGTGAATGGCGTTCGCTATCGTGAGATGATAACGGGCTTTTTGTGCCCAGAAATTAAGGATATGGACCTGGACGATATATGCTTCCAACAGGATGGTATCACTTGCCACACAGCCAACGAAAAAATGGCTCTTTTGCGCCAGAAATTCAATGGACGTGTTATCTCATATCGTGGCGATGTTAAATGGCCGCCATGATCATGTGATCTGATATCTTTGGACTTCTTTCCTTGGCGATATTTGAAAGAAAAACCGTACGTCAATAAGCCAAGAACAATTAAAGAGCTAAAGGCTGAGATAATTCGGCACATTAACGACATTGAACCTTAGTTATATATCAGAGTCACGAAAAATATGGATCGAGGAATAGAGGTATGCCACCGAAGCCGTGGCGATATTTTGTTTCACGTATAATTTTCATTAATCCTTCTATCATAATAAAAAAAAATATTAAGATAATTCTCTGTAAACTTTTTGTTTTATTTACAATTAACATCGCGCGTTTTTGTTCGTCCACCCTTTAGTTCACACTGATACATAGACTGCAATATATCGGATTTGTCTTATATTCAAGTTTTAATTGATTTAAGTAAAATCAGTTTTAAAACTTATTCTTCCTTCTCGTTAACTTGTTTGGCTGAAATAGTAATAAAAGCTTTATCCAATAAAGTGCCTGCTGATTGGTTGATAACAGTCTCGGGTTAGATTGTTTTCTGTTCTTTATTTGGTATATTTTCCTCTTTTTAAGCGTTCCCAACAGAACTCTCAGTAAACCACTTTTTGACAACTTTTCTTATTTTACAATCCTTTTTTGGTTCGCGGCACACGATTTTTTTTTTAACTGTAAAAACTCAAGTATTTTTAAGCGCAATTCACGGACGTTTCTTTAAATGTAAAGACGAGGGTATGCCATTAATAATGTAAAACAATATCAGCCAATGGCCACCACGGCTACGCTTGCAGGACCATATTCTTTTCATAAAATTTTCCACACCAGTTTGCACCTTTGCGACTGTCTGTTTTCGATAACTTTATTATTTTCTTTTTTAAGGTCTTAAATCGATTGTAGGCCACTGGCATAGACATTCACTATCACGTAGCCTCAAATAAAAAAGTCTAAAGTAGTGAAATCATAAGATATCGGTGGCCAATTGTGATTGTTTCTTCCAGAAACCGCACGGGCAGGAAACATTTCACTCTGTCTTGTTGAAAATAAACGCCGTCCACATCAATAGCTTTTAATTTCGGTCATGCAAAATCAGTAATTATCGTGCGATGTAGTAATCTATTCACCATGACAGCTGCACCAGCCTCATTTTCGAAAAAGTAAGGATCAGTGACCCCGCCAGACCAAATACCGCACCAAAAAGTAACACGTTGAGGATCAACAATACTTCTTGGGTTTTCCGAACTCTAAATGTAACAATTCTGATTATCTACGTAGCCTCCGACGTAAAAATGGGTCTCATTATTCAATATGATTTTTCGATGAAATTCCTGATTAGTTTGATGCATTTCAAGGTGCCAATAAGTAATGCCGCGACGTTGTTTATGGTTGCTAAGAGTGTGATCTGAGTCTTAATCCAAAACACAGTGTAATGTCGTCTCTGAAATGCCAAATTTTTTTAACTTGAGACCAGTGCTCAGACAAGAACCCTACTCACTTAAAGCATTGTGCTGGAAAATAGGTTGTAAGAAGGATGAAACAGGAAATAGTGTTTATGGACATTTAATTTAAGTTTACTCATATCGTAAGTGGCAGGAGAGACTTTCTCGAGAAGATTGTGCTACAAGCGAACAGTGCGATTCAAGCGATTCTTGACAATCAACTACAAGGTTATGCACTCTACAAGAAATACGACTACTACGTAAGAATATGTGTTTATCGGTAATTAAACTCCTTATTTTATCAGAGCACATTCCTTTATATTAGCGATAGAACGATGAAACACACGTCACACAGCGACGATGATCTACTTAACCAATTGCCTACCCTACCGTCATTAACAAGTACTTTCTCTCTATCCCGGACGCGGTTGAAAAGCTCCAAATAAGACTTTGAAGCAGCGGCCCATACATGAGAGTTGTATTCCATTTTAGTTCGGATATAGGTTTTGTAGATATTAAGGAGATCAGTTGGAGTGAAGTAATTCTTAAAAAAAAGCGAGGCACTTGAATGCTTCTTTCTACACTCGAAATACGTAATCGTTTCAAGGAATGTCGTAGTGAATTTTCATGTTCAAAACGTCATCAGCTGATTCCTCAATATCTATATTATTGATTACACCACACCACCACGTCTGTGTGTCAAAAACAACATTGTGTCTTGCGTTCATTAAATTCGCCCACTCAAAGATTTTTGCAAACTCCCTTGTGAGAGCATGTCGTTCCTATTCATCCTTATTGCCCCAATCTCCAAGAGGCTCGGCCTATTATCAAAAGAATTTGAATGACTAATGTTGCTGTCATATGCGAAAGAGTAGATAGGATTGAAAGTGAGAAGAAGAAAGTCGTTAAGAAATATTATAAATAGAGTTGGCGAAAGAACACAGTCTTACGGAATTTATTTTGAACTCATACTGAGAAAACACGATATAAATCGAGAGAAGTGGCTACCGATACCAGAAGCAATAAGTTTCGGTATGCCAAACTCTCTCAAACGCATTGGATATATCCAAAGCCACAACTTTACCCTCGCTAAATCCACGAATGGATCTGTTCTACATTTCCGAGATCAATGCCAACAAGTCATCAGTAGGCCCTTGCGAAAAACATACTGACGATCGCTTAGCAAATCGTTGGACTCCAAATACCTCACAAGGTGGTGATTAATCATACTCTCCAAACTACTACTGTGCGGTAGTTAACCCGGCGAGATATGACGCACTCAAAAGTTTAGCTAATGGTCGCACAAGCGTTGAAGAACACTGCTTGAAGACCAGTGTCGGTATGCCATCCGGCCAAGATGACTTGTTGATGTCGAGATTTGCCAGAACCCTTTTAACAGCACAGGCTCGACAGAATATAGTTACAAAGATCGACGAGTAATTAATAAACCCGGACTTACTCAAAACTGTGGGCTACAACAGCAATATTCTTAGTTGTACTTGAGCGACATGCACGAGTTGGGTTCTTCACATCTTACTATCTTATACCAACAACACAAATTTGTCCACCAGTTTCACAATTTGCTGTACAAAGACCAAAAAATGCTTTAGTTTTAATAACTTTGACCTTTTTAGTGAATTTTAATAATTTCAATGCAGAGCATATCGTTTCATTTTTATTTCTGGCGTAGTTTCTATTTGCCTTTTGTCAAGTAGTTACCGGAACATCCTGTAGTATCTATATTTAGAGCATTGATGTTCATTTCATAGAACAATTGTTCGCATTCAATTCACACGTATTCTTACGCTCTTGCTTTAGTCATCCCCGACGAAAGCACATGTGCTGGGGGTGTACGCATATTTTTGTAGGCACAGAAAAATAATTCAAAAAAGTTCATACGATTTTGAATGACTGTTGACTTTTTTTTTAAAACATCAACTTTACTTCTCTGAGAGAGAAGTTTTCATGTTCTCACTAACACAACCACATTTTTACTTTTGCACATGCCTGATTTAGAGCTTTATATACATATTTAATAAACTATAATAGAAAAATATTTTTTTTCTTTGTATGGCAACAGAAATCACATCGTCAGCATGCGAGTCATATGCTAAAAGCCAAAGCCTTTATTCATATGTAGCAATCATCTGCACCATGAGGTGTATGTTTGTGTGTATCAGGTTAATTAAAATGAATTCCCATATTAATTATGCGCTTCTGTTGCTTAACAATTGCCGACATTTAACAAATCAGATAAGCCAGAAAGCTGAATAATTAAAACATTTCTTTGAAAAATAATTGAAATTATTTTCATTAAATGCGAAATAAATACGGTGAAACTTCGATATAACGAACATCGTTATAACAAAAAACTCAATGTAACAAATTTTTTCTGAGTCTCTTGAAAAAACCTCTTTAAAACGAAGTTTTTCATACAAAAATACACCATAACGAAAAATTCTGAGCTAAAGGGTCCGCCAAATAAAATTTTATTATTATTTTTTTTTTTTTTTTTTTTTGTTGAAAATGCTATAAACAAAAAACTACTGAATGTTTTTTCAAATTTCTTTTTTTATTTAAAAGTACAATCCTTCCGGTTAATAATGAAAAATAATTTCATTCAAATGGCTACCTTGGTTGGCCATGCAGTAGCCTACACGATCGGTCCAATTTTTAAGCACATTATCGATTGTGTGCAACTGTATTTCACCAATGGCTTCACGAATATTCTCCTTTAAAGCGTCAATTGTCTCTGGCTTGTTGGTGTAACACTTATCTTTGACGGCACCCCACAAATAATAGTCCAACGGTGTCAAATCGCAGCTCCGAGGTGGCCAAACGACATCAGCTCTGCGGCTGATAATGCGATCTTCAAAAACAGGGCGCAAAACATCGAGTGTAGCTTCGTCTGTGTGGCACGTAGCGCCGTCCTGTTGAAATCAAATGTTGCTAATATCCTCCTCTTCAATTTTTGTGAACAAAAATTCGTTCAACATGGCCCGATAACGATCGCCATTGACTGTTACGGCCACTCTTTGCTCATTTTCGAATTATGCATCTGGACCAAAATCCGCACCAAACAGTGATTCGTCTTGGGTGTATCGGCTTTTCAATGTATGCGTGCAGGTTTTCTGTGCCCCAAATGCGACAATTTTGCTTGTTTACATACCCGCCAAGATCAAAATGAGCTTCATCTGAAAAGATGATTTTTTTTTTGCAAAATTGGCATCTTCTGTAAGTCGATCGCAGGCCCACTTAGCGAAGCGTATACACTATACTATATATATACTATATTCGTTCAGCGGAAGGTTAAAACTAATTATCTGTCAAATCAGTGTTACCATTCACGTAATAAGCATTAGTTGAAAAAAAACGTCAGATGCGGACCCTATATAATACCTCTATACTAATAGTGAAATATTTATTCCAAAGCCTGTGTACAACGTAACCAAAATAAAAACATTAAATATTTGTTTGAGCCGAAGATCCGAGTTCGAGTCTTCTTTGATGTGTAAAATTTGCAATGTTTGAGATCATAACTTCATTTAATTGTGAAAGAAGAATCTATGGTATGTTGTTGGGTTCGAAAACGAGTTCAGTTCAGTGTTCAGCTGGGGTTGTTGTTCCATATTCCTTCAGGGTTGTCAACTAAAAAATTAAAATTTTAAATAAAAAGGGAAAGTCCATGTTTAAGAACAAAGACGTCTAAATATGTTTGCAAGTGTATATGTAAATCCTAGTTGCGTCACAAATGTAGTCAGTACAACGTACCATATGCAGTAATGACACAAATGACAGCTTGTAAAGAGGATATCAGCTGTTAACCACTTTTACTACATAAAATTGTCACCAAAAATAAGACGAAAACAAAATCGTATAAATTTGCTACAGAGTCTCATAAAAAGTGATAGCTATAGTATGTTATGTGTTAATATGTACTTGCCATCTCATATTTATATTCTGTTGTAAAATTGCATACTCTGCATTAAAATTTGTTTTATAATTGTTGCTCTTTTTGTTGGAGACTTTTACGAAACTGGCCGTTCAAATCAAAACGTATTTCGTGCACGTATTTCGGGCCGTACTCCTTCGAAAATGAGGTCTACCAAGCAGTTACCGTGAATGTTGCTCGCTGTCATGAGATGATAACTGACTTCCTGTAGCCAGAAATTCAGGATATGGACTTGAACAATATGTGGTTGCAAAAGGATGGTGTTATTAACCACACAGCCAACGAAATAATGGCTATATTGCGCGAATAATTTAATGGCCGTTGTATCTCATGTCACGGCGATGATAATTGACACGATTATATGATTTCACAACATTGTACTTCTTTCTTTGGGGATATTTAAAAGACGGAGTGTACGTCAATAAGCCAAAAACAATTCAAAAGCTATAGAATGAGATAAATCGGCACATTAACGAAAATACGAAAATATGGACCGAAACAATAAAGGTATGCCACCGAAGCCGTCGCGAGCATTTGGCCGACATCTAGTTTCTCACACGGAATTGTCATGAAAAAAATATTAAGATAATTGTCTGAAAAATTTTTGTTTTATTTACAATTAACATCAACCATTACGGTTGGACCACACTTTACAAAGGTTTAACTGTTACATAGGTAAGGTGTGCTTCAAGATGATAAGGTCACCTTAATATTTGCTCAATTCATCCAAACTATAATATGTTACGTATGGTCACCTTATTCAAAAAAAATTCTACGTTCAAATAAATGAATAATAAGCCGGTTTTGCTTTTAGAGATGTACCGTTATATTATGTTTATTTAAATTTATGTAAATAAGTGTAAAATACAATGGGTCAAAATGATAAGGTCAGCAATAGTCTAATCAGAAGGTATCACAATTGTTATATTTATTTATTTTCCTTTTCTTTGTAATAATTTGTTATATAAAAAAATATCTGCGCGGTGTGGGTCGCGGGAAACCTTTGTCACCTTATGAACAAGAGCAAATTGTAGCACTTCGTGGGTAGGGATTGAGTATGCTTGGGATGGCAAAAAAGAACTGGGACGATCTTTGTGTGTTGTAAAAAAGCACGGGTGGTCCAAAGGAAGAGCCTCGAATTCCATGAAAAGTGCGGTAAGAATAAAAGAGGAATTGAAATTACAAGCTTCGAAAAGCACAATTCTAAGAACTATCAACGCACAGCCAAACCTTATTCGAGCAAAATTAAAAAAAATTTGCTGACTGACTAAGCAGCATAAGATTAAGCGTAAGGTGTTTGTGAAAACAACATGATAACTGATTGGCTCTTCGCAGACATTTTTTTTAAAAAGGTTATAAGTTATTCCATACATTTTTGGGTTTGTAGGTAATTTTTTCTAATGAGAAAAAAATTTAACCTGGATGGACCAGATGGTTTCAATTGCTATTGGCAAGATTTAAGGATGGAGACCTTGTTTTTTCCAAACGGAATTTCGACGGTGACAGTTTGATGGTTTGGGCTGACTTCAGCTCACATGGTACCCTGGAACTCTACTTTCCTTCCACTCGAATGGATAGTTTAGAGTACCAGGGCATTCTTTCTGAACTTTAGCTGCCTTATTTGGCCCAAAATGCTGACAAAACTTTCATCTTTCAGCAAGATAACGCAGCAATTAATGTCAGCAAGTCGACTAGACAGTGGTTTGAGGAGCACAATATTAAAGTAACTCATTGGCAAGCACGTTCCCACAACTTAAACCCCATAGAAAATTGTTGGGGACTGCTTGTGAGTAATGTTTATGCAGACAACAAACAGTACCGGACAAAAGATGAATTAAAGGTGGCAATCTGCAACAGCTATATAACGTTATGGACAATTTAGTAGGTGCGATGTCAGCCCGTATTTTTAAGACAATAGAAGGAAATGGGAACTGCATAAATTAAAAATAATTGATTAATGCTTAGTTTAAATAAACGTTTCGATCAATGAATCACTGACCTTATCTATTTGACTTATTGAAGGTAGATTTTTTATAATAAGGTGACCATACGTAACATTTTATAGTTTCGATGAATTGAGCAAATATTAAGGTGACCTTATCATTTTGAAGCACACCTTCTAACAAATAAGTAGCTATAACGAATGGCTTTTCGATCCCCATTAGATTCGTTATATCGAAGTTTTACTCTATAATGCAATTGTTGGAAAATTGGGTTTATAAACAGTGATTTTTTTTTAACAGGGTTATATTTCGCTATTTCGTCTGAAGACATGATTGGACCATATTTTTTTTTTTTTTTGATTTTTTGTTTCTTCATATATTCGACGAAAGAAATAAATTTACTGAAAAAAGAAAATTCTGTCACATAATATCACGTGTTTCAACTGCCATATATACAGTGACGAGCAAAAGTGAGTGCATGTTCACGAAACTGACTTTCATCATTTATAAAAACAACACCATACAAGTAAGTCTAAAATTTTTTTTAATTTTTGTTTTTTTATTTTGTCCGTATGAAATGGAGTATGTAAGCAATAAAAATGAGATGAATTCAAAGAGTATAAAAGGAACAACGAAAATATCTCTCATACACTCAATTTTGCACGTTTTATCAGTTGAACCTATTTTCGCTCTTCTAATTCTCTTATCGGCAGAAATCATCCATATTTGCCGTTATTTTTGTTTCTACGTTTTTCTTTTCATTTTTAGAGCAGTTTAAAACGAGTTTCTAGTGAATCAATGCAGATTTTTCGAATTACTATAATATTTAAAATTAATAGTTGATTTTTTTTTTTTTTTTTTTTTTGAATAAAAATGAAAAACTATCTGCAGAAACTGAAAATAGTGTTGTGTGCCTGACCGAGGAGGGCTGTTCTTCACGTACCATTTCCAGGAGACTTGGTATTTGTCAATCAGCGGTGATCCCAGCTCAAAACAGACGAAATGTTACCTCTTAATCGCAAGTCAAAGGTCGCAAACAATTATTAACACGGACTGAGATGCTAGACTAAAGAAGTCAAAAATGAAAAAAACAAGCTGCCAACACCAAAGAATGCTGTTCTGGAAATTAACAAAAATGTAGGCGAATGGACTGCTAGAAGAGCGCTCCATAACATAGGTAGTTAAAAAAAGCAAATCTGCATTGTCCGATAAAAATGTAAAAGCGCGCTTGAAATTTGCAAAGGCGCACAAAAATTGGACCATTGATGAGTAGAAACGAGTTATCTGGTCTGATAAGTCTAAATTTAATCGTTTCCAGTTAGATGGAAAGCAGTACTGCTGGCGTAGACCCGGTGAACGTGTTCAAAGACACCATGTCAAACATGGCGGCGGACACATAATGGTTTGGGATTGCTTTACATGCAGTGGTGTTGGCCCTGTGCATTTGGTAGATGGTATCATGCGGAAAGAGGACTATCTACAGATTCTGCACACCCATCTTCCCAATTTTATGGACAAATGTGCTTATCCTAAAACAGAAATTGTTTTTCAACAGGATGGTGATCCAAAGCACACAGCCAAAATTGTAAAGGTATGGATTGGGAAACAAAATTTTCAACTAATGGAATGGCCGGCACAAAGTCCCGAAATCAATCCGATTGAAAATCTTTGGTCAATCGTGAAAAGACCGCTTCGACAGTATGAAGCAGCTCCAACACACACGAGCAACCTTTGGGATCGTGTAAATGCGGAATGGAATCGAATTCCGAAAGATGTTATCGAAAATTTGGTAGAAAGCATGTCAAAACGCATAAATCAAGTTATTTCTAATAAGGGTCTATGGACTAAATATTGAAATTGGGTTAACTATTAATTTTCTTGAAACGTGCAAAATTGAGTTTATGCGGATTATTTTCGATTTTTTAAATTGATCTCATTTTTTAATATATTTTAACTTCTAATTGTAACAAATAAAATAAGAAATATATAACTAAGAAATGTTTTTCATTTGCTTGCATGGTTTTGTTTTTATTAATGACAAAAGTCAGTTCGGTATACATGCACTCACTTCTGCTCGCCACTTTACATATACATAAATGCATGTAAAGAGCCAATCAATCGACGAAATAGACCTCTTATTTTGCTAAACAATTTTATCATTTGCATTTGAACGCTATACCCGCCCATGGTTACTTGGCACAACAAACCTAATAAAAGACAAACATTTTGAAAGATTTAGTTTCAATAATATGAGCACTATCAACTGTTTAATTTCAGAAGTGTTTATTAAAAGACACATTATATTGAAACGGTTAAAAATGAAATGAATTTCTTATAAATTCTTTGCTTTATTTTATTTTGGTTTGACAATGTTCTTATTGAAAACCTCTCTATATAAATAAGTTGTTTATTTTTATATTATAAAATATTGATTATTTCATAAACTATATTTCACAGCCAAAAGAACACAATACCAGTTAGGTGTTATGGGCACCTTTCGTTCTCTTTTTTAATGTCCTCTATGACTAATATTTTTGCAATAAAATTAAAAACTAAGTTCGCTAACTTTGCACATCACTAACATATCATCTATTAATTTCTCTAAAGGCCATTAGCTACGATACTCAATTTGTAATTAATGGTGTTTTAAATTTTATTTGATCGTAAATTTTATTGTTAACGAAATCAATTAAAATGCCATCTACACATGTAATTAAAAAAAGAAGAAACAGAAACCAATTGTTAATGAAAAAAAAAGAATGAACTGACATGTGTAAACGTGGGCTTATGCCTCTTAAATTCTGATAACGATGAGACGACCAGCAGTGATGCCAATGACATTGGAGATGAGAAGTAAGTAATTCACCAATATAATCTAACAAAAAAGGAAGAAAGAAAAGATAAAACTGACTTTATAACAAAATCATGATATGGTTCATAAAACATTCAATACGTTATACATTCATACATACTATGTATACATAATCGTATACATAGTCAAATGGAAGAGGAAGTCTTTACAAGTTATCTCTCTGTGTGTGTGTGTGCTTCAGAAGAAAGAGTATATTATTATTAAGGTTTTTTATTACGAAAAATAAATAGAAACAAGAAAGTGAAACAAATGAGAAAAAAAATGAGAGAAAGAGTATAAAATTGCCATATACCACCACTACTACACATACATACACTTACACACGCTTACGTTTATATTAAAAGCAGACAAAATGTGTTTTATTGCATACTTACAGGCTGGTGCTGGTACTGATGCTAACACATGTGTCAATGTCAGTCTGCGCGTGTGTTGTAAAACAAATGTTTACAGTCAAGTCATGCATATTAATGTCTGAATTAGTATGTGTGCACTAAAGTGCTTTTAAAGAACATCAAGTTTAACTACATTTGAAGAGAGAGGATAATGAACCTATTTCTTTGAACTGTTAAGAATATAGATATTTAATACACACACAGGCATTTATTCATATATTGCTTAAATAACATAAAAATCGCAATAATTCAAAGCAAAAGATTACTTTTAATTTTATCTTCAATCGATGTTCAAAAATTTTAGTTTTATATGATTTATATACGAGGGCAGTATAATAATTCTCTAGGCTTTTAAATAGCTAATATTTTTAAGAGTTTTTAGCGTTTTTATGTCTACCCAACAATAAATAGACGTTAATTATACTATGTAACCACATGGAAAAAATAAAATGAGCTTGGATAATCACTATATTTTTTGATGCGCTATGGTCGCCTAACTTAAATAATCATCAGTAATTCAGATTCTATGGATAAGTTTTTTTTAGTATTTTTTTCTTAAATGTGAGATTTTTGAAGAGACTGCTTCATACATCTTATGATAACTTTAAAATGACTCGTTCGATTTCGTTAAGACAAAATTATACCACCTTTAAGTCGTTCTAATATCATATTTTAATCTAACCCGTATTTTTGGAGTTATTGAGAAAAAAAATTATTAAATTTTTTATTACTAAAAATTCACAAAAAATAGAAAACAGCAAATATCTACCAGTTTCACCTTTTTTTTTTCTCCGTCGCTCCTCCAGAGAGCATATTGGCTTTCCACAAAGCATCTATTGCTTTGTTTTAGTTTCTTTAATCAGTTTGACATTTCAAGCTAAGTAGATGATTAATCCACTGTAGCTTCCTCCATATGATTTTTTGGTGTAGTGGTGAAGATACTTGCTAATTGGTGGTGATCTTTACTTTAGCATTGTAATTTTTTCCCAGTAGGTGGCGTGTTTTTCCTTGTTTGGAGGGAAGAAGTTGAAGCCTTTATTATTATTGAACATTTGAAATCACAATTACAGTTTTTCCTCGTCATGTCCTCTGCTGGGGCTCGAACCAGGATCGTTTATGTTGTTATGCGTGCGCTCTAACCACTACACCACGCCACCCCCAAGTTACACTACTTATTCATTAAGTTGCATAAAATAGGAATAAAATAAACCATAATTCATAAAAATCGATTGGTACATACATATTCTGTTCCCAATAAAGTGAAAGTTCTAGTTTTGAAAATAAAAATTTATTGTTGTCATTGTATGTATTGGGTGTCGTATAAGCTAGTACCAGCGTTGCAACAACTTCGATTTTTTTGTAACGAAATTTCAATAAAACATACATACATAATTCCCGCGACATCCCAAGAGGGAGCTGCACCTGATTCCATTTTTATAATCCTTGAAAGGGACCTACAACTTAACGCCAGCTCCGAACGACATATGCATTAGTTAGAGAAGTTTTTTCATAGCGTAAATACTCATAACCAGTCGCTAGCAGTGCTATGAGGTGGTACCGCTGTTGAAAATTATCTGATGGTCTGGTCTGGTATTGAACCGAGGACCTCTTTATTGGTAGGTGCGTGTCTTACCTACCATACCACAGCGGCACCCACATTTTAAGAAAAAAGTAACCAAAAAATAACCAACAATTTTAAATCATAATTTTAATACAAAAAACATGAAAATATCATTTTATATATGGAATTTATAGCAGTACTGACTGAATATAGACGGGTGAAAAAAATTTATACAACAATTGATGAGGCTTATTCTCCTATTTGTTCTATATATTTTAACTACGTATTAACAAACTTCGCACAATAACAAATATCGTTCGCTCATATGTTTAGTTTGATAATTTTTTGTGGATAATTTTAGCTCAGTAGCTTTTACTAACAGATATCTTAATGAATCGCTAAATACCCGAAACAAAAAATAGCTTTAAAGTGAAATGCGTCTGATATTTATTCTCACTTAGCCACTGAACGAAATAGTATAGTTGCTTGCCAAAGTTTATCCTGAACATGTTCCACTGATCTCAACGCACGGGAGATTACTTATGCAATTCAGAACTAATGATTTTAGCATGAAAAAGGAAGACCTTACAGATCAGGCAAAAATGTTCGCAGATGATGAATTGTAGGCATTACTGTATGAAGATTGTTTTCAAACTCAAAACGTTATTCTAGCTGGAAAAAATTGTAGCGGCTTCCAATCATTGCTGGCGATGAAAATTAGACAACGCTATTTCAGCCACCTTATAATCAATACATTGCCCGTCAGACTACTATTTGTTTCGATCGGAGTACCTTTCACCTTTCGCATGAAATCCATATGTCACCAGAAGGTTGGGATGGTCGTAGCATACTCAGAACAAAAAACAACAATGTTTTCACTTCTTTAGAGTGATGTACTCAGTAAGAGCCTGGGTAGTAAACGTAAAAGAAATATTATCTTCATTTTTACTTCGAGAAAAAAGTAACCAAAATGGAAAAAAGTATACATACCGCTGTGGTATGGTAGGTAAAACACCCGCCTACCAACCAGGAAGTCCTCAGTTCAATAACTGGTTATGAGTATTACTTACTTACTATTAAAAACTTCTCTAATGCATTTGCCGTTCAGAGCCGGCATTGAACTGTAGGTCCCTTTCAATGAGTTTAAAAATATAATCGGTTGTAGCTCATTGACTGAGAGAAGTCCCAACGTTCCTTCATAGAATGTTATGGGAATTGATATTGTACGATTTTTTCATGAGTTTTATGAGATTGTAGTTAAAATAAAATAAATTTTGGGTTTGGTTTTAATTAAAATTACTTTATTCAACACAGTTATGTGCACCACTGCTTGTAATCATTTTACAGGCAATAACAAATTTTATTCTTAATTACTCTGTCTGTTTACAACTTTGTAAACAACACCAATTACTCGACAAATCTTTCTACTTAAAGATCATCCAACCCGATCGTAGTTATAACTTAGCTTCAATCACAACCTTTTTAACCAGATGTTATCCACACTTAACTCTCTTTACTGAGTTAGCTCCAACTAAACTGGTTTTTACTTCACTACTAGCTTCACGAGTTTACTCCTTATAAACTCTCTCCACACAAACTGCACTCGCTGTGTTTACTTTACTTAAACTGGTCGTTGTTCCCATCGATGTGCTTTTTATATGGATGAGTAAACAATACATCGAAAGCTCTCGAACCTCTCGATATCTCTGGTAGATTCCATTTCTTTCTTTTAATTTCTTTTTAGTTCTTTTGTAGCCATGCGGATGTAAACATCTACTTCTTTCAGCTTTCAGTATTTGTTGTTGCTTGTTTATTGTCTGTTATTCGTTTTCTTTGCTGCTTTATTATTGTTGTTGCCGTGTTATTTTTTTACTTTATCGTTGCTAATGATTGTTGTTGTAGATTTGGTTATTTGTAAACAGCACGTATAGTTGTTCTTGCGGCTTTTGTTTATTTATTTTAGCGATGTAATAAACGCTGTGGTGTCCAACATTATTTTCGTAACAATATATAGGGTCCGCCATCTAACGTTTTTTTTCAACTAGTGCTTATTTCGTGAATGGTAACACTTAGCTCATGTCTTATTTGACAGATAATTAGTTTTATCCTTCCGCTGAACGAGTATGGTTGTGTATACGCTTGAACAACGCTGGGAATCTGGGCCTGCGATCAACTTACAGAAGATGCCGATTTTGCCAAAAAAAATCATCTTTTCAGATGGAGATCATTTTGATCTTGGCGGGTATGTAAACAAGCTAAATTGTCGCATTTGGGGCACAGAAAACCCGCACGCATACATTGAAAAGCCGATACACCCAAGACGAGTCACTGTTTGGTGCGAATTTTGGTCCAGAGGCATAATTGGGCCATTTTACTTCGACAATGAACAAGGAGTGGCCGTTACAGTCAATGGCGATCGTTATCGGGCCATTTTGAACGAATTTTTGTTCACAAAAATTGAAGAGGAGGATATTAGTAACATTTGGTTTCAACAGGACGGCGCTACATGCCACACAGCCGAAGTTACACTCGATGTTTTGCGGCCTGTTTTTGAAGATCGCATTATCAACCTCAGAGCTGATGTTGTTTGACCACCTCGGATCTGTGATCCGTCAAAGATAAGTGTTACGCCAACAAGCCAGAGACAATTGACGCTTTAAAGGACAATATTCGTGAAGCCATTGGTAAAATACAGCTGCACACAATCGATTATGTGCTTAAAAATTGGACCGATCATGTAGGCTACTGCATGGCCAGCCGGGGCAGCCATTTGAATAAAATTATTTTACATTATTAACCGGAAGGATTGTACTTTCAAATAAAAAGAGAAATTTGACAAAATATTCAGTAGTTTTTTTTATAGCATTTTCAAAAAAAAATGTATTTGGCGGACCCTATGCATATATGATACACATTCAAGAAAAAATGACCAATTTTGGTTAAAAATAACCAAAACGGCAACTCCGGCTAGTACCTAGTTTTGAAAATAAAATTTTTTTATTGTTTTTGTATGTATTGGCTGTCGTATAACCGATATTTTTCAAAATTCATAAATATCACTCATACGCTCAGCAGAATTTTCAGCAATTACAGAAAAAAACATTTTTATTCAGAACTAAGTACTTTCATTTTATTGGGCATAAAATACGTATTTACTAATCGATATTAATGAATTATGTTTTATTTTATTTCTATTTTATGCAACTTTATGAGTAAACAGTGAAATTGGTAATTATTTGCTGCTTTCTTTTTTTGGTGAATTTTTAGAAATCAAAAATATCATAATTAAATAATCATATATTTACAATGTATGTTGCAGCCTCTTTAAAAATCTCACATTTTAGAAAAAAATTCTTAAAAAAATTTATCCACAGAATCTGAAATGCTGATGATTTTTGAAGTTAGGCGACCATAGCGCATCAGATTGATTGATTTTTCCATAGTAACTTTACATATGAGCACCAGATATCTACAACGAATACTGAAAACATAAGTATATTCGAATCATGATGCATAAATTTTTATACTCATACGCATTCATACTCATTGCAATGAGTACGCATACTCATCATACTCATATTTGCCAACTATTATGACTTTGATGATTCATACTCATCTTAGTTCATTGTATATAGATAAGGGATGCGATATAAAATTTTCAAATTGTACCAATCTTCATGAAAAAATGTACTTATTTCAGTCCGATTGTACTAAATTTATTTATTTATTTAATTTTTTATTTTCCTTTATATATTTTGTTTATTAAAAATTACCTAAAAACGTTAATAAAAATTAATTTTTACATTCTTTATATCGCACACTAAATCACAAACTATCACAACTCAAAATTTAACCAAATCTTTTTTTTTTTTTTGTAAGCCAGCGTGCAGCTCAATCTCCAACGGCCATGGAAAATTCATGTGCTTCAGTGCCTTCTTTACCGTTATATCTGTATTTATTTCAAACTATGTTTCCTGCATATTTTGAGTTATGACTGCTAATAGTCTAGTATTCGATATGTTGTCATTTTTTAAAGACATAATTATTTTTGCATCCGCAAGCACTTCCTTACTCTCGTTAGGAAATAGTTACAATATTAATGGTACAATTCAACAAGTTCTTTCCGAAAAATGCGCAAAAAATTTCACAACGATTTTTAACTAAAAGTTGTAATATGATGAAATAGAATTCTTTAAAAAACATTGGTACAAAGTTGAATTTTGAAATAGTACTAAACTAGTCAACAGTACCCCGTTGGACTTTTGACTTGCAAAGAGTGCTCGAAAAGTACAGTTGTACCAACTTATTTATCTCTGGTATATACGATGCAAAATAAGTATAATTCGTGTAAAATATTATGTGTTTGCTGTGGTAGTTTTTATTTTTTTTTTTTTTTTTTGTATTTCTCTTCTGAATAATGCTATATTGCTTGCTTACTTGATGAGTACTACTCGAACGATTTGAATGCTTCGATGCATTTATGACTATTACGAGTATTTTCTGATGAATGAATAAGAACTATGAGTACGAGTACGACGTTTGGTTTGTACTTATTGCTATTTATACATATGAAACAGCGTTGTTGTGAGTATGAGTACTTGAATTTGGATTATGTGTACACACTTATACTTATAAATTCATGAGTGAGTATGAGTAGATCATTAGTAATCGAACACCACTTTTTTCTTCACCCCATGAGTGACTTTTTACTTCAAATCGTTATTACTTTCCACCTAAAGTTGTAATTATTATTCTTCGATTATCATATCACCCTTTCCATAGTGATCGGTGTAAATGCCAGCGAGTGCATCCTTAAAATTGAAGCCATGATCTTTTTGACCAACTAATTGCATTTCTACTTCTTTGGTGCACATTTAGCAAAAGAAGCGAACTGTTTTCTTTGAGTTTTAGTCTCTGAAGAGTTGTGGCAAACCCTTCTTATGTTCACGGTTACAAATCTGTACAAAAACTTGTGCTGAACAGTGTCACACTGTCTTCTGAAGTGCTATGATACAAATAAATAACTTCCATCCAAATATTTACGTAAAATTCAAAGTAGCTGATCATGCCAATACCTTTAGCACATGTATACTCCAATTTTTCAAATTATTCCAAGGATTTTATCAAATATTTCTTTAGTGACGACTTCTCTGAAGCGTCTTGAACTTAATTGTGCTAAACGTAAAGCCGCTTTCTACTATAAAAATTAATGGTGCGGAGTCCCAAAAGTGCATTTCTTAATTTTTTTACATAAAAATAGTCTATAATAGTCTATAATTATTTTCCTAAAAGTTAACTAAGAGACGCAACTTGTTATTAATAGCAGTCCAGTAATAGGCCACAATTAAGCAGAGCAAGAGGAGTGGGTACAGAGAACTTCATATATAGGGGAAATTTAGGCTCTGAGGGCCTCCACAGAGACAAACTTGAACGTAATACTTTACATGGTATTTATTGACTTGCAAATTCTTGTTTCTTTCTGCTAGAATGCCGTACACTTTAGGGAGGGCATTGTGATCGAGTATGCGGGTAATTTGCCGAAAATTACTAACCAAAGAACATCTACTTTTAACTTTATATTGGTTTTCATGCCTCTTTTTTCTTCGAGAAGATGATGAAGAAGGCTGCAATGAAGCAATGAGAATACTGAAATCCACTTGCACACAAACGGCTCCATAATAGATGGAGACGTGGGTGAAGACGTTATCTGCGAGGGACTAAATATATCAATGTCGTACAAGCTTCCAGATTATGCCAATGTTTTTCAAGCGTTTATCTTCACTATGGAAAAGGTTTCATAGGAGCTTCAAAGATAAATAAGGGTGAGAATATCATAATATTTGCCGATAAGCAGGAGGTGATACATGCCCTAAGATCAGTCGAATCAATCCCGCAACTAGTGCATCCGGACTCAAGCCGTCAAGTTATTTTGTGTTGGGTTCCATGACAATGTAATGTTGATGCCGAGAGAACCGGAGACAGTCATATCCAGAATTATTTAAAAGTCCTTATACCAATGCGTGAGATTAGGCAGAGATTTTGATACAAATAGTATATGGAATAGTTTGATAACTTTTTCTATCACTAGGCGAGCTTAACCGCAGTTTAACACAAACAGGACAGGCAAACATAATGGTTCAATCGAAGAAGAATATGTCCAGGCCAGTGGCAGTTTATACTGGGCGCTGGTCTCTAGGTAAACACGCAAATTATATTAAGAGGCATGATAGACATTAAACCAGAGAATATCATTGACTTTATAAACGAACGCATCGAATTTGCTTTAGCAGTTTGTGAGCCTTTCCACGATGAAACTTTTTGGCTTCTGGGTGCAGTGCGTCTGCTCTGTCTTGTGAGCCAAGGTCAATGTTATATGCCTCAGCTGACATCATGAGCTGTGACGAGTATTGTGGCACCAAAACAGCACTGATTGCTAATTGTACCCCCAAGAGGACGCCAAAGAATCTAACCACAGCAATGTTGCACTGGAAGCTACTACGCTGTAACTTTATACAAAAATTAACGAAATTATCAAACTACCCTCGTAATTATCAATAAATAGTAGCGTGTTGTTCAAGTGTAATTTGTTAAAATAAATTTGCGTGTTAACAACTCTTTTGTTCTATTTAATGTTTTTACGTCTTAATCAGAGATTATCAGAAAAAAATCGTTAAATATTAATACCCTACACCTTCAAAGAACTAGACGCCATTATCATCAATACCATTCATTACTAAGGTTAAGGGTTATACATGATATAAATTTTATAATCTACGTTCTTTTGTAATTTGTTTCAACTCGGTTATCTATGCTTAAAAATAAATGCCTATCTTTGGGTTTCGGAGAAAAATTTATGTGAACATTGTTTAACGCATTCGCTGCCAAGTCTAAATTGTAAAGTTTTATTTCCACTTCCCACACTGTTTTAAGTCTCTTTTTTTATTTATTTTTTATTATTTCGATATAAATACACATTTTGAGTATCCTCGTGATTGGCAGCGAATGTGTTAACTGATTGCCTTAGAAATATCGATACATAGGACACTTAGAAAAACTGTCACTATAAACTGTATAGCAAATATATTGTTGGCCTATGGACAGAGTTTGATTGATTCGGTACGATATTCCTCTAATGTTAAAATGATCATTTTTATTATTGAACGATTTTTGTCGTTAATAATTTTACTGTCTAACCATTTCGTGTTATTGTTTTGCCGAATGCAAAATAGCGATTTTACTTTCACAAATTTGTTTTTCTTTTCTGAGTAAGAGGAGTATATGGTCGTTATAAATTAACAAATCAAATTAAAATTCGGATGAGTTTTTCTATGTTATAAAGAGTCTCTAATTTTGGTCCAAATAGCTTCGTCGCCAAGACAAAGCAACAATCAAAAAGTAGGCAGAAGAGAACAAGTGAGCATGGTACCTCCCATACAAGTGTGCCGCTGTGGTACGGTAGGTAAGACACCCGCCTACCAACCAGAAGGTCCTTGGTGCAATACCAGGCCAGACCATCTTAAAAACAAAGAAAAAGTTTTTTGACAGCGGTATCACCTCATAACATTATCTAGTAACCGGTTATGAGTATTATTACACAGAAAAAACAAAAAGTGTTAAACAAAATATTCAAAAATGTAAAACTGAATGCTTGTAGGCAGATTTACTACATTCCTACTAGCTAGATCGAACGGTTATTATTCGACCGGTTTTAACCGGTTTTTTTGGTTTGGACGAATACGATCTTTTCAAAATCTTCATTTTTCGAATACCGAATAAACCGCTTAATTTAACACGAATAACCGGTTAATATAAATAAGTAAAATATTTATACGTTCGAACATTTTTTTATTGAAAATATGGTCATCGTTTAATTATTCGTATAAATTTAATTATTTTTGTATATATGACAACCTTGAACGTCTCACAAAGAACGTGAAATCCAAGGTAGATCAAAAAAAGATATGCAATCTTGAGCACAAATAACCTTTTCTCATCTCCTGTAAATAAATATTGATTTTTTTATATGGAGAATGATCAACTAGACTTAGTGAATGATCAACTAGACACACAAACGCCGGCTCCGAACGGCATATATATAAATGGTCCGCCATCTAACGTTTTTTTTTCAACTAGTGCTTATTTCGTGAATGGTAACACTTAGCTCATGTCTGATGTGACAGATAATTAGTTTTATCCTTCCGCTGAACGAATACAGTTGTGTATACACTTGAACAACACTTAGCTAAGTGGGCCTGCGATCGACTTACAGAAGATGCGATTATGCCAAAAAAAATCATCTTTTCAGGTGAAGCTCATTTTGATCTTGGCGGGTATATAAACAAGCCAAATTGTCGCATTTGGGGCACAGAAAACCCACACGCATACATTGAGAAGCCGATACACCCAAGACGAGTCACTGTTTGGTGCGGACTTTGGTCCAGAGGCATAATTGGTCCATTTTGCTTCAAAAATGAGCAAGGAGTGGCCGTTACAGTCAATGGCGATCGTTATCGGGCCATAATGAACGAATTTTTGTTCACAAAAATTGAAGAGGAGGATATTAGCAACATTTGCCACACAGCCGAAGCTATACTCGATATTTTGCGCCCTGTTTTTGAAGAACGTATTACAGCCGCAGAGCTGATGTCGTTTGACCACCTCGGAGCTGCGATTTGACACCGTTGGACTATTATTTGTGGGGTGCCGTCAAAGATAAGTGTTACGCCTACAATTGTCCAGAGACAATTGACGCTTTAAAGGACAATATTCGTGAAGCCATTGGTGAAATACAGCTGCACACAATCGATAATGTGCTTAAAAATTAGACCGATCGTGTAGGCTACTGCATGGCCAGCCAAGGCAGCCATTTGAATGAAATTATCTTCCATTATTAACCGGAAGGATTGTACTTTCAAATAAAAAAAAGAAATTTGAGAAAATATTCAGTAGTTTATTTGGCGGAACCTTTATTAGTTAGTGAAGTTTTTCACAGCGTAAGTACACATAACCAGTCACTTGCAATGTTGTGAGATGATATCGCTGTCGAAAATTCTAGTTGGAAGTTGGATTATTACCTAACATACTAAAGTGACACACACACTATTAAATACGTGGTGCATGAATTTACATACAGTGTTGTCAGAAACCTTAGCAACTTTTCTTGTCGAGGCATTTAAGGACTCCTATATTACTGATTTATTCAAAGTAAACATTTATTTTTTGTTATCATAGGCACCTAAATTATAACTATAATAACAAACCTTTAATTCCATTCTTTACCAAGTAATACTACAAAAACGAAATTAGCTCCTTGGGAAGCTGTTTGAAACTTAAGCTACTTTCAGTACTTTGTGTGATATCCTTTATTTTTTATGGTCTCCGAACACTGTTTTGGCATAGTTGTTATGAGATTTTTTTGAGTTATTGTTAGTATTGATTGCTACTTTAATTTTAAGCTCTCCATTGGCTTCTGCTTATTTTTAAAACGACGTCGTCCAGCTCAGCGCTTCCAGAATTAGGAAAAATTTTATGTAAATAAAAGAACCGATTAACCGGTTATTTGAATTATTATTAACCGAAAACCGGTTTTTTAAGTGCTACTTTTCAAATTATTCAAAAACCGGTTTTTGAAAAAATTCGAATAATCGATCTCCCAACTATATAGGAAGTTGCATTCAAAATTTTAAATACCGAACGCATATTTCGTTTTTGAATATTAGCGTTCAGTATTTAAATATTAACTTAATTTCAACTGAACGAACAAAGTATATTCCTCCATAAGCAAATTAAACGTTTCGTTCAGATTTTTTCAGAAAAACAGAATGAAATACTTTGTCAATTTTATCATGGAAAAAATTAAATGTTTCGTTCGATATAAAGACTTAAAAAACAAAAATACTAAATGCTTCGTTTGAAAGACTTAAATGCAACATCGTAAATTTACGATGTTTATTTAAAAATTTGTTTGATTTAAAAATTTAAATTTTTATCAAATTTGCTTATTTTGTAACACATTAACACAGACTTCAGAAGTTACCCAACAAACAATTTTACAAGTGCTTTAATTAAAACTAATATATGGATTTACTTAAAAATACATAGACATAATTTTATCTCCAAACAAAAACTATTTTTAAGCTTTTACTTAAGTAAAAAAAAAGAAAATATATAAAAATATGGTGTACGTATGTACGAGGGCGGATTGACATTGAAGCTACCTAGCGCTAGATGGCAGCACAAACACAAAAACTTTTTCTTTCTTAAAAATTACGATCTGTAAAACGTCAGCTGTTAAAACTTTAGCCAAATTCATCGATTAGTTTATTTGTTGTAGTCGTTTGAAGTAAGCAACTTTAGTGTTTCTTGGAAAATGGAAAATAGTGAATTTCGTGTAGTGATTAAACACTATTATTTGAAAGGCAAAACGGCTAAAGAGACAAAAGAAAAGCTTGATCAACATTACGGCGAATCTGCTCCGTCAGATTATATGGTAAAATATTGGATTGCTGAATTTAAACGGGGCCGAACAAGCACTGCAACAATACCATCACCAGGAAGACCAAAAGAGGTGGTTACTGAAGAAAATATCAAGAAAAGCCTCGACATTGCTGAAATGGCAAACATATCATATGAACGTGTGTTCAACATTTTGCATGAACATTTGCATGTGAAAAAGCTATCGGCAAGATGGGTGCCGCGTTCGCTCAGTGTTAAACAAAAACGAGTTCGACAGATCACTTCACAGCGGTGTTTGGACATGATAAAGCATAATCCTGCTGTTTTTGGCGTAGATTAATAACTGTTGATGAAACGTGGGTCCACCACTACACACCTGACACCAAAAATTAATCGAAGCAATTGGTGGAAGCTGGTGGAAGTACTCCGGCGAAGACAGAGAAATCGGCTGGCAAGGTTATAGCCACGGTAATTTGGGATGCACACGGAATATTGCTCATCGATTATCTTGAAAAGGGATCCACAATCACAGGAGAGTATTATCGTGCATTATTGGATCAATTGGTTGATACAATCAAGGAAAAACGACCACATTTAAGTAAGAAAAAAGTGACTTTTCTTCAAGACAACGCACCGGTTCACACAGCCTTAGATACGATGCTAAAACTACGAGAAATCCACTTCGAATTGGTTGATCATCCACCTTACAGTCCAGATTTAGCCCCTAGTGACTTTTTCCTGTTTCCAAACTTGAAAAAATGGCTCGCAGAAAAAAGATTCATCTCAAACGAAGAAGTGATTACCGAAACTAATGCGTGCTTTGAGGAGTTCCAAAAATCGTATTATTCAGATGGTATAAAAAAGTTGGAAAATCGTCTTACAAAGTGTATTGAGCTAAAAGGAGACTATGTTGAGAAATGAATGGTTTTTGAAAAAAAATGCTTTTTCCTACTTAGGTAGCTTCAATATCAATCCGCCCTCGTATACTGTACTTAAATGAACATAATTACATAGGCGCAAACCAATTTCTATTTTTATCAGAAACGAATTTTTTGTTCAACAAACGTTTTTTGGGCAATTCATACTGAGTTTGATTGTCATCAATTCGAAGGTAAATTATTTGTTAAGAAGTAAATTATTTCAATGAAAAGAAATGTATGCACATATTGTTGTTTTAGGAGCAGGAATTGAATACCGACAGTTGGAGCACAAAAATGAAAATTGTATTGCACCGAGAGCAGAATTTTATAAAAAATTTTCTACTTTTCCTATCAAAATTAAATAGTATCTACAATTACATATGATATATGTACGTGTATTATTATATAATATCCAACACGGTACGACAAAAAAATTACCCCAGAAATAATATTATTATTTCATAGGCCCTATCGAGTACAAAAATAATCTGTTTTTGAAATTTTCTGAATTTGGTCTGATTGTCTTCACTTTCAATACAGATTATCAGTCAAAAAGTGGGTGGAATAGAACAAGTGAGCATGGTATTTCTCACACAAACTAAATATTGTTTTTTATATATCTCAAGATCGGCTACAGTATAAGTTTCTGAGTCAATAGTAATAATCAGGCAAAAAATGAGCGAGATTGGGTAAATGGGCGTGGGTGACACGTACTATTAATATTGAATATTAAATTCTGTATATGTGAGGAACGGTAACAATTAAAGTTTCATTATCTATTTCCATCAGTCTAAAAGCGGGTATTGCACAAATCACACGGTATCAAAGTTATATGAACAACTAAAAAGCCTAAACCTACAGTAGTGTCTTTCTAGAACTAGAAAGCTTATAGCTCAGCTATCTTAAGCGTTTGGATTTGGAACGGATAGAAATATAATGGGGAAAAAGGCTGAAAATGTCACTAAGATAACATTTATGATAGTAATCAGGATGAGGGTAGCGAAGCATGCCGGGCTTTAGCTAGTATATAAATAAAAAAATTCTATCAATTCTTACTGATAAGCTACTTAAATGAAGTAGTGACTCACTCAACTGTCCCAATGATTGTCTCTTGGCTTGCTCGTATTTATATTTGCTTGGTTTACACTATTAAACTCTTGGCTACATTAACAGGAGCATAAATTTATTCCAATAATTAACGGTCACAAGAATAAATAAAGAAACATTGGGACAGTTAAGGGATTGTAACTTAGTAAGTCTGTAAATTTTAAGCGAATTTTTCTTGAATTTTGAACGAAAATTGTTTTAAGTTTTCATGAAATGCAATTACTGTGTAGTAGAGTATAATTAACCCATTATAACGATTTGATAAATATTCACTTTTAATATAAATCTTTTATATGATTTATCAAGCATTTAATTTATTTCACTTTTAACAGCAAAAATCTTATTTCATTTTATTTCATAGCATTTCAGTCAATTAAAATAAAAATTTTTATTAATTTCGTCCAACCATGGAAGCGTGTGATAAACAGACTCTAATAAAGGAGAATTGGTACGAGATTGAGTCTTTACAGAAAACGGTATTGGCATTCATTTTCCCATTGCCGTATAAGCAACAAAAACGTATTATGCATTAAAATAATTAAATTAATCCCAAATTGAACATTAAGAAAAGGTAAAATAAAAAATTACAAAAAAGGTAAAAAGAACAGGTGAAGTACACTTTTTGTATTCCTACACTTTTTTCAATTCCTACTGGCGTTAAGAACCAATAAAGAAAGAAGACTTACGCTGTTCAGATATAACTGATAATTGACGGTATTCCATACTCGATATATTTTCCATAGGATACCTTCCAGTCTTCAATATTCGAAATAGCATAGCTTCAGATGGGAGCTGCATGCATCACTTGTGCATATGCCACTGAAGTTATGAACTGCCTAGTTCTTTGCCCACAACCTCCTATATTTTAAATTATTCTCATCAATTCGTTACCTGTGTGATAGTGTTGTAGGGTATATGTACAATATAACAACGTCATTTAAATTGGGTCCTATACACATACATACGTACATTAGTGAAAATTTATTGTTATTTTTTCTGTGACTCGCATATAAAAAGCTTGTTAAACTAAAAGGAAGACAATAAAAGTAAAATATATTTTGCAAACAACAGTAATTTTTTTTATTTTACATAAAACCGACTGTATTTCTCAAAAAATTTTACAAGTCAATTCAAACGCATTGTGAAGGGTGACCATTAGGGCGGTCGTTAGTTATAAGAAAGAAATTATTTTTCCAAGTTAGACCCGTAACTTCCCCCTGAAATGTGTGGTTTTGTGTAAAAAAAACGTTGTGCAAAAAGCTATGGGCGTCGGATAAAGGGAAGGCGTGGCGGATCGCACCTCAAGATGGCTCCTATTGGTGAAATAATCAAAAATATGGTATAAATTTGTTTATTTACTTTAGAATACGATAGAGATACAGTGCACTCGCGCTAATCTGAACAGCGCTCAATGTAAACTTCTTTGTTGCTTCATTGACTGCTCCAAAAGACGGACAAATTTTTGAAAGCCCTTTAATTTGAACAGAAAAAAAATATATTTTTAAATTAAATAAAAGAAAGGAAAACCCCTTACGTACATACACTGACTCCAAAACATAAACATTGTGTGAAAGCTAACGCAAACGAAGAGTGCAAAGGAGTGACCCAATATTGGCAAAGATTATAGCCGCAAAAGAAGAGAACAGACGGCCCACTCGCAATGAAATATCAGCAGAAGGTCCCCTTACAAAAGCATATTGGGCACTATGGGACAATTTGAAATTGATTAATGGATGCTTTTATCGTCATTGGGAGAGTGCTGATGGTAAAACTTCATCCAACCTGATAATAGTGCCTTCCTCCAAGATGAATGAAGTTTTGAATGAGTTTCATAATGGACTAAGTGGAGAACATCTTGGGATAACGAAGACTCTGGAAAAGCTAAAATAACGATTTTATTGGGTTGGGTGTCAACAAGCAGTGGCCGACTGGATAGCAAACTGCACACAGTGCCTGGCAGCTAAAGGCCCAGTAAGAAGTCGAGGCCACCTACAACAATACAGTTCGGGAGCCTCATTTGAGCGGATAGCGATGGACGTAGCAGGCCCTTTTTCTGTCAGCAATGCCGATATGTTCTCGTTGTAATGGACTATTTCAGCAAGTGGCCGGAAGTGAATGCTATACCCAATCAGGAGGCAACTACGATTGTAAATGTTTTCGTGAATAACTGGGTATGTCGCTATGGTGTTAAAGTTACATTCCGAAATTTCGAGTCTAGCATTTTCAAAGAAATGTGTAAGACATATGGCAAAAAGAAGACTAGAACGACGCCGCTACATCCGCAATCGGACGGAATGGTAGAACAGGGTAATTGAACTCTAGGGGAATTACTGCGAAAAGTGGTTAGCGAGCAGCAAAAAGATTGAACGAACACATTCAGAAATTTCTATTAGCCTACCGATCGGGTGTCCACGATTCAACGTCTAGATCACCCGACAAAATTCTTTTTGACTTAGAGTATGGAGTCAACCCTACCGTGGAAAAGAAGTCACTTACCTCGAGAAACGAGCTTCATGAATTCGTGCGCTCGCGAATAAAACTAACCAGCAATAGAATGAAAGCCAGATACGATCGAGCGGCTAATACTGAGGGCTTCCAAGAGGGACAATTAGTACTGCTTTATAATCCACAGTGGAAGAAAGGACTATCTCCCAAATTACAGTCTAACTGGGATGGACCCTACAAGGTAATCAAGAGACTGAACGATGTAGTTTACCGAATACAGAAACACAACAGCCCAAGAACTAGAATGAAAGTAGTGCACATAGAACAATTAGCAAGCTACGGGAGAGGAAGTAATGAGCCTATTCGGTACGAACAGGCTTAAGTGGGCGGCAGTGTTACGAAAATAATATTGGGAACCTCTGCGTTTATTAATTCGCTAAAATATATAAACAAAAGCGCAAGAACAACTATGCATGATGTTTACAAATAGCCAGAATTGACAACACGCATTATTAGCAGAGATAAAGTAAATAAAAATAACACAGCAACAGCAAAAAAAACTAACAACAAAAAAAAAAACAAGTAACAGACAATAAACAAGCAACAACAAATACTAAGTGCTGAAAGAGATATATGTTTACATACGCATGGCTACAAAAGAACTAAAAATAAATTTAAAGAAAGAAATGGATTCTACCTGAAATATCGATAGGTTCGAGAGATTTCGATGTATTGTTTGCTCAGCCATATAAAAAGCACATCGATGCGAACAGCAATCAGTTTATTTGTCGTAAACTCAGCGAGTGCAGTTTAAGTAAAGTAAACTCAGCGAGTGCAGTTTGTGTGAAGAGAGTATATAAGGAGTAAACTCGTGAAGTGAATCGTGAAGTAAGAAAACCAGTTTAGTTCGAGCTAACTCAGTAAAGAGAGTTAAGTGTGGATTACCTCTCGTTGAAAAGGTTGTGATCGAACCTAAGTTACAACTACGATCTAGTTGGAAGATCTTTAAGTAGAAAGATCTGTCGAATAATTGTTGTTGTTTACAAGATTGTAAACAGACGGAGTAATTAAGAATAGAAAATTGTTATTGCCTGTAAAAAGGTTACAAAACTGTGTTGAGTAAAGGATTTTAATTAAAACCAAACACAAAATTTATTTTATTTTAACTACAATCTACGAACTCATAAAAACACGTTTTTAAAAAGGTAAAAACGTTACAATATATAGATTTTTTTATTCACAGTAGGCAAAAACCCAGCCCACCGGGTTTTATTGGGTTTTTTAATGGGTTTTTCTGGGTTTTATTTGGTTTTATAACTGCTTCCAAATTCGTTGTTAGCATAATTACATTGTTTTAATATTTATAATACAAGTTTGCATTCTTAGTGCTATCAAGGAGCCATTGTGTACTATGAGCTGCTAAAACCCAGTATTCGGAGCAGATTGCAATTACTTCGGTTGAACGGTGCATTATAAGAAAAACGGCAAGAATATAAAGACAGACAGACAGACAGACATATAAAGTTTTCCTTGCATGCCAACGCTAGGTCTCTCGTGGTAAAGTTGACAAACAATTTTTAGAAACGACCCATTTCTCCGAACACAGCTCCTTCTGACTATTGAATTTTTCGATGGTTCTAATATCTAATAGTATATAACCGAATCACCTCTTTTGAAGAAATATACAATCGGCTTCAAAGCAGATCGTCTCAAAAAACCAGAAGTTTTTCTAAAACGGGATTCGGACATTAGCTTAGAGATGGATGGTTAACCAGTAATTTGATAATTTTTTATTTTGATAAAATTGTTAATTCATTATCATTTTTGAGCTAAAAAGGTGGAATTAATTTGTAAATATTTACTTTTTTTGCTGGAAATAAAGAACAAAAACCCTGGTGGATAATTAATTGAACCATTACGTTAAATTAATCTTTCATTAAAAGATTCTTTGAGTAAATCAACTGTAGCGTGAGCTGTGTGGCATATGGCTTCGTTCTATGGGAACCACATATCAGCATGATTAATGACAGCTATTTGAGGTACGAAAAAATTTCAAATAATGTCCCTATACCGTTCACCATTGACAGAAACATTTTGACCATCATCGTTTCTGAAGACATATGAACCAATGACTCCGCCAGCCCATAAAGTGCCGTAAACGGTAATTTTCAGTAATGTAATGTTCGATAAAAAATTGTGGATTATTCTCAGCTTCATTGAAAAACAAAATTTGGAATGAAAATTCAATATAAATATCAAACTGTGCGTCAGCACATTCGCTTGGCTTTAATTACTGTTGAATATTGAAAGTTTTTAATCCAAAATTCTTTCGAAAAATCTTTCATAAAGTGGAAGGACACAAACCTAATTGCTGAGAACGGCAACGAATTATTGATTCGGAACTTCTTCAATGCTTTCCTGTATAGTAGCTACCGCTTCTTCAGTGAGCACTGTTCGGCGTCTCAGGAGATTCAAATTTTCAGAAAGAGTAAACGAGGTCTGAAAACGATACATTGTTGTTCGGATAACTGGCTCTTAAGGACTATGTACGCCATAATATGAACGAAGTGAACGATAAGGTTGACGAACGGAACCATTATTAATTTGCAAGCATTGCTCTGGTGTAATGAAATGTTAAACCAAAATAAAAAAACAACTATCAGCTGTTGAATCGCTTGCAAATAAATCAGTGTTGCCAACTGAGAGTTATGTAGCTCTAAAAAAACACCTGATTTGTCAATTGTCAATCCGTGTTAGAATAAGAATAGTATTAAGCGGTGCTGCACGGTAGGCTTTCGATCCAATAAAGGGTATCACGGATGCCCTCCACCGTTTCGTTGCACTTTATTCCACCATGTCCAGGTTCCCAAACCCTTTTTTAAAATGCCAGTCCATGCAAAGTATCGTAGCAATATTTGACGAGTTTAAATGTCATACGATAACAGCGGAAGTTAGGCACCTGCCTTTATGGGTTATTTTACTTTCAATATATCTGACTCTTATTTTAATGCTTAAAATGCGAAATTTGTATTCTAGGAATTTTTTTATAACTTTTTTGACATAAAAGAAAAAAATTTACGTTAATTTTGCAAGAAAATATTTGTGCGCAAATTTTGGCCAAAGTTAGGTACATGTATTTAATGTTGAATAAAATCAGCACTAGCCCACCGATTTTCATGATTTATAGCTTATTTTATTCTCAAAATTTTAAGCTTTAATTTGAGAGCTTAATATCTATAGTTTTCATTGTTAAAAATTTTAATGGCTTTGAAAAAAAACTGCTTTAATTTTGCGCCAAAAAAATTTATTTTTTCACAGCTAACTTGTGAAAAATTCCTAAACTGTTGAAATTACAAAAAAAATGCTGTTAAGACGATTTATGGGAAATTTTGTTCGTCAACGTTTGGTTGTAGTTGCATTAAAATCGGTCACGTCGTTTTCAAGTTATGATGAAATATATTGACATAACTATCACATTTTGGTTGAAAAATTTGCCACGCCCATAAAAAAAGAATTAAGGCCGATCGAAAAAATTGAAAACGGATTTAAATTCAGCGCATAAAAATCATTATACTCCACATACTAATATTTAAAGGCCAGAAAATGTTTTGTTTTTTGTAGACCAGTGTAATCTTTCACCTAAGCCTGCTGTTTAGGTTGACCTCAAGACGTATGACAACGGCCACTATCTCAGTCTGGAAGACACTCAATGATCTCCCCAGTAGGATCAACAGGTCTCAGTTGGGTGTATGAACGACGGCATCGACACCATTGTGTATTTCGAAGTCATCGATATACCAGTTCAGATCGAATTCACTCCGAACTAAGCCTCCATTATATCAACATTCCCGTGCTGGTACCTTAACCCTGAATATCCTGCCGAAGCACAGTTGCAAAATCATAATATTGAGGACCAAAAATGGGTCTTCGACCACTCTGTGTAGAATGGCCTATAAAAGAGAAGATAATAAAACAACAACTTACAGCGTTGGTGTGTAACGTGAATTTAAATTTAAATTTCAATAATATTTCTTTAATAATTTCCACGCTTTCGTTAAGTGCCCATAATGATTTGGCAAAAAAAATCATTGTCATTGGTAAGACTGAAAAATGCAAAAAAAAACTATAATATTATTGCTATCTGGTCACCCTATTCGTAAAATAAACAAAAAACCTTTTTATTTGTGTTTATCATTTTATTGCTCCAAATGCCAAAAGCAATGCTCATTACTCGTGAATGCAAACAAAAAAGTGATTTTTTTTTAATTTCAACTTTTTTATTCGTTCGCCCATAAAAAATAAAAAAAAAAACTGAACTAAACTGAACTGATGATGGCATTTTAATATTTCATTGTGATATTTCAAGTATGCAAGTAATAAAATTTTCAATTATCGTAAAATGAAGAGATTCTCTAAATTTATATTCTTCATTACCAAGGTCATTAATATGCTGAGTTTATGATGAAGTTTATAATCAAATTTCAGTCCTTCTTGCATAAAGTAATTATATAACAAGGTAGCGCAAAATGTCATAACTTTAACTGGCTGCCATCTTATTATAAATGGAAGACAAAGCTCTGTTTTCATAAAAAGCTTACTCGTATTTAAAGCTATATAATTAATTACATTAAAAGATAAAAATAATATCGCTCAAATGACAATCGTATCGCTAAAGATCTGGCCACACATTGATAATATCTTCTTTAATGTTAGCTTTCAAGACTTGCTAGGAGCGTGGTTTGTTGTGATAAGCTGTTAGATTAAGCTGGAAATTGGATTTTCAAAATCTTCATCGATGCTCAAGTTGTGCGAGCTTCGATACGGCTGCTCCGACCTGTGGCAAAAAATCTCTGCATGTAACGCTGCCATTTACGGTTCTGAAGCTGGCGTCGCTTTTATACTGCAAAAGATGCACTAAAAGATAAAAAGACCTTTCAAATCTAGACGACAGTGAAAGGGACAAATCAAAATTCGCCCTGTGCCCGGATTAATTTCAATGCCAAAGCCAGTCAAAGCCCTTTGCAAATTGCGTGTAATGGTAGGCTCCATGCTCGAAAGGATGGTAAGGGGCTGAGTCATTTGACTACGTAAAATTCAACTCTTAAACTGAAAAGCTTAGGACAGTGGCGTAGTAAGTACTCAAACGTTGTATTACATTTTAGGCCGGATATACTACTTTGATCAAAAAGTTTTCGAAATAACCCTCATATGACTGTCGCCCGTTCCGATTTGAGTTTTTTTTTTTTTTTTGTTAAGTCGGTACATCTGTTATTGATATTCCTGCCAAATCTTAGCATCATAACTTGACACATGCAAAAGCTACATAGCCAAGAGTACATCTATTTTTATGTGTGTTGGCGGCTTTTTACAATTTTAGAAACGGCTGCTGAAACGCGTTCCCCGTAATGGGTTTTTAGCTCGATTGGACAGAAAGAAGTCACAGGGAGCAAAATCAGGTGAAAATGGTGGCTATTAGATGGTAATTGTAATGGTTATTCCAAAAAATTTTTGATCAAGGTAGTAGCTATTGTAGATATAAAGGATATTAGATGAGTTAAAGTATTTTGTACACCGTCTTAAAAATTCGAGACACTTGAATGCTTCTTTTGAGACGCTCCAACGGGCGTCGTAGTGACTTCTCATGCCCAAAACCACTCATCCCCATATAACCACTCTTATAATGCTCTTTCTGAGAAATCTCGATATAAATCCAGAGAAGCGATTACCGACACCAAATGCAATAATTCGATATGAGAGCCTCATGACAAACTTTATCAAATACCTTTGAAATATCCAAAGTCACAAACTTAATCCCGCCAAATTGTTGAAAGGACCTTTTCCATTTTTCCAAGAGCAATGCCAGCAGGTCACCAGTAAATCGGATCTTGCGGAAACCATACCGACAATCACTTAGCAAGTCCAAATACCTTATAAGTGGTGATTAATCGTACTCGCCATAGCTTTGGAAAGTGCGGAACAAACTGCTATTGGCCGGTAGTTTTCAGGGTTGCTTACCTCACCCTTTTTGGAGATTGGCGTTACATAAGCAAACTTTCAGCAAGATGGAATAACACCGGCGCTATATGAGGCACTTAAAAGGTTAGCTAATAGGCGCGGAAGTGTCAAGGAACACTACCTCGGGGCCAGTTCCGGTATGCCATTCGGTCCAAAAGTCTTGTGTACGTTGAGATTAACAATCTCGCCTAATCTACAAAAGTCGTTGAACGCATGTATGCTGCAGTAACCAGCCTTAGCTTGGAGTTTCTCAAGAAAAGTAAGGCCTATGGGCTTTGAAACCCCACATCTTGCCTCATTTTACCACGACTGGCCGGTTTTCTTTACGTATAACTCCACGCATTCGCTAATGCAGTTACAAATATTGTGTTGGAGTTATTATGAAAAATGACGGAATTATTAAGCTGACTTCGTAAGCCTAACTATCAGGTGTACCGATATGAAATTAGCGTTTTTTTAATGAAAATAAAACACTAATTTTTAATGGGAAAGTAAAAAATATTTTATTCAAAGTATTGGCCATTGCCGGCTACACATTTTTCACACCTTTCAGACAATTTGGGGATTCCATGCCAATCACTTAATTTTCGACTTCCTCGTAGGAATCGAAGTCATGCTCTGCCAAAAAACAAACAGCAGTCGGAAGGAGCCAAGTCTGGTGAATACGGCGTTGAGGGTAGCAGCTCCTAGTCAAATGCTTTGACTGTATCCTAAACCAGTTTTGCTTTGTGTATTGCAGGTGCTTTGTCATGTCGCAAAACTATTGTTACGACTGTAACTTAAGCATTAGGAAGACAGGAGATTTGCTTAGAACAAGTATCTGCATGATGTTTATTTCTATATAAATTACAATATTAAAGCACAAAATTTGAAATACAATTTGAAATACCTTCATCGACAATAAATTGTCATTTAAACAAACATAAATATGGCGGGTTTTAATTAACTTACAAATTAACAAATAAGAAGACAAATGAGAGTGCAATACAGCGGTTCACAAACAAACGTCAAAGTAAAATCCAAAAATAATTCACAATAGTAAAACAGCTACTCATGTGGAACTTATTAGGGCACTCCGTAACAATTACCTTGCCGTGTCTTGTGGCCCATTCTGGTGCTTTTTCGATCAATGCATGGTTTGAATTGATCATTTGTTGTCGGTAGCGATCTGTATCAACGGTTTCACTCGGTTTTAGAAGCTCGTGGTACACGACACCATTCTGGATCCACCAGACTCACAGCATTGTCTTCCTGCCGTGTCTTGTGGCCTATTCTGGTGCTTTTTCGATCATTGCATGGTTTGAATTGATCATTTGTTGTCGGTAGCGATCTGTATTAACGGTTTCACCCAGTTTTAGAAGCTCGTGGTACACCACACATCATTGTCTTCCTGCCGCATGGATCTGGTTCTGCAGCTGAAGTTGATGGTTGTCCCGGATTAACCCATAATTTTTTCCGTTTTGAGCATAATCACCATGTGCCTCGGCTTTGCAGCTTTTCTGCAAATGAAACTAAAACTTAATGCTTTCGGCAAATCATCATTTTCTGGTACAATATTCGCCATCTTTAACACGATGAAAAAAATGATGTTGTTTGTTCATCGATTTGATATATACCGAATATGTTTGACAGATGTCATTGCCAACACAAACAAAAAAATTAAGACCGTTCACAAAAAATGTTTCCTATGAAGACATTGGTATCTTGACGCTCACTTCATACCTGTACACCTGGTATGCCAAAAATCACATTATGGTATAGGGTAATATTTAAAGTCGTGCCTGAACGAATAAAGCCGTTCATTTTTGTTACGCTATTAAATATTACATATTTTTTGTCATTCCAAAAAAAGAACAAATAAGTTAATTAATTAATTTTTAGATACATTTTATTGATGCTTTTTGAACAAAAGAACAAACTATAAGAAAAAAGCAACAACAAATTGCCAATAAAAATACTAAAAACAAACTCTTTTAATGTCTACACTTTCAATTACCACATGTGTCGTTTAAGATAGTTTTTCTTTTTCTTGCAAGCATCTTTGAAAGTAAAAGTCTTTTAGAGTTACCAATTAAACACATCACACATTATATTAAATTAATGAATGAGTATGTTCTTAACCTAATGGGTGGTATGTTTTATTAATTTATTGCAGACGAAAAAAACATATCCTTTCTTTGGAAATGTTCCATGAATTTGTAAGAACGTTTTTTAAGGAAAACTTCCCATATGTCTTTATTAGAGCATAAAAGTAGCAAACAAAAAAAGACAAATGATTGTTTGTGGCAAAAGTTTTCATTTAAGTTTTACAAAGTCGAAAACGTGCTGCATAGTTTTGAATGATTAAAATGGTTTCAAAAAGGTCTGTGAAGTTTTATTGGGTATCCATTAATAATTGTGTAGAAAAAGGTTTAAAGCACAATAAGATATACCCTTTTTTTAATCTATAGGGTATTACAAGCTTAGTAAAACCAAAAATAAATAAATTAATAAAAGGTTATACTCTGTTGCGAAGACCATTTTATTTAACTAAAATTAATCAATTAAAAGAGAGTCTGTTTCACATTGGTAAACCTGTCCTGAAATTATGTTGAAGGCACATAAATATTATGGAGACCACATAGCATTGCTGGTTGAGAAGATGTCAAAGACGAATTTTTAATGTGACTAATGTTAAAAATACAATTTAAAGCACTAATTAGATGGTTATTATGTTAACCGAAATCATAAATCTGCTCTCAACAAAAAGTATTTAGTTTCTATTCTATACGATATGAAAGCAACCCAGCGACGGACGTTATAGTAAATCATCGTGAGAAACGCTGACAATGATGACAATCGATGACTGATTATAAAATTTTCTCCAGTGTCATAGATTAGTTTTTAAAGTAACATTGTAATAGATGACAGATGTTGCTTTATCCTAACAGACAATATCATCAAAAATCATTGCGCTTTAATCGTTAACTGAGATGTGTAGCAGACAAAATCCTGCATCGTTCAGCATAAAGTCGGCTTATAACAGACAATGTCGCTAAATTTCAGCATGAAGTCGACTCACAACAGCCAATGTCGCTGAATTTCAGCATTAAGTCGACTCATTATAGACAATGTCGCTAAATTTCAGCATGAAGTCGACTCATAACAGACAATGTAGGATTAATCAATAAATTTTTTCATTTATGATAATTTCTTATGAATTTCTTTTTGATACTGATATTGTGACAATGAATTATCGATGAAAATATAATACAGTGAAAGCTCCCGTGTGCGGACACCGACCGTGACAGCAGATTTGTTCGTTATCGATAGGTGTCCGGGATAGTTGATTAAAATCGGTAGGTAATCACTGCTGTTAAATATTCTATTATGTATTAATATATAAATGAAACAAATTTGAACGCATTGCATCTTTAGTATGCACATACATATTGTTACGTTTTAACCATTTTTAAAACGTTTTAGTTCGTTTATTTTGCGCTAAAATAAAATAAAACTCTTATTTCTTGTTTTTTTTTTTTAAAGTTTGTCTCTTTTTTATTAATTCGACTGTAACTTTTATAAACTATGTCTTAATCCAGGAACACTCTGACTTTGGCTTTGGCTTAAGCCTGGGGTTCTTACAATGCACTTTTGCATCGGATTGGCCAGACTGAATTAGCCGACTGTCGGTGTGGGAGGGGGATTGAGGACTGGAGGCATGTACTGAATTCATGCCTGGACTATGATAACGTAAGGAATTTAGATAGTATGGGTATCACTCATACTGGAGGGTGTGGGATTTCAGTAGGGTATTGTTGAACGATCGTACTTATGGTAGGCTGGGCGTTTGTGCCCTTGAGGTGTTTAGGCATAGAAGGACGACACTGTTAGCGAAGGATGAACCCGCATCACAATCTTAGCGTTCTCGTGGCTACCCTTTTCTAGCTCGATTTCCCGGTGGTGTGTTGATAGTTAGTGTGTTATGCTAGTTGTTGTTTACTTCTTGCTGCTTCCTGCTTTGCTATTTGCGGTCTTAGGTCGTAGCTGCCGACAATTGGTGTGTTGTATTGTACTGGTCTATTCTTGACCGATTGTGTTTTTGTTTTGTGTATTGTGTCCGTGGCGCACAATGTCACTTTGAGTTCTCCCGTGAGGGTGGCTCTGATTATTGTTGTGTTGTTGAGTGTTTATTGTTTGTTGTTTAACATCATCATGGCCACCAGTCCGGAGTCGTTTGGGACTAACAATGGTAGTAGTATTTCTACTACGAAGCCTGACCGGAGGCTTAATTTTGGTACCACGGGTATCGGGAGCCCCAGGAACTTCAGTTTCTGCCCGACCATGGTGAGTCCCCCTTATGGGAGCAACATGGTGGCTGTGGTTTAAGCCCAAATCGCGAGGAGAGCTATGCAGGCTCAATGTTGAGTTACATTTTAACTGGGTGCCGCGACCCATAGATTGGTAGGAGTTTAGATTGTCTTCGGCACCTCACCAAGGTGTGAGGTCATGTCAAAATAACATGACTCCTATGGCAGGTACTCACGTCAAACCACTGAATTAATTAGTCCCTGATGTGATGGATTTTTCTCTTAAGCGTTTGCATTTTCGTAACAAACAAAATGCTTATTTGTATCCGAAATTCATTTAAGTTTTAAGATTCATATATAGGGTCCGCCAAATAATTTTTTATTTTTTTTGAAAACAGGGCACAAAACATCGAGTGTAGCTTCGGCTGTGTGGCTCGTAGCGCCGTCCCGTTGAAACCAAATGTTGCTAATATCCTCCTCTTCAATTTTTGTGAACAAAAATTCGTTCAACATGGCCCGTTAACGATCGCTATTGACTGTAACGGACACTCCTTGCTCATTTTCGAATTATGCCTCTGGACCAAAATCCCCACCAAACAGTGACTCGTC
This sequence comes from Wohlfahrtia magnifica, assembly GCA_023159175.1. NCBI lineage: Eukaryota > Metazoa > Arthropoda > Insecta > Diptera > Sarcophagidae > Wohlfahrtia > Wohlfahrtia magnifica. The sequence continues at coordinate 5,818,968 of JAKWBJ010000484.1, forward strand.
TTGGGTGTATCGGCTTTGCAATGTATGCGTGCGGGTTTTCTGTGCCCCAAATGCGACAATTTTGCTTGTTTATATACCCGCCAAGATCAAAATGAACTTCATCTGAAAAGATGATTTTTTGGCAAAATCGGCATCTTCTGTAAGTCGATCGCAGGCCCACTTAGCGAAGCGAAAAAAACGTATACACAACCATATTCGTTCAGCGGAAAAATAAAACTAATTATCTGTCAAATCAGACACGAGCTAAGTGTTACCATTCATGAAATAAGCACTAGTTGAAAAAAAAACGTTAGATGGCGGACCTGTTACATAAACACATCCACATATCGCTAACTTAATTTAGAAAAGACGTAATTAACATCTTAAATAATATGCTAGAGGTAACACAAACTTAACTAAATCTGAAACTTAGGTAATAAGAGATAAGTTTTAAGGCAGTTTAAGTATAAAATTTGTTTTTGTTTTCAAGGAGGATAGATAGGATAGTGTCTGTGGACGTTCGATTTAAATTTGCTCATGTCGTAAGTGGCAGGAAAGACATTCGCAGGAAGATTGTTCCACAAACGAATAGTGAGACCAAGGAACGAATTCTCCCTATAATGCGCTGTGCGATTTACTGGACAATCAACTACAAAGGGATGTGCTTTACGAGAAATATGAGTATTACGTAAGAGTATAGGATTATCAGGAATTTGTTCCTTAATTTCATTACAACACTTTCTGTTATAGTACCGATAAAACAATTAAACACACGCCACATTGCAACGATGACTTAATGAATCGATAGAGTTGACTAACCTAACGTTATTAATAAGAACCTTCGCCCTTTCTTGTACGTAGTCGAGAAGCTCCAAAATAGACTTTGAAGCACCGGGCCAGCATGAGAGTTGTATTCCAATTAGGCGGTCCCACGCATTACAAATTACACTGGTCTACAAAAAAAAATTCTCGCCTTTAAACAAATAAAATATAATGATTTTGATGCGCTGAATTAAAATCCGTTTCATGTTTTTTTCCATCAGGCTCAATTTTTTTCTTATGGGCGTGTCAAATTTTTCGCTCAAAATATAGTAAAAATGTCAATATATTTCATCATAACTTGAAAACGACTTGAGCGATTTTGATGCAAGTACAACCAAGAGCTTAGGAATAAAATTTCCTATAAATAACTTAAACATCTTTTTTTGTATTTGCAACAGCTTCGGAGTTATTTACAACTTAGCTGCGAAAAAAATTTTTGCGCAAAATAGGAGCAATATTTTTTTACAAAAAGACATAAAAAAATTTTCAGAACGAAAATTTTAGATGTTAAAATGTTGAGAATAAAATGAGCTTTAAATCATGAAAATCGGTTGCCTGTTGCTGCTTTTATTCAAAATTAAATGCAGGTACCTAACTTTGACCAAAATTAGCGAAAATATGTTTTCTTACAAAATTAGAGAAATTTTTTTTCTTTTATTTCCATGCATTTAGGTATTTAAATTAAAGCTAGATAAGTAACCTATAAAGAGAGGTACCTAACTTTGAGAAAAAAATTGTAATGCATTATCAAGCAACGCAAATATAATAAAAGGCAATGTCTTGTAGGAAACAATACATATGCATATGTGTGTTTTTCTTTGATGAATCAATAAAGAGTCGCCATTCCCCAGATATTACAGGAACACCAAGCTTTCCAAGCTGTTGAAAATACAAAAAAATGATGTTCAAGTGACTTATATTTGCTGGTAATTGCATTAAAATTGGTCAAGTCGTTTTAAAGTTATGTTGAAATATATTGACATAACTACCATATTTTGAAAATTTTGCCACGCCCATAAACAAAAATTTGAGCCCGATGGAAAAAAATTGAAAACGGATATGAATTCAGCGTATCAAAATCATTATACTGCATAGAGTTTTATTTAAAGGCGTTTTTTGCTGTAGACCAGTGTTATCCTTAATAAAATGCTAAATTGTTGCTTAAGATTCTAATTAAATTTAAATTAAAGAAGATGTCGCTATCCTGACACGTTTTTAGTATAATTTTTTAAACAAAAATTAATTAAAATACCATCATGAATGGTATAGCAGTCATTGTTGTTTTATTTTTAAGATAATTGATAGGAGTCTATTGCTTCAGATAATATTTAACATTATTCGTTAGTATAAGGAGGAGGCCCTATATGTGCCATGTGGGCTTCAGAGTTACTGTGTAACTATTTTTGTAAACATTAATCTGTATCTTATAATTTTCTCCAAGAAGTCCGCGTTCGGCAATAGGAGTGTCCGTCTAGCAGCTCGTAATTTGATCTAAAAATACTTGGAAATCGAAGAGACTAAAGAAATTGTCCGCTTAATAGAGGTGTCCGCAAGTAGAGTTATCACTGTAGTGACAATGTCGTTCAAGTTCGCCAGCGGGAATTTAAAAAATTTTATCGAATATTTTTCTAATAAGCAGGTAATCGTTTACAGCATTAGGTGACGTACACTAATGCTACCCATAGTGTAGAGTAGAATGTAATACCTACTACATTTGACAAAATATTTTCTAATTTCACTGTAAGCCAGGTGGGATTAAAAATATTTATAAATTGTTTATTTTAACTAATATATATACTATAAGTACATGTTTGAACAAAACAAAATAACAAAAAAAAAACTAAATTGTCAACACTGCTAAACATTTGGGTAACAATAAATACTCATACGTATTAAAACCAAAACAAAAAATGACTTAAATTGTTGTTTTTGGTTATTTGCAGTCTATTTTGATAGAAAAAAATCCATTCAAACTATTACGAAAAAAACATATTACAATATTGATCAGTTTGCATACACACATACATACACGTACTCTTTCTCTCTATCCCATAGTCATACTATACAATCTCCCACAATCACATACTAAAAACAAAGTAAACAAAACAACACACGCACACACACATATATATATAACGTACGTTTACTACTATAAAACAAGACAGGATAAAACTGAATATGAAAGAAAAACATAAACAAATACGAGTATTTAAGAGACAGAGAAAAAACAGGCTCTACAACAACTACAGTATGGTTTTTGCTTTTGTAACTGTTAATAATTTTGCTTGTTTTGCTCTTTTCACTGACCTACTTATTGATTTTTCTGCTCTTAACAATAACAATAGAGAGTTAAGCGAAGGAGAAGAAGAAAATCAAACAACAAAGTATTGAAAACATAAACAAACGAACAGACAAAAATTTAATGAATTGCTTTTAAGTATTTGTATTTCCTTTTACTTTAATATTTGTAAACAAATACGATAGCTATTAGGGTTACAAAAACAGCAATAACATTAATAATTTTACTTTTTCTGCTGGCAAAACTTTTGTTTTTAATGTTTTTTTTTTTTTTTTTTTTGGCTGTTGTATTTAACAGTTGCGTAAAATATATATGTATTTGTGAGCCGACCTATTCAGTCAAAGAAAAGAGTCTACATGAAGTTTTAGAAAATTAGTAGCGAAAATTACAAAAGATGTTATAGCAGTGTTTAAGAAATTTATAATTAAGATTATTTGAAAATAAAAAGAATATGAAAAAAATATAAGGTGGGCAATTAAAAAGTTTAATTTTAAAAATGTAATAATACAAAAACAGTTTGAGTTTTGCCCAATTAAATTAAAATTAAATTAATTTAAAATTCTTGTAAGTCAAGCGAAATCAAGGCCATCAGGCAGCCCTATTGCTAAAGCACACGTAGAGAAGGGTATGGATATTTTTTTATCGCTTTATATTCACAGAGTATAACATTTTCGGAATTGATGGCAGCTCAAAAGTTTGGAAAAGCCTAACATTGCACTTGATTCAAAGAATATTATACCTACACAGTCAAATATGGTGGAGGCAACGTTATTGTTTGCGACGCCATGGCGTCCTCTGGAATGGCTTGTTTGTTTTTGTTTTGATTGTAATAGGACCAAGGGTTTCTAGATTCAACATTGGAAAATTTTTTAAATTTATAGAAAAATCTTCATTTTGAAAATAAATTTTCACAGCCGAAAATATTGATGTTCGAAAAACTTCAGTTACAAGTTGTGAGTAGATGTTTCTAAAATTAAATATCCCTAATAAAATTAATTGCATCAGGCAACACTATAGCTCATTTGGTAGGCCCAAATGACTATGGTCGAAGAAAAGTACACTATGCCACAAGACTCTACGAACGACAATAAAAACTGAATTTTGTAACATATGTATAATCAAAACACTCCATGCTTTTATTTTTTTATTATATTTAATAAAAAACTTAAAAAACAACTTTTTCATAATAAAATTAAAAATATGTAAACAAATTAAAAAAAAAGTTAAATACTTTTCTTTCTTTAGCTCACCGATATCTGCGAACAACTGTATTAAAAAATGCTCTAAGAAATTGTTAAAAACTGATTCAAACTCTTTTGAACTTTACAACCTAATTTAGTCTATTAGGCATCGAGTAAACCAGTTTTTTTGGTTAATTCTGATGAAACTTAAGTTCAGTAAATTGAAGTGGTTACTCTAACTACGATCTGACGTTAAATGGCAGCCATAAGCGACATAGAAAAATGCTTGAGGTTCATGTTATGCATATGGGTATATCCCCTTAAGAGAAATTCTTCGTTTAAAATCGGTACTTATGCAGACTCATTACTCCGGCTATGGACTTTAACCTACCGACACCATATGTCGACATGCACTCTATACCATGACTTATCCGCCACCATGTTAAACAGTAGATCTTAGGTTTTTTATTTTATTGTTACGTTTTCACCCTTCAAAAATTTTATTTAATGAGTTCCTAGATCGTAAATAAAATAAAACAAATAAATGTCTGTGTGTGTTGTGTTACCACTTTAGTGCACTAATATTTTGCTGAGTTACTTATTAGATATTCAGCGCCTTCTTTGTGTCACATACGACAATTTCAACTATATACTGTTATCTTACAACTTCCTTGCCACTCGCAATGTTCACCCTTATATATAGGTGCTGAAAGTTGTGGAAAGTTCTGGATCGTCTGGCAACTTCGATTTTATTCCATATGATGTTGTTTTAGTGTTTGTTTTGTTATTAATTCGCCTTTTAATTTCGCGAAGTTTCTTTTTGTAACAATATGAAATTAGTGACCGTGCAATATTAAAAACTGCCCTTATTTGTAGATGGCACGAGATAAAACTCTCTATTATAGAGAATTTGGTGACATCAACGCCCCATCGTCTTCAAGCTATGGATTTGTAATGCTTTTGTTATTATTGTTTTTATTATATAAATAAATTACAGTTTTATATTATAAACTTATTTATTAATGCCTTAAATCTTTAATTTTCTTCACAAACTATTTGAAACACCAAATCAAAAAGTGTATGCAGACTTTTTGTCTTGACTGTATATCATAGGTTCATGTTCTATAGTTTCATATTCATACATATACAGACATACATACATATGCAGATATTTTCTATGTTAAAACACATTTATTTCCCAAGGACCAGTATGTATATGCTTTTGGAAAACAGGTCGCAAAACTTAATTTCTTAAAAAAGATTTATTTGTTTTCCTGTTTGGTGTTGAAAGTATTAAACGACGTCAAACTTACAAATAATTTTTGTAACTTTTACTTTCAATCGTTAATCGTCAACAAAACAAACTGACACATACATACATACATAACAGGTCACTCAATAAGTCCGTAGGATAAGTAAGAAAAAACAAAATTCAATTGACGAAACTCGATTTTATTATTCAACATACAGTGGTGGAAGAAATAATGGGGATACTTTTATTTATGCCAAATAAGTAGAACAACGTCAAATGGACTGAAGAAATGACGATTAATTTATTTGGGTCAGATGGAAAATCGTATGTAAGAACTTCTTTCAATTACAATCCATTCTTTATTTTATTTTTTAATGATAAATAAAAATTTAAGAAATTTGTAATTTAAGAATATTTCTTATTATAATATATAATATTATTTATTTATATTATAATATTATTTCTTCCACTGCTGTAGTAGCCTTCGAGGGCGATACAACGAGTATAGTGATTTTGCAACTTTTCGGTACCACTCCTACAGAACGATTTCTTTTTCTCGTCAGTTTGAGCGATTACTTCATACTTGGACTTTATACTTCCAACAAGTATTCTCGTGGGATTTGAAAACAGGAAAAGTTACTGGGGGATAAATTTGGAGAACACGGTGGGTGGGTAAGCAATTCGAAGCTCAATTCATTCAATTTTGCCATTGTTCTCATCAATGTGGGACACGCGGCAACCACTTTGAACAGAGCTTTTGCATACCCAAATGTTCATGTAAAATCGTAAAAACACTACCATCTAATGTCTTTACAATGTCAGCTAGGCTGAGCATCGTTCGTTACCAATTTGTGGATTTTTTTATGTTTTCAGGAATAACAGCCTCATTTGAGTGTCCAGTGTGCTCTGCATCATTTGTGCTGGTACGACAACGTTTAAATTCAGCAAACCACTTCTCTACAATTTTTCCAGATGGAGCAGAGTTTGGTTAATGTTTATCAAGCTATTGTTTGGTTTGCATTTTTTTCATCAAAAAGCTATGCTTTATCAAAATTCGAAATTCCCTTTTTTCCATTTTTTTCAATAACAAAAGTTGCTTCACACAAAATGCCATAATTCACGAATCAATAGTCAGATTGGTGTAAAATTTATACTCGTATCTTTAAAAGGTTAGTACTAAATAAAAAACATGTGGACAAATTCTAGTAACTCCATCTATGTGTTATCCTACGGACTTATTGAGTGACCTGATATGTTACATAATTACATATAAATACAAATATAAACGATTTTCAAACTTTTTTATTTTGACAAGAAAGTTTGTTTTTGCAAATACATATTTATAAAGAATTAGTTGCCTTTAAGGAATTTATTGGTAATTTTATTTGTATCCTATAACACTATCTATCTTTTAGGGTTATTCCCTGTACTTAATTTTATGTTTATACAAATATGGCACGTATTCAACCTACATGCATACATATTGTTACATATTTAACCTTTTTTAAAATGTTTGAGTTCTATTAAATTGCGTAAAATAAAATAAATGCACCAATTTGTTGTAGTTTTAATTTAGTTTCTTTTTTATTTTGTATACTTTATCTTAATACAGCAACTTATTTATCTTGCACTTAATATTCGTTTATACACAAACACTTATATTTACGCCTAAATACGACTTTATGTCTTTGCAACTTTTCGCAAAAAATTCCAAACTATAACTGAACTTACTAATGCCTAAGGCGCTGCCTTTTATAAACAACTTAAATTACTTCCGAATATTCTTGTTCTTCCTACAACATTCAAAATATAATTGTAACACCGTTAATTTCAAATTTAACATCTAAAGATGGTCGAATCGGCAATGCTGCCAAATACACAAATAAGTACAGCATTGCCATAGTGACACCTTAACGACCTTGACACAACCCAATAGACCAAAATACCACATTACTGTTTTAAAGGCACTGATGTGGTGAATCTCTTCTTATTTTTACGCACTGTTTATTTTCGTAACAATATACGTATACATGTTCTAAGAATGCAACCAATTATTTTTAGGATACAATCGATCAAAACAACGTTAAAATTATAGACTGTTTTTATGGCCGATTGAACTTTAATTTGTAAAACAAAACCGGAAAATATTTAATTTTAATTCAAAGAATTGTTTAATTGGAAAGATCAATATATGGTATATGGCCACCGTGGCCATACGAATGACACTAACAAGGCGTCAATTGTTGCTAGTTTATCAGCATAAACCAGTGGCTACATGTGGCTCTACAGGAAATAATCGAAAGATGTCAAATTGTGCGATCTTGACGGACAATTAACAGGTACATTTCTCGAAATCAACTAATTGCCAAACCACATCAAGCCTTAATCCGTGCGGTTCGTATTTTCAAACCAAAAATCATTTCTAGATTTTTTAAGAAATAAGATTTGGTTATATCATGAGTATACAAACCGCAATAAACGGTGAATTTTCAAAGATATAATGGAGTCCGTGGGGTCTGTTATGGATTGTTTCATTCCAACTTCTCTGGAGCCTAATTGGCAAAAGGACTACGCGTAAGGATCATAAACGGGTGTAGGACAAGATCTTTGCGAAAAACTGTCGATGTAGTGAACTGAAATATTATTATTCCTGCCGCCGGGTTGAATCGATAAGGCACAATTTTCAATAGTAGTGTTATACTGCTGGCATCCGCTGACCATATCGACATTGTCGGACTTAACACCCGTGCTGTATCTTTTGTGCACTCCAATAGGCGGCCAAAGTGGGTCTCGTGGTGGATGAGGACAAAATTAAGTATCCTCTGTCTCCTACTGTCACTCTTGGCGACTGCAGTTTTAAAGTGATGCCTGTCTTGTTATCGGCAATAAAACCGTGAAGGACATCAGCCTAGAGATTAAGAGGAGGACCCAAGGGGTATTGCTTTGGGCTCAGTAGGCAATTGAGAAGCAGAACTCTCTCCCTGTGCTGCTATATGCCTCAGAAGAGTGTACACTATCGACCAACGATAAGAATATTTTTGGAGCGTCCGAGAGGAAAATACTTTGTATAATTATCGGTCCTCTACAAGTAAGAGATGAGTATTGTATTTATTGGAACAATGAGATGTATGACTAACAGCTACGCTGGCTTGGCCACCTCTTTTATATGGACTAAGAGACTACGGAAGGTGGAAAGACCAAGTGCTGCAGAATCTGACAGCTTGGGAATCTCAAACTGGCGCCAGTTAAGGCAGGACGGATCGAACTTGTGTGCTCATGACGATGGATCTTTTTTCACACTTTAGCTTAAAGTGGCAATACTGAAGAGAAATACGCATTTTCCCTGGACGTGTTGCTGTTATTACGTCACATAGAGAGTATGTGATATGGAAGTTATTCACAGTACGCCTAAAGGCCTCTTCAGAGAGAAGATTTTCTGCTCCATAAAAATTATGAAGTCGTCTAAAAAATTTACGTGGGATTGGGGAAATCCCACATATTGCATTCGTAATTGTTGTCACCAACAGAGCATAGTTCTTATTTCTTTTGTTGCCTAAGAATCTATGAATAAGTCCTTTCGGCGCTTTTCTTTTTATTTATTCTTTTTTTTTCGTCACTCCTCTAGGGAGCATATTGGCTTTCCACAAAGTATATATTGCTTTGTTTCAGTTTCTTTAATCAATTTGATATTTCAAACTAAGTAGATGACTAATCCGCTGTAGTTTCCTCCATATGATTTTTGTGTGTGTAGTGGTGAAGATCCTTGCTAATTGGTGGAGATCATTACTTCAGCATTGTAATTTTTTCGCAGTAGGTGGCGTGATTTTCCTATTCATTCGTCTGATGTTTGTCACCATCGCCAGAGGTATGCGGGAAGGTCAAGAGGGCTTTTTTCTTTATTTTTTAGATGGAGTTTTCTGGAGGGAGGAAGTTGAAGTTTTGTTTTTTATTATTATTAAACATTCGAAACCACAATTAAATTTTTTTTCGTCATGTCCTCTGCTGGGGCTCGAACCTCAGATTAAAGTTTGTGTAGGCCATTCTGCTTGAATGCTGTGTAATTTTCTATCATTGCAGTCTCACATACATACTAAAAAGCAGCAGAATACCACATTGATCAAAACGTTTCCGGAAATAATTCAAAAAACTAAAAATACAAGCTTATCATCTAAATCTATAATGTCTCCTTCAACATAATCTCCATCCACTGCAACACACTTACGCCAGCGCTTGATCCAATATTCGGTTTTCGGTATGTTCCATTATCTTCTCTAAGCTGCTGAAACGCGTTCCTCATAATGGTTTTTTAACTTGATTGTAGGCAAAGAAGTCAAAGGCAGCCAATTCAGGTAAATTCGGTGGCTGTTGGATGTCACGTCGTTGCATTTGTCGTCAAAAATTTCGAATAATGATGGTATTGTGCGACGGTGCGTTAACATAGTGCAAACCCACAAGTTTTCTGCCCACGATTCCGGTCTTTTTCGGCGAACTGCTTCACGAAAACATCTCATAACGCTCAAAAAATACTCTTTGTTTATTGTCTAGCCTTCTGGTGAAAATTCATGATGCACTACACCTTTGTAATCCATGAAAACCGTCAGCATTGCCTTCTTTTTAGACTGAATATCACGTGGTTTTTTGTTCTCGGCTCATTTGGTGAACGCCATTCACTTGCCTGATGCCCGGATTGAGTATCGTACTCATAAACCCATGTCTCGTCTCCAGTAATGATCCTTTTGATGAATGTGGGATCGAATTCAGCTTCGCAAATCATGTCTTTTGCGACCTCCACATGGTCTCTTTTTTGCATGAATTTGAGGTATTTTGGCACCAACTTTGCTGCTACACGACGGAAACCCAAATCATTAACCAAAATGTTTTAGACGGATTCATAGGCAATGTTTAAGTCCTCCGTTATTTCTCTGATGGTTAATTTGCCGTTATTAAGCAAAATTTCTTTTACTTTATTATTGTTTTCGTCGGCTTTGGATGTCAATGGTCTGCCATTGCGTTCATCATCTTCGATTGACTCACGACCACTTTTGAACCGCTCGTGCCACTGGTAAGCTACCATTTATTTTAAAGAATCGCTGCCGAAACACTTTTTCAACATACGCGCACCATTAAATTCGTTTTATTACGCAAAATTAGTACAAGTTCATTGCAGCAAATTTAAATCCATTTCTACAATTGTAAAAAAGCGCCAACACACATAGAGATAAATTTACTCTTGGCTACGTAGCTTTTGTAAATGTCAAGCTATAACGCTTTAGCGGGAATATCAACAACAGATGTACCAACTTAGCAAAAAAAAAAAAACTCAATCGGAACGATGGGGCCGCCACGCAGGGAATATTCTGGGAACTTTTTGATTAAGGTAATATTTCTTTGAAAATGAGGACGGCGCAACCATTGTGCCCACTGTTCATGGTATTAATGTGAACGACGTTTGGTTTCAACAGGATGGTGCAACTTGCCACACATCCCATGCCACAATCGATTTATTGTGTCAAACGTTTGATGGCCGTTGGACTATTCTCTGTGGGGCGCCATTAAAGACAAGTGTTATGCCGACAAACCAGAACAATTGAGCATTTGTAGGCCTACATTCGTGAAGCCATTGGTGAGATACTACCCCATACACTCGAAAAAGTTCTCGAAAATTTATCCAATCGAATGGTTTGCTCTGAGGCCAGCCGTGGCAGCCATATGAATTAAATTATATATCATTTCTAATCGGAACAATTGTACTTCACAACAAAAATTAAATATATTTGGCGAAATTTCAAATCGTTTTTGTTTTATTGCACTTATAAATTTAAACTTTAAATAGCCCACCCGATACATATTAAAGCAGAATACGGTGACGAAGATATTAGCCTTTTTTGACTTTTTTTTGTTTGTTTAGAGAATGAAAATCTTTTAAATTTTATTTATGTATTTACTTATTTGTTTCTTTATAGCGCATCGCAGATCCAATGCATTTCTTGATGTTCCCACCACAAATATGCACCACTTGAGGGTGAGCGATGATGAGGATTTGGATCGTTTAAGAACCTTTAGTGCCTCAAAAGGAGGTGAGTTAAGAAAATTTTTAAAATAAATATAAAAATTTTGTGTATTTGGTATTTACGTGTTATGCCTGTTTTAACTTAAATGGAACATTTTATAAGCAAACTGCTATGAGTTTTGATTTCTATTGATTTAAATTGTGTTTCTAATCTTTTTTTGTCATTTTTTTCTATACATTATTGACTTTTATTTTAAAGCAATGAAACGTTAACCCAATCACGTAGTCATTCTGAGGTATGATTACTTTAAAGCATCTCCCCAATCATGCCTTCCATCTCTTCTCTCTAGCCAATACCCTTTATTCATCTCTAGACACCTACTCATCATTTATGCAAACATTCAAATGAAACTAAAATTGATTTTCAAAAATGTTACTTTTGGTTTAAAAAATGTATTCAAGTGTTAAGAGAAGAAGACAGCTCCCTTCATTTGGGTGAAAAACAGTAAAGCCTCTAGAATAGAAACAAATGAGTTATTTCCTAAAAATTCTTCTTTCTCTGTGTAAAAGAGAGACTAAATAAGAAGGAAGATTTTGTGATGTTTTTCCATGAACAGATTTTTGTTGTACTCGATAGCGCCTATAAGAAAAATAGTAGTGTGTTATACCTAAGTATTATTTTTATCGAGTGATTACTGTACTTTTGATTTCATTCACTACACATGTTCACAATATATTTTTAAAATCATGTGCTGCTCTATGCTGTTGTTGTATAAAATTGTAAACTTAAAGATACTCGTACATTTCTCATAAATTCACTTGTTAAATGGCACATATGCCCCCAAATGATGCATAAATTTTAAATTCAATAAAAAAGAAACATTTTTTTTTTTCTCTAAGACACAAATAAATGAAAGCATTATGAATGAGTGAGTGCCTTCTTTTGAGGATTATCAAACCAAATCAACTCATGAAAGCATGTGCTTTTTTTTCTTAATGATGACCACAAGTGCACTCGCAGACAATCTATAGGTCACCTTTAAGTTCAATAAATTCTTAAAACTACAGCCATTTTAAAACAAAGTAAAATAAAATTAAGCTAAAGATCAATAGTTGTTTGCTGTTTTTCATCTTTACTATTTTAGAAGCTAAAGTTCATTTTTTATTACTAATTTCTAGTAGGCTATCCATCGATTAAAATTTGAACCAGCGGTTACTTCGAATCTGTTCCTGTACTTATGTCCCTTTATTCTGTCAAAAAATTCAATATATTATCTCCATTGAACGAGATGAATCGATTTACGCTTGAGCAACATTGGAATTTATTGGAAATTTATTTCGAAAACAAAGACAAAAAATAAAGCTCATTTTCATCTTGGTGGGTACGTTAGTAAGCAAAATTGCCGTATTTGGGGCTGAGAAAACCCAAACGTAGTCTAACAAAAGCCAATGTACCCATTACGAGTGACTGTTTAGTGCGGCTTGTGTAGTGGAGACATCATTGGCCCATATTTCTTTGAAAATGAGGACGGTGCAATCGAGGCACCTAATGCACCATGATAACCGATTTTTTTGTGCCCGCTGTTCATGGTATTTATTTGAACGATGTTTGGTTTCAATAGAATGATTCAAATTGCCACCTATCTTATGCCACAATCGATTTATAGCGTCAAACTTTTGATGGCGCTTTAATTAGCCCAAAAGGTGATCTTAGTTGGCCGAAGCTGCGATTTGACACCATTGGACTATTTTCTGTCGTTTAAGAGAAGTGTTATGCTGACAAACCAGAGATAATTGAGCATTTGAAGGCCAATATTCGTGATGTCAATGCCGAAATACGACCCCATACACTAGAAAAAGTTCTCGAAAATTGGTCCGATCGAATGGGGTACTGTGAGACCAGCCGCGGCAGCAATATGAATGAAATAATACTTAATTTCTAATCGGAATAATTGTACTTCGCAGCAAAAAAAATAAATTTGTCAAAATTTCAAACTGTTTTTGTTTTTTTTAAATGGCCCACCCAGTATATTCCTTCACGGATATTACTCCTTCAATAATAAAAATCATTTAAAATTCTGAACATTTTCATTCATTTAGAAAAATTTTGTACTAAACTTAGGTGCCACAATAGACTAAGAGGTAGTATCCTAACCTTCTAGCCATCAGAGTTCTGGGTTCGATTCCAACCAGAAGCTTTGGCTTATAGCTATACACTGAACGCATGGTCTTAGTCGGCTCTAAATAATTAAAATATAATTTAACCCTCTAACCCTATACATTTTCTACCGTTTTCTATAAAACTACTCTCGTATTTGGCAGATCTTTACACTCCCTAATGAACTCTAGGAAAATTACAAATTAAAAGCCACATGAGACGTGTTGTCAACAACTTCAAATAGTGAACTATGATTCCACCTAAGTTCCATGTTTAACTTCTTAGAAACTGCTGATATTTGTTACTTTTTATTTATGGATTTATTTTAACCAAAAAAATAAAAGTTGAATAAATGAAAGAAATGTTTATGCAAAAAATAAATAAATAAAAATTGAAATGCTTGGCCATTTCTTAATTGTTGAAATGAAATGGAACAGAAGACCTTGAAATATGAAAGATTGAAATTAAACAGCAAAAACTAATAAAAATTTTAACAAAATTTAAATAAAATATATTTATTTATTTATTTATTTATTTATTTATTTAAATAATTTTTCGTTTTCCTAAAGCTATTTAATTATTTGTGTTGTTTTTTAATATTTATGTTGGAAGAAAGATATACAAACATCGCCATGTGAATGCTGGTGCGCAGAGTGTTGAAAATAAAAAAAACAAATATTTTTCCATTTCTTTTATTATTTTCATCTTGAAATTTGTTTACATTTTAAAATAAAGAAAAGCAATAAATATGATAAATTAAAAAATAATTAATCAATTTCAGGGCAATAAAATAGAAAATTTTGAAAGAAAACATTTTGTTGGTTTTTTGACTCTTTCAACAAATGTATTTCGATTGCCAATGTGTTAAAATATTTCCCCAGTTTTCAGTTATTAATAAATATGAGAAGGTATCCTTCAAATCGTTATTCAATAGTTTGCCAATTATGTGAATTTGTTTAAAACAAATTCTGCAAGCGTAAGATAAAAAACTTTTTCTATTTCCAAGATACAAATAATCATATTCTATTAAAACTGTACACTGTTTTGGTAGTAAAAACATATTTTGATAACAATACTTACTGGTATAAGTATGGAGGTTAGGTAACCCGAGATAACACTTGGTACAATGTAAAACCCTTGTATTTCTACCAACAAATAATTTTCATATCTAATCTTTTCACTAGATAGCGTTCCTCCCTTTGCCAATAAATCTACTTGATAAGTCCATCCTAGCGCATCACTAATTCTATCGTAGAATCAACTACCTAACCATCTAAATCCAAATTTTTGAAGTCTCAGGCAGTTGCAGATAATATGATGTCGTCTCCAGTTCCTCCTCCACCTGACACGTCCTACAAAAATCAGGCATAACGCTGTCTCATAGAAAAGTTTTTAATCGTAGGAGACAATGTGCTATTACGATCCCTATCATAACCTAAGTGTCTTTCTAATTAAACCTAGGAGTACTTGAGTTCCTGATTTATCCTCTATTCCTTGCCATCGTAAGTAAAACCCTTATCGGTGGTTTCACCAACTGTTCAACAGGCAAGTATTTTTCTGTCAAGTCTAACCAGTTCGATGAAAACTTTGTTGCCTTCAACCTAATCACATATTGGTCTATTAACAGCATCCTGCAATCAATAGCCAGCCTAGATTTCACAGCGTGCCTCATCAGAGCTTTCAATGCTACCTGGCTGGCTCATACTCCACAGCAATATTCAGAGCTATCGGTTGTTTATCTTACAGTTACACAAGCTTAAATCATAATAAGACAATGAATTATTAGTAGCATTGAAACAGGCTTTGTTAGATAGAAAAATTTATGAGATTAATGTTTAAATATGATTTCGGTATTGTGGCGGCCACGGCTGGCGCGTACTAGGCTCGATATGGAACATAAATTTTCGTAAACTTTTCGCAGCATATGCCGCCATATTTCGTCAATAGCTCTTTGAATGTTGATTTAAAGGGTTTTAATTGTCTCTGGCTTAGACGTAGACAAGTGACTTTACATGACCCCAAATAAAATAATCCAATGTGGTTAAGTCACACGATTTTGGTGGCCAACTAATAGGACAATTAGTAAATCAATCATTGAGTAAAGCCATTGTAAAGCGCGTTGTGTGGCATGTGGCTCCATCCTGTTGGACATGTGGCAGCACGATTAATGTCAGCTAATTGAGCTACGAAAAAGTTTCTAATCATGTCCTAAACAGTAATTTTCTGTGAGTGTAATGTCGTTTCGACAAAAGCTTGTCTGTTTTCCATGTTCTAAATACGACAATTCTTTACGTACCCATTCAATCAAAAATGGGCTTCATCGGAGATCAAAATATTGAATCGAAATTCAATATCAATTTGTACCTCAACCCATTCGGCAAATTGGTGGCGCATATGATGATGTTTGGCTTTTCCTGCATAAATTGAATCAAGTCAAATAATTTTCCAACCCCAAGGAAGGACACAACCCCAATACTTCTTCAGTGCACACTGTTCGGCGTCTCATGGGATGCACATTATCAGCAAGAGTAGACGTAGTCCGAAAACGATCCATTGTTATTCGAATTAACCGCTCTGAAAGTCGATTATGTACGCCATAAAATGCACGAAGAGCACAACCATTATTTTGATAATAAATTTCAACAGTTTACAAGCGGTTCGCTGGTGTAAGTCTTAACAAAACTTAACAAAAAGCAACTATTAGCTGTTAAATCGGTTGTCAAATAAAGCAGTACTGTCAACTCAAGGTTATGAACCTTTACAAAAAACACTCGATATATGCATAAGCATTAAAAAAAAATATGTTGGATTTACAAGACATGCATAATCATTTTCTATAAAAACTGTACACTGTTGTCTTTTTAGTTGAAACCTACTTTGATAGCAATACTTACTAGTACATGGAGGTTAGGTTAGGTTTGAGAAGAAATAAATGAATATAATCTACGCTATCACCTGAAGAACATATTTGTTCCATTTGTAAAGCACTACACGTTGTCGAAGTAGACCTCTAGACACTTCTTACAGAAGTCAGGCATACTGATGATCCACAGAAAAGTTTTTGGTCATAAGAGACCATGTGCTATTACGATCCCTATCATAATCCAAAGAGTTTTCCTACTTCAACCTAGAAGTGATTGAGTTCCTGATTTGTTCTGAATACCCCGCATCTCTTCCATTACCCTATGAGTCATTTTATTTACCGGAGATCTATTCCCTTGCCATCCTAAAGAAATTGGCTATTGATGGTTTCACCAACTGTCTCAAAGACAAGCATCCATCCACCGAACCCAATCATACCAGCTTTCTGGCATCTTTGTTGCTTTCAAGCTGACCTCATATTGGTCCATCAGTCCTCTAACAACCGTGGTGCTGTCAATAACTAGCCGTTTTCAGATTCAAAGAAGTAAGGTGTAATGATTCCTCCTGACCAAATTGTACACCAGACTGTCACTTTTAATGGATGCAAAGATGACTGATGGATAATTTGAGGGTTTTCTATTGCTTAGAACCGACTATTCTATTTGTCCACATAACCATTCAAATGAAAATGTGCCTTGTCTCTCATTATGATTTTTTCATGAATATCTGAGATGTCATGGGCGACCTGTAACATCCTATTGTCATACGTACAGCGGCGTAAGTGGTCTTCTGGAAAAAGCTATTGAGTCAACTGAATCTTAAATGGAAACATGTGCACAAAATTGTGACCAAAATTGTTCTTTGAAGATCAAGCTCCTGAGCACTGCGTCGAATTGAAGTTGATGGATTGTTTTGAACACTTTCTTGAACAGCAGTAATGTTTTCAGGCTGTAAGCTACAGTCCCTCTTTCTTCGAAATCATTCACTACACGATAAATAGTACGTCTTATTGGCACGTTGTTTCTCCCAAAAATTTCACGTAACTTTCACATCATCTCAGTAATCGATGATTGATTATGATAAAATGTTTTAACGATTAAAACACGTTGGCTTAGTGAATATTTTTCCATTATAAATTTTCCACGTCTCTACTTCACGACTGCCAAATATGAACTGTCAAGATTAATGTTTACCAAAATGGTATTGCCTGTTTAATTTCAAGTTATTTAAAAAATTATCCTGTATGATTTTAAGTGCCACTTACTGTAGGTAGACGTTGGAAAGATGTTTCCAAGGTATAAATGTTGGTGTATTGCAACACAAATTAAAAATTGAAAAAAATTTTATATCTTACTTTCAACATAAAAATACTACACTGCATTGTGGAATTTTAGTACGAGGACGGATTGATATTGAAGCTACCTAGCGCTAGATGGCAGCACAAACACAAAATCGTTTTTTTTCTTAGAAATTACGATCTGTCAAACGTCAGCTGTTAAAACTTTAGCCTTTTCATCGATTAGTTTATTTGTTGTAGTCGTTTGAAGTAAGCAATTTTTGTGTTTCTTGGAAAATGGAAAAAAGTGAATTTCGTGTAGTGATTAAACAATTTTATTTGAAAGGCAAAACGTCGAAAGGGACAAAAGAAAAGCTTGATCAACATTACGGCGAATCTGCTCTGTCAGATTATATGGTAAAATATTGGATTTCTGAATTTAAACGGGGCCGAACAAGCACTGCAACAATACCATCAACAGGAAGGCCAAAAGAGGTGGTTACTGAAAAAATATCAAGAAAATTCTCGATATCGCTATGAATGATCGCCGGGTCAAAATACGTGAGATTGCTGAAATGGTAAACATATCATATGAACGTGTGTTCAACATTTTGCATGAACATTTGCATATGAAAAAGCCATCGGCAAGATGGGTGCCGCGTTTGCTCAGTGTTGAACAAAAACGAGTTCAACAGATCACTTCACAGCGGTGTTTGGACATTATAAAGCATAATCCTGCTGATTTTTGGCGTAGAATAATAACTGTTGATGAAACGTGGAAACCAAAAATCAATCGAAGCAATGGCTGGAAGCTGGTGGAAGTGCTCAGAAGAAGGCGAAGACAGCGAAATCGGCTGGCCACTGTATTTTGGAATGCACACGGAATATTGCTCATCGATTATTTTGAAAAGGGATCCACAATCGCAGGAGAGTATTATCGTGCATTATTGGATCAATTGGTTGATGCAATCAAGGAAAAACGACCACATTTAAACAAGAAAAAAGTGCTCTTTCTTCAAAACAACGCAACGGTTCACACAGCATTAGATACGATGCTAAGACTACGAGAAATCCACTTCTAATTGGTTGATCATCAACCTTATAGTTCAGATTTAGTCTCTAGTGACTTTTTCCTGTTTCCAAACTTGAAAAAATAGCTCATCTCAAACGAAGAAGTGATTACCGAAACTAATGCGTATTTTGAGGAGTTCCCAAAATCGTATTATTCAGATGGTATAAAAAAGTTGGAAAATCGTCTTACTAAGTGTGTTGAGCTAAAAGGAGACTATATTGAGAAATGAGTGGTTTTTGAAAAAAAAAAATGTTTTTTTCCTACTTAGGTAGCTTCAATATCAAGCCGCCTCGTATATGTCAATTTGGCAGCACTGTCACCTCGACCATCTTTACGTTAGATTTGATTTAATGGATATGGAAGATGGTCTACATTTCCTTCCAAAATATAGGCAATTAGGTATATAAAGGGCTGCCTTACCTACACGTCAGTTACATAGTTATCGTTTGGCTGTCATAAGATAAAGACGTGTTAAAGTCGAAATTACAGTGTTGTATAAAGTGTTTAAGTTATTGTGTAGTAAATAAAAATATAACTGTAAAACAATAAAAATAGCGGTATTTATTTTATTTTAACGCAATTTAAATGAACTGAAACGTTTTAAAAAGGTTAGAACGTAACAATACGAAAACCAAAAAGCACTAACTAACATTTCAAAAATTTGTCCGAAGAAGCAATAAGCTTTCCAAAATTGAGAAAAAACATTTATGTTAAGCTTAGAATATTAGTATTGTTGACAAGAACGCTGTACTCCGTGCCGTGTCCGGGTGCATCATAATCAATCAAAAGGTCGATTTCAAATTTTTGAATCTTAGGGCTCTGTTTACAAACGATATTGTATTATAGAATACAATTTTTTCACTCTTAACAAAGAAATTTTTGTTTTTTTAAGCATAATTTTTAAATTTTTAGGTCATATTTTCGAATTTTTAGTGCATATTTTGTGCGAATAAAACATTTTTTTAAGAGTATGTTTCTTAGATGACCAATAATTTACCACATGGTAAAGGACTTCTTAAAGTAAATCAGTGAACTTGAATTTAAATAGGTATCAATATTCGTAGTCCACCAAAAACTTTTCTTAATTCTTTAATAAAGTAAATTTTCAAATTTAATTCCACAATTTTTGTTAAAAAAAACTTCCTTTCTTTTCCTTTTTATTTTGATTTTTGATTTTATTTGCGATAATTTTTCCTTTTTTTTGCTTTTAAACTATAAATTGCATGATTTCATGATTTCATGCAATTCATTGTAAATGTTTAAGTTTTTCGTTTTTCTTTTTTTATCCATTTTACTCGTATTTTTTACTGCTTTTGGTCTTCATTCATTTCCACTCCCATAATATCCTGCAAAACATCCTTTCATTGAGTTTTCCGGTAAATGCAATTCGTTAATTTTTTTTTTTTTTTTTTGTTTTTTGTTTAGTGCAAAATTTTTCAAAATTGCCGGTCCTATACAAAAAGTTAGACATTCTTCTTCTTCCTCTTATTTAATTTTTTGTTTTTCTCGAAATTGAAAATTTATTGCCGGTATATTTGAGCAGCTATTTTATAAAAATTTTCTTTTTATCTTTTTTTTATTTATTTTTTGTTTTTATATTTTATTTAGAAAAGTATTTTGTTCATTAATGTTTATAGAAAATTAGATGTTTGAACGAAACAAAAAAGCTTTTTTGCATGCAAAAATGAAATAATAGAAACCAAATATAAAAATCGTAAATGGTTTTTAAATTGTATATTAAACAAAAACTGGTGAAATTAAATTTTAAAAAATATAGTGCCAACAGTAAATTGTCTTATTTGTCGATAATAGTTGTGGTAACTAAATAGTTTAACGCTCAAAATTAAATTATTATAGTTGGGACACTATTTAGCTCACATATTTAATGACATGCAATGGAAAAAGTATTAGAAAACTTTACAATATGATATGGAAAATCTGCCTCATTATTGTTAATTGTTTAAAAGTGATTTATTTAGTCCCATTGAGGGCGTACCAGTGCAAGTGAAGCCAAGTATTAAGGTAGCCCAGGTGCCGAGATTTCTGAAACTCGACTAGTGGAGTGTGTTGTCACACTTCGATTTATAAGTACAAATTAAAGTGCAAAGAACGATAAAAATAGTTTGATCCTTCAAGTGAACGTCAAGAGCAGCGTTGCCACTATTGGTAGAATTCTACCAAAATTAATAGAACATTTTTCGTTTGGTAAAATGGTAGGCTGAGTTGAATTTTGGCAGATTTTTGCAGAAGATTGAAAATAGCAAAATCACTATGCTCACTATCCTATCTCTGAACACAAAGCAAGTATCAGATCAAGATATTATTTATTATAACAACTTAACACTAACTGTAAACATCGGATCCGCCATCTAACTTTTTCAACTAGTGCTTATTTCGTGAATGGTAGCACTTAGCTCATGTCTGATTTGACAGATAATTAGTTTTATCCTACCGCTGAACGAATATCGTTGTGTATACGCTTGAACAACGCTGGGAAATATTGCGACATTACTTTGAAAGTCATGGTAATGTTGCAGAATGTGTGTGATGTGTTCAGATGAAGCTCATTTTGATCTTGGCGTGTATGTAAACAAGCAAAATTGTCGCATTAGGGGCACAGAAAACCCGCACGCATACTTTGAAAAGCCGATACACCCAAGACGAGTCACTGTTTGATGCGGATTTTGGTCCAGGCATAATTGGACCATTTTTCTTCGAAAATGAGCAAGGAGTGGCCGTTATAGTCAATGGCGATCGTTATCGGGCCATGTTGCACGAATTTTTGTTCACAAAAATTGAAGAGGAGAATATTAGCAACATTTGGTTTCAACAGGACGGCGCTACGTGCCACACAGCCGAAGCTGCACTCGATGTTTTGCGCCCTGTTTTTGAAGATCGCATTATCAGCCGCAAAAATTGAAGAGGAGGATATTAGCAACATTTGGTTTCAACAGGACGGCGCTGCGTGCCACACAGCCGAAGCTACACTCGATGTTTTGCACCCTGTGTTTGACGATAGCATTAGCAGCCGCACAACTGATGTCGTTTGGCCACCTCGGAGCTGCGATTTGACACCGTGGGACTATTATTTGTGGGGTGCCGTCAAAGATAAGTGTTACGCCAACAAGCAAGAGATAATTGACGCTTTAAAGGACAATATTCATGAAGCCATTAGTGAAATACAGCTGCACACAATCGATAATGTGCTTAAAAATTGGACCGATCGTTTGAATGAAATTATTTTGCATTATTAACCAGAAGGATTGTATTTTCAAATAAAAAAAGAAATTTGAGAAAATATTCAGTAGTTTTTTTTATAGCATTTGCGGACCCTTTAGAAATATATTTACTGTCAAAATCAATATAAAATGTACAGCCTTAGTTTCTACAATTTATTTTTAACTTTAATCTTTTAAAACAAAATAAAGAAGATAAATATTTTATATTTATTTTAAAGTAAACTGAAGGCTTTACGAAATTGAAAAAAAAGCAACTGACTTAACTAAAGTTATGCAACAAAAAGCAAAATCTGTTCAAAGAGAAGAGGGATAAAATGAAGTCTCTCACGAAGATTTGGAAAATGCGAATGATATTTCAAAATGCAATTTTGAAATTGAGATAAACATCAAGAAAACCAAGGCCATTAGAACAAAAAATACTAGCACGTAAAACATCATGCTACAGGTATTCGAACGAGTGCAGTCAGTATGGAAAAGTAGAGCTGCAAAACTATCGATAGTACTATCGTTAATTTTGTTTTTGGCTGAACATAATAGTTTTTTTTCACTATCGATACTATCGTCAAATTCTAAGAGTAAATACGGAGACCAATAAATGTAGTCAAAGTCACATTTGCAAAAATTTGTTCGACGCAGGTTAGCCGTCTGTAAATTTTCAAATAAAGTATGAATTGTAACTAAAATATGTTCGTACATACGATTTTGTATTCAATCCAAACAAATTAATCTTCGTTTCGTCAGACCATATAATGTTGTTCTAACTATTACGGTGCAAATGTTGCTTCCGTTTGCTGAGAAATGATACATTTCGAAGACTCTTACCATAAGTCTAGCTTCCTTAAGTTTTTTTTTTTTCTTATTGCGCGACTTAAAACAGGAGAATAGGTTCTTTGAAGTACGAATTAAAAGTTGACAGTTGCTCTACGCTTTCTTCCCATAGTCTCTGCAGTTTTCTCACTAATTACTTCAGTTTTGGAGCACTTCATGGTCTGAGCAATTATCCCTATATATAAGGATTAATCTTCCATCAATACATAAAATTTTATTACATCCTGGAAAGAATAAAGTGTCCCTATTTTTTTGTTTCAACACTGTGTATTTATTATTATTCTTTCCCTTTCACTTAAATTCTACTATTGCCACTAGTAGTACTTAAAAGAATCCGATAGTATCGATAGTTTTTTTGCAAACTATCGAAACTTCGAGTGCGCTGACTATCGATAGTTTTGCAGCTCCATGGAGAAGCTCCCATATATCCCCATATATATATATATCCCATATATATATATATTAGCTTATAATATTCAATTCATGTGTTACATCAATTCTGCTGTGAAACCTGGCTTGTATCGAATATCACCAAAGCTCCAGGTATTCATTAACAAGTGCTTCAGAATTATATGCAGAATTTTCTGGCCTAACACTGTAAGAAACACAGAACTGACAGAACTGTAGAGCATTACTAATAAAAAAAGCCATACTGAAACAGATAAGGAAAAAAAATGGAGATGGATCGGTCGCACCATCCGTAAAAGTCCAGATAGTATCTCCAGAATGTCACTCGAGTGGAAACTTTAAGGCTCACGAATCCAGGAAGAAGCAAAATCATCAGTTTGAAAACCGTGTTTGATGGAAATGCTTTTGTGGAGACCATATGTTCCCAAGAAGATAAACGAAAAACATTCAACAAAAACAGAAGGCATTCTATGCTTTAGGCTTAAAAAAGTGTACAGAGTACTACTGCATTAATTTGACGATTTCATATTGTTACGTTTTAACCTTTTTAAAACGTTTGAGTTCGTTTAAATTTCGTTAAAATAAAAGAAACACTGCTTTATTTTGTTGTTTTACAGTTTTTGTTTTACTACACAATAACTTTTATACTGTTTGTCTTCATACAACACTTAATATTCGTTTATATAACACTTTCTTTAACACATCTTTATCCTATGACAGCCAAACTATAACTCACACGTGTAGGTAAAGCAGCCCTTTATATACCTAATTGCCTACAGTTTGAAAGGTTCAGAAAATATCGACCATCTTCTATTTCCATATCCGCTAATTCAAATGTAACGTAAAGGTGGTCGATGTGGAGTGCTGCCAAATTGACAGGGTGACACAAAATATACCAAAATCCAACAATGCAGTGTTGTAAATATTTTTATTTTCGTAACAATATAATAACAAGCAGAGGACATTAAAAGCATTTAATTGCCGTTTTGTGTGCTTAATAAGGAGACTTCAATTCTCCAATCCAAGTGAAGAAAACCCTTGACATTCAGGCTTATCTCTTGCAACTACGACCCACATCACAAGAATAATAAGTAGGAAATGCCACACAGCGCCATAGACCCATAGACAAAAATCAAAAAATCACTCATCATGTATATTGATAAAATATTATTAAATTTCGTTAAAAACAAGGAAACACCGCTTTATTTTTTTGTCCTACAATTTTTATTTATTTCACTATAACTTTTATATTGTTTGTCTTAGTACAACACTTAATATTCGTTTTTACAACACTTTTATTTCCGCTTTAACACGTCTTTTTTTACAACAGTCAAACGATAACTAACTGACGTATAGGTAAAGCAGCCCTTTATATACCTAATTGCCTGCAGTTTGGAAGGTTCGGGAAATATCAACCATCTTCTATTTAATGAGGTAAAATAATCAAAACAATTAATGGCAATTAGAAACTTTTATGGTATGGCTTGCTCTATAAATGGGTCTCCGTTTTGACACTAAATTGAAATACTGAACTTATAGATAAAATATTATGTCTTTCGTTCAAGTGAAGTGTTGGTACTTTTCGTACGTCTTTAGTTGTGCATTGGATGTCAAAAGAGATCATTAAGGAAAAAGCAGCGCATCAACTAACACTAGTGCCATGGCAAAAGTGTAATAGAGTGATCACTGCGTAGAACCACTATTATATATGTTAGTGCGCTATTACCACGTTCATAAAAAATCATAGTTGAGTTCCATTAAAGCTTTGAGTTTGTTTGAGTATGTTTTCAAGGGTTATTGGTGATATGTTTAAGGATGTAACAACGCTTATAAAAACATTGTAAACATAGTAAACATTGTTACTGAAAACCACCGATAATAAAACCGATTTTTGTTTTTTCGCTATCATTTAATAAATATGAATCAAAAATTTTAACGCCGTCAATAACAACTATCCGATAGCGAACGTCAGATTGAATCATTGCGACGAATGCCGACTCACGATAAACTTTCTTTGGTGCCTGACTTTTAAATAATTGTCCAAATTTGACAAATGACAAAGGTTGATTTTACCTTACAGTCGTTCGTCTATTAATGTATCTTTACAGACACTATTATTGAGAATCATATAGTCAACACATAAAAGATAATGCCGCTTAATTTCAGCATGTAGTCGGTTCATAGCAGTCAATGTCGCTAAATTACAGCATTCATTATTATGATGATATTCAATGACGCTGTCATACATAACTTCTTTTATTTGTGTCATTGACACAAGGATTCATCAACGAAATTTTTCATTAATGATAATTTGTGAGAAATTTCCACGTGACGATGCTTCATCGATGAAAATATCATAGTGACAATGTCGGCGAAATACGCCACCAGGTAGTTGAACGCTCAAATAACGCAACAAAATTTATTTAAATAAACAAAAGTGTACAGAGATCGGTGTATATGTTTTTCGATGTATCGGACATTAAAACATCGATGTTTTCTAAACATGGATACATCGTTTGTATCTCGAGCTGTATTTCCAGTGTTTATGTTCATGGATTTGTTTTTTAAGCTCTTTTAGTATACTCTTGAACTTGACTGATTTTGCGTTGCATGCGGAACTTCTGATGAAATAAAATGCATATGTCATTCGCATATAAGTAATCGTCATTGAAGCCCTAAGTTATATGGTTAGATTTTAAAGTCGAAGCTTCTTTAAATATGTTCCAACACAATATAGAAAAGAAGGGAGAACATACGAATCTTAAGTTTATTACTGATCAATCCGGCATGTAAGATGGCTTTAACCAGTCGCATTATTCGTTTTTGGTATTTCATTTTTAAAAGTATTAAAAAAAATCATGTGTAGCAGGCCATGATTAATGCATTTGATTCTTTAATTCCTTTTACGTTTTTTTATTACTTGTCTTTATTATTTAAGATGCATTAAAAAAAATAAATAAAGAAAATAATGACTTTTGTCACTTTCACCATATTTTTAATTTTATTGTGTTGTCTTGTCATAAATTTTTATGTTTTTTCATGTTTTTCTTTTCTTTTAACCCGCACAGGTATCATCAATCGTGGCGATTCTTTTAGACGTCGTCGTTCACGCAGCAACAGTTTGGCACCCGTAAGTCCTATACACCCACGTGTTGGCGCCTTAGCTGGATGCACTGATGTGGATGTTAATCTAAATGATGGCAATCAACAGCAGCAGGTTGATGTTTATCATGTCGAAATGTTGGGTGCACCGGGTGTTGGCAAGCAGGCACTTGTCTCCCAATTTCGCACTTCAGACTGTATTAATGCCTATGATGGACCAGGTAAAGTGAAAAATAAATAAAATTATAAAAACAAAAACAAGAACAAATTATTAACGTCCGTTGCTCTTGTTTTTCTATTATTTCTTCCATCATGTCACCTGCAATTTGCAAAAGAAACAGAAATAGAAGAGAACAAAAGCAATAGAGTGAAATGTTAAATGTGAAGGTGAAAATTGAGTTTTTGAAATGCGAACGAGATGAGATACACGAGTAATTAAATGGTAGAAAATTAATAGTGACAAGTGTTTATATGAGCATTTTAAAAAGAAGTTTTCTTTTGAATAGTCTATCATTTTTCAAATTGCTAAGCAATTAAAATTATTTTCTAAGGAAATTTTACGTAAAAATATTTTCTTCATAATACGAGTATTATAGAAAGAAAAATTACTAAACAGTTTGAATTTCTCTATTTTTTAAATCTAAAAAAAGATTTATTTCTAGATTGTAATAAACTTCTAGAATTTTAATATTTTTAAAAGATTTTTATTGGCACGAATTAACAAATATTTAAACAATTGTTAATAAAACCTTTTTGAATCTACATATTATTGTCTCGAAAAGAGTTGTGCCCTAAAACTACTGACGTATGACTAATATTAAAACAATTAAACAATATTCATACGCCACTAAAGCTAAGATCCCACTATCGGCACATTGCACCAATTTTCATTTTATTTCATGTACCGATAATGTGAAAGCAAACAATTTTTTAAAATACAGTAAACTCCGCCGATATAGTACCGATTATATACAATTAAAATTAACTTTCATGAGCCGATAAGGTAAAAAATGACAAACAGCGCCGATAAATGTGACAACATTTAATAAAGGAAACAGTGCACAATATATTTTTCTGAAGGTAAATATATTTTATTAAAATACACACAATACTACCTTGATCAAAAAGTTTCGGGAATAACCCCCATGTGGCGGTCCCATCGTTCCGATTTTATTTTTTTTGTTAAGTTGGTACATCTGCTGCTGATATTCCCGCTAAGTCTTATCGTCATAGCTTGACATGAGGACATCTATCTCTATACATGCTGGCAATATTGTATAAAGTTGACCGTATTGAGGTCGCAAAAGACATGATTTTCGAGGCTGAATCCGATCCCACATTCACCAAAAGTAATATTATTGGAGACGAAACGTGGGTTTATGAGTACGACACACAATCATCAAATGAGCCGAAATCAAAAAAACGTCGTTTTCAGTCAAAAAAGAAGGCAATGCTCACGGTTTTCATGGGTTACAACCGTGTAGTGCATGATGAATTTTTGACAGAAGGCTAGACAGTAAACAAAGAGTATTATTTGGGCATTATGTGATGAAAGAGACCAGAATTGTGGGCAGAAAACTAATGGATTCTGCGCATTATAATACAGCGTCGCACAGTGCCATCATTATTCGAAATTTGTTGACAAAATATACAACAAATAACATCCAACAGCGACTGAATTCACCCGATTTGGCTCCCTTTGATATCATTCTGTTCATTTGAGTTTAAAAATCATTACGAGGAAAGCGTTTCAGCAGCCGTTTCTAAAATTGTAAAAATCGTCAACACACATAGAGATAGATGTACTCTTGGCTTAGATTTAGCGGCAATATCAATAACAAATGTACCAACTTAACGAAAAACAAACTCTAATCGGAACGATGGGATCGCCACACGAGGGATATTCCGCGAACTTTTTCATCAAGGTTGTATAGTATACGAGTATTCATTAACAATTACTTTAGAAATTTTAAAATGGATTCAGATGATGAAATCTCTTTTTCAATTAATAAAAAAATTCCTCCAACGCCTCCTATAAAAAGAGCAAAAAGCCAACCATTACAACCGACATCAATATATACACATATGTACTTCTCATCAACGGCAGCCATAATTACTACGCTGTGAAATCCACTTTAATTATAAAGGGTGCTGCCGGATTTTGAAGGTGCAATAATTTGTACATATTTACCTTCAATACCTTTTCCAATGTGCAAGTCCCATAATAGTTTAAATAGTTTAAGCTGGGATCACAAGATTGCCTCAAATACACCAACTTGATACAATTTTAACGGTGACAAATTAACGCACAATAATAAAATTATCCCAATGAAAAATTATGTGTTCAAACAGTTGTCTTATTTTATACAAAATATATCATCACAAGATGGCGCGAAACGATGTCTTCACAATAATTTTTCCAACACTGTCACGCGATTGTTCTAGTTTACTGCAACTCGAAGAATCAGATTTATTCTCCAAAAAAAGAAGTTTGTAATGCAGTTTATATATAAATAATTAAAAAATTCATATTTTAAGGGATGACAATTATAAATACCGTACAAACACGTGTTTTTTCAGAAAGAAATCAATTGAAAAATAAAAATTGGTGAGTATTGTCTTCTTCAATTTCCGCACAATAATGCAATAAATATTGGTGTATTTTTGGCATTTACTTTAACATTTTCACACGATTGTCGCACCAAGGTTGCATTTGATTGAGAGAAATAAGTACAATAATACTGTGAGTTGCCGTATGAGCCAATAAATTGTATAATCACGCGATTGGCATATTAAATAGGCTAATTATTGGTGCATTACGACAATCGTGTGATACTACCTTAAGTATATATATGTATATGTGTATGAATAAGTATATAAATACTGTGCCTCTTTTATAGCTCTTAGTGACTAAATAGCAAAGGGTAAAAACTAACATTGACATACTGGAATAGCTTCTCGTAAAGTGGTCTCATACTTTTGGATATGTGATCTGATTAGTTGAACCTATTTAGAGAAATTTA
This sequence comes from Wohlfahrtia magnifica, assembly GCA_023159175.1. Classification (NCBI taxonomy): domain Eukaryota; kingdom Metazoa; phylum Arthropoda; class Insecta; order Diptera; family Sarcophagidae; genus Wohlfahrtia; species Wohlfahrtia magnifica. The sequence continues at coordinate 5,848,479 of JAKWBJ010000484.1, forward strand.
ATTTCTTCATTCTTAAACTGGGATCATGCGATTGATGCAATAAACAATCGTGTGATCCCAGCCTTACATAATTTATAAAAAACTTTTAAAAAAAATTATTGTTGGCTTCACATAACATATGTAAAGTACTCTCATATGCATATTCACTTCTTTTTTTAACCACTCTCTTGCCAAAAAGCTTCGTTTTTAATTAAAATTCATTTATATTTTTGTTATATACGACTAAACAGGAACATGTGATTTTGTTTACAGAATACTGCACGATAGTGTGACCGCAGTGTGCCGATAAATATCGTAAATTTGTTTTGGCCGATATGAGGCGAAAAAAATGTCACAATATGCGACAATAATTTTTTTTCATTTTATTTGAAATACGCTAACTTACTACAAACAAAATCGGCGCAGATTGTACTATTTGTGCCGATACTAAGATCTTAGCTTAAGCCGTATAATTAATTAGTAAGCCATGGTGAAAAAAATTATAAGTTGTGCTCAATCGGGACTGTTGCAATATTTGTTTTTACTGACGTCACCCGTAGTAGTTATTTTTTTATTATATCTATACAGTGGTGAAAGAATTAATAGGGACACATCAAAATTTTCAAAAATTTTTATTTATCATTACAAAAATCAAATAAAAAATGCATTGTAATTAAAAAAAGACCCAAATAAATTTATACTCGCTTCTTTATTTGAAAGTGTCCCTATTATTTCTTTCACCACTGTGTGTTATAATTCGGTTCGGGCTGCAATCAATTATTCGGATCATCAAGGTTTTACTGTAATAATATTGAAAAAAACAAAATTCAAAATAATATTGCTCATACGACAAAACAAAACCGACTACGTGTGACATTAAATTTTTTATTCACCGCACTATTGAGCAGACTTTATTATTATTATTAGACCACGATGTTTAGCTAAAATAAAAATAAATGAACGTAAATGGCAAATCTCAGGTTTCGACTCTATTTGGTCCTTTGTAAATATTTTATTAAAAATGAAAGTATTAAGAATATTATTTAAAAATTTAATTAAATAGTATCTTAATACAATTATTATCATCATTCAAACCGGACACAGTTGCAGAACCTTGAGACCCATGGGATCTACCTGTCGGTATACAAGGTCAGATCGAGCTCATCCCAAATGAAGCCCCCATTATGTCATTATTCCCAGTCCGGCACTTAAACCTTGAATCTCCTTTCAAAGTATAGTCCCATTAGCATCAACTATGAAAAGGATCACCTATGAAAGAAAAAATAGTTTTCAGACCACCTTGAGGAGAATGGATAGATTCACCGAATCATTGCGGTTAACCCTGCATAATGGGCCGAATAATGACATTTTCGACGAAAGAGATCTTAGATCTGTCCTGCTATAGGTGGAGCGGCTTGCCCAAAGAACCTTGTCGCCTTAATCCAGAATAACTCCTATATATTTAACTTCCCTAGAAAAGTTGATCTTGGTACCCAGAAAAAAAGTAAAGAGTTCTTGTAAAGGGTACAACAACCGTCTATGAAGGATTCACCGACTGTCTAACAACTTGTTTAAAGTAATTCGCTGAAAGGCGCACAAAGTACTCTCATATTTCAGATGGGCTGTCATAACAAGGTCTTCAGCATACTCAATTACGCCAGCACCTCTATGCGCCAACATAGTAGTAAGCAATCGAATACTACTGTTCATAACAATGGAGGCACCTTTTTAACGCCAACACAGATTCCTTTGCATCGAGGGAAAAGTCAGTGACCCTGCCACTAAGAATGAACTAATACAAGTCATAATCGACTTCCTCGCTCCTTTTCGTTTAAATAATCTAGCTCTCTCAGAAGACCATATTTTATGTATGCAAAATAGGGAGATCAATTATTTGGCTTTTTTCAAAAACCGGTTTTCGAATAATTGGAAAATTTGTAATTTTAAAATAACCGGTTCTCGATTAAGAATAAATCAAATTACCGGTTAACTGGTTCTTTTATTAAAATAAAATTATTCTCAATTCTTGTTGCATTAGCAACTAAAGGTTTTTAAATTTTTGCACCATGTCGTAGCGACTAGTAAGTAAGTATGCTGGAACAACGTTCGGATTTTTTAGGGCCTTAAATATTTCTTCCTCGAAAACACAACGTCCTAATATTTCATCCAGTGATTAATTTTTTACAGCTTAGTTTCATTTCTAGTTGTTTTTATTTTGATGATCTAGACCTCAGTGTCTCTCTCAGACTACCCGATGCTTACTGGTCCTTGGAAGGGGGTTGATCGGGCTTTTTCGGTCGCATGTCGGAGCGCATGGGATGTCCTGGTTACTGTGGGAGCTGTCAGGATAAAGAGGAGGAGGAATCGCAACAACACCTTTTCTGCGACTGTCCTGCTCTATGGGAGCTTAGACTTAGGCATTAGGCATTTAGGTTCATGTCGCTTCCATCATCTGGACTGTCATAGGGATGTGTCACTTTCGAAGTTGATTAACTTCGTCAAGGGTACCGGTTAGCTCAAATGAGGTAACTGATATTTTTTGGTCTTTATGTGGGGATCTTTCTTCTGAGACTCTCCTATGTCCGGCCTTTTGGCCTCTTTAATGGGTCTGTGAATGGGCCATAGTGAACTCGCGAAATGCTAGCGACCCAACGTTTATTTTCACACTTCAGAGGATATCTATAGAAAAAAAATGCATGCACCACGTATTTAATAGTATGTGGCACTGTGGTATGTTTGGTAAGACACCCGCTCACCAACCAAGAAGTCTTGGCTGAATAACAAGCCACATTATTTGACTATTTTCAACAGCGGTATCATCTCAAAACATTGCTAACGACTGGTTATGAATATTTACGCTGTGAAAAACTTCACTAACTAATACATCGTATAAAAATTATACATATTTAAGTTAATCGGTTATTCGTGTTAAAATAACCGCTTTATTCGCTATTCGAAAAATGAACATTTTAAGAAAACCAAAAAAAAACGGGTTAAGTTCAGTCGAATAATAACCGTTTGATCTCCCTAATGCGAAATGACTCGAGTGTTAATACAATAACTAATCATTAAAATGTTTTTGAAGTAATGCTGCTCTAAGTCAGTCGTAGGTAAGAGGGGAGTCTAAATATGATATAATATGCCTCACTTGCAGTAGATTTATTTTCAAAAGCAATTGACAAATAAAGGGTCCGCCAAATAATTTTTTTTTTTTTTTTTTTTGAAAACAGGGCGCAAAACATCGAGTGTAGCTTCGCCTGTGTGGCACGTAGCGCTGTCCTGTTAAAACCAAATGTTGCTAATATCCCCCTCTTCAATTTTTGTGAACAATAATGCGTTCATAACGGCCCGATAACGATCTCCATTGACTGTAACGGCCACTCCTTGCTCATTTTCGAAGAAAAATGGCCCAATTATGCCTCTGGACCAAAATCCGCACCAAACAGTGACTCGTCTTGGGTGTATTGGCTTTTCAATGTATGCGTGCGGGTTTTCTGTGCCCCAAATGCAACAATTTTACTTGTTTACATACCCGCCAATATAAAAATGAGCTTCATCTGAAAAGATGATTTTTTTGGCAAAATCGGCATCTTCTGTAAGTCGATCGCAGGCCCACTTAGCGAAGCGAAAAAAGCGTATACACAACCATATTCGTTCAGCGGAAGGATAAAACTAATTATGTGTCAAATCAGACATGAGCTAAGTGTTCCCATTCACGAAATAAGCACTAGTTGAAAAAAAAACGTTAGATGGCGGACCATATACTTTGGCTACAGTCACACTTAGCATTCACAAAGCCAAAAAAAAAAAACTCAAATAAAATATTTATTGAACCAAATGGTCCAAATCTAACAATAGAATAGATAATCTCTCGTATCCTTTCGTCTACGATCTGTGGGCTAACAAATTTAAAATATTATTAATTAGGAATTTTCCAGTAAATCACACTTAAATCATAATTGTTGGATCAATTGAATAAGATTCGTTCATTTACTTATTGTTTTAATTAACCTTTAACCGCAAAACCTTTGTCTATGAATTCATCTTAGAGCGTATTTCTTTAATTCAGTTTCTTTTTTCTAGAATTTTGCAAAATTGCATAGAAACATTGAAAACAATTGCATCAAACTTAGATCAAACGTTTAACCATCATTTTCTCTTTAAAATTTCTTTGCAGAATGTGATGAAGGTGAACAAAATATTTCAATTATTTTGAATGGCATTGAATCGGAATTAAAATTTATAATCAACGCACGTGATGTCAAGGTAAATTGAATTTTTATCATTATTCCAGTAGAATTGCATAATTCCTTGAAATTGAAACAATTTGCGTAGTTTTAAATGTTTAATTGCGCTCGGAAAAAGTGTGTGTATTTAAAATTATACAAGAAAAGTTTTTAATTTTTAAACAAAAAGTAATATTTTATGAGTGTTTTCTATGAAAAAACATAAAAAAGTCAACATCGCTGTAGCCACAAGATGCTTTTGGTTTTTTTACCATTATACGCTTCAACTATTTTCATATAAAATTATACACTTTCAACCACTGCTGTGTAGGGTACTTGTAAATATGGAGTGTTTTTTTAGAGATTTATAGCAACAACACCGCTTTATTTGACAACCGATATAACAACTGCATTTGTTTACTTTGGTTTGGCATTTCATTATGGCCAATTCGACGAATTGGCTGAAGCACTAATTGATATAGATGTTGAATTTCCACTCAAAATTTTGTTCTTCGATGAAGGCCATTTTTGATTGAATGGATTCATCCACGGAAAATAAATGTTTAATGCGCTTTAAGGGCTGGCGGAGTCACTGGTTCATATGTCTTCAAGAACGATGATTGTCAGAATCTTATGCTATGCTTGCACGATACTGTATTTTCGTTATTCGTTCTCTCATTCATAATACAACCCCAACAAAATCTTGAGAGAGAATCGCTCAAATCACTCAAACAGTAGAATCCAATTAAGTAATACAAACAGAGAACGAAGTAATCCGAAGTCTCGTGCTAACGTTGCATATATCTTTTTCTATTACCGTGTGTATTACTTCAATATCAGTGTCATCTTTAATTTTGTACAAAACTTAGAGTTTGGCATACTTTTAAGCTTTTAATATAAATGTTTTGTTACAGAATTAACATTGCAAATTTATTAAATTGACACCCCTAAAGTATGCTGTCAAGTACAAAAAATAAAAGTAAACGAAATAAAGACAAAAAACAAAACAATGGTCGCTGGCTGCATTAACATCATATGCTACCAGTTAAAAGGTGCCGTGCGAACGGGAGAATCCAAATAAAGAATACAAACAGAAAACGAAGTAATCCGAAGTCTCGTGCGAACATTACATTACTGTCAATGGTAAACGATATAGAGACATGATTAAAAAAATTTTCGCATCTCTATTAGCTGGCATTAATCTTGCTGACACATAGCTCGAACAAGGCGGAGCCACATGCCACACAGCGTGCTACAATAGATTTAATCAAAGAACCTTTTGTTGAAAAAGTAATTTCACGTAATGGTCTAATTAATTGGCTACCAATTGTGATTTAACTCCATTGGATTATTTTCTATGGGGTTATGTAGTCACTTGTCTACGTCGTTAAATCAAAAACAATTGAATTTAACAACATTCCTGTACAGCCGCTTATGCGCCAGCCATGACTGCCAGATGGCCGAAATCATATTTAAACACTTTTTCTCCTTCAATTCTCTAGGGAATATATTGGCTTTCCACAAAGCGTTCATTGTTTTGTCTCAGTTTCATTCATCAAGTTGATTTTCAAGCTAATCTACTTTAGCTCGCCTCCATATGATTTGTGTAGTGGCGAAGATCCTTGCTAAGTGGTGGTGATGATCTTTACTTAGCATTGTATTTTTTTTCAGTAGGTGGCGCTTTTCTCCTAATCATTCGTATAATGTTTGTCATCATCGCCAGAGGCAAGCTGGAAAGTCAGAATGGCTTATTTTTTATTTTTAAGATGGAGTTGTCTAGAGAGAAGTGGAAGTCTCTTTATTAAGCCCTTGAAACTACAATTAAATTTTTTCGTCATTGTATTGTTATGTGTGCGTTTTAACCACTACACCATGCCACCCCTGATATTTAAACATTAATAAGCCAATTTGATTGATATTAAAAATATATTTCTTTACTTTATTATGATTTAAACTTGTGTAACTACAAAAAAACACCCGATATTATTATTTATTTAAAATTTCTCAGAAAAGTGGAAATAGAAATTTAAAAAATAAATAGGAAAATATGACCAGCATTCTGAAATTTCAAATTGGTTTCAAATTGAATACAAACATATTTCCATATTCCCAACCCTTCTCCAAAGCAGAAAAATATGCCATATAATGCGCCAAAAAGTTTTCTTTCATAATTTTATTTAAAAGGAAGCTTTAATTTAAAAAAAATAAATAAATAAACAAATTGTCATATTTTGGCCCAGTTTCTTATATTAATTTGGCCTAAAGCCAAATGTGAAATAAAACAACAATTTATGAAAATATTTAAAAAAAAATAAAAATTATTTTGTGTCTGCCTAGTTAGTGAGTGTAGTGGAGAGTTTAAGAGTAAATATTTAAAGGGACTTACGCGAAATAATACTTTGGCCATTTACAAAATTATGATAAAAATTTAAAGAAAAGTTGGTGATTTTCTTCATTTTATTATTACTTTTTTCATTTAAGCAAATATAACAACAACAAAAATATCGGAATAGTGATACTAGCAACTATCTGGAAAATAGTATCAAATAGACACCCAGATAATTTCTAATTCATCCTTTTTTGTCGCATAGTGTAAACACAAAAAGTAAAACCCTTTCGTGGGAATGTATAAATACTTATTCTATAATTTGTTTTCTCTCTATCTCTCTCTATCAATGAGGGAAGTAATTGAGACTCTCTCACTCACACCACTTCACTCTGTGCTTTTCCACTTGTTTTCTCTTTACTTCTCTTTATTTATTTTTTGCTTATACGTGTGACCACGTACGTGTGAAAACAGAAGAGAAGAGCAGATCTTTGCCGAAATCTGCTTTAAACAGAACTTAAGCATAACCCCATAAACAAATTTGAGTAGACACACAAATATGAAGACTAAAAATCAAACAAAAAATCGCTAAAGGACCAACAATCTACAGTGGCTGGGGGTATAAAAATGTTACCGAGTGTATTAAAAGGCTTATGGCCTTTTATTAAATGAACTAGAGCAATCCCTCCCGCATTGCTGGGAGCCTTTATGATGTATACATATAAAAGGTATTCCTCCTTAGAAAGATTTAAAACAATGCATTAAAACTAATAATTTGTATTGACTATCAAGTCATTTAGACTCTGTTCAGAATCTGCCATTCTAACCGTTCCCTAGATGTACAAAAATCAATATTTACTTTGTATGGCAGGTGCCAGTTCCATTCAACCAATTCCGCCCACTTTTCGGGTGATGATTTATATTGACCACAATGTTATTTGGACCAAATTTAGAAAATTTTTACTTCGTATGGAAGGTGCCGCACCCACTTATTTAATTTCGCCCAAATTTCAACCGAAGATGTGAATTTACTACGAAATTATTTAGACCAAGTGCGGAACGTTTGACTATTACCGTTACAAAGATACACAAAATTCATATTCACTTTGTACGGGAGGTAACACTCTAACTTATCCAATTCCGCCCACTTTTGCCCGTTGATTTGGATTAACCACAAAGTTATTTGAGCTCAATTCAGAAACTCTTACTATTACCGTTTTAAAGATATAGACATATAGTTAAAGATTGTATATGGGCGTGGCGCAGCCAAGTTAAATAAAAACTTATGCAATACAAAAGGATTCACTCCAACGTCAATAACTCGCAAACCAATGGACCACAAAAACCGCATATACATAAAAACCTTGATATTGTCTTCACCTCTCAGTGAAGGCCATACAGAATAAAATCGGTTGAATCATTCCAGAGAACATCAATTATGACGGATTTTATAGTGCTTTCTTATAAATATAAAGGGTCCGCCAAATAATTTTTTTTTAAATGCTATAAAAAAAACTACTGAATATTGTCCCAAATTTTTTTTTTTATTTGAAAGTACAATCCTTCCGTTTAATAATGACAAATAATTTCATTCAAATGGCTGCCTCGGCTGGCCATGCAGTAGCCTACACGATCGGTCCAATTTTTAAGCACATTATAGATTGTGTGCAGCTGTATTTCACCAATGGCTTCACGAATATTGTCTTTTAAAGCGTCAATTGTATCTGGTTTGTTGGCGTAACACTTATCTTTGACGGCACCCCACAAATAATAGTCCAATGGTGTCAAATCGCAGCTCCGAGGTGGCCAAACGACATCAGCTCTGCGGCTGATAATGCGATGTTAAAAACAGGGCGCAAAACATCGAGTGTAGCTTCGGCTGTGAGGTACGTAACACCGTCCTGTTGAAACAAATGTTGCTAAAATCCTCCTCTTAAATTTTTGTGAACAAAAATTCGTTCAACATGGCCCGATTACGATCGCCATTGACAGTACCGGCCACTCCTTGCTCATTTTCGAAGAAAAGTGGGCCAATTATGCCTCTGGACCTAAATCCGTACCAAACAGTGACTCGTCTTGGGTGTATCGGCTTTTCAATGTATGTGTGAGGTTTTCTGTGCCCCAAATGCCACAATTTTGCTTGTTTACATACCCGCCAAGACCAAAATGAGCTTCATCTGAAAAGATGATTTTTTTGGCAAAATCGGCATCTTCTGTAAGTCGATCGTAGGTCCAGATTCCCAACGTTGTTCAAGCGTATACACAACCATATTCGTTCAGCGAAAGGATAAAACTAATTGTCTGTCAAATCAGACATGAGCTAAGTGTTACCGTTCACGAAATAAGCACTAGTTGAAAAAAAAACGTTAGATGGCAGACCCTTTAGATAGTAAGTAAAAAATAAAACTTCTTAGAAGTTTGCTCCTAAGCCAAAGCACTTATCCAAAGCAAGTACCTTATAAAGTACATGTTTCACGATCTTTTCCCATTACTTGGTATTTTAATACTATCCTAGACAATTGGTAAAAATCACCTTGAGATTACTCTTATTGAGTATTCTTCAAGCTACCTGCAGCGAAATACTTAGTCTGCTTAATTCTATTCAAAAATCTCTCGATTACAAAAAACTTTTTTGTTCGCGCAAACTCTTAATCACCAAAAGATTCAAAATTAAACACCTTCAAAAGCTTATTTATTTTAATAAACAGGGAAACCAGAAATATGCGGTTACATGTTTTTCCTCACGCATCTAATCAAGTTGACTGTAAGATATTTATCCGTTTTAGGAATTTTTATGAATTTTGAAATCGATTTTTAAGCGCATATTTTTGCATATGTTACTCATAACATATAACATGTTTTCAATATTTTTTGTAATTAATGATCATTTTAGCCTTTTTAAACACACAGCGAAAACAAAAGACTTGCTTTTATTTTTGGCCAAGTCATAGCTTTTCTGCTTTATTATCTCAAACCGAACTTCCAAACACAAAAACAAAAAATATTCTCATCGGCGCAAAAATAATCAGCCTTATCCTGAATAAAATGTCACATTAAATTTTCTGTACTTGTAAACACTTGGTTTCATATATAAAACATGTGAAAATTTTCGAATGTTTACATTTTTAAACTTCGAAAAAATTTTCTTTCCAAGATTTTTAATGGCTCATATGTGAAATTTTTTTAAAATTTATAAAGAAAATCATTCACAAAAATTTATTTGTCGAAAAATGTGTACAAAAAAATTTCTTTTTCTTAACCTAAGGCCAGCTTTCATGCAGTGTTTTGTGCTGATTCTAGGAAATTAGGTCTTGAGACGGAGGATAGAGGTATTAGTACTTATAAGAATTAGATTTAAACTTATTCATATCGTATGTTCTTCGGGAGATGGCCGATGAATCGATATAATGCATTGTGCAATTCAGCGGACAATCAACTACAAAGGGATTTGTTCTACGGGAAAAACCAGCACTGCATGAAAATATGTGATTGTTAGGAATCAATTGCTTTATTTCGTCAGAGCATATTATGTTATTGTATCAATAAAACAATGAAACATTTCCACGATACTCTAACAATTCAATCAAGTTGACTATTCCGCCGTCATTAATAAGAGCCGTAGTCCTCTCCTGTACGTGGTCGAGTAGCCTCAAAATATACCTTGAAGCACCAACTCATACATAAGAATTGTATACCATTTTAGGTCAGTTATATGGCTTGTAAAAATTTTTATGTTTTAAACTTTTTAAAAGGTTTGAGTTCGTTTAAATTGCGTTAAAATAAAATAATTTATTATTATTATTTTTTTATTATTAATTTTGTTATTTTGCAGTTATTTTGTTGTTTTACAGTTTTTATTTATTCCACTATAACTTTTGTACTGTTTGTCTTAGTACAACACTTAATATTCGTTTATACAAAACTTTTATTTTCGCTTTAACTTTATTTATTGACAGCCAAATGATAACTAACTAACTTGTAGGTAAAGAAGCCCCTTTTATTTATCTAATTGCCTACAGTTTGAAAGGTTCCGGAAATATCGACCATTTTTTATTTGAATTAACGGATAATTCAAATGTAACGTAAAGATGGTCGATTTGGCAGTGCTGCCAAATTGACAGGGTGATACAAAATATATCAAAATCCCTCATTACAGCTTTAAAGTGCTGATGTGTAGTATCTTTATTTTCGTGACAATTTAAGAAGGTCGGATGGAGTGTCATATTTCCTTCACCATTTCAAAAATTCTAGATACTTTAAGCCTTTCTTCGACAAACGAAAAATGTGACCGGACATGACAATGAATTTTCATGCCCAGATTATCAAAAATATTTAGTTCCTCAATATCTTCATTACTCATAGCTACAGATGACAGCACACAACCACGTCTATGTATCAGGAAATTTAATCGGGTCTTGCGCGCATTAAAATCATTACTATTCGCAAGACCACACTTTCAAGTTTTTTCCAAGTCGCTTGTGAGCATGTCATTCATATTCCGCGTTTTCGTTGTAATCTCCAAAAGGCTTGGCCTACGATCAAAAGAATGTCAATCAACATATGTCGTTGTTATCCGCGAAATAGTAGATAGAATTGGAAGTAATAAGAAGAAAGTCAGTAAGAAATATTAGAAATAGAGTGGGAGAAAAAACGGAGCCTTGCGGTAACCATAAATTTTTCCTAAATTCATCAGATGAGATCCCATCTATGTATATCCACTCTTAAACAGCGAAAAAAGCGCACCAAACAGTAATTTTCTCTTGATGTGGATTATCCTCACTCCCAATGCGACAATTGTATTTATTTACTTACCCATTCAACCAAAAATGGGTTTCATCGGTGAACAAAACTCAAAGTTGTAAACTTCTATAAAACACCCTGTAAAAGCAGTAGTTAGCTTATGGAATAGCATTATTTCGATACTTAGGTTCTTTTATGTTAGACAAATAAACTTATTCATTGCAATAAACATCGTCTTAGCTGAATCGTTAAAATAAAATCTTCTGATAAATTTAATTTAATTACTGGCTTCTTTTAAGTCATTAACTATTAAAAACTTTTTTTTTAATTTCTTATAATTTCATGTTGTTTGCTAACAAAAATTACTCCAAAAAAAGGATGAACTTGAAAAGGCTGATGCTTATTTGGTTGTCTATTCTTGCGTCGACAAAGAATCATTTACTAGAGCCAAGCAAATAATGGCACGTCTACAGGATCTGGATTTAATAAGAACACGACCTATTATTTTGGTAGCCAATAAAATCGATTTGGCGAGGTCACGTGCCGTTTCAGCACAGGGTATGAAATTAAATTTAAAAAAACAACATAGTTTTTCTAATGAAGTTATTCAATTTGCAATTAAATTTCTATTTTATTTTGGTTTCTTTTTAAATTGATGGTGCTTAGATGGTAAATGTTTGGCTTGTACCTTTGGTGCCAAATTTATTGAAGTGTCGGTGGGCATTAATCACAACTGTGATGAGCTATTAGCTGGTACTTTAACGCAAATACGTTTGAAAAAGGAACAAAATCTTTTGCAGGTTTGTTTAACAACATGAAATGCTGAAATAATAAGAATTCTAACAAAATATAATTTTTTGAATTTAAAACACTTACTGACACTGGCTTAATGTCTCTTAACTTGTGCTTTAAAATTTAAACAAACACACAAATACACATTTACACCATCACTACACGCATATTTACATGTAAACACACTCAATACACACTCACGCGCATTTTAATAAAAACAATTTTTTTTTTTTCGGCCTTTAAATTAATTTTAAAATTATTTTTTATTTTTAAATTTAATGCAAAAAATACATACAAACAAAAATCGTATTATTTTTAAGCATCATCTCTCATTATTTATCAATTGTTATTCATTTATTTGTTCACTTCACTTCATTTCTTTAGCCAAAAACGAAAAATAAGAAAAACAAATCGAAAGACAAATCAAAAGACAATTCGAATACCGATAACAATTGTCTGAATAAAAATTATGATTTCGATCAAGGGGAAAAGTCATTAAATGATAAAAATTGTGAAGTTATGGTGAGTAAAGTATTTCAAGTGAGAAATACAAAAACAATTTTGTATATCTGTATGTAAAATTTGTTGTTGTGTAAACTAATCCCAAGCATCGGGCCCCCCACTCCCCCAAGATATAAGCCTAAAACTCCTATTTCCTTGTTAAACGTCTGAGTTTTGTATTTTTAATCCTTTTTGGCAATTTTTGGTGTTTAATAAAAATAATATATATTTTAATATATTTTTAAATGTTTTATTCCTGATTTTTTTTAAAAGAAATTCCCGTTTTTTATACAAATCCATTGTAAAAGTCCCCCTTTTGATTTCATTTTGAACAATGTGGTACAATGGCCGAAAGAAAGTGATACTCTACAGCACGTATTATTTTAGAATAACATCTTCGTTGTATAACAGCCTGAGACTATTATGGACACAGAGACAAATAACACTATGCGACAGAACAAAATGAAGTACAAATACCTTGAAAGTGATACTATTTTTCCGGTAATTTTTGTCGAATAAAGCTAAAATAAGTTTTTGGAATTTGTCAAACACTTTTACAATCTTAAGTTATGAAATAACTCAGATTAGATTAGGTTAGGTTAGGTATTGTTGGTCGCTCGTGATTCACGAGTTCACTCGGAGGCCTATGACCCATTGTACTACCCTTTAAAGAACAGACCGGAGAACCGACCGGATATGTGATAGTCCCAAAAGATCTTAGTTAAATAACTTTGTTGGATATCAAACGATTTCAAGGTTTTCAGCAAAAACAAAAATCTTTTAGTTTTTGTCCATCTCCTTTCCTATATAAGAAATAAGAGGTATAAAACTTTAAGTTGGCAACACTTTTTTAACTGGCGGCAATTTTGTCAGCTGTCAAGTGATTTATGTTTAGTTTGATTTGGCATTTCAACATGAATAGACTGACGCCTGAACAACGCTTCAAAATGGGCCAAATGGGCCCAAAACAAGATTGCCGTTGATCCCGATTTTCATAGGAAAATTTTGTTTTGTTATAGCGCTCACTTTTGTTTGAACCCAACCGGGTTTTATTGGGTATTATATTTAAAAAAAACCCGGATAGGTTCTTTCAAAATTTCCAAATCCCGTCACATAAACTTCTCGTCTTTTAAGGCGCTCTAACTTTGAAGCCGATTTTGTAAAGATCATGTTAAAAGATAAACTCATCTTTATACGGCTCAGATAGTTTCTGAAAATGTAAGCCATTACACTTTTTAATAAAAAATGAAGAATCCACGACTTTTTATCCGTAGAAAGAGATAATTTGTGCTTAAAGCGAATTTGTTTGTATTTTATAATTCAAACAAGCGAAATGGTCATTATAAGGAAAGCCCCTAAAAGAGGTGTGAGTATATTGTATCCGTTGCAACAGTCAGAGAATACAGCGAATGTGGCATTTAATCGTTTCTAGTAATCGGGTGCTGTCATGCAGAAGAATAACTTAAGCACGTCTGTCTTTATATTCCGGCGTATTTCTCATGCTCCGATCACCGAGTTTTATCAGCTCATAGTACACAATGCCGCCTTGATCCTACAAAGAGTGCAAAATCGCATCATAATTTACTAAAACAATATGATTGTAAAAACAAACAAAAAATATTTTCGACTTAAACGAAATTTGGAAGCAGTTATAAAACCTAATAAAACCCATCAAAAAACTCAATAAATCAGGGTTTTTGCCAATCCTGATGTTGAGACATTGTTACATTCAGAAAGACTGACTGTTTGGTGTTCTTTAAGGGTGTGCTTTGATGTTGACCGCTATAGAGTAATGATTACTGTCTTTTTCGGTTATCAATTGCACAACCATATGTACAGGAGCTGTGGTTTCAACAAGACGACGCAACATGTTACACAGCTCGTACCACAATTGATTTATTAAAGGAAACGTTTGATAGCAGCATAGTTTCACGTTTCGAATCCATGAATTGGCCTCTAAGGTCATGAGACTTACCGCCGCTAGACTCTACTCTGTGGGGATATGTGAAGTCGCTAACCTAAGCCGAAATGACCGAAACTATTGATCACTTGGAGGACAACATTCGACGCGTTATTGCCGATATACGGCCACAAATGGAAAACGGAAAAAGTCACCGAAAATTTGACCTTCTGATTAGACTACGTTCGAGCCAGCCGTGGCGGTCATATGCCAAAAGTCATATTTAAATTATAATGCCAGAAGATTATTTTTCGATTAAAGTAAATTTCGTGTCAATTTACAGAATTCGTCTTTGTTTTATTCCATTTCAAAGCTCTATACATCTATAAAAAGCATCCTATATAAAGAGAGGTAAAAAGATAATCAAAAATGGTACCCGTGAAAGGAGAAAGGCTAAATATTGAAAGGAAGAAAATGGAGATAGATTTTAGCAGAAAAGGCATCTCACCCTCTTACGCCAGGTGTCACTTCACCAGCCAGTTGATGTCCGCAATAAATTATCCCAGGTCAGTGACCTGGACCTAGAAAAAGACCACTAAACAAGCCTTGGCCTAGCAATCTCAACTTACATCTTTTTAGTGCCGAGCAAAGGCAAAAGGTATGTTCCGCTATCTCTAGCTCACCCTCATTGCTACATACACGGCAAAAATCGTGGGGTGCCTGCTTCCCATAGCATAGTCCTTGCTCTTAAAAGGCAGTGTTCAGTCAGAAAACTTATCACAATTCTAAGAGGCTGCCTACTTAGATTCAGGACCCACTTCGTTTTTGAGGGGTCCAGTTTGGGCCAAAGCAGCCTGAACACCCTGTAGTCTCGCTCCTCTAAGGTTTACAATCTACAACAAATCCATTGGTCCATAAAGCCAACGAGAACCGCAGCGGAGGTCTCACAGATCCATCCGCCAGTTCCACATACTTTGATGTG
Source organism: Wohlfahrtia magnifica (assembly GCA_023159175.1). Lineage (NCBI taxonomy): Eukaryota > Metazoa > Arthropoda > Insecta > Diptera > Sarcophagidae > Wohlfahrtia > Wohlfahrtia magnifica. The sequence continues at coordinate 5,863,925 of JAKWBJ010000484.1, forward strand.
TCCTCTCTCGCTAGCTTATCAGCAATCTCGTTTCCTACCACACCACAGTGTCCAGGAACCCAGCACAGTTTATTACTGCACACATCCACGAGTGACGTCAGGGCTTTTCCATGTTGATGAGATAAAACTCGAGCTAACGTAGCGCCAAGTCAGTGCTTTGATAGCAGTCTGACTATCCACATAGATCAGCAGACTCTCGCCGGCAAGTGACAGAGCCACGAATCAGCTTCGCAGTTGCCTAAAAACTCTACCCTCTTCCGGAAGCCTATTGTATAGTCTCAAGCCACTATCCAGATGACCCCCACCCCAATACCATCCTCTGGCTTTGAGGCATCCGTAAAAATTGTATGGCCATTCATCAATCTATTAGCACCTTGCCATTGCTCACAGTACGAGAATACTATCGTGGGGCTCCTGCTGAACTTGCACATCCTAACCATGAAGTCCGAAAGGTTCTCACTAGTCTTCTCGCCCCCAAAATGGCGAAACGACCATATTCCCTAATCTTGGTAAGGCATTCCTCTAAAATCCTCAAAAAACTTCTAGCAGCAATCCATTTCACCATAACCTGCAAAGAATTTAGGCCCAGGGTAACGTCCAGCGATGCCTGAGGAGTACTACTGGAGGCATCTGACGTGCCCAATGAGAGACATATTTCCACCCTGCCTAGTAGCTTTCCCCGACTGGACCTCTCCAGAGCACTCCATCATACGATGGGTATGCCAATCAAAGAAAATTTGAGTGAAATAGTTATAAAAAATCGACATCGGTCAGAGAATCCCATTTAACGATTGTTACTCATATTTCATTTACGGAAGAGAATAATTGATCAGAAGTAAGACACTATTGACAGTAAAGGCATTAATTTTCGATATGAGTGAGAAACTCTATAAAATGTGTTATAAACCGGCATCTTGTTATCTTTAAAGCGTTTAATAGACTTAGCGTTCATCAGAGGAGCGACTGCTGCTGTAAACAAGCAGATAAATTCTCAAAAAATTATTCGCGTATGGCACCGCTGACCAATATCCTCCATCTGATTAAGGATTAGGAAGTTGCTTGGAACACTGGACCGCTCAAAATTAATTTAGGTGGCGTTCAGTTCACAATTTACGAGTTGCTCTGTAATTCATAAGTATGGCAGGGCGGACCTGAAACTCCTTCTGAATTTTTTACGGGCCATTGTGGAGAGATATAGCGATCACAGATGTGAATGTTTGTAAACTGTGCTTACTGACATCAGAGACAGCGGAACACAATATTTTGGCAATGTGGGGTTCTTGATAGGTTCAGATGGAATTGTTTGGGGAGACATAGGATCTCATTGAGAGACATATTCATTATTATGGTTTTAGATCTGCTGAACAAGCTGTAGACCGAAAGAGGCACAATAGATTCCATGGGTTGCATTGTCCTGCAAAAGTACCTGGCCAGGATGATAAAAACAAAGATAATTATTTTAAAAATGATTGCTTTCCTTAACTTTTAAAAATTCCAAGAAAACTGCTATTAGACGATTTTTTTTAAATTTGCTGAATTAACAAAATTCCAGTGAGAAGGTAAAATCACAGAAGAAGTCGTGCAGTAGTTAAGTGCTTCCGACAAAGTTGGCATTTAGAACCACGTTAATTAGTGTATATTATCATCATTACACGATGCGACAAAAAAGAAAACGTAATTAAAACACCTCCAAATCCAGTGCAACGAGAATCGATTTTATGGATTTATAAGATAATCACTTAGTTGAGTACACTATGCAACAAGCAAAAATAACTTGGATAACCACTATATTTTTTTATGCGCTATGGTCGCCTAACTTCAAAAAGCATCAACATTTCAGATTCTATGGATAAGTTTTTTTTTAGAATTTTTTCTTTTTCTGAAATGCAAGAATTTTGAAGAGGCTGCTTCATACATTTTATAATAACTTTGAAATTACAGAAACAGAAAGCAGCAAATATTTAACAGTTTCACTATTTATTCATAAAACTGCATACAATAGAAATAAAATAAACCATAATTCATGAAAGTCGATGAGTAAATACTTATTTTATTCTCAATAAAATGAAAGTACCTTGTTTTGAAGAAAAAAACAATTTTTTGCTGTAATTGCAGAAAATTCCACTGTGTAGAGCTGCAAACAATCGATAGTACTATCGATAGTATCGATAGTTTTGTTTTTGGCTGACCATCGATAGTTTTTTTTTTCACTCGATACTATCGTCAAATTCTAAGAGTAAATACGGAGGCCACTAAATGTAGTCAAAGTCACATTTGCAAAAGTTTGTTCGACGCAGGTTGATAGCCGTCTGTAAACTTTTATAGTTACATAGGGGCACAGTTTAATAGTTTCTTAAATTTCTATTTATTAAACTCAAATAAAGTATGAATTGCAACTAACTATGTTCGTACATACAATTTTGCTTTTGACCCAAGCAAATTACTACCTTGATCAAAAAGTTCTCGGAATAACCTACGCTAGCTACGTAGCTATGACGCTAAGATTTAGCGGGAATATCAACAACAGATCTACTAACTTAACAAAAAAAAATAAAAAATCTGAACGATGGGACTTCCAACGGGGGTTAAGGTCAATTCGGCAGAAAATAGCATGTTGTTCTAACTATTACGGTGCAGGTGTTGCTTCCTGACAGAAATACATTTCGTGATATGATACATTTCGTGGACTCTTGCCATAAGTCTAGCTTTCATAGGTTTTTTTCTTATTGTGCGACTTGAAACAGGAGAATAAGTTCATTTTGAGGCTTTTTGATGACTTGAAGAGCTTAATCTTTGAAATACGAATTAAAAGTTGACAGTTGCTCTACACTTTCTTCCCATACTCTTTACAGTTTTCTTTCACTGGATCTCATTAACTACTTTAGTTTTGGAGCACTTCATGGGTCTGACCAATTTTCGCTGTATATAAGGATTAATCTTCCATCAAAAAAACTTCAATACACAAAATTTTATGACATACTGGAAAAAAAGAAAGTGTTCCTATTTCTTGTTTCAACACTATACATTTATTATTATTCTTTCCCTTTCACTTAAATTATAATATTGTTGCAACTAGTAGCACTTAAAAGAATCCGATAGTATCTATAGTTTATAGTTTAGTGGGCCGACTAATGATAATTTTGAGCGTATGGTCATATTTATAAATTTAAAAAAAAATATCGCTTATACGAATGTGACACCAATTACATAAAGGGTCTGCCATCTAACGTTTTTTTTCAACTAGTGCTTATTTCGTGAATGGTAACACTTAGCTCATGTCTGATTTGACAGATAATTAGTTTTATCCTTCCGCTGAACGAATATGATTGTGTACACGCTTGAACAACACTGGGAGTCCGGGCCTGCGATCGACTTACAGAAGATGCCGATTTTGCAAAAAAAAAAAATCATCTTTTCAGATGAAGCTCATTTTGATCTTGGCGGGTATGTAAACAAGCAAAATTGTCGCATTTGTGGCACAGAAAACCCACTCGCATATAATGAAAAGCCGATACACCCAAAACAAGTCACTGTTTGATGCGGATTTTGGTCCAGAGGCATAATTGGGCCATTTTTCTTCGAAAATGAGCAAGGAGTAGCCGTTACAGATAATGGCGATCGTTATCGGGCCATGTTGAACGAATTTTTTTTCACGAAAATTGAAGAGGAGGATATTCGCAATATTTGGTTTCAACAGGACGGCGCTACGGGCCACTCAGCCGAAGCTACACTCGATGTTTTGCGCCCTGTTTTTGAAGATCGCATTATCAGCCGCAGAGCTGATGTCATTTGGCCACCTCGGAGCTGCGATTTGACATCGTTGGACTATTATTTGTGGGGTGCCGTCAAAGATAAGTGTTACGCCAACAAGCCAGAGACAATTGACGCTTTAAAGGACAATATTCGTGAAGCCATTGGTGAAATACAGCCGATCATGTAGGCTACTGCATGGCCAGCCTAGGCAGCCATTTGAATGAAATTATTTTCCATTATTAACCGGAAGGATTGTACCTTCAAATAAAAAAAGAAATTTGAGACAATATTCAGTAGTTTTTTTTTATAGCATTTTCAAAAAAAAAAAATTGTTTGGTGGACCCTTTACAATACAACAACAAATATTATTTTCAAAACTACATAGGTACTTTCACTTTATTAGGTATGAAATATGTATTTACCAATCGATTTTCATGAATTATGGTTTATTTTATTTCTATTATATGCAGCTTTATGAGTAAACAGTGAAACTGGTAAATATTTGCTGTTTTCTATTTTTTGCGATTTTTTAGAAATCAAAAATATAATAATTTAAAAAAAATAATATATATGATTTGTTTCTCAATCACTCCAAAAATACGAGTTATATTAAAAAATGATTTTAGAATGACTTAAAGCTGATATAATTTGGAATATATAAACGAAATCGAATGAGTTATTTCAAAGTTATCACAGAATATATGAACCAGCTTTTTCAAAAATCTCACATTTTAGAAATGAAATCTAAAAAAAAAATTATTTATAGAATCTAGAATGCTAATGATTTTTGAAGCCAGACGATTATAGCGCATCAAAAAATATGGTGGTTAACCAAGCTTCATTTGTTGCATTGAGATATTATACGATTTCAGGTAAAAGTAAGCATAGAGTAATTTACAACCCCGTTTTGTATAAAAAAGAGTAATTTAATAAAAATCTTTTTCTGTTTCGGTTCACCCTATTTATAAGAGATAATACATTGTAAATATATTTACTCTGCATGTAGTATTATTTTACGTAAGTATATGTACATAAGCTTACATACATATTTAGTAAATTGTATAAGAAAAAAAACACATTATTTGTTCTGATTTCTTAATGTTCATTATTTGCCTTCATTCTTAATGTTTGAAGAAAGAAAAAAAAGTCATGAATTACACACATTTTTTCTCAAACGATACTATATCGCCCCCGCCACCAAGCCACCCCACCACGTCACACATATGGTACTTGAAATTTGTATTTTTTTTTCTTTTTTTTTATTGCACATTTTAGTACTTATGTATTTATTATGCCCCTTCCACTTTATTGTAAATTAAATATAAAAAATAAAGCTTTTAAACTTAAAGCAAATATTTAAACTTAAAAAAACAAACAAACATAATTAAAAAGTAATTTATCAAAATCTATAGAACAAGCATTTTATTCATTTTGTTTTTATTTTAATTATAAACAGGGTCATCGTGATACTTCACCTTCACCGGCCCATTGGTATAAGAGTCGCAGCGTTATGATGGCCAGCATGAAGGCGAGACAAATGTTAACATGGTTACTGGGTAAAGAAGATTCAAAATTTAAACATTGTGAAAATTTACAAGTCTTGTAAAATATATTTAAAAAAAGAAAGAACAACAATAAAATATCAAACCAATTAAATGAACTAAAAAATAATAATTACAGGAAATATATAAAAATGTTAGCAGAAAAAAATAAATTTAAATAATTATTATAATTTCAATAAAAAAGCATTTCTATATAAAGAGATTATTTAATTAATTAATCGAAAAAAATAATTGTGTAATTTATATTTTAATCATAAGGTTTCTCTTTATTTTAAATCAAATTGAAAATAAAATTAAAAAAAAAACAATAACAATAAATTATTATATTTGTATTGTAGAAATTGTAAAAAAATTAAATAAAACATATTTTTGTAAAATATATTTATATATTTTTTTATTTCTTTTAATTTAAAACAAAAATATATTTCAAAATATGGATCAAATAAATATTTCAAATTTAAAACAATTAAAGCCTGATAATCAAAATTAAATCAAATTTAATTTAAAAAAAATAATGCAAACCAAACAGCAACAATTAAATTTAAATATTTTAAATTTTAAATTGAAAACAATAAAAACAACAAATACAATAAAAGGTGGAAATTTAAAACGACTTCTTAGAATAAAAGCTTTCAAAGCTTAATAAAACTGGGTTTTTAAGCCTTATTTTACTTAAACATTAAGCAAACTCTTTTAAATTTAATACATTTTTCGTTTAGAAATTATAGTTCGACAGCCTTTATTAACTACAACAACAAAATCCACAAAAACTTAATTAAATTTCTTTTAATTAATCCTTTACCTTACTTTAGAAAAATTGTATTTAAATTGTTCTTGAAATCAATAGTTTACAACCCTTAAAGCTTTCAGCTTTAATTTCACACCTAAGAAAGAGACAGCCAACATATATTTAACCCTTATGCGACTGACAAAAAAAAAACTACACATTTCGACCTACAAGGTACCTGGAAAAAATGTAGAAAATTTCCCATTTAAAATTACCAAATGTTAGTATGTCATTGGCCGATAAAAAACTATATATTTAAGACTTTTGGAGCAGATTAACTAAATTCAATTTTTGGTATATCGATATACTACTGGTGTTCATAAGTCAAATAAATGAGTTATGGATACCCATTAATATGCCATTAGTTGTGGCTATTAATACGATAATTATATAGCGTGTTTTTTATAGAGGTATAGAACTTTAAGTTGGCATTACTTTTCAAGATCGCGACCGATTTAACAGCTGTCAAGTGATTTATTCTCAGTTTGGTTTGGCAATTCATCATGAATAGACTCACGCCTGAACAACGCTTGCAAATAGTGCAAGGGAGAGATTATCGTTGTTCCCGATTTTCATAAGCGAATTTTGTTAAGCGATGAAGCGCACTTCTGGTTGAATGGCTACGTCAACAAACAAAACTGCCGCATTTGGAGTGAAGGTAATCCTCAAGTGTATGTGGAAACACCGTTACATCCAAAAAAAACTGACTGTTTGGTGCGCTTTATGGGCTGGTGGAATTATTGGTCCGTACTTTTCCAAAAACGATGGTGGCCAGAACGTTACAGTCAATGGTGATCATGAATTGAATAACCATGATGTCCAGAAGATGTGGTTTCAACAAGTCGGCGCAACATGTCACACAGCTCGTGCCACAATAGATTTATTGAAAGACACGTTTGGTGACCGCCTAATTTCACGTTTCTGACCTTTGAATTGGCCTCCAAAATCTTGTGATTTAACACCGCTAGACTACTTTCTGTGGGGCTATGTAAAGTCATTGGTCTATGCGGTAAAGCCACAAACGCTTGACCATTTGGAAGACAACATTCGCTGTGTTGTTGCCGATTTACGGCAACAAATGTTGGAAAAAGTCATCGAAAATTGGACGTCCAGATTGGACTACATCCGCGCCAGCCGTGGCGGTCATATGCCGGAAATAATATTTAAAATGTAATGCCACAAGATTATCTTTCGGATAAATAAAATTCATGTCAATCGAATAATCCGTCGTTGTTTTATTGCAACTTAAAGTTCTATACCTCTATAAAAAAAACACCCCTTATAACTCGTTTATTTGTTGTGAAATCCAATAAAACCGCAGCATTTCGTGATATTCAGGTTGTGTTATATACCAATTTATGTCCAAGTTACGATCCCGAAAATGTAGACAAAAGATGAGCAATTATGCATTTTCTATTTTGTTAGTTCTTAAGAAGAAACTCTGGAAGAAATATTATAACCGATAACACTATGCAACAAACAATAAAATCTTTGATGTTCAATATATTTTTTGATGCGCCATGGTCGCCTAACTTCAAAAATCATCAGCATTTCAGATTCTATGGATTTATTTTATTTGGTTCCTTATAAGAAAATCAAACTTAGAAAATCATAGAAAACAAAACAAAAGTCTAAATAATTTTTAGATCATACTTTGTTAACCTTCTTTATAAAAAATTAAACTATTTGTTAATTTAATTTTTTAATAGAGGTCTATTGCATGCTACTCAAATGAACCGCTGTAAATAAGTACTTATCCATCGATTTTCATGAATTATGCTTTATTTTATACAGCTTTATGAATAAATAGTGAAACTGGTAAATATTTGCTACTTTCTAATTTCAAAAAAAAAAAAAAATTATTTTATTTAATAATTTGTTTCTCAATATCTCCAAAAATATAGGTTAAATTAAAAAATGATATTATAATGACTTAAAGCTGATATAATTTGGAATTTTTTAACATATGGCTTAACGAAAACGAATAAGTCATTTCAAAGTTATCATAAGATGTATTAAGAAACCTTTTCAAATATCTCGCATTTAAGAAAAAACTTTAAAAAAAAACTTAGCCATAGAATCAGAAATGCTGATGATTTTTAAAATTAGGCGACCATAGCGCATTAAAAAATATATAATGGTTATCCATGGTCAAGGAATCTTTTTTCATTTGTTGCATAGTGTAAATACTTTTTTACATCATAATAGAGCCCATATATATAGAGCCCTATAGCTTACCACTGGCAGCTATTGGTTGGTTAACCAACCAGTTCGCCCCTACTATGAATTTGATGATCAGCCCTATAGGAATTTCCTGTAAAGCCTCAGCGCTAACTATATGCCCACCAAATAATCTAATTCTAAGTCTAGCCAAAGCCGGGTAACTAAAAGAAGGGCATGTCTCCCAACTAGACAATGTTCCGTAAAATCTCTCCGTACTGCAGATATCCTTATTCTCGGCAAGTTAAGCAGCGGCTTAGACCTCTTCTCTCTATCCTCGGCCAGAGAATTGCAGCCTGTCTATAAGTCGGAGCTCATCTCCACTTTTCATTAAAAACATTTACGGTCCATTAAACTATACGTAGTCGGCAGATGGAGATCGTTATACCTAACCACTCCCTCTTCTGTAAGATAATCCGTTTCGTGAATTTTTATAAATTTTTGCATCGATTTGTTAGTGCATATTCTTGCAAATTTTGCTCATAACAGCATTTTTTGCATTTTTAGTTTTAAGAGCATATTTTCAACAATTTTTCGTATTTAAAAAGCATTTTAAACCTTTTTAGCGCATATTTACATTTTTTGTGCTCTAAAATATTTTTAATGAGAAAACGAAATTTTCACTTGACATTCTGAAGAAGTCATGGCTTTTTTTAATTATTTGTCAATTAGAATTTATTCCGCCATCCAGGATCTTAAACAATTTTTGCAAGACTATACTATTTAAGGGAATTACATAAACGACAAATCTTTATGGATTTCAGTAGATGAAACAACTGGTACCACTGAAAAAAATGTCGCAAATGTTATTTTAGGTGTTTTACATTGAAGCATCTTTGCCACCACCTTTTTTCTATTAACAGAAAAATCCGTTCTTTTAGAGCATATTTTAATATTTTTAGATCATATTTTCGGATTTTTACCACATATTTTATGCACATAAAACACTTTTTTAAGAAGCATGTTTCTGTTGTCACTGGTTTTGAGTGACACTCCTTTACTGTCAGAGACTTAGCGAGTATATATCCCAATTACTTAATCGCGGTCTGACTGTTCACATAAATGAATACTTTCCGGAGTGTGTAACGCTATCCCTAGCGACGTTTTGGGCAATACAATGCCTTGGAAACAACTAAGACGGAAAATAATTCTGTTTTTATATTAACAATCTTTTAGCAAAAATATAAATAAAAAGATTCTATCATTTACTTTTCTAACAGCTATTTTATTATTTTAATATGAAACAAGTCTAAAATATGCCTGGTCAAAACTAAGGCCACTTTTGTATTTCTATTAACGAACTTCAAAATAAAATTATTGGTCATAGCATAACCTTTACTTTTAATGAAGGCAGCACATCTGCAGAACATTGCATCAACGGTGTACTATACCTCCTAGACACGATTAAAAATGGTGTTTTTGTTCTTCTTAGAAACCATTTTATTCTTGCGCTCCATTTTATTCTTGCTTCCTGGATTTTCAATAGTGTTAAGGTCAATCGATTGAGCCGGCTAGCCAATACTCTTACTTTTGAATTAACCAGCCATTTTTTGATAAGTTTTAAAGCATGTTTTGCGTCAACCCAACCCAGATGCATATTTTCTTTTGCATAATGCAACATAACATATTGCAACACATTTGGCTTACGGTCAAAGGAAAACAATATCATGCCATAATCAATGATTTTTTGCTTAAAAATACGGATGAATGATCCAGGCAAGATGTGATTTCAACAGGATCACGCTATGTGCCATACGGCGGCCGCAATCCTTGACTTAATGAAACCAAAAGTTATTTCAAGAAAAAGGCCTATCTATCTAAAACAGACCTTTAAGCACAAGTCTTAAATAAATTATACCCTTCTAACTCCTTTTCGTTTACGTCATCAATATGTTTATATTATTATCATTATCATTATACCGATCAGGTACAATTGCTGGACACTGCGACACATAGCATCTATTGTGCCCCTTCCGGTCTATATGTATGTATGTATGTTCAGCAGATCGGTTGCCTTCCTAATGAACAACGGCAAAACTGAAACCATAATGGTGGGAATGTAAGACCATATGTCTACCTAAAGCTTTCCATCTAAACCAATTAGAAGCCCCACATTTACACAATATGTGCTCTGCTGTCTCTGATGCTTGTCAGCATAGTCTACAAGCATCCACATCTGTGACAGGCATTCTCTTCCGTTAGAAGTTTTAAGTCCAGCTTGCCTTACTTGAGAATCTCAGAACGATGCCCAAATTGTGGACTGACAGCCGCCCTAGAGTGGCGATGTTCCCTTAGAGCATTACAGTGTTTCAAGCATCTAGAAATTTTCCAATCCTTGATTAGATTGAGGATGGTAGTAAGTGGTGCTGCACAGTAAGGTTCTGGACCAATATAGGGAGTCGCTGAAACTTTTTTAGATAATGCATCCACTGTTTCATTACCATCAGTTTTATCTATTACACAGTGTCCAGGTACCCAAAACAACTGAATCTTATTTCTAAGCTAAAGCGTATCATTGCAATATTTGACCAGATGTCATACTACTCGAGGCAAGTGCAGCTTGGCTGTCAGAGAATGAATTAATGATCTTACCCTTTAGCTCACTGTCTAGGTTGATCTCCACGCATATGACTATAGCCATGATCGCAGCCTTGTAGACACTCAGCGATCTCCTAAGTGGAATCAACAAGTCTCGGTTGGGTCTATGAACACCAGCACCGACACAGTAATTCATTTTGGAGACATCGGTGTACTAGTTTAGATAAAACTCACTGCGAACTAAGGATCCATTAGACCAACAATCCCAATCCGGGAATTAACCCTGAATCTCCTGCCAAAACACAGATTCAAAGGCATGACATCCAAGACCAAAAGTGGTTCTCTGACCACCCGGCGCAGAATAGACAGACTTTCCGATTTATTCGGGACCCCTTTTATATTATTAATGCCACCATAACTAAGTAGAAAAATTGTACTAAAACTTAAGTTCGCATTATTCAAACTATCTTGACTTAAGTCACTTCCAGTTCCAAACCGGATTGGCCTATATATTGTAGTATTAAATGAACAGATGTTGTAAATAATTTGAATAGAGAAGTTGGTATCAAAGTTATACATACATAATATACCTGATGGAGTTATTCAGGACTCATGGAATAAGTGTTATTTTTATAATTCATAGAAGAAAAATTATAATATAGTAACAATAACATGTTTCTGAAATGCTTCGAAAATCTTAGGCTAACAACTCTATTCTTATTAAATTGACCGATACTTTGTTTACCTCTAAGAGAGTTAAGTCAATAGGTTACCACTAGAAAATCCTACAGAATAATTGAGCTGAAGATTGCTTATTTATCTTTAAACGCTGTACAAAACGCGTTTCAGGAAAACGCCGCGCTGGAAAGGTAGTCGATTGAAAATTAAATGTAAAATTAATTAGTAGAATTAATGCTGTTCTGTACTGGGTTGGCAAAAACCCGGGTTTTTAAAAAAACTGGGTTTTATTCTTGCTTCCAAATTTCGTTCATTTCGACAATATATTTTGTTTGTTAGTACAATTACGTTATTTTAGTATCTTCAATAAAATTATGTATTCTTGGTAGGATCAAGACGGCATTGTGTACTATGAATTACTACAAGTCGGGGATCGGAGAAGGCTGCAATTACTGCGTTTGACCTGTGCATTATGAGAAAAACGGCCGAAATGTAAAGACAGACAGACAGATAAAATTTTCCCTTTACATAACAGCGCTCGGTCTCACATCGCAAAAGTTGCCAAACTATTGTTAGAAATAATCAAATGCCGTACCAGTCGTATTCTCCAAACTTTGCTCCTTCTGACTATTGGCTGTTTCGGCGAATACAATATCTTTTGGTATGTCACCAAATCACTTCTTTTTAAGAAATATAAAAAAAAAATATAAAATCATCTTCAAAGTAGAGCGCCGCCTCAAAGTTCGAGATGTTTTTCTAAGACGGTGGTAAAAAGATATAAGCAATGATTTGATAAATTTGTTAATTCATGATCTCTTTTGAGCTAAAAAATAAAACAGGACCGAATTGATTTGTAATATTTTAATATTTTTGTTGTAAATAAGCTAAGAAAACCTTTAAATAAAAGGGTTTTTTAAATATAAAACCCAGTAAAACCCGGGTGGGTTTAATTGGATTACTAAGTGGGTTGCCATCCCTGATTCTGTGTAATTTTAAAAAAAGAAAATAATTGCATTTTAAAAGCAAAATAATTGAATATCAAAGAAATTGTTTTTAAGCCTTTAAACTCTTTTTTAATTTCTACCATTATATACAAATTTATGTAAAAAATATGTAAAATAATACTAATTTATAAATAAGAAAAAAAACAAAAACAACATAATAATTAATATATAAAATAATTAAACTATGAAACAATGTGGAACCAAAATTTTATAATAAAAAAATTACACAAATTTTTTCAGTAGATTTTAATTACAAATTTTAAGTATAAAAAATTAAAAAAAAAAACAATAAATAAATTAGATAATAAAAGTATTTATGAAACAGAAATAACATACAGATAAAAATAAAAATAATATTTAAAAACATAATTTAACCCATCTTGAAACAAATGAAATAAAATATATTTTTGTTAAATAAATAAAAATGAATTAAATCGGCAGACAGACAGTGATGAAATTTCAAAAGACAAATCGCTTTAGTCATCGTGATCGAACATTCGTATTCAATAATAAAAGTTTATAAAAAAGCTGAATATTTGAAATGTAAAAACCATCTTATGTCATGTTCGCACGAGACATTGGATTATTTCGTTCTCTGTTTGTATTACTTAATTGGATTCTACCGTTCGCACGGCACCTTTTAACAGCTATCATATGAAGTCAATGCAGCGAACGGCCATTGTTTTGTTTGTTGTCTTTATTTCGTTTACTTTATGTTTTGTACTTGACAGCATACTTTAGGGAGGCCAATTTAATAAATTTGCAATGTTAAATGTGATTAAGAGCTAATAAGTATGCCAAACTCTTCGATTTAAGTTTTATAGAAATTAGAGATGACACTGATTTTAAAGTAATACAAAGGGTAATAGAAATAGAATTACAATTTTAGTGATTCTCTTTCTAGATTTTGTATGGAAATTTATGTAATTAATTTCACAGTAGGGGATTGTATTATGAATGAGAGAGCGAATGGCGAAAAAACGGTGTCGTGCGAACATAGCATTACTGATAGGCCTGGAAATTTAAAGTGGCTTACTTGTTATTTTCTTTTGTGTCCTGTTTATTTCATATTGGGAACTATGAGTAGAGAAATCTATAAAAATATTCTGGAAACAGTGGTAGTGCCTTTTGCTGGCGATAAAATGTGACTATTTCTAGCAAAATAACGATCGTCTAAGCTAGTAAGTAATGGTATTTTGTAAAATAAAGCCAGTAATTTGGAATGGCCAATAATCATTTGGGTATCTCTGCGGAAATATAAAAATAAAGCTTAGAAAGGAGAATATTCAAAACTAGATACAGTTGTGTCGAGGGGGACATTTAAAAGTTTAAATTTAAAAATGGAATAAAAATACTTTTTTGTTGTAAATTACAATTGTTCTGGCTAGAAATGAAATATTATTTTATTCATATGGCTGCCGCGGCTGGCCTAACAGTATCCCATTCAACCGAGCCATTTTCGAGAAACTTTTTGAGTATATGTGGTCTTATTTCGGCAATGGCATCACAGATGTTGGCCTTCAAATGCTCAATTGCATCTGGTTTGTCGACATAACACTTGTCTTTAACAGCTCCCCACAGAAAATAGTCCAACGGTGTCAAATCACAGCTTCTTTTGCTTATTAACGTATCCACTAAGATGAAAATAAGCTTTAACCGAAAAGATTACTTTTTTTTGCAATTTACGACCAATTGTCTTTGTTGTGGAAATAAACTTCAAATAAATCCCAAAGTTGCTCAACTGTAAACCGATCCAATTCGTTCAGTGGAGATAATATACTGAATTTTGTGACAGAATAGAATGGCATAAGTATTGCCAGATTCGAAATAACCGCTGGTTAAAATTTAAGCCGATAGATGGCCAACCCGTTGGTAAAAAGTGGAGGATATCTGGTATAAAACGTCTATTCAGTTCTACATCAAGATCATTCATCATTAGCTAAAATTATTTAATTATTTATTTATACTTTAATTATTTCAATTATCCTTGTGTTAAATGTTTTAATCAATTTTTTATTTGTTGCTTTACGTTTGTCATACCTATTTTAATGGCCAATTTTAAAAAAACCCTGCAGAAAATGCCGCTACTCCACACACGCGTGTGAAATGTATTACATAATGGACTAGAACTAGTAAAAACATACATAACATAACCCAAATGTATGAAATAAATGTGTTCTGTTTAACATTTTTATGTTCCAGGTGAGAACCACATGATCCAGTCATGTGTTACATAAGTGAAATCCCAAAACTACTCTAAAATACTATGTTCAAAGATAACTAGTCCATAATTGCATTACAAAGGACCATGTTAAAACTGTATAGTCCATTTTTAAATTGGCAGCACAGTTATTGACATCTTTATAAGATTGTACGTCAACTGATTTATTGGTGCATTAGTTACGCTTGTGTTTGCGAACAAAGAAAAGTTGTTTCTTCAATTTTTTTATTCAACAAAGAAGCAACATTACTTGGGTGTTAAGTGAATGTCAAGAGCAAGTGTTTCTGTTCGAAGAAGGTCGAGCACGCGTTGAAGGCGAACCACTTCAAATTCGACCAAGAACATCTGCTGATGAGCTACACGTTAACAAGATCAAAGAATTTATGCTGAAAAATCGTTAATTGACTACTCGAGAGCTTGCCAATATTATTGGAATTTCAAATGGTTTAGTCAACACTATTTTGAAAGATATTTTATGCCTGAAAAAGTCAAATCTCGATTGGTGCCAAAAACATTCAATTTGTTCGAGAAACAACGTCGCATTGAGATCTGTGAAATGATGCTCTCCGACTATGAGGAGAAGATGGAATGCATAATAACTGGAAATGAGACTTGGGTCTACACTTACGATCCAGAAACAACCGAGATATTGATATCTTACTAAAGGAGACCAGAAGCCGAAAAAATTACGCCAAAAAAAAAGTCGAATAAACAACTTTTCTTTGTTCGCCAACACAAGCGTAACTACTGCACCAATAAATCAATTGACGTAAAATGTTATAAAGATACCAATAACTATACTGCCAACTTAAAAATAAACGCATTTATCTGAATCGATAAACCAGGCAAGTTTAAATTGAAAAGTCTTACTCATATTTGTACACAGTAGTATTTGTTTCCTAGTTTAGTTTATTCAAAAAATTTATAATTACATTCTTATATTAGATGTAGGAAAAAGTATGTTAACAAAGTTGATAACAAATGAAACACTTTTTTCTTAGATCAGAAACAAGGTTTAATTAACCAAATATGCATTCTTTTTGATCAATAACTTTTCGTAATTTTTTTCAATTTTTGTAACCCTCTATGGAATTTAAGTTTATACCATTGAGAGAGTGCTGCAGAGATCGAAACAAATGATAATCTGAAGGCACAAGGTCCGAGCTATAAGTGGATGCATCAAAACATCCCCGCTAAGTTCTCTCAGTTTCTGCTGGGTCATCAAGATGTGTGTAATCTGGCAGTCTCATAATGTGATGCAACACCTTTTCTATTGATCAATTTTGGCCACTTTAATTGAAATGCGTTAATTGTTGACAGTAGACCACGGAATCAAATTCTTGACCAGGTTGTAGAAGCTCATAATAAAAAATTAGCTTTCATTCTCAACAAACACACAGCATTACATTTACTGGTGTCAATCCCCATTTTGCCACCATCTGCGAAGCATCACCTTGTTCGTCCTTTATCTTATTCGTATATAATTATCGTACGTGATACTAGAGATGATATATTTTACAGCTTTTCCTCATCTTAGCAACTTTTTTTTCGACCTCTTTTCTTCAGGTATGGATGGGCCTTACTCTTCGTCGGCCAGCTTGTGGATTCCAATTTATTGCATTTTAAGCTATGACGTTATGGGGTTTTCTTGGCGTATGACCAATCCAGTTCCATTTTCTTTTCTTTTTCTTTCCCTCTCGATAGATGTTTGACTGGTTTGGGACCATAACACACTATTTGGTATCGTGTTGGGCCAAAAGATTCTCATGATACCCCACAATCATCTTTTAATGAATACTTGTATAACCTTGATGTCACGAGGTGCGGCGTTCCAGTCCTCGTAGCCGTAGAAAGTATTGACTTAACGTTCGAGTTGAATATTCTAATTTTAACATTCAATGAGAGTGAAGGCGATCTCCAAACGTTCACCAATCGGCCAAATGCTTGTTTCGCAGATTTTACACTATTCTCAATATCCATTGAGAAGCCACTTGAGTTCGATATAATACTACCCAGTTTTTTCTACCTCCTCAGGATTCGTCTACCTCCTCAATATTACTTACACAGATTGTAAAGACTCTGTGAACATCACTGTTTATTCTTATTACTTTTGTTTTTTCACATTTCTTCTCAATCCTACCTTGGCTGCGGCTTGGTCAACACTGTTTAGTTTCTCCAACATGTCCTTGAAATTATGAGGCATCAGACAAATGTCTTCCAATAGTCAACTATTGAGCCTCCACACTATTCCTCGCCTGTCTATAAGGACCTCTCGCATTACTATGCCTAGAACAATATTAATGCATGATACATGATTTGTGTGATCGGAAACCTGCTTGTTCTGCTCTCAATTCTGCTGAAAGTATTTTGGATATTCTGTTCACGGTAACCTTATTAATAGTACCTAGCAATGTTATACCCCTCCAATTGCCTTGGTCAGTTAAATTACCTTTCGTAGGTAATTTAACGATGATTCCCTCCTTAATTTCGTCCGGCAATTCCTCATTTACCCAAATATCCCTTACCATAGGCAAAATTATTTTAATACTTAATAGTGGATCGGCTTTCAATAATTCTAACGGAATGCCATCACATCCAGCTGCCTTATTGTTCTTTAGGAACTTTATGAATTCTACAATTTCTGCACTTTCCGGGTAATCTATGGGTATATCAGCTTTGCACGTGTGTGACACACAGCTAAATACTGAGTCTGCTCCTGTCGTATAACCAGAAGTAGTGGTCAACCCGTAGTTTTAGTTGGGCTTCTTAAGATGCTACAAGTTCGCCAACGTCGTTTCTTATTGACTTTTCAGCTGCAGTCATGTCGTTAACCAATATAATTTTGTACAGATTACCAGATCGATTTTTTTCGGCTGCCTTTTGCACTTAATTGGCGAGTTTGTTCAACCACGCACGTCTATCCTTACTTCCACTGCATTTTCTGCGCGATCAAGGGTGCTATAATTGCGTTGTAGAGCCTCTTTTACACTGCATGTTCGTGCTGAATTGACCGCTGCCTTCGCATCTTTCCTTTTGAGTGGTCAGATATCCACTGTTTTCGCCTAGATTCGGCGTATTCTATATGTTCCCTGGCAGCATCAAGATAGGCGTTCTTTATCGTCTCCAAGTCTGTCACGCTGTTGTCTGCAAGAGGATATAAACAGACGCAGTCGCCCTCTCAAAGAGACTGTAAAATTCCTCCTTGCAAGAGATATGGGACGGATTTGTCGGAGCGTAACATTGAATGCGCGTAAAGCTTCAAGCCCTAGTGCGGAATCTTACCATAATTATTCGATCGGAGTATGGCTTCCAGTTGATCATCGCCCTACAGGCCTTTCTGAATAAGATGAACCCCACTCCGCTTGCCCTTGGTTGCACATCCCGTTTCCCAGATTAGGTTAATATCGGACCATCACCTGTAGTGATCTCACCAGAACTGGTATCTTTACAATGTCAGCAAGCTCGTACACCTTCAATTTGCAATAGTTCAGAACCAATTTGTGGTTTTTTTATGTATTCTGGAATAACAGCTTCATTTGGGCGTCCACTGCGCTGTGCTTCATTTGTGCTTGTACGACCACGTTTAAATTCAGCGAACCACTTCTCTACCACTTTTATCGATGGAGCAGAGTTCAGATAATGTTTATCAAGCCATTGTTTCGTTTCCATTGCATTTTTTTTTCCTTAAAGAGCAATGCTTTTTAAAAACTCGAAATTAACTTTTTTCAAAAACAAAAGTTGCTTCACACAAACTGCTATAATTCACGAATCAATAGTCAGATTGTTGTCATATTTATGCACGTATCGTTTGAAGCTTAGTACTAAATAAAAATCATATGGACAAAATGCTAGTAAGTCCATCTGTGTGTCATCCTACGGACTTATAGAGTTACCTGATACATCGTAAGCAGCAAAATTTTATATACAAAATTCAACAAAAGAAAACATGATGTTTACACTTGTGCTGTAACTTTTATTAATAAAAATAAATCGATAAACATGAACAGACCAAAATGGTCCTTTACCTCAGATCTTTAACTTTCTATTTTGTTATCTTCCTTTGCATTATAGAAAATTAAAAATATCGTAGAAGTAATCAAATTTAAAAATAACGCCTGACCTCACGTTTTTTTTTTCATATATATATATATAAGAACAGCACCCAGGGGATGGCCCCTACTAATACAATGCATTGTGCTGGTACTAGGAAAATAGGTTATTGGAAGGAGGACAAAGGGAGTAGTGTTTATGGACGTTAGATTTAAATTTACTCATGTCGTAAGTGGCAGGAAATAATTTCGCTTGAAGATTATTCCACAACCGAACAGTGCGACCAAAGAACGAATTCTCCCTATAAAGCGTTGTGCGATTTACTGGACAATCACCTACAAAGGGATGCGCTCCACGAGAAATACGAGTACTACGTAAATATACATGATTTTTAGAAATTAATTCATTAATAGAACAATGAAACACACGCTACATTGCGACGGTGCTCCAATGAATCGATAGAGTTGGCTACCCTACCGTCATTAATAAGAACCTTCGCCCTCTCCTGCACGCGTTCGAGAAGCTCAAAAATAAACTTTTGAGCACCGGCCCATACATGAGAGTTGTATTCAATTTTGGTTCGGATATAGGTGTTGTAAATATTAAGGAAATCAGATGGAGTGAAGTAATTCATGCACCGTCTTAAGAAACCGAGGCACTTGAATGCTTCTTTCGACACATGAAATATATGATCAATCCAACGAACGTCACAGTGAATCCTAATGCCCAGAACATCAAGAGCATCTGATTGCCCAATATCTACATTACCCATTAACACAGATGACAGCACACCACCATGTCTGTGTGTTAAAAAAAAACATTCAGTCTTGCGTGCATTAATATCGATCCCTTTCGCACGACCCCACTCGGAGACCTTCACCAGGTCACTTGTGAGTGTGTCGTTCATATTCATCCTTCTTGCCCCAACCTCCTCAAGAATATGAGTGACAAATGTTGCTGTCATCCGCAAAAGAGTAGATAGGATTAGAAGTGAGAAGAAGAAAGTCGTTAAGAAATATTAGAAAAATAGTAGGAGAAAGAACAGAGCCTTGCGGTACCCCTGAGTTCACCCTGAACTCGTCGGATGAGACCCCATCTATAACCACTCTTATAGAGCGATCTCTGAGAAAACTCGATATAAACCGAGAGAAGTGACTACCGACACCAAAAGCATTAAGTTTCGACATGAGAGCCTCGTGCCAAACTCTATCAAACGCCTTTGAGTTATCCAGAGCCACAACCTTACTCTCGCCAAAACCATGAATGGGATTGTTCCACTTCTCCGAGAGCAACGCCAGCAGGTCAACAGTAGAACGGCCAGTAGAACGTTGGACTCCAGATATCCCACAAGGTGTTGATTAATCATACTCTTCATAACCTTGGAGAGTGCGGAACAAACCGCTATTGGACGGTAGTTCTCAGGGTTACTAGCCTCGACCTTTTTGGGGATTGGCGTTACATTAGCAACCTTCCAGCAAGATGGGAAAATACCGGCGCGATAAGACGCACTGAAAAGGTGAGCTAATGGACGCGCAAGCGTCGAATAGCACTACTTCAGGATCAGTGCTGGTATGCTATCCGGACCAGAAGACTTGTTAGCGTTGAGATTTTCTATAGTAAAAGTAAAGAGGAAAACAAAATTGAACAAAATGTTCCAAACCTAACACCAGGATTAAACGTTCTAGACATCTCCTATGAAGAGGTCGCCACATTCTTTTATTGTGAAAAAATTTTTATTAGAAGTTAAAATAATATGATTTGATATTGATTTAGGAGTTTTTAAGGCTTCGGTAATCGGTCGGTGGTGTACAAAAATGTATAACAAGAAAAGCAATTTTGTGAAAAAAATTTTTTTCTTAATCACTGTCTGTAAAAACCTTAAATTCGAAACTTAAATATAAGAGGAACAGAAAACCACTAGTTTTTCTACTATTAAAGAAAAATCTATAATAATAGAAACATCGCTTCTTCCATTATAAGATTTTATAATTTTTAATAATTTTGTTGTGTCTTAATTTTAAGTCTTCCTTTAAAAAATTTAAATGTTTCTTAATAACTTCTAAAAAATATTTTTTTAATTTTTTTTATATATATTTAAAAATTGAATATTAATATTAATTCTAACATAAGTTATAATTTAAAAAAATATACATAAATAAACTATATATGTATTATATTATTTATTGACTTTAAAAAACAAAAAGCTCATTTGAAACAATATTTAAAAATACATATAATTAAAGAAAATAAAAAATAAAACAAAAATAAAATATTTTTCAAACGTGTTGCATATTTGAAGTTTATTTAGAAGGATATTTATATAAAGTAGATAATAATGGAGAATTCGAGAATTACAAGTAAGAATTTTGATATCCTTTAAACGCATCCATCTGGAACACTACGATTATATATATAACCACATACCATTAACTTAGCCAACATCAAGTAAAAAGTTTTAATTTTTTATTCTATGGGTATTAGGATCCAAATACTATTTTATGAAAATTAGTTAATTTTGACAAATATGTAAAATGTCATACATTAGCTGATCTTAGAAATGTTTAATCCCCTCGAATCCTGTGGCTTTTTGAATGATAAAAATTTATTTTATTTTCACAGGAGTCCCTCTGCAGGCGGGCAATGCTCTTCAAATAGTCAAGTGTGCAAGGGTGTCAAAGGCCTTTTCAAAATCAATAACAGCCAGGTAAAGTACCGTACCCAAACGGTCTACTTAACCCATAATATCAATAATATTTAGGTATATAAGTACAATAAATCTCATTTGTAGAACCTTTCATTTCATTTCTACGCTTCACTTTAAAGCAAAGAATAGAGAAGACTTACTGTCGTCATTTATTATACAGCTAGGAAGTAATCTTTAATTAAAAATGCAAATAATACTTGCCACAGTGACGCATATCCAAGTTATTAAGATCAGTTACAAAAGAAAAGGTGCAAAAATTAAATATTGAAACGTATTATCAAGACTATTTTTAAATGAAATATAACAACTGAAGATCATTTGTCAAATGGTATCATGTGTTAATTATTTTTAAATAAATACGAGTATTTTTAATAATTATTTGAACACATTTTTAATTGTGAAAAATTGATGACTAAATTGGTTCAGAGAATAATAATTTGTATTTTCCTTGGGTACACTTTGTTTCCCTAAAATTGCACATGATATTGTTTTTATTTGCAAAATAAATTTAAATTGTTGCTTAAAAATCAATAGGATTTGTGTAACTAGTACTACTGGCTAAAATTGGTGTACCTATTTGGCTAGTTGTAGCAAAAAGATTTGGTTACCTTATAATATCTTCAACGTTATAACTATGGAGATCGGACGGTTATTATTCGACCGGTTTTAACCGTTTCTTTGGTTTTGTCGAATACGGTTTTTTCAAAATCTTAGTTTTTCGAATACTGAATAAACCGGTTTATTTAACACGAATAACCGGTTAATTTAAATAAGTAGAATATTTATACGTTTGTATATTTTCTATTGCGAATATGCTCATCGTTTAATTATTTGTGTTAATTTAGTTATTATTTTTCTATATATATATGACAACCTTGAACGTCTCACAAAGGCCGTAAAAACTAAAGTAGATCGAAAAAGATATGCGCACTTGAGCAACAATAACTTTTTTTCATCTTCTTTAAATAAATATTGATTTTTCTATATGGAGAATGATCAATTAGGCTCATTGAAAGAAACGCCGGCTCCGAACAGCAGATATATTAGTTTGTGAAGTTTTTAACAGCGTAAGTACATATAAGCAGTCGCTAGTAATTTTGTGAGGTGATCTCGCTGTTGAAAATTGTCAGGTGTGTCTGAACCGACGACCTCTCGGCTGGAAGGTGGGTTTCTTACCAAACATAGCACAGTGACACACACACTATTAAATACGTGGTGCATGCATTTACATACAGTGTTGTCCGAAACCTAAGCAACTTTTCTTGTCGAGGCAATTAAGGACTCCTATATTACTGATTTATTCAAAGTAAACATTTATTTTTTGTTATCATAGGCACCTAAATTATAACTATAATAACAAACCTTTAATTCAATTCTCTACCAAGTAATACTACAAAAACGAAATTAGCTCCTTGAGTAGCTGTTTGAAACTTAAGCTACTTTCAGTACTTTGTGTAATATCCTTTATTTTTTATGGCCTCCGCACAACGTTTTGGCATAGTTTTTATGAAGTTTGTTAGAATTATTTTATTTTAAGCTCTCCGTCAGGTTCTGCTTATTTTTAAAACGACGTCATCCAGCTCTGCGCTTTAAGAATCAAGAAGAATTTTATTTAAATAAAATAACCGGTTATTTAAATAATTATTAACCAAAAACCGGTTTTTAAAAAATCACTACTTTTCGAATTATTCGAAAACCGGTTTTTGAAAAAAGTCGAATAGCCGATCTCCCTAGTTATAACTCAAACTTCTAAATAGATCCATTCTTAATCCAATAACTTTTTCAGAACATATGCGCTGTAATTGGATTTAAGTTATGTAAAGAAATACTTCGAATTTGTTCAGCCATTTTGTATAGGATGAAATCACTGTGAATAAGCTTATAATTTTAGATGTCATAAACATATTTGTAGAGTGAGGCAATATTAAAAGCATTCTTTTTCTCCGCCACTCCTCTAGCGAGCATATTGGCTTTCCACAAAGCACCCATTGTTTTCTTTCAGTTTTATTAATTAAGTTAATTTGTTCAAGCTAAGTAGATGATTAATCTACTGTAGCTCGCCTCCATATATTTTGTGTAGTGGTGAAGATCTTTGCTAAGTGGTGGTGGTGATCATTACTTAGCATTGTAATATTTTTCCAATAGGTGGCGTTTTATCCGGATCATTCGTCTGATGTTTGTCATCATCGTCAGTGTTAAGCTGGATGATCAGTGGTGCTTATTTAAATAGATTTATCTGCAGGGCGGTTGAACTCTATTAAACACTCGAAACCACAATTACAATTTTTGCGTCATTTCCTCTGTTGGGGATTCAAACGTGGGCCGCTTGTGTTGGATGCCTGTGCTACCACTACACCACGAAACCCCCACTAAAATCCTTTAGCGATGGTTAATTAAAAAAAATAAAAATATATTTCCTTGAGTTTGGTGTCGTTCTCTTGTCTGCCTTAAATATAATATACTGATAAGATTTTTTGGTGAAGTCTTAGCTTTCGGCAATCTTTATTTATTTACTTATCTTCATCGTTATCATCAGTTTTTTTCTGATCAAAAAGTCCCAGAAATCTGAATGCGATAATGAGTCCTTAAGTGCTGCGCTATCATAATAAGAAAACTCTAAAGATTTTTATTTCGAAACTTATTTTTCTTTATATTGCTTATGGCAATCAATACATAAAGTTAAGAAAATTAATATTGAATTGTCGATTTTTTCACTTTTGGCTTTGCTCATTGGACGGTCGGGCGTTGTTTTCGAAGTAATAACCATGATTCGTTATTAGATAATAGAATCATCATTAACGTCATTTAATAGTTCGTCAAGAATGCTCATACTACGGTCTGGAACAGAATAAAGTAGTTGTAGTAGTAGATGAAGCTGATGAGTAGCATAACAAGAAAAAATGCGAACAGAATATTGAAGCTTTCTATATGGTTGCCAAATAACTTCTTCAAAAGCTTACAACAACATTGAATTTTTTGTTCAACATTACATATTTTTCCCCACCTACTGCTCTTCTAGTCAAAATTAATCTTTTTCACTTCTTTAACGTTGTGACATACAATAGCATCCAGAGAAAGATAAGTATAATTTTGTGCAAATTCTTTAGTCACACAAATAAATATGGCCATATATTTAAAAACGCACATTATCGACTAAAGCCCATTTGAATCTAAAAGTTGTAGTAACGTTAATGCAACGATTGACTATCACTGTTTATGTCATGAGAGATCTTATTTCATTCAAAATTTCAAGTCATGCATGCAAATTAGGTTAGCATGTAAGTTGCATCTCCTCTGTTTTTTTAACTGTATTTTGGATATAGTGTTAAAAAGAACAACATCTGAAAGCACCGAAATTGCCTAAAGTACCGCGACTGCATAGTGGACATATGTTCTTAGACATGAAAACTAAGATGACGGTGGTTGAAATAATTGCTTACAGGGTAGCTTAAAAATAAACATTAGCGAATTCGAAACTATGTAAAAAATAAATAATGAATAACATCTTTCTGTACAAGATCAAGACCAGGATGAAGTAGAGTATCTGAATGCTTAGAAAGCATATACATGCTACTGTTGGCTTGCGAGATATGGATAGCAGTACCATTCGACTTATGCTCAATACAAGTTTTTGTAAATTTTTTACGAAAATCAAAATACAACTCTGTATTGTGGGATTTTGGTATATTTTGTGTCACCCTGTCAATGTCATACTTGTTTGTGTATCCGGCAGCACTGCCACATCCACCATCTTTACGTTACATTTGAATTAACAGATATGAAAATAGAAGATGGTTGATATTTCCGGAACCTTCCAAACTATAGGCAATTAAGCATATAAAGGGGCTGCTTTACATACAATTTAGTTAGTGATCGTTTTGCTGTCGTAAGATAAAGACGTGTTTAAGCGGAAATAAAAGTGTTGTATAAGCAAATATTAAGTTGTTGTAAACTGTATTTGTAGTTATTGTGTAGTAAATAAAAATATAACTGTAAAACAATAAATAAAGCGGTGTTTCTATTATTTTAACGCAATTTAAACGAACTCGAACGTTTTAAAAAGTTTAAAATGTTACAATATATACTTACATATTAACTGGCCGAAAACAATATTTAACATGCAATTTCGGTAAGCATTAAATTAAAAACGAATCCAAACTGAAATTCAATTTCGTTTTTTAAAAATGAAGTATCATTTTATTCATAACTAACCTTAAAACTGAATAAATCCAAAAATAGGATGGTTCTTATATAAAATAGACTTTAAAAACGACTTTAAACTTGGAAAATTTGGCATGAGTTAAATAAAAATGCGTTTGCAATATACACAGATTGATTAAGTTTACTTAAGTAAAGTATACAGCATTTAAAAGGTCTGAACCTGTTCTATCAAAATTTTTTTCTTTTAATCGGTTAACATTTAGCTAACTTATTAGCTTATAAGTGCATGAAGGTAATAAAAACCGATTTTGTACCCATTATTGTTGCAAAAATTCTAAAAGAAAGTTCTTGTTGCACTTGACAGCACCTTTAAAAAAATGGTATCACTTCCCAAGTAATAATCTTAAAATTGGTGAATACTTAGCTAAGTTATTAACTTATAAGTGCTTGAAGGTACGAAAAACCGGGTTTTTATCTGTAACTCAAGGTTTTAAAGGTGTTACAAAAATGACTAAATCAGATTTTTATTGTACTCGATAACACCTATCATAAATGGTCTCATCAGAAGTGATATTATTTTTTCTTGTTGCATAGGTTTTTGTCTTGTATACTATTTTTTTGACTCGTAAAAAATAGCGTCATATTCGTTTTTGAGCTTAAGGTCATTATTCACAATATTTGGAGTCACGTTCACGACATAGTCAACAACCATTTAAATAAAGTGCTATTTCTTAAATAACAGCATTAACATGGTTTTTAAGCAAAAGTGGTATAATCTCTGATATATTAGGCAGTTGCTGTTTAAATCGAAATTTCTCTGCCTGCAGTCCAAGCTCACTCCACACCACACAAAACAAAGACTTTTAAATTTTCAGTAGAAGATATTACCATTTCGTTTTATATTCATAAAGAAGTACTTTTTTAAAAATGTTGTTTTTCTTACTCTAAATAGATGCAATGCATTCGTTATTAATTAGCGGCATTTAGCAAATACGTGACAAAAAAGTGCGTATTCCTGAAAAAATAAAAACAACAACAGTAACGATTTTCAGAAAAGGTGTTACTCGTACAATTATTCCATTAAAATTAATACGAGAATTTTTTTATTTTTGTGCATTTCTTCCTCTTAAGTTTTTTAGCATATAAAAGCGAAATGAAAATTATAAAATTCTAACATTTGTATAATAGTTATTAGAAAAGTAAGTCAGGTTCGTGAATGTTTTAAAAACTAAATAAAAGGAAATTTAAATTTAATTCAGCAAATTCAGATTTATTTGGATTCAATAAGAAAATATATCTTCAAATAAAAGGTAAGTCCATAATTTAATTCTATAGCCCGTAAACAATATTACATATATTCCAAATTGTAGTTTATTTAATCGTGGTCTATGTATTTTTCAATTACATAATCTCTAAATATTTAATTCAAACTTGGGGCGTTACGTATAACATGTAGAGCTGGCTTACTAAAATCATTGCTCGAGCTTTAATCAAACGAAATCGGTCAACATCAATCTACACCAATGATATTGATTTCTAATAAAATGTATTTTGATTATACCGCTAAGCTGTTTATAGCTAAAACTAATCGATATTTATCGATTGTCTACATTTGTTCCAATAACGCCAATAACGTTTGTTCCAAAATAGGTCTTGTACTCAAATACACTTGTTTTAGAGCCTAATCAACGAGCTAATAGCATTATCACAGATTTGGTGGACCAAAGTATAACTCTAAAATAGTCCGAATTGAATCTTCTGCCTTAACTACAACATTTCAAAGCCTTTTTCGATACTTGTCCACTACTCACACTAAATTGTCTTTAATTTGCATAAATCTTTGTCTCATTAGCTTTTAAGTCAAAAGTCATATTCAAAATTTATTTGCTAGTGGTTCTTTCAAATTCAAATTACTTTTTTTGTATTTTGCAGAAAATGTTAAAATCATCTTTAATTGTCTTTTTCCTAATGATGGCCATCACTTTAACAACATCTGCCGCCATAGATCCAGAGTCAAATAATTTCGTTGTTTTGCACACGAATTTGCCCTTAATCAGACACCTTTATAGAAGAGATGTGGATATAAATTTTGCTCAAGATGCTAATGAATATGCTGATAAAGACTATGATATGGAATTGGCGGAAGTAAATGTTTTTCGACCAGTGTTTCGTTATCGCGCGTCATATGCCAGAAGAGGAGGATGAATTGACTGTCATATCTAGAATTTAGTGAACTAGATAAACTAGATATAAGATTTCTTAGATTAGATAATAAATAATTTATTACTTAAAACTATCTACACTATTGATACTTTCTTGAAAACAACATATGTATGTGTGTATGTATGTATGTACTAGTAAGTAAAGGGTTGTCCAACCATAATGCAGGAGGAAAAGGCAAGTGGGCGCGGTACCTCCCACACAAAGCAAATAAAGTGTTGTCCATTTTGTATATTAAATATGAAATTTTTAATATGTGGAGAACGGCAACAAATCAAAGCAGCGTAATCTATCCAGATTAGCCAAAAAGCGGGTATTACAGAAAGCACATTGGATAAAAGCTATTTATATGGTGCAGTGCACTCGGGATAACGTCAACACTCGCTTTCGTCAACATCCCAACCGTCAACCCTTTTTTAAGCCACAAAGCTCTATAACATCAACTCGAAATAAAACGAAATTGTAACTTCTGTAACAGTTAAAACACATACACATGTGCGTACATACATTCATTTTACGAAATCAGTTCCGAATTCGGGGATTCCCCTTATAACTAGTATAGAAATGAAGTCATATGTGTATTGTCTTTCTCTTTTCAGTTAATTTCTTGACACAGTGTATACAGTGACGACACACCAACAAAAATAACAACAACCATACAACAAATTTTACAACTCCAGCTTAGTTGTAAATTGTTGCAAACAAAGAAAAACAGCTGATTTTCGCTTTTTGAGCTGTCATTAGTGTTGTCACTGTGTACACTGTGTTTCTTGATTTCTCCCGCGGTTTTTTATTAGTTGATGTTATCCCGAGAGTATGTGTCTTTATATACAAAAAAGAATGTGTGTTTGTTTGAAGACAGATTCTACAGTGTCTTTTTGCAATGAACTATGTACATATACATTGTATATAGGCTATCTTAAAAATTGGGATTTGTACCGCAAGGGAACTAAAGGTGTAAAAAGATAAAAAATTTAACTAAAATAATATTTAAGATAATAATTAAGATGGGGGTAGCGAAGCACGTTGGATTTTAGCTCGTTGTAGATAAAGTAAAGCTTACAGTTCTTCATTTTAAAAGTGTTTGAATGGTTAGAACGATTTGTATTGTGCTTATTAAAGTCGCCGTTTCCAAATTATGACAATTCACATCCATGAAAGCATATGTATGTACAGTAGTTTTCGCTTATAGTCCACACCTCTAGTTGCTCAGCTTTTGTGGAAAATAAGCCAAATTCGACAGTTAAACGCATTTTTGTATATGCCACTTTTTGGCATATAACGGTTTTCATATATTTTCAATATGACTATAAATTAAAAAAAAAAAATTAAATGGCATTAGTTTTTTCTAACAATGTAGTTAAAAAGTAAGAGTATTTATTTCAATTATAGACTTGAACATTCTTCTATTTAACTGACTAATAAGTTACATTAAAAACGAAGTTTATTATACTATTGTTATACTTTTGAAATAACTACTTAAAAAAGTCCGTAATTTTTGACTGTTTTTTTTTAAGAAAATTGTTTAAAATGTGGTCCTCAATTTTGTCGATAGCAAAATTATTTTCAATTTCATTCTCCAAGCAGTATTTCCTTAAAATTTCAATAGAATCTAAAACCTCTTTTGTAGAAACTTCCTTCATATCAGCAAATATTTCACAATCCGCCTCTATTTGTTTTTCGATATAAACTTCAGTTGTGATGTTGTTTGGAGCAACAGTTTCCAACAGGTCCAAAACAAACAACCTCGTCATCGCAATGTAAATACTCAAAGCTACATGGCATAACAATAGAAAAATCTTCTTCTTCACATTCAAAAATATCGCGGGTAGTATGAAATCCAGCCTTTAAAAAATAAAAAAACACGTTGCAATAGAAAACGAAATGACATGCATAGAACATATTTAATTACCTTTTCGAAACAATTTGCAATTATCTCTGGCTTAATCAACCACCAAGACCGCTTTATAAAATGTAAAGCATCCAAGATTGAAATAGACTTTATATATTCAGAAACACTCTTTCCACTTTTAATAGCACAAAGTTGCTTTCTTACGACTATCTGCCTATACTGACATTTAAATGCGTGAATAATACTTTGGTCAAGACGCTGTACGATGGCAGTTGTATTCGGTGGAAGGTATTGAATTTCAATATTTGACAAATTTATTATGGTTTTGTGGCACGAAGCGTTGTCAACAAATAAAGCTATTTTTATTGGCTTTAGTCATTTCATTATCTAGCAGAGAAAGTATATCATTCCAAATTGATACCGTCATCCAACTATTTTTGTTTGCAAAATGTGTTACAGGTACATTTTTATTTTGAAAACATCTTGGTTTGTTAGTTTTTCCGATTACAAATACTCTCTTGTAAGTACCTGTTGAATTACATACGAATAGAATAGTCAATCTACACTTTTGCATTTTCCACCCATTTGGTGCACTGTCCTTGTGAAAGTATGTAGTGTTTGGTAACGCCTTGTAATATAGCCCACTTTCATCTGCATTAAAAATACAGTCTGGCGCATATTCCTTCAAAAGCTTTGGTAGTTCCTTTTCTTGAAAGTCTTTAGCTGCATGTTCATCATTGTCCTTAGCTTCACCAACTATTTTTCCATACTTGACACCATTTCGCTTTTTCCATCGAAACAACCAGCTTGATGTAGGTTCAAAATCCTCTTCTGTTGGACCGCAAATTCTTTTGCTTTGTTTAACAGCATGAGACTTGTAATGACTGCATTTTGGCCACGCATGCCATTAAACCAAATTTTAAGGGCTTCTCTGTTTTATGATGCTCACCTTTTCTCTGCCGTTTCGATTTCAAATTGGATGACTTGACGGATTCACGTACTTTTTTTATTTTTTTAAATTTTATAAACCGTAGATTTGTCCACTTGATATTTTTACTTATCTGCTTACAATTCAAAGAATTGTTGTCAAAATCGTCTAGTAATTTTATTTTTTATAGATAAATTTACGCGTTTACTCTGACTGCCAATTCATATGTTTCTTATTCAACACGCTAGCAAATATGTACATATGTATGTGCGAACATATATTTTGTATGTAAAACGGGGATTCCCATCTTTAACATTAACATTATCAACTACATTTACACAAGCAGTGTACCCAATATTTGTTCTATAAAATTTGGCGTTTATTACTTTTTATTTTATTTAAGCTTATTTTGGATAATGGCAATTTATTTTTAGTGTAGACTACATCCTGAATATTTTATATACATTTATATTGATTGAAATTACAAAAAAAGGAATATATCCCAAATACGACTATATGAGAAATGGACTATAAAACGAACTAAATGTATGAAATTCTTTCTGCGATGAAATTGCAAGCATGTTTTTTGGAGTATATCTGAAATTCTCTTATATGTGCAATGGACAATAAGCGAAAACTACTGTATATTATCCCCATAAACTTTCACTGAAAACACGACGAATTTAATAAGGTGGTGTTGCCGTTTCGGCCGTTTTTTAATTATTGCAAAGTTGAGTAAACGTCAAAAAATTGTTTTTGTTGTACTATTTTTAAGTGATCTATTTGCACGATAGGTGTATTTTATTATGAATGTTGTTCTAATTTACACCCAATTCCGTTTTTACATAATTTCTTACACTGTATACACTACAACGTATGTATCTACCGTGTAAAAACGAGATTAGGTGTATTTTATTGCAAATATCATTTCGGTCATATTTTTTGACTTTGATTCACAATAAAATCATATGTTGTTTTTGTAGCTGTTGCAATGACAACACAATCCTATTGAACTCGTCTTGGTTGTAACGTTGCACAATCTACATACATATATACCGCAGTACAACTGTATACAAATTATGTGTTGATACATTTTGGAAGTCCGCCTTTGATAATATTTAAGATAGCGCTTACATGTTTTAATCAGATAATAAAAAATAAAATAATAATAAATTTCGTAACATAATTTGTTATTATTCAAACTCTAAAGTTTTTATTAAATGATCTTTGTTTTTTGTAGACCCCCGTACCTTAACCACTTATTAAATTCAACGAAAAAATCCGAGTGTTTAGGTAATGAGAAAAAGGCGATCCCAACTTTTAGCCTCAAAATTAGTTAAAATATATTTGTAAAAGCAAGTAAGCTTGTCTACGATTTAAAAATTATTCCATCCTAACAGCTACCATAGACTAATTAATGGAAACAAACCGTATATTAGTTACCGAAATAGACTTAGAAGACTATTGTTGACCAATGACGATCTCAAATAGTCAACCGCATTCTGGAACGATGTAATTAATATTCATTGAAAAGTAGAAATTTAATACATTTTGCTCTTATAAAAAAACAAATGGCATGGATAAAACTTAATTAGGTAACGGATAATGCCAACTTGCGATTAACTGTAAAGCATGGTGGAATAGCACAAATATTTTTGGAGTTGTATATCAGCTGCTGTAGTGGGTAACTTAGTATTTGTTAAAGGCAATATGTATAAATTGATCTGTCTGAGAGTAAAAAAGCACAATTTAAATATATTGCAAAAAAAATGAGTACTTCGAACACTTTTAAGTCGTACGTCGATGCTATATAACTGTCTAAAGGTAAATGAAACGCTATCTCAATCACCAGCTATGAAAGCTGTTGAACATCTGTAGAAAATACAGGCAAAAAAATTATGGTATACCCATATCTAACATAAGGGTCCTACGGAAAACACATCAAGAAGAATGGAATAAAATAACTCCTTAACCGTTTAAAGATCTCGTTGAGTCCATGCTTAGAAGGCTCTAAAACGTAGTAAATATCCAACAAAATTTCAAAATTATTTCACATCAATATTTTTTATTTTTATGCTTTAATTATAAGTTTATATAAGTGTACGATTTTAAGTGAAGAGTGAATTTTGCGATTTTTATTTTTATTTTTGTAAATACTGTGTTAAAGAATTGAATTTTGTTATCTTTTTTTTTTTTTTGTTTTGTTGAAATACATGTTTTTTGCTCTAATTATTGATGTGTCTTTTAATTTTTGATATAATAAATTTATATTGCCTGTTAAATTTTATGTTATTTAAAAAAATTGTGCTGTACGATTTAAGTGACACTCACTGTACGTATAGTATGTTTTCAGTGGCTACAAGCCAAACTCAGACACTATAATAAACTAATTTTGTTGATAAAAATCAAATTAATAAGAAATAGTAAAGGAAAGCTTCTGTTTGATTTTGTATTATACCATATATGTATGTACATACAGCTTGTAAAAAAGTCTTTTCAAAGCAGAAAAAATTTAAAATCGTATTTCCTTATTTGAGAATTCCAACAACAAATACTTAACATGTTAGTTTTTTTCTGTACACATCTTGTTACTGTACCTCTTAAGGACTTCGAGACGTCATAACTTTTAAAATAAGCCCTCACATTACAACGCTAACAACAAAAAAGATCTTTACTTAAATTCTTTGCTGTGAAAAAAGTGTTTTCAAAAATAAGAAATTATTGGAATTTCTTACAGTTCGGGTCTTTTATGAAAAAATTTTGGGCTTTTTATGATATTAACGTATGTAAAATACGCTGCATAGTGTTTAGCAATAAAAAATTGGACAAACGTGCAACAGGTGACTCTATGTTTAAATGAAAATATTCAGGGGACACGCATCAACTTTTTATGGTTAGACTAAAATGATGCTCTACTACAAATTTAAATAACAAATTGATTGCCAGCGTTCACAAAGCTAGTGTTATTGACCCTGAATATACGAATGAGTCCAAATACAAATATTGTCATAAAAATTAAATCCAGCATAAATCTTATTTATGCTTTATTAACTCGATTTTTCATACTTTTTTCAGCGCAGGATATGATCTTGTACACGGCCCTGAAAAAAAATCAGGAAATTTTCTAGCTGGTTTAACTAGAAGACAATAGTTATACTCCAATCTTTTCAGACTCGTGTCCCGGAATGTTTTCATTTAAATATAGTCACTTGTTGCACGTACGACCAATTTTTTATTGCTTCGTCTTTTTTAGATACGACAGCATTCACAAAAAGTCTAAAATTTTTCCATAAAAAACCTAAATTCCTAGAAATTCCAATAATTTCTTATTTCTACACTTTTTTACACAGATAAAGTTCTTTTTTAGTTGTTAGAGTTGTAATGTGTGGGCCTATTTTAAAAGTTATGACATCTCGAAACCCTTAATAGGAGCAGTAACGATATATGTACAAAAAAAATTAACATGTTAAGAACTTGTTAGAATTCTCAAATGAAAATAAGATTTGAACTTTTTTTCTACTTTGAAAAGACTTTTTTTACAAACTGTATGTTGCATAATAATACATGTATTGAGCTATTAAGTATGGAAAACAAAATTAAAATTCAGTAGTTGTAAGTAGTTTAAAAAAAAATTAATTAATTAAGGCTAATAAAACTTTTATTTGTAAAAAAATTTTTACGGGCAAAACTCGGACAACTACATGTCTGTGAATAGTACTTATTATTATTAAATTAATATTTTGTGTGCGCACCCTCGTTCTTCATAACCATTTGGAGTTTCTTGGGAATAGATTCAACTAATATTTGACAACAACCAGCTGGTATTTTTTCCCATTATTTTAATTTCACTCTTTTTTAGCTAAGATTTGCTGGAAACCGTATACTGCTGAACGTTTTTATTGAGATAATCCTAAAAATTTTCAATGGGATTTATGTTAGAGCTCTGGGATGGTAATTTCATGACGTGGGGCACATTATATAGCACCTAAGATCTTACTTAGTGGGCTTTGTGATTATGATCGTTATCTCGGTAAAAGTACGAACCATTATCCAGAGCAAGTTTATCCACATTTTTCAAAAATTTTCTTTCTAAGATGTCCAAATTATTGATTGTGTAAATAAAATGCAAAGATCCTTGTCCTGCTGCAGAAAATTAGCCCCAAACCAACACTGACCCACCAACATGATTTACTGTCGATTTCAAGTTACATACATATTTCCTGATTTTGTTTTCTTCGTACTGTGAAGCCAAATACACACGTTGCATTTCGTCGTTTCTCAAAAAAAAAAATTAAAAAAAATCATGCTCTTTTGCAAATATGAACGTATAAGTCTTATGGTTTGATTGCGCTTATTAATAAGAGGTTTTTGTCTAGCTCTTCTACATGCAAAGCATGTTTCTTTCTTGTAGGAATGTTTTTGTATATTTTGCACTGTTTTACTGACTTCGAAACGTTTTATTATGTACAGTTAGTGTCATTAATATTCGGTTTTATTAAAGAGATATTTTTAACTGATCCGTCTTAAGCTAAATGTATATCTTTTTCAACATTTTTTTCTTTTCATTAATAGTTTATTTAGACACTTGATAGTTCACATTTGTATTTAGAAAAAAAGACTAACAATATAACAAAAAAAAAATTAATTCAGGTGGCATAAAATATTACGCGTCAATAATATTCGGTTTTCTTTGAAAAGTAACAAATAATACATTAGAAAAATGGTTTTATATAAAATTCAGTATTTTGTTGGATAACCCTTTTGTTTTATAACTTCACTTAGACGGTTTGTGGATTCGCCGGTCCAGCTCATCCCATAAATCGGATTGAGGTCTGGGGATTGTGCAGGTGGATGGAGAACTTTAGGGCAGTTATAGAGCAACCATTCTTGAATTAAACGCGACTTGTGCTTAAAAGAATCTAAAACGCCCAGCTTATTTGCACTTTCTTTCAAATTTTGACGGAGAATATTCAAATATGAATCCTTATTCATAATTCCACTGATAAAAACTAATTTTCCCGTCCCTTTAGCTCCCATACAACCCCACACCATAACATGTCCATTTCCATCTTTTACGGTTGGTTTTAAATTTTGTGATTGTAGCTCCTCATTTGGCTTCCGCCACACCATTACACGCCCATCGGATATAAATACATTATACTTGCTCTCGTCCGCAAATATAACGTCATCCCACCAAGTTTCAGGCTTCTTAATGTACTCCCTGGCGAAACTCAAACGAGCTTTTCGGTTGCGTAAATTAACCAACGGCTTACGACGTGCTACTCGGCCATGAAAACCTTTTTTTTTCTTATGGTTCTTCGTATAGTAGATGCAGATATTTTCTTTTTAAACTCATTGAGCACCTCTGTGACTAATTTGGGAGCACTTAAGCGTGGGTTAGATTTTATTTTTCTCACAATTGAACTTTCTTCCCGCTCGGTCAATTTTTTTGGCTGACCTGTTTGCTTTATGAAGTGTATTCTTCCTTCATTTTTGTGCCTTCTGACAATGTCCCCAACTGTATTTGGTTTCATATTCAGAATTTCAGCAATCTCTTTGTACTTCTTACCTTTTTCATAATGGAAAATAATCCTTTGCGCCCCATTTGCATAGTTTGCAGTGAAGTAGAATTTTGGACAGACAAGAAAGGAGGTGTTATGCACTTTTATTAAAACGTATCTTTATATTGCTGGAAAAGTAGCAGAATAACATGTTTTTTTGCAATAAATAGGGAAAAAACCGAATATTAATGGCGCTTAGTAAACAGGGTTAACAAACTTTGATCGATTTATCACGGTTACAGCGTTACCATAGAGCCATTTTTTCCACATATTTTAATACTCATACTGACAACATATATTTAAGTTTTTGCTATTCTTCTGATTACCTATCCATTTCGCTAATGCCAGGGTGTTATTATCGATAAACTTAAAAACCGAATATTAATGACACTAACTGTATGTAGTGTATAGTTAAATGATTTCTGCCAACAATTTTTAAAATTTCGCGAACACTTTTTCCTTCTCTTGCATTCTTAATGATAAACTTTTTGACTTCGATACTATTAGTTTGTCCCCGTTGTCAAGTCATCTTTCTAATTTTAGCTCTATTTTTTTCTGAATAATAATCTAAAACTGAACTAATGGGTTTTTCCCCAAAACTGTTTATTAAGGTAGAAGAACCAGCGTTGTTAACTTTAAAGTTTTAAAAAGCACTAAAGTCGAAGAAAAAGCGCGTAATTTTTTTATTTTTAATTATATTTAATTGTTAAAGTTTAGGTGTTTCTATTCTATATTAATAAAAGATTATCAAGCTTTTTTTACATTTTTGGTTCTTTTTAATAATAATTCAAACATTACAATAAGTAAATCGATAAACATGTAGGTATATGGTAATTGTTTAATTTCTACCAATGAACTTAGGTATGTATTTCATACAAAAATAGGAGGTGCTATCCAATGCCGGATACTTTTTGACTGATGATTTGTATTGGTAATAAAGTCACTTAGACCAAATTCAAAAACCGTTTTCAAGATATGCAAAATTAACTATTTTTAAATTTGAAAAATGCTTACACTTGCATATTGCTACGTAACGAATAAGCTTCTATACATTTCGGAAGGACATTTTACACTTAGAAGTCCTGGGAAAATCATCGGCATTGTTGATGAGCTATACACAATTAATGTATAATCAAAATTATGCTGGCGTTAGACAAAGTTGTCTCAAAATTCCACTCAGTGTTGCCTTCGAAAGTGTGTTACAAAGATTCGAAGGGTCAAAATAAACTAAAAATTAAAACAAGACTGGAAAACCTTGAAACTCAAAGGACACTTGTCTCTTAACGACATGTAGGGCAAGCTGAATTCTGTACTAGTAGAGACATACATATACGACGATTTTGCTAATCGATGCTGCAAGAAGTTTAAAAAGTTTTGACTTTTTGCTGATCCTTTGCTGACATATGTGTAGTAAGGAAGTTAAGCATAGTACTCTGTTCAAATTTGTAAAAAAAATGTGCAACTTTTCGTTTTTCATACGCAAAAAAATAACATGCAAGCAATGTAGTCATTTAGCAATTTTTTAAAATTTGCCGTTTTATGCCCTAAAATATGCTACATGATTTTACGTTTGTAAACAAAAACCATATGTTTTCTCCGACCTCATAACAAATAATATTCATTAGAGACAAATATTTTTACGCACATAAAAATAA
This sequence comes from Wohlfahrtia magnifica, assembly GCA_023159175.1. Classification (NCBI taxonomy): domain Eukaryota; kingdom Metazoa; phylum Arthropoda; class Insecta; order Diptera; family Sarcophagidae; genus Wohlfahrtia; species Wohlfahrtia magnifica. The sequence continues at coordinate 5,901,819 of JAKWBJ010000484.1, forward strand.
TGAATATTTTTAGAACAATATTTTTATTTATTTATTGATATAACTTCAATAAAAAACTAAAAAGATTTAAAATTGTTCTGTGAGCAGATTTGATTTTTTTTAAGTTGGCCTTACACCGAGTGCGGTACAATTTTTTCATCAGTAAAAAATTTTTTCTGTGGTTAAAAAGCACTATAACAACGATACGATTCACATTTTCTGACCATACCATTGGTTCAGCTCTTATTAGCCATATAATAAAAGACTATATGTATTCTATGTCTTAGCAATATTTATGTCCCTACTGCTGCTTAAAATTTCGTACGAAATAAGTAAGCCTCATGTTAATTCGTAGTCGAAAAAAATGTTGCAGTTGGAAAATAATGTTAACTTATACATTTCACATGTTTTTCATAAAAAGAACAGAGTACTGCTTTCTTAAGATTATTTCACAATTATTTCGTACGAAATATTTGACAGCTTTTCGCACGAAATTCTGAACACAATACCAGGCTTAATGAGCCTAGACACCATCGCACAAACATGTGTTTGTCATATGTAACTCTCTAACAATTTCAAACACGATGTACACAGATTTAAGCAACAACAACAACTATAGTCTTTTCATTTTTGTATTTTTTCTCTAATTTTTAATTTGTCGTTGTCAGCTGTCGAAATAGCAAATCTTTTCTTTAGATAACAACGATTGTAAAGTAAGTCTTCGTTTATACTACAATGTATACACTGTGCTGTATACTAAAGGTACTGTATAATTTTTTTGATTTGATTTAGAAATACGTGCCGTTTATAAATAGTTAATTTTATGTTATCGCAATTTAACAAATTTCGTTATTGAATATAAATTTAAATGCTAGGGAAGAATTGACAAAAATAAACGAACAAAAAAATATACAGTACGGCACGCGTTTATTTTAAAAATATTTTAAGATGGCAAAAATTTAAATTTTATTTAAATTATGAAGTCTTAAGCAAATGTTATATATCACTTACTGCGAATTTAACAAGGTGGTCTCATTTTGAAAACGAATACAACACTGTAAGCAGACTTTGACGTTGTGTCAAGATAATGCAACACAGTAGTAAGCAAATAGTAAGCAAATTAACTGTGTGTCACATATATTTGTTGTAAACAAATAGTAATGGCGAGCTGTTTTGTCATATAGTCACTTATCAGCTGTTGCTTATGTAGCAAGCCAAGGTCACCTGGCTTGAATTCGCCTTGATAACAAAGAAACCGAAAATAAGCAAACTGTAGCAAGGCACATTTGCTGCCAATCTTTTTACATCATATTTTGCACTGTATCGTTTGTCAAAGTGTCAAACGTTTTCTATATTTTACACCTAATACTGTTTTCTCGTACGATATCGTTTGGAATGTATCTTACGTGTAAAAACAGTATTAGGTGTATTTTATTAAAAATATAATTTCTGTTCTTTGTTTTTGACATTCAAAATTCACAAAAAAACAAATATGTGTTGTCTTTATTAAAAAGCCTCGTTCAATGTGCTTTGAACTATGCCAAAAAAACTGCAAAGTTGAATTTTCTTAGCATTTTTACAGTTCATAGTGCTATTAATGTTTGCGTGTATGTAAAATCGTCAACATGAACTCTATGCATTGCAGTGATGAATTTACAAACAAACCTTATTTTTATTCTTAATTATTTATTTTTTAATTTGTTTTTGTAATCATCTATCACTAACATTTATTTTTGCTACAGTAATTTTATTTTTGTTGCATTCGTGTGATTCTCTCTCGCATATGTTATATTCTAGCGTTTTTAAGCTTCTTATTAGTGATTTTTTACAGGGACAAGATGTAAGCACTGAGTTCAAACAAAGATGTGGCAACTCTTTATAGTTGTATACGCTTGTTTTGCGTGTTTTGTTTTCTACAATCACAAATGAAATAGTAATAGTTGCAGGCGGAAAAACATTAAAGTAAAACGCATTACGATTGGAAAAAGCAAAATTGAAAATATTGTTTGAAGTGTAAAATAAATAAAACTTAGATAAACATTAAACAATAATAATACGTAAAAAGCAAAAATTTATTTTTAAAGAAAAAAGAACAAAGCGTTAGAAAACTACAAAGGAATTTTCGCGTTTTTCATTAAAGAAAATCGGTGAAAATTTTATGAAATTAATAAGAAAAGAGAAATATTGATTTATATATTTTTAGTAACTTTTTTTTATTAAGAAAATTATAAAAATTTGTGATTCATAGAATGTCGTAATATAAAAAAAATATTAACGAGACGGCAACAAAAGATCTCATCTTTACTTAAAAGTAATACAAAAAGGGAAACCCCAAAATATATGTTCTTAAAAACACTGAAAAGTTGCGTGAATACGTTTGCACAATTGGTGCAGAAATTTAATTATATAATTCAACAATTTTAAACGTGTGCCATGTCTGATGAAGAATCGTTTGTAATATTGGGCACATCGCCCTTGTCATCTTTGGAGCCAGATGGCAATTATGAACACAAAGCTACGCTATCATCTACTTCTGTGGAATCTGATACGCCCGGCAGTAATTTTAGTTCTTTGAAAAGAAGCCAATTAATCGACTTGCAAAATGCTCGGGAAACTTCAATGCCGGGACACGCAATGGAGGAAGCAGCAGCTTCAACACAACAATCTAGCAATGAAACCCAGATGTCAGCAACCAGTGGTCTTAAACATTCGTCTTTAATAAAGAGCATACAAATCGAAGAAAATAGTAAAGAAAAATCATTCGATAAATATAGGGACACGCTAGCAATAGCGCAAATGGCTGATCCCATTGTTATGATGAAACCTGTAAAAAGTATCGAATCTACAAATACTGATACCAACAATGCAGAAAGTAAGTTATGGTCTCGTACACCAAAAGTATATAAAAATACAGATGAAGAATTGTCCCTGGGGTTATGGGATTGTGCCATTAAATCCCCGTTGGGCAGCGTAAATCAACAGAAAGATGAATTAAATGCACCACAAAAAGCAACATCCACTTCAAATCCAACAAGTCTAGAAAAAACATGTATTGCAAGCAATGGTCGACATTTAACGCCTTCGGCTTCAGCCAGTAATAGTTTGGCATCGAGTTTTATAATGGGCGAAATCAATGCAGATGTTCTAAAGGTAAGTTACTTTTAAACAAAGAAATATTTTGTGTATGTATACAAGTTTTAAAAGGAGAACGAATGTGAACATAAAGAAACGCTCCCTTTAACCTCAAAAATTCTTTAAAACAGACTTAAATCCATTCTTAAAAATCATGTGTATTTCTAGGTAAATATTTCTGTTTCGGTATGGAAGAGTAGCTTAAGTCGACTACAGCTATTTTTACTTAATGACACATGGTTATGTGATAAAAGACAAGACACGAAGAAGGAAACATTAAACATCTGTTCAATTACTTCCGAAATTGTCTCTATAAATAATTCTTTGTCGTTAAGTAGTTCAAACTTCTCCAAGTTATATCTCCTGGAGAACAGAACTAGCTCAGTCTTTGAAGGATTGATGCTAAGACTACTGACGCTCGTTCAGGAAGATAGCCTGCCAAGCGCCGACTGCATGATCTCACCAACGGTTGAGAGAAATCTCCCCGACAAGAGAATCATCAGATCGTCCGCATAACAAACCACCTTCCTATCTTCCTCATCGAACCTCCTAAGGATGCCATTCACAACAAGATTCCAAAGTAGCGGCGACAGTATACCTCCTTGAGGAGTACCTCGAGACACTAGTCTCTCGAGACTTACCTCACGAAGATGTTATGGGACATAGTATTGTGGAATTATATACCAGGGCTCGAGTTAGGCTGACTTCCAAGAGGTATCAACGCAAAGTTTATTTATGTGTATGTACGCAACGTTGTGAAACAATGTAACCACCACGTGATATGAAATACAGATGATGTTTATGACGTATAACATCATTTATATTTCAAAATCGAATATGGAAAACGCAGCTTCTAACATTTTGTAATTTAACAAAGAAAATCAGTGGAAATTCTTTAAGAAATGTGATCGCTTTTATACAACGTATTACAAAAATATTTTTTTTTTCGATTATTGTGTTTATATATATTCTTACATTGTTCATGTACTGTGCTGAGTTTTGAAATACAGCATACAAAGCAACTAACGTTTAGAAGTTATCCTTATTCAAACTAGCCTTGTGAAGTGTGTGTATCTAGTTTTGCATTTAAATCAAATCAATTTATTTCAATTTTAAACATACACATATGGCCAAAAATAGGTGTGAGCTAAAGAGTGACAATATTTATATATATTATGAATTTAATTTATATTACATGTTTTTGTCCATTATTTATTAAAGTCGGGGGCTGAATTGGCCATTCTACAAGGTTTATTTTTTGTTGACGAAACCATGTACTCATCAACTCGGATGAGTATCTTAGATCGTTATCCTGTTGAAATTTTCATATCAGAGGCATATTTTTTACGGCAAGTGGTAGCCTGACCTTCTCTAAAATCTTTGTATATAAAATTGTTGATTGTTTGCTCTATTTAATGAATTGGACCTACTTCATACCAGGAAAAGTAACATACCATTGACATTGCCTTCTCCATGCTTGATGTTTTTTTTGTGTATCATCAAATTCATTAGCTTTTGGCCGACGAACATTTCTTTCTGAGTCGGTCCCAACTAAATTGATTTTGGTTTCGGATCTCCAAAGGATATTTCGCTACTTTTTTCTCTCTCTGATCCACACCAATCTTTGTGATCCAAGGCAAAATATTTCTTATTTAAATTATTTGTTCTAATCAGAGCTATCCTACCTAGTATACATGCCTTCTGCACTCTTTTTCGCAATGTTCGTGATGACACTATATTTCCGATTTCTCTGGCAATCGTCTAAAATAACAATGCGTTTGTTTGTAGTTAGTGAAGTCTTTTTATGTCTATCTCATGTTTAAACATATTTATGTTCTTGTTTGTATTAAAGCGTTAGTTACAAAATTTTCCGACCGACTTACAGCTTCGGCAATAAATTATAGGTTTAAATATATGATATAATATAATGATTTCATATTTAGTTTATCTTAATCCTATTTCATCTACTTTCTCAATTTTTCAACAATAAATCAAATGACCTTTAATTTTACAAAGATTAAAATTCACACAACTTTTATTCTGTCCAAGTTAAAATCGCACTTAAAAGAAAAAGTACACTATATTTTCTTAATCCAGTGAGATTTTCCTTTTTTCTTTTTAAAACAATAATGCCATACTATTTATTTGGGAATTTTTTGCATGGTTGTGTGTGATTCATTACATTTTCTAATAAGCCAAAAATTGTTTTTACACCTATTTTTTGACCATATGTCCATATGTAATTCTACCTTACCTCTTAATAAAATAATAGTTCTTTAGTCTTCACGGTTAACGTTTATGACAACAACAACAAAAAAAAAAGTAAAACTTTTCTTGGCGTCAAATTATTTTCAAATTAGTAAATGAAATAGGCTTTTGGTAGCATGTATGAAAACGTTGCATGTACACACTAGACTTACATTGTTCTCTCTTTGAATTACTTAGACGAATTAACCCGGTGTCATGGCACCATTTGTATTTGTTTTGAAGGTTCTACTTCCTTTACTTCTTAATTTTATTTATTGTTTAGTTATTTGCCGGTAAATTGTAGTTAAGAAATGAGAAAAAAGTTTAGGAAATTAAACAAACACATTTAGCACAGACAACTTAATTTCTTATAATTTAGGTTATTCGCTTTTAACTTTTTGTTTGGGGAATTATGTAATAAGACTCATAATTGTGGATTACGTAAGCGAATTGCGAAACAATCGTTATCATCGTTATCGTGTACATTAGTTGTACTTTTAAAAGAAAAAGGATTAAGTTATTTCGTTTACTTGCTATGTTACGCTTCTGAATTATCATTATCTCTAAACTTAAGTACTATTTTTGTCAGATTCAATGTTTTACTCGCAATAAAATTATTTTTACTAATGGAATAAAATAGCTGACATTTGCCATTAAGGCTTAATATGAGAATTGTTGTGCCATGTAAACTGTTATCAGTTTTAAAAAATTCAATTGATTTTTTTTAGTTAAGAAAAAAATATAATAATTTAATGCATTATTTTGTCCACTTGCTCTTTCATCAATAATATTCTTTGGACAATAGAACTTACTGTACGAAACAAAAAATGAATTATTAAATTATCATACTACACCATCATTGAAAAGATAAATAGTTATGATTCAACACGATTTTTTCAATTGATTTCACACTTTTCGTATACTGTTTAATGATTTCTGATTATCTAAATGTAAAATAGTTAATACTATGAACCTTTGAACTCTGATTATGTCTACATTGCATTGTGTTGGAATTAGGGAAATATGTTAATACATTACATTTACATTGACAGAGTCTGACAAATTTCTACAAATTTTTTTTTATTTTCATATGTGAGTATATGGATAAAGAATGGAAAAAACGAATATATGGAGTTAAAGATTATAGAGTCAAAGAGATTTTAACACTTTATTAGTGGTCAGTTAGCCTAACTAATCTAAGCAACTTTTACTAAAATTCTATAAAATGTTACTAAAGGATCATAAATTTTTTTACTGAAATTTTACGCATTTTTTAAACACATTGACGGACAGTAGGAACAAGTTAAATTCGAAAATGAACACTATGTTTTTGTAGTTTTTAGAATAGTATAATTTTACTCTTTCTGCTTAAATAAACTTAATTTTGATTAATTCAGCAACTTTAATAAGGTTGTGGCTACAACCAGCGGACTCTAGGCAGTAAGTCATTGGTCGATGGCGGCTATAACAGCAAAAATGTAAAAATGTAAATGACAGGTTTAATGACGCAAATAAGTAATTTTTTGTGTGCAAAAAAGTAATTTTGGAAGTTTTACACGAAATTTTAGTTCATAATCAAAAAAAAAAAAAAAAAATATATATATATATATATATATATATATATATATATATATATATATATATAATTTTATAATTATTACACATTATTTTCAGTATGCCATGTTTCAAAGCATGGTGCAGAACACAGTGCAGGTGTTGACATGCAATTCTTGCAGCAATATGATTTCAAAACATGACACTAGGATTCTATTTCTACGCCGGTAAATGCACATTTGTGCCGCTATAGCCGTAGTGCCTAAAAACGAACGTTTTGTTTTGGACGGCTATTTCCGTCATGCCACATAGTGCCCATTAACGTCTTAATTATATTTGTATAGTGTCTAAAAGTGTCCTTTCGCTACAAGTTTTTAACATATGGTTCATAACTTCTGATTTTTTATATTTAGACTCTTATTAGAATTAATAATCAATGACTTAAAAGGAAAATATATTTCTAAATAGGGTTTTTTGGATGCCTCCTGCAGATACAAGGTAAGCCTGTACGGCTCTATAAATTCATTAAACCAAAAATTTTTAATATAGAATATTAAACTAAAGGTTTTTCAAAGTTTATGAGTTGATTTTTGTAAAACATATTTGTTAATGTTAATTTTATGGCTTTCGGGTAATGTTCCGAAATCAAATAAAACTTTAAATTGATATAATTTTCAAATTCTTTCACTTAATTACTTTTCAAAAAAGTTCTTTGATCATCAAAACATTAAAATAATTGGCTTAATTGAGATTAATTGGTCTTTGAAAATTTACTCGTTTTCAATTTCACTCGTTTTCGGTTTACAGAATTTCGGTTTTCATAGAAAAATAAATTAAAATTAAATATTTTTTTTTTTTTAACTGAAGCTTTTTAATTTAAAAACAAAAATAAAGAATTCCAAAATATTTTAAATGATAAAGGAAAAAAGACATAATAATGTTCCAATGTGTAAAAATTACAAGCAATTTCTTGCTCGGGATGTGAAACGCCTACAAATTGCATGTATAATGTAGCGGAAGGGTTAAATGTTCAATTTTATATACATATATTTTTTTCTTTTAGACCAGTGTTTTTTCCCAATTTCCCAGTATTTCTATGAACTCTTCAGCTGAAGAGGTTGTTAAATTACAAAATATGGTTACAGAAAATATGCAATTGAAAGGTAATTAACAAACACACACTCTGTCTCTCCCTCTACTTATATTTAAATTAAACTTTTCTTAATTTAGAAAATTATTTTCTTTTTTAGTTATTTTGGATAAAGTCAACAACACAATGCGATTTTTCCACAGCAGTTCATCGCAATGGCAAGAGAAGACGAAAAATATGGAAACAAAATACCAACAAGAATTGAATGATTGTCAAAAGGAAATTGAAATGGTAATTGTATAATATTGTTTTAACTATTGTGTATGCCATATTATTGATTATAAATTCCACATAGAAGTTTGTGATTTCCCTCTTTTGAAAATAGATTTCTATACGCATTACTAAATTATTTAATAAAACATTATGTATGTCGATGGTACACAATGAGGCATACACTTGTTATTGTATTTCAGATTTATTATCTCGTATACTAAACAGATGTTGTTATTGTAATACCAAATTAAATATTAAAAATGATAATATTTATGTCGCATATATGTACATATCTGTAGAAAATATTATTATGTGTGTTTTAAAAAAATAGGAGATTTAATTCTTGTAGTTACTCGTATACTGGTATTGAATTCTTTGTTTGGTACTAGGGAGATCGATTATTCGATTTTTTTCGAATAATTCGAAAAGTAGCCATTTAAAAAAGATCTGTTTTCGGTTAATAATTATTCAAATAATCGGTTAACCGGTTTTTTTATTTAAATAAAATTGTTCTTAATTCTTGAAGCACAGAGCTGGACCACGTCGTTTTAATATGAGCAGAAGCTGACGGAGAGTTTAAAATTAAAGTCTCAAACAATACTAACAATAATTCTAACACATCTATGCAAAAGCTTGCGGAAGCCATAAAAAAATTTATTAAACAAAATTTTATTTTAAATTTATTGAAAGTTGCTTATGTTTCGAACAGCTACTGAAGGAGCTAATTTCGTTTTTGTTGTTGTATTACTTGGTAGAGAATGGAATTAAAAGTTTGTTATGATAGTTATAATTTAGGTACCTAAGATAAAAATTAAATGTTTTACTTTGAGTAAATCTGTTAGTTAATAATATACGAGACCTTAATTGCCTCGACAAGAAACGTTGCTTAGGTTTCAAACAGCACTGTGTGTGTATGTAACTATGGTATGTTAGGTAAGACACCCACCTTCCAACCAAGAAGTCTTCGGTTCAATCCCAGGCCTCACTATCTGAAAACTGATTATGACTGATTATGTGTAGTTAAGCTGTGAAAAACTTCACTAATTAATATACCTGCCGTTCTGAGCTAGCGTTTGTCGCTTGCAATGAGTCTAGTTGAATATGAGAGAAAGTTACTGTTGTTATAACTAAATTTATACAAATTGTTCAACGATGAGCATATTTGCAATAAAATTAACCGGTTATTTGTGTTAAATCAACCGGTTTGTTCGGTATTCGAAAAATGAAGATTTTGAAAAAACCGTATTCGACAAAACAAAAAAAAAAATGGTTAAAATCGGTCGAATAATAACCGTCCGATCTCCCTAGTAATACATAACAAACAGAACAGAATTAAGTGTATGTATGCTTCCGTCAAAAAAACAGAGAAAATGTCAAAAAAGTAAGCCAAGTTGGATCAATTATTAAGAAAAGTATACTTGCTCTCGAATGCTTGCTCTTTAATGTTTGTTAGTCAAAACGGCATCACAATCAGGCCACAGCCGCCTATTTAACGGTTATGGGTATCTAAAACTTTTATTAAGAAAGTTATAAGCAATAATAGGTATATCTCTAATTATAATACTATTATAATTTTCCGTTTTAAAAATTAATGTTTTAAGTGGACCACACGCTTACACCACTGAAGTATTTGCGTTACTTTTGCATTTGTAAATTAATTTTAAATTTGTCTTCTATTTTAATAGTTACGCAAAGAAAATCAGACTTTACAAGACAATTTAAAAACTCAAATTGAAGCTATAGAAATAGCCCGACAAAAGGATCGTGAGGAGACTATCAAAGAAATATCCGAAAAAAGTTCTTTAGTGGAAAATATGAGAGCCCAGATAGTTAAGTTGGAAAAACAACAAATGGTAAGAAGGAACTACAAAAACATTCACCCTTATTCTATTTGGCGTCGGCAACAAAAGCCAACACCGTTATTATGTTTTGATTCATCTTCGTATTCCGATAGGCAATATTGTCATATGTTAATGACTGTTAACATACTACCTTGTGTAAAAAGTTTCCGAATATAAAAATGCAAATGTCAAGCTATGACGCAAAAATTTAGCGGGAATATCAACAATAGATGTACCAACTAAACAAAAATATAGTCATATCGGAACGATGGGACCTCCATACGGGGGATATTTCGGAAAGTTTTTGATCAAGGTAGTGTGCTCAGTATTCTGTAGGAAAAATCGCCGTTGTTTTGTTTGATTGCCTTTAATTTTTTCGTCTGCATTTTTGGTGTTGTCTTTCTTGCGTTGTTTTGTGTTGTGTCATGTTTTGAAAAGCTAGAAGAAAGCAATTGTTTTTTTTGTGTTTTCAATATATTTATATTGTTCAAATAATCGAAAAAATTAAAATAACCAATAAGTGTCAGTTTGAGAAGTTGGTGGAAGAAAGGTATAGTGCTGGTCAAGACAGAATATTAAAAGAAATTTCTAAAAAAAAAGAAAAAATCATTGAAACCATTGGCTGCGTCAGTCCAATTTAAAATTATTTCCAACGCCCAGCTGGCACCATCACTGCAATGTTGCTGTCAATTTTATGGTGATTGGAACAAACGTTGATCTTGTCCCTTTTTTAAATGAGGCTCTACTACATTCAACACATTTAAAAGCAAGTTTATTTAGCCGAAAATAACTTTCAAATTTTAAAAAGAAGAAGAAAATCCAATTCATTACTTGGGAAATTATGGATTTAATTATATCACTTCTCATCGGACAAAATAAAAATGCAAGATTTCTGTCTCAGCAGTGTTCTTTCCACTACTAAGTTTTTTTAAATTTAATTTTCACTTTTTTACAAACAAATTTTTATTTCAATTTTATTTTTTTCCACAAATACACTACTTTTTTTATTAAAAACAATAAACAAAATAAATCAATGACTCTAACATTAGATATGTATTTTATTAACATTATCTATACGTTGGCAACAGCATCATAATGCTCTTACAGAATAAAAAGTTAACATTAAATTGCTGTTGCCGTTGTTGTTACCTTAAAATTGTCGTTTTGTTGCCGACGCCAAATAAAATAAGGGTGATTATCAAAATTATTTGTTTGCTAAACCTACGTCTTACCCGCTTTCCAGGCCTCCTTTGAATTTGTTGCTCATAATAGTAAAGATAAAGTCAAAAACGATTTTGATAAATATTATATAACACGCGATGAACATGAACTGAAAATCAAAGAATTGGAAAAGACATTATCGGAATTATTAGCTTCCAATTTAGACATAAAAGATGTAGAAAAACAATATATAGATGAATTGAATTGTCTGAAAGTAAATCTAGCATCAGCTGAAGAATTAATTAAAGCAAATCGTGCTACAGTAGCTCAGTTACGTGCTCAAGATCAGGATAGACTACAACGGATTAAACAGCTCGAAAACACAATCGAAAATTTACGTTTGGCAAATGCTGAACAAAATGAACGTATTTTATTACTAGAACAGCAAAACGAAGTGTATCGTAAAGATTTCGAAATGGAACAGGAAGGTCGTTCTACAGCCGTAAAGGAGAAGCAACAGATCTTACAGGACTTAAGAAACTTACAGAAACGTAATCAAGAACTTATCGAAGAACATCAAAAAGTTGTGGATAATTATGAGAAACGTTTTAATAATTCAACTAAAACCACGCAAATGAATCATAGTTTTGCAAGTAGAGCTGCAGCTGCTCAAACATATTTCAATAATCCACAAAGACCCATACGGGTAAGCTCTGTTAGTAATTAATTTTTTTGTTGTTGTTTATTACCACTTACAATTTCTTATTTGTTCTTCTCTTTCTTTTTTCAGAATTTACCTTCATCTTCGTTTAATCCCCAGGCCGTTTCACCAAATAATGATCTACATAGTTGTCCTATATGCAACAAATCATTCAAAACATTGTCTATTTTACAAAGTCATGTCAACGATTGCATAGACAAAAATTGAATCGATCGTAAAAGAAATATAAAAAACGACAAATATACATACATATATTTCATTATTACACGGATTTAAACTAAAACGACAAATAAACAATTTTAATGTTTAAGAAGAAGAAAATTTAATAAAAGCTACATTACTCAATATGCATTGAATTGTTTTTAAAGCGTTTTTAATTTTTGCCGTAGATTTTATTACAAATTTTGGTACTTGTGTCATTAATCGGCCCTATTTCCGTTGTCGTTCTTGTTTTAAAATGACAATATCGCTTCGCCGTTGTCGTTGTAGATATACCTTTATCGACGATATGTTGGTATTCTCTATTTTGAAACGACAAAGAAACCTTCGTTTTTTGTTGTTTTTTTAGTAACGAAATTAAAACGAGTAGAGTGATACAAGTAAAAAATTAATTTTACAACATTGCAGCAGTTTGAAACCGTGGCTTCAGAAATGGAACTAAATCCAGAATATGCTCAAGGTTTTTGCAAGGACCCAAAGCCTGCAAATTTTGCTGGGTTTTGGAAACAAAAAGCTGAAAAAATAAACCCGCTTGGACTTTCAGTCCGCAACAGAGACGGGTTAGCACAAAGTAAGTAAAACGAAATTAGCTAAAAATAAAGGGTCCGCCAAATAATTTTTTTTTTCTGAAAATGCTATAAAAAAAAACTACTGAATATTTTCTCAAATATATTTTTATTTGAACGTACAATCTTTCCGGTTAATAATGGAAAATAATTTCATTCAAATGGCTGCCTCGGCTGGCCATGCAGTAGCCTGCACGATCGGTCCAATTTTTAAGCACATTATCGATTGTGTGCAGCTGTATTTCACAAATGGCTTCACGAATATTATCCTTTAAAGCGCCAATTGTCTCCGGCTTGTTGGCGTAACACTTATCTTTGACGGTACCCCACAAATAATAGTCCAATGGTGTCAAATCGCAGCTCCGATGTGGCCAAACGACATCAGCTCTGCGGCTGATAATGCGATCTTCAAAAACAGGGGGCAAAACATCAAGTGTAGCTTCGTCTGTGTGGCACGTAGCGCTGTTGCTACCAAATGTTGCTAATATCCTCCACTTCAATTTTTGTGAACAAAAATTCGTTCAACATGGCCCGATAACGATCGTCATTGACTGTAACGGCCTCTCCTTGCTCATTTTCGAAGAAAAATGGCCCAATTATGCCTCTGGACCAAAATCCGCACCAAACAGTGACTCGTCTTGGGTGTATCGGCTTTTCAATATATACATACTCGCCAAGATCAAAATGAGCTTCATCTGAAAAGATATTTTTTTGGCAAAATCGGCATCTTCTGTAAGTCGATCGCAGACCCACTTAGCGAAGCGAAAAAAGCGCATACACAACCATATTCGTTCAGCGGAAGGATAAAACTAATTATCTGCCAAATCAGACATGAGCTAAGTGTTACCATTCACGAAATAAGCACTAGTTGAAAAAACGTTAGGTGGCGGACCCTACATATGTAAGTTAAGATTTTACTATTAATGGTGTATGTATGTATACATAATTAAAATTAAAGGTGCGGATGGATTAAAAAATTTAAGATAAAAAATCTCATTACCAACAAATCTGAAGACAGAGCAAGAGGATGAGGCGCCAATAAACAAAGTTTTGATATATTTCAGGAATACCAATATAGGAACGAAACGACACCGCCAACAGTAATGACTTTTAAAACAAGAACGACAATGGGAATATGGCCGAATATCAACACCACATGCATAGACTGTATAGTCACCCCAGTATGACACTATTTTAACGTATTTATGATATGCCCATTTTTACTTTGATCTTTGGATTGGGAAATTTGTAAACGCTTGCCTGCTACTCAGATAACTCGCAATCCACCATTTGATTTCATTAGGAAGTCTGGAGTTTGATATGCCGTTAATTAACAAAGTGTGGTTTACTGTGTCGAACGCCGTGACAATACAGTTCGTTGGCATGGTCTTTGCTGGTTGAGGCCTTTCACGATTTTAGGGAACATCGTGCTTAGACCGTTGAAGTACTATGTGATTTCCTGAAGCCATGTTGGCGATTGGTAAGCCCGAAGTGGTTCTTAAGACTTCTTTACCCTTCTGAAACCTTTGCTACTGGTGATAGAAGGAAGATCGGCCGGAACAATTCGCAGTTTTTAGCTGATTTGTGAAGCTTTAGAATTGTGATTATTCTAGCCACCTTCAATATATCCGGAATTACCAGCTAGTGCATAGAGAAATCTAGAAGGTGTTCCATATATTCCCAAGTTTTTCCAACATCAGAGTGGAGATGACGTCTGGGTGAAAAGCCTTAGAAAATTTCGTCTTCGATATAATATATCGTAACCTAAAACCCAAATCGATTTTTTCATTACCAATCAAAAAGTCGATTTTGAATTATTTGACCTTTTGAATTTTATGTGACGATATGTACCTTACATCTTAATAAATATTAAAAGTGTGTATTTATTTCCCTTAAAAGAACATAATTTTTTTTTAGCAAATTAAGGGTAGACTCTTATAGCTATGCTGTTGAAACAATTTCCAATAGTTTTCAAAGACCCAGTTACTTTAAGTAGTGCTTCAGAGAGTACATTTTTAGAGTAGAAGATAGTAGAGATTTGAAGTATAATTTTAAAGCGATGTCAGACACCAACTTTAACAACATAAAGTATATTTTATTACATTTATAAGAGAATATACATATATTTTATAATATAAAAATAACTCTTCAACAGATGTATAACGTATCAGTACAAAAATAAAACATATATCGTATGTTATAGGTATGTTTGAATAAAATATAAGAAAGTAGTAAATAATAATAGATCACATAATTTGAAATTATAATTTACTAATTATAGGAGGGGGAGCCAAAGACCAAACACGTTGTATATCCTGATTGGCTACTAAATTATTTAAAATGCGTAAATCTGTAATAAAAGAAGTTTGGTTATAAAACATAACTAAAACCCATTTCGTCTTCAAAGCAAAACCAACCATTTGTCTTAGCATAATCTTCTAATATAGAACGTATAGATATTATAGGTACTGCACTATTTATATTCGGATACACAACATTTTCCATTTTTATATTGCACACACATATACCCATTAAACCGCCATGTTCATCAAACATGGGACCACCACTTTGTCCAGCCTGTACACAACCGTCAGACATAATGGCTGCCGGTGTGTATTTTATAATACGCCCTTGGAATATAGAAGGATTAAAATCGTATTTCAAATTAAAGTTAACAAAATATGGAAAGCCGGCATTGTAAACTGTTTGGCCTAAACACGGTTTTGTTTGGGCTAAACGCACACAATAGCGTGAGGGAATGTTGTCAGGGGTAGAAAGTAAGGCCACATCGAAAGCCGTATCATAGTGGGGATTACGCCAAAGAACATCAGCTTCAAATTCGCCATCAACACCACGGCAAGATACTTTAGAATTTACCTAAAATTTTATTTTTTTTTTTTAATCAAGTTTTTTTTTTTAATCTTTTGCTTCAATTTACCTGAAATACCACATGAGAACAAGTCAATATAAACTTTTTATTTTGAACTTTAACAAACGTGCCGGTTCCTTGATTTCCTGTCGCTTCTATAACCACCAAAGTGCGTTCCCCTAAGTTTTTTTTTTATTATTTATTTGGATTTAAATATTTCATTTTTAACACTTACAAGCAAAATTTGAAGGCTCTCTGGGTAACATAATGCTTGTTATCTTTATATCCAATTGACTCATAAAGTCTCTTAATAAATGCGCAAAATTAGCTGCAATAGTCATTTGCAGATTTTCATTGTTACGCTGAAAGGCGGTGCAAATGATGAGTCCAATTAGACGTCTACAATTATTTGAAATAAATAGTCATTTATTTACGAATATATAGGTAGATCGTACTTACAATTTACTATTAAATACCGCTGATCCTTCACAGCCCAGCGGTAAGTTATTGGACAACACAAACAGTGAACAATCCTTGCCTATAACGTTTGAAATTTTGCCAATACTTATTGTCTTGTAAAAATTTTCCATACCAAATGGTGTACACATAGTCAATACATCATCCAAAGGTCGTATAGCCATTACATATCTCAAGTAATGGGCAATATGTTCTAAAAATCTTTCAAAACGTTCGGGTGATATTCGAGCCTTGGCGGGACGCATGGTTAAAATCACAAATGAAGTAAGCAAAACGTCATTATGATCTTTTGTCGACGAGTCATTAAATGTAATAGAGTTAAGGACATTGTGCAGATTTCGTGATATTTCTTTGGAGCTGAAAACGTACAAGAGTTTTGCCCTGTATCTGGTTAGTATATGGGGTATATTGGCATTGCGTTCAGTAACAGTAACAGGCAGTTTGCGGCGATCAAAGGTAACCTGATAGCTAAGAGAATTTAAATGCTGGGCCTCCTCACTTGCATCATCCTGGGCATTTATTAGCTTACACTGTTGCAGTTTGTGTATGATTTTAGTACTGGCGCATACATTGTCATTTGTATGATCCGGCACAAAGGGCAACATAGGTCTTACATAGGGTTGTAGTATGCAGCCCGATGTGATAATAATTTCATTATTAATAATTATAGCCGACTGTTTGACATTGGGATGGTTGGTCACCTCCAAAAGGGCATGTCGGATTTTTAGTAACATTTTTGTATTGTTATTGTTCTAAAATTCATTTAATATTAAATAAAAGTTAATTGTTTTTATACATGAGTTAATAATGCCGTTAAATACCGTTTTCTTGCAAAAACTTTAACTTAAAACTCTTATCTTTGAAAAGAGTCCATAGGTCCACTTTTCATTTGCCAAGAGCAAAAGTCTTTCAAAACATCATAATTTCAATCAGATTTTCGGCTTAAACAGACCAAACTGTATTGATACTTTATTGGCTTTTTTAAAAACAACGAAAATATTCGAAACTTGTTTGAAAATAATAAATTTTATCCAAAATTTTATGCAAATCAGTCCGTCCAATGTTGTTTTGTTTCTTTTTTTACGTTTTCTTTGTTTTTTTTTCACTTTTGTTTGCAGCAACAAGATAATATAACGACCCTGTTTTAATTGGACATGAAAATATAAGGTTACCAGAGCAGGAAACATTTCAAGAAAGAAAAAGGATGTTGCCGAAATCCAATTAACTCGCAATTTCATAAACGAACTTTTATGTTTAAAGATTTGATGAAAAATAAGATTTACCAAAATGTAATACCTTAATCAAGTGTTGAAAATGACCCATTCGACGGAGAAAGTGATTTCGAATAGACCAGGTTAACTGAAAGTGGTTATTTTCCAAAAGCTTTTGAGGAAAAAAATTTTTGCGTTGAGAAATGTACGGTTATATAAAATTTTATATCTATTACAATTATTTACGCGTTTTTGGGCATTATTCACAAAAGATGGCAACCCCATGATTTACAGCTGGACAAATGAAATAAAAACAAAAGTTTTGTTTACAAAAAATTTTCTAACAAATTTTTAATTTCTATATAAATTATAAGAATAAATTTATAAAATGATTAAATTATTACTAATATTGTGTGTGATTATATCCCTGGTCAGTGGTGTGACTTATGACTGTAACACCCTATTGATTGGCCAGTATTTGTGCCCAGACCCCAGTCGAAAACATATTGATCCCAAAACACAACAATTCTATGGCTGTCAACAGTCAGGAGTGGCTAAAGGTAATTAAAAAATAAAATATAGTTTGTTGCTACAAGAACAACAGAAACATAATCGAATAGACCCCTTGGACAACAATATGTATATGGTGGTATATGTGAGCACTTCCATGTTTTAGAGAAATGCCCACTCATCCTCACAAGAATTTTCCGAGTTTTTAAAAAGGAAGCTTTTTAATTATACCATTTCTGGAATCTGGTAATTATTTCAGACATATCACTATGTAGGCTCTCTTCTAGAACCCTTGGACAACAATATGTATATGGTGGTATATGTGAGCACTTCCATATTTCACAGACTTATGACTGTAACACCCTATTGATTGGCCAGTATTTGTGCCCAGACCCCAGTCGAAAACATATTGATCCCAAAACACAACAATTCTATGGCTGTCAACAGTCAGGAGTGGCTAAAGGTAATTAAAAAATAAAATATAGTTTGTTGCTACAAGAACAACAAAAACATAATCGAACCAATATGTTCAAAAAAAGTTATGTGAGAAATTGTCGCCATTTACAACACTATGCATATGGTTCATACCGCAACGGTACTACCTCGTTGGTAGGAAGGCAGGTAAGTTGGCTAGTTAAACAAGACGAGATCAACTACAATTAGCAACAAACCGTCGTTTTGAAAGCAAGCTAAAATCACATGTACAGACCCACCTAAAGCTATAACGAAAGGTAAATGGGCGATTATAGCCACCTGAGCTGCTTATGTAGCGGAGAAGTTCAAGGGGATCCAGATTTGCGCACTGCCCCAAACCATTGAAAAAAGGTACGCCGAAGTACCACAGTCGACTGGTCGCCAGACTCGGATTTCACTGAGAAAGTGAGCGATTGTGTCCCTTTTAGAGGTGCTTCTGAGGCTTCTGCAGTGAAGGTTAAAGGGCAAACTTATTTTCTCCGTCAGCGTTCCGATCATCCAATAACACGTGTAAACCACGATGAGATTGGAAATAGCGTGGAGGAGGGTTCTCAGTAGTTTCAGTGTCCTGCCACTGTAGCGAGACCACAGCGTCCTCGAGATTGCACAAGAAGACAGAGAACGCCACCTCTTCTGTGCCTTCTCACGAAAGAAACTATAGATTTCTCCCTTGACTACAGTCATAGGACAGCAGATGTCAGAGAAGGAGGTGATAGATTTTACATCCATCGAGGCCTATCGATCCATCCACCACATCGTATCCGATTGTCAAATAAATATCGTCAACGATTTTTGAGAAAATTCATCAGGCTCAGGAATTTTTATTGTCTAAATTGCTGCACTAAGGCGAGCTACAAGTTAGTCAGTGAAAAATATAGGAGGAACTGTAATTTGCACAGATAGTTTAAGCGTCACCAGGGCAAAAATAACAACAATGCCTATAATGATATGCTGTACTACAATGAAAATAATATTTCAATACTCTAGATCCGACACAAGTCGGAATGCAGGGCAACGGATATGAAAATATTGCTGCAAAGGACGCACTATTATTATCATATATTATTGGCCAGGCATTTTTGCAAGACACTGCTACCCAAAGGATCTATTGTGCCTCTTCCGGTCTATAGTTTGTTCAGCAGACATGCTGCTTTACTAATGAACTCTAGCAGACCTGAAACCTTAGTGGTGGATATGTCACCCAATATATGTTCTGCTGTCTCGGATTTTTGTGGCACACAGTATACAAACATCCGCATCTGTGGCCTCCATCCTGTTCAGATGCGCTCTTATTCTACAGTGGTCCGTAATAAACTCCGTAAGGAGTTTCAAGTCCTGCCTGTTATATTTGAGTACTTCAGAACGACAACCAAATTGCGGAGATTGATAGCCGTCCTAGAGTGGCGAAGTCTCCTTTGAGCATTCTGGTGTTCCAAGCACTTGGCAACTTTCCAATCCTTGGTTAGATTGAAGATGGTAGTGAGTGCTGCTGCACAGCACACAGTGTCCAGGTACCTAAAACAACTGGACCTTATTTCCAAGCGAAAGCAGTCATTCATTTTTGAGCCATCGGTCTAGCAATTTAGGTTAAAGTCATTCCGAGTTAAGGCTCCATTAGATCAACAATCCCGGTCCGGGAATTCAATCCTGAATCTCCTACCAAAGCGCAGATTCAAAGGCATAACATCCAGGAACGAAGATTGTTCTCCGACCACCCTGCGTAGAATGGACAGACTCTCCGACGCTTTTCGGAACCGCTTGACGAAGAAATGGATGCGCTAAAATAAATCAAATTACTAAAACACCGTAATTTCCAAATGCTTTGAATTAAATCCAGCCAAAGACAGGAGAACGCATCAGACGCAAATACAATAACAGCCAAGGTTAAGAGTAGGCAAGACTTTGTTTAATACCAAGTATTATTATGATCGATCGGACCTATTTGCAATTTTAACCTAACCATTACTCACTTGGTGAATGCCCAATTTCTATATTTCATCAACCTTTGGAAACGTTATCAAAGACCCTTAAGAGCTTACAGAAACAGAAGCCTAAAGATATGTAGACCAAATCATATATCAAATCAATATTATAAATTGTTTTTTTTTAACTTTCATGTGTTAGGAAAAATCTTATTGAGCGCAGATGGTCAAGTTGCTCGGCGCCTTTATTACAATATATTTTATAAATTTATACTTTGTAAAATATAATATAGATAAATAAATAAAACACCGTTTTAACATATTTTCTTTGTTATATTTTAATAGTGTGGTGTATTGCAGCCGAGGGCATAGAATGTCTGGGCACCAACAATAACACTTTTACAAAAGAATTACCCTGTAAATGGACGTAAGTTAATAAATTATATTCAAATTTTTGTAATCTCTAATAAAAAAATCATTTAATAACTTTCAGCAATGGCTATCATTTGGATACTGTTCTCTTACTTTCCGTATTTACTGGCATGTTTGGCTTGGATCGTTTCTATCTAGGCTATTATGGCATGGGTTTGCTAAAAGCCTGTACTTTGGGTGGTTTCTTTATTGGTCAGCTAGTGGATATTATTCTTATAGCTTTACAAATTGTTAGACCAGCTGATGGTTCTTATTATATTATACCCTATTATGGTGCAGGCGTTGATATTATTCGAAGCAATAATGAAACTTATCGTGTACCCAGAGATGACTGGTGAATTCGGGCTTAGCTGGTTGAGGCTCAATAGAGAATTATGGACTGTATAGAAAGTTATTAAAAATATTTTAAATTCTTTACATTTTATTAATATGTCAAAAAGGTTGTCCCTAATAATATGACCAATTTAACTTTTAAATATTGCCAAATGAAAAATAATGTTTATTTTATTTTTAATTTTGTGCTACTTGTGCATTTTACAACGTATCCCTTTTACGTTTATTTCTCAACTCGAATAAAGTTTTTAAGTGTGTAAATTTTTTGATATTTTTTATTTTGTGTTCTATAAGTTTTCTGTGTTACATTAAAAGCTGCTTCTGCCGTTTATTTCGGCAAAACACTAACGATTTAAAAAAAATACATTTAAAAACTACACTGACCGGAAGTTTTATCTTTGCCTATTTATATTGATAATAACCAGTAACTTGCCGTTTCTTACAACTGGCACGTGGAAGTATTATCATTACGTACATACAACACAACATAACACAACACAACACAGTTTTTCGAAAGTTCAGTGAGGTCAAACTATTGTAATATCACAAGCGTAAGAGCTACCACGGGGATCAAACAGTCTGCATAGAAAACCACTTTGAATCTATAATAAATATCGTTGCTGTGGCAACCCTTTTTCTGGAGAGTTCAGTCAAAGATGACAAGAAATGAG
This sequence comes from Wohlfahrtia magnifica, assembly GCA_023159175.1. Lineage (NCBI taxonomy): Eukaryota > Metazoa > Arthropoda > Insecta > Diptera > Sarcophagidae > Wohlfahrtia > Wohlfahrtia magnifica. The sequence continues at coordinate 5,923,501 of JAKWBJ010000484.1, forward strand.
GGGCCAACAACCTATATCTTTTCATACCAAGGGCTGTGCAGTGATACATAAGGTGAGAGATAATCTCCTACCTTTCCTGAGAATCACAGCTGCTGCATAAGTCATGCGTGGAAGTGCAATCGATGACCATGCGAAAAAAGGCAGTTAGCCGTCTTCCTATCCCAGTTGGTCCAGCAGATCCTTGGATACTTCATGTCTTCTCAAGTGCCATCGAAATTGGACGTCCTTATACATCGACCGCATGATATCTAGCCTAGCCTATAAGAAACCTTCGGCAATTATTGAGGAAAATAGACCTAGAGATGACGCTGTAAAGGGACTTGATTGCAGCGTGGAAGATTTTCAGGAAAAATTCCTGCCACTCAACAAGCATTGTACAGCCTTGAGTAAGGTCATGACCTTTGTATAAAACACATTACAGTGGTTAGGCAACCTATAAGAAAGTACAATGTTAGAATCCTTCATATACATATATAACACAGCCTACGCTGCACAACATTTAGAGCCGTCGGTGACACTTTCAGGGTATTGCTAGAAACCTCTGTTCTGCTAGACTGGAAGTTTCTAGTTGGGATTTTAATGTCAAACTTCCTGTTGAAAAAATTATTAGAGACCATTTCTGTGTCGATATGGACGAGTAGCTTAAGTTGACTTAAGTTATCTTTACCGACGCAGCTTTGTTATATTTATAGACAATCTCGGAAAACATCTTAAATAATATACTACTACTGAAAAAACTCTAGTCGTATTTTATTATCCGTTCTTGTGTTTTTTCCATATCTTCCATATCTTGTCTTTTTTCGCATAAATCTGTGTCCATACTCCAGATTGGGCTTTTCCCTTAACGCCACCAGTTTATCCTTCTGCGTATTCTTTCAAACAGTTTACAATGACGATGATACTTCTAAGCTCTCTACTAAACTTGAGCATCATAAAGTAGAGTAGATTCTACCACGGCACGACAGACTTAATAGACTATGACAGCTCTAAGTCCCCAAAACTTACCTGCGGCTGACTTTCAAATGCAAAATGCTATGATCACTTTCTTTAACCTGTCTATCATATTCTTCTTCCAGGAGAGTTTTGGGGCCAGAATAATTTTCATATACTTCACGCTTGTGGATAAGGAAAGTCGAACGCCTCAAATGCTCGGTAAAACGCAAGGTATCTTGTATCGTCTGGTGAATAGCATAAATTTCGCCTTGTGCGGATTGACGCCAAGACCGTGACAAGTTTAAAAGCATGATTAAACCTCAGGGAAAAAGTGTTCAGATTAATACCTGACACTACAATGGCCAGATCGTCAATTCGAAATTCCTTCAATTCCAAAATTATATGTATAACATGTATGGTTATATCAAATGGTGTATTATGCTATAGGGTGTATCATTTAGTCGGGCTTAATCAAATATAAATTTATTACCTACTGATTTTTCTTTTTTTTTCTAATTAAAAAAAAGAAAAAATGAAACAATTTTAAAAACTAAACACATACGCACATTAAATTATGTTTGACAACATTTATCGACAACACCATCTCATTTGTTCGAATTTAAATTACAAACATCATTAATTACTTGGATTTCAATTACTTATGTACATACATATGTACGTATTTTGTATTTCGTTAGTGTCCACCAAACGATCACAGCACACTGCCTGCTTGCCATATTCCCACCTTATTTACGTGTCCAAACCAATGAATTCTTAAACATTAAATTTTGTTATTGCTATTCGATGTCTTATGCTTTCGAAATTATAGCAAAAAAAAAAAAAAAAAATGAAACCGCTTCGAACGAGCTTCGAACACATCCAAAGAAACCGAATGTGAAACTATTTTAGGAATGTAGTCAAGCGCCCACTAACATTTGCCCTATGGAATTTCAATTTCAAATAGTGATTGTACAATAATAACAAATGCGCTTGTGTGGAAGGTTTCCTAAGAGATATTAATAGTGTTTGGTTTTGTTTGGAGATTTTCGTTGAAAATGCCATGTTGTTGCTACATGCCATACATGCATCAGGAAATAATCGAGTTATTGAAACGTTCTTGGTAAACATGTTGGAATAGTTTCTTGACTTTTAAGACCGTATGATTTGAAGCATTTTGGAATACTTTAGCCTAACACCATCAGCGAATAACCAATATCAAGGCAAATAGCTAGAAGGCCATGAAGATGGATAATGCACACTCTACGAAAGCCGGCATACAGTATTGCTAGGTCTGCCCTGGAATGGAATTACCAAGGATTTCTACGCCACGGCCGGCACAAAAACTATATGGCACAAACTATACTAATAATACCTAAAATATGCCAAAAATTGGGCATTTTTAAGTTAAACGCCCAATACTATAAAGTAAAAAATTATGCTTAAATTTTTATTAAAATTGTTAAGATGTCAGATGAAATAATAGCATAGAATCCAAATAAATTGCAGCACTTTTTCACTAGTGTTACTATCCCCGGCATTTTAAGAGAAAAACAACAACAAAATCTACCCAATATATACTCAAATACATACTACATTGTAATCAATGTAACCGACGACTACTGTAGAGCAGCCGCAGTCTAAGCTACCTGTTGCTTAAAATATGTTGAACAAATATCAGCAGTAGCATTAAATAATATGAATAGCAACGAACAGCAACAACAATTGTTGCATATTAAAAGTAAACGAGAATTTTTACAATGACAAGACATTTCAGTAATTCTTTGAAGTTTCATAGTATTTTTTTGCTTTTTCTTCTTCTTCCAAACAATCAACTAAACATGTCGACCAGACATGTTAATGGGAATCCGAAAAGGTGGTGAATACTTTCCATTGTTGCACTTGTAGCAGTTTTTTTCTTTATCAATTCAACAAGATCGATTTGACGACATATTAGATTGACAATATAACTGATAATAATCAAAAACATATTGGAGCGCTGTACTGCTATATCGTTTGTTAGTCCGCGTATTTGTCTAATAAATAAGAACAACAACAAGTGCTATGACAATTGTTGTTCTATTAGAAGTGCTACTTTATATTTATGATTTATAAGCTTGAGAATGCCATTTATCCATTTTTTATATATTTTTTGCACCCAATAAGACAGAAATCACAGAAATTATGAAAAAAAAAGTTGTTGGCGCCTCATTTGCATGGATCGCACGTGCAATTTTACTTTTTTCTTAACATACAGAACAGGGATAAAGTAATATCGAACAAGTACTCATGCTTAAGGACAGAGATGGCAAGTAATTGTTTCTTATTGAAATAATAAAAAAAAAATTTTTTTTGAAAGATCATAAAAACTTTCTAAACGCTATGGAAAGATATTTCGTTTAAATATCTTATGAAAAGCGTTGTCTTGATGCTGCAATAATCGAATAATTTTTAAATAAATCAAATCGAATCACATAAACATGTGTTGTGTAAACATCATGACTCGCAATCTTAGTTAAGAGAGGTCGTGTCAAGTAATTCGTTTCATCTTAAAAACATGCTGTTAATTTCCGGAAAAAACTAAAGAGTCAAAGGTTGCGTGTAAGCGTGTTTAAGTATAAATGTTAGCTGTTTATAAATAATCGTTCACAAATAAACACCCTTGACAATGAGCGAATGTATGCGCTTGGCAACATCGAAAAGTGGTTATCGCCTTTCAATATGTAGCTATTTGTTCACCTATTTGTTGAAGTTACAAGCGGACGTCTGCGCTGACATTAACTGGGATGTAGTAGACTAATCAGTAACTCATTCAAGATTCCAGGATTAATAAAATCACAAATAATATGAGGCTTTATGCATCGATGGGAGTAAACAGTAATGGATATTTATATATTTCTTATAGTTTTTATATTTTATCGAAACATTTTTAAATCCAAGTTATCCTAGTAATGTTATGAAAAAATTAATAATAGTTTGTTACCTATATTTTGTTAGGAATTTTTTTTTTACATATTAAACAGATTAATACATTTTTTAGCCTGGTCATGAATTTAGGACATAGACAAAATAAAATTAAATTTACTAAAGTAAAGCTCAGCTTTATAAAGCAATCTTAGTATTTGGTGGGAAACCCTTTATTTTGAATCACAGCAGCGCATCTCCTGGGAAATCATTCAACTAATGCCATACAACAATCCTTTGGAATGGCATTGCATGCCTTTTGGATACCTTCCCATTAATCGCGTTGATTTTTTGGCTTTACTGCTCGTACATTCCACCAGTTCTCAATTGGATTGAGATCCGAAAATTGAGCTGGCCCCTTCAGAACGATGGTATTGTTTTCCTCTAAGCAGGTCTTCACTAGGCATGAAGTGTGCTTAGGAACAGTATCATGCATAAATTTCCACATTAGAGGCATGTTGTCTTCAGCAAATGGTATCCTAATACTTGTCAGTATATTTTTGTAAATATGCTGGTCACCTTTAATGTTGCCCACACCATGACATTGCTATCACTATGCTTAACCGTTTTAAGGGTCTACTTTAGTCTACTTTGGAGGGCGCCAACCGAAACGGCAAAACTTCGACTCGTCGCACCAAAGTATATTTTAAAAAATGTTATTCGATTAATTGAGATGTTCTCTTAAAAACGCTTGTCAGGATTTAATATATTTTTTTTAGCACAAGTGGTTTACGTTGTGCAATACACCTACGCAAGATTTTCTCATTCAGACGTCTTCTTATTGTCCTGGACGATATACTCGTATTAATACCATAATAAAATGAAATCTCATATTAAATTTTACCTGAACTCTTGAAAGGATCTTTAACAGCTATTTTATAAATTAAGCTATCCTATCTGGGTCTAGTTTTTCGGGCTCTACGGGTGCTGTTTGACATTTTTGTTGATACCATGTTACTTTATGGCGTTGTAAATCTTAAACAATAATTTTTTTTCTGGAACGCTTAAGTAGTTTAGAAATCTCTATTACTCTTTTTCCACCAGGATTCATTTTTTTGTTGGATCAGTTTTCTTGTTGGATCAGTTTTCTCATCCGAACTCCAAGTACCTCTGGCCATTTCTAACTAAATATTTTGATGTCTTCCCACATTAAAAGGAATAAAACATTCATTATTTTCGCCTTGGCTTCAAAAAACACCAAACAATCAGAATAAAAATAGCAACAAAATGTATAAGCAAACAAATAACAATACATTTGCTTAACATTATAGGGTACACTGGAAAATAAACAATTTCTAATTTGGTACTGCAGGGTTATAAAAATTATCAAAACCAAGCTCGTTACATGCCGTGTCTTAAATTCGTGTCCGCCACTGTAGATATACATGGATACGTACTATGTACATATGTATATATATTAGGGCAGGTCGATAAAAATAGCCAAAGTGACAAGGAAAATCGTATTCTGGGGATCAAAATAAGACACTTTGCCCAAGGAACGATACCTCTAAAATGAATTCTGATGTTTCTTATTTTGAGCCAAAGGTCAAATTTTGAAAAATCCCAATTTGACCCAATTAAAATGCCACAATCAAGTCTAAATGTACGACCGACCCCCACTAACTTTGGAGGGCCGATACACTTATGCTAGTGGCACACCCTCTGGAACCTCCCTCCCTGGGGGGTCGCCATACAAAAATTTTTAAAAATCACCATTTTTGGCACTTTACGTGAAACAATCAGCGAAATGGCTATGTTTGTCCTGTTTTGTATTTGTTTTTTTTTAATACAACTTAATAATAGAAAAGAAACTAAAAAAAATTATTGTTTGAAATCTTTTTTGCTCTCAAGTCTGGGCAATTTCGCGCGACTTTCTGATGTAGTCGCCATAACAGCGTCTACATTTTCTGGTATAACTCATTTGTAAATGCTAGCTAGCAATTGAACATGTCGTTCCGTTCCTTGTATATGTGACGTTATGTTTATTATTATTATTTGTGCAATGAAAGTTTATATCTGGTTTATTATAACCTCTAAGTTCCGTTGGGTCTCCGACATCGGTTCGATAGCGTAGAATTTTCTTTATAGCACAGTCTCGCTCTTCTTTGTTACCATCAAACAACATAGATAGCAAGATATTTTCCGAATGCGTATAATATGAATTATACTGCGTCAAGAAGGTTGTAGAAACCGTCACCAACTAATGAACTTGAATAATAATACACTACCGTACACGACAGGGATGTAATACTTGATATTGAAGTACATTGGTACATAACAATTAATTATAAATTCAACCAGAATCCGTAAACTTTCGAATGGATTTTCCGTTGTCACATATAATCGTAATAAGGCCGTTAGGCCTTGGTGAGCCAGCGAGAATGTACAATTTTTACTGGTTTGATGTTACCCAGCTCCACCGAAACCACGCCGCTAGAAATTGTATGGGCAATGTCGTATAAGTAATTCGAATCGGTGGAAAATTCAATTTTTTCTGGAGCAGGGGGCATATTTTTCAACCGCAATTTTCACAAAGCCGTCCACCACCGGAAAATAGTAAAATAAAGTTGCAAAATAATTAAAAACGGTTGACAATTATAATAAATGTTACAGTATCATCTTTTCTACCATCGAATGAAAACGCTAATAAATTGATATCGTCTAACCGTTTGCGAAGCACTTCTCGTCGGCATTTGTCCATTTCTCTGCGAACTTTCGATTTATCCACGATGAGAGGTTCGCCATGCAGATCTTTCATCTTTCGAAATATTGGAAAAAGAGCGGCTTCCAATGTTAATGCTACTCTATCAGGCACACAAAATCTGTCACACATCAAGGTAAAGTTAAAACAATTGTATCTTTCTATGTATTGTGAACCATTGCTTCTATTCATATCTTCTTCAACCGATGGTGATACGTATGTTGAATCAAATAAATAAGGAACATCAGAATTCATTTTAGAGGTATTGTTCCTTGCAAAGCTTCTTATTGTGATCCCTAGAATACGATTTTTTTTCGTCCCTACAAATCGACCCAGCTTAATATATATATATATATATATATATATATATATATATATATATATATATATATATATATAATAAGAAGCTTTGCAAGGAACAATACCTCTAAAATGAATTCTGATGTTCCTTATTTATTTGATTCAACATATCACCATCGGTTGAAGAAGATATGAATAGAAGCAATATATATATGTGTATATATATATATACACATATATATACACATAGCGGATGCATTCGCCAGAAAGGTATCCATGACACCCCATATCGGGGTGTGCAGTACCACTTACTACCGTCCTCAATCTAATCAAGGATTGGGAAATTTTCAGATGCTTGGAACACTGGAATGCTCAAAGAAAATTCGCCACTATAGAGCGGCGATCAGACCGGTTCTTACCGTCCACTGTAGACTAAAAGCGCATCTGAAGAGGATGGCGGTCGCAGATATGGATATTTGTAGATTGTGCTCGCAGGCATCAGAAATAAGTTTAGGTGGTAATGTTTAGGTGAAAATAGGGTCTCACTGGGTGACATATCCAACATTATGAACAAACTATAGACTGGAAGGCACACAATAGATTCCATGGGTTGCAGTGTCCTGCAATAGTGTCTGGTCGATATGATGATAATAATGATAATGACAATAGACATTGCAAATATAATTAAATTTCTACATTTTCTACATGAGCGGCAAATGAAACAACTGTCTTAACTAAAAATGTAACCAGAAACGTGTTCATTTGACACAATCGAATCAATATTGTCCGATATACAGGGTGTTCGCAGGGAAGGTATACTACTGTGTTTGCTTATAATTTTTGATTATATGAAAGAGAATGGATCTTATATTGATAAATGTTTTATTTAATGTCGGCAATTATGTATGGAATACAATATTAGCCTCACAAATGCAAGCCCTTTTGAGCACATTTTTTATTACATTCTCACACATTTCACGCGGTATTTTATTAATTTCATCACGAATATTTTGTTTGAGTTGCTCCAGCGTTTCTGGTTTGTTTGCATGAACCTTGCTTTCCAGATATCCCAACAAAAAGTGGTCCGGAGCAGTCAAATTAGGCGACCGTGAAGGCCAATTATCATCACCATTCCTTGAAATAATTTGTTGTGGAAAGAGGTCTCAATTATCATCACCATTCCTTGAAATAATTTGTTGTGGAAAGAGGACTCGCAGTAATTCCATTGTAATACTGGCTGTATGCGATGTGGAACCGTCTTCTTGAAACCTCATGTTAGTCAAGCCCAAAGCATGCAGTTGTGGTATTAAAAAGTTTTCAATCATATCACGATATCGCTCCCCATTGACAGTTACCGTTACGCCGTTTTCAGTTTCAAAGAAGTAATGTACAATGATTCCTCCTGACCAAATTGCACACCAGACTGTCACTTTTAATGGATGCAACGGTGACTGATAAATAATTTGAGGGTATTCCATTGCCCAGAATTGACTCATCTGTTTATTCACATAACCATTCCAATGAAAATGTGCATCGTCACTCAGTATAATTTTTTCATGAAATTGTAACATCCTATTGTCATCTTGTGTCAACTGAATCTTAAATGGAAACAAATGCAAATCTTTGTGCAAAACTGTGACCAAAGTTGTTCTTTGGAGACCAAGCTCCTGAGCGAGGCGTCAAATTGAGGTTGATGGATTGTTTTAACACTTTCTTGAACAGCAGCAATGTTTTCAGTCGATCTTGCAGTACGTTGTGGTCCATGCTTGGGCCTATCAGTTACAGTCCCTCTTTTTTCGAAATCATTCACTACACGATAAGTAGTACGTCTTGTTAGCACGTTGTTTCTCCCAAAAATTTCACGTAAGTTTCTCATTGCCACAGTAATCGATAACTGATTTTGATAAAATGTTTTAACAATTAAAACACTTTGGTTTACTGAATTTTTTTCCATAATAAATTTGCCACGTCTCTACTTCGCAAATGCCAAATATGAACTGTCAAGATAAATGTTTACCAAAATGGCGGTAAAACAAAGTAGTATACCTTCCCGGCGGACAGCATTCAGTGGCGCATACTTTTTATATGGCCCAAAATATAAACTAAATTAATTTACTGACTGACTGACTGTATCTTTACTCAAAAAAATATATAATCATTCTTTTAAATAGCTGCCAGTAGGGCTAGTTATGCATTATTAAAATCATTTTTATAAACTAGGGCTGGGATTTTGTATAGAAAAATGTGTGTTTGTTTTGCTTTTCGCTTTAGTTTTATTTTTTTTAGAATTTAAATTCTGTTTTATATTTCAAACAGATGGGTTTATCCAGTGCCCTGTCAATCAATGGAATTGCAATATTTTTGTCACAATCAAGGTGTATCCTTTCACATTTGTTCTCTAATAAATTAGAATTTATTATAGAAAAACTGATTTATTTGCCAACTATTTAAACATGACACTCTTCCATGGTAGTAAAGAACATAAAGAAAAAACTCTAAACTGACAGGGAAATTTCGGACATTTCTTAAGAAATGTCCCCTCTTTCAATTAACATTTTAAAGGTATTTGTTAAAATGTCTTGAATTCAATACACTAAACGACTAATTGCTTCATAAATTAATCCTCTAGTACTGAAATACCATCACGTTTTGGCTAAATATTTGTCCAATTTTTTTTGTTTTGTTTTTTTTTTGCGTATCGGATAAAAAAATGTTTAAAAAAGACTCTTGACATTAACTTTTAGAGAAGAAAAAAAAAAGAAATTTTTTGATTCACCCACTTAGCGCATAATCAATTCAAGCGATATAGAAACAAACAATTTTTATGACCCTGGGAGAATTCGCAGCATCCATCATTATTATATGTATTTCCTAAGTTGGGGGCAGTTGTTTTATTTGATCATTGTCTCAACGAATGATTTGTCATACATATAGGCAGCCATACATACAAATTTATATGTTTCCTGGTCTATTTAAATAACAGAATGATTAGACAAAATGTGCAATTGTTTTATGATAAAAAATGTTCGCGTCAATATCCGAGATCAAATCATTAATTTCTCAATAATATAATGGGAGGAAGGGTCGCCTGTGGCATTTTTATAACAAAAGAATGTAAAAGCAACGAAATTGCAGTCGTATAGCCTAAGCAACAATGAGTTCTTTGGAATATAAAGAGACAATGGTCGAGTGATACAGTGGACAGAGCTATAGGTTCTATAGGTAAACGCTAATTTGAAGAAAATTAATTAACTGTTTAGAAGAGTGGTGTATATTTCGATAAGAAATAGAGCAATGAGAGCATAGTTATATAGGATGGCCTGTGTTGACATGTGGGACGGATGCCGAGACTTTTGCCCGGATTACGCCGGCGCACTTCGATTGCTAGCCTGTAAAAAGAATTTCGTTTGATCTATAATCACTGTCGGACAAACTCAAGAATTGTATCTGGGAGAATTGTATCTGGGTGCTGCAGGGAGTTTGGACTTAGTGTGAACCGATACAATGTTCTTTACTAGGAGGTATAAGATACCTCACTTTTTGTTGCCCAGTGTTAATGGGACCAGGCTTAGCTTGCGTCCTACTGTTAAATATCTGGGCCTTGTGCCACCTACTGCTGCAGAAGAGCAGTGGGTGTGAAATGGGGTCTCAATATTAGCGTTATTCGCTGGATTTATTGGACGGTTATTGAACCGAATCTTTTGTATGAGGTAGTTTTCTGGTGGACTGTCCTCGATAAAGATAGCAATGTCAGACTCTTTGATAAGGTAAGGAGATCTGCTGCAATCCAGTTTACAGGTGCATTACGTACCACCTCTACAATGGCTCTTTTTGTAATGCTTGGATGGCTCCCTTCGGGCCAAATTTGTGACGTTGAGACTGAACGCCGTATCGCGCTGACATATTATCCCCTCGAGAACAAAACGTGTCCGATTATGCGTTGAAGTCAGTGTATATGAAATATATTTTTCAAATGTCCGATTACTTTTAAATATTATTGATGTACGAATACTTATGTCGCTAACTGTAGATACATATTTCTTTTATTAGCGATTCAAATAAGAACAAACGTTTTACGCTAATCAAGCGCTTAACAAACAATAACTAAGAAATATAAAAACAATAACCGAATGAATGATGCATTCATTCGTCCAATCACTCATCATTTATTCATTTTACGTATTATTGCTCAGTTTCACACTTTTCACGATAGACTAATGATTATGATGATGATGACTAGAGAGAGAGAGGGAAAGCTATCGATGATGCTGTTGTTGTTTTTATTTTAATTTTGCCTGCCAATTGCAATTGTTTTATTTTTTATTTTTGTTATTCTTACTATTGTTGTAGTTAATTTTTTTATTATGCGGCGACTTTTTTTAACCAATTCTTCTCACATTGTAACCCCCACAGCAGCCATAAAGTGCCTTATAATAAAGACTGTTTGAACACAATGAACGATACTGGTGAAGGAGCAAGCGAACAAACGAGAGTATGAAATGTCTATATCGGAAATGCCAAAAACATTAAAGAACCACTAATAAAATATATTTTTATATCTACATACTTATACATATATTTACACAAGAACAACAAAAACAGATAAAGAATAGTTATATTATGTTGACATAAAAGAATTTGCATATAAAACTAAATTTCGAGTCGACTTTTATATGTGTCCTGCGCATAAAGTGTAGAATGCCATTAATGAGCAAAACAATTAAAAAATTAATTATTTCTTTAATACGTTTAGCGTTTATCAATTGACCACAAAACGATGTGCTCTGCGAGTATACGCAAATTAATGCGGTTATAAGGGACAAGTCTTTTTGTTTTGTTAGAACAATAGCCTTTAAATAAAGCTAGACACCATGCTGTCGCTAGAGAGCACCTTTCTCATTTTCTACGCGTTGTCTAGAAACTCCACAATAGACTTGAAGGTAGCAACTTATGCTTGAGTGTTGCTTTTCAATTTTGTTTAAATCAGGGTTGGCAAAAACCCGGTTTATATGTTTTAAAAACCCAACCCACTTGGTTTTATTCGGTTTTTTGATAGGCTTTTTTGGATTTTATAACTGCTTCCAAGTTTCGTTCAAGGAAACAATTTTTTAAAATTATTAATGCAAGTACGTTACGTTGCTTACTATTTATAATGCAATTTTGCACTCTTGGTGCGAGCTATAAGCTGCTAAAACTCGATGATCGGAGCAAACTGCAATTACTACGTTTGAACCAAGCACTGTGAGAAAAACGCCCGGAATATAAATACAGACATGATTAGGTTATTCTTTTGCATGAGAACGCCACGCCTCACATCGCAAAACAATTATTACAAACGATCAAATACCGCTTCCGCCGTATTTTCCGGACATTGCTCCGTCTGAATATTGGCTGTTGCGACGGATACAGTACACTCAATCTCTTTATACGGCCTTTCTTTTAATGGAGTTTCCATATAACGGCCTGTTTGAATTACGAAACACATTCGCTTTACGGCACAAACCGTGCATTCAACTTTTTTTAATAAAAAAGTGTAAGAGAAGTAAACGCGACACATATTCATCTTATTTTGATTTATGGCCTATGGTCGAGGTATGAGTTTATCTGCAAGCATGTCATCAGTTTAGTTCCGTCGAAGTAATATAAAATCCGCTTCAAAGTTAGAGTGCCTTAAGAGACGAGCAAGAAGTTTTTCTGAGAGGGAATTTGGAAATTGGCCGAGGCGGGGAAGAGATGTAAGCGGAAATTATTATTTTGTGAAATTTGCTAACTAATTTTCTTTTTGAGCTAAAAAAAAAACGGATTGATTTAATTCGTAGTCCCAATACGTAAATTATACTCATTTTTGTTGTAAATTAAAATTTAATTGGGTTACCCAGTGGGTTGCCAACCCTGGTTTAAATAGCAAAAAGTTCTATAAATAAAAACTAAAATTTGATCATGAGTGCATTGAAATCGGCATTGTTGGTATGACCCCAGTCACCCAAGTCTCATGTAATATCATCAGCGAAAAAGTAAAAAACAAAGAATGAAATAAAACGTAATTGATACTCCTGAATATGAATAGATGAGTTTCTTTCAACAGCACATCTGTTATTAATATGATGCTTCTAGCAGTGGAACCTCTACTCCAATAAACATTCGAACATCCGTTTAGGGGATCTACTATCTATATCAATGCAACTTTTTATAAAATTTTTAACTTTTTCCTGCAAATTACCTACAAAAGATAGCCACCAAGACTGTTTCCCATAGAGGCACATCCAGTCCCCGCGCAAACAAATTAGTTCCCGGTGCTAGCTATCTGAACAGATGTACTGCATGCTATTCACCTTATCTTCGACGTCCCGACCTCAATTTTACTCCCATAGAGCATAATGTTATTCGCAGCCTCCATTCAGAGTCTTCGTTTCGCCGGCAGTTGCCCCCCAATATTTGCCATTAATCCGCTGAGTTGAATTACTACCCTTTTGGCTTTGTTGGCCGCGTATTGGATTTGGTTTGTAAATGTCAATCTGTGATCCGCCCTTAGTCCCAGGTGTTTCATCGAGCTCCGAGTTGTATTTGTGTTTCTTCCAATATTCATGTTCATCTGCAAGGGAATATGACGTCTTATAATCAGCAGTAGTTTCAGCTGCAATGTCGTCTGCGTACCCAACTACGAATGTTGGATCAGACATATTTTACTTTAGGATTCCACAGGTTAGGGCCAAGAATGGATCTATGTGCCGCTTCTGTGTTGTTTGCTTCGTTCTCGGTCATAATCTTGTATTATATGTAAGTCGCCATTCACACAGATGTCTGCTTATCATTCTAAAGATGTAGTGCGGTACTGAGAAGCTATTACATTCAGTAAATCATTCCACGTTCCACGTTACGTTCAGTACTTCATTCCACGTAAGACTGTTAAAGGCGTTCATCACGCCCAGCATTGCGAGTAGGACTGCTGATATTGTCTGTTAGGCCTCACTAACACACAGGCGCTTGCAAGACAAAACCAACTTCTGTCACCAACTCGTATTAACATTTGGATAATTACGCTAAAAGGTCATGTGTGACTTCATCGTCAGTCATCGATGATTTACCATTGTCAGCGCTTATTACTATGGTTCAATGTGACGTCGGCCATCGGGCCAACCATTCGGCTCACGACATGTTAATAAGGTTACTGAATTTTTTGGAGTAGAAAACAACCGAGTTTAGTAAATTTCAGACATACCTTGATTTGGACAGTATTTTCGCAAAATTTTACAATAGTACTGAGCTTGGTGAACACAAGTCCATAATTGATCTCTGCTTTAACGTAAGTTTTGAGCAATAAATTTAGTTGCGTTACCATCTAGTCCAAAAAAAGACGCAAATCCTCACATAAAATATATTGGAATGTAAGGTGTTGTATAGTCGGATTTAATAGACCTTAACTTTTTACAGCCTTTTTTATCATAATTATTATTTTTTTCTGCTTTTTTGCAACAGTGGCGGTCGTTTGTTGACGTTAACGGCGTCAATGTCTGGCATGAGAATTTGTTTGTCAAAAATAAAAATAAAACAACAAAAATCTACAACAATTTACCAACAACACAATGAATTGTTTCTCGTATGGTTACAGTCGAGCCCTTAACCAATCAACTCTAAAGCAAAGAATAAACTAAGTCGCACCGTATATTGATGATTGCAACACGGTGTTGAACAATTTAAGTGAGTCATGCATCACCGAAAGAAAGAACGCCACACAAACCTAAAATTATACCTCAACTGCCTGCCACAGCCATGGTTACAGTCGCAAAAAAGCAAATAAAAACAGTGTAAACAAAACTTTAACCATTGGAAACTCTTGAGGAAACAACGAAATAAAACTTCCTTTACTCCACACATAAAAACAACCACAAAATAAATTCTTTGGAAAGCAGAGAACTATTATCGAGTGGTGGTGATGGTGTTCTTAACGGCCACAAACTGAAATAGACTGAAATGTCCAGAACAACAACATTAACGCGAAAGTCAAATAAATATGGGGTTCATATGTGGAAAATGAAGTGTGGCTGGACCGAATGGTTGGTTTATTAGTTGTTCATCGAAAAATTGCAACTTCTACTTGATGTGGTCCAGCAACAAACACATTTTTTTTTAAGTGCAATTTCGAAAAACTAAACAAATAAATAAATACTCGTACCGTGTGGCATATACTAAATATAATGCAGCAAGTAATACCATAAACAAAACGTCCTAAAGCCTGAGGAATGTTTGTTTAATTGCCTGATGCAATCAAATGTTATGGACATGTATGTAAGAAATTATATACATACATACGTAGTACATACACTCAAACAATAAAAGTAGTAAAAATTAATTTTTATTTTGAAAAATTAAAGCATAAGGTTTATTTTGTTTGATGCAAAAGCGAAAACCTATGGATTTATGGGAACAACCTCTCACATTACCTCGAGAGCTTTCTCAATGGTTCCAAATGTCTCAGTTCTTAATGGAACGATACGAGGCTTTGGAACGTCTGACAAGTATTAAAAATGTAAAAGGCAAACTAAGTTTTACGTAACCGGAATCTTCCAATGTGTACACGTTACGTTTCACAAGAAAGCTTAGATTCAATGTGCAAACTGTGTAGTGATGATCACTATTGAAAAAAACCCAACCACATCCTACTACACTTGAAAAAACATCAAGCAGTACGTCTCAGAACACTGACGGATCATGTTTAGGAAATAACACAAATAAGAACTTAAACACTCGGAATACATTTTCCGTTACTCAGAATAATACTTGTCCAGGATGCAATACTTGCATCAGGCCAGATACAGGCTAATTGCTCTTCAATCTCTGAAAATATTCTACTGCATTTTACGAGAAAAGCTCTACTAGATCTGGGATCCCGAAGGACATTCTTATCAGAAAAATAAGACAGCGCCTTCAACTCCCGTACGACAAATCTAACTCTGAAATTGTCAGTATTGGCGGCCGGATATTCAGCAGACAAGGTGAGTGAGTTTAGTTTATATACGCGTAGGACAAGAACGAGAATTCCCATAAGAGCAGGGTTGGCAAAAACTCTGGTTTTTTTTTAACCCAACCCAGCGGGTTTTATTGAGTTTTATTGGGTTTGAATTTGCTTTCTAACTTTGTTCAATTTGACAATATTTTTTATTTATTAGTAAAATTACGTAGTTTTAGTATTTATAATGCAATTTTGCACTCTAGGTCGGATCAAGGCGGCGTTGTGTACTGTGAGCTGCTAAAGTAGACTGCAATTACTGCGTTTGAACCGTGCATTATGAGAAAAACGGCTGGAATATAAAGACAGACATGATTAAGTTATTCTTTTGCATGAAAACGCTCGGCTTCACGTCGCAAAAGTTGCCAAACGATTGCATGAATTTCTATTTTGAACAATTTTTTAATTCATTATCTTTTTTGAGCTAAAAAAAACGGACCGAAATTATAATTATTTTTGTTGTAAATAAACCACGACAATCTTTAAATAAAGAAACCCACCGTGGTTTTATTGAGTTTTATATTTAATTGGGTTACCCAGTGGGTTGTCAATCCTGAATAATAGCCATAGTCTTGCCAAAAGTAAGCTCCATACGCAAAAAAACTTGCTGAGCTGGATTTAGCGGTCCCGGCATTTAACAAAGCTTCACAAGTTGATCTCATTTAGACAATGACTATGAACAATTCGTTAATATTGAGGGGATAAAAAAGAAGTGTAAGTGGTCAAACATCCGCATACATCACAATTTTTGGACGAGTACTCAGTGGACCCATTGAGGCTAGCAAAAGACAATCATTTTCGTTGATAGTAGTTTCTGAGATTCCGGATATTAACGCTCTGTTGAAAAAGTTTTGAGAAGACGAGGAAATACCCACATCTCACCTTATATCAGCTGAGGAGACATATTGTGAGAAATTTTATACTATGTCGTAAGACTACCATTAAAATCTGATTTTCCTAAGATCACATTATTGGGTTCATCTAGATTTACTGCTCTCGCGCAATATTCTCAAATGGAGAAAACTTTGAGCAAAAATCCGGAACTAAGCACTCAATACCATAAGGTACTACAGGAGTACCTGAAATTGCAGCACATAGAGGACATTTCATATCAAGAAATTGTATTTGGGGATAAATAATATTCCTTTTATTTGCCTTATCATGCCGTAGTTCAACCTGGGCACAGGACAACTTAAGTCAAAGTTGTATTTAATGCCTCCAGAAAGGCAAAATCTCTTTTGCCCTAAATGGCATCCTTCCAACAGGCCTCACTCTACAAGACGATTTGTGAACTATAATTCTCGGTTGGAGAAAGTATCAATACGTTTTAATGGCGATATACAAAAGATGTATCGCCGGATTTTGTGCCATCCCAAAGATAGGCCATTCCAAAGTTTGCTATTTTGGAATAGAGAAAATTAACCGGTAAAAGATTACCAGCTTAATACAACAACATTTGGTAACTCCGAATTATAATTACTTAAAGCTTCTTGTATTCCTAGATCTTGCAAATCTCGCGCTGGTCCTAAAACAGTACTCTTCGACGCTTGCACCACGTCCATTGGCTAATATTTTCAGTGTGTCTTAGCGTGCGGGTGTTTTTCCATCTACTGGAAGGCTGCCATTGTAACCCTGAAAACTACCGCCCAATAGCAGTTTGTTCGTTATTTTCCAAAGTCATGGAAAGTATGATTAATCACCACCTTGTGAAGTATTTGGAGTCCAATAACTTGCTGAGCGATCGCCAGTATTCGCTTTACTGGTAATTTGCTGCCGTTACCCTTCGAAAGGTGGAATAGGCCATTGATATTTCTAAGGCATTTGATATAGTCACTTCTCTCGATTCATATCGTGCTTTCTAAGAAATCGCTCTATAATAGTGGTTATAGATGGGATTTTATTCGACGAGTTCAGGATAAATTCTCTCGAATCATATCGATCTTTCCCAGAAATCGTTCTATAAGAGTGGTTATAGTTGGGATTTCATTCGACGAGTTCAAGTTAAATCAGGGGTATCGCAAGGCTCTGTTCTTTCTTCAACTCTATTTCTAATACTTCTTAACGACATTCTTATTCTTACTTCTAATCATATCTACTCTTTTGCAGATGACAGCAACATTTGTCATCTATATTATTTTGATGGTAGGCCGAGCCTTTTACAGATTATGGCAAAAAGGCGGAATATGTACGACCTAGCGAAAATCTCTGAGTGGGATCGCGCGAACAGGTTCGATTTTCGTAAGACCCAATGTTATTTTCTGACACACAGACGTGGGGGTGTGTTGTCATCTGTGTCTATGAGTAATGTAGATATTGAGAAATCAGATGCTCTTGATGTTTTGGCATGAGAGATCACATATTTCGAGAGTGCAAAAATTACTTCACTTCATCTGATATCCTTAATATTTACAAGACCTATATCCGACCCAAATTGGAATTCAACTCTCATGTATGGGCTGGTGCTTCAAAGTCTATCTTGGAGCTTTTCGACCGCGTACAGAAGAGGGCTAAGGTTCCAACTCTATCGATTCGTACCGTTGCAATGTGGAGTATGTCTTTTTGTTCTATCGGTACTATAACGGAATGTGTTCTGACGAAATTAAGGAACTAATTCCTAGTAATTATATATTCTTATGTAGTACTCGTATTTCTCGTAGAGCTCATGCCTTTGTGGTTGATTGTCCAGTGAATCGCAAAACGCATTATAGGGAGAATTTGTTCTTTGATCGCAGTGTTTGTTTGTGGAACAATCTTCATGCGAATGTCTTCACTGCCACTTACGACACGAGCAAATATAAATCGAACGTCCATAGACTCTGCTCTATCCATCCTCCTTGTCACAAACTATTTTCCTAGTAGCAGCACAATACATTACATGAGTAGGGTTAACCCCTGAGTACTGGTCTTAAGAGAAAAAAAGAAACCTATGTTGATGACATTCTGTCCGGAGGGCACATTGTCCGCCCAAGACCAGCTTATTGCGGCACACAAATCAATTGGTTTTCCCCTGAGAAAAATTACAGCAAACAATCCACAATTATTTTCTCACTTACCGGAGGAAGTTTTATACAATTCAGGTGTCGTTCGCTTTCAGTACCGCGAATCTCCTTGGAATTAAATGGAATGTACTTTCAGATGCAATCACATATGGTTTTTCTCCAATTGAAACCTCTACCAGCATAAAAAAATTGAAGATTTTCGGCCATATGAAAAAAAATAAAAAATCTAAAAGTAGACTTGAAGTGCAGGTTAGTTACCATACACTTTAAGCTTAACAAACCTTTGTTAAAAAAACGTATGGAAAAACCCTACATTAGCTAATGATTGCTTCACTATATTTTAATTTTTAATGCTGGCAATACCATGATTTTTTGTGTCAGCGACCAAACCAGAAAAGATTAATTTTTATTAATTTAATGTAAAATCACATTTTAATCCATTTAAGTTTTCATTAGCCTTTTATATTTTATATAATTCTATACATATTTATTACAAAAATTCTTCAAATCCTAAAAAATTGAGGCAATTAATTTTATTAGTGGAATAAGAAATACACGAATAACGAGCTTTGTTTTGGTTTTATATACGTCACTAAAGGGAAAAATTGCTTTATTGTGCTTAAATGAAAAAATTTTTTAGAAAAAGTTAGTTAGTGGGGTGCAAAAACAAGTGCATGTTTTGAAGTCGAATAGAAAAGCTTAAACTTCCTATAAAACCTGAAATACTTAACGAAATAAAACAAAACTTCAGATATTTATTGATTGTTAAGTCCTTACAAAAAAACATTCACAAAAGGTATGATATTCAAAGACTGGTATGGGAGAAAGGCACTGATATAAAAGAATCTGCATGCATTAAGCTTTGCAAATAGAGAGGAACTTATGTATATTTTTTAACACTATTTTTGGAACTCCTTTAAAAATTTTAGACGTACTCTCTACAATACTACCAAAAAACGTAACAGAAATCTGGTCCCATTCATATTATATTCGTTGCCATAGCTTCAACATATTCCACGAAGTCCATTTATATTTTTCAAGGCGTTTTTTACTATTCCCAAAAATTCACCATTGGATTGGAATTATGGCTTTACGGTGATAACTAATTTACCTAAAATATCTGTTACGACAGCCATTCTTTAACAATTTTAGCGGTCTGGCTTGGATCACAATGTCAGTAAAAGAAGACTTTTTTCTTTTGGGTAAGGTTTTATGCTTCCAAAGAGTTTTCCTTGACGTCAAAATATGATATTTTTAGTTCTATATTTGATATTCATGGCATAAGTGTTACTTTAAAGTACTCTTAAAGTAGGTAGCTTCCTACTTTAAAATTTTTAAAGTTAACGTAGGTTTAACAAAGGGATTTAAAGCTAATAATCGTTTTTGCATACAGCATTAAGCTATTTTTGCATACGGCCGTTTGTCAGCAAAAAAAAAAAAAAAATAAATAAATAAATAAAAAAATCTAATTCAACATTTATGGCTCGAACGATTGGACTGGAACGAATTCTTGAAATAATGGAAGAATCTCATTTCAAATCTCTTGAAAACTGAAACAACATCCCAGGTGGCTCCAATATAATCCACAGCAGTTATTAAAACCAACATAATCTATGCCATCAGTCAAGTTAAGTCTGATTTATGAGCCAAAGCCAGCAACACCACCCAGCGACGCACCGGTGGATATTTGCATTAAGGTACATATATCCCTTATAAGGGGTATTTTTTATAGAGGTATAGAACTTTAAGTTGCAATAAAACAACGACGGATTATTCGATTGACATGAATTTTATTTATCCGAAAGATAATCTTGTGGCATTACATTTTAAATATGATCTCTGGCATATGACCGCCACGGCTGGCGCGGATATAGCCCAATCTGGACGTCCAATTTTCGATGACTTTTTCCAACATTTGTGGCCGTAAATCGGCAACAACACGGCGAATGTTGTCTTCCAAGTGGTCAAGCGTTTGTGGCTTTACATAGCTCCACAGAAAGTAGTCTAGCGGTGTTAAATCACAAGATCTTGTTGCGCCGTCTTGTTGAAACCACATCTCCTGGACATCATGGTTATTCAATTCAGGAATGAAAAAGTTAGTAATCATGGCTCTATACCGATCACCATTGACTGTAACGTTCTGGCCGTCATCGTTTTTAAAAAAGTACGGACCATTGATTCCTCCAGCCCATAAAGAGCGCCAAACAGTCAGTTTTTCTGGATGTAACGGTGTTTCTACATACACTTGAAGATTACCTTCACTCCAAATGCGGCAGTTTTGTTTGTTGACGTAGCCATTCAACCAGAAGTGCGCTTCATTGCTAAACAAAATTCGCTTATGAAAATTGAAAAAATTGAAAATTGAAAAAAAATCACTTATGAAAAGTGAAAATTGCACTATTTGCAAGCGTTGTTCAGGCGTGAATCTATTCATGATGAATTGCCAAATCAAACTGAGAATAAATCACTTGACAGCTGTTAAATCGGTCGCCATCTTGAAAAGTAATGCCAACTTAAAGTTCCATACCTCTATAAAAAACACGCTTTATAACGATATCAAAGGGCCTTTCAAACGAATAACAAATAACATACACTTTGTGCGATTTAAATTTAAAGATATGAAGAACTTAATAAACAACATTTCCAAAAATGAACTGAAATTTCTAAAAATAGGTCAACTGTTATTTACACAAATTGGTGTTAAACATAAATTTTAATGTCTTTTCTTTGCAACAACAATTTTTAGTACTTTTCAAATATTACTCACATTATTCTTTGAGTGTAGAAACTTGTTCACCGTTTGTATTTTTATACGTTTTCAAAAAGTACAAGAACATTTAAAAAACAACAACAACAACTATACCTATAAACACTTCACAAATACTCCATGTAACGCCAGAGACCCTCAAACAAAGTGATCGTTGCAAAAAAAAAACAAAAAACAAAAAAGATCGAAGGATTTATCAGCATCAAAAGCGACAGGCATCAGGAACTGCATGCCGCAAACAACACAATTGTTCATTCATGCATGGATCAACAACAACAGCAACAACTATGATGGTGATAACAAACCGAGTCACTTAGTAAGTATTTTCGCATTCAGTCAGTCAGTCAATGTGAGTGTATGTTAGTCAGCCATTCAGTCATGACCATGTTTAGTTATGGCTTAAACAAAACGCTAAAAAGGTGCTTTAAATAAACAAACAAAGATAAGATGTTAACATGGCCAAAAAAAAAAAAAATGGTTTGAAGAGGGAGAACAACAATTTTTTTCATGATATTGGTGTTTTCTATTTGTTGTTGTTGCTGTTGTAAAAGTCATGTTAAAGAAGACAAAAAGTAATTAAATTAATGAATGCTGGTCAAAAAAGTAGAAAAAAAGGAAAAAAAAAAACTTTCAATAGAGACCATACAGGAGGAAAACTGAATTGTTTTTGAAATTAATAGAAGCGAACTTTTGAGACCTTTTTGTTAATCCGAAAATATTAAAAAAAGTTAAATTAATTTAAATTCAAAGAGGCTATAGGGGTAATACCATTAATCCTTTGCCGTTTATTCCTGCTGTGGTGAGGGAAATGGTAGAATTATGCGGCCTTAGCCTTATTTGTTATGAAAGCTATTGTTTTAGATTTAGATCGGCTGATTATTTTATAGAAGTTTTTAACTTCAGGTATAAGTATTACATACTAAACAAACCTTTTACTACTTATACATGTATCAGTCTCTACACTCTAATTCGATTTTTACGTTTCAACAATTTTTTATATAAAGCGCTATAAGCTGCCTGCCCCTAATAAATTAGGTGCCTTCTCAATCTGTTTTCACCATGTGTTGTTCATTGCGGGATCTATGGTGCTCTATCGCTATTTGGAAAAATTGTAGCTGACAAAATATGCGTTTATGTCCTTGTTAGCTGCGTTCTGTGTTTCTCATCAGTATTTTTTTCTCCGTCACTCTTAGGCTTTCCACAAAAGCATCCATTGCTCTGTTTCAGTTTCATTAATCAAATTGATTTTTCAAGCCATGGTAAGTAGATGATTAATCCACCGTAGCTGTCCTCCTTGTGACTATGTATTGGTGAAGATCCTTGCTAAGATGTGGTGAAGATCGTTGCTAAGTGGTGGTGAGTTTTACTTAGCGTTGCAATTTTTTTTCCCAGTGGGTAGCGTTTTCTCCTAATCATTCGACTGATGTTTGTCATCATTGCCAAAGGTAAGCTGGAAGGTCACAGTTGTCTGAAGGAAAATTAAAGATTTATTAAACAAAATTTTTTCCGCATGTCCACTGCTGGGGCTTGAATCTGGTCCGCTTGTGGTGTTATGCGAGCTTTTTAACCACTAATGTACGCCACCTTTCTCATCCGTATTAAAGTTTAGATTTTATGAATGAATTTAATATTTTAAATTTTGTACTGGCATGAAAAATGCGTAAGACCTTCTACACAGAATTCGGCCAAACGATTGTCTGGTTGTGATGTTTTCCTGGAGCAGTTGAGGATTAATAATTCCCATAACATTCCATGGGGGAACACGGAGATTTTCCTCAGTAAGTAAGTTGCATCCGTTTCTACTTTTAGACTCATTGAAAGGGACCTACAGTTTAAGGCCGGCTCCGAAAAGCAAATGCCTAAGAGAACTTTTCAATAGTAGTAAGTCCGTAACACACGTTGAAAGTATTCATGCAGATAGTCTGAGTTTCGCACACTTTTTGACTGATGATTTGCATTAATTATGAAGTTATTGAACCAAATTTAGAGACTCCTACCTTTTTAAAGATGTAGCCAAGTAAATATTTATTTTAATAGGCATGGCGTTGCCCAGAAGGAATTTTTGAAATTTATATAGCCTATAATTCCTTCCAAACTTGCAGAAAGATACTGTAAAAATTTCAAGAAAATTTGTTCGGCCATTTAGCCGTCTATAGACTTCAAACAGGCAATCACGCATTAATTTTTATATATAAGATCAATTAAGCACGGTTTTGCCTAGAGACAGACTTTTACCGATGTCCTTGAATTTAGTACTAATTACCAAGCAAAGGGAGTGTTAAGCTTGACCGATCTTTTAAAACGTTATAACTACTATACATAGATATATCAGCCTCCACGTTTGAAAATTTGACTTATAAATCAAATCCATTTTAATTTATCTAATGAGGTTAAAATTGTCTGGGGTTAATAAATTGTTTTCTGGGTCTTTCTCAGTCTGTATTCACTCTTGTTTCTAGCATATTTCACTTTTTTGCTGTTTTGGTGAAATTTGCGTTTATATCCTTACGTCTTGTGTTCCCATTTGGGTATTAGGGTATCTATAGAATTACTGCAGTTTTCTACTTAGAGGTTGAAATTATGTCTCTAATATTGGTATATTCAACAGGAATATCTTCATATTTATTGATAGCAAAGCGGCTGTAAAGTTCTTAAAGATTGTACGTTAGAGATTGTCCCTGAATGCAGGGTGCCTCTGGTCAAGACAGAGAGACATTCGACGGTTACCTATAAAAAGTGATCATAGACATGGGGTATCGTAGGTAACTGCATAGTGGATAAACCTACACAGTCAGGTAACACTTTGGATCTCTACTGATCAGATATGAACTTGGAGATGCAACTCTTGAACGGAGTGGACAGGTGTTACGAATATTTCTTCCCGTGGCTATTTAAAGGGGGGTATATGAATCTGCCTGTTGCGAGACTAGGTAGATATGGCCATATTTGGATAGTCAAAGAAGGGGGAAGGTATTAACTCCACCTAGACTGCAAGTGAGAAAACATTGAACTCCCATTGGATAAGCACAAAAACTGAGTTTGCTATATAAAATGATTTCTGCTAGAGCTGCGAAGAGAAGCTGTAATCTACGAAACATTTTCTCTGCCACTAAGTGGTTTCTGACGAATTGATATTGTCTTTGTTTGGTTACAAATGTTTCTACGACAAGCACAGCCTTGAAATGGGCGATTTAGCTTTTATTAGAGCGAATGAAGGAAGCTGGACTGGAGCTATGAGGAACTTGGCACGAATTATTGAACAAATGGTAACATAATCGGACCTCTTCTTGGAGCAGAGTATGAATAACCTATGTCTGTATTCAAACAATGAAAAGTTTAAATAATTCCTACGCTTATCTTGAACTTTGCTCTGGATTACTTCAAACTGTATGTCTTTTAATTCATTCTGTAAATCATCGGATATTTGTAAAGTCATCTGAAAGAATGGTTTTTCTTTAGTCCCCATTATTATTGATAATTATTTCTTTGCTAGTGGATAGAACTCATCCCTGTCCGTCAATTTTGTTAGTTGTCCTTTTACAGGCCAGAGCCAATGTATATAAAGTTTTCTGAAAGTCTTCCAAAGGTATGCATAGTGGTGAGCTTTCAAAAAAAAGCGGTCCAACCATAATGCACGATGTTAATTGTGAGTCACACCTTAACCTCAAGTAAATGTGTCCACAATCGGGAGAATTGCGCTCAAATTTTAGCGAACCGGGTCTTTAGGAAATGTGAAAACACCTGTGCATGCTAGCCAAATTCGTTCTGCGTCAACAACGACTCGTCGTCGTGTCCAAAAATTGCACATCTCGCGAACATCACTGAAGTGAATTATAAATAAAGATTTGAATTTACACGCTTACAAGATTTAATAGACTCAATACGCTGCTCAATATGCCGAAGGGTTAGTTGAAGAGACAGAAGTGAATGGTGACTTTACAAAGAGAATCATCTTCAGAGACAAGGCACATTTTCACCTCAGTAGATTTCTTAGCAAGCAGAAATGCCGCATTTGGGCAAATGAGAATCTACGAGTAATTGTTGAAATGCCGACGCATCCACGAAGAGTGACTGTTTGGTACGGCTTATAGGCTGCCGGCGTCATTAGGTCGTACTTCTTCGAAAACAAGGTCGGCCATGCAGTTACCGTGAATGGTGTTCGCTATCGCTAGATGATAACAGGCTTCTGGTGGCCAAAAATTGAGGATATGCGTCTGGATGATATGTGGTTCTAACAAGATGGTGCCACTTGCAAATGAAACAATGGCTGTTTTGCGCGAGAAATTTAATGGCCGTGATATCTCATGTCGTGGCGATGTTAATTGGCCGCCAAGATCATGTGATTTGACACCGTTGGACTTTTTTCTTTGGAGATATTTAAAAGAAAAAGTCTACGTCAATAAGCCAAGAACAATTCAAGAGCCAAAGGGTGAGATAATTCCGTACATTAAGGACACTGAACCTCAATTATGTCTTAGAGTCATTCAAAATATGGACCGATTTATAGAGGCCTGCCACCGAAGCCATGGCGAGCAAGTGGCCGATATTTTATTTCATACATAATTGTCGTAGATCCTTTATTATTATAAGAAATATTAAGATAATTCTCTGGAATATTTTTATTTAAAGTTAACACCGTGCGTTTGGGTAGGACTACTCTTTAGTATTTACAATATTTCTTTTAAAGTTTTGAGTTTTCCGATACAACTCAAATAAAATGAAAATTTTTTATGTAAATTATGTTGTTTTCCAAAATTATATTTTTTATTCTTTTTTATTGAATGAAATTTACAACAGCCACTTACATTAGCTGTTATCGATAACATTATTTTTCATTAATTGTCTTAAATATGAAATCATAAAATAAACAGAATACTTTTCCTTTAATCGAGCACATTAAAACCATTTTAAAATTCCATTAATTATTAAACTTCAAAAGAAAATTACACAAAATCAATAAAAATAAAATCATGATCATCATTATCATCATTATCATCATTACAATCTCTACGAAGTATTTATAGTATAATTAAATAATTATTGAATACAATATTATCGAGATATTGCGTTTAAATTCAAAATTTGGTTTTCCCTTTTTTCTTCAATAAACTTTTAAAATAGTTTTTTTGTTTTGTTTTTAAACTATTCTAAAAATCGATTCTCAATAAAATATTATTTGAATGCCTCCTACCCTGCAAATTTGTTATGATGTGTAGTATAGTACAGACGGTCATATTACAAACTGTAATCAATTGAATCGAATTTTTAAATAAATTCTTAAATGAAATAAAAAAAGTATTACAATTGCAAACAGATTGCTTAAGGCTATGATTACCCATAATAATTGATTTGATTGGAATATTAAATTTAAGCAAATCGAATTGATCACTTTTTTACTACAAATGAAGGAGTCTATTATTAAGCAATTTAAAAGCGTATACGAGTATTTAACCGAAACTTATTCAATGATTATTAAAATTCTAAACGGCTAGGTACGTTGATTAAGACTCATATATTAGTTAATAGGTCATTAATTAGAGGGAATTAATTAATTCACTAATTTTAAAAACCCTTTTCTCTATTACGAAGATTTGTTTAATTATGTTTCGAAATGTTTTAATTAATTTACTTATTATTTAAATTATAATACAATATTATTATATTTATTATACATTTATTCCCATAGCATTCCATGAAGGAACATAGGGACTTCTTTCGGTCAATAAGCGCACCCGATTCTATTTTTAAACTCATTGATAGGACCTACAGTTAAACGCTGGCTCCGAACGGCAAATGCTTTTAGAGAAGTTTTCAATAGTAGGTAACACTCATAACCAGTTACTAGCTAATGTCATAAGGTGATACCGCTGTCGAAAAACGTTTTTTTTTTTTTTTTTTAATGGTCTGGCCTGGTACGACCTTCTGGCTGTTAGGCGGGTGTCTTACCTACCTTACCATAACGGCACACATAATACAATATTAAATTATATTTTAATTATTATGAGCGGAGTGAGTAGGACAAAGTGCTCGGTGTAGTACAACAAACCTAAGTTTCACACACTACCCACTACCCTACTAAGTAAAGCACTCAATATTTATGTTATAATTAAACTAATTCAGTTTTATAAGTATAAGCTATGTTGTCTTTTCACAGACGCGTAAAGCACCGTGTAAAGAAAAGAAAGAAAAGAAAGTTTTTGTAGGCAGTTCTTTGTGATAGAAGTATTAAAAGCTTTGGACGGAAATTTTTTTTTCCAAAAGAAATCAATAGCTTGTGTTTTTAACGGAAGGGTGCTATGTACTTGCCTTACATTCAATGCATGAAACAATTGAATTATTAAAACGTTATTTTGGTGATAGCATTGTTGTAAGAAATGGATCTCTTCCTCTTGATAACTTTTTTTGAGGTTATGTTAAGCGCAATTCTTTACAAATTGGAGGTCATCATAACTCATGGCATTAATGAAATAGCAACAGAATATGTAGACAATATTTTCAAAAATTGGACTAAAAAGATACAAGCGACTCATGAAAAAATCATACTTTTATTAAAAAATTTTTAACTTCTTTAAAAATACAGTTTCAAAGTAACAAAAAAAACCCCCGTTCATGAGTTGCATTATGAAAAAGCTTAATAATTCCGTCAATTTCCAATGGATTTCTAAGCCGTAAGTCTAATTTTGTTTATAACTTAATATAATTCCTTAATTAATTCCTCAGCCGTACGGTTTCTATATAAAATAGCAAAAACGCATCTAAACTTGAAAAATGTGAAAATAATTGGATAAAAATGCGTTTGCTTGAGAAATACACTCAGATTCTTCAAGTCTACTTAAGCAACATACGAGTATCTTTCGTTTAAAAAGTCTGTTTCTCTTCTTTCTAAATCCGGAAAGTAACTTAACATCGGGTAATATTAAGCTAAGTTATTACCTTATAAGTGCACGAAGGTCCAAAAAACCAGTTTTTTTTTAAATTATTTTTTACGTATTGGGAGTACAAATTAATTCAGTCCGTTCTTTTAGTTCAAAATAGATAATGAGTTAACAAATTTATCAAAATACAAATTTATCAAACCACTGTTTACATCTTTTGCCACCAGATAATATACGAATCCCGTCTCAGAACAACTTCTCGTCTTTTGAGGCAATAAACTTTGAAGATAATTTTACATTTCTTCAAAGTTTGGAGAATAGGCGGGTGCGGAATATGATTGCTTCAAGCAATTGTTTGGCAACTATTGCGACGTGAGACAGGTCGTTGTCATGAAAAAGGAAAACTTAGTCTGTCTGTTTATGTTAATATTCCGGCCGTTATTCTCATAATACACTGTTGAAAGTAATTGCAATTTACTCCAATCACCGAGTTTTAGCAGCTCAGTACGTAATGCTGCCTTTATCCCACTAAGAGTGTAATTAACGAACAAAAAATATTGTCGAAATAAATGAAATTTAGAAGAAGTTATAGAATCGAATAAAAACCCAAGAAAAAAAAAACTATGAAAAAACCCAATAAAACCCGATGGGTTGGGTTTTATAAAAACCGGATTTTTCCTAACCCTGGTATTCATACTGACGTCATTTTGATCACCTTTTTCAAACATTCTACTTACAATCAAAACAAAATATCAAAAGACACAAGTCTAAGTCATAAAAAGACAAGGAAATATATTTTTATTATTAATGAAACGGGCTTTGTTGGATAGAAAATTTTATGACATTAATGTTTAAATATGATTTCGGCCATGTGGCCACGACTGCTAGCGCGTACAAGGCGAAATCTGGAACACTTATTTTCACAAACCTTTTGCAGTATATGTATAAGAGCCAAGGGTAAGGTGAATTTCGGTTTGGGAAGTGTCAGGTTTAAGTATGCTAAAGATGACAAGGCCCAGGAGACTGCTGGTAGTGCAGATAAACCTGCACCACAGTGAAGCTGCCTCAACCGAACTCTCCTTACTCCTTGGCCGTGAGAAGGTAGACGTCGCTCTCATCCAAGAGCCATGGATCTTGGCAATAAGGTTCGTGGATTGAGAGTCACGGGCTACAAGTTGTATGTGCCAAGTACATTGGATAAGGTAAGGTCTTGCATTCTAGCTAGGAATGACTTACATCCAAACCTCTTAAATTTTTTCAGCAATGGCGATCTGACGGCTGTTGAGGGTGGAGGTACGGACGGTGCCAGGTTTCTTTTGGCTTCCGTTTATCTGCCCTACGAGGCGACGGATCCCCAAGGCGCTAAAGTGGCAGCACTGGTTGAGTCTGCGAGGGTTGATGGAGTCCCCATGGTGTTAGGCTCTGATGCCAACGCTCATCTTTGCCAATCGAGTAGTGGTGACGTGAATGTCAGAAGCGAGTCCGTGTTTAATTTTATTACTGATCAGGGACTTCTTAATTATAATAGGGGCAATCTGCCTACCTTTATGAATAGGATTAGGGAGAAAGTCACCGACGTGACGCTCGTTAAAAGGGATAACCTTGTAGAGGGTTGGAAGGCTGATGAGTTCTTTTCCTTCTCGGATCACGGCCTGATTCGCTTCAGCCTGGTTCTTGCAGGGTCTAGACGGTCTGATGGCTGTTGATGGTGGAGGTACGGACGGTGCCAGGTTTCCTTTGGCTTCCGTTTATCTGCCCTACGAAGCGATGGATAGCTGGTTGAGTCTGCCAGGGTTGATGGAGTCCCCATGGTGCTAGGCTGTGTTGTCAACGCTCATCACTGCCAATGGGGTAGTGGTGACGAGAATGTCAGAGGCGAGTCCGTGCTTAATTTTATTACTGATCAGGGACTACTTATTTATAATAGTGGCAATCTGCCTACCTTTAGGAATAGGATTAGGGAGGAGGTCATCGATGTGACACTCGTTAAAAGAGATGACCTTGTAGAGGATTGGAAGGTTGATGAGGGCTTTTCCTTCTCGGATCACAGCCTGATTCGCTTCATCCTGGTTCTTGCAGGCTCTAGAAGGGTTCCTTTTAGGAATCCTAGGAGGACTGATTGGCGGTCTCTTAGCGATGGCGTGGAGGCTGGTCTAGGCGATCTGTTTTAAGAGACCGTCGACTGCTCGGTTGTTGAGGAAGCGGTTGATAGGTTTACTGAATGCTGTGTCAGGTCCTTCGAAATGTCCTGTTTGAGGGTATTTCCGGGCAAGAGGGTTCAGCCTTGTTGAGGGACAGCGGAGCTGGGGTCTTTGCGCTCGGAGAAGAAGACTGTTCAACAGGACCAAGGGCACACGTTCGGCTGAGGATTGGGATAGGTATAGAATCTGTTTCAATAGGTACAAGGGGCATACAAAGAGGGCAGAGAAGGAGTCTTGGACGAACTTCTGTGCGTCCTTTGATTCTGTCAATGAGCTGTCCAGGTTCCGAAAAGTGTTATCTAAGGGCAATGTTGTCTTCGGTAATATTCGAAGTGAGGACGGTTCATGGGCTGAATCTGGCTCTGAGTCACTTGGTATTCTCCTGGAGACAAACTTCTCTGGTTGTAGGGAGGTGACGGTGGAGGAGCCGGGGCGGGTAATTTTGGCCCCGGTTACAGATAAGGAACGGGCATTGGTGGCCGATATGGTGACATTGGGTAAGGGGACTTGGGCGGTCCGGTCCTTTGGGTCCTATAAATCTCCGGCCCGGATGGAATCTTTCCGGCAATGTTGCAGAATGTCCCCATCTCTGCCTTCTTGGTGGGGAATTGTACCTATGGCACCGGAGGAAGGTGAGAGTGGTTTTCATATCGAAGGCCGGCAGATCTTGTCATTCCATGTCAGGTGATCGTCATCGTTTTAGCTGAAAACGATGGAGAGAGTGGTAGTTTTACACTTGAGGACCATCAGAGGGGTCTAACGTGCCTACCTTAGTGGTAGGTCTGTTGAGACTGCTCTAAGTGAGGTCGTCGGCTACATTGAGAAGGATTTGCACTATGGGATTATTACCCTTGCTGCCTTTCTGGATATTAAGGGTACCTTCAACAATGTTGAGAGTGGCACTGGTTATGGAGGCACTGGTTGACCTTGGCGTTCATGATTTTCTCGTACTTATGGGCAGGATTGTCCGCTCGGAGCTTGGTGAGGTACGCCTCGAGAGAATAGTGTCTCGTGGTACTCCTCAATGAGGTACTTTCACCGCTACTCTGGAATCTTGTTGTGAATAGCATCCTTAGGAGGTTTAATGAGGAAGGCAGGAAAGTGGTTTGCTATGCGGGTCTGGTGATTATTGTGTCGGGGAGGTTTCTCTCGACTGTTGGCGAGATCATGCAGTCGGCTCTTGGCAAGCTAGTGGTCTAAACATTAATTCCTCGAAGACTAAGCTAGTTCTCTTTTCCAGGAAATATAAATTGGAAAAGTTTGAACTACATAGGTTAAACTATCTGAGGAGGCCAAGTTCTTTGAAGTTTCCTGGCCAAGACTCTGGTCCTGGCCAAGACTCTGGTCCTGGCCAAGACTCTGAGTTATGGACACTCTGCCATTTTGGGGGGACTTGACTGGAGTGCGTATTCGGTGACCTGTGCTGGTTCTACGGACTATAAGGTCAGGAAATGTGACTTCATCATGTGCCCCGCGGCAGTTTTTCAGGTTAGAGAGTCTTGGTGGGATGTTGATAGACTTTATAATGGCCACGCCATCTTTAAAGATGGATCTGAGACCGAGGGCGCTGTTGCGGGAGTCTACATTGCGGACAGTGATATTAAACTGTCCTTTAGACTCCCGGATGATTGTAGCGTTTTTTAGGTCGAGATCTTCGCTGTTCTCAGAGCAGCTGAGCGTTTTCGCGACTCGGCTGTTGTAGGGGATGGTGTGGTCTTTTACTTGGACAGTCAGGCGGCTATTAGGACGCTGACTAGTCGCCATATTAGCTCAAGGCTGTTTGCATTGTGCAGGAGTACCCTCACGTCGCTCCTGGATGTGTGCAGTGTTAAACTGTGCTGGGTTCCAGGTCATGCTGGCATAAGGGGAAACGAGATTGCAGATGAACTGACTGGCGGCAAGAGCTGGCTTGGAGTGCGAAACAGGTGGATACGTCTGTAAAACCATCATTTAGTGGCTTGATTTATAGCTGGACCCGACGTAGAGTGGAGGAATCGTGGAGGGGCAGAGGAGGGGTCTCCAGGCTGTTGTGGCTGCGACCTGATCACTCTAGGACGGAGGAGGGAGTCTCTTAGGACTCTGATAGGTTTTGTGACTGGTCACTGCGCTCTGAGGGCGAGAACTGGGATTTGGGAAGCAGGCTCTCCTATTTTCTGTCGAGTTTTCTGCAAGAGGGGAGTCGGAGACTCCTCTGTCACTGCCCGGCTCTTTATGGGCGCAGGCTCAGGTTGCTGGACCGGGGCTCTTTCGATGGCCTTGGTGATATTGCATCGACTAGGATATGCGACCTGGGTTTTCTATCAGGTCTCAGCTGGCTCCTTAGGTTATGCCTGGTCCTCTTTGGGCATCCGTCTCTTTTTGTGCACTACTTCTGACCCTTTTATTTTTCTTCTATTTCTTCCTCTGTCCTTCCTCTCTCTTTTCTTTCTACTTCTTTCTCTTCATTCCTCTTTTTTTCTTCGGTGAAAGGTTCTTTCCAGAATGGGCCGCTGTGGTCTCTGCGTGGGGTGCTTCGGTGCCGACTTTCGTACCTACCTACCTATTTCGCATATACCTCTTCGAATGTTGATATCCAGCAGTTCAATTGCCTCTGGTTTATTGAAATGGACAAGTGTCTTTACATAGCCTCAAAGAAAATAGTCCTAGGGGGTTAAACCACACGTTCTTGTTTGCCAATACTTTGAACCATTATGTGAAAGTACTCTTGTATCGGAAGTCTCTTTGAGTAAATGAATTGCAGCACGCGCTGTGTGGCAAGATTAATGCCAGCTAATTGCGGTACGACAAAATTTATAATCATGTGCCTATAACGTTCATACTGACCATCATCGTTTTTGAAGATATATGGACCAATGACTACGGCAGCCCATAAAGCGTTTCGACAAAAGCTTGTGGATTATTCTCCCTCCAAACACGACAATTCTGCTTATTAACGCACCCATTCAGCCAAAAGTGGGCTTCATCGGAGAACACAAATTTAATTCAAATTCAATATCAATCGACACAACCATTATTCTGTTAAAGAATTTCAACAATTTGCAAGCGTCGCTCTGGTTTAAGCATATCCATAATGAAATGTCAAACCAAACTAAACAAAACGCAACTATCAGCTGTTAAATCGGTTTCCAAATAAAGCAGTGTTGTTAACTCAAAGCTATGAATCTTTAAAAAAACATTCGATATTTAAATGTTCGTTAGTTACGGAAACTCTATCTGTATACCTCAATATCTTGAATTGAGAAAAGTTTAGACCCTGATTTCATAGGAGTGTTGATAGTAACCAGTAACCTATCTTTTGACAGCTTGCTATTCTTGACAAATTGTATCCACCTAGGCTTTCAGATCTCCTCAGACCAAAAAGTGTCAAGCATAGTGTTGTTTTTTAACGTCAGGGAAGAAGACCATTGTTATTTATGTATTATGTATTTCTGACGGTATTGCCTGATTGACAGCTCTTACTTGACGCCTTTCATAAAAACAGAATGACTAATAACTTTAGAGCTTTCATTTCCTTTAATTGTTGTTGTTATTATTGTTTTTGCCCACGGGGAAGCATAAACTCTAACGAACAGGTGCCATCATTCAATGTCAACTGGTCTTTTTGAAAATCTTCATCGTTTCATATTTATCGATGCAACTTCATTTGAACGTTTATTTCTATTTAATTTCTATTGGGTGGTTGGTTAGTTAAACAACTTTAAAGCGTTGATTGATTATATTTAATTGCTATTGTTGAAATGCAATTATTTCAATTCATTTATTTAACTATACATACATACTTATATGTGTATGCAGATGTAAGTATCTGTGTGTATATCTACAAATAGTAAAATGTTTTTAAAATGCTGGTTAATTGTTGTGGCATCTAAAACAATTGAAAAACAAAAACAAAACTAAGCGCCATGTAACTTATAAACTTATATAAAAACAACTAAAAAAAAAAATATTATAAACTACAACAACGAAAACAAATACAAAAATGTAATAACAAAAATAAATATTTGAATTCATAGTCAAACGATTTATAATGATTTTTCAATTTGACGACTGACGTTATAAACGAATATGAATTTGAACTTTAAAACCTCGAAACTCCCACTTATTAGTTCATAAAAGAGTGGTGGAGAAAAGTGGTTAGCGAAATTGAAAATAAAACTTAAGAACTATTAAATCAACTATTTTTGCATTACATTTTTGGAATCGATGACTGGTTGGACAAATAACTCTTATTGACAGTTGGTTTCTTTAAAAGATGTATGAGAATACAATCAATTTAAAGCTCGTGTAAGCATATATACAGGGTGTAGAAGTAAAAGTGAATATTTTGACATTGCGGATATTTATATACATTAGACCTGACTAAATAGAAAGTCAAGCCATAATCCTAAACAGCTGTTCGAATCCAACCTTAGGGGCAATATTGTGTATTGTGTGATTAATGGTACCATACCATAACGACAGATCCATTACTATATATACAAACGTAGATAACAATTGAATTGTTATTTTCTGACATAACCATAAACAGATGTTTGTTAAATAAACGTACAAAAATATACTAAAAAGCTAACAAATGTTAAACTGATACTTCATTTTCACAGTTTTTAGTTTAACTAATAAGCTTAATGTGAAAAAAAACGTCAGCTCTATACAATTTATATATTTATTTCATATGGTCCGCCAAATATTTTTCTTTTTTTTGAAAATGGTATAAAAAAACTACTGAATATTTTCTCAAATTTCTTTTTTTATTTGAAAGTACAATCCTTCTGGTTAATAATGGAAAATAATTTCATTCAAATGGCTGCCTCGGCTGGCCATGCAGTAGCCTACACGATCGGTCCAATTTTTAAGCACATTATCGATTGTGTGCAGCTGTATTTCACCAATGGCTTCACGAATATTGTCCTTTAAAGCGTCAATTGTCTCTGGCTTGTTGGCGTAACACTTATCTTTGACGACACCCCACAAATAGTAGTCCAACGATGTCAAATCACACCTCCGAGGTGGCCAAACGAAATTAGCTCTGCGGCTGATAATGCGATCTTCAAAACAAGGCGCAAAACATCGATTATAGCTTCGGCTGTGTGGCACGTAGCGCCGTCCTGTTGAAACCAAATGTTGCTAATATCCTCCTCTTCAATTTTTGTGAACAAAAATTCGTTCAACATGGCCCTATAACGATCGCCATTGACTGTAACGGCCACTCCTTGCTCATTTTCGAAGAAAAATGGCCCAATTATGCCTCTGGACCAAAATCCGCACCAAACAGTGACTCGTCTTGGGTGTATTGGCTTTTCAATGTATGCGTGCGGGTTTTCTGTGCCCCAAATGCGACAATTTTGCTTGTTTACATACCCGCCAAGATCAAAATGAGCTTCATCTGAAAAGATGATTTTTGATTCTGCAACATTACCATGATTTTCAAAGTTATGTCGCAATATTTCCCATCGCTGTTCAAGCGTATACACAACCATATTCGTTCAGCTGAAGGATTAAACTAATTATCTGTCAAATCAGACATAAGCTAAGTGTTACCATTCACGAAATAATTAATTTTTTTAACCCTTTGACGATCAAATCTTTTTGGACTAAACGATATAATTTGTTGTTTTTCTTTCGCAACCTACGGCCTAATAGAAGTTAGGAAATATTTTATTTGCATTCTAAGTACCACATCCCGCTTGGCAAATATAGTTCCCTATGGGCTATTGCAGAAACGATTTAAGTCCGATTTTTATTTAAAATTAGAGTAACTCTTCCCGCGTTGTTGGGAGCCTTTGTGTTGTGTACCTATTAGGGAGATCGAACGGTTATTATTTGACCGGTCTTAACTGTTTTTTTTTTGGTTTTGTCGAATACGGTTTTCTTAAAATGTTCATTTTTCGAATAATGAGTAAACCGGTTATTTTAACACGAATAACCGGTTAATTTAAATATGTATAATTTTTATATGTTTTAATATTTTTATTGCAAATATGCTCATAGTTTAAGTATTTTCCGAATTTTAATAATATAAAGTCTAATTTTCATATCACGACTACCTTGAACATCTCACAAAGAACGTGAAAACCATGGTAGATACACTTGAGCAACAATAATTTTTTCTAAGTTTTTGTAATTAAATATTAATATTTAATATATATAGAAAGTGATGATCGCCAGATGTATTAGTTAGTGAAGTTTTCACAGCGTAAATACTCATAACCAGTCTTTAGTAATGTTGTGAGGTGATACCACTGTTGAAAATTGTTAGATAATGTGGCCTAGGATTGAAACGAGGACTTCTTGGTTGGTAGGCGAGTGTCTTACCTAACATACCACAGTGGCACTCACTATTAAATACGTGGTGCATTTATGTTTCTATATATGTCCTCTGAAGTGTGAAAATAATTAGAAACCGTTGGAAAGGAAGGTTAGGTTAGGTTAGGCTAGGTTAAATGGATCGATAGCATTTCTCGAGTTCACTCTGTGGCAAATTCACTATGGCCCATTGTGACATCCAAACAAGGACGGACCCAAAAGGCTGGACATTGGAGAGTCCCCGAAGAAAGATCTCCACATAAAGACTCAAAAATATCACTTACCTCATTTGAGCCAACCGTTACCCTTGGCGAAGCTTATCAACTTTGAAAGTGACACATCCATAAGACAGCCCAGAACATGGAAGCAACATGAGCTCAAATGCCTAAGTCTTAGCTCCCATAGAGCAGCACAGTCGCAGAAAAGGTGTTGTACCGATTCCTTCTCCTCTTTATCCTGATGGATTCCACAGTAGCCATGACAGGGCATCCCATGCGCTCCGACATGCGACCCATTATACAATGCCAGGTAATTATGCCCAAAAAAGCCCGATCAACCCCTTTCTAAACCAAAAGAGAAAGCCAAAGCATTCTGGATATTTCACAAGTGGTGATATTGGTCCACTTGTGTTCCTGCTCAGTGCCCATTTATCCAACAAAACCGACGACGCACATAGATAGGCATGCACGTCCCCCTGTACGATAGACAGAGAGGACCTCATAGTAGCGCACTCATCAGCAATTCTTTTCCCTCGGATGCCCGCATGACTTGGAGCCCACACCAGTTCGACATGATGTCGTTCTAGATGGGCCAGTAAAAATCGGGTAGTCTGAGAGAGACCCTGACGTCCAGAACATCGAAATAAAAACAACTAGAAATTAAAGTACGCTGTAGAAAATTAATCACTGGATGAAATATTAGGACGTTGTGTTTTCGAGGAAGAAATGCTTAAGGCCCTAAACAACGTTGAAAACGGCCGAACGTTGTTCCTACCTACCTGCTTGCCAGACACTACGACATTGCAAAAAATTCAAAAAAACTTTGTCTGCTAATGCGACAAGGATTGAGAAGAATTTTATTTTAATAAAAGAACCGGTTATTTGATTAATTCTGAACCGAAAACCGGTTATTTTAAAATTGAAATTTTTCGAATTATTCGAAAACCGGTTTTTGACAAAAGTCGAATGATCGATCTCCCTAATACCTATAAAATGTATTCTTCATAAGAAAAAGTTAAAGGAATGCATTAAAATTAATGATTTGTATTGACTACTACGATATATAGACAGTTCTTAAGACATACAAAAATTAATATAATTTTGTATTAGAGGTGACACGCCCACTTATCCAATTACGACCGCTTTTTGACTGATGATTTTTATTGACTACAAAGTTATTTGGACCGAATCCAGAAACTTTCACTATTACCGTTTTAAAGACATACATAGATATCTAAATAAAAATTTTATATGGGCTTGGCACCGCCCAGTTAAACCAAAACCAACAGTGAAACTACACCTTTTTAACGCATGTATTGTTTTATAATTTAATTTAATGGTTCTCAAGTTATAAAATGACGAACAAAGGCCAACTTTTTTTTCTATATATAGATTTTGTATAAACTTAAATACAATAGATCTCAAAAATTTACTATTATTAGTCTTGTTCGTGTTAGATTCCAAAGCAATCACAGTACGTCGTGGAGCAAAGGAATACATTTATGACGTTGAGCGCAATAACCTAAGGAACAAATGTATGTATATAACAATGCTATTTGTTTCTACGATTGTACATACAATACATTTTTTAAAGCATAATATCCTTCCATTTTTGTTTTGGTTTTTGGTAAAATGCTAATCTTTATCCATCGGGATTCTTCCGCATATACTTCCTATTATATCGGATGCTTCATTAAGTTCACATAACTGCTAGACAACAGCCTCACGTAGATCGTACTAAACAAATGGATTTTTCATTTTAATACAACAATGTACCGAGATTTTGACTCACATAAGCACCAACGTTTGAATCGAGCTTCTACTTGGAGAGGTTCTTAGCAATGTTAATTTTTGTCCAAACCAATAGGCAAATATAATTTGATTAGGAGTTTATGCAAACTTGTCCATTGCACATATTAACTCTTAATTAACTCTTATTCCCGTGCGTCCGATGTTTACATAAAGACCATTGTTGGGAAAAATTCGGAGCCTTGTAGGGAAGAAGCGAAATGAGATAGGTATTTGCCCTCAACTACTTTTTTGTTGCCCCAATCGTGTTCCACAAAAATTGTCTATTGCATAATTGAACAAATTTATAAACTAAAACTCCTCAGTCAAAAATACTTGATATTGGTCGTCAAAGGGTTAAACTTTAAAATGTTAGAAAAATTTTAAATTCAAAGACATTACCTTTTGAAAACGTTACATACATTTTAATTTGAACCATTTTCTAGGTTCTGTTGGCGCCGACTGCTAACAATACTCCAAATATTGTCATCACCGGTGTCACATTTAATATTGTATTAATATTTTAATTTTTTTTTCATAAAAAACAAAAAAAAAATTAATTAAATATAAAATTTAATTTTCTGATATTATCAGCTGATGTCTAACTAATTGTTAACCAATGGCATTTGGAGACTTAACAAAGATTAAGAAAATGCTATGAATAAATTTTGTTAACTAAACTGTTGTTATGGGTTAACTAATGAATTTGGGCATAACTATGTTTATGGCTATATCAGTAAAATATGCTTGTAAAGGGTGTTCCATTATTAACGCAAAATTTGAATTAAGTGGAAAACATAGTTTTCATTCTTCTGATTGTTATTTTTTTGAGTCAAGAAGTACATGGGATAGAATTATTTATAGAATAACACATCGGGCAAATGAACTCCAGGGTTTTGCATGCATATGCGCTTTCGTTTCTTGCAAGTTTTCATGACCATTTTGCATAAATGTGGCTGAATTTCGTTGCTGCAGCGTTAAATCTCCTCTTTTAATGAACGGGTTGTGAGCTTGTTAACATAGACCAGTGATTTAAAATAACCCCATAAAAAGAAATTTATTGATGTTAAGACACACAATCTAGGTGGCCAATTCGGCTCACGGAAACGGGAGAGTACATCCATATTATCCAATTTCGGCAAAAAAAACTGTGTTATAATGTCGCGATATCGAGCACCAGTAACAGTCACTGCTTAACTAATCACATTTACAAAAAGGTATGGTCCAATTATGCCTTCAGCCCAAACAAAATTCATATCAAACAGTAACACATTATGCATTTGTTTTTTAACAATCACATGTGGGTTCTCAGAACCCTAAAAGTGTCAATTTGGACGATTAACAAAGTCATCAAGGAGAAAATGTGCTTCAACGCTTAGGATGATTTTGCACGAAAAAACAGCATCCATTCAACCAACTCTCTTCGCTGTGCATGGTCACTAGGTTTCAGTTGTTATGTTAATTGAATTTTGTAAGCATGACGACACAGATTTGTAGTGAGTATAGGCTGTAGAGAGTTTCTTAAAATTTGCAATTCTTGTACACGACACCGAATTGAGGTTCCTGGATTGTCATCGACACTCTCACGCACTGCTTCGATATTAACATTTGAAGGGCTTATTTTTGGACGACCTGTGTGTTTAGCGTTTCTCTCACTCCCCTTGAATTTTTCAATTAACCTCTTCACAGTTGACGAAGTTAAAACAAGCTTTCATTATTTTTGACATATTGTTCAATAATGAAGACACGTTGTTCTATCGTGTAACGTTCCATTTTTACTAACTCTAAGCTGTCAGCTGTCGAAATGTTTTTTTTAAGGTTGCCAACACTTTAGGCCCAACCAGGATATGCGTAGGCTAGCTTCAACGGCTGTGCACATACACACAATCAAATGTGTATAACCAATGCACTTAACACACTTTCCGTCAAGTTTCGTTCAGTTTTATTTGCTTACGTACTTTGCTTACTACTATAATGCAGTTTCCGTCTGCTTGATAGTGTATTTCGCCCTTAACTTTGAGCTGAAACAAAAATCAGAAGAAGTAATTTAGTAGTTCACCTACAAAGAGCTGCCAATTGTCCACATATCAAAAATTGTCCTTTTAGAGGCAAAGAACGTTAATCCTCATTTCGCCAAAATTTTGTTAAAAAATCGTCGATTAATCGTCAAATCCGGCAGCTATGTCCCTGTGATCGTCTTGTCGTATTTCAGCTACTAATGAGTTTCTCTTTTTCATAATACAAAGCATTACCTTGGCGAAATGGGTATTTGGTTTTTGCGTTGAATCGACTGGTTGGTCAGGCTTCGCATCGTTTTTTTTTGTGCATCGTGTTGATGCAACGATTCCATTTTTCATCGCCAGCAACCAAAAAACAACTATCAGTTGTTAAATCGGTTGCCAAATAAAGCAGTGTTGCCAACTCAAAGCTATGAACCTCTAAAAAATACCCGATATATATTACAAATTTAACTCTCCCATAACAACACCCTGTATTATAGACGCTGTAATTCAATTTTAAATTGAAAATGAAGCGTCAAATTAGCAAATTAATGTTCTTGTAAACAATGTTATAATTAAAAAAAAATAAATAAAATAAAAAATTACAATAAAAATAAAAAAAATAAATTTTATTATATTGCATTTGTTGTTTTTGATGTTGTCGTTGTTGTTGTTTTTGTAAATATAATTATTTTTTGTGTTAAAATTGCTGTTTTTGCTGTTTGCATTCAATTTATTCGTTAAAACGTCAGTTACAAATTTATTTACAGATACAAATTTACACAAATATACCACCTCTCTCCCCAATTAACCATACAATTACAGAGTAATCAAGTTGTCTGTCTATCCATTCTATTCTATGATTGAACGACTTTTACTCTAAATAGGAAAGATTAAGAAAATTTTGTTTTTGCTTTTGTTTTTGATTTTTAAGAAATACTCGTATCTTAACGTATGTTTCAGTTTTTTTTTCAAGATATTTTTTTAAATGGCAATTAAAACAGTTTATAATTATATTTTATAATTAAATAATATTAATTAAAGTCAACATATAATTGTTGTAACAATATATTGATTGACTTGATTATCTCTATAACCGTTTAAAAACCCACTAAAATTTCAAGATACGTGAGTATTTATACCCTACGTCATGTCAGGTGTTTAAGGGAATATGTCTTAAGTTTGGCATAATGTTTGTTACGGTAGAAATATGTAAAAGTTTTATTTAGAATTTGAAATACTTTAAAATAAAGCAATTCCTTTATCTGTGTACTTATATAAACTTTGCATCTACACTACTTTATGAACTGGATGCCAGTTTTATAATGAAACAAATGGAAGATAAAATTTAATGCTGCTTTGTAGTTAGACTCACCTTTCATTAATTTGCCAATTTCTTCTTTGAAACTGTTCAGGAGTATAAATTTTTCATTGATTGGTCTAAAGTTTCGGGCAAATACATATATTCATGTATATTTTTTACTCTTGTTCCGGGCTGAGTTTAGATGGCTCCTTTAATGTACATCGTGTCTATTAAGCTGAAATAAAGGAAAAATAAGTTTATATCCTTTATTTACCAATGCAACACTGCTCTTGTTTAATATTATTTAACGGGTGTTTTTTACAGTTGCACAAGTTTAAATCATAATAAAACAAAGAAATATGTTTTTAATATTAATGAAACGGGCTTTGTTGGATAGAAAACTTTATGACACTAAGGTTTAAATATGATATCGAACAT
This sequence comes from Wohlfahrtia magnifica, assembly GCA_023159175.1. NCBI lineage: Eukaryota > Metazoa > Arthropoda > Insecta > Diptera > Sarcophagidae > Wohlfahrtia > Wohlfahrtia magnifica. Next base: position 5,966,295 of record JAKWBJ010000484.1, read on the forward strand.
GTCGCTGTTACAGCTTGTACGTATAAGGCGTAGTTGGAACAAAAAGTTTTATATACTTTTTTTCGCATATTGATTTCCAGGTGTTTAATTGTCTCTGGTTTATATACGTAGACAAGTGACTTTAAATAATCCCAAAGAAAATATCACAATTGGGTTAAATCACATGATCTTGTTGGCCAATTGATTGGACCATTACGTGAAATTATTCTTTCATCAAAAGTTTCGAAAAAGAGTTACGAAAAAATTTCTAACCATCTCCCTAACCGTTCACCACTTGGAATGATTGGCTTTCTGCTTCAGAGCTCGAGAAAGGGAGAGATAGGTATAAGGCTCTTTTGCAAAGGTGTCACGAGATGGACGAACAGTGACAACGGACGTTACGTTCGTACAGGAACACCCATACTGACGGGACACGGCTCTTTCAATGCATTTTTGCATCGGATTGGCCTGACTGTCGGTGTGGGAGGGAGAGTGAGGACTGGAGGCATGTACTGACTTCATGCCCAGACTATGATAACGTTAGGAACTTAGATAGTATGGGTATCACTCATACTTGGGTGGTGTGGGATTTCAGTAGGTTATTTTTGGACGTTCGTACTTTTGGTAGGTTGGGCGCTTTCGCCCTGGAGGTATTTAGGTGTAGAAGGACAGCACTGTTAGCGGAGGTTGAACCCGAACCGCCATCTTAGCGGTCTCCTGGCTAGCCTTTTCTACCTCGGATTCCCGGTAGTGTGCTGATAGGTGGAGTCTTTGCTGCTTGCTGTTTGCTGTTTGCTGTTTGCAGTCTTAGATCATAGCTGCCGACCATGGTGTGTTGTTTTGTACTGGTCTTTACTAGACTGGTTGTGTTTTTGTTTTGTGTATTGTGTCCGTGGCGCACGATGTCACTTTGAGTTCTCCCGTGAGGGTAGCTCCGTTTATTGTTGTGTTGTTGAGTGTTTTATGTTTCTTGTTTTTCCATCATCATGGCCACCAGTCCGGAGTCGCTTGGGACTACACTGGACCCCAGGAACTTCGGTTCCTGCCCGACTATGGTGAGATCACCTTGTGGGAGCAACGTATTTGTTGTGGTTTAGACCCAAATCGCAGAGAGAGCTATGCTGGCTCGGTGTGGAGTTACATTTTTAACCGAGTGCCGTGACCCATAGATCGGTAGGAGTTTAGAAAGACTTCGACACCTCACCAAGGTGGAGTTCATGTCCAAATAACATGGATTCGGATTAGTACTCACTGGTGATTTTAATAAGCGTGCTTTGGCACCATGAGGTAACGTCTCAGGGTAGGTACTCAAGTAAAGCAACTGACTTTATACCGTTCACCATTGATAGTAACATTGACCATCATCTTTTTTAAGGACACATTAACCAAAAATTTTGCTAGCCCATAAAGTGCACCAAACACTAATTTTCTGCGGATGTAATGGTGTTTCAACAAAACCTTATGTATTCGACAATTCTGCTCTTTTATGTACTCATTCAATCAAGAATTGACTTCATTGAAGAACAAAATTTTGAATTTTGACGCACAGAACTGTTATTAAAAAAAAAAATTCAATAATTTTCAAGCGCTGCTCTGGGGTAAGTCGATCCAAGATGAAATGTCAAACCAAACTAAACAAAAAGAAGCTATCAGCTGTTTCATCGGCTGTCAAATAAAGCAACTCAAATTTATGAATCTCTAAAAAAACACCCGATATTACTGGTCTACAAAGTTCTATTGTGGACGTACAAGCACAACTAACGCCAAACTTCCAAAACGTCAAAGTGGTCGTCACTCCAAAAATAGTCGGAGAATAATAGTATATGAGGTATCACCCTTTGTATAAATATTTATTAGTATGATGTCGTGAAGGGCAAAAATGCAGCATTTTTACTGTTGATAATGCCAATAAAAAAAAGGGCAAAGTTTAAAAAATGCTACATTTTTTGTCAGAAGGAAGCGCCATTAGATATGGAAAAATTATTCATGCGATTGGTATCGTAAGTGATCATACTCTATTGTTCCGTTTTCTAAAAGCGAACTTCATGTCTTTCACAATAAAAAAAAAAAATGCCGGTACGTTAAGTTATACCTGCAAAAATCTATTAATACGGCTACGAATTGCCACCCTAATTGGCGAAAGCACTGGGGTGAGACAGAAAGGTACTGGACTCAATTATATAGAATTTTACTCTCATTGGAGGAAGTTTTACTTGGTATTAACTACCTAGTGGAGGATCTCGATTACATCGATATATCAGTCAATCAGAACTGCAAATGAGTTGGTTTACACGTTAACATTGATAAAACTAAACTTCTACGCATCAATAACAACGATCTCTCTAAGTTAAGAATTAACAATGTAGAATTCGAAGATGTTCAATGGTCCTGCTACTTGACAAACATTATATCCACCACAAGCGGCTTACGTGATGTTATCGCTAATCTCATAAGGGTAAAACCGTCATTTAGAGCTTTACAAAGATGTTTTTCACTGCAGACCTCTGGCAAGGAAGGGGCTAAGAATAAATCCGCTTAGAAATTGCAAAGAGGAAATTGAAAAGGCCATAATTTGGGAAAGACCCCAAGATTACAATAGATTGGAACCCTTAAGGTAGCAGGTGAAGATGCGCAACATAATCATTAAACTATTATTGCACAAATCTCTTGCCTTCAAGCCGAAATTTAACACGCATTTTTTTATATATCATATGTTATTAACTAGTTGGTAAAATTGTTATTTTGTTCATAGATCATGGGATTGTGGTGTAGAATGTCAAATTGTAGGATAAGACTCATACTAAATTTTTAAAATTTTTGAATATATCTACCAGGTTGAATGATTAAAGAATATTTATTAGAGAATGTGCACAGCAATACCAGAGCGATGATGAACTCTATATGCTATATGCGTGCTTATATACTAAGAATTTTCTTCTGAAATGTCCATATCTTATACTAAAAAACTATTGGGTGATTTTTTAAGAGCTTTCAGATTTGATTAAAAAAAATACAATTTAAAGAAATGTATGGAATATTTATTTGAGTTGATAAAACAATCTGTATAATTCAATGTTTAAAGATGATTTCATGTAAATGTTGAGAGAGGCTACGCATCAAATGGTTCATACGCCGGGTCCAATTTTGGTATACTTTCTCCAGCATATCGGTATCTTAGGAATAAATTCTTCAATATTGGCTGCCAATGCGTCAAACGTTGCACCCACTATCTATGCGTAAAACAAACTGTTCACCGAATTTACCTCCCAGTTAAGCCATTGTTTCGCGTGCTGTATGGCCTGTGGCACCGTCTTGTTGAATCCACATGTCAGCCAAGTCCAGCTCTTGCATTTTCGGCAAAAAAAAAGTGTAATCATCGTTCGGTAGCGCTTGCCATTCACAGTAACGTTCCTGCCTTCGTCATCTTTGAAAAAGTACTGTCCGATGATGCCATCGGCCCATAATCCACAACAAATAGTGCATTTTTCGGGATGCATTGGCAGGTATTGCAATGCTTCTGGCTGCTCTTCACACGAAATACGGCAATTTTGCTTGCTCACGTATCTATTCAACCAGAAATGAGCTGACCATAAAATGAAGAAGTGTACGATGTTCTTTCTTAACTGAGCATGAATTTTGATAATAAAATTCAATAATCTGTAGGTGTTGTTCGTTTGTAAGTCGAATTATGGTTAAATTATAGACCAAACTGAACATGTTTGACAGTACATGTTACACGAAAACAAATAAGCTGTCAAAGACCGTATTGCCAATAGGAAAGTTGCTAAAAAATCACCCGATAGAAAGATATATTTGTATGTGAATACGCAAGGGATTCCAAAATGTGTCGGGAAGTCTGTTCATTTTACACAGGGTGGTCGGAGAACCATCTTCGGTCTTGAATATTATGCCTTTGGATCTGTGCTTTGGCAGGAAATTTTGGGTTGAATTGGATTATTGGTCGAATGGAGGCTTAGTTCGGGGTGAGTTTGATCTAAACTGGTATACCGATGGCTTCAAAATGAATGACTGTGTGGGTGTTGGTGCTCATAGAACCGATCGAGGTTTATTGATCGCACTGCGGAGATTGTGGTCATTGCCATATGTGCATGATTTAACCTGGATAGTGGGCTCGAAAGTTAGACTATTAGTATATTCTCTGACAGCCAAGCTGCCTTAAGAGTACTTGGCACTTATGATATTTAAATATTGCTACGATACGTTGCAAAGGCTTACGCTTAGAAATAAGGTTCAATTGTTTTGGGTACCGCAACACTGTTGGATAAATCGTAATAAAACAGCGGATCCATCAAATAGTAAAGGTTCAATGACACCCTATATCGGCCCAGAACTTTACTGTGGGGCACCATTTACAACCACCTTGAATCTAATCAAAGATTGGAAAATTGCCAAATGCTTGGAACACTGTAATGCTTAAAGGGACTTCTCCACCCTTCGGCCATCAGTCCAGAATTTGGGCATCGCTTTGAAGTTCTCGCTTTGAGGTGTACCACTGTGGTATGGTAGGTTAGACACTTGCCTACTAACCAAAAGGTCCATCAGATAATTTTAAACAGCGGTATTACCTCATAGCACTGCTAGCGACTGGTTAAGAGTATTTACGTTAAGAAAAACTTCTCTAACTAATGCATATGACGTTCGGAGCCGTCGTTAAATTGTTGGTCTCTTTCAATGAGTCTAAAAATAGAATCGGTTGCAGCTCATTGCTTGAGAGAAGTCCACTTTGTCCCACTTGGGATGTCGCCGGAATTATGTATGTATATGTGTTGAGGTTATCAAGTATGGTAGGCCGGACTTGAAACTTCTAACGGAATTTCTTACAGGCTATTGTGGACTGAGAGCGCATCTGAAGAGGATGGCAATCACAGATGTAGATGTTTGTAGACTGTGCTCTCACAATCATCAGAGACAGCAGAACATATATTGTGTGATGGGCTTAGATGGAAATGTTCAGGTAGACGTATGGTCCCATTGTGTAACATATCCACCATTATGGTTTCAGATCTGCTGGTGTTCATTAAGAAGGTAGCAGATCTGCTAAACAAGCTTTAGACCGAAAAGAGCACAATAGATTCCATGGGTAGTAGTGCACTCCAATAGTGCCTAGTCAGAATGATGATAAGGATGTGAAAATGCAATATAATGTTATGGTTGACAGAAATTGAGGGCAGTTCTGGGTATTTGTTTTGCTTGAAACTTTATTGCGGGTGATACTGATTCTGAGTTTTTACTTTTGAATCTGAATTTTAGAACCCCTATTAGATTTTCCCGGCATTATTGTCCTCTTGCACTGCCTTCTAAGGGACGAATTATGTGAATTCGTTTCTCTTCCGTAGATTGTGCAATGATTGCAATTTACATTACGGGTTTATTAATTTTAACTATGACGTAATTTGTTTTCTAACGTTAATTTGTAAATTTTATAATATATGTTTTCATATATATATGTGTGTACATACATATGTATATTTTTGTTAGCTTTAAAGGTAGGACTGCACGATTGTCGTAATGCACCACTAATAAGTCTATTTATATGCCAATCGTGTGATTATACAATCTATTGGCTCATATGGCAACTCACAATATTATTGTGCTTATTTATCCCAATCGTGTGGAAGCTTTAAATTGTATTCTTGTTCGGCAATTGAAGAAGACAATATTCACTAATTTCTATTTTTTAATTAATTTATTTCCAAAAAAAAACACGTGTTTGTACGGTATTTATAATTGTCGTACCTTCTAGCACTTTTTTTATCAAGCGGACACACGATAATCAAAGCCGATGCAATTTTTATTTTTTAGAGAACAAATCTTTACTTTAGAGGATTAAATATAATTTGTAATTATATTCCAATTTAAATAAATAAATACTATAGTGAATTAATTTTTTTTAAATTTATTTTAATGTTTACTCATATGCACCATCAGTGGCCCTTCTTGTGAGCCAATCTCTCTTTTTTGTATTTTTTGTTTTTTTCTTTGTTCACTAAATGAGCTCAATATAAATAAAGAAGATGCTATTTCCTCTTTTTTAAAGAACGAACCATTTTGAACCTAAAAAAAATAAATTAAATTTACCACAACAGCTGATTCACAGAGTTGCCTTAAATTTGAACAATCGTGTGACAGCGCACCATCTTGTGACAATAAATTTTGTACAAAATAAGACAACCGTGTGAATACAGAATTTTTAATTGGGACAATTTTTTGATTGTGCTCTAATCAGATTGGTGTATTAGAGGCAAACGTGTGATCCTAGCTTAAGTATGTTTTTATATCAATTGCTTTTTAATTTGTTTAGCTTGTGATTAAGTTCTGTAGCTGATTCGTGTTCTCGTTGCCATAACTTATTTGCTTGCATCCGCTATAGCTCTGACTGTAGTGTGTACGTGTCTCTACGCTCGCGATTGGGTGAGGGCGGGTAAGTGATTGGTGGGACCGTTCGATTAGCCTATATATCATCTATAAATATAAGATTATTCTTTAATGCTTAAGAAAAAAAAAATTGGCTTCTTAAAGTTCAAACGATTTAGTTAATATTAATCTATGTTTGATATTTCTGAAGTTAATGGGCTATTTTACAGAACAAATTGACTATGACTTAAGCTAAAATCGGTTCATATTTACTCACAGTCAAAATATGTATAACCATTTCTTATTTGATTTTCAATCACTCAAGGAAATTTTGTATACATTAATGCACACAATCTCCATTTATAAGCTGTATGTTGGCATCAATGTAAAGACTCTAAAATTTTATTTGAATCATAAATTTTATTAAAATGACTTTTACGATCAATAATGTTAATTCCTCTTAAATAAAATTGTAAATTATTTGTTAATATTTTCTCATTTTAATAAAACCCAAAAATTAAGAGAAAAAAAAATGAAAAATAATCGTTTGATGGTATTTTTACATTCACCTCTTTACATCAACTTCCCACACATCAAAAGGAAAAATTAAATAAAAAAAGAAAACACAGAAAAACAAAATTTATTTAAATTTAATATGATCATTAAAAAATAATCATGAAGTTTTTTTTGTCTTTTTTTGGTTTCAGCAATAATGAAAAAAAATCCGCAGTAAATTTATTATTTGAATAGAAAAGAGAAATAAGCAAGAAAGGCGTAGCCGACTGAATGGTACTCTACATAATAATGTATTTTTTTAAATTAAAGAACAATAATGGATTCCATTAATAACCTTGTTTAGAAGTTATGCAAAATATTAAACCGATTTCAGTTATAAGTAATGATATACATATATATGTATGTAATAAGCAGTGTTGCCATTTTGGTAATTTTTAACCAAAATTGGTTATTTTTTTCTTTGATGTGTAGATGTGTACTTTTTTCCATTTTGGTTGCTTTTTTCTCAAAGTAAAAATATAAAGATAATGATTTCTTTTAACCCTTTTTACCCAGGTTCATATTAAGTAAATCACTTTTGAAACTGGATTTTTGGCAAACTTTGGCTTTTTGTTGTGTATTTTATGACCTTCTCCAACCCTCTGGTAAATATGGATTTCTCGACAAAAGACTGTAAACTTTTTGGGGCCATGAATGATTCGGACCAATTTCTTATACTCTGTTTTAAAGTGAAAGGTACTCCGATCGAAATAAATGGTGTTTGGATTATAAGGCGGCTGCATTATTTTCCAGTAGATCTATTTTTTATCGCCAGTAATGATTGGATGCCGCTACAGTTATTTCCAGCTTGAATAGCTTTTTGGGTTTGAAAATAATCTTCATAGAGTAATGCCTTCAATTTATCATTACCGAACATTTTTGTCTGACCTGGTAGGTCTTACTTTTTATATCAAAATCATTACTTCTGAACTGGCACTTCTGGCACGTTGAAATCGATGGAACATATTCTGAATAAGCTTTGGCAAGCAATCAAAGCAATAAAATTTCACTTCAATGCTATTTTTTGGTTCTGGTACTTAGCGATTCATTAAGATTCTGTTAGTAAAGGCTATTGAGCTAAAATTATCCATAAATAAATGTTAAAACCTCTAAACTAAACATATGAGAGAACGATATTTTCTATTGTGCGAAGTTTGTTAATACATAGTTAAAACGTTCAGAACAAATAAAGGGTCCGCCATCTAACGTTTTTTTCTCAACTAGTGCTTATTTCGTGAATGGTAACACTTAGCTCATGTCTGACTTGACAGATAATTAGTTTTTTCCTTCCGCTGAACGAATATGGTTGTGCATACGCTTGAACAACGCTGGGAATCTGGGCCTGCGATCGACTTACAGAAGATGCCGATTTTGCCAAAAAAATCATCTTTTCAGATGAAGCTCAAGCAAAATTGTCGCATTTGTCGCACCACATAGCCGAAGCGACACTCGATGTTTTGCGCCCTGTTTTTGAAGATCGCATTATCAGCCGCAGAGCTGATGTCGTTTGGCCACCTCGGAGCTGCGATTTGACACGGTTGGACTATTATTTGTGGGGTGCCGTCAAAAATAAGTGTTACGCCAACAAGCGAGAGACAATTGACGCTTTAAAGGACAATATTCGTCAAGCAATTGGTGAAATACAGCTGCACACAATCGATAATGTGCTTAAAAATTGGACCGATCGTGTAGGCTACTGCATGGCCAGCCAAGGCAGCCATGAATGAAATTATTTTCCATTATCAACCGGATTGTACTTTCAAATAAAAAAGTGCGCAAAAACGGATTTAAGCTTGAAAAATACAAAAAAGAAAAACACTGTGTTTGCTTAAGAGATACACTCAGATTCTTCAAGACTCCTTAAACAACAGACTATATATTCCTTAATATATCCCTTTTCTTCTTCTTTTCTAATCCGTAAAACGACTTAAAATCGGTTAATAATTAGCTAAGTTATTAGCCTATAAGTGCATGAAGGTCTGGAAAACCGGTTTTTCATCCGTGATTCGAGGTGTTTTGAAAAATCCAAAAACTTAGCTCTCTTTTGTCGCACCGTGTTATTGTATATATCGCCACTCATTTTCAAATTACAAAACAAATATGAGCAGACAGAGTAACACCATAGAGCTCCTTTCTACCTTGTGAATAGTTCTGAGTCGATATAATTAGACATGGTTCTGGAATAAATTTTCTCATTGTCACACATACAAAATAACAACACTACCTATTGTAGCGTTGGCCTAAGAAAAATTGTACGCAAATGAAAACAATAGAAGATGATGAAGAATATGAAAACGAATCTTAAGTCTTGAGAGAGGATTAATATCAATTGCAACTTATTGAACTCGTGATAATTCACACTGCTATGCCACTGCTTTATTGTATTTAGTTGAACTTACTTACAATCAAGTTTAAACAGATATTTAAAAGAATGTTTAAAATAAAGTTAAAAGCCTCTCTAGTGGTTAGTTAGTAGAACGCAATGTTTTAGTAGTGAAGTTCATGATATTACGTATTCTTTGACGAAATATCTTCGATTTGGCAGGCTCGATAGGCCGCTGGTGCTATGGGGCAATGTTCTTCATACATACCCTCTATTTTTTTTTTTACAGTTACTCAAGTTTAAATCATATTAAAATAAAGAAATATATATTTTAAATCAATGAAACGAGCTTTGTTGGATAGAAAACTTTATGACATTAATGTTTAAATATGATTTTAGCCATGTGGCCGCCAATTTCCAAAAACTTCGCAGCATATGCTACCGTATTTCGCTAATAAGTCTTCGAATGTTGATTTACAGGTATTCAATTGTCTCTGGTTCATCGACGTAGACGAGTAACTCGTCATCATCCCTAAAAAGATAATCTAATGGGGTTAAATCACACGACATTGATGGCCAATTAATTGTGAAATTATTCTTTCATCAAAAATTTCTTTGAGTAAATCAATTGCAACGCGCGTGTGGCATGTGGAACCACATGTCAGTAAAATTAATTCCAGCTAATTAAGGTACGAAAAAATGTCTAATCATGTCTCCACACCGTTCCCCAGTAACATTCTGACCATTATCGTTTTTGAAAACATATGGACCAATGACACCACCAGCCCATAAAGCGCACCAAACCGTAATTTTCTGTAGAAGGAAAGAAATTTATGGTTGAACCATTCTTGATGACATAACAGCCAACCAAGTTGGTTCATCATTAGCTGAAATAGACTATCGGCGAAACTGGCGCAGGTGTTGTAGGTGCCAATTTCCATTATCTATGGTCCAATACCCATCGATTTTTCAGGGCGAAATTTATGCCATCCTAACTTGTGTTAGAAAGTGTTTGAGAAAAAAGAAAGTATGTGATGTTGGGCAGTCCGGTAGCTTTAAAGACTTTATCATGAGGTAAAATCAAAGGTTGTTATGGACTATTTGACGTCTTGCAAACTTAGTTCATACAAAAAGCGTACGCTAAGTTAAGTCCCTGGCCATCAGCCTCACCACACCATTTTTGAGATAGAAATTCGAGTAATGTAGATGGAAAGGAACTTCTACTTCCTTCACTCCGAGGAAAACATGGCTAACCTCTGATAGACGAAAGACTGACACTCTGATGAAATTTTCAAGAGGAAATATTTCCATGGTTGTGGCAGCCAGTACCAGGCATTAGGAAAACAATTTTCAGCAGCAGTATCACGTCATAACATTGCTAGCGTCTGATTGTGAGTATTAACGCTAATGAAAAACTTCTCTAACTAATTCATCTGCCGTTTGGAGCCGGCACTAAACTGAAGCGGCCGTATTCACAATGAAAACCTAGCAAATGTCAAGCTCAGATTCACTAACCTTCACCGATTTCACTAACCCAACTTTGACACAACTCAACTTAGTGTTTAAAGATTGCTGATCTAAGCTTAGCAAACATACCAGCAAGAGTATTAAGCTTATGCTTGACACTTGCTAGGTTTTCATTATGATTACGGTTGTTGGTCCTTTTCAATGAGTCTAAAAATCGAATCGGGTACCATTTAAGTATTACGTCAAGAGGCCGTCCAGAGAACTAAGCTCAAACGTCACGTTCGTTACAGTTCAATTATTTCAGTACGATCCATCGTCTCCTCGCAGCGGCCGCACGACCGGTTATCGATTCAGTTGTTGCTTCGTTTGTCGCAGTGATTCCCTGTGTTCCCTCTCGATTATACCGAGCTTGCACACGCCTCGTCCGTCGAACAAGTGGCTGGCATTTCTCTTGGTGCTCGTTGAGCAAATTTCGCCAATCAAATTTTCAACTGTTGGTCTGCAGGAAACAACCTCCTTGTAGGTGAATCGTCACACTCGAATGTAACGTGTTCCTCGGTTTTAAGATCATCTGGGCAGCTTGTACACATTGGACTATCCGCCAAACCAAAACGACGCCAATATGGCTGTAAACATCCGTAACCGGATAGAATGAGTGTAAGATAATAAGTCAGTTCGCCATGCCGTCTAGTAATCCACATTTGGATACAAGGTATAAGAGCATATGTCCACATGCCGCTGTGGTGGGTCTCTAATTCATCGTGAGCACCCCTCTGATTTTCGTTCCTGCGACGGTGTTTTGAGCACTATTAAGCCGACCCAATTTTCTTGCGTGTACATCTATCGGCATCTTTATAGATACTGTAGCAATTGCCTTCTCAGACAATTTTCTGTGTGTGCAGAAGACTCTTAATGCAGAGTGTCTCTGAACAAAAGTCGCCTTCTCTCGCCGTGAGCACCGCTAATATATGGAATTATCCGTGTAAGCGAGCGATTTACTCTTTCTGCCTTTTCCCCAACCATTGTACAATGCTGCTTAAAGCTTAGTCTTGTGTCTTACCGATACACAGTCTAATTTGCCGCTTCTATCTTCTGTGCCGCTAATTCCAGTCCAGCATTAGTTGTATGTACATATGTATGTGCTCCGAGGATGACAGTTAGGAATCGGTGGCTCAACTGCTGTGTGAATGCCCGGTCCACTCGATAGTTTTGATAGCTTGCAAAAAAACTATCGATACTATTGGATTCTTTTAAGTGCTACTAGTGTCAGCAATATTAGAATTTAAGTGGAAGGGAAAGAATAATAAAAAATATACAGTGTTGAAACAAAAAATAGGGATACACTACTTTTTCCAGTATATCATAAAATTTTATGTATTGAAGTTTTTCGATGAAAGATTAATTCTTATATATAGCGAAAATTGGTCAGACCATGGAGTGCTGAAAAACTAAAGTAATTAATAAGATACTTTACTCCACTATGGGAAGACAGCGTAGAACAACTGTCAACTTTTAATTCGTACTTCAAAGATTAATCAAGTCATCAAAAAGCCTCAAAAATGAACTTATTCTCCTGTTTCAAGTCGCACAATAAGAAAGAAAGCTTATGAAAGCTAGACTTATGAGTAAGAGTCCTCGAAATGTATCATTTCTCAGCGAACGGAAGCAACACCTGCATCGTAATAGTTAGAGCAACATGCTATGGTCTGACGAAATGAAGATTACTACCTTAACCAAAAAGTTCTCAGAATAACCTCCGTTGGCCGTCCCATCGTTCCGATTTGAGTTGATATTCCCGCTAAATCTTAGCGTCATAGCTACGTCGCCAGCGTAGGTTATTCCGGCCACACGGAAACTTATTAATCAAGGTAGAAATTTGTTTGGGTCACAATCAACTCATACTTTATTTGAGTTTAATAAATAGAAATTAAACTGTGTCCCTATGTAAATATAAAAGTTTTATTTTTGCAAATGTGACTTTGACTACATTTAGTGGCCTCCGTATTGACTCTTAGAATTTAGCCATAGTATCGATAGTGAAAAAAACTATCGATGGTCAGCCAAAAACGCTACTATCGATACAATCGATAGTTTTGAAGCTCTGCTTTGCGGACCTCAGCAAGAGGTTTCTTAACATCGCTGGATATAGTCGAGCTGATTTTTCTACGCATAAGCCAATAATTGATTGACGCAAATTCTGACACTTCCTGCCTTCAGTCTTTTTTATTTGTGGATGCATGTTTGTGGCACCAAAAGGCACAATGATCTTCTGTTTCGAGTATATCACCCAAATCAACCAGCCAACGGGTCTATTTACCGGGAATTCTGGTCTTACATATCATATACATATCTTAAGAAATGTTGAAACTAATATACGTACTATGTGTGGGTGTCATGCTATATCAGCTCACGGATAAAGATCCTACGAGAAGCTTGAATAACTCTTAAAAAATTGATTTGTTCTTTTTATATGGTGGGACAATATAAGGTTATACAAAAGAGCCAATCAAACTATTAATCAATCAATTAGTATTAAAAATGGACTCAAAGGAACTTTGAACTTTTATGCTTCATTAAATCTTTATTTGGGCCATTTTAACTTCCAAACTTATAGATGGAAGTTATGGTTCAAAAGGTCTGTTACGTATTTTGAGAACTATAAAGGCAGACGTTTTTTTTTTTTTTGGAAATTTGATGACAAATCCTTGTTAGTAAAGCTTTTACATATTTAAGCCTCTTCAAAAGGCTAAAATTCAAATTTCTTTGAAATAAAATCTTTAGTATTTTACGGCCTGCATTAAGAGTTTTATAAAATAGTTATTATAACCAAAAATAAATAAAACAAATGCGCAAACATTTGGCATTTTATTTTAAAGCATGAAATCGGAGAAGTTCCAAAACCAAAACAATACGTGGCAAGTATCTTTGTTTTCTTGGGGTTTTTTCTCTCCATCCACCAAACAATCTGTCTCTGATGGAACAGTGTTAAGAAACGAAATGATATTAAACAATAGTTCACAAGATGTTTATACAACAGAAATGGCTTTAATGCAACATACCAACAAGAACAGCAACAACAACAACGATGAAAAAATATGTATAAGAAACAATTTTAATAAATAAAATATAAAATAAAACTAATCGTTGTTGTTACGATGATTTATCCATTTATTGTATGCAGACGAGCAGCATCAATGGCATCATCGTCGTCATTCATTTGCCACAACAATTTTAAGCAACAACAAAAAAAAAAAAACAAAAAAAAAATGTAATACGACGAGTACAAGCAACATCATGACATAACATCAATAAAATTATTATTATTGTTGTTGTTTTTGTTGTAGTTGAATATCACGACATTATATGTTTCTTCTAATGCCACATTGGGAAGGAGTTTGAAATTGTAAAACGAAAAAATACTCATAGTTTTCTATACCAAAAGCAAAAATCCCTACACTTGTCGAAAATTGTAATATTTGTGTTTTAAAAGATTATTTTTTTTTTTATTATATTTTTGTCCAATGTTTACGATTATTTGAAAATTATTTAAAAATTTCTTTGAGTGTATCGCTTAATAGAAATTTAATACATGCATGCTTAACTAAATATTATTAAATGCTATTTTATTATAAATTGTCACTTTATTTATGCATTTTTGCTGTTTTTCTTGTTGTTGTTGCTGTTGCTTTTCTGTTTTGGCAAAAACCATTTTTAAATGCTAAAATATCAAATATTTTTTTATGGTTGAGAATTTTTTTTTTGGCAAAAAACAAAATAAAAAATAAAAGAATCTTTCATATAAGCGAATGCATATTTTAATAATAAAAGCCTTTTTAGCCAATAAAGCATTGTCTTAAAAAAAAAATTTTATGCAATTTTTTATTTTTATGTATTTGAAAAAAAAAAACGTCCTACAGCAGAGAAGAACAATAGTGACAAACAAAATAAGTGCTTTGCCTTTGCGAAAGATATATTCAAAACGTAGTTATAATAGGCGGTCCTGGTTTATCTCTAATGCTTTGAAGGCGAAAACAGTTAAAGGGTGTAAAAATTTTGAACGTATTACACGTTGTTTTTTTATTTCTTTACTATAAAAGAAACTAACGGCTGTATTCACAAAAGTTTTTAATTTTGAGTATCAAATATAAATGAGTTAAAATACACTTTAATGCTAATAAACCATTTTTTTTTTCGAAATTCTTATTCAAACTCAGTATTTTAACTAAAGTACACTTTGAGTTTTTTCATATTCGAAACTGGCAATACTATATTTATTTCATTTCTCATTTACAATATGAAAAATACAAATTCATACAAATTGAAAATTTTATTTATTTGAATTTTATTATTTATCTAAAAATTTATGATTAAAATGCTTTTCGTATATTTCTTTTAAGAAAGCAAACTTTTTTGATCCAAAAGATTATTTTCGTTAATTATTTTGTTAAAAAAGGACTTTCTGAAAAAATGTACGAATGTTGATTTGGCACACTGTAAATTATATTTATATATAATTGTATAAGGAAAAAATTAAAAATTTTGTCATACTTGATATCGTTAGCCTGCGACAACAAGCAATCGCTCTCAAAATTCGTTATTTTGTTTTAAAAATAATTTGCGCTTTATCTTTCCACTATATCTGATTTTAGCCGTTGTAAAACAACTGCATAGCTAAACAAATAAAATTTGAATTTGCAAATAAATTTTTTTATTATTTCTGAATAATATTTCGAAAGGTCACTTTCAATTTTTTAATTTACAATTAGGTTCCATCTTAATTGTTATGACTTTCTTTTACTTTTTCCTCAACAGTTATCCTTCCACTGAACGAATATGGTTGTGTATACGCTTGAACAACGCTAGGAATCTGGGCCTGCGGTCGACTTACAGAAGATGCCGATTTTGCTAAAATAAATCATCTTTTCAGATGAAGCTCATTTTGATCTTGGCGGGTATCTAAACAAGCAAAATTGTCGCATTTGGGGCACAGAAAACCCGCACGCATACATTGAAAAGCCGATACACCAAAGACGAATCACTGTTTGGTGCGGATTTTGGTCCAGAGGCATAACTGGGCCATTTTTCTTCAAAAATGAGCAAGGAGTGGCCGTTACAGTCAAAGGCGATCGTTATCGGACCATGTTGAACGAATTTTTGTTCACAAAAATTGAAGAGGAGGATATTAGCAACATTTGGTTTCAACAGGATGGCACTACATGCCACCCAGCCGAAGCTACACTCGATATTTTGCGCCCTGTTTTTGAAGATCGCATTATCAGCCGCAGAGCTGATGTCGTTTGGCCACCTTGGAACTGCGATTTGACACCGTTGGACTATTATTTGTGGAGTACTGTCAAAGATAAATGTTACGCCAACAAGCCAGAGACAATTGACGCTTTAAAGTACAATATTCGTAAAGCAATTGGTGAAATACAGCTGCACATAATCGATAATGTGCTTAAAAATTGGACCGATCGCGTAGGCTACTGCATGGCCAGCTGAGGCAGCCATTTGAATGAAATTATTATCCGTTTTTAACCGAAAGGATTGTACTTTAAAATAAAGAAAGAAATTTGAGAAAATATTCAGTAGTTTTTTTTTATAGCATTAAAAAAAAAAAAATTATTTGGCGGCCCCTTTATAAAGTCAAAACGAGAGCATTGTTATCATTATCATTTTCCTTTTACCGAGCACAATTGCAGGACACTGCGACCCATGGGACTTATTGCGCCTTTCCGGTCTATAGCTTATTCAGCAGATCACAACCTAATCTGAAATCAAAATGGTGAATATGTCATCCAGTGAGATCTTATGTCTACCTAAACATTTCTATCTAAGCCTGTCAAGTACCACACAATATGATATTTGTGAGCACAGTCCACCAACATCCACATCTGTGACCGTCATCCTCTTCAGATGCGTTTTTAGTACACAGTGGCAAGTAAGAAACTCTGTTAAGAGTTTTAAGTCAGTCCTGCCAAATTTATGAACCTTAGAATAACGCTTGATCGCTGATCTAGAGTGACAAAGTCCCCCTTGAGCATACCACTGTTCTAAGCATCTTGCATTTTCCTTATCATCCACTAGATTGAGAATGGTAGTCAGTGATGCTGCACATTAAAATTTGGGCCAATATATGTATGGTGCAACGGAACCTTTTCTTGCCAATTCATTCGCTGTGTCATTACCATCTAATTTAGTACAACTTTTGAGTTTCTATCATAATGATATTACAACAAATATAAACAAATTACTGTACTAATAATAGCTATGTGAAGCTTAGTATACAAGAGCTAGCAGAAGCTATATTTGGGTATAAAATCATTAAGCTTATGTCCTGCAAACTTCTCAAGTGTGTAAAATTTGACGTCCTGCATCTACTGTAAATGACAGCATTATATGATCAATTAATGTTCTGATTGTCTTTTGGCCTGAAATTTCGTGAAGATCAATAGTGGGAAATCGACTTGGTAGGTTATATATAATTTTTAAATTTTTGTTCTGAATTATTTGGAGTCGTTTCTTATGGGTATTCGCAAAATGTTTCCAAACGACACAATCGTATGTAAGTATAGGTTTGATGCATAAATTGTATAAAAGTAGTCTGTTCTTGATACTTAATTTCGATTTTCTGTAGAGAAGTTGGTATAGAGCTCGACCACAACGATTTGCTCGAGAGCAGGTGTTTTCTAAATATTCAGTCAATTTCAAGTCAATTTTCTATCTAAAGTTACGTCAAAATATTTAACTAAATTTAGAAATGGAATTTCCGTTCCCTGCAGAAATAGCTTAAGTGTAGGCTTGAGTTTTCTCTCTGTTGATTTTGATTTTCCATTTCGAAAAGTATTTAGTCACGTATGCGACTGAACCCTCTGCATGTGCTTTATGATAGTGTTCGAAACTTTACCTTGAGAAATGAGGCCGCTATCATCGGCGTAAAAGGCTACATTATTACCTGCAGGTATTAAAAATCAGAGGTGTAAAGATTGTAAAGTAGTGGAGATAAAACAGAACCCTGTGGCACTCCTGACAAAATTTGTTTTTGATCTGAAAGAACCCCTTCAATTTAAACTACAAAAGATCTATTCGTGAGAAAACTCTTGATTAGTTTTAGTATATACAACGGACAATTTATTTTATTGAGTCAAATGCTTTTTCTATATCCAAATACAGAACTCCAGTGGAGTAACGTCTCTTTTTGTTAGCCTTTATCATATGAACCACCCTTTTAAGTTGAATAAAACGTAACCGAAAAATTATAAGCCGATCTTGGCAGCTTTTTTAAGACTAGGTTACTTATTTTATCCAAACCTTACTAAGGACTTCTTATTTTTCAGTCTTTTTATACAAAAATAAAACCTCGTCATATCTAATGAGAGTACTTAAGTCCCGATTGGGTGAGTTATCGTTTTCTATATTTTTAACTAGTAAAACGTATTGCATCTAGGCCAGCGTTCGGCAAATTAATATTAATGTATTTTACAGTTGTGCTAATAATTGAGAGTCTCTCACTCAGGCCACTTTGCACTGTGTACGGCCTGATGGCGCCGCCAGTCACTCTTTGTGGATGCATCTTTTCAACAATCACTCGTGGATTTTCATTAGCTTAAATGCAGCAATTCAGCTTGTTAACGAATCCACTGAGGTGAAATTGTGCCCCGTCGCTGAAGATGATTTTCTTTGTAAAGTCATCATTCACTTCTGCCTGTTCAACTTACCATTACGACGTTTGAAATGGACAGTAGGCCTCAGCTCTTGAGTTAATTGAACCTGGAAAGCGTGTAAATTTAAATCTTTGTTCAAAATTCGCATCAGTGATGTTCGTAAGATGTTCAATTGTTGGCCACGACGTCAAGTCGATGTTGATGGCTTTTCTGCCATACTATAGCGAACAAAAGCAATGTTTATTCGCTAAACGAAGTGGGCGAGCATGTACAGGTGGTTTTGCATATCCTGCAGGTACGATTTGCTGAAATTTGCGCACAATATTCGCAATTGTGGACACATTTGGTCGATTATGATGAACAAAAAAATTACATTTTGATTTTTGGTAAAAGACTTCAAAAATCTTAACGCGCTGATCAATTATGTACCTCTCCATGGTTGAATTTGTCAAAAAAAACACTAAGGTGTGACGCATAATTAACATTGTGCATTATGGTTGGACAAAGGGTGGTCCTAAGTGCCCTTTTCATGATATCTTCTGGCGAGAGATAGGGTTTCCTCTCCCCCCGACATTGTTTGCTGTTGTCGTTGATGAAATAATTACCAAAGTAGTCATCCATAAAAGAAGAATAATAGAGTGGCTTTGCAAACATCTCAAAGACTTCGATTATTCTGACAACATCTGCCTCTGGACCATCAAGTCAACTTAAGAAAAAATGCAGGCTTGGAGTTGAATATTAGGAAAATTCAGGCAATACGATTAAATGACATATGCACAGGCTTCTTCGAAGGCTAGAAAGCCAAGTCGTAATACCTAAGGACTGAAGGAAAAGTTAGACATGACAATCAACTCTTCTCCTCGATTTCTATAAACCGAGCATAAGACAAGGTTGCATACTCCAAGAATATTATAATGGAATAAATAGAGTTAAGACCATATAATATTATAAAAATTTTACGTCCAAGATATAGCGTAAAAGTCTGTATGTGAACATTATGATTAAATTACCCCAAAAGAAATAAATATTCCAAAATGAGATAAAAATATGGCAAATTTCGGCAACTCGAAATGCATTACTTTTCTACCAATGTTTTCTGTTTAATCCGATAAGTTTGCACATCTCTGCATATAAAATAAAAAAAAAATCTCATGGCAGTAACAAGATATTAAATATGTTTTTTTTCCTAATAAATGTATTTGATTTATTTTCCATTAAATAACAAAAATTCACGATACTTTTTTATGCATTTTGATTTTTATTTTCTTTGAGGAAAAATATCCAAATTATAACGTGGGAATTGTAGGTTTTTAAATAAAAAAATTCATATTCGAAATGGTAAATTTTTACAAAAAAAGTTGGAGAAGGCAGCTATTCAAATAGCTTTGTTTTAAATTCAAATCAAATTTTTATCTGCAAATCAGGTCTCTGATCTACTTCCATTTTCTAATTTCTAATTTCTTTAAGTATGGTTTCACTCAGAAACATGAAATCTTGCT
Source organism: Wohlfahrtia magnifica (assembly GCA_023159175.1). NCBI lineage: Eukaryota > Metazoa > Arthropoda > Insecta > Diptera > Sarcophagidae > Wohlfahrtia > Wohlfahrtia magnifica. The sequence continues at coordinate 5,986,157 of JAKWBJ010000484.1, forward strand.
GATTTCATTGTATTGGAGCGTGGAATTAAAAGAAGAGAGCCCTCTGATCTAATTCGCAACACCAATGTTATTTGACCAACATAAAAACTAAAATTCATATTTATTGTTCACTAGCTTTACTCATCCAGCATTGCCAGGTAATCTATATCTGTACAGTAATTGATTTAAAACCGCATTAAAAAACAACTACATTTTGATATGTATGAGAGATGCTACACCCGTTTGTCCTATTCCACCCACTTTTACACTGACGATTTGTATTGACTGTCATGTCATTTAGACCGAATTCAGTAACTTCTTCTTTTACAGTTCTCGAGACAGAAAAAATCAATATTTATTTGTATGGCAGGTACCATGCCCACTTGTACAATCCCGTTTATATTTGTTGCAGAACGTAGAATATGTGCACCGAATCGACGTGACAAATCTTATTCAAATACCTTTAACAGTAGCAAAGATAAAGGAATATGCGGCACCACCTTTTGAAAATTCTTCGACTTTTCTTTCTTCCTTAACCTTCGCGTAGCAATTACGAACAAAATTGCAGAAGGAAATATCCCATTTGGACCAATCGTTTTTTAAGCATCCGAACAAACCACAATCCATTTTTGTATATGTATATGTATATAGATATAGATATAGATATAGATATAGATATAGATATAGATATAGATATAGATATAGATATAGATATAGATATAGATATAGATATAGATATAGATATAGATATAGATATAGATATAGATATAGATATAGATATAGATATAGATATAGATATAGATATAGATATAGATATAGATATAGATATAGATATAGATATAGATATAGATATAGATATAGATATAGATATAGATATAGATATAGATATAGATATAGATATAGATATAGATATAGATATAGATATAGATATAGATATAGATATAGATATAGATATAGATATAGATATAGATATAGATATAGATATAGATATAGATATAGATATAGATATAGATATAGATATAGATATAGATATAGATATAGATATAGATATAGATATAGATATAGATATAGATATAGATATAGATATAGATATAGATATAGATATAGATATAGATATAGATATAGATATAGATATAGATATAGATATAGATATAGATATAGATATAGATATAGATATAGATATAGATATAGATATAGATATAGATATAGATATAGATATAGATATAGATATAGATATAGATATAGATATAGATATAGATATAGATATAGATATAGATATAGATATAGATATAGATATAGATATAGATATAGATATAGATATAGATATAGATATAGATATAGATATAGATATAGATATAGATATAGATATAGATATAGATATAGATATAGATATAGATATAGATATAGATATAGATATAGATATAGATATAGATATAGATATAGATATAGATATAGATATAGATATAGATATAGATATAGATATAGATATAGATATAGATATAGATATAGATATAGATATAGATATAGATATAGATATAGATATAGATATAGATATAGATATAGATATAGATATAGATATAGATATAGATATAGATATAGATATAGATATAGATATAGATATAGATATAGATATAGATATAGATATAGATATAGATATAGATATAGATATAGATATAGATATAGATATAGATATAGATATAGATATAGATATAGATATAGATATAGATATAGATATAGATATAGATATAGATATAGATATAGATATAGATATAGATATAGATATAGATATAGATATAGATATAGATATAGATATAGATATAGATATAGATATAGATATAGATATAGATATAGATATAGATATAGATATAGATATAGATATAGATATAGATATAGATATAGATATAGATATAGATATAGATATAGATATAGATATAGATATAGATATAGATATAGATATAGATATAGATATAGATATAGATATAGATATAGATATAGATATAGATATAGATATAGATATAGATATAGATATAGATATAGATATAGATATAGATATAGATATAGATATAGATATAGATATAGATATAGATATAGATATAGATATAGATATAGATATAGATATAGATATAGATATAGATATAGATATAGATATAGATATAGATATAGATATAGATATAGATATAGATATAGATATAGATATAGATATAGATATAGATATAGATATAGATATAGATATAGATATAGATATAGATATAGATATAGATATAGATATAGATATAGATATAGATATAGATATAGATATAGATATAGATATAGATATAGATATAGATATAGATATAGATATAGATATAGATATAGATATAGATATAGATATAGATATAGATATAGATATAGATATAGATATAGATATAGATATAGATATAGATATAGATATAGATATAGATATAGATATAGATATAGATATAGATATAGATATAGATATAGATATAGATATAGATATAGATATAGATATAGATATAGATATAGATATAGATATAGATATAGATATAGATATAGATATAGATATAGATATAGATATAGATATAGATATAGATATAGATATAGATATAGATATAGATATAGATATAGATATAGATATAGATGTGGAGATCAGTGTTGCTGATGTCGTTAAGTCAGAACATTTTCATATGATTCCGTGGCACTTCACCAACACGTATTCCGTAACTTAAGAATAATCGTGTTCGACACTATTCAGGTTTTACTGCCGTGCAACGGGGTTGAATAATCGAAATATGGTTTATTCGTTTATTTGCGACACTAATTGTAGTCGTCCAAATACCACTCTCTTTATTGGGTCAGTTGTTTCCTAGGTAGCGAAAGCAATCTATGTATTCTATCAGTTGGTCTTGCAGCATGAGGCTTGAGAGACTCTATGCAATTCCTATTCTCTTTGGATAGACCTAACTTATAGCGTCATTGAGATGATAGTGTACATCATTGCTTTACTCCGGCTTTGGTTAAAATGCTTGCATGTATGAGATCTTGTGCAAGAGTAGACAAATATCATTCAAATAATTCAAGTCCACGAGTAGGCTTGAGAGCCTCAATGTAATTGATATTGTCTCTGAACACATCTCACTCATGACGTCATTAAGATGATAGTGGGCATGATTGCCTTACTCCGCCTTTGATATGATATGAGATTTCAGTATTGGCTTCCATAGTTCTGATGATTCGAATTATTTTAAGGGTATACTATTTCTTCTCAATGCCTAGTATGGCAGTCCAACTGATGGTATCATCAACGGTCTTCTTGAAATCTACAAATGGTAGATGTATGGGGATGCGGTACTCTGGTGATTGTTCTATTATGATGATAAGGAGCAGAAACCTGCTTGTTTATCTCGCAGTTTGTTCCCTTTTTTGTCCTTGATTCTTTCCTGTATTATGACTGATAGAGTCTTTACTATGGTGTTAAGCATTAGCACCTTTTCTTTACAAGTTTAAAGCTGCCGTAGAAGTCCAGCTGAGGTCTTAGTGTTAACCTGTAGAATTTTAGCTGGTGTGACAACGTCACCCATTGGTCTACCAACCATCAGCTTCCTGATGCTCCCTTTAACCCCATTATGTCATTTCTTAAAAGCTTTTTAAAAGAAAGATGGGGGTAATATCGTTGAAAAAATTTGTTACTATTTAGAGACTTGACATACTGCATACAAGTTTTTCTATGTTATATGTTATATTATTTTTTTATTTTATATCCAATCCAACCACTCATTTCTAGAAATTGTTTAATAAATTTAAAAATTAACAACAACAATGAAAACAGTAATAAATAAATAAATAATAAGTACGAAAAAGATTCCATAAATATATGTGATTAATTTATTTTTAACAGTTTTGCGTAAATTATTTAAAAATGAAATAAAAAAGTACTTTGGCAAACAAACGTAAAATATTCGTATTTTGTATTTTCATTATCGAGATCTGTATGGCGTATGAATCGTTTAATTATTACTTATCTCAAGCACAGACTTAATTTCTTACAATACGTGTATACAAGGTTACTTCTGCTCGACGTACTATTCTTGGTACTGTTTTCAGCTCTTGTACGATTATTTATTTGAGTCAATAGTACTCGATGTTACTGTTTATCGTTTCAATGCTATTTTTAACCATTTTTTATTTTTATTTCAATAAATATATTTTTTGTTGCTTCTATTTCAAATATTTAATAATTGTTTCGTTTGTTGAAATTGTTGACTTAAAAATTAAATGGCTTTAGAAAATATTGAGAAACTGAAACTTTTAATAAAGAAAAGGGTGTCAGATGCGGTATAAGTAAATTTTGGTAGCACACTATTATTAATACGAAGGTAATGAGATAGAACCGTACTCTAAACATTTAAAAACGTTTGGAGCTGGTGAAAGCATAAAAAGTTGTTGAAGACTTTGTTATGTGAGTTGGCTCATGCTATACAATTTGTTCAATTTTTTTTCTAGCGATTAATTCCTCACAACGAGTATATTTTATTTAGAAGTACTGTCGCATGAATATCGTTTACACCATATTCGCAATGTTTTTTCGGAATTCACTCTCTTATTTATAATTCAACTCTGAATTGTGAGTCGAATTACATAATTCTCCATACAAAATTTTTAGAGCGACTCATCTAGTTTGTAAGAAATTTTGTTTCAATTAGCCTGTACGAGTATATGACTAAGGAATCAATGTGATTTATAATTGTTGCTTGTCTATCCTAAATTTCTTTATTTAACATTTTTTATTTTTAATTTTTAAAACACAATTTACCGGCAAATAAAAAAAAATAAACAAATATAACAAGAAGAATAAAATTATCAAAATGAATTAAAAAGTTGCCATGCGGACAAAGTAATTTGCATAAGTAATTTAAAAAGCGTAGAAAGTAATTAAAGGTGCTGTGTGAACATGGTATTAATAACATTTAAGTGAATGATAATCATGATTTGCTCAAACGGATCAGAACTTGAGGCGTATTATGATGATATCGTTGTGACCTCGAAATCAAAGTTTAAATTTAAAAGTTCAATACAACGAAACGGTTTGAAGTTTAGCCAAATTTATTTTTTTGTTGCGAAGTACAATTGTTCCGGTTAGAAATAAAATGTGGCTGCCGCGGTTGGCCTCACAGTACCTCAATCGATCGGATCAATTTTCGAGTGTATGGGGTCGTAACTCGGCAATGTTATCAAGAATGTTGGCCTTCAAGTTCTCAATTGTCTCTGGTTTGTCGGCATAACACTTGTCTTCAACAGCGCCACACAGAAAATAGTCCAATGGTGTCAAATCACAGCTTCTTGGTGGCCAACTGACATCACCAATGCGGCCAATTAAACGGCCATCAAACGTTAGACGAAATAAATCGATTATGAGATGTGTAGGTAAGTTGCACCATCCTGTTGAAACCAAACATCGTTCACATTAATACCATGAAGAGCGCGCACAAAAACATCGGTTATCATGTTGCGATAAGTGTCTCCATTGACTGTAATGATTGCACCCTTCTCAGTTTCAAAGAAATATGGACCAATGCCTTCGATCTACAAGCTGCACCAAACAGTCACTCGTAATGGGTGCATTGGCTTATGTAAGACCACGTTTGAGTTTTTTGAGCCTCAAATACGACGATTTTTCTTATCAACGTTCTCCCCAAGATGAAAACGAACTTTGTCCGAAAAGATGATTTTTTAAAATTTTTTTAATTGATTTTGGAAACAATTGTCTTTATTTTGGAAATAAATTTCCTATAAATCCCAACGTTGCTCAAGGATAAATCGATTCATTTCGTACAGCGGAGATAATATACTAAATTTTGTCACACAATAGAATGACATTACTATTGCCAGATTCGAAATAACGACTAGTTTAAATTTAAGCCGATAGATGGCCCACACGATGTAATTAGTACTTTGGAATAACCAATTTGCAGTTAAACGTGCAATTGGTGTTGCTAATTGAATACCAATTAATGCCAATTCTCAGTTACATGTAAATTGTAACTGATAATTATAAATCTATTGATAGTTACATAATTTATAATTGATGATTATCACTTCATTGTTAAAATCTAATTGTAATTGAGTTATTGCTACAATAAATTGAATTGACAAATACTTGCAAATTCGTAGTGACGAATTGTACATATTAATTACCTATCAAATTTAATGTAATTGGTAAGTAATTAGTAAAATCGAGATTTGAGTCCTTCTAACTATTGGATGTTTTTTAGAGGTTCATAGCTTTGAGTTGGCAACAATGTTTTACCTGACAATCGACTTAACAGCTGATAGTTGCTTTTTGCTTAGTTTTTTTTTGACATTTCATTAAGTCTTTACACCAGAGCAATGCTTGCAAATTGTTAAAATTTTTTAATTGAATTTACATTCAAAATGTTGTTCTTCGATTAAGCAAATATAAATAAGCAGAATTGTTGCATTTGGAGTGCAGATAATCCACAAGCTTTTGTCACAACACCATTACATCCACAAAAAATTACTGTTTGGTGCGTTTTATGTGTTGGAGGACTCAATGGTCTACACATCTTCAAAAACTATGATTAGAAATTTTTTCGCACCTCAATTAGCTGGCATTTATCTTGCTAACATGGAGGACGAAGTCACATGCCACACAGTGCGCGCTGCAAATGATTTACTTAAAGAAACTTTTGATAAAGAGTAATTTCACTTAATGGTCCAATTAATTGGCCACCAAAATCGTGTGATTTAATCCCATTGATTATTTTCTTTGGGGTTATGTTAAGTCACTTGTCTACGTCGATAAACCAAAGACAATTTAACCCCCGCAAATCAACATTCAAAGAGTTATTTGCGAAATACGGCCGCATACACTGCAAAAACGTCTTATTTATTTATTTATTTTTATTTATTTATTTATTTATTTATTTATTTATATGACTTTGGAACATTCTAAAGGGTCCGCCATCTAACGTTTTTTTTCAACTAGTGCTTATTTCGTGAATGGTAACACTTAGCTCATGTCTGATTTGACAGATTTGGCTGCGATCGACTTACAGAAGATGCCGATTTTGCAAAAAAAAAAAATCATCTTTTCAGATGAAGCTCATTTTGATCTTGGCGGGTATATAAACAAGCAAAATTGTCGCATTTGGGGCACAGAAAACCCGCACGCATACATTGAAAAGCCGATACACCCAAGACGAGTCACTGTTTGGTGCGGATTTAGGTCCAGAGGCTTAATTGGGCCATTTTTCAATGGCAATCGTTATCGGGTCATTTGAACGAATTTTTGTTCACAAAAATTGAAAAGGAGGATATTAGCAACATTTGGTTTCAACAGGACGGCGCTACGTGCCAAAGCCGAAGCTACACTCGATGTTTTGCGCCCTGTTTCGAAGATCGCATTATTAGCAGTAGAGCTGATGTCGTTCGGCCACCTCGGAGCTGCGACTTGACACCGTTGGACTATTATTTGTGGGGTGCCATCAAAGATAAGTGTTACGCCAGCAAGCCAGAGACAATTGACGCTTTAAAGGACAATATTCGTGAAGACATTGGTGAAATACAGCTGCACACAATCGATAATGTGCTTAAAAATTGGACCGAACGTGTAGGTTACTGCATGGCCAGCCGAGCCAGCCATTTGAATGAAATTATTTTCCATTATTACTTTCAAATAAGAAAAGAAATTTGAGAAAATATTCAGTAGTTTCTTTTATAGCATTTTCAAAAAAAAAAAAAAAAAAAAAATTATTTGGCGGACCCGTTACAACAATACTTAAGTTCTAAAGTAGTGGAAGCATACAATTAGTTCTTTTAACACGTATAATAAGAAATTATGGGCACATTAGTGAAATAAAGATATATAATAATTAAATTAAAACAAATAGAGCAATAGTAATTCAAACAAAATATAAATTTGAAAACATTTAAAACAAATATATATGTGTATATGAAATAATGAAACATTTGCCTTTTAAAAAGTCTGACGTTGCTGATTCCCCTAATGTGAGTGGGTATAGTATTCCAAAGACGTATCGCGGATACGAAAAATTGTCAATTTGAAATCAATGTTTTACTTCTCGGTGGTATTATCGCTTTATTTCTACCGAAAAGACTGAAACTAAGTCGCTTATACAGTTCTTCAGGTTGATCGGAAGTTACTATATTATACAGGAATATCAAAGCCCTTATCTTCATTAAATCATCAGACTGGACGCTGAAAATTTGTTTATATGATGATGACTCCCATAGGACTTAAGCCTAAAAACATATCTTGTTATTGAATGTGACGTTAAGTCTTAACTTGCTTTTTGCATCGCAATTTGCGAAAATTTCACAGCCATAGGTTAAGATTGGAATCAGATAGGTTTTCGCAAGAAGTAGACTGATCGTAAAAGATGTGCAATATTGTGTAGGCCATAGGGTTCGGAGCATCGAAAATGTTTTCCCACAAGCGACCGAAACGTGATCCTACCAGGTTAATGTAATTTTGAATATAAGTCCTAGGTTCTTAGCCTTATTAACGATTTCAATTTTCTGGTTGTCAGCAACTACATTTGGTGTTTTCGTAATTTTTTGAAATCTTTTATGGACTAAAAGACATTTTGAGTGCTAAGGGTTTAGGCTCAGGCCGTTAACTGCAAACCATGAAGATATTCTTCTCAAATCCTCATTAAGCTTATTCTCGTAGTCTTCTTTCCTGTTGCTTATACATATTTGAACGTCATCAGAATACATTCTAATATTGCAGTGCATCAGCTGATCCGGCAAATCAGGCGTATATATAGAGAAAAGCAAAGGCCCCAAAACTAAACCCTGTGGGACGCTCCTAATGACAGATAGGGTTGTTGATTTAGCTGATAAGTTGAGCTCTACGTATTGCTCTCGATCATCGAGATAAGTGCGTATCAACTTGGAAGATGTATAAGAGAAATGCATAATTTTTTCTAACTTTTGAAGCAGGACAGTATGGTCAACAGTATCAAAGGCCTTAGAATAGTCTAGTAAGACCGTCAAAACCATGTGACCATCATCCAGTTCTTTTCTAATATCCTCTGCTACATCTATGTGATCTGTGACACAAAACTGTGTCCGGCGCGAAAACAAGATTGTTTGCTGCTCAAGAGTTTTTGATCAGCAAGATATTGTGGGACGCTCCTAATGACAGATAGGGTTGTTGATTTAGCTGATAAGTTGAGCTCTACGTATTGCTCTCGATCATCGAGATAAGTGCGTATCAACTTGGAAGATGTATAAGAGAAATGCATAATTTTTTCTAACTTTTGAAGCAGGACAGTATGGTCAACAGTATCAAAGGCCTTAGAATAGTCTAGTAAGACCGTCAAAACCATGTGACCATCATCCAGTTCTTTTCTAATATCCTCTGCTACATCTATGTGATCTGTGACACAAAACTGTGTCCGGCGCGAAAACAAGATTGTTTGCTGCTCAAGAGTTTTTGATCAGCAAGATATTCCGTAATTCGTTTATGTAGAAAAAGGCTTTGACATATAAGGTAGTATAGTAATTGCACGATAATCTGAAGATAATTTCGGGATAGGACGGATTTTTGCTAGTTTCCACATTTTCGGATAGGTGCTAGTTGTTATTATAAAAGAAGCATTTTAAGGAAAGCTGGATGAATTGTTAAATTGATGTTCTAAACTGCGCCTTGTGTGCGCCAGGCGAAATCTTATTTTAAGCATTAATTTTATAAACTTTTCTATCCAACAAAGCCAGTTTCATTGATATTAAAAATACAGGGTGTTCGCCGGGAAGGTATACTACTTTGTTTGGTTATAATTTTTGATCATATGAAAGAGAATGAATCTTATATTGATAAATATTTTATTGAATGTCGGCAATTATGTATGAAATACAATATCAGATAAATGCCCGCCTATGTTAGCCTCACAAATGCGAGCCCTTTTGAGCACAATTTTCATTACATTCTCACACATTTCACGCGGTATTTCATTAATTTCATCACGAATATTTTGTTTGAGTTGCTCCAACGTTTCTGGTTTGTATGCATAAACCTTGCTTTTCAGATATCCCAACAAAAAGAAGTCCGGAGCAGTTAAATCAGGCGACCGTAGAGGCCAATCAACAACACCATTCCTTGAATTAATTTGTTGTGGAAAGAGGTCTCGCAGTAATTCCAATGTAATTCTGGCTGTATGCGATGTGGCACCGTCTTGTTGAAACCACATGTTAGTCAAGCCCAAAGCATGTAGTTGTGGCGTTAAAAAGTTTTCAGTCATATTACGATATCGCTCCCCATTGACAGTTATCGTTTTGCACACCAGACTGTCACTTTTAATGATGAATAATTTGAGGGTTTTCCATTGCCCAAAACCGACTATATTGTTTATTCACATAACCATTCAAATGAAAATGTGCCTCGTCACTCATTATATTTTTTCGTGAAAAGCGGCGTTGTCATGGACGAGCTGTAACATCCTATTGGCATATGTACGGCGGCGTAAATGGTCTTCTGGAAGGAGTTCTTGTGTCAACTGAATCTTAGATGGGAACAAATGCAAATATTTGTGCAAAATTGTGACCAAAGTTGTTCTTTGAAGACCAAGCTCCTGAGCACGGCGTTGAATTGAGGTTGATGGATTGCTTTGAACACTTTTTTGAACAGTAGTAATGTTTTCAGCCGATCTTGCAGTACGTTGTGGTTCATGCTTGGGCCTATCAGCTACATTCCCTCTTTCTTCGAAGTCATTCACTACACGATAAAATGTGAGTCTTGTTGGCACGCTGTTTCTCCCAAAAATTTCACGTAACTCGTCACAGTAACCGATGATTGATTTTGATAAAATCTTTTAACGATTGTTATTATTTTTCCATAATAAATTTGCCACGTCTCTACTTCACGACTGCCAAACATGAACTGTCAAGACAAATGTTTACCAAAATGGCGGCAAACCAAAGTAGTATACCTTTCCGGCGGACACCTTGTATTTTTCTTTGTTTTGTTATGATTTACACTTGTGTACAAAAAAATTCCATCTTAATATTCAGCATCTTTTTAGTGAATTAATTTGGTACCTAGAATTGTCAGCCATCAATTCATAATGTATTTACTATAATCATTGATACCTCAGCTCATCCATAAATAGCCCTCCTTGTGATATTTACTTAAAACACTTAATAAACCTAAAATACTATTTTTTTACTGTTTTTCAATATAAATAATAATTCAGTACCGGTGGAGATTATAATCAAAAGACAACATTTATCTAAAGTCGTTTGAAAATAATTCTGTTTTTTTATTTTTCGTTTTTTTTTCTTCTATTTTTAGCATTTGTTTTACCCCTGAGCATTTGAATAGTCAATAAAAATAATAATAATTTTGTTAAAAATAATAATAATTGCATTTGAAGTTTAAGTTTCATATTTTTTATATATATTTTGTTTTTGTTTTTGTTAAACAAAAAAAAAAAAAAAAGATTCAAATGGCAACAACAAGTGTGGAATGTTGGTTGTTTGGCTCACTGACTGACTGGTTGGTTGGTTAGTAAGTAAATCGGCTTGATTATTCATTTGCACGAGTAACGTTCAAAATCATTCAATTTCAATTTATACCTGATTAGAAAACTATTTTTCCTAAGAAACCGAAGAAGAAGAAAAAAAAAAACAATCAGAAAATAAAAATATAATTAATGTTTGAAATATGTACGTACTTGGTATGTATAAATATGTTTATTAAAATTGAAACAAATTTCCTGGACTGAAATAAAAATAATTGCAAAATATGTCAACGCAGATATATGAGTTTCTAATATGACAGCGTTTCATTTCAAATGACCTATTTCTTGGTATATTGCAATAAATGCATATGGATGTATGTATGTATCATACGTCTGAGTTATTACAAAGTAAGAACTAGATATTGACAATTTTAAAGTCATTTTGGAATGTATTATTGTTGTTGTAGATAAGATCTCATAAGATAAATTCAAGGTAAATTAAGTGTGAACTACACGGTTTCGTTGAAGGGAATTGAGTACAGACTTGGCTACCGCAAATCGGATTTGATAGGTACGCCAAATCTTTTTTACTGGGAAAAAAGAATAGAGATGGGGAAGTATTTCTACAGGTTTTAGTATTGCAGTTCTTACAGCGGGATCCAAGATGATATCCGGTGTGTGGCTGGTGTTTTCTCCGAGTCTGGCAATTTTGCAGAATCCTTTAGATTCATTCAGACTTAAGTTTTTGCCTTTTTTCGTGCATGTAATATGCTAATGAATCGGCGTCTGTTTGTAGGTTTAGAATTTTTTGTGATAGTCAGGCTGTATATCGGGTGAGTCATTTAAAAGTTTAAGTATAAAAATGCAATCAAACTAAAACGGTTTGAAATTTTGCCAAATTTATTTTTTTGTTGTGAAGTAAAATTGTTCCGGTTAGAAATGAAATATCATTTCATTCATATGACTGCTGCGGCTGGCCTCACAGTACCCCATTCGATCGGACCCATTTCCGTATCTTGGCAATGGCATCACAAATGTTGACCTTCAAATGTTCGATTGCCTCTGTTTTGTCGGCATAACACTTGTATTTAACGGCGCCCCACAGAAAATAGTCCAAAGGTGTCAAATCTAGGCTTCTTGGTCGCCAGCTGACATCACCATTTTGGCTAATTAAACGACATTAAACGTTTGACGCAAACGTTTCACATCAATACCATGAATAGGAGGCACAAATTCAGTTATCATGGTGCGATAGGTGTCTATATTGACTGTAATGGTTGCACCGTTCTCAGTTTCAAAGAAATATGCGCTACAAGTCGCACCAAACAGTCACTCGTGATGGATGCATTAGCTTCTGTAAGACCACGTTTGAGTTTTCTGAGATCCAAATACGGCGATTTTGCTTATTAACGCACCCACCAAGATGAAAATTAGCGTCATCTGAAAAGATGATTTTTTGTCTTTGTTTTGGAAATATATTTCTAATAAATCCCAACGTTGCTCAAGTGTATCGATGCATTTTGTTTAGTGGAGATAATATACTGAATTTTGTGACAGAATATAATGACATAAGTATGCCAGATTCGAAATAACCGCTGGTTTGAATTTCAGTCGATAGGTGGCAATTCGTCTTTAGTTCTCCGCTGTAGGGAAGAAATAAAACTACTCAGTAATAGGTCTACCATTTCCTTAATTTGGATTCTAAAACCAAGTGACATCGTTAGTAATGAAGGGACTGGTTAACTTGCTAGGAGAGCCTGAATGGATGTGGAATCTGTTACCCCCTGCTTTGGCATCTGCTGTCCTACAACTGTTGTCAAAAGAAAAATCTGTGGTTTTTTTTTTGTTTCCTAGGAGTGCACAGGACAGGTTGAGTTCCATCGACTCCTGTGCTATTTCGAGGTCATTGTGCTATGGTTAGGACAATGAAAGTTCTGAGGATTCCCCGCCATCTACTTCTACATCCAAACTAAATGGCTAGAGGAGGATATACTGAAATGCTGTTTGCTGAACTTAAGAGATTCTCAGAGTCTCTTTTCAATGGAGGAGAAATCAAATGCGTTCTCTTTCGGAAGCGGGATTTTTCAATTTTTTTTCTGTCACTCCTCTAGGGAGTATACTTTTTCTCGTTAAGTAGATGAATAGTCTACTGTAGCGCGCCTTCATGCAAGTGTGTAGTGGTAATAATGCTTGCTAAGTGGTGATTATTACATAGAATTGCCATTTTTTTCACAGTAGGTAGCGTTTTCTCCAGATCGTTCGTCTGATGTTTGTCATCATCGCCAGAGGTCAGCTGTAATTGGCAGAGGGCTTCTTTTTAATATATTAGTCTGGAAGAGGTTTGAAGTCTCTTTATTAAACATTTGAAATCGCAATTAAATTTTTTCGTCGCGTCTTCTGCTGGGGATTCGAACCTAGGTCGTTTGAGTTGTATGCAATCTAATTACTTACATTAGATTGCATACATAATGTTTCAAATTTCGAAAAAAAACATTTAAGCACCGTTCTACTTGTAGTAAGTATACTCGGACAAAAAAGGAATCAACTCATTGATCGATATTTAAAAGTCTATTTTGAATAACAGAGAGCAGGTTCTATTTCCATCTAACACTCTGATCTGTTGCACTACACTTAACAAATGGTCATAGTTATTCCGTTAATACATAATTTAATACATAATTTAATTGAAATAAATAAAGAAATGCGTAGTTTCTTTGGGTCTACGATTTATTTTTTATGATTTATGAAAGATTTACTTTTTTTTGTCTTCAATAGCCTGATAGGTCGACTATTATAATTATTACATATACGAGTATAAATAAACATGTTTTTTATTTTTTCTTAAAAAAAAAGAATTATTTGTGTCTCACTTTTTATCAGATTTCATGTGATTGCTACACATGTTTGAATACAAAAAGAGTTTTAATTACTTTTGTAGTAAAAAAACGAAAAAATATAAAAATTTTGTTTTCAGTTGTAGCAGATTTAAATTACGATTTTTCATTTTGTGTGTCTTTTATTTCATTGTCTTTATTGTAGCCGACTTGGTAGAGATTAAGTTCAAAGAACTTGTTGACAATGTGTTCCTTCTTTTTCTTCTTCTTCTATTTCTTGAAATATTTTGAAATTTATGCACGAATTGGTTGACGAATTTAATTTCCCTTTTGTTCGGCGTTATTCGATACGTAAATTTATGAAATAGAAAAAAAGTTTATTTTTTTTTTATTCGAAATATTTTTATTAGCCAATCGATTAAAATGCAATTTTGAATTACATACTCGTATATACTTAGTTTACCATGGTTATTGCAAATAATCAATTATTTATTGTTAATAGTGACACAGTGACATTAAGCACATTATAGGTTTCAATTTAAGTATTAAGTTTATGCATTATTACAACATCATTATGAAGTTACTAGTTTAACCCGGCGTTGATCAGGAATCTATATACATTCATACATGTATGTATATTATAAATGGGCGATAAGTTCCGTTTTTTTCTGGTTATTTCCTTTTTCTGCCACCTATTTGTCTTCATAAAAAATTGCCAAGACGGCCATTGAGGTCTCCTGCTTATATATTTATTGAGATACACGATAATAATTATTATTTTTTATGGAGTTAATTTTCTTTTCTTAGGAGTTAATTTTTTAACTTAATGTGAACCTTGATTCATGCACATATTTACACCACATTCAGAAACTTCCACTCTAACCATTTTCAAGATATAATGGGTATACAAGTTAATAATGTCGATTTGGACAACATAGTTATGCCATAACTGTCACATATGGTTTGTGTCAACAATAACGAATATGGTATTTTGGAGGGTAAACATCTGTCATTATAATTAAGTATTCAATAGATCCCAAAGTATAAACACAAATTTTCTCAATCCCTACAAAAATGTAGGACTTTGTGCCTAAAAAAGATGTTTTGTGGGTAAGTCTGATAACCTTCTTTCATTTGATGAAAATGGTAGAAGCTTACGTTCAACATGCACCAACTCAAAAAACGTTTGTGAACGATGGCTTTCGCCATTAAAAATTTATCAGCCGAAAAAGTTAGAAGATGAGGAATTGAAAACATTACTCGAGGAAGGTTGTTGCCAAACGCAAGAAGAACTTGCAATATCATTGGGAGTCACACAACAAGCCATTTCCCTTCGTTTAAAAGCATTGGGAAACATTCAAAAGCAAGGAAGTTTGGTCCCATATGAATTGAAACCGAGCGACGTTATAAGGCTGTAAATAGAAGTCATTTTTGCATCGCATTGTTACTGGTGGTGAAAAATGAATACATTTCGATAACCCCAAGCGCAAACAGTCATATGTAAAACCCGGCCAACCAGCCAAATCAACGCTGAAGCCTAATATCCATGACGCTAAGTTAATGCTCTGTATTTGATGGAATCAGAAAGGTGTTTTGTATTATGAGCTGTTGTAATCTGATCGGATGATGACAGGGGATCTGTACCGAAAACAACTGAATCGTTTGAAGAGAGCAATCAACGAAAGCCGATTAGAATATTCAACCAGACACGTGGCCATAATCTTCCATCATGACAATGCTCGGCCATATGTTGCAAGACCGGTTAAAAACTATTTGGAAAACAGTGGATGGGAAGTTTGGCTCAACCGTCTTTTACCCCAGACCTTGCACCTTCTAACTACCATTTGTTATGATCGATGCAGAATGTCCTTACTGCAATACGCTTCACTTCAGAACAGGATATCAGAAATTGACAGTTCTTTTGACGCGGAATCCATATGGTACTAAAAAGATGGGAAAAAGTAGTGGCTAACGATGGACAGTACTTTGAGTAATGTATCAATTCATTTTATTATTATAGCAAATGCATTTTTCAAGCAAAAAAATCGACATTATTAACTTGTATACCCAATAAAAAAATTTATATTTACTTTGTATGGGAGGTACTATGCCCATTTGTCTGATTCTGCCCACTTTTTGACTAATGATTTGCATTAACTACCCAGTCTTATATCCCAAATGCAAAAACTTCCACTTTAACCGTTTTTAAGATACACAAAAATCAATATTTACTTAATATGAGAGATATCTCGACCACTTGTTTCATTTCACCTATTTTTTAATTGATGATTTATAGTCACTATCAAGTTATCTAGGCGAAATTCAGAAATTTGCCTTTTAATCGTTCTCAAGATATAGAAAAATAAATATTTACTTTGTATAGGAGATACCATGCCCACTTATTCGATACCGCCCACTTTTTGACTGATGATTTGTATTGACAACGAACCTATTTGGACCAAATTTAGGGTGTCATACTATTACCGATTAGAAGAGACAAATAAATAATTCTATGGGCGTGGCACTGTCCGTTAACAAGAAGACAATCAATGAAAGTAGACCTTTCCAACGCACGTATTGGTTTCTAAGTCGGTTATCGAGTTATTACATCACGAACATAGGAGAACTTATTTTTATATACAGTAGCGAGTTCAATTATTGGCATCGTAAGCTCTTTCAACTTCATGAGTGATTTAATGGTCCCATTAAAGTGATCTTTGATAAATTAATATATGTATTTAGTAGAAAGGATCCTTTAAAATTCACTTCGTTTCATCCCAATTTTTTTTTTTAATTTTATTTGTTAATAAGGAAAAAAATATACCAAATTTCGCTGAACTCATGGCTGATTACCAAATCTGATCAAACTGGATCAATTGCATTGTTCTCCATGAACATTTGTCCATGTTTCAATAGCATGTAATTCTTACATGAAACGCTTCTGTTTCCTCCCATTACAAAACATTGTCTTGGCGCTATGAATATACTGAAGGGTGGGTAAATAGAAGGTTAGGAAGTAAATTGGCTTAAAACCACATTTTTGTTTTACAAATTCATTTTTATTCATGCCAATATAAAAAGGAAAAATGGGAATTAATAATGGAATATAATGGCGGGCTAATGTCCACTTCTAGCACATCGACAGACGCTGCTCTTTACACAAAATTTTGAACCACATTTTGCACCAAAGCTTCGCTTATCTCGTCAATGCAGCGCTGAATTTCATCTTTCAGAGTGTCAGTTGTTTGTGGTTTGTTCACGTAAAAACGGTCTTTCAAGTGGCCCCAGAGAAAATAATTCAGCGGCGTTAAAACGCAAGCACGAGGCGGCCAATTGACATCACCAAATAGAGAAATTACGCGACTGGGAAATTTTTCATACAATAACGGAATTGTTTGGCTGGCTATGTGGCTTGTGGCACCGTTCTGCTGTAACCAAAATCACTGATGTCAACATTAGTCAATTGTGGTCACAAAAAATTGGTTATCATGGTTTGGTAGCCCAGAGAATTAACGGCGACGCCGTTTCATTGCTCATTTTCGAAAAAATATGGGTCGATAATGTCGCCTAACCACAAACCGAACCATACGGTCACTTTCTTTGGATGTAATAGTTTTTCGAGAACTGTTTGTGGATTTTGTGAGCACCATATGCGACAATTTTGTTTGTTTACATAACCGCCTGATTGAAAATGGACCTCGTTACTAGAGATGATTTTGTTGAAAAATGCGTTTTTTTCGTTCAGTTTTTCAAAGAGTCAATTTTCAAATTAAAATTCTTTGTTCAAAAGTGTAGCGTTCCTTAGTTAAAATTTCCCAATTCTTTACTAAATAAGTGTCAAAGGTTGACATTTCATCATTTGACAGACAATTTATTTCCTAGCCTCAAATTTGCCCACCCTGTATATTCCACAGTTAGTTGGGCTATATATTTTTTAACACTTTGGGGATAAAATTTCAGACAGGCAGTATTGACTTTTATCATGAGCAATCAGTGTTCAGGGAGGAAGTGGTGTTTTCATATTTTGGTAGGAAATGTTGTCGCAGAAAAATTGGTACATAAAAGGATATACTCTGCGGAAAAGAAGAGTACAACGTAAAAATATGTGAGTCTTGTACGTATTAAAGCCGATTCAATTTAATATTTTTGCCAGGCTATGTTTGAATGCGTCATTCAAATTAGATCTTTTCGCACCGATTATTTAAAGACCCGGATTGAAAGTTAAAGAAAAACGATCGTTAGGAAAAATAAGAAGCAAAAGGCAGATAGAAAGGAATTTTGTATTGGCCTTAATATTAATCTGACCTCCTTGAGAGAACTCGATATAAATCAAGAGAAATGACTATCGAATCCAACCACCAAGAGTTGTGTGCCACATACATAAATAATTCACCTGATATCCCTAGTAGAACAAGACGTACTTCTTTAATTCATTGAGCTGCACTCGATACTATTTTTAGACTTTTTGAAATGCCATACACCTTATCGCAGTCTCCGAAAGCAGATGCAGCTGTTAGCAATACTATATTATAAAGTGCTACCTCTGTCGAAAATTGTCAGATGGTCTATCCTGGGATTGAATCGAAAACCTCTGGGTTGGTAGGCGGCTGTCTTACCTACCATACCATAGCGGCACACTAAGTGCCACACTCTGTCAAAGTACATACTTTGAAACATCTAGTGTCATAGTTTTACTCTTACCGAATCGAACAATGGGCTGAGTCTATCCTTTGAAGAGCAAAAGCATAGCGTCTCCTAGGGAAACCATACTGACGATCCTTAAGTAAATTTTGTAAACGTAAATTGTTAACAAAATAGTACTTAAACATGTTTTCTTGATTTTGACAACGGAGGTACCATCTGCTATTGGGCGGTTGTTTTCAGGGCTACTATGGCGTTACGATGAAATTCTAGAAGAGTACTGCTTCAGAATTACTCGGAACAGGCGATATATTTACGTTGAAATTTCCAAGAACTCTTTCAACTACATGGGCTCAAAAGAATAATCAAGGCATAGCTAGTGATACTCTTGCAAGTTTTCAGGAAGTGGTTGGTTGTATTCTGGCAAATGTAAATGGTGCAAGCTAAGGTATAATCGAATATTTGGTTTTGACTATTTTTTCTTTATTTATTAAATATTTCACAATTTGCAATAAAAACGTTAAGTTAACAAAAACAAAAGCAATTAATTACAAAAAATTTCAACAATTTCGAATTTCAATATTTGTGCAATAATTAATTTGAAATGTTCGATTTCTTTTTTTTTTATTTACTGAACAATAACAATAATAACAACAACAACAGCAACAATGGCAATAATCAATATTTATAAACAAAACAATCGTTAAAAATGAACAAGTTTTTTATAAATACCTTTACAGGGCGCAGGGAAGATAGTTGATAAGTTCCTTTCGTTATCAGTGTTAAACGCAATTCATTCATTTATTCATTCATACATTTGTTTAATTATTCATACTATTGCTGTTGTTATCATTAATATCTGCTGCATGCCTCATACTTGTAACACATCATTCATTAACAGACATTCTTTTGACTTCGTAGTACTGAAAGTGTTTTGATTTGTTTTTAAATAAAAAAGGGGGTTTTGCAGAAGTATATTTTTGTTTGTATGAAGGTGATAAAATATAGTAACTTTAGGGAGATAAAGAAAAAAAAAAAAAACACATTTTACATGAAATTGTGAAACTATTCTGATTTTCTAAATATCATCCATAAACGTCATTAAGAACAACAATTCAACAATTATATACTATTTAGTATACGGATGGATTAGATTAGAACGCATAAATGTACAATGGTTTCTAACATAGGCCAAAAATCTATAAACAGTGCTGTTCAAAAAAATAGATTCACCCACAAAACAGCATATAAATTGGCTTATGCGTAAGTGGAGAAATATTTTATGATCAGACGAAACTAAATTTAATTTGTTTAACTCTGACAGGAGTACTGAACATTCGAACACCCCGAACACTGAACTCCTTTCGAAATATATAATAAAAGCCATTAAACATGGTGTAGTAAGTATGTCTATTGGTATTGGGATGTTTTCCAACCATGGCACAAAATAGAAGCAATAGTGGATGCCATTTATTATACCATTATACTAAACGATATCATGATGCCTTGTGTCGAATTGTAAATGCCGCTTTGATGTGTGTTTCGGGTCGTTGTCTTGTTGAAACACCTATCGAAGCGAGCAAAAGATTGTTTTCAGTATAATGACGTTGTGGTTTGAGCTGGATGGCACAGTCGCCGGACTGAAGCTCTCCGAGAAAAAAAAAACCCATAAATAAAGAAAAGCTGTGGGAGTTAGTAAAAGAAACGTAAAATAATATTCCAATAGAGACATGTCAGAGACTTGTTGACTCTAAAATGGTGCTTAGCAGCGATTTTAGGTTTCCCATCAAATTTATAAAGAAGACGAACAGAACCTTTGGCATGATACATCCTGTAACGTGTAACCTTTGTAATGACACATAAGAAGCCTTGAGGAATCTGTGTCTATTACTCTAGCAAACACATTATTCATTCTATCTTTTCCACATTTCTCAAGTTTCAAAATGCTTTTACCAGGGTTGGCAATAACCCGGTATTTTTTTTAAACCCAACCCACCGGGTTTTATTAGGGTTTTTGATGGGTTTTATTGGGTTTTATAAATGCTTCAAAATTTCAAGTTCCAGTCGACATTATTTTTTGCTTATTTATACAATCACGTTATTTTAGCATTTATGATGCAATTTTGCACTCTTGGTTGGATCAAGGCGTCATTGTGTACTATGAGCTGCTAAAACTGGCTGATCGAAGTAGACTGCAATTATTTCGTTTGAATGGTGATTTATGAGATAAACGGCCGGTATATAAAGACAGGCATGATTAAGTTATTCCATTGCATGATAACATCTGACCTCATGTCGCAAAAGTTTCAAAACAATTATTAGAAACGATCAAATGCCGCAACCTGCGTATTCTCCGAACATGGCTCCGTCGGCTGTTGCGACGAATACAATATACTCACACCTCTTATACAGGCTTTTGTTTCATGGGATTTCACTATAACGACCTGTTTGTATTATGGAACACATTCGCTTTAAGTGCAATTTATGTCGTTCTACGGATAAAAAACCTATATTCTCCGTTTTTTTTTTTAATGTAAGGAAAGCAAACGCGCAAATCTAGGACGAATAAGGAGATATGAGTTTATTTATAAATACAAAATTGGCTTTTTAAAATATAATACCCAAACGGGTTTTTTTAAATATTATACCCAATAAAACCCGGGTGGGTTTAATTGGGTTACCCAGTGGGTTGCCAACCCTGGTTATTACACAAGTAACCGAACTATTATGAATTTATAAGAGAAGAGTGTTCCGTTATGCGGCGTAATTAGGTTTTTTTGTTCGCAACTCCTGAAAATATCATATGATTATAAGCAGATCTTTCAGATTCTTATATAGTATATTCGAGCAATGAAAATAACCAAGCAAGTAAAAAATAATTTTATTGTCATCTGTTTTTGGTTTTCTAAAAAAATTTTATATCAAACAAATTGCGTAAATTATTTTCTTACGTACATATTTACTCGAATGTGGAAGAAGTGGCCATTAGAGGTGTATATTGAGATATCAACCACACAAATTTTATGAATTAGTAATTTACACTGTTGTGCCTAATGCATTGAACAATGCTTTAAGTTGATATTTAAACTGGAAGTATTTTTGTTCTTCGAGTCCATATACATGTTAGTTAAACGACTGTGGAGTGGATTAATTTCCATCATTAATCAGCGCTAATAACCTTATTTTATTGGGCCATTGTTTCATCGATCATATGTAATGAGTTGTTCACACAAGTCCCCAATTACTTTGTTTGTTGTTTGAACTACTTATATGAATTATTCTGTTCACATGACACCATTCTAATTTGTTTCGATTGTTCTTCTACATCTTCGTTTTATATAAACCAATTTAGCGTGGAAAAACACCTGATAAAAATTAGAGATCACGTTGATTTCTTAGTAATCCACAGGCTAATTGAAATTGAATGACTTACGAAATGGGTGATTCGCTCCTAAAATTTTTTATAGGGAATTATATAATTCAGCTTATTATTGGTGGTTGACTAATTAATGGCAGAGCGAATTACGTGCACACGTATGGTAGCTTTCTACATTATTCAGCATTTGTCCTTATGAAAATTAAGACGGAAAAATTGCACAAATTTTTACTTTATTACTATTTTTCAAGGTAATCAATTATGATAATCGAAAGAGTTAAAAATCGTAAAAAGTGTATTAAGCAACTAACAGATAAAGGAACTGTTTGCTTTGTTTGGTTTAGCATGATCTATTGGAAATATATTTCACTTTTGAACAAGGTATTAAAAGTGCTGCTGGTGATGATTGTAATAAGCGGGTCAGACCCAGAAGGCCTTTTTGTTTTTATTTTTAACAAATTGGCAATTGCTCCGTTGAACTTTTCGGAGGTAGTCAATCTAGAAGGCCGTCTTAAAAATAATCGCCATTGTGGTCAAGACTTTAAAGGCGTAGAAAGCTTTCGTCGCTTTTTTATTGCTAGCCATTGTATTTAAGTCTAGACTCCTCTCTAATTGTCTTAATTATAAAGTATTGTTACGTTTTAGCCTTTTTTTTTTTTGTTACGTTTAGCCTTTTTTTGAGTTCTTTTAAATTGCGATGAATAAAATAACTTATTTAACTTCCACTTTACACAATTATAACTATACAGTATCTAATTTATTTAATATCCACCTAATGCACAACTCATAGTACGACTTAACATTATGACCGCTAAACTATAACTGACTGACTAAGCATAAAGCGCCGCCTTTTATACAGAATTAGTACCAATTTTGAATGCTCTTGTTTGGACTACAACTTTCTACTCATCTCCGTTAATTTAAATTGAAAGATCATAAGGCACAGAAACTACACTGGTAACACCGTTCAATACGCAATTGGTAACACTGTTAATAACACAAATAATTACAACATTGACGGGATGATACATTGACAGCCTTGACACAAACCAATAGACTTACTCGTAAATCTCATAATAAATTTTTATAGCTTCAAATGTACAAATGTTGGTGTATCTTTTCTTTAGGCAATTTTATTTTCATAAGAACATTAATATAAAAATGCAGGGTCACTGTTGTTAAAACTTTCCAGTTAAGCTAAGGTCACCTAGCTTGTAATTTCAGTCTCATTTTGAGAGGCCTTGTCCGAGCTCTCAAAACCTCTAAAACAAAACAGGTTATTTGCATTGGAGGCATGCATTGTGCGTTCAATAGAGACTTCCAAGCGATATGATAGCAGCCATATTGTTGAAGCAACATGTGTCGAATTAGTTGTCCTTTTTTCAGCTTGCTTTGCTAAATCATAATAAAAATGTTTTTTTGAAAACCGTGTCCTGCTTGGAAAATCTTTAGCTTACTTGGGTTATTTTACGGTCGTCAAATCGTCCTACCCAAAGGACTATTCGGAATGTGATGTATTGTAGGTCTTCAGAAAACATTGCCGTTGTGCCGGTGTCATTGGACTATATTTTTTTGAGAACGACGTTGATCAGGCCAGCACCAAAAAATTTCAAAATATGGTATTTGATGTAGAAGAACAAGATACCGTTTGGTTTTAATGGAATTCTATTAAAACCTAGTTTATAAAATAGCCACAGATGAGATATAGAATTTTTTAGAATCTAAGGAATAATAGTAATACCCAACCTTAAATTTCACTTCACGATCGCAAAGGCATTTATTTTTGTGTTATTTCTGTGATTGATCTCGGGTTGGAGTAATTTTGATTTCCTTATTAAAAAAGGTTGTAATTACAATTGTAGATGAGGATTTTCAATTTATGCTTAAGTTTTCAAGTTACAAAATTTCATTGGAATTCGTTTTATCTAATTATTTTAGATATTATTTCTATTTCAAATACACAAATCCTCAGAATTATTAATTATTGCTTTTTGATTATTTTTTATTTTTGTTTAAATTTTAATGATCGTTAGCAACAGATAATTTCAATGAACATGTGCAATGGGAGTAGTGAGCTGAAACAGAGTGTGTCTAAATATTTAATGCCTCTGCTGCTCTACATGTGACAGATTTTCATAACAAGATTATTAATTAAATAAAAACCCACATACAAAAAGAAAATATTTGAAAAAAAATAAACATAAAAATATATTGGGTATAATGAAAACAAAGAGAAGAATTAAATTGAATATAGTAATGAAACAATATGGTGAAATAAAATACCCTATAATAGGACTTTGATTAGACTTTCATCTGAATGTACAATTTGGGAATCCCTAAAACATCACACTAAGCTTGCTAAAAACTATGGCAATTCTACACTAGCAGTGTCAATGGTAAAAAAGTGGTTTACTGATTTCGTTGTGGCCGTACAAGCACGTGAGATGTCGAAATTTCTGAACGCCCAGTTGAGGTTTAAAATTTTTTGTTTTTTCTCCGTCACTCCTCTTTCCACAAAACATTCATTGCTTTGTTTCAGTTTCCTTAATCAATTTGATCTTTCAAGCTAAGTAGATGATTAATCCACTGTAGCTTCCTCTATATGATTTTCCGTAGTGGTGAAGATCCTTGCTAATTGGTGGTGATCTTTACTTTAGCATTGTAATTTTTGCCCAGTAGGCGGCGTGTTTTCCTCATCATTCGTCTGATGTTTGTTATCATCGCCAGAGGTATTCGGGAATGTCAGTGTGGCTTCTTCTTTATTTTTTTTTTTTTGATTGAGTTGTCTGGAGAGAAGTTGAAGCCTTTTTATTAAACATTCGAAATCACAATTAAGTTTTTCTTCATCATGGCCTCTGCTGTGGCTCAAACCTGGGTCACTTGTGTGCTACTTGTTATGCGTACGCTCTAACCACTCACTACACCAAGCCACTAAAAATTATGCGATATGGCTCAGTGGTTTCAATTTTAAATCATCACCTGATGGGTGTCGCATTTGCTCACAATGGACCACAAAACGCAATCGTGTGACAATTTCGAAGGAGTGTTTGATGCTGTTTAAGCGACCAAACTGCCGTCAAAACAGTGGAGTTTTCGGGATGAATCGAAGCCAAAGAAGGCCAACTTGGTTTTGTCAGCCAATAAAGTCCTGAGCGCGGATTTTTTTGATGCATGCGGTATAATCCTGGGGGTGGAGTAGCGTAGTGGTTAGAGCGCAGACATACAACACAAACGGCTCAGATTCGAACCTCAGCAGAGGATATGATAAAAAAATAAAACACAATTTTTTTGCGGTTTCGAGTGTTTAATAAAAAGACTTCATTCAACCTTCCTCCAGACAAATTTATCCCAAGAAGCCTCTGTAACCTTTCAGCTTACCTATGGCGATAATGACAAACATCAAACGAATGATCAAGAAGAAACGCTATCTTCTAGAAAAAAATTACAATGCTTAGTAAGGTCACCACAACCACAACTTAGCAAGGATTTTCATCACTTCACACAAACATATGGAGGCCAGCTACAGTTGATTAATCATCTACTTGGCTTGAAAAATCAACCTGATTAGTGAAACTGAAACAAAGTAATGGATGCTTTGAGCGCTAGAGGAGTGACGGAGAAAGGAAAAAAAAACGCGGTATAATCTACATTGACAAGAGTAAAACAACAATTGGCCAATCTTATACCAATTTATTGGGATCATTTAAAGAGAATTAAAAAAACTACCGCAATTGGTCATTTTTCTTCCCATGGTGAAATTCATGAATTAGGTGCTCTCTTCTCCGGACCTAGCCGCAGGTGACTATTTCTTGTTTTAAAACCTGAAGAAATGGATCGACGGAATGAAACTTGATTATAATGATGAAATCACCCCACAAATACATATTCTGATGACCTCGACAAATATTATTTTTTTGTTAAATGGATAACAAAAATTGGAGGAACATTGGACAAAGTGCATAGAGATCAAAGGAAATTATTTTGAAAAATACAATGCTTTTTATATAAAAACCTGAGTTTTATTCAAAAAGATAAGAACGTATCATAAATATTTTAAATATCATGGCGACAAGTAAAGGCTCTTTGGAAACAATAAATTTAAAAATCTTTTAATCCTTATGCCGCTGAGGTGTAGTAGGTAAGACGCCTGCCTATCAACCAGAAGACCCTCGCTTAAAACCCAGTCCAGATTATCTGACATTTTCATTAGCGGCATCAGCTCATGACATTGGTAGCGACTGGTTCTGAATATGTACTCTATGAAAAACTTCTCTAACAAATGGATCTGTCATTCTGAGCCGTCGTTTAACTGTAGGTCTCTTTCAATAAGTCCGCAAATATAATCGAGATCAGCTCAACGATTGAGATAAGTCTCCCGGATGCCGCGGGAGTTATGTATGTTATTCCTTATTGTGCAATTTACTCGTTATGCACTAAAACTACCTTCTAATTGTTCTAAAAAATGTATTTTAGTGTCACTAAAAGTCGTCTCAAAAGCAATTTTTTAAAGTAGTTTGAATTGAATTAAAGTATGATTACAATACTATAATAAATCATAGAAAATGCATAAACACACTAACACGTGGTATAGACAGACAACCTTAAAATCTTTAATAAAAATCTTGATGGAAAATGAAAAAATTGTTAAAAAAAAAACTATCGAAATACTCGTAAAGATCTATGATCACAATACAATATATGGGAACAAAGTACCTGTGAACAAATTGCAACAAACAAAACAAATTGTCAATTGTCACCTACGCCACTTGAACGAAACAGAACTTACTCATATTGGCGACTTAGTGACTGAATTTCAAACTTGAATTTTTGTTCAATCAAATTTAGTTCTTTTAAATACATTTTAAGGAATTTGAAATGAAATACGAGTATTTTGAAAAAAATATAATTTTTTTTTTTTTTAATTCAAAAATATTGTTACTGACTGATTAACTGAATATGGTTGACTGACGACGACTACATATATGAATAAACAAACGAATAAAAAATGAATGACTGTTTGTTGGTATACAATTATTTAATGACACGTCAAGATTAGTCATATTTTAATTAATTGCTTATTAATTATTATAATTATTTCAAAAATCATTAAAGACTAATTTAAAAATTGAAAAAAGGAGGGAAGTCTTATTAATACTTATGTATGTATTGTTACGTTTTTACCTTTTTAAAAACGTGTTTTTATGAGTTCGCAGATTGTAGTTAAAATAAAATAAATTTTGTGTTTGGTTTTAATTGAAAATCTTTTATTCAACACAGTTTTGTGTACCACTGCTTGTAATCTTTTTACAGGCAACAACAATTTTTATTCTTAATTACTCCGTCTGTTTACAGCTTTGTAAGGAACAACAATTACTCGACAGATCTTTCTAAATATTTAAAGATCTTCCAACCCGATCGTAGTTATAACTTAGGTTCGATCACAACCTTTTCAACCAGAGGTTATCTACACTTAACTCTCTTTACTGAGTTAGCTTCAACTAAACTGGTATTTTACTTCACGATTCACTTCACGAGTTTACTCCTTATAAACTTTCTTCACACAAACTGCACTCGCCGAGTTTACTTTACTTAAACTGCGTTCGCTGAGTTTACGACACATAAATTGATTGTTGTTCGTATCGATGTGCTTTTTATATGGCTGAGTAAGCAACACATCGAAAGCTCTCGAACCTCTCGATATTTCAGGTAGATTCCATTTCTTTCTTTTAATTTCTTTTTAGTTCTTTTGTATGTAAACATCTCTTTCAGCTCCTAGTATTTGTTGTTACCTGTTTATTGTCTGTTACTTGTTTTCTTTGCTGCTTAATTATTGTTGTTGCCGTGTTATTTTTATTTACTTTGTCTCTGCTAATGGTTGTCGTTGTAGATTTGGTTATTTGTAAACAGCACGTATAGTTGTTCTTGCAGCTTGAATTTCGTAACACTGCCGCCCACTTAAGCCTGTTCGTCCCGAATAGGCTCATTACTTCTTTTTCCTTAGCTTGCTAATCGTTCTATGTGCACTACTTTCATTCTAGTTCTTGGGCTGTTGTGTTTCTGTATTCGGTAAACTACATCGTTCAGTCTTTTGACTATCTTATAAGGTCCATCCCAGTTAATTGGCAGTTTGGGCTCTTTTCTTCCGCTTTGGATTGTAGAGCAGTACTAGTTGTCCCTCATGGAAGCTCTTAGCACATGCTGCTCGATCGTACCTGGCTATCACGAGCCCTTTCCAGTCGTGTATGTATTGTTTCATAAGAGTCTTTGGGTTTTTTACTTTTCTTGCCTTTACCGACTGGTGCTCTCGATTTGTATTGCTGTAGATGAATTTGACTTGTTCTGACTGCATCTTTAGCCGCAATACATTCAGTGCACTTCGCTATTCACCCTGCAGCAGCTTGCTTTTATCCAACCCAATAGTAACGCTGTTTTAATTTTTCAACTGTCTTCGCCACGCCAAGATGCCTTCCGCTGGGTTCCTTATGAGACTGATTTAAAATTTCATTAATTTTCGAGGAAGGAACCACTGTTAGATTTGAGGTTGTATTTCCATCTGCACTTTCCCAGCTTCGGTATAAGCACCTGTCTATCAGCTTTAAACTATTCCATTTAGTCCAATAAGCCTTTATTAGAGGGCTATCTACTGATATCTCTTTACTAGTAGGCCGTTTTTCTTTCTCTTTTGCTGCTATTACCCTTGGCAGTACTGGGTCTTTCCTCTGAGCCGTTGACCAGTCCTCGTTTACCTCAAGACGTAATTGCCTGATGTTGATAATGGTCTCTTTGGCCTTATCACCTGTTTTATCAGGTGATAAATGTATATGTATATGTAGGTATGTATACACATATGTACCAGGTGTACCGGTATAAAGTCGGCATCAAGATACAAATGTCTCCCTAGGGAATATTTATTGTGAACGGGGCATGCATTAGATGGGCAGCACTTCTATGTAGCTTACTTCTAAAGACGAACAGGTTTATTGGCGTAATATACACAAATTTCCTGAAAGATGGGAATAATGCTTTTTACTTTCCCCATAAAAATTAGTGTTTTATTTTCCCATAAAAAACGCTCATTTTACACCGGTATCTTCCTTTTATTCCTATGAGCAACATAAGGCTGTAACAGGGCAGTTCCAGTTTATGCTATTTAAGGCACAATATTTCATTTCATTGCAACTACTTCGGCTGCTCTGCGGCTTCCAGTCAATGTCTTTTCTGGCAATGTTCTCCTCCTATTTATGCCACAGATAGTTGTTGTTCATTAATCTGGACCGGAATACGCATAGAGTTTTGAGCAAGAATTTGTATATGAAAACTTACATATTCTGATTATCTCGTTATGCAGCATTCCATGTTTCGCATTCATATGGTTGGACGGATTTTATGTTGGAGTTAAATAGGCTTAGTTTTGTCATTTAATAATATCCCCATTCAGTTGTGGATATTATTTTTGTATGCCTCACATAATTCACAAGACTGATTAGCTTTACCCCATTTGGTGTTGCCCAGAAATATATTATTAGTAAATATGAATACATAGAAATGGTCCGTCCTGTACATGGTATTTCTTTATTCACACGGAGTCTATCTGTATTTGCAGTGCTTTAGACTTCTTGATGTTTATTTTCAAACCTACACAAGTTGCTGTTTTCCAAACTAATCTGAGACTAAACTGCGGCAAAGAAGGCCTATGTCATTGGCAAAGTCATGATCTCCTAGAACGTTTTGCAGTGCCCATGTGGTACCTCTTCTCTGCATAGTTGATCCATGCCACAGGTAAATAGTAAAGGCGACAATACTTACCTTTGCCGATTAAAGAAATTTTTTTCTTGTTTTCTTTAATCTATTACAAAAATGTCGAAAATCGTCTACGACTTGCCAACCACGATAAGGGTGATTATCTTAGCAGTCACGTCTTTACAGGGCAGAGAGCTCCATATGGCATTAAAATTGAGGTTGTGGAATGCCCTCTTGAAGTCGATAAATGTTAGGTACAGTGCTGATCTCCACTCAATCGACTATTTTACTATTACTATAGGGTGGGCCATTAAAAAGGTTAAATTTAAAAATGCAATAAAACAAAAATGATTTGCCAAATTAATTTTTTTTATTGTGAAGTACAATTGTCCGGTTAGAAATGAAATATTATTTCATTCATATGGCTACCACGTTTGGCCGTATAGCACCCATTCGATCGGACCAATTTTCGAGAACTTTTTCTAGTGTATGGGGTCGTATCTCGGCGTTGGCATCACGAATGTTTGCATTCAAATGTTCAATTGTCTCTGGTTTGACGCCTTCGCCCCACAGAACATAGTCCTACGGTGTCAAATCGCAGTTTCTTGGCGGCCTACTGACATCAACATTTTGGCTAATTAAATGGCCATCAAGCGCTTGACGCAATTAATAGATTGTGGCATAACATCGTTCAAATCAATACCATGAAGAGCAAGCACAAAAAAATCGGTTATCATCGAATCGGTTATCGGTTGCGAAATAAGAAGTACTACCTTGATCAAAAAGTTCTTGGAATAACACCCGGGGGGCCGTTCCAATTTTTTCGATTTTTTGTTTTTTTGTTAAGTTGGTACATCTGTTGTTGATATTCCCGCTAAATCTTAGCGTCATAGCTTGACATTTGCAAAAGGCACGTAGCCAAGAGTACATCTAACTTTATATGTGTTGGCGATTTTGTACAATTTTGACAATTTTTGTTGAGGTCGCAAAAGACATGATTTGCGAGGCTGAATCCGATCTCACATTCATCAAAAGGATCATTACTGGAGACGAGACGTGGGTTTATGAGAACGACAAACAATCCAGACATCAGCAAGTGAAGGGCGTTCACTAAATGAGTCGAGACCAAGAAAACAACGCAAGAAAACAGGCAATGCTCACGGTTTTCATGAATTAAAACGGCGTAATGCATCATGAATTCTTTCCAGAAGGCCAGACAGTAAACAAAGAGTATTACTTGGGCGTGATGAGACATTTGCGTGAAGCAATTCGCTTAAAGAGACCAGAATTGTTAGCAGAAAACTCGTGGATTTTGCACCACGATAACGAATCGTATCACAGTACCATCACTATTCGAAATTTTTTGACGAAAAATGCAACAAATACCATCCAATAGCCACAGAATTCACCTGATATGGCTTCTTTCTTTCTGTTCAATCGGGTTAAAAAACTATTACGGTTAACGCGTTTCAGCAGCCGAGAGAAAATAATGGAAAAATCGCAGGAAGCACTGATGGACATACCGAAAACCGAATATAAAAAATGCTTCGAAGAATAGATCAAGCGCTGGCATAAGTGTCTTGCGGTCGATGGGGATTACTTTGAAGAGGACAATACAGATTTAAATAAATAAACTTGTATGTTGAATTTTCTGAATAAATTCCAAGAACTTTTTTATCACGGTGGTATTTTATCTTCCAAAAATGAAACGAAAGTATGTATCTACTAAAAATTCCATGCATATTTCTTAATTCATTTTGTGGGGCACAAAGTGTTCCATGTACCACTCGGGTACATTAATAATGTTTCCTTGGCTTAGCTTTTCGCAAGGAATTCATTTTGCCAAAAACTGTTGGTTGTAGGTAGCAAGAGTTGAACGCTCGTTTCGGAATTTACTCCTAATAAATCCAAGCATTTATTTTTTAATGATTTTATTGTTTTAAATAGTTTGGATGGCTTGGAAAATTTCTTGATATTTATGGAATAAAATCTAGATTTTGAAAAAATCTTGACAGCTTAAAATGTTGGTGTTCGAAAAACTTCGGTGACAAATGTAATATCTCTGGTAATATTAATTGCATTAGACAACACTGTAGCTTGCTTGAAAAGTCCGAATGTTTACTGGATATGAAATGTGGATCGCATAGGATAATAATATAAAAAGATCATGGACGAAGCCAAGTGAAGCTTCGCAGGGGTTGGCAAAGCCAGGAATGACACCATGAAAGTTAATGCTGTGTGCCTGGTGGGATTGGAAGTTAATTGTTCATTATGAGCTTCTACAACCTGATCAAACGATTGATTTTGACCTCATCTGTAAACGATAAACTTTAAAAAAATGTATTTTAACAATCTCGACAAACCGTATTTTTTCTTGATTATTGCCAAGCTGTAAAAGTTCTTTTATATCAAGCGAAAACAAGACCATCTGGCAAGCCTATTTAGCAGAGATACTGCTGTTCTTCGTATGAATAGCATATGTATATAATGTCCATTCAAGAGTAAAGTATGATGATAGCATTGAGTCAAAGAATTCGGGCTTCAGTTGGAGTTGTTATTCTTCGGCTGTTACAAGTTCTCAACGGTTATTTCGTAATGGTTTTGTAGCTTTAAACACGTCGTTATTTATAGACCTTTTGATTGCTTGATAGAAGCCTTTGCTGCGCTGACTCAGTGCGACTCCTTCGCTTCCTAGCCGATGTTATTGATTAATTTCTTTGCTGGTTTCTTGGTTATGCAGACTTTTATATAATAATATAATTTTAATGGAATTTGAGAAAAAAAACCTCTTTTAACTGCTTAAAAACTAAAAATGTAATGCAATAATTCATTTCAGTTTTAGTTTTACTTCTATTTTATTTCGTTAATAAATAATATTTTATGATTTAATTAATAAATAAGTTAACAATTACTGAACAATAAATTATTATTTCCCAGCGTATTATATATAAAAACGAAAATAACAATAAAAAAATTTAATTGTGATTAAATGCATTTCGTCTTATTTGGCATTATTGATAGTTAAGCGCATTAAAGAAATAAAAATAATAAAAAAATCAATAAAATTATAGTCGATTTAGACAGACTTCTTAATACACTTTACTTCAATCCAAACACAATATATTTTTACTTAACCAAGCAGCAAATGATAGATAATTTGTTAGTTTATTTAACCCCGTTAACTACATACGATGCCGAATGACTTTGATCAAGTTTGTTCTATAATAAGCGTTTTCTTCTTTATTTATAGTCTTTTAAAGGATGGTAATATCGTCTATACTACAATTGCCTTTTAGCCATCAAAAACTGTCACATATTCCGCAAAAGTGGCCTTAAAATAGATGTTCGATAAGTTTATATTTTTAAGTTTAATTGTACTTTAAAAATAAATTTTAAAAAAGCATTTGTTTGAATGAAATTGCAATTTATTCATTTTGAAAATTTAAATATTTTAATTGATATTTCTTTTATTCAATTGTTAATTGTTTTATTCTGCCTGTATTTTATATACATACATTCATACATATAAACATACATACATACCTATAGTATATACCTATATTCCAAGTATTTTTATTGCAATTGCAAATTGCAACTTTTATGTCATAATTAATTAATTAAATCATTTATTTGAAATTTATTGATTTCGCCTTCTAAGGCAAACAAAATTAGAAATGGAATGGAAATAATTACAGCTTTTTTGTTTTTAATCGATATCAATTATGACGACGTTTTAAATTAATACAAATTTTGAATTTTATTTATATTCATTAAATAAAAACAGCTTCTGTTCATCTTCGTGTCAACAGTCAAAATTCCGAACCAGGTCTTCTTAGGTTGTTGTTTCAAACATCATTTTAATTTCTAATGTTTAGCAATTGAGGCATCCGTTTACGAACTATGACCACCAATCTTTCTTAAAGGCCTAAACATAGACTTTAAAAACTGAAAATATTGCAAATGAAACTAATTTCAATCTAGCCTGTAGCGTTAATGGATAAGACATAAATACGTACAATTCAGTCGGATCCGTGCAAGCTCCGTACTCACTTAGAGCGTCAGAATGCAAATTTAAATATAGGTTTCAATTCGATAACAAAAAAATCAAAGTAATAGTGTTAAAGCAGACTTTGATAAAAGACTTCATGCGGCCAGAAATTGAGGAAATGATCTGGACCGATATGTAGTTCGAACAGGATGATGCCACTTGCCACACAGCCAACGAAACAATGGCTCTTTTGCGCGACAAATTCGTTGGCATCGTAGCGATGTTAATTGGCCGCCATAAAATATATATTTTATGTATTTAATAGAAAAAGTATGTGTCAACCTTGAACCTCAATTATGTTTCAGAGTCATTGAAAATATAGACCGACCGATAGAGGTATGCCACCGAAGCCGTGGCGAGCATTTAGTCGACATTTTGTTTCACACATAATTATCATAATTTAGTTTAATATCAAAGACAATAACTACGAGTTGAAAATGTTTCATTGTCGATTTTAAAATGCCAAAAAATATATTTGAAGGCGAACATTTTTAAATGAAAGTATATTTTTGGATCAATGTGAAAACACTTTTGAAAGCAAAATGTACGTTGGTGAAAAGATTTTCTATTTTACAATAATGTACAAAATGTTCATCAGGTCACTCAATAAGTCCGTAGGATAACACATAGATGTCGTTATTAGAATTTTGTTCATATGATTTTTATTTAGTACTAACCTTCAAACGATACGTGTATAAATTTGACAACAATCTGACTATTGATTTGTGAGTTATAGCATTTCGTGTTAGCAAATTTTGAGTGGTTTGCTGAATTTAAACGTGGTTGTACCGGCACAAATGATGACGAGCGCAGTGGACGCCAAATGAGGCTGTTTTTACAGAAAACATCGAAAAAATCCCCAAATTGTTTATGAACGATCACAAATGGAAGTTGCACGAGCTAGCTGACATTCTAAAGATATCAGATGGTAGTGTTTTTTCATTTCACACGAACTTTTTGGGTATGCGAAATATCTGTACAAAGTGGGTGACGCAATTGTTCACTGACCAAAAAAAACTCTATGAATTGAACTTCGAATTGCTCCCACATCTATCGTATTCTCCAGGTATAGCACCCTGCGACTTTTTCCTCTTTTCAGATCTCAAGAGAATGCTCGCTGGAAGGAAATTTAAGTCCAATGATGCAGTCATCCCTTAAACTGAGGCCTGTTGTGACAAGATAGATAAATCATAAAGGGTACGCCATCTAACGTTTTTTTTTTTAACTAGTGCTTATTTCGTGAATGGTAGCATTTAGCTCATGTCTGATTTGAGAGATAATTAGTTTTATCCTTCCGATGAACGAATATGGTCAGGTGGTATACGCTTCGCTAAGTGGGCCTGCGATCGACTTACAGAAGATGCCGATTTTGCCAAAAAAATCATCTTTTCAGATGAAGCTTATCGATTTTGTGCAGCTGCATTTCACCAATGGCTTCACGAATATTGTCCTTTAAAGCGTCAATTGTATCTGGCTTGTTGGCGTATCACTTATCTTTGACGGCACCCCACAAATAATAGTCCAACGATGTCAAATCGCAGCTCCGAGGTAGCCAAACGACATCAGCTCTGCGGCTGATAACGTGATCTTCAAAAACAGGGCGCAAAACATCGAGTGTAGCTTCGGCTGTGTGGCACGTAGCGCCGTCCTGTTGAAACCAAATGTTGCTAATATCCTCCTCTTAAATTTTTGTGAACAAAAATTCTTTCAAAATGGCCCGATAACGATCGCCATTGACTGTAACGGCCACGCCTTGCTCATTTTCGAAGAAAAATGGCCCAATTATGCCTCTGGACCAAAATCTGTACCAAACAGTGACTCGTCTTGGGTCTATCGGCTTTTCAAGGTATGCGTGCGGGTTTTCTGCGCCCCAAATACGACAATTTTGCTTGTTTACATACCCGCCAAGATCAAAATGAGCTTCATCTGAAAAGATGATTTTTTTGGCAAAATCGGCATCTTCTGTAAGTCGATCGCAGGCCCAGATTCGTTCAGCGGAAGGATAAAACTAATTATTTGTCAAATCAGACATGAGCTAAGTGTTACCATTCACGAAATAAGCACTAGTTGAAAAAAAAAACGTTAGATGGCGGAACCTTTATATGTTATGCCAATTATTAATTATAAGTACACATAATTAGTAATTAATTGGTAGTGCACTCGTTAAAAAAAATTAATACATAAGAAAAGTGTACTATGGTGTGTTATATTTCAGTATGATGGCTGCAAAACTAATATGGCATATTACAATGCACATCTTTGGGTAAAGTTCGGTAAAATGAGAGTAAACAAAAATTTCTCTCTCTAGTCAAAAGCCACAAAGGATCACAAAAAAACGAAATATTTTAGCGCAATTGAAAACATCTGTCGTCTGGTAGTTCAAATGTGATATACAATATCTGTCATTGTATTACACCTATAGATCTTTGTAAAATATGTAATCAATTTTTTTGTAAATAAATTTTTCTTTCATTGTTATTGTTGACTTTTTTAAACAGCTGATTATTTTATAGTTTACCAAATCTGCTTTGTGTACGGGAACAAACCTATTATAGCAGAAACATTTATTCAGTCGGTATTGTAAAATTACCATGAACGCATATGGGGTAAAACAACATAATACTGTTTTATCAAAATGCGAACATCGACTCTGTATGTGAGTGCATGCAGGAGAATCCAAGGCTGTTTTGGGGAACAGCATGGTACATTTAGCTTCCTGGCTTGGTCTGTACACGTATGTAATTCGACTGACACAAGGTAAATGATTATAGACAACGACGTGTGTTTGCTGGCTGACTGACACTAGTTTTTATCAAACAGTCATCTTCAGCTATAAGCCCATTTTTGGTTGAGGGGTCATCTCACGTGGAGGTGATGTAAACTGGCCACTGAGATCGTACAATTTACAATTTAATCGGGTTAGATTTTTTCTTGCAGTGTTTTCTTAATTCATAGGTCTATGCGAATAAGTCAAATGATGGATGCACGCTACTTTTGAAGCGTAACACAGTGGTTCAAGAGGCCAATCGAACTGGAAAAAAGTCAATTTTTTATGTTTCAAAATTCACATAATTTGTTTAGTATTTGTTAGACATCTATCCACTGTACATAACTGTATATTAGGTTTTTTTATTTTTCGAAAATGATCAATTGCATTGTCTCTATTGTTATAAGAGGCTCGTCGATTCACAGCATCACTTTTGAACTGTTCGTAATTTCAAACAGTAACACATTTTGAGCTTCTTTTCTTATATTGCATTATGTCAGGTATGTTCTATTTATATTATAAATAAATTTTGAATTTAAATGTTTTGTATGTAAAATAATGGGTAAAAGGAAATATGTATTTTGTGAAGTAAATATTTATAATTTTATGGTTTTTAGAGTAACTTTTAATAGGAGAGTAACATATTCAATTCACGAAAGATGAATAAAAGCGAAAAGATCTAAAAAATATTTTGAAGACTCCAACAAAATTTTGTTAGATGGAGTTTTTTGTCTTCCTTCTGAGAACGTATTAAAAATTCCAGAAAATTTAGGGATCCAACCGTCAACGTCAAATTTTGGCAGACCTCGATCAGATTTTTTAGGTAAATCTGAAAAGAGAAAGCGTTTGGAAGTGTCTACTTTAGTCAGTGAATGTTCACCTGAGAAACTAGCTTTCGCTGCTGGCGTTAGTCTTTATAAATCTGGCATAAGAGATGCTGCTGCGATTCTAAAAAACATAAATGAATCTCCAACAAGGGCAACTAAAATAAAAAAATTGTTAATGCACAATCGAAGGAACCAGTACCATATATGGATGAAGAAGCACTACGTCTGTTTGTCGATGGAAAATATACGAAAGCAAGTTATAATGCGACGGGGACATATACCCATCATGTCATAGAATTTTGGAAGCTAAACAAACGTGCTACCCAAGTAATAGAATAAAAGTATCGGATGTTATAGCAGAAGTGTCTCTGCAGGACTTAGTTGATCACACTGCATGTAGAATTGTAAAGTTACAAAAAGAGTTCATAAAGAACTTTAATTGTACGGAATTGACTTTGATTTATAAATGGGGTTGTGACGGTAGCAGTGGACACTCAATCTGTAAGCAAAACTTTACTTCAAATGATTTCCGCAAAACAGATGAATATTTGTTTGCAATTTGCTTGGTGCCTTTGCAGCTAAAGTACGGTGACAATATTGTATGGGAAAACCCACGTCCATCATCTACACATTTTTGCAGACCGATAAAAAAAATCTTATTTTTTCATTTATTAATATTATTATGTTGTTTTGTATGTACATACGAGTATGTATGTTATATGTTAAATTCGCAATTATATATTACAAAGAATATGTATTTTAAAATTTTTCATATTTACTATTAATATTAGAAAGTTGTGCCCAAAAGCCTCGTTGGACTGCACACATGCAGTCGAATTTTAAAATTTCCAAAATGGGTTTTCTTCACTTCTTAATTAATACATTAATATTTGAAATCGTTACATTTTGATATTCTTAATTAAAAACGCTATTAAAAATTGCCACGCCCATTTTACTTACAACGCCCACTCTTTGCACAAATAATGCTTTCGATAAGAAGTATATAATACCAAAGTTTCATCGTTCTAGCTGCTTCCGAAGAGAAGTTATGACTTTTTTCCAGCTAGATTTGCATCTTGAACCACTGTGCGTCGGCGAACATTTGCAGGATGTTATACTGTTCTATTTACATTTATTCATGAGAGCGCATTTATAACATTATCATATTATAACAACTGCACTTTCGCTAGTAGCATCTAAGAGTCATATAAATGGATAGGCGATATGTACCACATAAGTTAGTAAAAGTATCCCTAAAACACGTTGTTGCGAAAACACCTTTGCTCAGGAAAACTTCTGAATATAGATTTTTCAGCACCTTGATTTGAGCTCTAAAATAAAGTTTTCTGATTAAATTTTAGGCATCCTAAGTATATAATGAATTGAATTCGATCAAATTCTATTGGTTTCGACTTTTAGCGAAAAAAGTTATTATAAATATTTTCGCAGTGGTTTAGTATTAATGACAACTAATGTCATTATGGCATTATGTGGTTGTCTATTATTAGACACCTATCGTGGTTTTTATTGTTCAACAGATACATATTTGGAAAAAATATTCTTTTTCCAAAATTATTTAAACTTTCTCCACTTGTAATTGAACTTCAAAACTATTTTTATTATTTTCTATGCCAAATATTTAAGATCATTGGCATGTGTTTTTACAAAATCCAAATCGAAAATTTATCTCTGAACAAGAAACAAAAACCAAAAACAAATAAAATCAAATTGTGGGCAATGAATCATTTTTTATGAATTGCATTTTGTAAAATAATAAAAAAACGAAAAACAATAATAATTTTTTTTATTCTTAATTAAACAAAAAAAAAAGCGAAATTTCAATAATTTTTCCAAGAATTTGAATATTACGCATAGAGGCAGAGTTGAAAATACTAACAACTGCATCTCTTAGTGATAATTGACAAATATTATGAATAGAACAACAACAATAATGAAAGCAAATACAAGCCGTTATTATATCCCTAAAAACAAAAGCAAAAAAAAAAACCATAAATTAACCGGCTAAAAACAATGGTTACAAATTAACAGAATCCTGTTAAAATTAACAGCGGAGCGCGAGTATTTGAAATGACAAACCGTTTTAAGAGAAAATCTTGTTTATACATGTTCTCTTTTCAATTAACGGTTTTACTGTTACATGGCGTATATGCTCTCTTTTGCTATCGTCTCTGTTTTCCTGAAATGAGCCGCATTGAATATAATTTCGTTTACGAATGATGATGGTTGGCTGTTTAGTTGGGATGGTTGGTTGGTTGGCCGACTGACTGAGTGAGTAAATGAATGAATGAATGACGACTGAGAATGGCTGGCTGGCTGGCTGGCAGAGTTTTGTTGGTAATACCGGGTCGAAAGCTAGTGGAAGTATGTGTGTGTGTGGTTGTTTTTTTGTGTATTAAAGCGTATTTTTGTATTAAACAACTGTTTGAAAATAATCAGTTGTAGTTAAACCGTAGCGCCGAACGGTCTAACAAAATTTCTTCTATTTTGTGTTGAAAAATTCTTAGAAAACAAAAATAATTAAATTAATTTCACACAGCCAGAGTAAACAAAGAGAAATGCGTTCTTCTATTAAGCAAAACAATAACAACAATTATAATACAGAAAAAAATAATTAATTTCTCTAAAAATTGTTTTGTCGTCATATATTATCTTTGCTGTGTTTAAAGTTTGGTTTGCGGCTTATTCTTATTATTTTTTCTAAAAAATTTTAAGCCGAAATTTTTAATGTAAACGAGCGGTCTAAAACGTGAGCGTACCAATACACAGGCCAAAGCATAATCATTTCGTTAAAAATCAAAAAAAAAAGTTCAGTTGAAATTAGAAAAATAATCGTAAAAAAATAATAAAATTATGAAAACAAGTTAAGAAAAAAAGTTCTAAAACAACCCTCTTACTTAATAAACTAGCTTGTGACGTTAAAAAACCAAATATTTGTCTAAATACAATAGCAAACAAATAAAATAAATAAAAAAATAAATAAATTTTATTTATGCGGAGTATAATCTCAAGTTAAAAAAATAAAATAAATAATTAATTATTTATAAATCTCTCTTAATGAAAGAAGTATTAAAAAAATTACATATTTTTGGCGCGCTTTTATACTTTTTTAAAATAGAAAATTTCTTATAAAAATTAAAAATAAAAAAAATTATTTAAGTGCTCAAAGGAAATGTTAATGGTACCTTTAGGCGTATGAGTATTGAAAAATTCAGGTAAATTTTTCAAAGTTTTTAAGTTTATTTAATTTCTATATACAAAATAAATAAATAAAATGGCAAGAAATCGAGGAAATATCTCTTTAGAATCTTTAAAGAACATTTTCGAAGAATCCATTTAAAATATTTATTTTAAAATGCTCTGACAGCATATGCTGTCATTACTGAAGGGTTTTAATGGCGTTTTAAACGATTCGTTTAAAGTTTTCATTTAAGAATTTTTTTTTTTTTACTAAATCGTGTTTCCTAAGAGTAATTTTTATCTACCTATATAATTTTTTTATACAATCGGTCTTGGGATCCAAGCTTAGCCTTTTCTGTGTGAGTAAAGTGATATAAAGGGTCAGCCAAATAATTTTATATAAAAGTACAATCCTTAATAATGGAAAATAATTTCATTCAAATGGCTGCCTCGGCTGGCCATGCAGTAGCCTATACGATTGATCCAATTTTTAAGCACACTATCGATTGTGTGCAGCTGTATTTCACCAATGGCTTCACGAATATTGTCCTTTAAAGCGTCAATTGTCACTGACTTGTTGGCGTAACACTTATCTTTGGCGGCACCCCACAAATAATAGTCCAACACTATCAAATCGTAGCTTCGAGGTGGCCAAACGACATCAGCTCTGCGGCTGATAACGTGATCTTCAAAAACAGGGCGCAAAACATCGAGTGTAGCTTCGGCTGTGTGGCATGTAGTGCCATCCTGTTGAAAACAAATGTTGTTAATATCCTCCTCTTCAATTTCTGTGAACAAAAATTCGTTCAACATGTCCTGATAACGATCGCCATTGACTGTAACGGCCACTCTTTGCTCATTTGCGAAGAAAAATAGCCTAATTATGCCTCTGGACCAAAATCCGCACCAATCAGTGACTCGTCTTGGGTGTATCGGCTTTTCAATGTATGCCTGTGGGTTTTCTGTGCCCCAAATGCGACAATTTTGCTTGTTTACATACCCGCCAAGACCAAAATGAGCTTCATTTGAGAAGATGATTTTTTTTGGCAAATTCGGCATCTTCTGTCAGTCGATCACAGGCCCACTTAGCGAAGCGTATACACAACCATATTCGTTCAGCGGAAGGATAAAACTAATTATCTGTCAAATCAGACATGAGCTAAGTGTTACCATTCACGAAATAAGCACTAGTTGAATAAAAAAAGTTAGATGGCGGACCCTTTAGTATGCATATCGCTCATTTACTACAATAGTGTCATAACTCTAAAAACTTGAAATTTTAGTTAAGTATTCTACAATATGCAGAACATTGTGCTCTATATTATGTGCAAAAACTAACAATGCTTAACAATAGGACATTAAAAATCAAAATATCACTCCTGAAATATATCCTTTTTGACTTATGTCACTATATTAGTTAACAAGCGATATGTACTTATGCAAGAAAGTTTCATCAGATGTCTTTCTGTAAAAATATTCGCTAATTCGTTTAAAAGGTAGAATAGTTGGTTTTTCAATTGATTTTTTCATTTTTACTCAACAACTTTGTTATTTCAAAAAATCCGAATCTTATTTTTGTTAAATTTTTGAGAAAATTTTACAAAAAATTTTCGCCATAATATAATTTTTAAGTAAAGTGTGTTTGAATTCTTACAATTTTTTAAAATCATCTCAAATCAAATCTATTCGAACTTTTCTTTTAAAAGGTTGTCGAAATAAAATACTTAATTCTATAGCATCAAAATTTAATGAGCGAGAGTCATAATCTACTCTCGTTTAAGGAATATGCAGTTCTGGACAAGCAATTAAGTTTATAATGAAATATTTGTTTTTCTAAAGTCAAACATGACGGTTAGTTTTTTGTTGTTAATTTTCAAGATTATAACAAAAAATCCGCATTTCAATGTGAAACTTTTTTAAAAATTTGTCATTTGTTCGTGCACAGCGAAAGATAAGAGGACAAACATTTAAGTTATTTACACAAATTAAGACCGGTAAACATTTGAATGAAATTCCTTTTAGTAACCAAACAAATTTTAAATCTCTATTTATTAAAAGAAGTGTACACTTTGATGTCACCACTAACTGCAGAAATGGATCGACCAATTTCAGCCAAAACTAAAAGGTTCAGTGGGGATGCTCTGTAGATGGTTTATGTGAAGTTTGCACGAAATTGGCTCAGTGATTTCGGAGATATGGCATTTAGATTTTCCTATAGATTCCCATACAAATATCAAAAATTTGCCCTCCATTTCCCATATTATGATATTTTATTGCCAC
Organism: Wohlfahrtia magnifica; assembly: GCA_023159175.1. Taxonomy (NCBI): domain Eukaryota; kingdom Metazoa; phylum Arthropoda; class Insecta; order Diptera; family Sarcophagidae; genus Wohlfahrtia; species Wohlfahrtia magnifica. The sequence continues at coordinate 6,029,348 of JAKWBJ010000484.1, forward strand.
TTGAAAAATTACCAAGCCATGTATCGTATGTCTTATGTGTACAATGACATTCGGTATTGCTTATTGATTTTTGCATATCTTGAGAACGGTTAGAATGGAGGGTCTGAGTTTGTTGTCAATAGCTTTTTAGATAATAAAAACCATCAGTTAAAAAATGGGCGGAATTGGCTAAGTGGGCAAGTTTCTAAATAACTTGATGGTCAATTCACCCCATCAGTTTTAAGAAAATATGAAATTTATATGCATGTTTGGAGAACGGTATCACTTAAAGCGTCGTTATCTATCCACATCAGTCAAAAAGCAAGTACAGGCAGGCTCCGAGTAATGAGGGAGTAGTTACTCTAGTTTTATATAAAAATGTTTAGGTCACCTTTGACATCTAATAAGCTAGACATTATATAGTTGGGGAATAGAATAAGGGCTTCACTCCATCTAAAAGAGAGATCATTTGTAATTGCTTCCAAAATGTTGGAGTAGTTGCTAAGGGGGTAAATGCATTGATTTTATCTCCGGGAAATATTGTTAACGCTGTAAAGTATTACAAAAAATCTAACACTTTTTATAATTTAACAAGAAATGGACAGGGCTAGACATCCGAAGATAAGATTATGGTCACAATGAGTAACGCTGATCCTTTTCTCACGTCTACGCAGATAAGATCAAATATGGAATCAGAATACGAATGTTAAAATATCAGCACAGACCATAAGAAGAAGTCTGACAGAAAATAATCTTCATGGTCGTATTGCTGGTAAAAAGCCAAATGTGTCGAAGAATAATGTTCAGCAACGCTTGCAGTTTACGAAAACCCATCTCAGTGAGTATCCAAATTTTTGAAAGCTCTTAGCTTGAAGCTATGTATCAAAGGCTAATGTCTTCAGAAATGACCGCAATCCCTTTGTTCGACGTCCGGTAATCACTCCAAAATACGCAAAAAAGATTGTTAAGCACTTAATTGACTTAATTGCTTGTCCACAAGTGTACATATACACTCGGCAGCATAAATATGGGTAAAGACTACTCAGTACCATATATTTTAAGGCAGTGGTGCTCAAAGGTTTAGTTAGTTTCAAAAAAACTATCGATGCCATCGAGTGTGCCGACTATCGATAGTTTTACAGCTCTAATAAATAGTCACTTTGAGAAAGTATACAATTGTTGTCCCGTAATAGTTGCCCATCATAGCTGCCAGATTTGACGATTAACTAATAGTTTCGATAGTTTCAAAAAAACTATTGATGCTATCGATAGTTTTGCAGCTCTAATAAATAGTCACTCTGAGAAAGTATACAATTGTTGTCCTGTAATAGTTGCCCATCATAGCTGCCAGATTTGACGATTAATCGTCATCTTGACGATATTTTGACAAAATTTTGGCAAAATGACAATTACGTTTTTGCCTCTAAAGTGAAGGTTTTTGATATATGGACAACTAGCTTGATATAAGACAACTATCTTACTGTTTCTGATTTTTGCTTGAGCTCAGTGTTATTAAAGAGTAAGGCCTGAAACAGAGTAAAGTAGTTGTAGTAGTAGCTGAAGCTGACGACTCAATGACCCTGCAGTACAAAAGTTATTACAACTGAAACGCATTCGATTGTACACTATTATGTCAATAGGAAAAATTAAAATAAAATTTTTAGCACATACAACTATCATCTGATTTGGATGAGTCTCATTCCCGATACATTGTAAAATTAAGTGTACATTAGAAGTAAAAAGCCATCGCGCTAGCATCCGATATGGATGGTTTTGTAATGCATTACATTGTTATTATAGTTTCAATTATAAACTTTGTTTGTTTTTTCTGCTATTTCACTAATTGTTGTTTTTAATTTTTCTGAATTAAAATGGAAAGAAAAGTGTTTTTAGAAGTGCAAGTGAACTAGCCGTGTGTATGGTGTATGGTGTATGGTGCAGTCTATATGGAAGCGATTATGGCCTATAAACTGGATTTCATTATTGAATTTGGGATAAATAAATAAAATGAAAAATATGGGATAAATAAAATGACAATTAAAACCCTTCCAACCTTCACTTACAATGTCTGTAGTATTGAACCTATACAACCTTCATTTACAATACAATGTCTGTATCGTCGGACCCCTCTAACCTTCGCTGGACCCATCTGATGGCCCGGGCTATCGTTGCGTAAATATAAATAGGAATTGTATACAGGCATTGGATGAGTCCTACTTACATAGTATGTAGTCTTGAATCGAAGATATATATGGTTGCCAAATAACCTCAACAAAAACTTAGAGAATTATCCAAGAATAATATACGAATTTTTTAACAAAATAAGCACCAAATTGTGTAAGAAATGCATATTAAACTGCATATAGTATTTCGCATTACTATCTAATAAAATTTTAAAAGTGAAGTTAATCGATTTGGCAAATAAGGCATTCTTTTGTACATAGCATTCATTGTAAATTTGTAATTAATTTTTTTGACGATTTTTCGAAACTGAAATGACGATATTTCTAAAATTTATCGGAAAAATTACGATTTTCTGCAAATTTCATCTGGCAGTCCTGTTGCCCACTACTTTACATACGAGGGCGGATTGACATTGAAGCTACCTGGCGCTAGATGGCAGCACAAACACAAAAACTTTTTCTTTCTTAGAAATTACGATCTGTCAAACGTCAGCTGTTAAAATTTTAGCGAAATTCATCGATTAGTTTATTTGTTGTAGTCGTTTGAACTAAGCAACTTTTGTGTTTCTTGGAAAATGGAAAATGGTGATTAAACACTATAATTTGAAAGGCAAAACGGCGAAAGAGACAAAAGAAAAGCTTGATAGACATTACGGCGAATATGCTCCGTCAGACTATATGGTAAAATATTGGATTGCTGAATTTAAACAGGGCCGAACAAGCACTGCAACAATACCATCAACAGGAACGCCAAAAGAGGTGGTTACTGAAGAAAATATTAAAAATATCCTCGATATCGTTATGAATGATCGCCGGGTCAAAATCCGTGAGTTTGCTGAAATGGTAAGCATATCATATGAACGTGTGTTCAACATTTTGCATGAACATTTGCATATGAAAAAGCTATCGGCAAGATGGGTGCCGCGTTTGCTCAGTGTTGAACAAAAACGAGTTCGACAGATCACTTCACAGCGGTGTTTGGACATGATAAAGCATAATCCTGCTGATTTTTGGCGTAGATTAATAACTGTTGATGAAACGTGCCGCTACACACCTGAAACCAAAAATCAATCGAAGCAATGGGTGGAAGTGCTCCGAAGAAGGCGAAGACAGCGAAATCAGCTGTCAAGGTTATGGCCACTGTATTTTAAGATGCACACGGAATATTGTTCATCGATTATCTTGAAGGAGAGAGAGTATTTTTGTGCATTATTAGATCAATTGGTTGATGCAATCAAGGAAAAACGACCACATTTAAACAAGAAAAAAGTGCTCTTTCTTCAAGACAACGCACCGGTTCACACAGCATTAGATACGATGCTAAAACTACTAGAAATCCACTTCGAATGGGTTGATCATCCACCTTATAGTCCAGATTTAGCTCCTAGTGACTTTCATTTCAAACGAAGAAGTGATTACCGAAACTAATGCGTATTTTGAGGAGTTCCCAAAATCGTATTATTCAGATGGTATAAAAAAGTTGGAAAATCGTCTTACTAAGTGTATTGAGCTAAAAGGAGACTACTCGTATGCTGAGAAATGAATGGTTTTTGAAAAAAGAAAATGTTTTTTTCCTACTTAGGTAACTTCAATATCAATCCGCCCTCGTATGTATATTGATTCACGGACAAAGCCAGATGGGTAAAGCTAGTAAAAATATAAGAATTGGTAACACACAGATAAAAAAGTAGGCAACTAGGATATCTAAGACATACTTAATATGTATTTATGTATATGGCACTAATTTTTGTTAAATCAATCTACACATTTTGGTTCTGTTCCTATGCAAACATTATCTTGGCGTTTGAATTTGTAAAAATTTTACGATTCAATTGAGTTATAATACAATAAATAGTTCAGGTTAGCGGTGTTGGTTGTGTTATACCCAATTTGGTTAGAAAAAATTTGTGGCTGTGGCAACACTGCTGGTAACCCAAGCACATTTTTACTCAAATATCAAAAAAATGATTTCTTTGATAAACAAAGCAGTTTAAAGGAATTAAGCAAACACGTTTGTGGGTTAGATAAATCTTAAAAATAGTGTGACTAAAGTACCGAATTATCTGGAAGTTAATTTAAAACCAATTCCAGTTATTACGTAATTTTTACTTCCTCTAGTCTCTGATAGAATACCTTTCAAAGAAAAATTGTTTTTTTTTAAACATTGGTCTGCGAATGAATATTAAAAGTACAAAAAGCGTATTATTTTGTAGACGGACTTGACCAGTATTACTGCTGTAAAAACTTAATTAATTAAAAAAACATTTTTTTTTCAAATAAAAGGTGCCATTGAAAATATCGCAAAACATCAAAAGAACTGCGTGTTGTCACAATAAACGAATTTGTTGCTGTGGTTAGTTTCAACCTCGTTTTGTGTGTTTGTTTTTGCATAATAAATCGATTAAATGCGATCAAGTCTCAGATCATATTATGAAATAAAATCTTGTTACATTGTAACAAATCACCAAGAAACTAAAAACAGTTAACAGTCGTTAGATAGAAGGCAGGTAATGAGCAAAGCAATAGGCTCTCGTTAAAAGAAACTTTAATAACAAGTATATTGAATAATTTATGTGACACACATATAGAGCCTATTTTAGTTTTTTATTTATGCATTTTATTTAATAATTATTACATGTGCTCTACATAATAGCCATTTTAAATATCAAATAAGTTTTTGTATTTTTTTATTTTTATGCATTGAAAATTGTCTAAAAGAAATTAATTGAATGGCATGGAAAATAATACCTTTTTTTTAACGACCTGAAATGCATGTAAATAATATGAAATGAATTCAAATTCGCGTATTCGAATTCATATTCACATTCGCATTTGTATTATTTATTTTAAAATTTTTTTCTTCGTTTTTTTTTTTAACAACAACAACGTCATGGAAAATACAATATAATGTTGTTTTATTTGCAAAGTGTTGATAAAAATTAAATATTTTCTTTTGTAAAACTTAACAGCAACAACAACAACAACAACCACAACACTGGCAATAATAAAACAACAACTTTATTTACACCTTTTTGTCATTTTATTGGCAATAGTTTACTAATAAGTTATTAAATATACAAAAAATAAATAATAATAAAAAAAATTGAGCTCAACACACAACATCATTTGAATAAAGAAAATTTGAAAAATTTGTTTTTTTTCCACACCATCCGATGGAGGCTTAGAAGAAAACATAAGATAAAGGCTCCGCCATCTAGCGTTTTTTCTCAACTAGTGCTTATTTCGTGAATGGTAACACTTATCTCATGGCTGATTTGACAGGTAATTTATTTTATCCTTCGGCTGAACGAATATGGTTGTGTATACGCTTGAACAACTCTGGGAATCTGGGCTTGCGATCGACTTACGATGCCGTTTTTGCCAAAAAATCATCTATTCAGATAAAGCTCATTTTGATCTTGGCGGGTATGTAAACAAGCAAAATTGTTGCAGTTGGGGCACAGAAATCCAGCACGCATACACTGAAAAGCCGATACACCCAAGACGAGTCACTGATTGGTGCGGATTTTGGTCCAGAGGCATAATAAGGCCATTTTTCTTCGCAAATGAGCAAAGAGTGGCCGTTACAGTCAATGGCGATCGTTGTCGGGCCATGTTGAACGAATATTTGTTCACATAAATTGAAGAGGGGGATATTAGCAACATTCGGTTTCCACAGGACGGCGCTACGTGCCACACAGCCGAGGCTACACTCGATGTTTTGCGCCCTGTTTTGAAGTTCGCATTATCAGCCGCGGAGCTGATGTCGTTTGGCCACCTCGGAGCTGCGATTTGACACCGTTGGACTATTATTTGTGGGGTGCCATCAGAGATAAGTGTTACGCCAACAAGCCAGAGACAGATGACGCTTTGAGGGACAATATTCGAAAAGCCATTGGTGAAATACAGCTGCACACAAACCATAATGTGCTTAAAAGTTGAACGGATCGTGTAGGCTACTGCATGGCCAGCCGAGGCAGCCATTTGAATGAAATTATTTTCCATTATTAACCGGAAGGATTGTACTTTCAAATAAAAAAAGAAATTTGAGAAAATATTCAGTAGTTGTTTTTATATCATTTTCAACAAAAAATTTGGTGGACCCCATATTAGTGATATTCAATAAACTAGTCAATGTAATTATTAACTGCTCTTTTCATAGAGGTTTCTCTAGTCTCTGACAAAGTGTGACATAAAGGTTAAAACACAAATTTATACTAATTGTCATGGTTCCTCCAAAGCAAGTCAAAAAATTTAAAAATTGTCAGTTGAAGCAAAAAACTAAATTTTTTATATGATATTAGCTAAAACCCGGGGTGCTTCGCTACCGCCCTCTTAAAGGCTATATTAGTTAAATATCTCACCGGTTTCCCCATTTTGTCCCCTTCCGGTCAAAATACAATCATTTGTTCCATCCAGAAACAAGTGACACAGAGAAGATTCTGCTTTTTAGCTGTATACAGTCTAGAAACAAACACACACAGTCATTTTTATATAGCACTGGAGTAACCCTTCCCGCGATGCTGGAGACATTGTGTTGTATACGAGTAAGCATAAACTACTTCTGATTTGTCAAGTGATATAGACCACGTTCAGAAACTGCCGTTCTAACCGTTCTCTAGATATACAAAAATGAATATTTACTTTGTATTGGAGGTGCCACATCAACTTATTCAATTTCGCCTATATTTCGACCGATGATGTGCATTTACAAACTTCCACTCTTACCGTTCCAAAATTATTCAAACATCAGTATATACTTTGTATGTGAAGTGCCACTCCCTTTTATTCAATTCCGCCACTTTTTGACTTTGCGATTTGTATTGACTACTAAGTTATTTGAGTCAAATTTAGAAACTCTTTCTATTACCGTTTTAGAAATATAAACATATCAACAAAAAAATTTTATATGTGCGTGGCACCCAGTTAATGCTAAACCTTCAGTGAGACTATACCTTTTTAATGCATGGTTTGCAATGCCATGGTTTGTAAATCGGTTTAATGGTTCTCGAGTTATAAAATGACGCACATATGACAACTTATTGTTATGTATATATAAACCACAAAGGGGTTCACTCTAACATCAATAACTCGCGAACCCTACAAAAACCGTATACACATAAAAACGTTGGTATTGACTTCTCCTTTCGTTTACGGTTGGCGCATTTCAGAGAACATCAATTACAACGTATTTTATAGTCCTCTTTTCTATATATAGAATATAGATCATATAGGTTGTTCTTTTGAGATGATAATACAGGCCAGAAATATTGTAGTAATGAAATTTGTTTTGTTATGATTTATGATATGTGTACATATGTCCGTTGTGCCTACATGTTAGTTACATGGTCCAGTCGATCAGTTTATGATTACTTTTTTTAAAGAAATCTAGCTCTAAGACGTCAATTGTGGGTGGCTTGAATATTGGCTTACAATGCTTTAAGAGTTACTGGGTTGTCGACATAAACCAACGACTTAACATAGCCCCATAAAAAGTAGTCCAGATGCGTTAAATCACACGAACGAGGGGGCCAGTATACAGGACCACTATGGAAAGTAAGTTATCTCCAAATTGATTAAGCGCGCTGTATGGCAAGTTGGACCATCTTGTTGGAATAGGCTTGTCAGATGACCTTGATTCGCTTGATTTACCAGAATTAAGAAAAAATGTGATTTGTCAAGATTTATTATTTTTAAAGTTTTTCTTACACAAAGCTTTGTAAAAAACTATTGAACATTCTAGTGAATTAATAACGTATACCGTTTTAAGTGTATTTATTGCCTAGTTCAGTGTATCTGCAGAGATCGAAACAGATGATAATCTGAAGGTGTGAAGTCCGGGATATTGGTAGATGCATCAAAACTTCTCAGCCAAACTCTTTCAGTTATCACTTACATATATCACAACACCGTTTCAGGTAATAAATCTTGGCCATTTTAATTGAATTGCTTGCTGCAACCTTGGTTTTATTAAAAGTAGAGGTCAGAATCAATCGTTCCAATCCTACCAAACACACAGCATTACCTTTCTTGGTGTCAATCCTGGCTTTGCCATCATCTGCAAAGCTCACCTTCTTTCGTTCATGATATTCTTCGTATATTATTGTTGTACGTGATCCTCTTTCATCACCCGTAATCATTCGCTTCTGAAATGGTTCGATTTCGAAAACTTTTTATAGAATAATGCAATTTCAATAATGCCTTCTAACAGAGTGAAGCTTAAATGTCACCTTTCAAACAAGCTATAGCTTATTAATATTATCAGACATATAACATTTTAGAGCCATCTACCGACAATTTGTAAGCGAAGTTTTTCGAACACCAATATTCTTGACTGTCAAAATTTTTTATCAGAACCATGATTATTTTCTATCTATAAATGTGAAGAATTTTCAAATGTTGAATCGGCAGCCCTATGTTGGAACCAAATATCGGCGATGTTTAGCTGATTAATATTTGGGAAAAAAATTCAGTCAGCATGACTCGATAGCGTGCGCCATACACGATAACGGCAGTTCTTTGCTCATTTCTAAAGAAATAAGTACCGCTAATATCGCCAGCTTGTAAATCGTAACAAACAGTCAATTGAATGTATTGGTGTTTCGCTAACGGTTTGAGGGTTGTCTTTGTTCCTATTATGACATATTTTTACACTGGGTGGATATGACTACTGTATATAGTTTTCTTGCAAAAAGCGTTTTGAATGATAGAAGATTTCTATTTAAAGAAAGAATAGTTTCCAAGGCCCCTTTAAGTTCTTAAGAGACGTGTGTTAAATATTTGGGTAGTGGAAATCTCATATAGCGACAAAATTAATGAAGGGTGGATAAATTTGAGGTCAGAAAGTAAATTGGCTTACAGGTGATGTATTTGCAGCGTATATTGCAGTTGTAAAAGTGCGAACTCGTAAATTGGTTTTGATTTCTTTGGAAAAACTTGATAAGTTTATTGGAATTACACTGGTCATGGATATAAATAGTACCAGCTCTTTTTCAGATCTTTTGGGAGGTTACAGTCATCGCTTATAAAAAGCATCGCCAAGTTGCTATTGATTTAAACAAGTAATGCTTTTACAAGAACAGCACGTAAACAAACAGACTAACTCGATCCATTGTCGGATATTTGAATTACATCGATAACAATATACAAACTATTAATTATCTAGATGAAAATGTGACAGTGGAAAAATAGTTGTTTCCATATAAAGGTCGAACCAGTTTTACTTAATATTTTATTTACTGCTGTGTAACACCGACAATAGCTATGCTTTGAATGGAATCAATTACCGGTGCTCAGTGACAGGAAAATGTAGAAGAAAATGTTGTTTTAGCTCTGGTTAATTTTTACAGGTAAGATGGAATATATATGATAAATATCGGCTTCAAGTTAGGTAAGTCGTCGGTACTCTTCAGCAAAACAAGGCATATATTCTAAAATAGCTACGGCCAAACCTAACGGATGATGTAAGTACACCCCTATATAATTTCAACAAAGATGGACCTCTTTTGTTTGTCGTAACTAAGAAGATGAAGAATGTATACTTTCTATCAACAATGCATTAGCCAGTTTCTAATAATGAAAAGTAGGGCATAAATGACCTCTAAAATAAAATAAGAGCTTTTAACAAGCAAAACCATCACCAAAAAATATTTGCCAAGATGCTATAAGCCTATCAGATGGTTCTAAGCGGCATAAAACTTGTTACTAAAGTGTCGTCGCCAAGTTTGCAGGGCTGATGATTTAAAATCTCAGCGAAAAACACTAAAATTGTGTGATGCGCATAAATCAGATTCAGGCAAGGAGCAGCTCAGCTCTTCAAAAAGTAAGCAAAAAATAAACAAAGAGAAGTAAAGAGAAAACAAGTGGAAAAACGCAGTGCAAAGTAGCCTGAGTGAGAGACTGCCTAAGGCTGCTGTAAGTGACAAAATAATTACTACTCCAAAAAATAATATTATTATTTGGACTTTTTTCATACAAAATTTACGGGTATTTTTATCAGGGGGGTGAGGACTATTTGACTATACAAAATCTAACCAAAAATAAATATAAATAAAGAAGAGTGACAAAAACCGTAGAAAAATGTTTAGCTGAAGGAACTTGCGAAACCTCATATCTGTATTTTGTTTTGCTTAAGAAAAATTTGACTTTAAAGAACGTTCGGGTACTGGAATAGCCGTGTCAGAGGTTCAGAGATACTTATGAAATGAAAACAATTTTTTCAAAACTAAAAATTAAATTAAAAAATTTTTGAAAGCATTTCTGAAAACTTTAAACAAAACAAGGAACTTAATAATTAAGTTTTAGCTTCTTAAATAAAAGTATCTTCATATTTTTGAAAAACAATAAAAAAGATGTGGAAAATTTCTCTAAATTATGTCACCTTTAAATCAAACCCAAATGACTACCAACAAAAACCCGATTTTAGCTATTCTATGGACAGACTTAAGAATTTATAACACTTTTAATGTCAAATTTTTCACACCTCTATGAGGCATTTCAGTTTAAATATCTAATTATTAACTTAGAGTTTATTTTTTCAAACTTCCTGTGATTCCCAGAAAACAAAATCGGTCTTAAATGCGAATTATTGCAATAACTCATTTAAATATTTAAAAATTAATTATTGTTTTCAATAAATGTATGCACTGTTAAAATTCATTTTAAAAATGATTTGAAAAAGTTAATTTTTAGCACTATACATACATACATATGTACATACATAGGTATGTATTACTATTTAAATAAAATAATATTTAAAATAATAAATTATTTACAATTGCGTACTTGTACGTAACAACTCTTTATGAGATTTATTTCACAAGTTTAAACAATAAAAAATAACAACAAAATTGAAATGAATTGAAACAGTAATACTTCCACTTGAATGGGGCACATAATTTTTATTTTAATTCGTTTCTGTTTTTTTTTTTTTTTGTACCACATTTATTTCGACGTCCAGTCATCCAGCCAGCCAGCCATGTCTGTCATCAAGTCAAGCAGTCCGTCAACATGTTATTCATTCATTCAGTCATTTATACAATTGCCACTTGATTGAAATCGCAAAGAAATCTCAGAAAAATTTTAAAAATAAATAAACAAGCCGGAAAGCTATAATCGGTCAAGTTCGAGCAAATAATATCCTACAGCAAAACCTTTTAGAGTAACATATCGTATATGCTTTACTGCTAAAGGGTTATAGACCGGTTAGTGAAGCTCGAAATCATACTTAATTGCTATTATCGAGGCTGTCTACTCCAGTGCCTATTACACATTACCGATTTTAAGTTTTGTCTTAACCTTACTGCTTGAATGACTTTTTACATTTTTAAGCAAATATTTGATATCGGCTGTTGTTTTAACTTTGAAGTAAGCAACACTGCTCTATTTGAAAACCGATTTAACAGCTGTTAGTTGCCTTTCAGTTAGTTTGGCTTGTATTATTATGGTTAGACTTATACCAGACAGAGCAACACTTGCAAATTGTTAAAATTTCTGATCAAAGAAATGGCTGCGTTCATCGAATTTATCATGCACTTAGCCCATTTTATGGTTTACATAATCGTTCTTCGGAGCAGCTAATTCGAATAACAATGAGTCTTATTCGTGCCACCGTAAGACGCTGAACAGTGCTTACTGATGAAGCTTTAGCCGCTTTACAGGGAAGCATTGAAGAAGATCCAAATCAATCTATTCGTAGCCGTTCTCAGCTACTGGGGTTGTGTCTTTCCTTTTTATGGAATATTTTACGAAAGGATCTTGGCTTAACACTTTCAAGACTCAATTTGCGCAGGAATTAAAGCCAAGCGACTATCGTATGCGCCGCCAATTCGGTGAATGGGGTGAACAAAAAATTGATATTGATATTGAATTTCCATTCAAGACTTTGTCTCCCGATGAAATTCATTTTTGGTTGAATGGATACGTAAATAAATAGAATTATTGTATTTGCAAGCTTTTGTCGAAATTCCATTAGACATTTTTTCGTACCTCAATTAGCTGGCATTAATATTGCTGACATGTGTTTCTACACAGCGTGCGCTACAATTGATTTACTCAAAGAAAGTTTTGATGAAAAAGTAATTTCATGTAATGGTCCAATTAATTGGCCACCAAGATCGTTTGATATAATCCCATTAGATAATTTTATTTGGGGCTATGAATAGTCACTTGTCTAATCAAAATTCGAAGAAATGAAAACTGGTGTTCCAGATTGCGCATTGTACGCGCCAGCCATGGTAGTCAAATGGCTGATATCATATTTAAACAATAATGTCATAAAATTTTCTATCCAATAAAGCCCGTTTCATTGACATTAAAAATATATTTCTTTGTTTTATTAGGATTCAAACTTGATTATCATCAAAATGTTTAAGTTCATAAAAGCTCACCATCTATTTATCCTATACTCTGCTTTAATTTTCGGATTTTTTCTTCAGCATTAACATGACAGAGCCTAGTAATGATCTGATGTTAAATAAAAGTTGGGGAATTTTTTTTTCTATCGAACATTAAATCAGGAACAGTCACAGATCAAAATTTTCGAACAATAACTGTCTCTAAAACCTTGTTGTAAAATTAAATTGCTTGCTAAGAATGTTATGGAATTTCACAACTAATCGATCACAGTGTTACTCATAAGGTTGGTTTGTTACGTTAAAACTAAAGCGTTACGAAAAGTCACGTTTAACTGAACTTTCAGTTAATTATGTTCAGGCGGCATAAGTAACATTTTAATATTTTCGTGGTCGTTAGAAATTTTATCTGTGAATTAGATAAAGAAAAAAATGTAACGTCAGCTAGAGTTTTTTTACTTATATCTTCAAAGCCTTTGACTCGATAAAAGTTCTTTCAGCAAAATTTTCAAAAAATACGACCTAATAATACCTCCAGACCATAATGACCACCAAACAGTCACTTTTCCGGATGTATTGGCTTTTCCACAATCACTTTTGCTTGGTAACGTAACCAACGTGTGTGAAATCAGCTTCATCCTTGAAGAAAAATTTAGTCAAAATATCAAAAATCAGCAGCCAAGTTTGAATCCCTACTTTTGTAGTAAGTGTTCACAATTTTTACGCGTTCTTCGGTTGGTAAAAGATCCCTATTCGTAAATGGCAAAACTTTCATTACACCAAGTGACAGATATTTTACAGCTGACAACCTTGCCAGAACGGCAATTTTAAAACTACTAAATGTATAAACCCGATAGTATAATAAATAGCATATGAAGCAACAGAATGGAAATTTCGAAAAGTATAAAAGAGAAATAAAAGAGTCTAGTACAGACAGGCGTGTACTACACATTCTAGTTCTTCAACCTCTCGCCTACACACTTTGTCTGCCTACCTTTCAATTTCCATTTTGTAAAAGCAGACATATCAAGAATTGTCTTTATCCTCAAAATAAATAACAACTGTAGACTGACCGTTCACACAACACTTTTTAATTCTCTTCTGTCTTTTGCAATTACTTTTCAATTTTCTGTACGCACATTTAGCCTTTTTAGGTTGGACATCAATCCATCTATTCCGTGGTCTCCTACTAATCTCTTGCCTTCTGGATTTCCGAAACATATTGTTACATTCGAACCTTTTCAAAATGTTTGAGTTCTTTCAAATTGCCTTAAATAAAATAAATGACACGAATTTATGTTTATAAGAGTGCAGTCTTTTCATTTCCACAGTCTTTTTAACTTCCACTTGACAACACTTTTACTTACGACTGACTGAGTAAGCAGAATGTGGGGCTTTTTACCGTAAATTAATATTAGTTTGGAATGTTCTAATTACAGCCTTGACACAAACCAATAGAATAACTTCCACAATAAAGCTTATAGCTTTAAATATTGGTACATATTTTTAGGCATTTTTTATTTTCTTAAAAATATTATCCCAGTAATAGAATTTAGATGATGTCGGACTACATGTCCTGTCCATCATATTCTTTGAGCTCAGATATACGATAATAGCGATGAGTCGTTTAATGCAGTCATTAACTCGTTGCTCCGAATTAACGATAGTATTGTCCTGAGAAGTTTTCTCTTCGCAATGTCAAGGACATCGGTATTCGCTTTTTTCAGTGCCCAGGCTACTCAGCCATATGTAAGAACAGCTTTAATCACTGGCATGCTTCTCGCTTTGAAGTAATGAGTGAGTTCATACAACTTTTTTGTTTCAGATTTTATTCATTCCTTTATGTCGGTTATGCTATCATTTACGGAGGTTACGTATGAGCCTAAATACTTAAAGCCATTCACTACTTCGAAGCTGTAATTGTCTATATCTATTTCAGCTTCTAAGCATGAAGCTCACTTTACAAATTTGGTAAATAAATGTAAACCGAGGCAGCTAAATCTGGTGCAAGATAAAGAATAAGGTGCAAGATAAAGAAAATCGAACTTTAATCAGCTGATTCTAATTTTGAAACAACTACGGATAATTAAAAAAAAATATTCCACGTGCATTCAAAAAAATTGAAGCTATGATCTTGTTTGCAATCCAGACCACTGCTTTGACTGTTCCCTTCTCTTGGGTGAGAAGTGTGTGATCCATGTAATACGAATCGGATGGCCCATAAGCACTTCTACCCAAAAATAATTTTAAGTGTATAATATATCATATAATTTTTTTTTTTAAACACTCTGTGCTATTTATTGAAAATTATGAAAATTGTCAAGTTTTTAATCAAAATTACAATATTTAGAATGCCACCAAAAGAAGCGCATTCGAAGCAATCACAAAAGAACAGCTCTGAAGCCAAGCAAGATAAAAAAATGGTTGTTGTTGAAGAGGATAGTTTTAGTTTATTAGACGTGACACCTACTCAATCACTTGTGGCTGACACTCAGCCCGATGTTGACGGTCAGCAAAAGCTAAATATCGTTAAAAATGTTGCCATGAAAAAAGTTGTCGTTTTAGAACAAGCAATCGCTGACGTTGACTTAGAAGATTCATCGTTCTCTGAAGAATATTACGAAGAGAATAGTGAATCCGAAGAATCAGATAAGGTATTTGGTTTTTTAGAACCGCCTAGCAAGTTTGCCATATTTGACCTTAGCGTATTAGAAGAAGG
This sequence comes from Wohlfahrtia magnifica, assembly GCA_023159175.1. NCBI lineage: Eukaryota > Metazoa > Arthropoda > Insecta > Diptera > Sarcophagidae > Wohlfahrtia > Wohlfahrtia magnifica. The sequence goes on from JAKWBJ010000484.1 coordinate 6,044,581, forward strand.
TGGTGAAGAAGAGGATGATGAAGAGGAAAAACAGAAAGAAGAGCCTAAAAAAGTGTATCAAATCGAAATGGAAGATGATGAAAATTATTTCCAAGTTATATCTGACGAAGGCCAGGATGTTGCTTCGGAAGTTACACAGTCAGTAAAATATTATTCAGATAATGAATCAGTAACACCAACAACTGGAGATATAGGCCATTTCGTTAATCCACTAACAGGTGGATCTGTGGAACAGATAACAGCCGAACAAGAAAAGCATAAGAAATAAAATTGGAAAAGTGATTAATTTTTTGATGTTACTGATGTTACAAACATCATAACGAACGTAATATGACACCCGCTCTAGAGAAAAAAACAAACAAGAAAATAAAGCAAAGGGAATAAATAATAATAAAAACAATAACAAAATTAAAAAATACATATAATTTTTTTCTATTTTATTTAACTACAGCAAATTGGGAATTAATTATGCTTGACGTGTCGTACTTATAAACTACAAATAATACAGACAAGTACAAGCAAATATTTCTAATAATAATATATGAATATTTATTGCAGTCACTTAAAGGAATGATATGAGTATTTTCATATCATAAACGGTTTTAAAATCATGCAAGTGATTTTTAGCTCTTTTTCTGGAAATTATGTAATTTTTAATACCGGATGATTTTCTAAGAGCTTTCGGATTTGATTAAGACAAAAATAAAATTTAGCGAAATGTATGAAATCTTTATTTGTAAAGATCTATGCAATTCAATGTTTAAAGATGATTTCATGAGAGTGTTGACCGCGGCTACGTTTCAAATGGTTCATACGCTGACATATCGACCGGTATATCAAGAATAAATTCTTCAATATTAGCTGCCTACCGGTGCTCAACCGTTGCGGACTTGTTCCAATAGACATGAGCCTTAACATAGTCTCACAAAAAAAGTCTAAAAGCGTTAAATCGCGTGATCTAAGCGGCCAGTTGACCGGCTCCAAACGTTCACCGTTCAACGTTCAACTGTTCACCGAACTCTCCTCTGAATTTGGCCATTGCTTTGCGGATTGTGTGGTATGTGGCACCGTCTTGTTAAAACCACATATCAGCCAAGTCTAGCTCTTCCATTTAGGGCAACAAAATATTTGTAATTATCGTACGGTAGCATTTGCCACTCGTAGCAGCGTTCTTGTCTTAGTCGTCTTTAAAAAAGTACGGGCATTTTTCTATGCTTCAGACTGCTTTTCACAGCAATGAGCAGAAATGAGCTTCATCGCTGAACACAATTTTCCGATAAATAAACATGAGTTTTGAGCATGAATTTTGATAATAAAATTCAATAATCTGCAAGCGCTGTTCGTTTGTAAGTCGATTCATGGTTAAATTATAGACCGAACAGAACATGTTTGACAGTAACATGTTACAGGAAAACAGCTGAGCTACCAAAAGCAGTGTTGCTAAAAATAAAGTTGCTAAAAAAATTACCCATTATATCGACGTGTTTTTTATTTTCGAAATCACGAGCATGCAAGTTTCAAGTTTGATTTTTATGCCTGATATTTGAAATTTTGATAAATCAAAATTGTCTCAATCAATTTCCATCCGTTTTGAAAAAAAAGTATAATTTTATTTATAACTGAACATACTACTTTAATAAATCAAAAAATAGGACGGTTCTTATATAAACTTAAAAAATTTGGAAGGGATTAAATAAAAATGTATTTACTTAAGAAATATACACAGATTCCTCAAGTTTACTTAAGTAAAATATACACCATTTAATAAGTCTGTCTCTCTTCTTTCCAAATCTGCCACGAAAAAGAATAACTTCGCTTAATATTTAGCTAAAGTCGAGTGCCCACTACCAAGTTTTCTTGCGTAAGCTGCTTCCATAAGTGACTTCCAGAAGTTTTTGTAGCGTAAACACATATTAGAAGTAGACTTCCAGAATTCACGGCTTACAGAAGTTACTTACAGCAATGTGGAAACACTTGTTTATTGCTTGCTGGAAGTAACTTGAGCGGCTTGCTGTGAACTGCACGTGTTTTTAAGACTTGCCGATAGTGTAACCAGATTTTAAAATGACATAAAGCTAAATCACGTTTAAAAAAAGCTACAAAAAATTTATTTTCGGCTAAAAAAGATAAATTTTTTAATTCTTTTTAAACATATATTTTAGATATCGGATATACATATGGCTAATCAAGTACAATATAATTTTTTTCTTTAAATATAAAGTAAAAACCTTGTTTAGGTAATAAGTTGAATATAATTTTTGAATTCATTTCATCAATATCAAAGCTAAACTATGAATTGAAAATTTAAATAAGAATTGAAATATTGTTTATAAATGTATGTACATATTTGTATGCATTTTTCGAATCCATAACCATATAAATACGTACAATCAGAGACTAAAGTTTAAATACATCTCAAAAAGTTTGGGTTTTAAGAAGACTAAACGTAATACCAAAATTGTTAGTACATATTGTTACGTTTTTACCTTTTTAAAAACGTGTATTTATGAGTTCGTAGATTGCAGTTAAAATAAAATAAATCTTGTGTTTAGTCTTAATTAAAAATCCTTTATTCAACACAGTTTTGTGCACCACTGCTGGTAACCTTTTTACAAGCAATAACAATTTTTATTCTTAATTACTCCGTCTGTTTACAGCTTTGTAAACAAAAACAATTACTCGACAGATCTCCCTACTTAAAGATCTTCCAACCCGATCGTAGTTATAACTTGGGTCCGATCACAATCTTTTCAACTAGAGGCTATCCACACTTAACTCTCTTTATTGAGTTAGCTCCAACTAAACTGGTTTTTTACTTCACGATTCACTTCACGAGTTTACTCCTTATAAACTCTCTTCACATAAATTGCACCCGCTGAGTTTACTTTACTTAAACTGCACTCGCTGAGTTTACGACACATAAACTGATTGTTGTTTGCATCGATGTGCTTTTTATATGGCTAAGTAAACAATACATCGAAAGCTCTCGAACCTCTCGATATTTCAGGAAGAATCCATTTCTTTCTTTTAATTTCTTTTGTAGCCATGCGTATGTGAACATCTACTTCCTTCAGCTTTTAGTATTTGTTGTTGCTTGTTTATTGTCTGTTACTTGTTTTCTTTGCTGCTTAATTATTGTTGCTGCCGTGTTATTTTTATATACTTTGTCTTTGCTAATGGTTGTTGTTGTAGATTTGGTTATTTGTAAACAGCACGTATAGAGTTGTTCTTGCCGATTTTGTTTATTTATTTTAGCGATGTAATAAACGCTGTGGTGCCCAACCTTATTTTCGTAAAAATATTTTTAATAACCTTCATAAATAAGTTAAACCGAAAACAAAAAATATTTACTTAATCGCAAATATAACGGTAATTTTTATAAACAAAAAAAAAAAAAAAAATACGGGACAAAAGCTTAAATGCACCTTGAAATAGGCATTCATTATTCTAAACAATGGATAACAAAATGCCAATATAATATTTGTTCGAGACTCCCTGGCTCTCTATGACTGCTTGTAGACGTCGAGGCATAGAAGCAACAAAATTTTCCGTTTTAGACGCCGATATTTTTGGCCAGACTTCTTCGCGATGCTCTTTTAGTGAATCCTTGCTTGTAATTGTATTATTTTTCAATTTTCGTCCCTGGTTTAGCAGCACTTCGTTAATAGAGTTTGCGTTATGCTTTGCATCGTTGTACTGTTGAAAGATCCAGTAGGGCAACGGTATAATTTATACACAAAATCCTGCCAATTTTTCTGCAATATGTTCTTGTATAGATACTGTTGCATTACACCATCCACAAAGCCCAAATTTTCAACTATAAGTGCTCCATTTGCTCCGCCAACAATCACATTGCTACCCCTTTGTTTCACAATTAGAACTAAATTCCCTGCTCGAAGGACAGTTTAAAAACAAGTTGAATTTACATTCGTCTATGAAAAAAGAGTTTTCCAAAATTCCACGCCCTTACCTTTGTATTCATTTGTAGTCACCCATTTTTTCACTAGTGTTTTCTTTCTGCGGATTCATTCGTAGTCACCCATTTTTTCACTAATGTTTTCTTTCTGCGGAAATGTGCCCTGTACCCGTGCTCCTGTAATATGTTTTGTGCAGTTTTAGGATGAATGTGCTTGTCCAAAGTATAAGCGATACCATACGCCCATTTTAGGTCGCTTTATCTTGGGCGCTTACGTGCTTCTCTGAGGATATGACTAACATTCCGATTACAAAGCTTTTTGTCTTCCGCTTCTAAGCGTATTTTCTACAGAATTTTCTTATTATATTTTTATGATGTTCTGCACACTTGAGAATGATATTTTTAAACATTTTCCTATTTCTCGATATGACTTCTCCTTTGAAAATTTTTAATTAATAAACATTTTACTATTGCTTTAAATTTTTCCTTTGCCAATGGTTTTCAAAACAACTTTCAGCAGCAACAACAAAAACGCAACTAAATGTAGTCTTAGCTGCTAATCAAAATGAACTGTGGTCAAAATATCGAGTGTAATAGTAGTAAATCCTGAAGAAATCGAAGGATAATCATAATAATTCAACGTGTATTTATACTTTTGTCCCATGCTTTGTTTTATTTTATTAATATTTACCGTTATGTTCGCAATGTAGTAAAAAAAAGTTGTTTTTGTTGTTCATCGTACATTGTAATAAATAAAACGGCGTAAAAAACTCTTTGTTGAATGGTTACTTTTCTTAAAACTCTTAATTTGGTATCTGTATTCAAGCTTTACTCTCTGACTGTATATTATAAATTTGAGTGTTTATTTGGAAATCAATCGTAAACGACTGAACCGATTTTGTTAAAATTTGCAAAACAGAAGCTCTGGCGAATGAAATAGGCTGTGCTGTTTTTCAAAGTTTGATCTGGGGGAAAACGGGCCGAATTAGTCACATGAGTAATCGCCTAATATTGCAAATTTATTTAATTGGCTAACTTAAAAGTGTGCGAATAAAATTAATAATTAAGTTTTTCGAGAAAAACGAGCAAAATAAGTGACTTTTAGCCTGAAATGACACTCATTTTTTCTATTTAATTTTTGATTGCTAACAGTCATAATTCCCTTCAAACGACGTCTTTGCATTTTCCGTATAAAGACAAATAGGTGGTACAAAAACTTATAGGATCGGTACACAGGGGAATGCTAATCTCATATAATATATGTATTCATGGGAAGCAACGGATGAGTGAAGGTAGTTTTAGATAAAGCTGTAGAATTAACCACTGGCTACAAACCTGAAAAAAGGTATAGTCCGGTGCATAAATTGAAACTACCCTGCCAAATATAGTCAATTTTCGGCGGATTAAAGATATTCTTTGACATTTTAATAGTCCACCTTTAATTAAGACTTCTTTTGTTTAAATTCTCACTCTTTTACCTTTGTTTTATGCCCCGTAATAATTTAATTTAAAGTTCAATTAGATGAATAAAATGTCTTTAATCAATTAATGGAAATTTTTATTTGATATCGAAACAATCTTCCATTAAATTTTTTTAGTATATTATTGCAGCTTCTTGTAATTTTTGTATCAAAAAAGTATCACATGGCGTATTTCTTCAAATTTAAAAACTCTGTTAACTAAAAATGTAAACTGAAATGCCTCATCTTTTAAACAAGTGCTTCATTTGCACAATCGATTTATTTATTTTTTTCGATGTATGGAAAAAATTTATATGAACAATAAACATAAAATAGTCGATTAAGTTCACAATAGCAAAGGAACAAAACCACCTTCTTGTAACATTAAAAGAAACAAACACATATTCAGATTAATTTTCTGCTTGTATGTATACTCATTAGGGAGATCGGACGGTTATTATTCGACCAGTTTTAACCGGTTTTTTTGGTTTTGTCGAATACGGTTTTTCAAAATCGTCATTTTTCAAATACCAAATAAACCGGTTGATTTAACACGAATAACCGGTTAATTTAAATAAGTATAACTTTTATACGTTTGTATTTTTTTATTAAAATATGCCCATCGTTTAACTATTTTTATAAATTTAATTATTTTTGTATATAAAAATGGATTGTTGTTTGTTCGGATGCTTAAAACTTGAAAACGACTGGACCAAATTGGATACTTTTTCCTGCAATTTTGTTCGTAATTGCTACGCGAGGGTTTAGGAAAAAAAGAAAACAGGAAAATGTTCAACAGAAGGCGCTGTAGGTGGTAATTCCTTTATCACTTTTCCTGTTAAACTTAATTGAATAAGATTTGGCACATCGATTCAGTGCACGTATTCTAATTTGTGAAGCAAATATAAACGGGGTTGGATAAGTGAGCATGCTACCTCTACTACAAAATTAATATTTATTTTTGTATATCTTGAGAACGGTAAAAGTAGAAGTCTCTGAGTTTGGTAAAAATGACTTCGTAATTAATACAAATCATCAGCCAAATAAGTGGTCACATAATAATCGGATATGTGGGCATTGTAAGTCAATACGAATAATCAGTTTCAAAGTGGTAGGCATCTTTCATACAAAATAATAAGTTTTTTTTAATTGAGGCTTTAAATCAATAAGTAACCAATCTGATCAGACAATTGTTGTCCGTAAATATCTGTCAACTTCTGAACATACATAGATTTTCAGCAAAGCCAAATGGTTAAAGCTAGGTTTTGTATATATGACAACTTTGAACGTCTCACAAAGAGCGTTAAAAACCAAGATAGATCGAAAAATATATACACTCTTGAGCAAAAATAACCATTTCTTATCTTCTATAAATAAATATTGATTTTTATATATGAAGAATGAAACTATATTCATTGAAAGTCAACAAACTCCCAAACGCCGGTTCCGAATGGCGGATATATTAGTTTGTGAAGTTTTTCACAGCGTAAATACACATAACCAGTCGCTAATAATGTTGTGAGGTGATATCGCTGTTGAAAATTGTCTTCTTCGTTGAAAGGTGGGTTCTTACCTGACATACCACAGTGACACACACACACACTATTAAATACGTGGTGCATAAATTTACATGCAGTGCTGCTCGAAATCTAAGCAAATTTTCTTGTCCAGGCAATTAAGGACTCGTATATTACTAATAGATTGATTCAAAGTAGAACATTTAATTATTGTTATCTTAGGCAACTAAATTTTAACTATAATAACAAACCTTTAATTAAATTCTCTACCAAGTAATAGAACAAAAACGAAATTAACTCCTTGAGTAGCTGTTCGAAACTTAAGCATTTTTCAGTACTTTGTGTAATAAACTTTGTTTTTTATTGCCTCCGCATACCGTTTTAGCATAGTTTTTATGGGATTTGTTAGAATAACTAACAATAGTATTGATTGCAACTTTATTTTTAAAACGATGTGCTCCAGGTCTGCGCTTCAAGAGTTAAGAACAATTTTATTTAAATAAAAGAACCGGTTAACCGAAAACCGGTTTTTGAAAAAATCGATCTCCCTAATACTTATGCATTTTATGTATTTTAAAAGACTGAAAAAAACCTAATTTCTAGAGAATAAGTTTGTAGGCTTTATTTTGATGTTCACAGTGTGTGGAAGAGATATAGAAGAAGAAAGTTGCTTAGATTAACCCCAACACATACTTTTGTAAATAAAACTAAACATTTTAGAAGCTAGTGGTACATTTAAAGAACGAATTAACTAAGGGGACCAACTTGGTGGCACACGCCTTACATTCGAATGTTTTGTGCTTTTAATAGGTTATTCGACATGTTCTAATTCCTTTAAATATCTGCCAACAAAATTAAAATTAACATGAAAACAATTACAAGTCGTACGAGTATCGTGAAGTATTTAAAAATGAATAATAAATTCAGAAAAGAAAAAAAAAATGAAAACGGTTTTGATTTTGTTTTTATTGTTAAAAATTTTTATTTGCTGTTATTGTTGTTGTTATTGTTATTATTATTGTTTTTGTACTTTTATAAAACAAAGAATGAAAAAAATTATTTCTGTTTGACTATTTTTTGTTGTTTTTGTTTTTAATTAATGTGTAAAAGATTTTGCGAAATTTCATATAAGGAAGTGAATAAAAGTCGAAACGTATGTAACGCTACAATTTGTTCGCAATAAAATCGATTAAAAACCTTCTATTTGTTAAAATTTTAGTTAAAAAAACAAAATTTTATTAGCGAATATACAATTAGGCCAAACTAAGTTTAGGAGTCGATAGAACAATCTGTATAATTCAACGTTTAAAGATGATTTGAAGCTACGCCTCAAATGGTTCATACAACTTTGGCATACTCTCTCTAACATATTGGCCGGTATTTCACGAATAAATTTTTCAATTTTTCAATGGTTTCCAGTACGTCAAGACATATCCACACAAAAAATAGTCTAAAGTAGTTAAACCGTACGATCTGGGCGGTCAATTTACCGACCCCAAACGTGAAATAAACTGTTTACCGAACTCGCCTCTCAATTGAGTCAATGTTTCATGTGCTGTTTGGCATGTGTCACCGTCTTCTTCCATTTTGGGCAAACAAAAATTTATAATCATCGCACGGTAACGCTCGCCATTCACAGTAACGGTCCAATGATGCCACCGGCCCATAATCTACACCAAACAGTGCATTGCTTAGGATGCTTTGGCAGTTTTTTCAATACTTCTGCTCGCCTTCAAATTGCTTTTCAACATCTCGTCCATTATCCTGTAATACGCGGTCATAAACAGTGATTTTTATACCGAATGGTGCCTATCACATAAAAATGAAGCAAAGAAAAAAGTGGTCCGAGAGTTACGTCTGATTTCCATTCAATAAAGATGTATGGATCTGAGGGACATAATGAATTGGGAAATGCAGGAAAGTAAGGCCAGAGTCATCAAAGAGCATTACCTAGCCCAGCTACACCGCGTGTAGCTTTACATCCATTTACATCCCAAGTGGAACAAGGGGGACTTCATTCAAACAACGAGCTGCATTCGATTCTATTTCTAAACTTATTGAAAGGGTCTATCGATTAGCGCCGGCTCCGAACGACAGATGTATTAGTTAGTTAAGTTTTTCATAAATACTTATAACCAGTTGCCAGCAATCCTTAAGGTGATACCGCATTTTAATATTGTCAAATGGTCTGGCCATTGATTGAACCAAGGCTGGTTGGTAGGCGGGTGTCTTACATACCATACCATAGCGGTGCAGTAAGTATTAACTCCACTAAATAACAAAATAATTTTTATACTCCTGGGTTGGGGTAAAAGTTTGTCCGTTTTTATATTTTCTTTTGAACAAGAAAGCTCGTTAATTGGCTGCAAAAATGAACTGCGGTCATAAAAATCATTTTAATTTGTTGTGAGTTGCCGAAAAGTTAAAAGTTGGATGCCTTAGAAGCTTAATAAAAACAACATAGAAGATCGCCTTCAAATTGCTGCTCAACATCTTGTACGCTATCAAGCAACACGAGGCTAGAAATAGCATTTTTTGTATCTAATCGTCACGGGTGATGCGAACTTGTGTCTTTACATAAATATCAAGCAAAAAGGAAGTGGGTGGCTCTAGGAGATACATCATGCAAAGTAAATAGATGGACTTGGAGGGCATGGTGCACTGGGAAATGCTCGAAAAGAAGTTCAGGCTCAACAAAAAGCTCTACATAGCCCAGCTATTCTGCGTGAAAAATATTATTCGACGCAAAATACCTCGTCGACAAGGCCAAACTATATTCCTTTAAGATATTACTAGGCGCCATGTTGAGCATGTCGTAAAAGTCGAACTACAAGTGCTTGAATGGCAGCATCTGCCGTACTTTCCGGAGTTTGTAGCGATGGACTCTCATCTCTTCCGCTTCCTGCAGTGCCATATGACGGCTATTATCTTCGATAATGAAGAAGACTTTAAAACTTGGTTAACAACTTCAACGGTATCAGACCGGGTGAATTTTAGTGAAACGTCATCGATATATTGGTCGAGATGTAAGAGTAAATCGTAAAAAAAAACTAAAATGCTTTAAACTTATTCCTCAACGTACTAATCGATGATTTACTTATTTACGCTAGAAATGGTTGATTTACCATGATATGATGATGACTAACGATGAATTTTCTTTAGTGTCATACATGACTTTTTAAAGTAATTGTCCAAATGTTCATTGACAGAAGTTGATTTTGTCTTGCAGGCATCCGTTTATTAGTGAGTCGTAGCAGACAATATCACCGAAAATCATTAGTAATTTATTCGTTAGCGAGAAGGTGTAGCAGATCAAATCCTACATCGTTCAGCATGAATTCGACTTATAACAGATAACACCGCTAAATATCAGCATATACCAAAGTCGACTCATAGTAGACAATGTCGCTAAATTAGATTTTTTAATAAAATGTTTTAATTTTACAATATAATGAGTTTGTTTGTGTTATTGTCTCGAGGATTCATCAATGAAATTTTTCATTTACAATGATTTTATACAAATTTCGAGTTGCTACTGATGTTGTGACGAAGATTCATTGGTGAAAGAATGGCACCGGAAAGTTAATTGTAACGTTTACTGTATAAAACTTCACGCTCTACTTTTGGAACTTTACTTCACCGCCTGTTTATAATTCCAACTCCTTGCCTAAGGATTAAGAATCATCTAAACCATTGTTAAACACGATCGCGTTGATTTTATAGGCTCTTGCCTATTTGCGCCCACCTTATGTGCAAATTATGACACAATATTTTAAATTCCTCATACCACCGGTGTCTGTCGTACTGTAATTATGTTTCTGGGCAGAGAAGGTTCAGTTATATGTTACTGAATGACTAATCTAAGTCTCAAATAAATGTATTTATAAAGTGGTAGAACGATTTTATTGCATTTGCATCTCCTGAAATGTAAATATTTCGAGTCATTATGACGCAGGTTAATTACAAAAAACAAAAAAAAAAATCATCCAAAACACAGAAATCCACGAATTTCGATGACAATAAATATACACAATACGTACGCAAAGACAAATATTGTCTCGTACTCATAGTATTAGTCCATGCAGTATAATATTGTTTAAATAACAGCGACGAATACGTAAACGAGTAACCACAGAGACGAATAAATTTATTAAATAACGAATACAACAACAATGGCCACAATTAAAAGTAAAAAATTTATTAATAAAAAAATCCATTCATATTGTAATTAAAGCTGCTGTGTTGCTGCTGTATATGAGTAGTATTTAAGAAATACAAAAATATCTATTAATATTGTTCGTAGTAGTAGATACGAGTAAATTAAAATTTTTTTATTTTAATTTAATCAATCCATCCTAACCTCCTCCCCATCCCTAGTAGTACACAAAACAAATGAATGAATGAATGAGTGAACGAGTGAATGAATAAACATATTTATTGGCATGATAGTGACTGACTGGCTTTCCTGCCTATTTTTATTTATTTTTTATTTATATGACCATCGTCTGTTTATCTGTCCACTCGTCCAACCGTCTATCTGTCTGTCTATATATTTATTTTGTTCCATATTTAGCATTAAACGATTATTTAAGTATTTATTCTTAATGTTGTCTTTGTTGTTATTGTTATTGCTGTTGCTGCTGTTATTGTTGTATACGAATTGTGAAATTGCACTTTGTATTTGATTTAGAATGACGCATAATTTTTTTAATTCACGTTATAAATGAGGCATCAAAAAAGACTTCTACACAATAATTCAATGATAAGACTTTTCAAACGCCATAGTTAGTTTTGCAAGTACTTGGGGAAACTATACACTAAGGAACATAATTTTAGAGGCAATAACTAAAATACCATATGATTTTACCCAAGTGAAAATCCATTAAAAACTCATGAATGCAAATTATAATTTTACCCTGACAAAAGACAGTTTTTGTATTAAGTAAACAGCTGTTTGTTTGTCAACTAGTTTTTTTTTTCTTTTTGGCATTTATACTTGGAGCAAATGGATAGAAGATAAAAAGTACGATTAGTAGCTATGTATGCTGTTAATGAAAAATCATTATTTATTTTAAGAAGTAGTTGAAGTAGTTAGTTTTAAAGAAACTGCTCCATAATCCATTTTAAGTTTTTTAATTAAACATTCATTCATCATTCACAATAATAAACAATTTGTCAACAGCTGGTTGATTATCCACAGTATTGCCATATTAAAAAAGCAAAATGCAATGTGCAATGTGCATTTACATCAAATCTAATGCAAATTGAAATGGGTATAATTCACAAGTTAATTTGCATTAAGAGCGCTAATGATGATTAACACTGTCGTCTGCTACGCTATAAGCTATGAATCACTTATTGCTTGTTATCTGATCTGGTTCAAAACGATGCCTGCAAAGCGCTGCAGTTTTAAATCAAATGCAATTGCTTTCCATTTCTCATTGTTGCTTTTAATTGCCTTTTTGATTGAAACCATCATCATAATTGTGACTCGACCACTTTGTAAATATATTGGCTATTGAAATTTGCTTATTTTTTATATTAAACTGTCTTTACAGACAAAATGAACTAACATTGAGTTTAGCGTTTCTTAAAATAGTTAAGCCAGTGTATATTCTTCTTAATCATAAAAGATTGCGGAGACTAGTGGATTCGGTTAAGCGTCTAGCTTTTTAAAATACGTTTCAGCAAACTTTGCGTTATTCTATTAAGCTATAGGCAAGTTTAGGTATGAATTGATGTTCTTATTTCTTTTTTACCAAGAGGTATTTGTTGTCAGTACCAATATTTTATTTTGATGCCTTTTAATCCGTTCAATGTACCAGATAAGGACCGAGTGTCTATTAATCAACTAATTTATCTGGATCGCCTTCAGTTTCATCTGGGTTAACTTAGCATCTATTCCGTGCTAGCCGGCAGTCAAGATGTATACCAAAATATATAACCTTAGAACTTTAGTTGATTATTTAAGGGTTTATTCGAACAGGTGGGCATGTCTCCCTACGCAATGTAAATATCAGGTCTGTACACTTAATTGATCGTTAACCTTTATTCTCCATTATTATAACAGAGCCTTCAGCTGCATTATATGGTTGTTGTTTCCTGCGGTCTTGTTTAGAAGAGCTGTATCATTAGCGATTGTTGAAATAAGGGTATGAACGAATGTTGGCATATCGCAAGTATACATAACATATTGGATAGGTCCCAAGATACTTCCTTGGGAGATTCCGATCCTAATAGTCTGAGATTAGCTTAGGCAATCGTCTTCTTTTACCTAAAATTTTTGTTTAGTTAGATAATTTCGCAATATGCTGCAGATATTTGCTGGTAAAGTCTGCCGCAGAGGTTTTTACAGTTACACAAGCTTAAATCCTAATAACCAAAATATATTCTTAGTATCAATGAAACGGGATTTGTTGGGTCTAAAATTTTATGACATTTATGTTTTAATATGATTACGGCCATGTGGCCGCTACGGCTGGCGCATACAAGACACAATTTGAGACACCAATTTTCACAAACTTTTCGCAGCATATGCGGCAGTATTTCACCAATAACTCTTCGAATGTTGATTTACAGGTGTTCTATTGTCTCTGGTTTATCGCAGTAGACAAATGACTTTACATAACCCCAAAGAAAATAATTCAATGGGGTGGACCTAGGTGGACCATTACGTGCAATGTCTCTGTCTTTGAGTAAATCAATCAATCAGCAAGATTAATGCCAGCTAATTAAGGTACGAAATAATTTATAATCATATCCCTATACCGTTCACCATTGACAGTAACATTCAGGCCATCACCGTTTTTGAAGGCATATGGGCCAAATAGTAATTTTCTGTGGACATACATAATAGTGCGTTTCGACAATTCTGCTTGTATACGTATACATTCATTCATGCAACCGTAATCCATTTAACCGAAGTGCATGATAAGTTTGACGAACAGAACCATTATTTTGGTAAAAAGTTTCAACAGTTTGCAAATATTACTATGGTGTAAGTCTATCCATAATGAAATGTTAAACTAAACTAAGCAAAAAGCTACTATCAGTTGTCGGTTGTCAAATAAAGCAGTGTTGCCAACTTATATACGTATCCATTCAACCAAAAATGAAACCGAAACCCATTTAACCGAAGTGCATGATAAGTTTGACGAACAGATCCATTATTTTAATAAAAGTTTTCAGAAATTTGCAAATTTTGCAAGTCTATCCATAATAAAATGTTAAGCTGAACTAAGAAAAAAGCAACTATCAGCTGTCAACTATCATCAGACCATGTGCACTGTGTTTTGCCACCTTGTTTTCTCTTTACTTCCCTTTGTTTAATTTTTGCTTATGCGTGTGACTACGTACGTGTGAAAACAGAAGAGAAGAACAGCTTTTTGCAGAAATCTGACGAAAAGTTTTTATATTATTTGTCTGTGTCTAAAAAACTATGCGTACATTCTTTGTCTCTGTACATGGGTTTTCGTCGGTGTCTCATTGCCGACTAAAAGCAAGAGCGTAAGAATATATACATGTGGTATGAGAAGAGATAATTGTCTAATGAAATTGACATCAATGTTCTAAATCCAAACTGATGATTTAGAATATAGTCGCGTTCACTCAGTACTGGAGTTGAATCTTTAATTATTGCTTTGTTGAACAGCTTGGTTGGCAGGCTTTTTGGCCTGTATGAGTCCACCCTTGTGTGATCTTTTCCAGGTTTGGCGATCATAGGGATAAGGGAAATTTATCATTCTCATATATAGTATTCTTGAGGCAAAACAGTAGAAGTAATCTTTCCATGAAATGTGGCAACACCATAATCATTTTATTGCGGCAACATTTTTAAAAGTAAACATAGCGCCCTTTCTTTGCATGTACTAATTTATACGAGGAAACATTTTGAAGGGAAACATTTAGCTTGGTAGCAAATTATGGGTGAGGAAAAGAGAATCATTTTTGTCTACGCTTTGTGTTGATAATGGAATTTGCCGACAGTATGTTCGGCTGTATGAACGCGAATGAAAAACACAAAAGAGAAGTTAAAATGTTTCCCTGTTACTGAATACACTTTTAATGCCACGAATCTCAAATCTCCACGATGAGGTGGCAATTCTACAATGCTGTCTGCAATATTAAATGTTTCACAAATAAATTCTCCTTTTCAAGATATCTCGCTCAGTCTCCATTCAACTTTCGCAACACAGATCTGCTTATAATTGGTTATTTGCAGTTTCCCACTGAATTGGTAAAAAGACTAGACTACTGCTTCGAGAAATATATATAAAATGTTGACTCTTAACACCAGGCAGTATAAACTTGGTCTGTCAACTCCTCTGTAGCCTCTACAACGGGCAACATAGCCTCCTGAACGACATCGCAGTTGCAACTTAGGCTTACACTATCATTTTGTAGTACCCTCTTCTTTCGTTGCAGTATTTGTTACACTGAAACTCCACATTAAATTTAAAGTTCCAGTTGTATGGGGTATAACTAAGTCGATTTTGACCTGATTTTTATATCCTCGAAAGTTCAGTGTGTTTGCTTCTGATGCATCTATAATTATTTTCCTGACTGTTTTCATTATGTTTTTACTTACTTATGTTTGTGTAACCAAACAGAGGTCACAATCATTTATTTTCACATCAATGAAAGGGAAAACACAAGAAGTGAAAAATAAAATAAAATAACGATTTCATTTTAAAACATCTTTCCTACGGAAGGAAGAGATAATAGTGAGAGTGGGGGTACCATAGAAAATTAGGCCATCATACATACACATACATATGTATGTATGTATGTACAATTGTGTGTATGACTTTGCATTTCTTATCCGCACTCTTTTCCCAGTTTCTGTTTTGTCTACCAACTATATACTTGGGTTCGTATATTAGAATTTAGGTTAAAATAAATACCACAAAACTAAACGTACTCTCTTAAACATGGTACCAACATTACCCTTTAAAGGACTTAAAGGCGTCATCATGACATCTATTTTTAAGTCCCGGAGTAGAAAATTAAAGAAAGAACGAAGAACATTCTTGAAGAAAATCATAATCGTAGTTAAAATATAAGACTTGAAATTATCAAAATAACATGTTCATATGTCATATATAAGATATTTTTTCTATATATCTTTCTCTCAAAATACAACAATAAGTAGATGAAGAGAAGAAAAAAGCGCAGAGAAATCAAAACAGTCAAATAAAATGATATGGATTTATGAAAATATGTTAATATTATCCATGTTTCCCATACTTACGAGTAGAAGACAATAATCCAAACAAAGTATGAAATACAACATCGTAATAACATTCATACCTTTGTCCATATGAAACCAGTCGACATCTTTTATTTCATTTTATTTGATTTTTTTTTGACATTGTGAAAAATCGTTTTGAGATTAAAAGCCGCAATAGATACTTTGCGCTTATACAAACGTACATACAATATACTCACATACAATATACGACACTGAAAATTAGGTTATATATCAAATGAAATGCTTAAATATTAATGTAAACATACATACATACATACGATTTAAAAAGAAAATTTAATAAAAAAAAACTTGAAAGATAAAAAATGGTTTTTCATATCATGCATATACTCGTACTATATGTACGTACATACATGCATACGTGTTGTAGATTGAAAAACCCAGTTCTATCTGGAAATTGTTTTAAAAATGAAAATAATCGCTATTTTGGAAATAGAAAAAAATTATTTTTCATTATTAACGATTTTAAAACATCCCAGCTCTGATTTTAATATGTTTTTCCACTAGGGCAACATTGGCTTTCCAAAAAATCAATTTTATCTTTCAAGCAAAGTAGACGATTAATCCACTGTAGCTTCCTCCATATGTTTTTGCGTAGTGGTGAAGATCCTTGCTAATTGGTGATGATCTTTTCTTTAGCATTGTAATTTTTTTGCAAAAGGTGGCGTGTTTTCCTGATCATTCATTTGATGTTTGTCATCATCACCAGAGGTATGCGGGAAAGCCAGGGAGAGTTATTTTTTATTTTTTAGATGGAGTTGTCTGGAGGTAAGTTGAAGCCTCTTTAATAAACATTCGAAACCACAATTAAATTTTTCTTCGTCATGACCTCTGCTGAGGCTCGAACCTGGGTCGCTTGTGTTGTTATGCATGCGCTTTAACCACTAAATCACCCTTCCCTTGATTATAATATGTAATTAAACAATAATGGCAAATTAATTTTAAGAATTTTAACAATTCGACAAATATGCTGCACTCATGCATTGTATTGAAAGGGCTTCCACAAAACATCTACATCTTACACGGTTTGTTGCCATTCGCTTTGCGCTTAATTCTTGAATAATTGTGCGTCGCCGCGTTTCCTTGATCCTTGAGGATTGGATGCAAGTGTCATCCTCGGAATACTATGGTGATTTTTCCTTAAAGTATGGCCGATCCAACTCCACTTTGCCTTATGTGCTTCAGTATGAGCTCTTCATTTGTCAAATTCCATAGTTCTACGAGTATGTTGCCTATGTTATTAGGTCAGAATATCTTGCATATGATATGATAAGGCAGTTGTTGGTGAATACCGGTGGCTTTCGTGGCACAAGTCAGGTATCACTGCCGTACAACAGAACTGACTTTACACATGAGTTGAATATTCTGAGCTTGGTTTGCCTGGATATGTATGAGCTTCTTCATACTGACTGCAGTCGTCCTAACGTCGCTCTTGTTTTGTTGAGCCTGTTGTTAACTACACTGCCGTTAGCTGCTATTGTGCTTCCCAGATAGCAGAAGCTACCTACATACTCAACTGGTTGACCTTGTACATGTTGGTTCCTGTTCTATTGTTGTTGATTCTCATGGCTTTAGTTTTCTTGATATTTTTTTTCCAACACTGCGAGCTGGACTTTCCAGGTCCTCTAATTTTGACTGCATGTTGGAGGTCTTGTGTGAGAGTAGACAAATATCATATCTGCTTAAAATAGGGTCTCGAGTTGTCCTGAGAGACTTCATGTTATACCTCTTCTCCGTGAACAGATTTCGCTCATGATCTCATCCAGTACGATGCTGAATAGTAAAGGTAAAAGTAGATATCTTTGCTTTACTCCAGCGTTAGTACGGAGTGGTTGACTGAAGTTCCCGTTGTGAAGAACGAAGAAGTCTTTCTTGAAGTATATGAACAGTAGGCACGAAGTGGAAGGGGGTACATCATTCTAGAGACTGTTCTATTATGATGCGTAGAGTGTTGACCTGGACGCATGTCTGTTCGTCTCGCAATATGTTCTTTATTTTGCTCTGAAGCCTTCCCCGTATTATGACTGCTAGATCTTGTATATGGTTTGGTATTCTACAGAAAGATTATTTCACAGCCAAAAAGTGAGGCTTAAGAAAAAATATCTTTATTGTACAACGTACGATCTACAAACGAGTGGGATTTAATGTGTTCCTATAGTTGAATATCTGTCATAATTGTGGGCTTAAAATACAAAACTTTGAAAGAGGCCAGGAGAGATACCATGAGGAGTCCAATGAAATGGCCCTTCCTAAACCAACAACCCTAACGAAGTTGATTAAGTATAACAGTGAAAATATTCTAAGATGCATTATTCTAAGCTCCTTTAGAGCGGGGGAGTCACAAGGAAGCTGCTGTATCTATTCCTCTTTCTCCTTATCCTGACAGTTCCTATAAAAGCAGTAATAGGAACATCCCATGCATTCCGACATGCTTCCTATCATACCCGCAAGAAGCCTAATCGGTTGTCTTCCAAACACAAAAAGAGATTTATTCCCCTAGAAAAGGCCTGAGCATTCTGGATATTCTACAAGTTCCATCATGTTCATCGCCCAACTAGAGGACATGTATGTCCTTCACCTGTGCAAAGCAACACCTAACGAAGGCCGGCTGGAAGCGCACTCACCAGTAGTCCTCTTCCCTCGAATGTCTGCACAACTCGGAATCCATATCAGTTCGAAAGACAGATCCCCCAACCTAGTCATCCCTAGAAGAAATATTTATCCCATACGTCACCCGAATTTAGCTCTAGTAGGATGGAACTAAACCTCTGTATAGACGATTGTCAGAACTGACAATACTGTCAAGCTGTTTGCTGACAACGACCAGGCAATGGGAAATTGCCATCACAATGTATATTGTCAGTACACACGATTGCACAACATTTGTCAAAAAATGTGGCAATGCATTCCATTTTTTTTTTTTTTTTTTGACAATGGCGTCGTTGTCAGATGCTTCAAATTTGTGCATCTGACAATGATATGACATCGCTTTCTCTAAAAAAGTTGAAAGAGAAAAATTGTAAATAAGCCATTTTCTAAACATATTTCTGACAATATTGTTAGATCTGATCTACGAGTATAGTGTGCTTAAGTATTTAATTTTCGATAGACAAATAAAATAAAAGTATTTTTTTTTTTTTAATTGAAGCTTTTGAATATGACTAGAATATCTGTAAGCCATAGATACAGACAAGAAAGTATATACTCCACGTTTATGCTTGAGTTGTTAGCACATTAAAAGCGACGACTTTAACTTTTTAGCAAGGAACGCGTCAGAGTATCAGCAGGGTATTAAAATAATGTGTCTACCAAAACTCCAGTCTCCTAGACCACCGAGAACTGTTTAGTGTTCTCCACGAAGGCATGAACCCAAAGAATATGTTTAAGTCGTCGCGAAATATCCACGCAAGATTGTTAGTTTTCCCATATTAGCGAAAACTTATAATTGTCATTTGACCACCCTGGAGAAGATGTTAAGCTTAGATGAACGTTAGATTCTTACCAATCAGCGGAACCAGCTTCAAATCTCTAAGACTACCTAGAATTAGTTAGCCTATGTCTAATCAGAAAGGAGACTATTGGGGCTTTTTGTAAAACATATAAATGTATTAGTCTTGGCGGAGAATTGTAAATCAGATGGCTGTTTTAACTGTGGCGGAGTAAATTGCTTGACACAGGTTGGTACATCTGTCGTTGATATACCCGCTAAGTCTCAGCGTCATAGCTTGATATTTGCAAAAGCTACGTAGCTAAGGGTACATCTATCTTATGTGTGCTAGCGATTTTTTACAATTTTAAAAATGGATATAAATTTGCAACAACGAACTTGTATTAAATTTTGTTTAAAAAACGGATTTAATAGTGCACGAACGTTGAAAATATTTGAATAGTGTTTCGGCAACGATTTTCTAAGGAAAACGGTGGGTTACTAGTGGCATGAGCGGTTTAAACGTGGTCGTGAGTCAATCGAAGATGATGAACACAGTGGTAGACCATCGAAATCGATAACGAACGAAAACATTGATAAAATAAAATAAATGTTGGTCAATATCTTCAAATTAACCATCAGAGAGATAGCGACTTGACATTGCCTATGGATCCGCCTAAGACATTTTGGTTAATGATTTGGATTACCGTTGCGTAGCAGCAAAGTTGGTGCCAAAAGACCTCGATTTCATACAAAAAAGACCTGATTTGTTAGGCTGAATCCGATCCCACATTCATCGAAATGATTATTACTGGAGACGAGACATGTGTTTATGAGTATGACACGCAATGCAGATATAAAGCAAGTGAATGGTGTTCACAAAATGAGCCGAGACCAAAAAACTACGTCGTTTTCGGTCAAAAAAGATGGCAAAGCTCACGGTTTTCATGGATTACAACGGTGTAGTGCACCATGAATTTTTGTAGAAGGTCAGGCAGTAAACAAAAGTATTATTTGGGCGTTATAAGACATTTGCGTCAAGCAATTCGCCGAAAGCGACCAGAATTGTGGGCAGAAAACACGTGGCACCTGATAACGCACAGTGCCATCATTATTTTAAATTTTTTGACAAAAAATGCAAGAGATAGTTTCCACCAGCCACCGAATTCACCCGATTAGGCTCCCTGTGTGATAATAATTGAAAAATCACAGGAAGCACTGATGGACATACCGAGGATTGGATCAACCGCTGGCATAAGTGGATTACAGTCGATGGGGATTACAGATTTCGATGAATATTTTTAATTTTCTGAATAAATTTCGGGAACTTTTTGATCAAGGTATCAAGGTATCTATTATATTGTGTATTAAAACCAAGGTTGGTAAGCCAATTAAACCCACCGGGTTTTAAGAAAATCTGGTGGGTTTATTAATTTAAAGGTTTTCGTAGTTTATTTACAACAAAAATAAGTATAATTGACGTATTGTGACTACGAATTGATTCGATTAGTTTTAGCAAATTTTTCAAAAGAATAATTTATAAAATCGCTGCTTACATCTTTTCCCGCCTCTGATCCAATTTCCCAATCCCGCCTCAGAAAAACTTTTCGTCTTTTCAGGCACAACAACTTTTAAGCCGATTTTATATTTCTTCAAAGGAAGTAAATTGAAGTGCTAAACTCATACCTTTTCATACGGCCTAGATAGGTCCTAAAAATGTAGGCCGTGAAACGAGATGAATATGTTTGTTTCCTTTACACTTTTTGTGTAAAGGCTTTTAGCCGTAGAATGAGGTAATTTGCGCCGTAAAGTGAATTTGTTTCGTAATTGAGACAGACCGTTATAGAGCAAGGCCGTATAAAGAAAGGCCGTGTAAAGAAATGTATGCATACTGTATCCGTCGCAATAGCCAATAGTCAGATGGAGCAATATTCGAAAAGGTATTTGATCCGTTCTAATAATTGTTTTGAAAGTTTTGCGAAGTGAGGCCAGGCGTTGTCATGCAAAAGAATAGTTATGTCTATCTTTATATTCCGGCCGGTTTTCTCATAGTGCGCGGTTCGAACGAACTAATTTTAGTTTGCTCTGAACCCCGAATTTTAGCAGCTCATAGCTTTTACCAAGCGTGCAAAATTCTATAACAAATAATAAGAGAACGTAATTGTATTATCAAACAAAAAATATTGTCGACTTGACGCAATTTTGAAGCAGTTATGAAACCCAACAAAGCCCAAAAAACCAATAAAACCCGGTGGGTTGGGTTTTTAAAAAAAAAACCCGGGTTTTTGCCAACCCTGATTAAAACTGTAAATAATTAAATTCGGCTCTTGTAAAAATTTCCATCGAATGACAAAAATATTGTATGCCGCTGTGGTAGGTAAGATACCCGCCAACCGACAAGAGTTCCTCGGCTCAATACCACACAAGACCATTCGACAATTTTCAACAGCGGGATCAGTTCATAACATTGCTAGCGACTGGTTATGAGTATTTACGCTATGAACAACTACTCTGCCGCTAGGAGCCGGCGTTAAACTGTAGGTTTATTTCATTAAGTTTAAAAATAGAATCGAGGGTAGCTCATTGATCGAGAGAACTTCCCCTTTGTGCCACTTTGGGTGTCACGGGAGTAATGTTTTTTAAAAATACGATGCAATGAAGACGAGTTTGATTGCTTTTAACTTTTTTTGCATTTTTTAATTAAAACTCTATAAACCTGATAAATTAGTGTTTAAATTGAATTGAAATGGTCTAATTGTCTTAATTAATTTTAACCATAAACCTGTTATTGATATCTAATAAAGAGAGTATTTTCAACATATACATAGTGATGCACCCTACATTAAAGCTGCTAACATGGATCGGAAGCCATACAAATAAGTCCAATTAATTTTGATCAATTTATTGTGTCTACTGCTGTTTCTTCAATTACACCATGACTTGAATTTCAAAGTCTCATATTTATGCTCGTTAAGAATACAGTTTTTTTTACATTTGTTGTTGTTGTAATAAATGCCTACTTTATAGCCTTAATCCTCCCATATGTTTGACCATTACAAAGTATATTGTTAAGGCCCACTTGTAGGTGTTGCATTACGCCAAAGGCAATGCTTTTGAAACTTTGCAAATAACAGGGAAATCAAGACAAAACAAATTGCAGCCACATTAAGCCATCCAATAAGAAAAATCTCTGTAGACCATCTCAATCGCTTGCCATGTAGAGACATTAAGGAAACTTTTTTTACATACAGGGTGTTACAAAACAAGTGTGTGTTACATAAAATATGTTTTCTTTTTTAAAATTTGAAAATTACAAAATGATTCTGATCAGTGATTTTCTGAACATCTTGCAAAGGAAACCTGTTGTTCAACTCCTGTTCTGCAGCATTTTTAACATATTTTTTGTTGTTATATTTTTTCATACGAAGCAGCCAAATTGGCAACATCATCGTACTCAGCAATAGCAACAACAATCATAACAACAACAACGGCGGCGGCTGGCAGCAACAACAGCAGTACTTGCAACATCGTCATCGTCTTCGTCGTCGTCATCATTAAAATGATTTCTTAAACACATGTAACACCTGGCCTTTTTATTACTTTGTAAATAAAATTGTTATAGCTGCTGTTATTATTATTATTGTTGTTGTTGTTGCTGTTGTTGTACTTTCAACAATCTTGTGGTCAACAACTAGAGTAAAATGATATGAAATAATGTGTATGTGTGTGTGTGTGTGTGTGTGTGTCTTTCGCATTCATAGAGCGCAACATTAATGGGAATCTCTTTCTAGGCAGACATACTATATGACTTTGGATTGGCATACCACAGATAATTGTTGTTGTCGTATGTTGTGCATCCTTCTTATAAATAAAATTTTTTTGTAGCTTTTTCATAACTGTCTGTCGAAGTGTCTGGCGTTCCGATTGTTGGTTTCTTAGTTGGTTCCATCTGTATGGTGTTTTTCAGATTTTGGTACGTGCATCTCTTTCTCTTGTTTTTTTTACACTCATGTTGCTATTGTTGTATTTGCTACTGCTGTTATAAATGTGTCTGTCTGTCTGTCTGTGCAACATATGACAGGTGCGTGTATTGTAAACTTATACAAAAAAATTGCCAACAGCAACAACAATATTAAAATAAAATTAAAAAAATATGTTGCATTTAAGGTATTTCGGTGAGTGTATAAGTGCGTTGCAAGTTTGTCTCTCTTTGCCGCCAAGTGTTTTTATGTTGATTTTGTTGTTGTTGCTGTTGTTGCAACGTCATACCGGTTGCTTGTTTTCATTTGACAGATTTACAAAAAAACAACAACAACAAATACTTCATACACTGGTCAACAAAATCTTATGCCACAAATTTCTTTTACAAACGAATGCGCACCATTTTTTGTGGTTGTTGTTGTTGTTGTTGTTTTCATTTTGCAACTTTGTTGCTGCCAATGAAATTCAAAACTACAGCAACTTTCTTAATGCTTCTTAGTGCTGTTACTTTGTTTAGTTAGACATTCCGGTTGATTAAAAATTATTTTTAAGGAAGAAAAATAAGAAAAAGTGGAGTCGTTGTTAGTTGGTGGGTGACCTTGATGATCGTCACTGAATGATACCGTATGTGTTGTGTACACGTATGATCAGACATTGCAATGGTGTCAAACTGAATTAACATGGCTTATGAGGCGAAACTGATTGAAATGCTTGGTCATGTGACTAAATATATACAGATTGTTGTTTTGTTTTTATAAATATTTCAAATATTTTATAAATTTTGAATTAAAAATGGTTTAATGGTACCAAAACGTATTCAAGTAATAGTTCATTATTTGAATATTATGACCTCAATTAAACGAGTTTCAATTCTGAACTAACTTTTTTCCAGTTTCGCTTTCTTTCAAAGGTAAGGTGTTATATCATTATAACAAAGCCAACTATACAACGAGTTTTATAAAACTAAGAAAAATTATAAAGAACGGAAATAAATTTCATAGTATTTCAGCTTAATAGGCTTTATTTAGTTTGCCTACTTAAGATTATATATTTTCATGTGTAGATTAGCCCAATGCGATTTGCATTTTAATAGAACAGTCCGTTGAATTGCCTTCCTCTCTTTATCTGGTATTTACTGGCTTTCAAGGAGATTTTGATTCCATCGAAGATGGCATAGTATGGACAACACTAAGAACAACTAGCCAACAAGGTTTAGGACTGGAGCAACCAAATATATTGTTACGAAAATAGAAATTGTGGGATTTTGGTATATTTTGCATCATCCTGTCAATTTGGAAGCACTGCCACATCGACCATCTTTACTTTCCATTTGAATTAACGCATATTGAAGATGGCCGACATTTCCTGAACCTTCCAAAAAGTAGACAATTAGGTATATAAAGGGCTGCTTTACCCACACGTGAGTAAGTTATCGTTTTGCTAATGTAAGATAAAGACGTGTTATAGCTAAAATAAAAGTGTTGTATAAGCCAATATTAAGTTGTTGTAAACTGTATAAAAGTTATTGTGTAATAAATAAAAATATAACAGTAAAACAACAAAGCAAAGCGGCGTTTATTTTATTTTAACGCAATTTAAACGAACTCAAACGTTTTAAAAATGTTAAAACGTAACAGTATTTCCTATGGGTAATTTAAGGAGTTAAAAGCAAATCTGTAATTGTTTTTATTAGTTTTTTACATAAAAAATCAATGAATTTTCAAAAGTGATTGGCGTTATTTCAACGTCGTTTGTATTTTGTTGGTTCGGTTTCAAGTATTAGACTCCAGAAATAAGTCTTCATTGGATAGAGAACTTTGTGACATTAATGTTTAAAGATATGATCGCCAAGGCTGGCGCATACAAGTCCCAATGGCTGCCTTCTGTTGGCACCACATGTCAATAAGTTTAATGCCAGCTAATTGAGGTATGAAAAAATTTATAGTGACGTCCCCAGCATGCTTTTTTCACAAAATCCTTAATAATTTCTTTATATTTTAATTAAATGTTGTTGAGCACGCTCTCTTGTTCGTCACTTACCGCACCTAGGTTTTGTGAAAAAATCTAAATATGAATGAAGAAAATGCATTTTGAGTGACATTCGTGCACATAATTCGTGAAAATTATTCAATAATTCAGCAACAATTTGTCTGTAGTTTTCACTCTTATTGTTTCCAACAAAACTGTTCACTATGCTCTTGAAGGATTTCCAGGCTGCATATTCTCTCTCTATTAAGCATTGTGAAAAATTGTCATCATTCAATGGCTTCCTGAGCTGAGAGCCAACAAATATGCCTTCTTTGATTTTAGCATATGAAATTGTAGGCAAAATCGCTAACAAATATTTAAATGCTGCACCATCTTTGTCCAGAGCCTTGACAAAATACTTAAAAAGGCTCAATTTTATGTGCAACGGTGAAAGAAGAACGTCATATTGATCAATTAATGATTAATTTGAAATGTTTTGGTTATCTAGTGAATACTCAGTTCTTTTTGGTCACTCTGTTCTGACGTAATGATGCCATGTAGCGCGAATATCCCATAGACAAAGGAAACAACAGTATTTTGTGAAACCTCCTTGCATACCAGTCAATTAACCAATGACCTGAAACAGATTAATTTACAGTTATTTACGATGGTCTATACTATATATACAAAGAAATTTAAGTGACACACTTTAAGGTCATTGATTCGTAACTTTCCTTTGAACTGTACTAAGAGCCATCAATAAATAACCTCCATTCAGTTTTGTCTTATGACTGGTATATTTTTTGAAATAAACCATCAACATCAGTACGGTATTGAATAGAGTGTTTCTTTTCAAAATAAGCAGCAAATTCCTAGCTTCTATCTCAATAGATGGTTATTTTGTCCCACCTGCAAGATGTTTCCACTGCTGCATGCGTGAAGCTAATAATTCTGCGTCTTGCTTCGTTAAATGTAAATCCCGAATTATATCATTCAGCTCAGCTTGAGTCACTAAATGACGTTCATTATCAGCCTTATACAAACGATGTTTCGCGCTCACTGCTCGTTGCACTGGGAATGACTGGTAATGGATCATTTGGTGGACGTTGAACTGGTTTGGAAACCGATGGGACATTCGCGTAAGTAATATTTATGCGATTTTTCATATTGAATCCAGCAACTTTTGTTAAACAGAAATAACAATCGGTTGGGTGGTTACTTGACTCTCTCCAAAATACTGGAATGGAAAAATCGAAATAGATCTTCTTGCCATTTGACCACTTATATAAAACAGTTCTGCAACTATTGCAAAACATTGTCGGTGTCCATAATTTGTCCAAATTTTTGACAACAAAACCAAAATAATGTAAATAAGCATATATTAATGATTGCAATATTGCATATCCTTGTTTTCCAACACACAAAGCAAAAATAGCTTTAGTCAGTAACACACGATCTCCATGACACTATATGAAGACTTAGAATGAGTGAGGGCTTCTGTCAAATTAATAACTGTGAAATTGTGGTGTCAGTATTGACTGTGAACTAGACGTGATAGCCCAATTTTTATGCCAGATTCGAATTCAGTGCACCTAGATTAGTTAAAAAACATGCTTCGTTTCTGCAGTCAAGTTTCATTTCCAAATTCGCAGACCAGTGAAATTAGAGGCGTTTTCATTGAAATAATGAACATGATCCGGTGTATGTACGACAATGCCGTAGTTCAAGTTCCATATAGGATACTTTCAGCAACTCATTCACTTTAAACACTGGGATAAAGCAATGCTGACCCTTATAATCTGTATTATTAGGTGTATTGGGTGTTTTTTTATAGTAACATAAGCTTAAATCATAATAAAACAATGAAATATATATTTAATATTAATAAATAGGTCTTCATTGGATAGAGAACTTTATGACATTAGTGTTTAAAGGTATGATCGCCAAGGCTGGCGCATACAAGTCCCAATCTGGAATACCAATTATCACAAATTTTTAGCAGCATATGCGGCCGTATTTCGGCAATAACTATTCGAATGTTGATTTCCAGGTGTTCAATTGTTTCTGTTTTATCGACGTAGACAAGTGATTTTACACAAACCGAAGGAAAATAATCCAATGGAGTTAAATCAAATGATCTGGGTGGTCAATTAATTGGATGGAACATTACGTAATATTACTCTTTCAATAAAAGATTTTTTTGCTTAAATCTATTGTAGCGCGAGCTGTGTGACATGTGGCTGCCTTCTGTTGGAACCACATGTCAATAAGTTTAATGCCAGTTAATTGAGGTATGAAAAAATTTATAGTGACGTCCCTGTACCGTTCACTATTGACAGTAACACTCCGACCATCATCATTTTTGAAGACATATGAATCAATGACTCCTCCATAACATAAAGTGCACCAAACAGTAATTTTCTGTGGATGCAATGGTGTTTAGGCAAAAGCTTTTGGATTAGTCTCACTCCAAATGCAATAATTCTGCTTATTTACGTACCCATTCAATCTAAAATAAGCTTCATCAGAGAACAAAATTTTGAATGAAAATTTGCAGAACAGAATCATTATTTTGATAAAAAAATTCAACAATTTTCAAGCGTTGTCGTTGCCGTTGTGTAAGTCTATCCATAATGAAATATCAAACCAAACCAAACAAAAAGCAATTTTCAGCTATTAAATCGGTTGCCAAATTAAGCAGTTTTGCCAACTCAAAGTTTTGATCCTCTAGACAAAAATACCCGATTTATTAACGTCATGACGGAAATGATCAAAAAGAAGGGTAATACTTTGAAATCTATCTTAGATGATATATGTCTAATCACCCAAAAAAATGTCGATTTGCAGAGTAAACTGCTCTTCGCGCCAAGGCTGTTAGACTAAAAGTGACTTATAGGATAAGCCTAAGGCAATCTGTAGCCATAATACTAGCTCTGCAAGTATTATCATAGACAATGAGAAAATAGAATTCATGAACAACTATTGCTATTCTGATTGTATGATGAGTATAACTGGAGGTATTTGGAAACGGATTTGCTTCAAATTGGCAAGAGCAGTGCTTGGCACACCAGTGCGCATATCGCCGTCGATCATAATTGACTCTTCAAATAAAGTTACGCATTTTCAATGCATATCTAAAAGCGTTACTGCGTTATGGAAGTGAGAAACATTCCAGAGATAGCTTACTTCATTTGGAAAGTTTAGGCACCAATAAAAAAGTTCTTGGAGAGAGGAGAACAAACACCGATCGTAAGCCAGATAGGGAAGAGAAAATGAAAATGAATTGGACATACATACCAATACAATCCACATAAAATCTTCTGGTCAACTTTCAGCTGGAGACGGTAAGGCAGCAGAAGACAAGTACGAAAAGAGTACAGGGGAAGAGAACAAAAGAAAGTTAGAAGACGAAACATGAAATGAGTGAAAATAAACACATATTGTCACGATAGAATTAGACGGCGAAACGCTTTATGCTCTTTATCTCCATCTAACACTATTTACAGCTGTTGACTTTGCCTCTTCTCATGTTAGGCTGTTCTGTCTCAGTTCTTGGATAATTGTGCGTCTCCAGGTGTTTTTTGGTCGACCACGATTTCTTGAGCCTTGAGGATTCCACTCGATTGGCATTCTAGTGATACTTTTTTGGACTTTTTCGAATAGTGTGATCGATCCATCCCCACTTTCTTTTCCTTATCTGTTTCAGTATGGGTTCCTCATACGTGATGTTATTCGGTACAAGCCAGGTTTCACTGCCATACAGCAGCACCGATTTAACACATGAGTTGAATATTCTGAGCTTAGTTCGTCTGGATATATGTGAGCTTCTCCATACTGACTGCAGTTGTCAAAATGTCGCTCTCGCTTTATTGAGCCTGTTATCTACGTCTGTTTCTGTGCCATCATTTGTAGTCATTGTACTTCGTAGATAGTAGAGGCTATCTACATACTCGACTGGCTGACCCTGTAGCATGATGTTTTCCGTGCTCGTATTGTTTATTCTCATGGCCTTGGTTTTCTTGCTGTTTATCTCAAGTCAAACACTACGAACCAATCTTTCCAGGTCCTCCGGCTTCGACTGCATATTGGAAATCTTATGCGAGAGTAGACACATGTCATCCGCATAGTCCAAGTCTTCGAGTTGGCGTGAGAGACTCCATGTGATCCCTCTTCTTTTCGAACAGACTTTGCTCATTATTTCCGTTCGCCTGATGGTATCGAACCCTTTCTTGAAATCGACGAATAGTAGATAAAGGGCTATTCGGCTTCCATTCGATCTGAAGTCAACTTGTTCGTCTCGCAGCTTGTTGTCTATTTTGGTCTGAAGCCTCCCCTGTATTATGACTGCAAGTATTTTATATATGGTGTTAAGTATAGTAATTCCTCTCCAATTATTACAGTCTTTTAAGTCGCCACTTTTTGGTAACTTTACAATGATGTCCTTCTTCTACGTAGGAGGCAGCCTCTTCTCCTCCCATACTGATGTGATGTGAGCCAGTAGAAGTTCAGCTGTGTTTTGGATGTCAACCCGTAGAATTTCTGCTGGAAGTCCATCTTCGCCTGCCGCCTTATTATTTTTCAATTTACCAATCGCCTCTTTTATCTATTCAGATTGGGAGGGTTGCATGGATTTCTTAATCTGTTTTCCTCATCTATGTTCTCAACTGTTTCGCTGTCTTCAGTAGTGTTCGTGACGTTACTAACTTCATTGAAATGTTCTCCCCATGTCTATGTTTGTGCATTATTGTTCGTTATCAACAACGGCTTGGTTCCTATTACAATATAAAGAAGAACATAAAATAAAGAAAGTAATTTGTTTAAACAATTTCAAAAACATATTCTTGTTATCTGGCGTTGTCGACTACAGCCAGAAAAAGAGCATCACTTTCCTGGTGTTCATTTGTCGCACCGCGTTATATACTTATTAGGATAAAGTAAAACAAAACAAAAATTGTAATAAAGCAGGTCGAAATTTCAAATAAGTGTTCTGGTGGGCAGCGTTGGGCAGAACGAAATTACATTAATTAAATAACCCATATAAAAATACGCTTGCGAATCCTTGCCGGAAAAAGATCCAAGCTTTGAAAAATTAAATTTTAATTTTTTTGGTAAGAAAAATTCGATTTTTTTAAATTGGTCTTATAGCCGTCGTATTATTTGTATTCATCTAGTTTAGCGTTAGTATAACGTCTTATGTCTTCTTATGTCATGTTTTTTTCGTTAAACGCAAAAAAATTAAAAAAACTTAAATGCAGTTCAACTACGAAAAATATAAGCTATAAACTCCATAAAAATTTTTCTTAATTCTCATTTTTAAAAATGTCCTTTTTTCCAAAAATTTTTTCGGGCTACCCCAACGTGCAGTGTTGGCAAAAACCCGGAATTTAAAAAAGAAAACAAATACCCAACCCACCTAAATTTATTGGGTTTTTTAAGGTACTTTTTTGGGTTTTATTGGTTTCTGTAACTGCTTACAAAATTTCGCTCAATTCGACAATATTTTCTGTTTGTTAGTACAATGACATGGTTTTACTTTGGAATGCAATTTTACACTCTTGGTGGGATCAAGGTGATATTGTGCACTATAAGCAGCTAAAACTGTGTGATCGAAGCAAACCGTAATTACCGTGCATAACAATGCTCGGCCTTATGTCACAAAAAGTGCCAAGCAATTGTTAGAAATTTATTAAATGGAATATCATGCCGCAACCGCCGTATTCTCCGTACATTCCCCTTTCCGTTTTTTGGCTGCTTCGAGAATAAAATTTTTTTTGGCCATGTCACTACTTTTAAAGAAACATAAAATCAGCTTCTAAGTTGGATCACCTCAAAAGCCCAAAAGTTTTTCTGAAACACGATTAGAAAATTGGCAGTGATGTAATACATTTTTATTTTGATAATTTTTTTAATTTGTTATCTTTTTTGAGCTAAATAAACGGACCAAATTATTTTCTACTCTCAATACATAAATCACACTTACTTTTATTGTAAATAAACTACAACCTTTAATAACCAAAACCCTCCCGATATTGGGTTACGCAGTGTATAGCTAACCCCACCTTTGGAACATTTTTGTTTACAAAAGAAACTATTGTATACACAAATCTTGAAAAGGATGATAAAAATTTAACTCCTTAACAAAAAAAGAATAATAAATTTTTCAAATTTTACATTTCCTTAAACTACAAAATTCATAAATTTCTTTGGTAAAATAAACAATTTTTGTTGAAATCAAAAACGTCGGAAGCCTTTCTTTCCCCGTCTATAGGCAGTGATTATAAGAAATGCCCCTTTTTAGGCCAATGAAACTCGTATTAATGCCTTGACTTTGCAGTGTAGTTTGTTTTTTCCTCTTAAATCCTGTCAAAATTTATTTCCATTTCACTGATTTCATTGGATTTTCCTCTTGCCAAGATTTTCTTTTTTTTCCAAACAATAATTTTGTTGTCAAGTGTGTGTCTTATTTTTTCTTTTCCGATTTCTTTTTTTTTTGGTTTTATTTTAAGAAATATTTTTGTTAACAACAACAGCAACAAAACTAGTACCGCATATTTTTGTTGTTGTATTAACAATATGAACAACAAAAATTAAAATTAAAAAAAATTAAGAAAAAAAAATATATACTCGTACAGATTGTACGTGTTCGTATGTATATCTATGAGTTAAACTGAGCTCAGTTGAGTTTTTTTTTTTGTGTAATATTTCCAAGTGTATCTGTAGATATTTGTTGTAAATATATTTGTTGTTGTTGTTAATGCTGTTGTATTATAGTTCATTTGTCTCAATGGCACACAGGCGTACAAAACTGGATTGGTTGCATTTTTCTCTGATTTAGACGCATTTTTATAATAAATTCATTACTATTTGGTCACAAATCACAAAAACAACGAAAACCAAAAAAAAAAACAAAAAAAAATCTTAAAATTTTATAAACAACGCACAGATACAAGTTACAGAGATTTAGATTAAATGGTTTTTTTTTCTGTAGATTTGACTGCATTTTATGCTTCATTGGCTTGCTTCTCTTACGTTGAATACGTAAGTTGTCGTATGAAAATAAATAAGAAAAAGAAAAAAAATCACTTAAACTTCAATTCCAACTAGAAATTCAAATTCATACTTCAGCTTTAACTGGTAGTAACAAATAAAATCGAAATTTATTTTCTTTATGTTCGAATAACAATTTGTAACTGACCATTAAATTACCTGATTACGTCAATAAGAAGGATACCCTAGCGAAAATTATGTTAAATGTTAACACAAATATTTTTAAGAACTAAGAGTAAAAGATTGTATTAAAATCAATATTTACTTTGTGTAGAAAGTTCCACTCCCACTTATCCAATTCCGTCCACTTTTTGAGTGATGATTTATATTGCCTACAGAGTTATTTGGGCCAAATATAAGAACTCTTACTATTACCGTTTTAAAGATACACATTTTATATCGGCGTGATACTGCCCACCATTAGTGAGAGTGAGTGACACCATAAGTGAAAGTACACCTTTCGAGTTATAAAATGACGAACATAGCATAACTTATTTTTATATATTGTATGTGTATGTGCAGATTTGATGAACCTTTTTTTTCCAAAAGACACCAATATAATCAATATTTTATTTTAAATCGGACCATTTTTTCAATATCTTGTTACGTTTTAACATTTCTAAAACGTTAAAACTCTTTTAAGTTGATTTAAATAAAATAAACGAACAGTCTTTATTTCCAAATTATCTTTATATATTGGGTATACAAATTAATAATGTCGATTTTTTTGCTTGAAAAATGTATTTATTATAATAACGAAATGAATTGATACATCACTATAAGCATTGTTCATCATTAGCCACTACTTTTTCCCATCTTTCTGGTACCCTATGGATTCCACGACAAAAGAACTGCTCCGGTTTTGAGGTGAAGACTGAATCAATTCTTGTTTTGAAGTGAAGCGTATTCCTGTAAGGGCGTTTAGCATCGATCGAAACAAATGGTAGTCAGAAGGCGCAAGGTCTGGGCGGGTGAGCCAAAACTTCCCATCCACGGGAACGATCTATACTTGGACTTCAACCCCTAGATATTGGAAAATTTTTAAAAATTTTACTTTAACGCTGTTGTAGGTGCCTTACTGTTTTTTTTTCTCCGTCACTACTCTAGGTAGCATATTGGCTATCCACATCCATTGCTTTGTCTCAGGTTCTTTACTCAATTTGATGTTTCAAGTTAAGTAATGATTAATCCACTGTAGCTTCATCCATATGCTTTTGCGTAGTGGTGAAGATCCTTGCTAATTGGTGCTGATCTTTACTTTGGTGTGCTGTTTGTCATCATCGCTGGAGGTAAGCGGGAAGGTCAGGGTGACTTCTTTTTTATTTTTTAGATGGAGTTGTCTGGAGTCAATGAAAAACACAATTAACACACACAACGAAAACACAATTAATTTTTTCATTATCACGTTCTCTGCTGGGGCTCGAACCTGGATCGTTTGAGTTGTTATGCGTAAAGAAAATTGAAAATGAAGAAAATTTAACAAAAATGGGTTTTTTAAGCTTAAAGATTTTGTATAGATATCTTTCAAAGTCAATTTGTGTTCGGACTAAGCTTTAATTCGTAAATTTAAAAAAAATCAATTTTAAGGTCGCCAGAAGTGTTCGCTTAAACCATTGTTATCTGCAACAATTCCATTCTGCTACGAGAAAGAACAAACTGAATATATTTGGTGCCTGCGTCAAGTCAGTTCTAATGTTCGGCTGTGAAACTTATTATTTATGGCCATCATTTACAAATGAGTTTGCGATGTACTTAGAATATGGTGGCCTCGTACTATCCTCAACAAACAAGTAATGAAAAAACTACGTTTTAACATGACGTGAACGGTTGTTGTTCACGATTAAGTAGTAACTATAAGTCGGTTTTATTGAAGAATTTCTTCTTCTAAAGAGCAATAGACTTATAGTCACTACTTAATCTTGAACAACGAACACACTGAGCAGTTTTGAGACTTTGGTCACTCAGTCGTGGATAAATAGAAATTCTTGAAAGATATTACACGTCCAAAGAAATCTTTTCATGAATTGAAAGTTATAGCAAGGATTTAAATGGGAACTCGTCTGTACCACGACCGTAAGGTACCAAATAGTTTGTCATGGCTGACCTTATTTTTCGCTTGGTTTTCTTTTAAACATTTGATTTTGTAATTATTGATTTTTTTCAAGAGCTCTTAAAAAAACATCAGTAGACTTTATGGAAAATACTTAAAACAATAACAATAAAGAATTTTTCGCTAAAACATTTCCCAAAATTTTATTATATTCTAAGAATTTAACAAAATTAGTTTATTGGTAGTGAAAGTGTAGAAAAAAAAAAAACACAAAAAAATTGTTTATGAAAGTCAATAAAATTTAATAACTCAACTTAAAATGAAATTGAAATCAAAGATAATACTCGTAGTATAGTCAGAGTTCGAGTATCTTAGAAGAGTATTTCTGTTTTATTTTTCTTCTTTAGTCAAACGCCAAATTATAACAAATATTATCTGCGTAAGCGCATATTTATATTGGATCTATTTTCAAGTTAATTTCACATATAAATTAATAAAGATTTTTTAAAAATTCATACATACATCTAGTGTTTTCAAAACGTTTGAGTTCCTTTAAATTGCTTAAAATAAAATAAATGGAGCGAATTTATTGTTTTACTTTATAGTCATTTATTTATCTACCACTTATAAAATTATAACTCTACAGTCTACAACTAATTTAATATCCGCTTAATGAAACAGTTACTCAATACACGACTCTTACTGACTTTACATTACGACTGCCAAACAACAACTGAACTAACTAATCCATAAGTAGCCGCCTTTTATATACAAATCATCATTAATTTCGAGTTACTACCAATTCCTATTTATGCTAAATTCAAAAGGTAATAAAATCATAATACACAAAAAGGAACTGAACTGGCAACACCGTTAAACAAGTGGGAGCACTCTTAATAGTATAGACAATTATGGCAGTGGCAGATACACAAGAGCCTTGACACAAACCAACAAATACCATAGTAAAGTTTATAGCTAAGATTACTACTGTACTAATTTAGTGTATCTTCTCTTGAGGTATTGTTTATTTTCGTAACAATGTATAGAATAATGGAGGCTTTTTTTTGGCTTGTGCATGTCGACGTATCATGGACAAATCCGTCGACTCATTTTAATGAAGCTTATGCACAAGGTAGATATTAGGATCCATATGGTTAATGTTTATGTTTGGTTGAAATCAGAAATCGCATGAAGCCCAAAATTGTCTTCTTTTTTATATATACATTTATAGATAAATTGTCCATTGTTTGTCAATTAATATCTTGAGAACCATCAAACGAATTTTGGGTGGTCCAACCAAAACGCACGATGTTAATTGTAAATAAAACAAAGAATTTTCACAGAATTACCATATTTTTTATTATTATAGACGAATCTATAACAAATATGTGTGAAACAAAATATCGGCCAAATGCTCGCCACAGCTTCGGTGGCATATCTCTATCCGTCGGACTATATTTTTGATGACTCTAAGATATAACTGAGGTTCTAAGTCGTTAATGTGCCGAATTATCTTATCATTTAGCTCTTGAATTGTTCTTATGTTATTGACGTAGACTTTTTCTTTTAAATATGCACAAAGAAAGAAGTAAAACGGTGTCAAGTCAAATGATCGTGGCCAGTTAATATTGCCACGACTTGAAATAACACGGCCATTGAATTTTTCGCGTAAAAGAGCCATTGTTTTGTTGGCTGTGTAAATTCAAATCTTAATTCAAAATTCGCATCAGTGATGTTCGTGAGATGTTCAATTGCCGCGTTTCCGTAGAATGAACTGGTCGAGCATGCATAGATGTTTCCATATCTTCTGCAGAACCGGTTTGCAGAAATTTAGGCACAATTCTCCCGATTGTAGATACATCTGGTCGATTATGCTGATCAGTAAAATCACGTAGTACGCGAAATGCATTTTGATTTCAACGCCCAATTTCGCAAAAGGCTTCAAAAGTCTTAATGGACTACTCAATTGTGTACCTCTCCATGGTTGAATTTGTCAGATACTGAAACAAGGAAATGCGAAATTAAGTTGAGCAAAAAATTTGACTTTAGGTGTGACTCACAATTAAAATCGTGCACTATGATTGGACCACCCTTTAGGTTCGTAGCCAAAACAAATTATCATTTAACAAATGGGTGGAATTGGACAAGTCGGCAGGGTAAATTCCATGCAAAGTAAATATTGATTATTGTTTATCACTTGAAAACGTTAAATGTGAAGTTTTTGCATTTGTTCTAAATAAATTGGCAGTCAATATTAATCATCAGTTTAAAAGTGGAGGTGGCATCTCCCATTGGTTTTTATATATCTTGAGAGCGGTAATGGTAGAAGTTTCAAAATTTTGTTTCAATAATTCATTTCAATCAATAACTGGGATGAACCATTTAGCCTTAGGACCGGAAGGAAAAGAAATGTAGGAAAAGAAAAAAATTATAATTAAGGTAGTAATTAAGATAGGGATAGGGAAGTACGCCGAGGTTTAGTCAGTATACAATATAGAATTTTGATACTTCTATAATAATTTAACAACTTTTCATTTAAAAAGTATGGCTATAGCTCACCTTAACAAAAGAAACCTATTTTGTAAGTGATTTTCAATATTTTCTTTACTGTTCATCATTTAGTTATAATACCGCGTATTTTTTTAAAGATTCATAACTTTGAGTTGGCAACATTGCTTTATTTGACAACCGATTTTACAGCTGATATCTGCTTATTGTTTAGTTTGGGTTGCATTTCGTTATGGATAGACAACGCAACGCGATCAAATTGTGTAAATATTTGAATTGAATTTCAATTCAAAATTTTGTTTTTCCAATGATGGTCATTTTTGGTTGAATGGGTACGTAAATAAGCAGAATTGTCACATTTGAAGTGAGTATAAAGCACTAGCTTTTGTCGAAACAAAACTACATGCACAGAAAATTACTGTTTGGTGTGCTTTATGGGCTGGCGGAGTGATTAGTCCATATGTCTTCAAAAACGATAATGGTCAGATTGTTACTGCCAATGAGCAATGGAAAGTATTTTGTGCTTCAACTAGCTGTCATTAATCTTGTTGGCATGTGATTCCAACAGATAGGAGTCACACAGTTCGTGCTACAATTAATTTACTCTTGAGGAAAGAGTAATTTCGCGTACTTGTCCAAATAATTGGCTATCAAGGTCGTGTGATTTAATACCATTGGATTATTTTCTTTTGAGTTGTGTAAAGTCACTTGTTTACGTCGATAAACCAGAGACATTTGAACACCTGGAAATACACATTTGAAGAGTTATTGCGAAATATAGTAGAATATGCTGCGAAAATCTTGTGAAAATTGGTGTTTCAGATTGCGCCTTGTACGAGTCAGTCGTGGCGGCCACATACCGGAATCATATATAAACATTGATATCATAAAATTTTCTATCCAACAAATGAGAATACTGAAGACAAAATTCACCACATCAGGGACTTATTATGAGCTTTTAGCTATAAAATGTATTTGCTTGTGTCAAGGCTTAATAACTGCAAAAATTACCTGTACTAATTAAGAGTGCTACCATCCGCATGGAGTTGCCAGTTCGATTCCTTTTTGTGTTTATAAAGTTATTTTAGACCGTTTGAATTAACGTAGATAAAACGAAGATTAATGTCTGTACTAGAATATTCGAAACTAATGATGAAATACTATAAAAAGATGGCGCATTTCGGCTGGTGAGTTAGTGATCATTTGGCTGTCAATAGGTAAAGTTGCGTTTAAGCGTAAATAAGAAGTGTCGTGTAAGCGAATTTGCTGTATTAAGACATAAAAAAGGTATATAAAAAGTTACAGTGGAATTAATAAAAAACAGGCAAACAGTAAAACAACAAATAAGAGTTTTATTTTATTTTAGCGCAATATAAACGAACTCAAACGTTTTAAAAAAGGTTAGAAACGTAACAATATATTTATTTGTTTTATTATGATTTAAACTTGTGTTAATAATTTGTTTTGATTGTAGGTAGAAAGTGTAAATTAGGTGATCAAAATGGCCTCAGTATGAATACATCCTAAATTTAATGGCATAAAGCTGATGATGTTTTAGCCATTTCTAGGAGCGATACAAAGACCTTAAGACTATTTACAAACCCATTCACAACCCTGTGTACTTTTTTAATTTAATTAACGAAAAATATTGAATTGAACAGATGCATAGGTATCATAGATACCTAGAAGTTGCATTTAGTAATAATCAAGTGAAGTATAAAATGACTGAATTATCACTTAATACTAAAATTTTCTGTTTCTTGAAATTGGCTAAAGATTGCCGAATAATATTTATTAATAAACTAGAGTAACCGCTCCCGCGTTGCTGGAAGCCTTCCTGTATTTGCTTTTTGACTGATGTGGCCGAAATCATATTAACGCAATAAAATTTTCTATCCAACAAAGTCCGTTTCATTGTTATTAAAAATAGTTTTCTTTGTTTTATTATGATTTAAACTTGTGTAACTATAAAAAACACCAGATATATGTATTTATTAAATTCAAATTCAAACTTGTCTTTGGAAATTCAAAAATTATTTATAAGGTTATGAGAAAAACATAATATTTTGTGTTTTTAAAGAAAATATTTTCGTATTACTTTTGAGATCCATTATTAGTCTAATCAACAAAAATGATTTCAACAGATTTGTAAGACAAAAAAAAAAAAAAACAAAAAAAATTACTTAATTTCTGAAAAAAAAATTTCTATTTTCTTTGTTAAAAATTTTCAAGACCCATAAAAAAGTCGTAAAATTTTGGGAATTTTGTTAAACAACAATTACTTGCTAGTATTTGGTTCAACAAAATAAAACATTTACATAATTATTGGAAAAAAATTTATATCACTTCAGAAAAAAAAAACTTAACTAAACTAAACTAAAGCAATAAAAATACAATAGAAAAGTTGTTTCTTTTTTTCAAAAATCCATCAAATCCACATCATAAAAATGTGATGACGCCCGACTATGTTACAGGTGGATGGATGGACCGGTAGTTTTATCTCGTAAGATAAAAAAGTCAAATTTAAATGAAGTATATCTCTATTTCTATATTTTGGCTCTCAAAAATCAAGAAATAAATTACAATAAAAAAAATATTTTAAAATGTGATTTTAAGTTTTAACAATTGTTTAAAAACGGGTTTTATTTAAACCATATTTTGATTGGTTTAAATTAGGGTGGAGTTTATCGGTTCTCTTGTATATATTGATATTGTATTTTACAAATTCCACAAATTTAAGAAAAACAAAATTTTATAAATATTTTTATTAGAATGACTGAATTGATCTTATTTGTTGTTAATTTAGTTGTTTGATAGTCACAAAATTTATTCGATAGTTAAAATTTCCGTAAATAATCATGCTTTTAAAAGAAACAATTTTGTTCTGTAAAACAAAATTTTCTAAAGAACATTCTTTGGCAACTAAAGTTTTCTCAGAGAATTGTTTGAGCAATCTGATCTTTTACACATAATTTATGCGATAACTACACAGCTTTTCTCCGATAACGATAACTACACTAAGTTTATATGAAAAATCGTTGTTATCGAGCAAGATTGTCAAATTCTCTCCAGTTGTATACGAGCCAAGTTGATGATTTTGTCTATTACTGTTTTTTAGTCCACTTGAATTCTCTAACTATAGGCTGGTCTTCTAATTCTTCATTTTTCTCAGATTGTGCCCAACTCATTTACATTTCTTTTGCATAATTTTGGATTTTATTTCAACTTAATGTGTTTTTTGCGCAGGAATATCCTTAACTACTGTGTTCTACGCCTCTCGGCGACTTTGTACACGACTTAAAGATATTAATTGTCGTATTGAAAGAGGTGTGTGGAGATCGTCAAGATCTGTCGAACGCCACAAGGATGAAGTCTTAATAGCAAAAGGATGAAAGGTTTATTGTATTGCTAGTGGTGATCTATATTTGTATGCTTTTGCCTGTACAGAATATCTGAATATCGTCAGCGTAGTCTATGTCTTTCAAGCTTGTGCTAAGTCTCCAGATTATACCTCTTGTTGACATCAGTGTTGCATCCCACTGGGTAACCCAATTTAGACTATCCGGCTTTTATTTATTTAATGTTTTATATTTATTTAAAGGTTTTCGTAGTTTATTTACAATAAAAATAAGTATAATTTACGTATTGGGAGTACAAATTAATTTGGTTCATTGTTTTTAACCCAAAAACGATAAACAAATTAATCAAAACAAAAATTTGTCAAGTCACTGCATACATTCACTCCCCATCTCCAAGCCAATTTCCGAAAAACTTCTCATCTTTGGAGGCGATACAAATTTGAAGTGAATTTTATATTTCCTGCGATAAGGTCTATTGCGAATGTCACCTCGATGCCTATCATAGTCCACGAATGCCGCGGGTTTCTTATGGAGATCTAGATTCATTCGTCGTCGGTCATTGCGTTGCTGACGAATTGGCCAGAATGGATACTGAGCTCGATACTTTCAAACAAGAGCATATCATGGGTGTCCCGATTACCTCGGTTAAGCTGGATATTCCTTGGTCAGTTTATGTCGACACTCGGCAGCATGCAGGCACGTACGATATCGCCAGGCTCTGCTGGACTAACCTCGACGAAAGGAGGACTAAATGTCTTCTCTCCTTAAGCCTAGTGGCCATATACAGCACAATTGCGGTCCTAACGGGTTACTTTCTGATTGGCATGCATGCCGATAGACTTGGCATTCCCTCAAATGATTTTTACAGAAGTTGCGGTTCCAAAGAGAAGGTGGAGACCTTATCTTTCACCTTATGTGTCAGTGTTTGGCTCTTGCTGCCAGAAGTCGGAACTTCTTGGCCTCCTACTTTTTGTTATCTTTGACTAAACTCTACAGGATTAAGGTGGCCGCAACCGCGAGATTTATTTTGGAGGCTAAATGGTTTCTTATGGAGACTGTGTGATACCTGGGTTTACATTTATGCATGTGGCATCATAATGGGTCAAATATCTGGCCTAAGTGGGACTCCTTCGCTTTAGGTGGGTCCACCACCTTACCTAACCTAACCTAAAGAAGTGGACAATGTTTGCACAATACGGCATGTGCGGCCGAGTGTGGCCATGCAAAAGAACAATTAAATCATGTGTCTTTATATTTTGGTCGTTTTTTTTGCACGGTTCAAACGAAGTTATTACAATCTACTTCGATCATTGAGTTTTAGCCAAGAGCCCAAATTGCATTGTAAATACAAAAAGAACGTAATTTTACTAACAAACAAAGAATATTTTCAAATTGAAGGAAATTTGGATCCAGTTGTAAAACCCCATAAACCACCCCCCCAAAAAAAAATCTCAAAAAACTCTATAAAACCCAGTGGGTTGGGTTTTCTTTTTTTAGACCCAAATTTTTGTCAACCCTGGTTGTAATACACAGAAGAATATAACCCCGCATGTGCCGGGCTGCCATTGTACCGCTATGATATGGTGATCAGGTAGGTAGGCCCTCGGTTCAATCTCAAGTCTGAATTTCTGACCATTTTCAACAGCGGTATCACATCATATCATTGCTAGCAAATGGTTATGAGTATTTACGCTATGAAATATTTCTCTATCTGATACATCTGGCGTTTGGAGCTAGGATTGCAACATCGTTCAAAAAAACAGCGATGTTGAAAATCAGCGTTAATAAAACCGATACATCGCTGTTTTCCCGATGTTTTATCTGGTCCCATTTCAACATGATCCTTGAAACCCAATTATATTTTTCCATGCGTTTTCTTATTATTATCCGAAAATTCTCCTTTTGATTGGAATTATGGCTTTGTGGTGACCACTTATTTACGTAAAAATTTTGTCGCAACAGCCATTCTTTAAAAATTTTGGCTGTCTGGCTAACGAATATATGTAATATTTTTATTTTTTTATTTTATTGTTTTTTTCAATAAGACCAGCAATCAGGGGCTAACCCTTACTCATGCAGTGTATTGTGCTGGTACTAGGAAAATAGGTTGTGGGAAGAAGAATAGATAGAGTAGTGTTGGTGGACGTTCGATTTAAATTAGCTCATGACGTAAGTAGCAGGAAA
This sequence comes from Wohlfahrtia magnifica, assembly GCA_023159175.1. NCBI lineage: Eukaryota > Metazoa > Arthropoda > Insecta > Diptera > Sarcophagidae > Wohlfahrtia > Wohlfahrtia magnifica. Next base: position 6,087,266 of record JAKWBJ010000484.1, read on the forward strand.
AACATTCGCAGGAAGATTGTTCTACAAACGAATAGTGCGACCAAAGAACGAATTCTCCCTATATTGCGTTGTGCGATTTACTGGACAATCAACTACAAAGGAATGAGCTCTACGAGAAATACGAGTACTACGTAAAAATATATGATTTTAGAAATTAATTCCTTAATTTCGTCAGAACACATTCCGTTATAGAACCGATAGAACAATGAAACACACGCCACATTGCAACGATGCTCTAATGAATCGATAGAATTGGCTACCCTACCGTCATTAATAAGAACCTTCGCCCTCTCCTGCACGCGGCCGAGAAGCTCCAAAATAGACTTTGAAGCACCGGCCCATACTTAGGTCGGATATAGGTCTTGTAAATATTAAGGAGATCAGATGGAGTGAAATAATTCTTACACCGTCTTAAGAAGCCGAATGAATGGATCTGTTCCACCCTTCAGAGAGTAACGCCACAGATCACCAGTGGAGCGACCTTTACGGAAACCATATTGGCGATCGCTCAACAAATTGATGGACTCTAAATATTTCACAAGATGATGATTAATCATACTCTCCATAACTTTGGAAAGTGCCGAACAAATTGCTATTGGACGGTGGTTTTCAGGGTTACTAGCCTCACCCCTTTTAGGGATTGGCGTTACATTGGCAATCTTCCAGATGGAAAAATACCCGCACGATAAGACGCACTAAAAAAATTAGCCAATGGACGCGCAAGCGTCGAAGAGTACTGTTTCAGGACCAGCGCTGGAATGCCATCCCGCCCAGAAGACTTATTAATGTCGAGATTTGCCTTTTTAACTGCACGGGCTCGAAAGAATATACTAGGCATAGTCACTGTTACTCTTTCGAGTTCGGGCAGTGATTGAACGCTCTCCGGCAAGTTCGAATTACCTGCAAACATTTCAGCCAGTAGGTTTACCGTATCAACCGGGTTAGTGAATCTTTGGTCATCCTTGATAAGTACTGAAACCGAACTAGCGCTGTTTTTAAGCCTTTTAATGAATGACCAAAACCTCTTACTTCCCCGCGGAGAAGTAAGAAATTTAGCACGTAGGCCCTGTTCGCATAGAGACTTTTCGCGCCTAAGTACTGCGGCACACGAAGATCTCGCCTGTTTGCGTAGCGAATCAGTATGATCGCATTTGCTATTACTCCAATTTCTAAATGCTTCCTCTCTGGATTTTACTGCATATTTGCGCGTCTGATTAAACCAATATTTATTTCTTGTTTAATCGGAAGCTTTCTGGATGGGATGCAATTATGCATCACTAGCTTTATTATATTGGCAACCATTTCGGCCATGGCATTCACATTAAAATCAAGGAAACAAGGTTTCCAATTGAAATGCCCAAAGAGCTTTTCAGTAATTGAAAACCAAGCGCTTCGTAGCTGTATGTGAAACAGTGCGAAGAGTGGAGAACGGAAAAGTGGCAAAAATAGTACAGTGATCCGAATTTCCGTGAGGTGCAAGGACCTCATCTACATACATACTTTTCAGGGTGTGTAGTGAGGAAAAAGTCGAGGGTGTTATTTTGGCGCCCATCTACACACGATATGTGAGTAGGTTCATTCACTAATTGCGCAAGGTGGTTGTGCGCGGCAAACAGCTCCACGTATTGACCTTCTGGAGTTTTGCGGCCTGAATGGCGTAGCCAAGACGAATTATGAACATTGAAATCATCAGCAACAACAATTTCACTGTTCGGGCAATTCGCAAGGATACTCGATATTGAATCGGAAAGAGAGTCAAAGCCAGATATGGTAACCTCTCTCCCCTCGTTTGGGCTTCTATACAGGAACCCGAAATGCAAAAGATGTGCTCTGATTTTGAATTTAACCCAAACACAGTTAAATTCTGCATCATACATGCCAAGTGGTTGCCGGCATTGGTACATAACTTCATCGCGAATGTAAATGGGAGCAGATTTCTCTTATGTTTTTGGGTACTATTGTCTAAAGTATGTCTAACTTATGTATTTAAAAACGCCATATAAAATAAGTAGCTCTACGACAATTGTTAAAAATGTAAGTACCTCTCTATTTAAGCGAAAAGTGCACAACTCAGTCCATGCAGATTCTTCTATATGATTGGCTTTCTCTAATTCCAGTATTGGAATATCATACTTTTTGTTAATGCCTTACTTAACAATGAATAAATGTGTGAAGCTTTGTTTTATATGAATGAGTATTTAAATTTTTATAGGAACATTTCCGTCCAACTTCAAAAAATCCACTTGGTTTCGCTCTCTACTGTATATGATCATTCTTTTTTCAATTTATCACATATAAAATTCCAGGATGGCCTTGGCTTGAGTTTATTGTTTTTTCTTGGAGATAGGACGGATCCATCAATATATACTATCTCGCAGGCATGCCGATAACTTTTTTTAAAGAAAATTTTTCTAAAGGGTCCGCCATCTAACGTTTTTTTTCAACTAGTGTTTATTTCGTGAATGGTAACACTTAGTTCATGTCTGATTTGACAGATAATTGGTTTTATCCTTCCGCTGAACGAATATGGTTGTGTATACGCTTGAACAACGCTGGGAATCTAGGCCTGCGATCGACTTACAGAAGATGCCGATTTGATGAAACTCATTTTGATCTTGGCGGGTATGTAAACAGGCAAAATCGTCGCATTTGCGGCACAGAAAATCCGCACGCATACATTGAAAAGCCGATACACCCAAGACGAGTCACTGCTTGGTGCGAATTTTGGTCCAGAGGCATAATTGGGCCATTTTTCTTCGAAAATGAGCAAGGACTGGCCGTTGCAGTTAATGGCGATCGTTATCGGGCCATGTTGAACGAATTTTTCTTCACAAAAATTTAAGAGGAGGATATTAGCAACATGCCACACAGCCGGAGCTACACTCGATGTTTTGCGCCCTGTTTTTGAACATCGCATTATCAGCCGCAGAACTGATGTCGCTTGGCCACTTCGGAGCTGCGATTTGACACCGTTGGACTATTATCTGTGGGGTGCCGTCAAAGATAAGTGTTACGACAACAAGCCAGAGACAATTGACGCTTTAAGGGACAATATTCGTGAAGCCATTGTTGAAATACAGCTGCACACAATCGATTATGTGCTTAAAAATTGGACCGATCGTGTAGGCCACTGCATGGCCAGCCGAGGCAGCCATTTGAATGAAATTATTTTCCATTACTAACCGGATTGTACTTTTAAATAAAAAAGAAATTTGAGAAAATATTCAGTAGTTTTTTTTTTTATACCAATTTCAAACAAAAAAAAAAATTATTTGGCGGACCCTTTATAATTAAATTGTTTTTATACAAATTTGTTCGATATCTTGCTTATTTCCTTTAAAAACAATTTTTATTAAATTTAAATTTATTAATAAAATACTTTTTTTCTTGTACGCTGGTATTTAAATGTATTCATTTCTTATTTTTTTTTTTTATTTTCTTTTAAATATGGTCAAGTCAAAAAATCGTGACAGTTTTTATTTTATTTTTTTTTATTTTTATATTTATTTAATAGTGTTGTCGTTTCTACATTGTTTGCTACGATAGATATTGTTGATATGTAAGTATGTTTCTAGCGGTATTTCTGCTGGCAGTCAGCAGTAGTAGTCATGTTTGTTTGACTCTCTGTCTGGCTGGTGACAAGATGTCTACAAAAAAACGTGGCAAAAATTATTGTATCACAGAACAAGAAAAATTGTTCAAAAAATAATCATAAAGAAAAAAGAGGTTGCTGCACTATTTCTTTTGGTTTCAAAAATATTGCGCGCTGAGTTGTAAAAGAAAAGAGCAATAATAACAACAACAAATATTTGTTTTATATACAGCAATAGCACATTGCATATCAAAATATATTTGTGTGTACATACATATCTATATATTTATATATGCATGTAAACATGTGTAAGTACATGTGTAAAATACTTGTATTTGTTTTATTTTATACAAATTGTATCGGGTGTTTTTTAGAGGTTCATAGCTTGGAGTTGGCACCACTGCTTTTTTTTGACAACCGATTTAACAGCTGATATTTGTTTTTCTGTTTAATTTGGTTTGACTTTTTATTATGGACAAACTTACACCAAAGCAGCGCTTGCAAATTGTTTACATTTTTGAATTGAATTTCCATTCAAAATTTTGTTCTTCAACGAAGCCCATTTTTGGTTGAATGGGTAACGTAAATAAGTGGTAAGCAAGCTTTTGGTGCAACACCATTACATAGACAGGAAATTATTGTATGGTACGCTTTATGAGCTAGCGGTGTCTTCAAAAATAATGATCTTCAACGGTGAACGGTGATTAGACAATTTTTCGTACCTCAGTTAGCTGGCATTAATCTTACTTGTCATGTGGTTCCAACAGGATGTAGTCAAATTGCACACAGCATGCACTACGATTGATTTATTCAAAGCAACTTTTGAAGAAAGAGTGATTTCACCTAATGATTCAATTAATTGCCCACCAAGATCGTGTAATTTGAACCCATTCGATTAATTCCTTTGGAGTTATGTAAAGTCACTTGTCTACGTCGATAAACCAGCGACAATTGAACAAGTTGTTGTTCCAGATTGGGTCTTGTGCAAGCCAGCCGTGGCGGTCACTTGGCCGAAATCATATTAATGTGATAAAATTTTCTATCCAACAAAGTCCGTTTCATTGATATTAAAAATATATTTCTTTGTTTTATTATGATTTAAACTCGTGTAACTGTAAAAAGACACCCGATACATGTGTTTTTAGATGTGCGAGACTGTGTGTGTGTGTTTATGTTTATTTACTTACAAATTGTTCTACATTTTTTGTTACTAAATAGAGCAAAAGTAATTTATTGTTGCTGTTTTACATACATACATTCATACATACATACATAAATATGTATGCCCATATACGAGCGTATAGTATAGTAATAGCAACAATACTAATTATTGTTGTTTTTCCTTTTTTGTATTGTTACTTAGTTAAATAGTGTTGTTTTAATGAGAAAACTTTATAAATATAACTCTCAATTGGAGTACACTAACACAATTGCAATAGCATGTGAGTGTGTGTGTAAATATGTGCTACCCCACAAGTAGTTAGCATAGTTTGGGGGCTGTTCAGTTTTTGTTGTTGTTTATTTTTCTTATTAATTTAAAGTTTCTCTCTTTTGCTGTTTAATGTTGTTTTACTTTTATTTTCGTTCAATATTTTCTGTTGTTGATATTCTTATTAGTGTTGTTGCATAAGTACGTGCATAAAATTAAAGCAATATAATTAATCGGTTTATTGTTTTAAGCTCTTGTAGGAATACAAATACACATGCATGTGTATATGAAAATATACATACATAGGAATGCGTATAAGCAGAAGCTTAAAGGAATCAAAAAAAATATGTATTCAAATTGTATTTATTCTTGCTATGCTTAGGGCCAATTTCTGACTTCGTATTTAAATCATATTTATCTTTAAATTGTACTCGTGTTTAAATGTGAAATTCACTTTTTCAGTGCCAACTTAAATGAAATTTAAATGGCATTTAAAGTCCATTTCAGTAGCTCTAAGCTCTGATTTCGGAAATTCGTTGGGCACCAGCGTTGCCACAACTTCGATTTTTTTGTAACCAAATTTCAATAAAAAAGTAACCAAAAATTTAGAATCATAATTTTAATACAAAAAACATTAAAATATAATTTTATAGATAGAAATTTATAGCAGTATTGACTGAATATAGACTAGTCAACAAAATTTGGTACAACAATTGATGAGGCATATTCTCCTATTTGCTCTAAACATTTAAATTATGTATTAACAGACTTCGCACAGTAGAAAATATCGTTCTCTCATATGTTTAGTTACGATGAGGTTTTAAGAATTATTTGTGGATAATTTTAGCTCAAAAGCCTTTACTAACAGATATCTTAATTGATCTCTAAATACTCGAACCAAACAATAGCGTTGAAGTGGAATATATCTGATATTTATTCTCACTTAGCCACTGAAGTATAAACAACGAAGTTTTATCGCCTTGATTGCTTGTCAAAGCAATCCTGAATATATTTTACCGATCTCAACGTGTCCAATGTCATTTATGCAGTTTAGATGCAATGATTTTTACATAAAAAAGGAAGACCTCTCAGGTTACGCAAAAATGTTCGCAGATGATGAATTGAAGGCATTACTCTATAAAGACTACTTTCAAACTCAAAAAGCTATTCAAGCTGGAACAAATTGAAGCGGCATCCAATCATTAATGGCGATGAAAAATAGATCTATTAGGACAACGCTCGACCATATGTTCAGGTAAAAGTATTTAGAGAATAGTGTCAGCCGCCTTATAATCCAGACATTGATCGTCAGACTACCATTTGTTGCGATTGGAGTACCTTTCCCTTTAGAACAGAATATAATTCTTAGCCACAAAAAAAAAAAAAAATAAATAAATTGCAGTCTTTTGGCACGAAATCCATATGTCACCGGAAGGATGGGAAAGGTCATAGCATATTCACAACAAAAGGCCTAAGTTTGCCAAAAATCCAGTTTTTAAAGAGTTACACTCAGTAAGAACCTGGGTAATAAACGTTAAAAGAAATCATTATCTTTATTTTTTACTTCGAAAAAAAGTAACCAAACTGGAAAGAAAGTACACATCTACACATCAAAGCAAAAATAACCAATTTTGGTTAAAAATAACCAAAACGGCAACGCTGTTGGGCACCTCAACACTCTCTAAAAACATCAGAAGTACTCTCTTCGTTAGCAGTAATTTTTATCAATAGTATTTCAGGTTCTGCCTCAACAGAATCATGCGAATCAAGCTCAAAAATTTGTTCAATTTCTCTTGTTAATGTTAATGTTGTTTTGACAGTTTTAAACAAACAAAATAAAATGAATAAATAAATGAGTAAATAAGGCCATTCATAATTTTTTTCCGAAATAAATATAGGCTTTTACTCTCAAATTAACGATTTTTCGATACATTATTCAATTTTTTTACAAGTTAAATTCATTCTTTTCAACACAAATTGTATTTTATTCGGAACAAATGAAATTTTTTTGCAACACAAAATCACTTTGAATTAAATCATTTCCACTTCAAATTAAACTTTTTTATTTCAAATTAAATTTAGTTTTTATTCGCGATATCCATAACATGGATTTAAGTACAACGAATATACACAATGCACTAAAATCTTTGCGATTTATTTATTAAAAACTGGCACAATCAATATAGATCGCTCAAATAGCGACATTATTTACAATTCAGCAACGCATACCATATGCGTTAAATTTCGTAAAAAACGCTCCAGAAGCAAGAGAAAAAATAATATTCATTGACGAATTCGATTTTAATTAGCACCTTCGGAGAAACGAGGCAAGATCCAAAGTAAATACCGCTGCACTAGTAACTGTCCCTACCGTTGAGGCAGGATTGGCAGATTATTATTGAAGCTTTTTCGCCAAACTCAATTTCAAAAATCGCCAAATCATCTTTTTTTTACATTTCGGCAATAAAATTTATATTTTTTAAAATAAAGAAAAAAAAATTGTAAAACAAATAAAAAATAATTTGTTTCGAATTCTGAAAATTTCGCCAAAAATGAAAAAAATTCGCTTTAATATACATTTTGTGAAATTTATTAAGCAAAAATATTAACAAAAAGTGTACAATGTTTACTATAACATAGTTTATACCAAGAATGATAAACTAAAGATTACGCCGAGCGCATGATTTCCCGTTAGATGACGTAGTTGGGCCATTTGAAAGGTTTCCAAGTATTTTTCGTATGTGAAAATTAACATTTCCTTACATTTGTTCCTTACATTTCACCCGAGAAGATTTTGAAAGATATTTGAAATGGGTAAGTTCCACGATATAAATTTAGCAGTCTTTTACTTAATAGTTAAGAACAAGATTTAGCAACCGTCGTACACCAAAATTGAAACCGGGAGCAGTTCCGACCATAGATACGGTCGATACAGCAAAGGAAACTGAAATTCCAAACAAAGTTGAAACCGCAAACGAAGTTGAAATTGAAAACAAAGCTGAAATTCTAAGTGCGACGAGAAAAGCACTCCAATGACGACTGAAATTCAAGGAGACAGTTTACAACAGTACATAAAAAGGTTGGAAATGAATATGTATGTAAGTTTTTGAAAAATGTTACAAATGCTCATTTAAAATTATTTTCAGAGATGCATTGGGCCAGGAGAATGTTATTCTGAAAATGTCACAAAGTCAATCAGCCATCACCATAAAAAATTTGACTCGGCAAAATCAGAGCTTAAGTTCTTCAAACGTAACGTAAAAAGGCCAAATAGAAACACTTAAAAATGAGGATAAAAGGCAAAACTTTACAGAGGCAGATATTGCCAAGTCCATTACTTTGTATTCCATAAGTGCCAAGGCTTACAGATTGTTAAGGAAAAAGTATTTTCCTCTTCCCTCGGTGAGAACGTTTCAAAGATGGTCGCAAAAATTGGATATGACAACGGGTATTTTGGAGCCTGTTGTTAAAATATTGTCTGCGGCTAACCAAATATCAGAAAAACAAAAGCTATGTGTATTGAGTTTTGACGAAATAAAAGCGAAAAAAAGTACTGCTACGACAAGCCAACAGACTCTATGCTAGCTCCAGCTAAATACATCCAAGTAGCTTTGCTGCGAGATCAGTTACTTATGTCAACTTAAAGTTTTTTAATATAACGTTTTTCTATTCGATTAAAAATGTTTAATTGCAATTTGGTAGCAACCAATATATTATGATTACGACCGCCAAATGTCAAACACTATTTTATTTAATATATTGAAAACAATGAAGCAGTGTGGTTTCACAATTGCGGCAATTGTTTACGATTTAGGTGGTGCAAATAGAAAATTGTTCAATGAACTAGAAGTAGATTTTAATAATCCTTGGTGTGTTTTATTCAAACACTCATCTATCAGATTGTTAGTGTATTTTTTAAATTTTTTGCTAATAAATAATTTTGTAGAAACAAAAGTTAAATTGTCCCACTGTTATATTCACATATAAATATAATAGTTTGACAGTCGAAAATCGTTAGCCAATAGGAACACAAATTGCGTGACGTCACTGATTCAACATGCGCAGAAAGTTTTAATTTTGTGTGCGTGATGGCGTAATCTTTAGTTTATCATTCTTGGTTTATAGTTGACTGAAAGCTAGATAACTATAAAAAATAATTTTTATGGTTACTATTCTCATTATTGTTATATACCTAAAACGCTGTACACTTTTTCTTCGACACATTTCACATTGCCTTGTATTGGAATTGAATTACACTATGCGACAAAAAAAAAAAAACGAAGATAAAATACCTGAGACGTTATACTATTTTCTAAAAAACGCTATCGAGTACAACAAGATTCAGTTGTTGAAATTTTCTAAGCACCTCCAAAATATGTAATTAAGAGAAAAAACTGCTTTTCGTAACTTCATATACTTAAAGACTTATAATTTGGTGGAATATTATTCGATTTTAAGCTTTTCAGTGGATTTAGAGAGAGAAGTAGATCTTTTAGATGATGATCTGATATACTTCACAGCCCTGAGGTGTGCATATGTAAGAATTTTTCAAGCAAATACATTAATTTTTTCCACATTTATCAAGTTTAGAGTTTTTTTTCGTACCATTTCTGAATTTAAAGCTTTCGTTGCCAGTTGCCGACAATTGCAAAATTATATAAGTAAACTGGCACCTAAAAATCTATTAATTTTAGTTCCATACAGGCAACTGCAAATTTCTCGTTACCGAGAGAACAATTGAAGTTCAGCTGCCATCTATAATCGACACATGTTCACGAATTTCATACATAAAACTACCAAAATAATAATTTTAATTTTTCGTACTTTTTTTTATCAAAAATGGCCAAAAAATCGCCAATTAATTTACAAATCGCCAAAAAGTCGCCATATCGCCAAACCGATATTTAGGACGTGAAATAACTTTTAAAATCGCTACGTTTGGCGAGAAATCGCTAGATCTGACAATTTTGGTTAGAGGACGAAATGTTTCTCTTATTGCAGCCATGAACATACATGACATTTTACACAAAATACAATAATTGCACCAAAACCAATAGTTGCACAATTAATAACAACATCTGTATATCTTTCCTTGAAGAATCACTTAATAAATTAGCTGAATCTAACATCACAAGAGCTTGATTGATCCTTGACAATGCGAAGATACACAAAACTCTAGATGTAAAAGATAAAGTTGCAGAGTCCGGGCATAACTTTTTTCTTCCTCCATATTCTCCAATAAAAAAAGTGTTTTCTCCAATGATAAATCCAAAAAAAAAGGTTTTCAAAAACCAAGCTTTGTGCACGAAATTTACTAGCTGATCCAAAAAGTAATATCGACTGTTGTATAATTTTACAATTCGTGGAATCAGTAACACCTTCTGATTGTAACAATTATTATCTTGATATGACTACATATTTGTCATTAGCTGCCTCTGGAGAGCCGCTGCAGTGAATATTTTAAATACATACGAGGCGGATTGATATTGAAGCTACTTAAGTAGAAAAAAACATTTTTTTTTTTCAAAAACCATTCATTTCTCAACATAGTCCCCTTTTAGTTCAATACACTTAGTAAGACGATTTTCCAACTTTTTATACCATCTGAATAATACGATTTTGTGAACTCTTCAAAATACGCATTCGTTTCGGTAATCACTTTTTCGTTTGAGATGAATCGTTTTCCTGCGAGCCATTTTTTCAAGTTTGGAAACAGGAAAAAGTCACTAGGGGCTAAATCTGGACTATAAGGTGGATGTGCATCCCAAAATACAGTGGCCATAACCTTGCCAGCCGATTTCGCTGTTTTCCCCTTCCTTAGAGCAGTGCCACCAGCTTCCCCCCATTGCTTCGATTGATTTTTGTTTTCAGGTGTGTAGTGGTGGACCCACGTTTCATCAACAGTTATTAATCTACGCCAAAAATTAGCAGGATTATGCTTTATCATGTCCAAACGCCGCTGTCAAGTGATCTATCGAATTCGTTTTTGTTCAACATTGAGCAAACGCGGCACCCATCTGGCCGATACCTTTTTCATATGCAAATATTCATGCTAAATGTTGAACACACATTCATATGGCATTTTAACTTTCTACACGCTATCAAAATCAAAATATTAAATTTTCGCACTATTTTGTTTTGCTTCAGACAATTTGTATGTGTTATAGACAGCGTTTAGCGCTCTGACTTGCTATTGGCTCCCAGTTATCAAATAATTTGCCATACATATATAACTAAAGCTTTGTTCAATTAACTACAAAGTTGCGATTAATATTATATGTATGTAATGCTATGTTCACATGACTACTTTTTTTCGCAATTCGCTCTCACATTCGTAATTCAAACCTTAATCATAAGCCGAATTACATGATTCAGCATACAACTTACCAAATACTAATTCAGTTTTAGTTGCCTTGGAAATTACTAAAAACTAAATGTTAATGCCAGTTCTGAGAAATAAAATATATAATTTTTTTTAAATAATCATTTAAAATTGTCAGAAAGTTAAAACATTGTAAGTTATTTCAAATATTAAAAAGAATAAAAAAATATTTAAGAAAAGTGACCGGCCTATTCAAATGAATTAGAACTGCAGACGTATTCAAATTCGCAAATTAATTAAATGTTAAGTATAAATTCTAAAATAATTAAAAGTTGTTCAATTGCTATGGAATACACTCAGAGAAAAATACCTCTTATTTGTTTATATATAGGGTGGGCCATTTATTGATTTAAATTTGAACCAGCGGTTATTTCGAATCTGACAATTCAGTATATTATCTCCACTGAACGAAATTGATTTACGCTTGAGCAAAATTGGGATTTATTGGAAATTTATTTCCAAAACAAAGACAATTGGTTAGAAGTTGCATAAAAATCTAATAATTGCATAAGTCATCATTACGAGTGATTGTTTGGTGCGGCTTTGAAAATGAACCAACCATTACAGGCACAACCATTGCAGGCACCTATCGCCCTATGATAACCGATTTTTTGTGCCCTCTCTTCATGGTATTGATATGATCAATGTTTGGTTCATGCCACAATTGATTTATTGCGTCAAACGTTTGATGGCCATTTAATTAGCCGAAATGGTGATGTCAGTTGGCCACCAAGAAACTGCGATTTGACACCGTTGGACAAGTGTTATGTTTAAGGCCAACAGACAAGTGTTATGTTTAAGGCCAACAGTCGTGACCAACTTGCCGAGATACGACCCCATACACTCGAAAAAGTTCTCGAAAACAAGCACAAAAAGTGTTATGTTTAAGGCCATAATTCGTGATGCCATTGCCGAGATACGGCCCCATACACTCGAAAAAGTTCTGGAAAATTGGTTCGATCGAATGCAGTACTGTGAGGCCATCTGCGACAGCCATATGAATGAAATAATATTTCATTTCTAACCGGAATAATTGTACTTCGCAGCAAAAAAATAAATTTGGCAAAATTTCAAACCGTTGTTGTTTTATTGCATATTTTAATTCAAACTTTTAAATGGCTAACCCGAACCAAGTACTCAAAAATATTTAAAAATCAAAATTTTGCTTAAAAAAATTTCAAACGTTTAGTGTAGTTTGTCTTACAGACACAGACAGTTAAACACAAACACTTTTTTTCGAGTGTAACACAAGATTACCATTTGAAATGGGGCAGTAAAAACTAAGTCTTCACTACAATTTCGTTCATTTGTATTTTATTGTTTTTTTCTTAATTTTTTTATATCAACAAAATGTTGCTTTATCATGGTTTTACAAAAAAAAAGGAAAAAAAAAGCAATAGAAATTTACAATTAAACCACCATAGAGACCCTATCGGAAGGAAAGAAGAACTTAGACGTCAGAACCTAAAGAAATAGAAACCGCTTTGTGTATAAATGACATGACGTTGTGGGGGCAATAATCGCAAAATCATTTTGCAAAAAAAACAGGATTTTAAAAAAGCAACAACAACTATAGCAAAAACAAACACTTGAAACGAATGAAAGAAACTATTGACATGCAACGAACGATAAGCAGCGAAAAGGAAAGGAAATATCAATATTGAGAATTGTTCTGTGTTTTGTGTTTTTTTTTTTTTTCTAATGCGATATTTTTCAAATTACAAGTTCAGTGTCAAGCGATTAAAAATTTTCCTTTTTATTTTATTTTACAATCTAACATATGTATATATGTTATAGGTGGGGGTTTATGCCGATTGTGCAATTGATGTAGTTTACACTTTAAATAGCCAACTTTTAATAGCAACTCAGAATGAAACGAGTGAATGAATGACACAGTGATCATACGAACAGGGGGATTTTTAATGCGAGCAAGACCCAATATTGTTTATTACCCATAAGCGCGAGGTTAATGACATGTCTTCTGTATCTAAATAGTTAGAAGGTTTTGTTGTTGTTGACCTACTATTTACTCTGTCAATATCCGATGGATACTGTAACACAATTCTCACGTATGTGCCGGATTTTAAAGTCTCTATAAGAGTGTCCTACAAAGAAGATGCCCCTCAGAGACAGTAGGATATTCTATTCTATTAAATCATTGAAAAACCGCCCAACAATTGTTCCTTTTTTGTGGATATAATTTACTTTTTAAATCTCACATTATTCGTTTGTAAAGCATCTTCCTACAGAGGTTTTCAATGGATCTGTCAGCAAAAGCAAATTCAATGTCCGTAAAGACTATTTACACTGTCCGCCTTTTCTTACTTATTTTCCAACTTCCATCATAATAAAAACACTGTATGATTAGGCGTCGTCAGACACTGAGCGTTGGATACGGTACAAACTCTGTCGGGCAGTTTATTTGCTAAATTGTCTTTAAATTGTTCATTTTTGGGTATATTTTTAAATTAAAATTGTTCCTCGAGTACGTACAAAAGGAAAAGCTCATTTAGTCTTGAAAATTCTACAAAATAGAACATAAAAGCCGTAAAACATTTTATCAGTCTTAGTAAAGTTATAAATTTGGTTCGTATTCGACACGCTCATTTAAGTGAAAACATCTCAGCCGTGATCCGCAGTGTTGAAGAAGATGAATTTTCAATTTTTCGATGTTCTCTACAATTAGGGCTATCCAATACGCATTATCAAGTACCTCAGAATCGTATGCAGGATATGCTAGCCTAACAACATCACCAACACGGAACCCTGAAAATTGACTAACGAAGAGTTCACACTTAAACATATAAAATGTAGAAACTTGAGGTGGATCGGCCATACCCTCAAAAAGAAGCTAAGTGGAATCATCAGGGCTAAAAAAGCTGTGGTAATTTAGAAAACAACTAGACCAACTAGACTAGTACAGTGTAACCTTTTTTGGGAAGAGCAACAAGAGCAATAAAACGAATAAGATGAGCAGATGGCTTGCTTCCAAAAGGTGTAATGGAAAAAAATACTGTCACTGAATCCACTGAATCCATTCAAGTACCATCCGCTGGCTTATCAGAAAAAATCATTTCTCCTATATGAAGGCCATTTTAATTGGACTTAATACGTCAACAAAAAAATCATATAAACAGTGGTGGAAGAAATAATAGCAACACTTTAATTTTTTCAATAACAACATTTGGGTCAAATGGAAAACCATATGTACGAAGTATACATATATAAATTTTGTATATATATATATATCACATTTGGGTTTATGATAAGCCTTTCCATGCTGAACTTGATACTGCGTTGTGTGCTATGTGGTCTGAAGGCTTTATTGGGTAATTTATTTCTAAAATTCATCTAGAAATGCAGTTACGGTAAATGAATTATGCAACCGGAAGATGTTAACAAATAAGTTTGGGAATATTTTAATGTTTTGAATAAAAGTTCTTATTGAAAAATCTTTTATTATGCAATTTTCAGTACAACTCAATAAATCCTTGAAATTAGGTTGATTTGCGGTGAAATTTGTCTTTGGTAATCGCAATATATATGCGTTATAAAGTAATATAGTTTTGTTTCTCCGACATTCCTCTAGGGCGCTTTCCACAAAGCATTCATTGCTTTGTTTCAGTTTCTTTGATCTTTCAAGTTAAGTAGATGATTAATCCACTGTAGCTTCATCCATATGATTTTGTGTAGTGGTGAAGATACGTACTAATTGGTGGTGATCTTTACTTTAGCATTGTAATTGGCGTGTTTTCCTGATCATTCGTCTTATGTTTGTCATCATCGCCAGAGGTATACGGCAAGGTCAGGGGGGGCTTCTTTTTTTTTCTTTTTTAAATGGAGTTATCGGGAGGGAAGTTGAAGACTCGTTATTAAACATTCGAAACCACAATGAAATTTTTTTCCTCATGTCCTGAGTCGTTGGTATTATTATGCGTGCGCTCTAACCACTACACCACGCCACCCACCATAATAATACATATTATGTACATATTAGTGTGTACCATACTTGTATGGACCAATTTTTTATTTATTTTTTTAAAGTTTGGGTCATAACTCTCCCACAAATGTTCTCTGTAGCAAAAAAGTACATTCTGTTAAGCTGCAGCCAGATTTCATCAATGGAGGGCGTGCCATATATGCCCACAATCTGCTAAAATATATTAAATTCATAGGTACGAAACAATTAAAATGCTAAGTTGAGCGACTTGAAGGCGTGCCTACCTTCTCCTCATGCATACTGCCCAAAATTTTCCACAGTTTACTTTGATACAAAGAACATTTCGGAGAGGAGTTACGACTGAAACTTTACAACATCCTTCACCTGAAAAAATTTTCCTAAAATTTTACGCAGCGCATTGTTTGACTACGGTTAACATTTCTGTGGGAGTTACAGTGCAAATTCGCATTTTTTAAAAGAAGATGGATCATATGATTGGCGGAAATACACCAATATGACACATATTGCGATTTATTACCGCAGAATATTTAAATTTTAGTAATTTATTTTACGAAAATAAATTAAAATTTTTAAATATCGGTACGTATTGTTCACTTCGAATGTCACCTGAAAACACAATAAGTATTGGTGCATTTTAGATATTTTTATTGCCGCATGATTACCTATCGAGCCATCACACGATTGCCGTATCAATAATTGAATATGCAATTTCGAAAAGGCCACATCTCGCATATTCTGGCAAATACGTTTTTTCGTATCAATGAGTCCCAAATGCTTCCCTGCACCTACTACGCTTGAAAAACTAACCTCTCTAGCATTATATATGTATACTTTAGACATCGCGCCAGATAGGCCACAACCCTGAGAGATGTGCCCTTTCCGAAATTTTGTTTAAACAAAGAGTACAAAAATGCAATGCAGCACCGTTTTTTTTAACGCGCAAAGCCGTTATTTTTTCTTCTTCTTACTTATTGAGCTTATAGAGACAAAGTACCTATTAATTATTTGAAAATTGCAGACATTGTAAGACTCAAGCAATACGAGTATATACCGGCAGAATTTACAGAATTATATGACGAAATACTGCTGTAGCCAACTACAAATGAAGAAGAGCTTCATGAATAAGATATTTCACAGAAGTATATTATTTATTTTTAGTAGAAGTATTGCCTTTAATTTTTTCATACCTCAAATGAAATTTTTTGCGAATTAATATGGTTTTTTTCGTTAATTTTTGCCTACTCGATATTATAACTTTCGAAAAGGACATATCTCATTAATTGTAAATATATAAACAATCATATATAAAGGGTCCGCGAAACAATTTTTTTTTTTTTTTTGAAAATGCTATACAAAAAAAAAACTACTGAATATTTTCTCAAATTTCTTTTTTTATTTGAAAGTACAATCCTTCCGGTTAATAATGAAAAATAATTTCATTCAAATGGCTACCTAGGCTGGCCATGCAGTAGCCTACACGATCAGTGCAATTTTTAAGCAGATTATCGATTTTGTGCAGCTGTATTTCACCAATGGCTTCACGAATATTGTCCTTTAAAGCGTCAATTGTCTCCGGCTTGTTGGCGTAACACTTATCTTTGACGGCACCCCACAAATAATAGTCCATCGGTGTCAAATCGCAGCTCCGAGGTGGCTAAACGACATCAGCTCTGCGGCTGATAATGCGATCTTCAAAAACAGAGCGTAAAACATCGAGTATAGCTTCGGCTGTGTGGCACGTGGCGCCGTCCTGTTGAAACCAAATGTTGCTAATATCCTCCTCTTCATTTTTTGTGAACAAAAATTCGTTCAACATGGCCAGATAACGATCGCCATTGACTGTAACGAGCACTCCTTGCTCATTTTCGAAGAAAAATGGTCAATTATGCCTCTGGACCAAAATCCACACCAAACAGTGACTCGTCTTGGGTGTATCGGTTTTCTGTGCCCCAAATGCGACAATTTGCTTGTTTACATACCCGCCAAGATCAAAATGAGCTTCATCTGAAAAGATGATTTTTTTTTTGGCAAAATCGGCATCTTCTGTAAGTCGATCGCAGGCCCACTGCGCGAAGCGTATACACAACCATATTCGTTCAGCGCAAGGATAAAACTAATTATCTGTCAGATCAGACATGAGCTAAGTGTTACCATTCACGAAATAAGCACTAGTTGAAAAAAAACGTTAGATGTCGGACCCTTTAATAAGGCTAATATCAAAATACTTCTGAAATTTTCGATTAAAAATTAGCCCCAAAATATAATCCATATAATAATTAGTTTTTTCTTTTTCTGTAATCTTTAAATATTTGGACATGTGCCCTTTTCGAAATTGTACGTTCAATTGGTTTATTGCATTAGTCCCAGTTTTATACAGTTTAAAAAGAATTCAAATGACTTAACCCAATATTCTAATGCAATGAAATGAAAGTTTTACACGAGTTGCACGTCTTCAAAAGTCTTCAAAACTATTTCCATTAATTTCAGCAAGAATAACGCAAAAAATCTTTACTTGTTGTTTTTATTCATTAGGTACAGTTGTATTAAGCAAATTGTATTTTATAATTTTTATTACGCACCCTTAGCAATTATCAAAAACTACTCTAATGCCTTCTCAGGTAGGCAGTGTTAGTTTAATTACTTCTAAGCACCGTTATAAAACGATCATGTCTCTTGTATACACAGACGTATACTACTACCACACTGTTACAACAACTATCATATACTATAAGAATATAGTACTTAAAAGGTCAAATCATTAAAAACTAATATCTATCGTGTGAAAACTGTTCTCAGGTAAACAATTCAAATGATAAATATGCTGGAGGACGATGCTTCGTTTCGTTACGTTTCATTAAATTCTTATAAAATTACAACAATTATTGTTTCTGTTATTGTTTTCACTTGAAATCAATAGTTTAATAATAACATAAATATAAATTTCAACGAAAACAACAAGAACAATTAATTTCAAATACAATGATAGTAAATACTTTCAATTTTCACTTACTCTCTCCATTCTTAACAGTGATATTTGACGTCATTGAAAACAAAGTCAATGTATTGAGAGACATTATTTTAAGTGCATATTGACAATAAGAACAACACAAAATAAAGTTTTGTGTTCTCTTAAGGAATTGTTGTTGTCCACTGTGTTAACAAGGAAAAATAATTGCTGTTACACAGCAACAACATTTAACAAGTGAGCAAAACACAACATACACACGCATACGATCACGAGCCAAACTACGAGAAGAGAGACAAAATAAACGAAATTATTATTAAGACGAGTAATTACCAAAATATAAGGAAATAATAAGAAACAGTACACACTCACATACACATTCGTACTAACTAACGTATTGCACTTGCTTTGATTTGATTTTTATCAAATTAACCTGTGACAGTGGACACAGTTGGCAAAAATTAGAAAAGAAAAACTTCAAATATTTAAATTGTAGGTATATATTAAATAAAAGTAAACAAAATAATTCTTTGATTATCAATCTTTTAAATGTTAGCTTTCTTCATCCAGCATATCATATGTATGTTTATTATAAATGGAAAAAAAGTCCTTAAAATCTTTATAAAGAAAATGCCAAGATGATATACTCGTAGGTGGTATTTATAGAGATGTACGATCATCAATATTATTTTTTATGGGAGGTGGTACCACGCCAACTTTTCCTGTTAAGTTAATTTTTATCTTAATTTGCTAGATATATCATAATAACTACTTGTTTCGTAGAAATAGACTATGAACCAAAATTTCTACTTTATCTCCCTTGGAATTTCTGAAAACATGTCTTGTGCAACAGACTTTAGTTTTTGCTAACAAACAAAAAACTTTGCTTTAAGAAGAAAAAATGTATGTAATTTCCGAAGAAAAGTAAATAATTTAATCGTTTTTCCCCGAGTTCCAATTTTTATAAATAGCATCCTATTGCACTTTCGTTAATTGGATCTTTATAGTCGTGTTCAAAATTACCACAAAATCGATTTAGTCGTTTACTCGTAATTTACTTAACTGATATGGCCCGTTTTCCCGCAATTTTAGCCCCTCTCAGATCGAAATTTGTTTAAAAAAGAGCACTCTATAACATATTCGTTAGCTAGTTCAAACTGTGTTCCAAATTTCATAAAAAGTTGAACCTTAGCTAACAAAAAAATTTGTTTTGGTAAGAAAAAATTTCATTTTAGAAGAAAAGTCACCTATTTTTCCCTTTTTCCTCTCGATTTTAACCTCACCAGGATCTAATTTTGAAACATATTGCATCAATAGCTAAGAAAATTTTAATTAGAAACAAAAAAGATTACCCAGCTCATATGACTGAATTTTGCCTCTTCTAGATCCAATTTTGAAAAATAGCATATCCTATAACACTTTCTCTAGCTAGCTCAGTCTGTGTCCCAAATTTTAACAGAATCGGCGTGATTGAATAACAAACAAACAAACAAACTTACAATTCTTTACAAAAAAAGGGAAGTCAAAACTAGGACTAGCAAATTACAACAAGATTTGTAACCACAATTTTATTTTGTTTTCATAAAAACTTAAATTTTAATTTAAAATTATAAAAACATATATTTCATACAAATTTTCTTAATTTTCTTTGCAGTTTCTTAAACAAAGTACTTTTTTAGCTCTTAAAAATGTACTTTATGCCCTATGAGAGCACAGACACCACCGCCAGCATTCCAATAAAATACATGTACCTGTGAGTGTATGTGTACGTGTGTGTGTGTGTGTAAACAATACAACAGGTGGTTAAAACCAAAATAAATGGACGAAAATATGGATGAAAACAAAATAAACGTAACACGCTGCTGCTATTATTGTTGCTGTTGTTATAAACGTTAAGTGCTTGTAAGAGTGTGTGAGTGCGTAAAGAGAATTGGACTCTTAAAAAAAAGAAAGAAAAGAAATAAGAGGAAAATAATAATAAAAACAAAAATAAAAAACAATAAATTTGTTTTAAATTATAACAATAACAAGAAAAACACAAAGAAAAGAAAGTCAACAGTCAACAGTCAATACAATACAGTCGGGCAATGCAAAAACAAAACAGAAGCAGATCTTTAAGATATCAACACATACTTAAACATTTGTGCTATTAATGAGATCTATGGAACGAGCAGCAGCACAGCTCACCTAAGAGAGTTGGCGATGGTGATGATGATGCCGCAGCAACGACAGCAAAGTAAAGCAGTGTATTAGCAGTGGCTACAACGTTAGCGTAACAACTCTGCTACGGCTATTAAAACAAGAAAAGGTTTACCTCAACGTTACAATTGATTGTTTTGTATAGTCAATCTGGTCAGAGATTTTCGTATAACAACACAACAGAGAAGAGTAGAGCGCGTATTGAAAATTTATTACAATTAATTTTGCTGTGCAAATAAAAGAGTAGCAACAATATGATACTCTTTTCAAATAAAATATTTAAGAGTAATACCGGAGTCTTAAATAAATTATTTTAATTAAAAGATCAATCTAAGAGAGTTTATGGAAATATTTATTAAAAAAAGCATATTTATTTAAAAAAAAAAAGAGTAAAAAAGGTGTTAATTGTTTAAATAAAAGAATCATAATAAAAAAAAATGTATCGCAACGACGCGTTTTATAAAAAAAAAATAAAAATAAATAAATAAATGAAAATACAATAAAATGCTTTATATTTAAAGATCAATGATCAGTATTTATTTTTAAAAATCTATCATTTGGCCATAAAACATACACACAAATAAAAAATAAAAACAAATAAATCAACAAAAGACGCGCGTGCTTGAAAATTAAACAGAAAAAGATCAGTGACATCCGAATTAAAAAAAATTTAAGAAAAAAATAGCAAAAAAAATTAATGATAATTTAGCGTTTACTATGAAAACATACCCACCTGCTAATGATTTTACAATAAAATTAACAAAAGTTCTTTGATAAAATTATACAAAAAATCATCGGAAATTTTTTACATTAAAAAAAACAAATTTGCCAACAAAAAAAAATACTTTAGTAAAATGAAAGAAAATAATAAAAATAATCTTCAAAAAATAAAATTCTTACTTAATGAATCATTGTTTAAATAAATTAAAAAACAAAACAAACATGACCACTTGAAAAAAAGTAATTAAATTAAATTGAAAATTACCTTTTAAATTGTTGAAAAAATAAACAAAAATTCACAACGAACAACATGTTGCAGTTTTTCAGCAAACTTGGCAGAAGCAAAACGATTGAGGCTTAAGGATTCATGCGCTAAAAAGAAACAAAAATTAAAAAAGAGGTGAGTTTTTTTTTCTTACTTTTTTTATATAAAACTTTAAAAGAAACATCAAGTTTTCTGCCACCTCTCCATATTACAATAATAAAAATTATTTTAAAAAGTTTTCCGAGAATTTGTTTTATATAATAGAGTTGATGCAAAAGCTAGAAGATGAGCGTATAGGTAGTGTGCTCTGGCTTGGGCACAATGTGCCAAGTATTTCAATAAAGTTTTTGAGCCAAGAACTTTTAGCGAAATTTTAAACTTAAAAATTTGTATGGTCGCTTTGATGATCAGTAGAATACTCAATACATAAAGAGTGTCTGAGCCGCCGGCTTTCCTAACAATTTACTTAGATTAGGTAAAGACAGATCAATAGTAAAAGGGGTGATACATTAGCAAACATTTACTTGCAAACATCACAATTGCATTCAAGGAAAAGTAAGTTATCCATCTATGCGATTGGCTATTTGCGATGTTTGCCAATGTATCGTCCCCTTTAAGATTTCGTGTATTTTTTAGAGGTTCATAACTCTAAGCTGGCAACATTGCTTTATTTGACAACAGATTTAACAGCTGATTGCGGCTTTTTGCTTAGTTTGGTTGGACATTTCATTATGGATAGACTTACACCAAAGCAATACTTGCAAATTGTTGAAACTTTTTTTTTATCAAAATAATGGTTCTTTTCGTTAAATTTCAAAATGCAAAGTAAATAAACAGAATTGTTGCATTTGGACTGAGGACAATCCTTTGTCGAAACACCATTACATTCACAGAAAATTTCTGTTTGGTGCGCTTTACGGGCTGGCGGCGTCATTGGTACATATGGCTTCAAAAACGATGATGGAACATTTTTTGTACCTTAATTAGCTGGCATTAATCGTGCTGATATGTATATGGTGAGCCATTAGTTTAAAAGTTTACATTTAAAAATGCAATAGAACAAAAACGGTAAGAAATTTTTGCCAAATTTATTTTGTTGTTGTGAAGTACAACTGTTCCGGTTCGAAATTAAATATTAATTCTTTCATATGGCTGTCGCGGCTGGCCTCACAGTACCCAATTCTATCGGATCAATTGTCGAGAATTTTTTGAATGTATGGGTTGGTATCTCGGCGAAGGCATTACGAATGTTCGCTTCAAATGCTCAATTGTCTCTGGTTTGTCCGTATAGCACTTATCTTTAACGACGCCCCACAGAAAAAAGTTCAACGGTGTCAAATTGCTGCTTCTTGGCGGCCAACTGACATCACCATTTCGGCTAATTAAGCGGCCATCAAACGTTTGATGCAATAACCCGATTGTGGCATCAGATGGCAAGTTGCACCGTCCTGTTGAAACCAAATATTGTTCACATCATTACCATTAAGAGCGAGCACAAAGATATCTGTTATCATGATGAGATAGGTGTCTCGGTTGCCGCGTCATCATTTTCAAAGAAATATGGGCCAATGATGCCTCCGTTCCAGAAGCCGCACCAAACAGTCACTCGTAATGAGTGCATTGGCTTCTGTAATATCACTTTTGGGTTTTCTTAGCCCCAAATACGGCAATTTTGCTTATTAGCGTACCCGCCAGGATGAAAATGACCTTCAATCGATAAAATGATTTTTTTTTTGATTTTTGTACGATTTCCGATCAATTGTCTTTGTTTTGGAAATAGGTTTCCAATAAATCCCAACGTTACTCAATCGATTCAATTCGTTCAGTAGAGACAATATACTGAGTTTTGTGACACAATAAAATGACATAAGTATTGCCAGGTTGGAAATAATCGCTACTTCAAATTTAAACCGATAGATGGCCCATCCAATAGTTCCAACAGAACATAACCGCATTTCACACAGTACGCGTCTACGCCGATAAACCATATTCAATTGAACACATATGACACTTAAGTTGCGAAAATTTAGTGATAATTGGTGTTCCAGATGCGCCTTGTAGCGGTAACATGGTCGAAATCATATTTGAACATTAAAGTCCTTAAGTTTTCTCTCCAATAAAGCCTGTTTTATTGATATTAAAAACATATTTCTTTGTTTTATTCTGATTTAAGCTTGATTATGTTTCAAGTAAAGAACACTTATACTTAACAGGCCTATTGAAGTTTAAACCTATTAACAGGCCAATTAAACCAATAGACCTAAACCTCAATAGGCCTGTTGTACACTGCTGTACTATGAACGATCAAAAACGAACATACATTCGAGTAAAAATTACTGTTTCGTCATCGTTCATCATTAAAGAATTCAGTGTCTATAATAAAGTTTCTTAGGGTTCTGCAAACAATGTTTTTGAGATCGGCATCAGAAAGCGGCTGAATCTGCTACCAGCAAAAGCAGGGCATTCACGAAGAAAATGTTTTTATCTTTTACAAATTTTTATTGAAAGATCTCTGCCTCCTCATTCATCGTAACTGTTCTGAATCGAAATACCCTGAAATGGTATTTCACTAGTAACTAAATTTTTTGATAATCAGGATCATTAGAAAAACGAATATTTTTCAATTGGGTATTTTGAACATGAATATTACTTCTAAAATATACATGTTACACTTGTTATTCTTCTTTTCGGCTAAGATCTGAAGAGATTACAATTTCATCAATTTTTGGCTTGAACGCTTGGAAAATCCGGTACCACAATCTTTTATAATCGACGAATCTATAGCAGCGTTCCCTCTGTACATATTGCGTCATTTCGAGAGCAAACGTATTTTTTGTATATTTACACTGTGTTATTACCGTGTGTTACTTATACAAATTTTATTAGTGAAAGTTATTTTGAGTTGAAGCTTACAGCGCAGAATTAGTTCCTAATCAAAATTAAAATCAATTTTCTTGCTATTTTTCTGTCATCCTTGACCGTCAGTGAAGCATTTTATTTTATTTATTTTGATTTATTTAATTCTGATCTATGGATTACATTTTCGTACAGACTAAAGTATAAAAACAAGTATTGAAAATTCATAATCATTAATTCAAATATAAAATAAATTTTCTTTACAACATAAATAGAATCACAAAATCAATTAAATGATAAAAATTATTAAATTTCAAACATATCTGACGAAAGGAATCATGGTTTGCATAAACTGTTCGATAATATTGTAAGGTTAATAGTTGAAAGTTGCGGGCTGGTCTAGTAGGAACATTAAAAATAATACGACTTCAATTAAACTCCATAGAAAGGAAATACTTAGCATAGTTCTTTGGCTTTTCAAAGTAAGTAATTTAATAAGCGAGAGCCTGCTTTCATATGTAGGAAGTACATACGAGCAAAACATCTCACAACTCTGCGTCAATCGACTTTTTCTACGTTCTAGCAGGTGTACCAACACGTAAGCCTCTTCTCTGCTAAATCCATCCAAGCGCTTATAGAGCAATGTTGTCAGTTAGCCTTCGAAGTGTGTGAGCTTATGTACCGCCATTGTCATTGTATGTCAACAGCATACCTACAAAAGAGAAGATATTTGGTTTGCTCGTTCAACAGATCAACATTCTGTTTGCGATTCGTCACTATACATAGGTTCCGAATCTAACGCATTTTTATTTTTTTATTTTATTTTATTTTATTTTTGAAAGTTTGTAGGCACGTGTTGATTGCGCTTGTGCGCTTTCAAGTTTTACAATCGTAAAATAAAATGGAATTGACGCATATGCGTAACTTGGTAGTTGTTGATACTTGCCGAGGGTAGGCCATTAAAAAGTTTAAATTTAAAAATGCAATAAAACAAAAACGGTTTGAATTTTGCCAAATTTATTTTGTTCTTGTGAAGTACAATTGTTCCGATTAGAAATACAATATTATTTCATTCATATGGCCGCCGAGATTGGTCGCACAGTACCCCATTCGATCGGATTAATTTTCGAGAACTTTTTCGAGTTTATGGGGTCGTAACTCGGCAATGGCATTACAAATGTTGGCTGTGAAATGCTTAAACACTTGTATTTAACGACGTTTCACAGAAGCTTCTTGGAGGCCAACTAATATCACCATTTCGGCTAATTAAACGGCCTTCAAACGTTTGACGCAATATATCGATTGTGGCATGAGATGTGTGTCAAGTTGCACCATCCTGTTGAAACCAAACATCGTTCACATCAATACCATGAAGAGCGGGCACAAAAAAAGTTGGTTGGATAGGTGTCTTCATTGAGCGTAATGGTTGCGCCGTTCGGATTTTCAAAGAAATATGTGCCAATGATGCCTTCGCTTCACAAGTCGCACCAAACAGTCACTCGTAATGGGCGCATTGGCTTCTGTAAGGGCACGTTTGGGCTTTCTGAGCCCAAAAAATAGTAATTTTGCTTATTAACGTACCCACCAATATAAAAATGAAAAGACGATTTTTTTTTTTTTTGTCAACCGTAAATCGATTCATTTCGTTCAGTGGAGATAATAGACTGAATTATGTGACAGAATAGAATGACATAAGTATTGCCAGATTCGAAATAGCCGGTGGTTCAAATTTAAGCTTTTAAATTGCCCACCCTTTACAAAAAAAAAAAAAAAAAAACTTTCTTTTCGAAAAAGAAAGAAAATACTGTTTGAGTCAAAGAATCCTTTGTTGGACTGTGCCATATTGTTGTTTTAATCGTATATTATTGTTGTTATTAGGGTTGCAGTTATTAATAAAATTTACTCACGTTACGTTTATATTTTTATTCCTATTTTTGTTTTTTTTTTTCTATTTTAAAATTTTCATTTTTTTTTTTTTTTTTTTTGTCTTCATATCTGTCGTTTATACTTTCATTGTTTTCAAATTGAAAATTTAAATGGAAATGAAAATGAGAAAGAAATTAAAAAATACACATGAGAATCATTTTTTTTTATTATTTATTTATTTATTTATTTATTTATTTTTTTGTATTTTTGGTCTTGGTTGAGTGAGTGACTGACTGAGGTGGCTATAAATGAAAAATACTTTTAAATAATAATTAATTAGTGTTTACAAGCAGATATATTTCATTGAAAACGAAAAAAAATTAAATAAAATAAAAAACAGTGCTTCGTTTTAATTTTCGTGGAAAATAAACAAAAGAGAGAGAGAGAGAGAGAGAGAGAGAGAGAGAGAGAGAGAAAAAATAATAACAATGCAACCAATTTCTATGAAAGAAATTAAAACTTGTATGTATAGGCGGATAAAAAATGAAATAAAAACACCAAATATTATACAAGGCTGGTGCAATAGAAAAAAAAAAAATATAAAATAATTACACAAAAAAAAAAAAAATACTTAAATACCTTCAGTTTTAATTAAGCAATCCACTCTACACTCCAAACTAACACGAGTGTTAGAGGTATTTTGAGTATGTCTGGTGTTTTTTGTAACTTATGCACGCAACACTTAGAGGCCGGCCTCTACTAATGCGCTGCATTGTGTTTGTCTAATAAAAAAACAAAGATTATGGAACAAGGGAAATAAATCGATTATTAAAAAGCTTTGAAAGATATTTTTTTTCCATAAAGTAAGATATCCTACTATGAGTACCTTTGCCTTTAATTGGTCGTAATACTTGCGAAATATTGCTGCTAACATTTCTCGATATAGGTCTTAGGCTTATACTAAATGGTGTTAAATGTTTCGGGATATTTTTAAACACATCTTCGTGATACCGGATGCTATTACATTTCTCACAGCTTTTTTTTAAGCATAGAAAAAGGCTCTGCTTAGGGTTTCGTTGTTATTTTTGGTGCTAATCTATTTCAAATAAACTATTCCACAGAATAATGTGATATTAAATAAAGCTATCCTTCAAGTAAATTATAAGCCTATTCATTCCTACGAACTCAAAACAAGTCAAGCAATAAGTCCGTAAGTAGTTAGTTAGTTAGTTACGACGGGTAGCCGGACACTGATCCAGATCACTTGAGTCCAATATTGATCCCACTGTGATGCCCAAAGTAGGTAGCGTCCAAGCGGACCTACATGTCCGCATCCCGGTTCGAAGCGAACCGACAACACGCATGCACAAAAGAAGAGACCCTACTGATACTCATATCAGGCAGACCCGATATGGCATCCAGAAGCTGACTACCAAGGAAAGCAGTCCTAATATCTGAAAAATTTGGACACTGGCACAAGAAATGCTCGAAAGTCTACTCCTCCTTCCTACTTTGACAACCCGTACAGTAGACGATAAACGGTAGACCTAGCGTTCGCACCAGCCACTCAGTGCCCGGTAATTGCAGCCTATGTTTCGGCATTCCCATAAAAGACTCCGAGCGAGCCTCATCGTACAGGCGCCAGATCTGTCTTGATACAGAGTGCGTGGGCTCATTATAGGATAAGTAAGAAAAAAACAAAATTTTGACAAAACTCGATTGCCTTTGAAGGCGATACAACGAGTATAGCGATTTTCCATTTTTTCGATACCACTTTTATAGTACGATTTCTGTTTCTTGTCAAAATAGGCCTCAGTTTCAGTTTGATTATTTCATCATTGGAGTTATATTTCCTTCCAGCCAGCATTCTCTTAAAATCTGAAAACAGTAAAAAGTCGCTGGGGGCTACATCTGGAGAATACAGTGGGTGCGTAAGCAATTCGAAGCCTAATTCATTCAACTTTGTCATCGTTTTCGTTGATTTGTGACACGATTTGTGAGCCCACGTGGCAATCACTTTGAACAGAGCTTTCGCATACCCAAATGTTCGTATAAAATGGTAAGAACACTACCATCTGATATCTTTACAATGTCAGCTAGCTCGTGCACCTTCAATTTGCGATCGTCCACTGCACTCTGTATCATTTGTACTGGCACGACCACGTTTAAATTCAGCAATCCACTTCTCTACCATTTGTCTCGAGTTATTGAATCTTTTCCAAATGCTACCGGTTTTTTAACCGTAAATCGAGATTTTGAGGACGTTCCGAAAATATAAAAGATTCTTATTCTGCTCCGCAGTGCCTTTTTAAAAAAATAGTATCACTTTTTAATTTTATTTTTTGTCGAACCATGTAATTGTCGTATCAACGGTCTTATCATGTCATGCTGTATCAAAAAAAATCAAAATCTCCTTTCAATATTACTAATGGCGGCAAGCCAACCACATCAATTTTCGTCTCAATTCCGTGTCAGTTCTGTACATGCTCCTTGAATCACACTTGTATTAGATGACAGTATCCAAGAGAAGATTACATACAAGGAGTGTTTGTTCCGTAGTAGCTTTTTTAATAAGACTAAAAAATTTAATAAACGAACTTTTAGCGACCCTCGTTAAATTCATATTAAAAAAATTTCAAAACAATAGGCTCAACATTATTAAAATGTGTCAATTTGTTGATAGACAAAAAAAATAAAATAAAAACAAAAATGAAAACAAAAATGAAAACAATAAAACAAAGTGTAAAAGTATGTCTGATCATCTTGTCTGTTGAAACAATTTACCACTTAGCTGGCACAGTACTTTTTAGTTGTCTGTCCTTCTGACGTTTTGGCAATGCCTATACAAAATATTTTAATTTTTTGTCTTTTTTTAATTATTAATTATTGATAAATATTTTAATTTATTCTTTTTTCTGTTTTAATATTTTTTTTATTTATTAATTATTATTATTATTATTGTTGTTGTTGTTGTTGCTGTTATGCTGTCAATATTGGCTGCCAATATTTATGGTATAGACAACAATACCAAAGTGGTAACCAAATTTATATAATTTTTGTTATTGATGTTGTTGTTATTGTAATATAATTTATATTTAAAATTATAGATTTTGACACATATGCGAGTTTTATGATAAGATTTTGACTGACTTTAAGCATTTGATTGTCATTTTTATTTCGAATTTTTCTTTTTTTTTGTTTTTGTCTCGTTTGCCTATTTAGTGAAAACCGATGAAATTCAATCCAATCAAATATTGTCTACTTTTTTAAGTATTTTTTGTTTTTTTTTTAATATTTAAACAAAGCCAAACAAAAGTTTCACAATCACCTTAAGCTCTAAAAAAAAATAATCCAAAAAATGATCAGCAGCTACAGCTTTAACGGCAGTAGTTGTTGACTTGATTTTAATAATTGTCCAAAAAGCCATAAATGGTCGAGTGAAAAATCATAAATTTCATTTTAAATTGTACATGTAACACGTGGCTACAATGGGCTTTTAAGTTTTCGATGTTTTTTTGTGTATGTTTTTTCTTATGTTAGATGATTAGATAAATAGACAATGACATAAATTAGACACGACACATGTGGATGAAAAGAAACCAAAGAAACAAAGACGAAATGTCAGTCAATTGAGTAGACAAACGGATGGACAGACATCTAGACAGACAGCTAGACAGACAGCCAAAGAAATAAATATTTACTTGGACACAAAACCATTAGGCCTGGTTTTGATTTTCTTTTATTGTCTTAATGGAAGATTTACTGTTGACAGCAGCATTACAAAGAAAAAGAAGCATAAAATCAAATGGTTTGTTGGTTTGCTAAATCCTTTAATAGGTCTTTACAATCGAAAGAAAAAACAAATTAAAGGCTTTAGAAACGAACATTTTTTTATGTTTTAAGCCCATAAAGTAAAGTTTTTGAAATATAATAAAAGTCCCACCCTCAATACTATTATTATCCTGAGGCTTTCTTAGTCAGAATTTGTTTTGAGCATTAGAGTTGCGTATAGAAAATGGAGCAATGGAAAATAACGGAAACAGCCGCAGAAAAATATCTTAGTTTTGACAAGTTTATGAAAATTAAGATCTAAATGACGATTGTGTATTCAAGACATAGAAATGGATGTCAAAATATCTTCATACCAGATCTGGGGAAACTAATGCAGGTGATCGGAAGATATGTGTCAACACAACCATTAATGTAGAGTCTGGTTGTAGACGAACTCCTAACGAAGTTATCCGTGATATGGTTGATTGCCAATTAGGGATTTTTATTTCTCGTACTTTTTCCATTCCCGGGCAAAAGAGGAAAAAAATTTCTTTTTGCTACAAAAAATGTGAAATATTGCTTCCCATAGAACAGAATTAATTTTAATTTCATGACACAAAGTAATCACAATATCTAGGTTTTTTTTCCCCCGTTATTCCTCTTGGGAGCATATGGCTTCTACAAAACATTTCCATCGAACACGGTTTACTGCTGTTGACTTTGCCTCCCTCCATTTTAGTTTGTTTTGTCTCAGTTCTTGGATAATTGTGCGTCTCCTGGTGTTTTTTGATCGACCACGATTTCTTGAGCCTTGAGGATTCCACTCGAGTGATACTCTCCGCTTAATGCGTACCTGGTTGCATCATTCTGGAGTTTTTGTAGGTAGAGCCGCCTTGTGTGCCTTATGGTACTTCTTTGTCATTTCAATTTTATCTTGATTTCAGATCCTCTCCTATTTCTGATATCCGATAAACAGCTTCTCCATCCTCTGCTCACACATATGTGATTGCGTGCATTGCCGCTCGGGGATGTCCAGGTATATTTGTGTATTTCCTTATGCGGGAAGATGGAGGCACCTATGCTTAGTTGAAATGTCTGGCACAGTTCTATTAGCCGCTCTCCACTCTTATTTCTGACTCCACAACCGTGTGTTTCCATAGTGGACCGGATGTTAGTATTGTCGCTACCTATCTTCGCGTTAAAGTCACCCATGAGTATAATGATATCACCTCTTCGCATTTTCCGTGTACGTGGATGTTACCTGTGCGTAGAATTCATTTTTATTAGATTTTTCAGCGTCTTCCTTTGGGGCATAGCAATGCGCAGGTCGTCCTACTCTACCCTTGAAGCAGGCCATTATCACACGATATGTATGGGCTTCGTTTACTCAGTGTCTCCACCGGCAATTGTATTGGCTTTAAAACGTGAAGCATTTTAATAGATACATGTATAATACGATTTTAAATATCTACCAAAGTGCTTACAGTAGGGTTTCAGGGTTAAAGACGTATATTCGTTTTTATACAGATGTTACCAATTTCTAAGTCAACCAGGACTTTTTTATTGACTTCTTTTAAAGAAGAAACTTTTAAGTCATATTATTTTTACCGAGTTATAACGTCTAAACCAAGACACGTCTACTGTTTTGTTCTAAAACGATATATTTTTGTAGCGTACATCTTAAACTTCTCTGGCATTATTGTTTATTGTCCTCCCTCTCAAAAATATCATAAAATTTTTTCCAAAGAATCTTAAAAATTTACTGAAACAGTGTCTTTTCATATAAAGTTGATAACACTGCCAAATGTATGGCATGCTGTATGGCACAAATATGTACTCGTTTAATCGGCTCCGTAAATGTATTCACCTGGGTAACACGAAAATATTCAAAAGAGAATAACAAATAAACAACAAGTTCATTCAGTTGTGTGATAGCTTTTGATCGTATGAAAATTGTTTGTTTGTTTTGTTGTTAACTTTGTTGACTTTTGTCAACAACACATACTACAAAAATGTTGTACTACAATTAAAAATGCAGTTTTCTCTCTGACCACCCTTGCTTCGGGACTATATATATATATAATTGTGGTGACTACATTTCACAAATACTCAATTGTACTATTTTAAACGAGTTTTATGGAGATTTTATTTCAACTAATCCACTTTTAAGCAGTATAATTACACAAAATGTGTTACGTATCTAAATATTTTGAACTTCAAAAATGAAATTATCTGAATTTCTCGGGAATTCCTGGGACGGGAATCCCAGAAAAAGAAACCCTACTGCCAAGGCTATACATATTATATACATATATTGTTTTAAGAGCAAGAGACAAATCGATGAAATCCTTTGTGCTATTATTTAAAGAAGGGGCAAATTCGATGAAATACTTTGTGATATTATTCAAAGGCTTGGATTGTAGTTTGGTGGTGTTGTTTAACAGGATCGAACACTGAAGCGTGACTCACTAAAAGAAAGAAACTCTTTAAATGGAGGAACATTCAGCTTCTTGTAAAGAGTCTAAGCATGTCCTAATTATGTGCAGAAGAATGCTGTGTTGGGTGTATAATCTGATGGTCCAACCTGTCCCACGGCTGCGGTAAAAGCTACGATAAGCTTTATTCTGCTGTATATAGTAATGAAGAGAAAATCACTAAATATTATTGGACTTTTCAGAGGGCATTGAAACCTGAGAAGTCGAGTGGTAGACTGTATCTTGAACAGGACGAGGAAACTCAAAGACTTTAAGAAATGCTTTGTGGGCCAGGTGAGCAATAAGATTGAAAGGCGCAAGCTATGTACTCCTTTAGAAAACAGTCAATTTCTGGTACATGGTTGAAGACCAGAAGTTGTTGAGTCAGTTGCTTAACGTGAGTACCTGCCATAGAACTTTACCTCACGGAGCCAAAGAACGAGCGAGTTCAATACGTCCACCAACACCTCCACCTATGATTAAAATCATCAGTGAGTACCAATTCGAAGCCATGTTTTTAGAGATAAACTCCACCTTAGTTATTGGACATTATTTAAACCCCTACCGATCTATGGGTCATGGCACCCGGCTAAGAGTGTAACACCACACCGAGCCAGCATTTTAGTGCAAACCACAACCACCACGTAGTTCCCACAAGGTCCTTATGGCTCCCGATGGTGGGTATTATACTGGATGGAGGGTATTATGACTCACAGTAGTACAGATTGTGTGAGAGGGGAACTGAACCATTAGAGCACATAAGAGTACATATAAATACATTGTTACGAAAATAAAAATGCCTTAGAGGAAAATACAAGCATCAGGTCTGTATTGTGAGTTTTTAGTCTATTGGTTTGTGTCAAGTTTTTGAATGTGTTACCCTGGTAATGCCGTATTGACGGCATGGCTATACTGATTTGTGTATTTGACGGCATTACCAATTCGACCATATTTGGGTAACACAATCTTACATGTTTAAAATTAACGGACACAGAAAAGGATGTGACAGCTTTTGGGACATTTTCGGAACTTTCCAAACTGTAGGCAAATGGGAATAAAACGAGGCTGCTTTGCCTACGTCGATAAAGATATCGTTTGCAGTCATAAAATAAAGTCGTGTTTAGGCGTAAAATAAAAATGTTGTATAAACGAATATTAAGTGGAAGATCAATAAGCTGGAGACCGTATAGTTGTAATTGTATACTATAAAAATAGAGGAAATAAAAACTGTAAACCAACAAGAACGTGATGTTTATTTTATTTTGACGTAATTAGAAAGAACTCAAATGTTTTAAAAAGGTTAAAACGTAACAATGTGTATTTAACAAGTGATGGGTAAAAAGCTAACACTACTGCCACCAACAAATATTATAGGATAATACAATAAAAGATAAGGACTGTACAATATTTCTAAAGGTCACAGTACTCAAATACCTCTTTAGAATAATAACAATAATTACGATTTAGAAGCTTCGTTTTCAATTTGCTTTTTCAAAAGCGTTACCCGTTAAACTACGACTAAAGTCGGATATCCTTTTAGACAACGTAATGTAGTTATCAATGATTTTTTAAAATTGTGTAAAAAGATCACAAAGTAATAATTTTCAACACAATTTATTCTTTAAGTAAGACATTACAATATTTGGATTGATGTTACACTACCAGTAACAGATCGATTGGGTCAAACTGCAGAAACACGATGGTGATATTATGAAGAAATATATACAATCCCCAGGGTAGCGAAAGAACTTGCAAAGCCGCCTATGCTTAAAGTTGAAATACTTTATAACTTCACTCTAATGATGCCATAAAATCATAACATAGAATGACTCAAAAAGCACGCGCTTTGACGCCACTTACTCTTTGCGTCGCAGTTCAGCAGCTACTTTATTTTCGCTACACTGACTTGCATACTGACTCCTCAATTCCGAATATTTTTTCTGTCTTGCATCCTTTTATATTTAGAATTCAATTTTGCTGCAAACTCTGATTGAAGGCTCATTTTCGGTAAGGCGGGAATCGAAAGCCACAAGGATATTGATACGTGGTGGAGTTAGTACTCACATGTAGGTCACCGGTCGACGCATTGTATTCACTTGTGCATTGAGCATTGTATGGGGTGCCGTCTTAAGGATAGTCAAGTTAAATACTTAAATAAGACTTATTTGTGCCCAATCATGTGTGTGCGAATTATAATACTCCGATTAGATCAGTTCAAAAAGTATATTGTGGTATAGGCCGCACATATATTGTTAGGCTCCTTTCCTAAGAAAATTTTGTTCTTTTCAAAACCCGCAAAGCCTTGATTGGCAGCTAAGTTAACTTTAAAAAAATGTATATTTTTTTCCATATGGGTTGAGGTTCAACAGCGACGTCTCTGTCTATATGGCACATTCTTGCTTGTTTTTGTTTATGGTTTGTTTAAAACATAATTCTTTCCGAATGAATTCTTGAACTTTGAGAAAAAAATCTATAATTAATTAGACAGCAGCTAATTTATAATAGAAAAATACAAAAACAATACCTTAAAATAAATAACATTTTTAAAAAATAAATTAAAACGAAAGTAAAAGAAAAAATATTTACGAAAAAAAACTAAACGAAAGAAACCGGATTGTTTTTTGTTTAAGCTGAAGTTTATTTATTTATTTTTTTTTTTTTTTTTTGTAAAAATAAAAATATTTTTATTTTATTTTGTTTAAGACTTCTCAAATGAAGATGGGAATTCCATAAAAATGACGCCAGTTATAAATTTTTTAAATTTATTTTTTATATATATAAAAAATATATAAATTTTTTTATACAAAGTATTTTTGTTAAATAGAAAAAACGAAACAACAAGTTATTTATCGAAAATTATATGAAGAATGACAAGGCGAAAATTAACAAAAAAAAAAAATTTATATAAAAGAAACTAAAATATTTATCAAAAAAATAAATTAGCAGACTCAACAATAAACAAAACAATATTTAAAAATAGTTAAATTAAATATTGACACATTTAAAAATCTTACATATAAGAAAAAAAAAATACAAAAAAGAAAATAAAAGAAATTCCTCATATAAATATGAAAACTTTATTAGGAAGACCACCACATAAAATAAATAGATTTTATTGAATATAAAAAATTAGAAAAAAAAAATTGTGTATAAAGATAAAATTAACGTCCATATTTTAAAATAGCTTTTAAATCTTTAAAACATATTCATTATTTATTGAGATACGATGAGGAAGATCGAAAATCAAAGAGAGATATTAACACTTTAGTGTTAAACAACCATATTTTGATATACAGCCAACGCGCCGCCGCCACTAATTTATTATATGGCGCATAAACAAATATCAGATGACAGTTCTGGCAACTGTCATTATTCACACGCACACTGGCAGTCCGGTTAATTAAACCGGTAAATAAAATGAAATTAAATACATTTTTAAAGAAAATCTATTCACAAAACTCAGACTTTGTTGGAAAAGTTTTGACAACCCAATGTTAAGTGGTTGTAACGATAGACAGCAGTGGGTAGAGAAAATAAAAATGCGTAATATATTGAAAAAGATATTTTATCCTAAAAATAACCTAAAAAAATATACTTAAAATCGTATATTCGTATCCAAAAATATCTAGATTTTTGGAAAAAGTAAGCAACTGCGGCGATAAGAAATCAAAATTAAATTGCAAATAAATTATAACAATTTTTTAAGATTTAATTATAAATTTTCTAATGAAAAGACCTGCATGAAAGCTGCTTGGACCTCTTCGAGAACTTCCTTTTCGAACTGATTATGAAAATCGACAAACATCAAAAAATAAATTTAATAAATCGAGTCAAGTACTTGCTTATGCTGATGCAATTGGTTTGAGTGGCACAACATCGGCCACAGTAATCCTCCTTAAAGACGAACATCATCTATCAAGAATACAAGGAGACATTGCAACTATCTATGTTTGCTCACAAACAGATTTAGATTCAATGAGCTCCGCACCAAGCAAAGTGGGTGCCATAATCAGTATATGCAGTTAAGATTGTACTCTTCAGTAAACAGTTTAATATTCCTCCTAAACCTTTTATAAACCTTATACAGGCTGGGCCATTTAAAAGTTTACATTTAAAAATGCAATAGAACAAAAACGTTTTGTTGTGAAGTACAATTGTTTCAGTTAGAAATGAAATATTATTTTAATCATATGACTGCCGCGGCTGGCCTCACAGTACCCCATTCGATGGGACCAATTTTCAAGAACATTTTCGAGAGTAAGGGGTCGTATTTCGGCAATGGCATCACGAATGTTGGCCTTCTAATGTTTAATAGTATCTGGTTTGTCGGCATAAGACTCGTTTTCAACGGCGCCCCACAGACGGTGTCAGTTCGCAGCTATTTGGCGGCCAATTGACCTCACCATTTCGGGTAATTAAACGGCACTAACTCGATTGTGGCATGAGATGTGTGGCAAGTGGCACATTCTGTTGAGATCAAACATCGTTCACATCAATACCATGAAGAGCGGGCACAAAAAAATCGTTTATCATTATGCGATAGGTGTCTCCATTGCCTGTAATGGTTGCGCCGTCCTCATTTTCCGAGAAATATGTGCCAATGATTTGTCCGCTTCACAAGCCGCACCAAACAGTCACTCGTAATGGGTGAATTGGCTTCCATAAGACCACGTTTGGGTTTTTTGAGCCCCAAATAAAGCAATTTTGCTTATTAACGTATGAATATGAAAATGAGCTTCAACCGAAAAGATGATTTTAAATGATGATAAATTTCCAATAAATTCCAACGTTGCTCACGCGTAAATCGATTTATTTCGTTGAGTAGAGATAATAAGCATTGCCAGATTCGAAATAACCGCTGGTTCAAATTGAAACTATTAATTGCCCACTTTATATGATAACAGTTTTTAAACTTAAATTACAAATTTACTAATGAGAAGACCTGCATGAAAGCTGCTGGGGCCTCTTCGAGAACATTAATTTCAATTGAAAATCGATAAACATCAACACAGGTAACATAAATTTTAGTAAATCGAGTCAAGTACTTGCTTACGCTGATGCAATTGATTTCATTGGCAGAACATCGGCCACAGTAGTCGAACCATATTTGGGTAGAAAGATTCCTTGACACCATGAACCCTGCCGTGAGTCGTCGCGTACTAATATCCTCCTTCTGGTTAGGTAATCAGAAATTGCCAGATGCTTGGAACACTGGAACGCTTAAAGCGATATTAGGCACGCTGAGTCGACAATTAGTACGCAATTTGCGAGATTTTTAGCTATGACAGGCCGGACTTGAAATCCTAACGGAATTTATCACCGGCCATTGTTAACTGAGATCACAGGCACATGTTTCTTGATAGATTTAAATGGAAATGTTTAGGGAGACATAGGGTCTCACTGAGATAAATGTCCAACATTATGGTTCCAATTTTGCTGGTGGTCATTACGAAGACAGCAGATCTGCTAAACAAACTGTAGACAGAAAAGGCGCAATAGATCCCATGGGTCACAGTGTCCTGAAAGAGTGCCTAGCCAGGATGATGATACGGTCAACTAGATTCAGGATATCCTTAAAGAGGAAAATCATCTATCAAGAATACAAGGAGTCATTGCAACTATTTCTCCTCTACCTAGTAGGTTTGTTCACAAACAGATTCAGATTCAATGAGCTCCGCATCAAGCAAAGTGTTGCCATCCACTCAATCAATATATGGTATGCAATTAGGATTGTACTCTTCAGTAAACAGTTTAATATTCCAGCCTTAAGCGGCGATTAGACGATCCAGCACGGCTGGTCACGAGCTGGTTGGCTTGCCATCAAGACATGCTATTCGCCGCCTTTTACATAGTTCTTCGTTTTCGGCAAGAGGCAAAGAATGATTTAATTTTTTTAAATTTGCTAAGAAAATGACGAAAATTTTGCTGTCACAGTGTGCAGAGCAAAAGCATTTTTGAGTTTTCGTAAAGCACCTTGCTGACTAGCAATTGTGAAATTGTGTTGGCAAAATCTGAGCTGTTAAAAAGACCATGCAGTGATGAGTAGAACCGAACTTGTGCATGTCGCTCAAGAACAACTGAGAATATTGCTGTTATATGTCATAGTGTTAAGAAAAACACAGATTTGTACATTTCTCGGCCAGCTTTCTAATTGGGCATTTCACAAACGCCATTACACTGTATTTTAGATAAAGACCTACTAGTATATCGCAAGCTTACCAACCATCAACAATGTCGTGCCTTTACTGAATGAGTCCTTGAAATGCATCAAGCTGAGCCGAAATTTCATCGAAAAATCATCTTAAGTGATTGATTTCAGAATTTTATAATAAGAGATAATTGATGTTAACATCGATGTTTTGATGGACGATGCATCAACGATACGTCGCCGTTCAAATTAAAAAAA
The DNA here is from genome assembly GCA_023159175.1 of Wohlfahrtia magnifica. NCBI lineage: Eukaryota > Metazoa > Arthropoda > Insecta > Diptera > Sarcophagidae > Wohlfahrtia > Wohlfahrtia magnifica. The sequence goes on from JAKWBJ010000484.1 coordinate 6,126,152, forward strand.
TATCGAAACCGTTCTTTATACACTTTTGTTCATTTTAATAATACCTGGTGGCATTAATATAATTTCATCGATGAATGAATGTCACAAACACAGTGTGAAGTGGATTTGTATGAAATTATCAAAAATGAAAAATATATTTGATGAATCCATGTGACAATGACATGTAATGTCATCATATTTAAGAAAGCTGAAATTTGGAGACCTAGTCTGTTATGAATCGACTACATGCTGAAATTTTGCGATATTTTTGTTTATGGGTCGACTACATACTTAACGATGCACAATTTTGTATGCTACCCCTTAAGGACTAATGATTCTCAATGATATTGTCTGCTAGGACTTACTAATACACCAACGCCTGCAAGATAAATCAACCTTTGTCATCTATGAGAATTATTTAAAACTCTTGGAGAATTATTTAAAACTCATGTATGACACCAAAAAATATTCGTCGTGTGTTAATAATTTGCCATTGTCAATTTTATAGTAAAAAACATCGATGTTTCTTGAACAATGTTGTATTCCTATTTAAAACTCATCGCTTTCTTAGACCATCTAGATATGGTCGAATTTCTCTCGTCTTGAGGCAGGTTCATTCAACCGACGTTTATTAGCCCTGGTACGTAGTTTCTGTTCCTTTCAACTGTCCTCCTTTTACAATAGAAATTCCTTTGTTATGGCAGCTATTGTTATACACACACAACATGGCCCATAAACTGAGTAAAAAGATCAAGTTCTTTCAATAGAAGAAAATTATAGATTTATATATACTTTTTTAAATAATATTTTATGTATTCTGAAGTATTTCAAGGAGTTTATACATCTACATCGTCTTCCGTAGAATTATTCCATTATTATTAATATCCTCCTGAACAAGCACTATTGCAAGACACTGCCAACCATGGGATCTATTGTACCTCTGCCGGTCTATGGTTTGTTCAACAGATCTACTGCTTTCCAAATGAACATCAACAGAGCTAAAACTATAATGATTGGTGTGTCACCTCGTGAGACCATATGTCTGCATAAAAACCTACACAGGATTAGTCCATAGGTTTCTCCTTTTTAAGGGTTTTAGGTTCATTCTTTGAAACTCCAATTTAATTCTAGAATTTTCAGAAAACACAATGTCTGTTTCCTCCAGCTCCAAGCCCTGATTTCTGTAATTCTTTGGGCACCTCAACACTCTTTAAAAACATCAGAAATGCTTGTGTTTCAGGTTTTGCCTCAACAGAATCATACCTCTTTTAGAATCAGCATAGCATCTCCCAGGAACATAATTCTCTGAGCCGAGATAACTGGACACTCACACAGTACATGTTCACATGTATCATCACAGGTCATGCAGAACAGATCACCCTCAACATTTCCCAAACATTTGATGGTAGCTAAGACCACAGCGGCTAATAAATAGACCAGTTAGTACCCTGAGATCGCTCTTATTGATAACTTTTTGGATCTACTGAGCGAAAGCGTCCATTTAACTCGCTGTTAAACACTTTTGCCGTTTCATAGTTGACTAAATAGGCTGTGTTTCGAAATGATAAGGTCACCTTAATATTTGCTCGATTCATCCAAACTATAAAATGTTATGTATGGTCACCTTATTCAAAAAAATTATACGTTGAAATAAGTGAATAATAAGCCGGTTTTGCTCTTAGCGATGTACCGTTATATTACGTTTATTTAAATTTATGTAAATAAGTGCAAAATTCAATGTGTCAAAATGATAAGGTCAGCGATTAATAAGCAATTAATCTAATCAGAAGGTATCACAGTTGTTATTTATTTTTTGCTGTAATAATTTATAATTTAAATAATATCTGGGCGGTCTGGGCCGCGGCAAACCTTTGTCACCTAATGAACAAAGACAAATTGTGGCACTTCATGAGCGGGGATTGAGTATGCGTTTAAGATATGCCTTTTAAGATTTTGAAAAGCAAAAACTTGATGACAACTTTGACAATGATTGGGTAAAGGGACTCTGTTTCCTAATTTGAATCTTTAATAACTAATGGAAATAATGTTTAGCGAATTCAAATAAACAAAAACTCATAAAAATCGTTACAATCACAAAATGTATTTTGCGTAATTTATAAAATTTTGGATAATTTTGAGGTTTTGTTTGTGTAAAATTGAATTTCGACTTTGATTGTTGTTTGCGCTGCAATGGGGCCTTAGTTCGGAGTAAATTTGATTTAAATTGGTATACCGTTGGCTCCAAAATGAATGACTGTGTCGGTGCTGGTGTTTATAAAATTACAAAAAAACTGAGACGAACTTTGTTTGCTGTGCAAAATTTTCTCAAAAGCAGAGAAAATTATGGAAAATTAAAAGGCACGAGTCGTCCAAAGGTCCTGACTGCCCGTGAAACTCGGCTAATTTCACGAAAGGCCTCGAATTCCATGAGAAGTGCGGTAACAGTAAAAAAGGAATTGAAATTACAAGTTTCAAAAAGCACAATTCTAAGAGCTATCAACGCCTAGCCAAACCTTATTCTAGTGAAATTAAAAAAAATTCCATAAGATTAAGCGTAAGGAGTTTGCGAAAAACAACATGGCAACCAATTCCATACGTTTTTGAGTTTGTAGGTAATTTTTTCTGATAAGAAAAAATTTGACCTGGATGAACCAGATGGTTTCAATTGCTATTGGCGACATTTAAGGAAGGAGCCATTGTTTTTTCTAAACGGAATTTCGGCGGTGACAGTTTAATGGTTTGGGCTGGCTTTAGCTAACATAGTACCCTTGAATGGATAGTTTAGAGTACCAGGGCATTCTGTCTGAACGTTTGCTACCTTATGTGGCCCAAAATGCTTACAAAACCTTCACCTTTCAGCAAGATAACGCAGCAATTCATGTCAGCAAGTCGACCAAACAATGGCTTGAGGAACCTAATAATAAAGTATTTGATTGGCAAGCACGTTCCCCCAACTTAAACCCCATGGAAAGTTTGTAGGGACTGCTTGTGCGTAATGTTTATGCAGACAACAGATAGTACCGGACAAAAGATGAATTAAAAGTGGCAATCTGCAACAGCTGGCGCGAAAGCCGCTCCAACGTTCTGGACAATTTAGTAAGTGTGATGCCATCCCGTATTTTTAAGACAATAGAAGGAAATGGGAACTGTATAAAGTACAAATAATTGATAAATGCTTAGTTTAAATAAAAGTTTGGATAAATGAACCACTGACCTTATCATTTTGACGCAATGAATTTTGCACTTGTTTACATAAATTTAAATTATGGTACATCTCTAAAAGCAAAACCGGCTTATTATTCACTTACTTGAACGTAGATTTTTTTTAATAAGGTGACATTATGTAACATTTTATAGTTGATAAGGTGATCTCATCATTTTATTAAAGAGGTGAAGAGGAATACAAAAGTTTTTAAAATTGCAATACAAAATATGAAAGGTAATACACTGTTCATACGCCATGTTGTAAGTCGTCTGATTAAAATGTTTATAATATTTTGTCTTTCACTGGTTTATAGACCATTGTACCTGGAAAAAATTTTTTACGCTAATTATCGTAAGATTTTCTAGAAACATTAGGCACTTATTATCTCATAAAATAAATATCGCGAAAATCAGCAGCAACAATAAGAAACACAAAAATTTTTTACTTCAGTTAAATTGGGAGAAAAACTAATCTTAAGGCATAGAATTTCATTTTATATTACTTCGTTCAAAAATAGAATATCGTTGGACATGAGAAATGTGCTTTCAACAAATGCATGAAAGGGTTAATTGAAATGATTCAAAGTAGCAAACGCTTATTAAAAGTGCTCTTGCGGGGGTTCTTTATTAACATTCTTGCCATTCTAATTACCAAAAATATTTACTTTATTTTTCTAAATAATTGAATTTGAATAAAAATATTTTTAAAATCTTCTTAGAACTTATCAATTCTAATTATTCGCATTACTTAAACGGTTATTGAACGGGTTTGTTATTGAAACCTTTCAGAATAAATGCACGAGTGTTTATTTTACTGATTTTTAATGAAGTGGGCAAGTAATTACTAAGAATTTAAATCTATACTTAAGTGGAGGTACTTAATTGCAATACTGGACTGTAAAGTACTTGAACTTTAAGTACTCATATTAAAAGTAAGAGGATATTTATTAATTATTTTTATTATTTTCTAATAAAAAGAAAAAAAAATAATTTTTTAATTTTAATTTAAAAAATTTGAGTTTTTTGAAATTCAAATTATTTTGTATTTTTTTACTTGCGTCCCTAACTTGGTACGAGGGGTACTATTTATACTTCGGTAATAGCAAATAATAACAAATATTTTTAGATGGAAATGGCTGTATTGTTTCTGAGAATATTCCCTTTGATGATCAATACACTTTTGCATTTGTTCAATCAAAACATTTTTCAAAGCAGTTTTCCCATTCCTCTTGAGACACCTCCAAAATATGGTTTCTTTACGCTTCAACTGCTTCTTCGGCGCTCGTAAATTGTTGACCACGCAGTTTAGCTTTGAATTTCGGGAACAAGAAGAAGTTATTGCAAAAATTAACCTGTTGCACCAGATGTGTGAGAGCTCGCATTGGCATGATGGTGAATGATTCGTCTTCGGCGGTTAATTATACAAATTTCTTCGAGGACCACTTAGAATTGAATATCCTAATTTGCTCAAGCGCAACAGTGGCCACATTACCCATTCGGCTGAAAAAACAGGCGACCATTTGCTTCACTAAGCTTTTTCCACGAACAACTTTCGTTGGATTTAGCTCGTCTTGCAATACGCACACGGTAAATTACTGTTTTGTTTCCATCTCATACTCATATATCCATGATTTGTCACGTGTCACGATTTTATACGCGTCGAACCACCACTACCACGGTTGCACTTTTCAATCATTTCCTTACACCAATCTATGCGAGTTTTTTTTTTTGAGCGATTGATAAATTATGGGGTATGCAACGAGAACACATTTTTTTTACAACTAAAGTGTTCACGCAAAATCGTATGCATTGAAGGATGCCTCTATATCACAATATGTCACATGACGATCTTGCATTATCAGTTCACGCACTGCATCGATGTTTTGTGAATGGACCTTCACGTAATTCTTCGGCGACCGAACTACGGCCACGATTGAATTCACTATACTAGCGATATATTATGGTTTTTGATGGTGCTTTATCGCCATTCAAGGAACTGAGTTCATTGACTCATTCTTGTTGAGATAATCCATGTCAAAAGTTGTGAAAAATAATCCAATGAAAACCTTCTCTTCAAATTTCAATTTGTTGGCAAAATTGATTATCTTCACTCACAAACAGCACTTGTACATCAAAATGTTGTGAGTACGTTAATACAAAAAAATGTCAAGCTTTAGTATGGTGTTGCCATGTTATGTTTAGCTATCGACATTAGTGTTGCCAGTTTCCAAATATAATAGTAATCCTCGTAACAGTCTAATTAATTATCTTTATTATATATCGGTTGTTTTTTAGAGTTTCAAACCTTTGGGTTGACAACACTGCTTTATTTGACAACCGATTTAACAACTAGTAGTTGTTTTTTGTTTATTTTGGTTTGACATTTCATAATAGATAGACTTTATAGTGAATATCGTTGCTAGTGAATTTCTATTCAAAATTGTGTACTCCACTGAAGCCCATTTTTAGTTGAATGGCTACGTAAATAAGCAGAACTATCGCATTAGGTGTGAATATATTCCACAAGCTTTTGTCGAAACATAATTACACATATTGTATAAGTCGTCAAAGTCGCACTCCAAGCGCTCATATGGGAGATTCTTCCGCATCTTTTTCTCCGTCGAACCATAAGAGGAGCGTTACCTTCGACAATTAAGGAAACTTTAAGAACTGCTCAACAATTTCAGACTTTAATTTCGATTTTAAGCAGAATCGCATTGACAAATTGGTCGAGAAGTGCGAGGGAGTCGTAAAGAGCAGCGTTGTGAAATAAAATAAATCCTCCAGGTCTAGACAAAACTTAATTCTAAAATCCTAGACACCGAGAACCCCAGAAACCTATTGTGTCTTTATTTGTATACAAAACGTTATTTGTTAGATCTATTGAGATGATAAATAACATTTATTGCGACTCTCCTTTCTAAAAAGACAATAAAAAACGCCACAAAATTAAACTTTGTTGCGCTTTACGGACAGGCGGAGTCATTGGTCCATATATTTTCAAAAAAAGTGGTGGTTAGACTGTTACTGTCAAAGGGATATGATTAGAAATTTTGTCGTACTTCAATTAGCTGGCATTAACCTTGCTGACAAGTGGTTCCAATAGGACGGAGCTATATGCCACGCAGCACGTGCTACATTGATTTATTCAAAGCTACTTTTGATGTAAGAGTAATTTCACGTAATGGTCCAAACAAGATCGTGTGATTTGACCCCATTGGCCTATTTTTTTAGGTTGTGTAATGTCACTTGTCTACTTCGATAAACCAGAGACAATTGAACACCTGGAAATCAACATTCGAAGAGTTATGGACGAAATACGTCCTCATGGGCGAAACATTAATGTCATAAAATTTTCTATCCAACAAAGCCCGTTTCATGGCCATTAAAAAATATATCTCTTTGTTTATTATGATTTAAACTTGTGTAACTGTAAAATAACACCCGATAAAAGAAAATTTTTCGAAAATTCCATTTTAATTTGCCATCGTTTATTGTGAATCAAAAAAAGTAAAAGAATATCTTTTAAATTAAATCTAATTTTAATTGTAAATTATTGATGCCAATTGTTATCGATAACAAATTGTATGTGTTGCAATTTGTTTCACTTAAACGATTACCATCTCATCTCTATTCATTTGATTGCCATTTAACGTTACAAACGAACGAACGAAAATGTTTAAAAATCTTAAATAGTTTTCTTCATACCAGATGTTAAACTTAATTATAAAATACATCTGCTGCTCACAAGATTTTCTGTTGGCATTTAAATTTTTAGCCAACACTTAGAGAAAAACGTAGTAAAAAAAATCAACTGGTAGACAAATAACATTAAATACGACGAATGCAAACAATATTTGCACACTCGAGCTAAAATAAATAAATAAACGAAAATAAAAAAATTGTTTTTTTATTGTAATTTTTTGTTTCGTTATAGATGCGGTTTTTGAATGGGAATAAAACGGAAAATCTGTTTAAGTTTCTTGTTCGCCCCATTTGGGGTCAATGGAGCAACAGAGCAAATGATTGACACTCGTTTACACTTTTCACAATGGCAACAATTACAAAAATGTACAGACATATGACAGATAGATAGAAAGATAGACAAACAAACAGATGGACGGACCAGCGGCCGAGCGCAGGGGCAGACGGTAAAACAGATATTCAGACAAAGTGGCTGGTAGTCAAATAGAGACAAAATAAATTAAATTTTCATTTAGAAAAAAAGAAAAAAGATTTTTAAATGAATTGAACATGTTGTGATCACTCTATACAACCCAAAGGAAGACATGACTGCTGTTGTTGGTTGCACTTTACGTTTCGTACAAGAATTTCAATGAGTTACAGACAGATTTTTTTCTTTTTTTTGTTTGCAGCTCATTTAAATTAAAATCACCTGAGATGCATTTTAATTTTTAAATATTTTTTATTTTTTTGCTTACTTCTTTGCATTTTTTTTGCAATCATGCAAATACAAAAAAAAAAAACAACAACAAAATTAAAAAAAAATTGATTTGAAGATGTTTTAAATTGATTCAAATTGTTGGAATAAAATTTTGAATATACTCGTACAATAAAGAGCAACAAATTCGTTTCATTATACAAATAAATTTAAAAAATTAAAAAAAAAATATAGAAAAATCAAAACGAAATACATCATCATGATAAACATTTTGAAATGGTGTCAATAAACTTGTGAATGAAATATGTCCGCTTAGGTGATTGATATTGAAATATAAGTGAAATATAAGTGAACTTTTTTATTTCTTGTGTTTAAACAAAAAATTGCAGTGTCACCCTATAGAGAAGAAAGTGTTACTCTGAGTCAATTGATGCTCGAGAAACAACATTGAAGCTATTGATCTATAGTTTTACTATATCATAGCCTAGATCATGATGTATTGTATTCGCGAAATAACGAACTTTTGCTCTGACATTTAGCTTTTTGAAACCTGAGCATGAAGCGATTATGATAACAGTTTATTTTTTTTCTATTTCGTTTTCTTCTGGTCATTATTAAAACACTCGTGGGCTTATTGAAAAAAAGAATATTAAAATACCATCTGTTGTTAGTTTTAGAAACTATAGAGTCTATACCAAGAAACACAAGTCCAGCAGCTTCCCAACAACCCGGGGTCTCAAGAGCTTATAAACTAATCTGTCTCGTTACAGACATATATCTGAGTCTATTGAAAACGTAATTTCATAACATAAGAGTTGCCTAAGCGAAGATTTATTAAATAAAGCCGACTGCTTGACAAAAGTCGGCCTAGGAATAAGATCAATTTCAAATTCATCTTTTTTCTAAATATTTTCTCTAAATGTTTCGTAAAACTGTTCCCATTTTAAATTGATAAGAAGAAATTTTTTACTTTTGCCAATTTTTAAGTTAAAATTTCTAATTACAGTTATTTCTTTCTTTTAACACTCAGGGGGGATGGCCCCTATTAACGTGAAAGTAGAAAAATAAATTGTGGAAGAAAGGAAAGATTGAGTTGTGTTTATTGACATTGGATGTGAATCTATTTTTAATTGACTGACGCAGAAAGTACCGCTCCGCGAAAATTGTTCTACAATCAATTAGTGCCGCTAAAGAATGGATTGTGCGATCAACTAACAAGTTTAATACAGTACTTTACGAGGGCATGAAATGCGCATAATACTCATTACTATTACTATACTAATTGGAAAAAAGAAAAACAGAACTCTTGAACGGTGTATACTTTTCTTAAGTCAAATTAAGGAATTTGTGCATATTTCTTAAGCGAATATATTTTTTTATACAATTCTTACTGAATTTTCCAAGCTTAGAAAAGTTTTTAAGCTTAATTAGCGCACAATAACAAAATTGTTCCAATTAAAAATTCTGTATTCACACGATTGTCTTATTTTATACGAAATTTATTGTCACAAGACGGCGCGAAGCGATGTATTGACAATAATTGTCCCAACACTGTCATACGATTGTTCTAGTTTACGGCAACTCTATGAATCAGCTGTTGTGGTAAATTAAATTCATTATTATTATTTTTTTGGTGTTCAAAATGGTTCGTTCTTTGAAAAAAGAAAATAGCGTCCTCTTTATTCATATTGAGGTCATTTAGTGAACAAATAAATAAAAAGAAATAAAAAAAAGAAAAGAAAAGAAAAGTGTGTGGCCCAGAGATTGGTTCACAAGAAGGGCCATTGATGATGCATATGAGAAAACATTTCAATAAATTTTAAAAAAAAAATAATTCACTTAAATATTTATTTGTTTAAATTGGAATATAATTACAAATTATATTTAATACTCTGAAGTAAAGATGATTTGTTCTCTAAAAAATAAAAATTGCATCGGCTCTGATTATTAGGAGTCCGCTTGATAAAGAAAGTAAAAATAATGAAAAAAAGAAATGGTGGAAGTTTGTGATATAATTCACATATCGATAAATAATTAAAAAAAGAATATTTGAATGGATGACAATTATAAATACCAAATAAACACGTGTTTTTTCAGAAAGAAATCAATTAAAAAATAAAAATCGGTGATTATTGTCTTCTTCACTTGCCACACAAGAATACAATAAATATTGGTGTATTTTTGAAATTTACATTGGTGCATGATTGCCGATAAAACTTTCATACGATTGTCGCACCAGAGTTGCATTTTATTGGGCTAAATAGGCACAATAATATTCTGAGTTGCCGTATGAGCTAATAAATTGTATAATCACACAATTGGCATATAAAAAACACTAATTATTGGTGCATTACGACAATCGTGTCATCCTACCTTTACATGCTTTTTTATTGCAACCATCATAGCTTTGGATATGGTAAAAAGTGTGTTTAGTCTTGAATAAAATTTTACTTAATATTTTTAAGTTGGATAGAAATTCACAGAGCTAATCAGTTTTAGGTGAAGCAGCCTTCCAAGTTGCTAAGATACTAAAATATAAATTTTTTTGATATTTAAGATTTATGCGAATGATAATTTTAGCAGTTAGACTATGGCCATATTGTCGTATATGTCTTACATACTAAAAGCTTCTTATGAGTTGATTTTTTCAGGTGTCTTCAAAAATAACTCATTATTTTCTTTATTTCCCAATATAATCCTCTTTAAATAAACCCAATAGACTTTTCCCAGCGATATTTAATAGCATCGGTAGTCTGTTTATAGTAAGAAATAGTCGTTAAATTGAAACTCCATCTTTTTATTGTCGTCAAATCTTTTACTACCGAAGCATTTTTGAAAATAATCTGAGAGAGTAAAAGCTGTCGATTAAGTAATTTGAATTTTAATGTATTGATTCATTGCAATATTAAATGAGTAAATTGATGAAAGACTTTTCTTCTTAGTTACATCACTTAAACCCTGCAATAAATTAGCATACTACCTGCAGGTCTCGATCTTGCGCACAGCTTTGTCATCTCGAAATTTTCTGTCAATATAGTTACTATATATGTAGTACCACTTTTTGAAATGCCCACCATTTCGTTGGCTCTTGCACCTACAGCCGGCGATCATCCAATACCAATTTGTGGATTTTCTTTAGTGTTTCTGGCGTTGAAACCTCAATCGATCGAACAATATGATTTTCACTTTGGCAGCTCGTATGACTATGTTGAACTCTGTCATCTCATAATTTATAGTCTTTAACGAAGAAGCAAACTCGCCCAGAGTTGTTTTAGTATCAGTTGGACTGAGATCTTTCAAATGAAAGTATTAAATTACATAACGCTGAATAATTCCTTGTTTAAAAGTTCGCTAACCTCGCTTATTTTTGGTGATACTAATAAGGTTGCCACTTATTACCAAAGCAGATATTTTTAAGCTACCTCCGTCAACAATAGGTACGTCATATCGGCTAAAGATACATATCGCGCACTGAATCACACACAGTCACAATTAAAAATTTTCAAATGTTCAGGAGAGGCAAAAAACCGGTTTTAAGAACAGGGCTGTAATTCAATTGATCGGTTAAGGCGTTATGGTAGGTGTTATCTGTAGGGTTGATTTGTTGCGTTGCAACTATAGCGTTACATATATGGCGTCCAACTGAATATTTAGTTGACAATGCTTAAGCGACATAAGTAATATATTAGTTTTTTTGCTGCTAAAGAAGACACTGCTGCAAACGATATATTCGTGTTCTTTAGACATTTGATCTGTGGAAATTTGACTCGTGACTGTAATAATTTTTATGAGAAAGAAGGGTGCCTTTGTAAATTCGTTGTCAGCCAAACACTTTTGCTCTTTTTTTCCCGGCGATTTCATTGTTTTTGTTCATTCACATATTTGTTTAAATGCTTATCAGTAGTACGTGCTTATAAATATTGATTAAAAATGTGAAAAAAATTGCAGCAAAAAAAATTCATTTTAAATTAAAAATAAAAAATAATTATTTTTAATATGGTAAACCAGTATTGACTTTTTTTTAGAATGTCTTGTTTATGCAGTTTTTTTTTTAAGTGAATACTTTTAATATTCTGTGTTAGACAAATTGAGACAACCAGACGGATTTTACCCCAATTTGGTGTTAGTCATACATTGAATTGGAATTTTTTGAAATTATTCTGGTTTTTTATATTTCAGACATGATTGGACAAATCTTACATGTGTCTCTCTCTCTTTTTTTTTTGGTAAAAAGATGATAATTTTTTCTTGCATGATTCAGTCTGCTGATGTTCTTTTTTCAATTCAATTTATTTCGTTCAAAGGTAATAATTTAAATGGATTTATGAAATATGAATGTTAAAATACTGTTTTGACGTACACAAAATTTTTCTTCAAAAATTAAAAAAAAATATACACTTAACCCTATCACCACAGTACTATAAACATAATAATATTTGCAGTAAATTATTAACTTTTGTTAAAGGCATCTAAATAAGATGTAAATCTCAATGTTAACAAGTAATCAGAACCGGATGGCATACCAGCACTAGTCCTGAAGTAATACCTTTCGATGATGGGTGCCCATTACCTAAACTTTTTAGTGAAAACTACCACCCAATAGCAGTTTGTTCAACACTCTTTAAAGTTATGTTGAGTGTGTTTAATTACCACCTTGTGAAATATAAGGAGCCCAATGATTTGGTAAGCGACCTTTAGTACGGTTTCCATAAAGGCCATTCTATTGGTGACGTGCTAGCGTTGCTTTCCGAGGGGTGGAATAAATCCATTTATAGTTTTGTTGAGAGAAGGGTTAGTGCTAAGAAAATTATCTCTCTTTGAGAAAGTTTGGCATGAGGTGCTCATATAAAAACTTATTGTTTTTGATATTGGTAGTCAATTATCTCTATAACACTGCTTTTAGAAGGGTCTCATCACATGAATTCAATATAAATTCAGGGATACTGCAAAGCTCTGTTCTTTCTCCCATCTGATCTCAGAAATAATGAATAAAATCACATCGAATGTCCATAAACTCACTTTATTCTGCTTCTTACAACCTATTTTCTTAGTACCATCCCAATGCAGTGCATGAGTAGGAATCATCCTTTCATCCTTCTTAATATCTAATCTGAATTCAATTTTTGTTGATTTTGTAAATGTTATCTGGGACGTACAATGCTTATCGCAAAAAAATAATACATGAGTTAGTTTTAATTTAAAAGAAAAATATAATTAAAAAATATTATATAATTATTGGCAATAGATAAATTGTCATTGTTAAAGGCACATGAAACTTTAACCGTGCGTTTAATAAGATGATGCAGCTAAGATGTTCTATGGAAAGCAGCTTCTTTTTATACCTGTCTTTTACAAGTATGGACTAGACTTCCAATTTTTCAGTTTCCCTGCGGATCTGGGTTGACAAAAAACCAACCAACCAACCAGGTTTTATTGGGTTTTTTGATAGTTTTTTTGGGTATAATTGGGCTTTATAACTGCATCCAAATTTCGTTCAATTCCATAATATTTTTGGTTTGTTAGTACAATTACGTTGCTTTAATATTTATACTCCTATTTTGTACTCTTATTTGGGATCAAGGCGGCATTGTGCATTATGAGCTGCTAAGACTCGATGATCAAAGCAGACTGCAATTACTTTGTTTGAGTCGAGCATTATTGGGAAAACGGCTGGAAGATAAAGATTGACATGATTAAGTTATTATTTAGCATTACAACACTCGGTCTCACGTCGCAAATTTTGCCAAACAATTATTAGAAAAATCATTTGCCGCTTCCGCCGTATTCCACCGTGGGAAAGGATATAAGTTGTGATTTGATAATTTTATATTTTGATGAATTTGTTAATTTATTATCTGTGTTGAGCTAAAACAAACGTACCGAATAAATTTGTACTCGCAAAACGCAAATTTTAATTATATTTGTTGCAGATAAACCACAAAAACCTTTAAATAAAACACAATAAAATCCGGGTGGGTTAATTGTTTACCCAGTGAATTGCCAGTCCTGCTGCGGATCACATTCATTATGTTCTCATAGGGTTATCGCAGAGATTGTCCAATCCATCTTCATTTTATTCGCATAATTATATATGAATTATTTTAATTTGGTGTTTGGCCGGAATATTGCCGAAATACGCCATTAACAGCGCATAACCACTTAAAATTGAACATTGCTTTTTTTAAGTTTGGTCCAACCACAATGCACGATGTTAATTGTGAGTCACACTTAAACGTCAAGTTCTTTGCCGAACTTAATTTAACATTTCTATGTTTCAGTGTTTAACAAATTAAGACATGGAGAGGTTGAAATTGTTGAGCAACGCCTTAAGATTGTTAAAGTCTTCTACGAAAATGGGCGAAAAGCATTTCGTGCACTTCGTAATTTTTTTAGTCAACGTTATTGTCCAACTGTGCCCATAATGTGAAGAATTGTCAATATCAGCAAACCGGGTCTGAAGGAAGGCCAAGCAGTTTCCGTAAATGGTGTTCGCCAGAAATTGAAGTTGGTGACACTTGCCACACAGCCAACGAAATAATGGCTCTTTTGCACGAGAAATTCAATGGCCGAAGAGTACGTCAATAAGCCAAGAACAATTCAAGAGCCAAAGGATGAGATAATACGAAACATTAACTACATTGAACCTCAATTACGGAGCCATTTAAAATATGGACCGACGGTCCGTGGCTAGCATTTGGCTGATAATTTGTTTCGCACATAATTGTGAATGATCCTTCTATCATAATAAAAAATATAAAGATAATTTTCTGAAAACTTTTTGTTTTATTTACAATTTATATCGTACGTTTTGGTTGAACCACCCTTTAAATACAATTCGTTTCGCTAAATTTACCCTCATTTCAGCACAAGGTGGAGAGTTTAAGCCTTATAAAGCTTTAAATTGTAAAAAAATAATACAAAAATTTAATCTTAATCCAAAAAATGTTTTTGTTCGGCATTAACATTTGAAAATAATTTCTTACATATGACCACTGCGGCTGTTGTTGAGGAAGCGCTTTCTAGGCGTCCAATTTTAGGCCACTTTTTCGAGCATAGCTTGCCGTATGTCACTAATAACATAAACAATGTTGGTTTCCAAGGTATCCAACCAGCGACTTCACTTTTCATATAATCGGGAGGTGTTAAATTGCAATTGATAAGTTAATTTCTCGAAATCGACATCATGTCAAAGTGGATTCACTGGAAATAATAGATTGGCGTCAAACCGGAGGAACATGGAGGCCAATTGACAGGTACATTTTTCAAAATCAACTTATTTTCTAACTTTGATTTAATAATGCTGATTTTTTCAGTCCCAGTACTACAATATATCAGTTTAACCATCCTGTTGACACCAAATCTCAATTGGATCAATGTCATACATTTTTTCAAACAAAAAATCTTGGATCGTGATGATATAATGATCTTTATTAACCATAAAGCGAGCGCGGGCTTTAGTTTTGAAGAAATAAGGTTGATTTATGCCACCAGCATGTAAACCGCAATAAACAATGCATTTTTCTAGATGTAATGGAGCCTTTATGGTTTGTTGTAGTTTAGTTCTATTCAGAATGCAACAATTTTATTAATTTAGAAACCCGGTAAACGAAAAATTAGTCCCATCGCCAAACACAGTTTAGAGGTAAAACATCCTCTACAACTTGCGCGAATTGAGGATTGATTTTTAAAGTAAATTTGGATAATTTGAGTTTTGGAGAATCATGATGACTTGCCAGACTAAATGTCAAAAAGTGAATTGTTTAAGGCTGGAGTCAATATATTGTTACGTTTTAACCTTTTTAAAGCGGTGGCGTTTTTAAAATTGCGTAAAATAAAATAAAAACCGCGTTGTTGTTGTTTTACAGTTTTCATTTCCTCACTTTATCTTTTTACAGTTTATCTTAATACAGTAACTTATTTATCTTGCACTTAATATTCGTTAATTTAAGACTTTTATATACGCCTAAATACTACTTTAATTTATGACTGCAAAACGATAACTATCTCGATGTAGGCGGAGAAGCCTCCTTATATATCGAATTGCTACAGTTTGGAAAGTTAAGGAAATGTCTCAAACGCTCTCACATCCTCTATTTTATGCCCGTTAATTTTAAACATATAAGATTGTGTTACTCAAAGATGGTCGAATTGGCAATGCCGTCAAATGTACAAATCAGTACGGCATTACCAGGGTAACACATTAACCACCTTGACACAAACCAACAGACTAAAATCCCACAATGCTGTCCCAAAGGCACTACTGTGGTGTACTTTCTTTTTAGGCAATTTTATTTTCGTAACAATTTGTATATATTTTCAGAAAGGTTGTAGAAAGCTGTAGCCTTCGATTAACAACACTTTACGTTGAATAGATTTTTTTAACGATAGAAATTAATGCATACACTTAATATAAATTTAAGAAAAATCTCTCGCATTTGAAGCCTATAGCCAGCCTACAATCTAATGTTTCTATGTCAACAGTCTTTTTATAGCGACGACCGCACTAGTTCAAATGTCGACAACTTTCCTTTTACAAGCGAGTAAAGATACGTTAGAGACAACAGTTATAGTGTATTACTGGTGGAATTGCCAAAGAACACGTCAGCAGGGTCACTAAAATGGACTAGTGAATCTATGGTTCAGATGTCTCTATAAGAAGTCTCGCAAAAGAACGACCTCGTCAATAGTGCTAAAGTGTGCTGGGGGATTTTCAATGAGAAGCTAATGTTAAATGTCAACAGATGATTACATTGGTTGGGGTACATCTGGTCACAAGTACTACTGACAATGTCACTAGTAAAGCACTAATATTTCACTATTAGCATTTTCTGCGGGGAATTTTAAATTTCTTTGCATTTTGTTGTTGTTGTTTTTTTCTTATATATTCTAAGCACGTATTTGTATCAACTGTAATTAGCAAATATTGCATAGATTTCTCCTATAAAAACAACCGCGAAACAAGTCATTACGTCAAAATAACAATATTCGTAAAACATAAATTTGAATTTTTTTTCTTTTATTTTTAATGGTCATTCTTAGAATTGTGAAGAATCTGGTATAGTCTGGAGTAATAAAATATGATTTTGAGTTAGTTTTGGAATACTTGTAGTGAAAAAAAAAACTAAAAAAATAACAAAAAACAAGGTGTTGTTCTTTATTAAAAAACCATAATTCAATATTTATGACTTTTTTAAGTTTATTTTGTGTACAAGAAAAAAAAAACTGAAATTAAAATAAAAATAGACAAAAATATAAAATTAATTTAATGATTTTTGACTGGCGCCAATATTTATTAATTTTGGTTTTTGTATCTGGACTACGTTTGTTTGTTTGTTTTTTAAACTATGCTTAGAAACAATAAGAATATCATATTACCTTACCCAGATTTCTACTTTTTTTTTTACAAAATTAGTTGTTCCTATAACATAATAAAAAAATTATTTTTTTACTATAACTAATGAAGTAATTTGCACCAATGTTGGCCACTAATATTGCTTTTATATGATCAACTTTATTTTTGTATTTCTTTTGTAGAACTATTTATACGATTAGATGTTTATTTTTGGACACCTATTTTAAATAATTTTTTTTTTTTTTTTTTTTTTTGTTACGCGCGCATATTTAATGATTTTTGTATATTAAATGACAAATAAATTAAACGAAATGTAAAAAAATAAATATTTACGATACCCTACAGCATAAGACATAGCTTTGAGTTCGCAAAGACCACTTTGTTTGACAACTGATTTAACAGCTGATAGTTGCTTTTTGTTTCGTTTGGTTTGACATTTCATTATGGTTAATGATTCGTGCCATAGACCAAAAATAAAAAAATTTAAAAAAATAAACATTTATTCTTCAAATATGGCATCATTATTTTCAGATAGAACAAGCTTTATAAAGATACGAGAGAGGATTGATATTGAAGCTACCTAAGTAGGAAAGGACATTTTTTTTCAAAAACCATTCATTTCTCAACATAGTCTCCTTTTAGCTCAATTAGTAAGACGATTTTCCAACTTTTTTGTACCATCTGAATATACGATTTTGGGAACTCCTCAAAATACGCATTAGTTTCGGTAACAACTTCTTCCTTTGAGATGAATCTTTTTCCTGCGCGCCATTTTTTCAAGTTTGGAAACAGGAAAAAGTCACTAGGGACTAAATCTGGACTATAAGGTGTATGATCAACCAATTCGAAGTGGATTTCTCGTAGTTTTAGCATCGTATCTAATGCTGTGTGAACCGGTACGTTTTCTTGAAGAAAGAGCACTTTTTTCTTGTTTAAATGTGGTCGTTTTTCCTTGATTGTATCAACCAATTGATCCAATAATGCACGATAATACTCTCCTGTGATGGTGGATCCCTTTTCAAGATAATCAATGAGTATTATTCCGTGTGCATCCCAAAATACAGTGGCCATAACCTTGCCAGCCGATTTCGCTGCCTTCGCCTTCTTTTTGTTGAAAACTGAGCAAACGCGGCATCCATCTTGCCAATAGCTTTTTCATATGGAAATGTTCATGCAAAATGTTGAACACACGTTCATATGATATGTTTCCCATTGCAGCAATCTCACGTATTTTAACCCGGTGATCATTCATAACGATATCGAGGATTTTCTTGATATTTTCTTCAGTAAAGACCTCTTTCGGACTTCCTGTTGATGGTATTGTTGTAGTGCTTGTTCGGCTCCGTTTAAGTTCAGAAATCCAATATTTTACCACATAATCTGACGGACGCAGATTCGCCGTAATGTTTATCAAGCTTTTCTTTTGTCTCTTTTGTTTAATCGCTACACGAAATTCACTTTTTCCATTTTCCAAGAAACACAAAAGTTGCTTACTTCAAACGACTGCAACAAATAAACTCATCGATGAATTTGGCTAAAATTTTAACAGCTGAAGTTTGATAGATCGTAATTTGTAAGAAAGAAAAAGTTTTTCTGTTTGTGCTGCCATCTAGCGCTAGGTAGCTTCAATGTCAATCCGCCCTCGTATATTAGTTTTTGTTTCATTTCCAGCGTTCCGGTTAAAAATAGTCTCAAAAGCAGTGTTGCCAACTTTTTATGATCAGAACGCGCAGAGCTCCCATTCAAAAGGCGCTAAAAATCACTAAATTATAATAATTATGTAACTATTTGCGATCAAAGCGCGCTGTAAAAAAGCGTTTAAACTATTTAAAAACAAAAAATATACTAAATTTGTAAAAAAATGTTTATATATTATTTAAATTTCGATTTTTACAAAGATTGTTTTTTAATAATATGAACGATTTGGAACAAAACAACAACTTGAAAACTTTTTTTCCAATTTTGGTTTCAGTTGTAATGTTAAGAGAATACCTTTTAGAGCTGGTGCTAAACAAGATTGCCTTTTTTCTCCACTGTTGTTAATCGTTGTTCTCGAATGTTAGTTGCAACGTGGTCTAACTTAGGGACTTAACACAAAGTTGGAAAACCTGAAATATGCATAAAACATCTATCGCCTGGCTCACACACATTGCGATATGCAATGAAAGCTGGATTATATACAGGTGAAATTATATAGAGCGGGCTTGCGGATAAGCATCTCCAAACCCAATATTATGCAGATCAACACAACGATCTTTCGAATTGAAAGCAGAAATTTGGGAGATATGCCGTTTTTTGCTATTTCGACAGTATCCTCAAGACGTTTGTAGATTCCAGAGTTGATATTTAGAACAGATTGAATCTAGGCAGCCAATCCTTTGGCCGACTGATTGCTGTAGGGCGTTCTCTAAAATATCTTTCCAAAAACGTAAATTAACATGGTTAACTCGTGTGTGAAGTATGGTTGCGAGTTAGGGAATGCGGCTATGATTTTGTCAATTCGATTCAGAAATTTATAAACCGCTGTCTACGGTGCATTTTTAAAATATTCTGGCCAGAAACAAAAACACGCCAAGTTCCTACAATGAAGGTAATTGTGAGAGAGAAATGTAAATGGATTGGACATACTCTGAGGAAATAAGATTTTATTGCAAGTGATTTTTCATTTTTTAAACTTCAGCAAAAAACTACCAAAATTCTATTTAGCCTACCATCCTACCAATTTTGGTAGAATTCTACAAATTGTGGCAACTCTGGTTGCTGCTTGCAGTATGAAAATGTCGAAAATAAAGTTGAATACAAACAAGTTTTAAACCCTAGAAAACTGTTCTGAAATAATTTGAAACAAAATTATTTTTGAACAGGGAAGTGTTTGCTTTATTATTAAAATTTTTATTGCCATTAACTTGCTGAATATTTGTTAAAAAAATTCAGTAAAAGTTTTAGTTGTGCTCTCTCATGATTCCCCCAGACGGACATTTTTATTATTATTAGTCAATGTTTTAAGATTCAAATTTTATATATCAAATTTAATTTCAATTGCCATATAGTGCCACTCTTTGTGTTATCTTCTACAGAATTTGGAACATATTCCTAAATAACACATTGCGACAAAATAGAATGAAGTATGAAAATGTAGAAAGCAATATAAGGTTTCTGATAGGCACCACCGACTTCAACAAGAATCTGTTTTAGAAATTACGGGTAAAAAAACCGTTTTTTTTTGAACCTTCATGCTCTTACATATACGCTAATATCTTTCTTGAATGTTAACTGATTTTAGGTTTCTAATCAAATTTAGAAAGAAGACATATGTACTGATATATACTGTATATGGGTAACCTTGTCTATTTCTCAAGCAAACATATTTTGTGTCCGTGATTTCTCAAGTTAATAGATGTTTTACACGCATCTTATATAGCAACCAAACTATTTATGAATTTATTGAAGAAGTATTTTTAGTTATGAGTGAAATCCGTCTTAGTTTTTAGAAATTTGTTGGCAATTAGCATGGTAATTAGGCTATTTAGTAAGTAAGTCACGAAAATATAGTACGATTATTAGTATATCTTTCAGATCCTTGTATATCCGGGCATCGAAGATAATAAAGCAACCAAAAATTAATTTTATTACCATCTGTTTTTGATTTTCTAGATACAATATGTATATTGTTTTTTCACATTTCATTACATTTTCAAATTTATTTTTAATTTTGTATCAACAAAATTTATATCCCAAATTGTATAACATAGTGTGCAATGCTAAAGTTGAAATTCTAACTGGATATATTATTGGCAGCCAACTCCTTATATGTAGAACCACTGTGGAATGCTCTGAAACACAAATTGAAATTGATATTGAACTTCCATTCAAAAGTTTGTTCTCCGATTAAGCCCAATTTTGGTTGCATCGGTACGTAAATAAGCAGAATTGTCGCATTTGGAGTAAGTATAATCGACAAGATTTATTTGGTGCGCTTTATCGGCTGGCGGAGTCATTGGTCCATATGTCTTCAAAAGCGATAATAGTTAGAATTTTTCTGTCAATAGGCGCATGATTATGAATATAATTGTACCTTAATTATCTGGCTAACATGTTGTTCGTACAAGACGAAGCCTACCGAAAGATCATCCAACCCCATCGTAGTTACAACTTAGGTTCGATCACAACCTCTTCAACCAGAGCTTAACCACACTAAACTCTCCTTACAATGAGTTCAAACCAATAACTTGCCCGCTGCTCGGATCGATGTGCTTTTTATAGGAATGAGTAAACAACACTACGAAAGCTCTCGAACCTCTCGATATTTCAGGTAGATTCCATTTCTTTTCTTTACTTTCTTTTTAATTCTTATGAAACGCAAATGTAAACATCTTCTTATTTCAGTTCTTGTTGTTTGTTATAGTGTTACTTGTTTTCTTTTCTGCCTGCTTTTGCTGTTGCCATTTATTTTATATTTACATTTCTGCTAATGTTGTTCTGCTAATGTTGTATGTTTTTTTTGCGAGTTCTGTTTATACTTTTTAGCAATGTAATAAACGACAAGGTTGCTCAACCTGGTTTTTGTAACAATATCATAATCAACATCGTACTCCGTGGCTTTGGATTCATTTGAAAAAATATGTACATTCACATTTCAGTACATACATATGTAATTCCTTCCTCTACCCAGTGTTAAGTAAACGCTGTTCACATTTTATATGGTGTCCGGTATAATGAATCCTATAGATATGTATACTCCATCAAGTACTAGTAGTGAATATTAATGGGATTTTACCAGGGTTGGCAAAAACCTGGGTTTTTTACAGAAAACCCAATCCACCGGATGGGTTTTATTGGGTTCTATAACTGCATCCAAATTTCGTTCAATTCGACAAAAAAATTTTATTTGTTAGTACAATTACATTGCTTTAGTATTTATGATGCAATTGTGCACTCCTGGTGAGATCAAGGCGGCATTTTGTGCGATGAGCTGATAAAATTTGGTGATCGGAGAAGATTGCAATTACTTCCGTAAATTACAAGAAAAACGGCCGGGTTATAAAAACAGACATGATTAAATTATTCTTTTGCATGACAGTGCTCGGCCTTACGTCCCAAGAATTACCAAACAATTATTAGAAACTATCAAATAGAGTATTTCGCCTAATCCGCCGTATTTTCACAACATTGCTCGTGGCTGCTATGGGCTGTTTCGACGGATACAACTTCTCTTGGCATGTCATCGATCGAATCACTTCCCTCCAAAAAATATAAAATCGGCTTCAAATTAGTATCGCATCAAAAGACGGCAAGTTTTTCTTAGTACGGATCAGGAAATTGACTCAGAGGTGAGGAAAAAATGTATGCAGTGATGTGTAAAATTTTTATTTTGATAAATTTGTTAATTTATACTCCCGACACAAAAATTATACTTATTTTGTTGTAAAGAAGCTACAAAAACTTTAAAATAAAAAAACCCGGGTGGGTATAATTGGCTTACCCAGTTGGTAGCCAATCCTGAATTCCACTCTAACTCTAAAGTAAATCTAATAAATTTCACCCAACATTCTAATCCATTTTTTTCATAGCTTTCACCCAGACACGAGTACCATACAGTGTAATACACATTTTGAAGAATTAATCAAATTTGGCAATATTGGGTTCATATCATACGGATTTAGGAGACATCACATATATATAATTCTTTTATAAAAAATTTGTTTGAATTTTCATTTGTCATACTGCTTATTGATATTTTAATGCAATTATTTTTCTAATGTATTATATATTGTTATTATTATAGGCTTAATAGACCTGAAAATCATATAATATTTTGTATAATTTTTTATTTTTAATATTATTTATGTACAAGGATTTCTGAACATTATTTAGATTTTATCACTGTTATGTTGTAAAAGTTTCTTCTCTATCATCTTTAGTAGTCGTGTATAGAATTTTATTTAAACATCATTTTAATACCCTACACCATTATAATGTAATAGGGGTACATTATGTTTGTTGATGACGTTTTAAAGCCGAAAGTAATTAAGTCTAGACTCAAATAACTCACTAAGGTTTTTACCTTTTAGAAACGTTTATTTGTGATTTCGTTGATAGCAGTAAAAATAAAATAAATCGACAGATCTTTCTACCTAAAGATCTTTCAACCAGACCGTTGTTACAATTTAGGTTCGCTCACAACCTCTTCAAACAGAGTTTAACTACTAGGGAGAGAGGACGGTTATTATTCGACATATTTTAACCGGTTTTTTTGGTTTTGTCGAATACGGGTTTTACAAAATCTTCATTTTTCGAATACCGAATAAACCGGTTGATTCAACACGAATAACCGGTTAATTTAAATAAGTATAATTTTTCCACTTTTGTATATATTTTTTTTATTGTAAATATGCTCATCGTTTAACCATTTGTATAAATTTAATTATTTTTGTATATATGACAACCTTGAATGTCTCACAAAGAACGTGAAGACCAAGGTAAATCGAAAAAGTTATGCACACTTAGGTAACAATAACTAAATCTCATCTGATGTAAATAAATATTGATTTTTATATATGGAAACGCTGGTTCCATACGACAGATATACTTATTAGTTAGTGAATTCGTAAATACACATAACCAGTCGCTAATGTTGTGCGGTTATATCGCTGTTGAAGATATTCAGATGGTATGGCCTCGGATTGAACCGACGACTTCTTGGTTGGAAGGTGGGTGTCTTACCTAACATACCACAGTGATTCACACAGTATTAAATGCGTAGGACAAGAATTTATATACAGTGCTGTTTGAAACCTAAGCAAATTTTCTTGTCGAGGCAATTAAGGACTCATATATTACTAACAGATTTATTCAAAGTAAAACATTTAATTCTTGTTATCTTAGGCACCTAAATTACAACTATAATAACTAACCTTTTATTCCATTTTCTAACAAATAATACAACAACAAACTTAAGCAACTTTCAGTACTTTGTGTAATAAACTTTGTTTTTTATGGCCTCCTCACACCGTTTTAGCATAGTTCTTATGAGATTTGTTAGCATTACTGTTAGTATTGATTGCCACTTTAATTTTAAGCTCTCCGTCAGCTTCTGTTTATTTTCAAAACGACGTGGTCCAGCTCTGTGCTTCAAGAACCATTTTATTTAAATAAAAAAATCGCTTAACCGTTTGTTTGAATAATTATTAACCAAAAACCGGTTTTTTTTAATTGCTAAATTTTGAATTATTTGAAAACCGGTTTTTGTAAAAAGTCGAATAATCGATTACTGAGTTCAAACCAATAACTCGTTCGCTGAGTTTACGCCAAATAAACTGACTGCTGTCCGCATTGATGTACTTTTTATATGGCTGAGTAAACAATACTTCGAAAGCTCTCGAACCTCTGGCTATTTCGGTTAGATTCCATTTTTTTTCTCTACTTTCGTTTTAATTCTTATGAAGCCATGCCAATATAAATATGTTCTTTTAATACTTGTTGTTTATTATCTGGTTACTATCTGTTACTTGTTTTCTTTTCTGCCAGTTTTGCCGTTGCCGTTTATTTTTATTAACTACATATCTGCTAATATTGTTGTCGATTTGGTTATTTGTAAACAGCACGTATAGTTGTTTTTATGGCTTTTGTTTATTCTTTTTAGCAAGAGATGTGTCCAACCCGATTTTTGTAACAATATATGGAGTAATACCATATTAGCCTTCGATATTTTTTCACATATAAAAATTTGGTTGAAATGAGAACTAAGCTTTTATTTTACGAAAGTTTTGAGTGCACATGGAAATTTCGGTATATATCTACATAAGCGAAATTGCAACGTACGAAATGTGCCAATATACAATTTTCTAATGCAAATAATTGTCGGAGTACCTAAAATTTATTCAAGAAATCATAAAAAAGGAATATATTTCTTTTGACAGCTAGGATCGGGCATTCGCAGAAAAGGTGGGAAAACCTCTTTCTCTCCTCCCCTGTCATTGAAAAAGTAAATATAGTCGTTAAAATGGAGTATGATTACTGCCAGCAATATCGAAATATTCCTTATATTACGGATTATAAGCTGCATAGTCTGCTATTCATAAAGAAGACCATTAAATTACAGCCTTTTGAGGAAAAAGTCTGAAAATATTAATTTTTAAGACCACAGCATAATTGCAACTATAACCGCCTTAGTAATATATAAAACAGATCTCGTTCTGGCTAACACGTCTGCTTGTTTATTACTGTAGTAATCTTTTTGTGCAGGGAACAAAACTAAAGTAATGCCAGTCAGACAACAGAGCCAGCTAGTGAATACATTTAATGGGATATTAGCCAGAAATCACTTTTGACAAAAATTCAAATATTGCTTTAAATACTGTATTCATATAGAGTCTTACAAGCTGCCATTATTGCGAATCTCACTTTCATTTTTTTTTATCTTTCTTTCCTTCAACCTCTAAATAAACTGATGAACTTAAACCCATTTTCAAAACTGAATGAGTAACTTTGTCTGTCCATATAAACTTTTTAATCAAAGTGTAGGTCGTAATGTGAAATATAGTTTGAAGAAACTATCAAAAAGATATTTACAATCCAAATTTACGTACCATGAAAGCGTAGTACGGATTACCATATCTTTTATTAATAAAAAACCAAAACTTATCCTCTTTTACACGCTAAAAATTTCAAAAAATTTGTTGAAAATCAATAAACAACTGCATCAAGGTGTTTTGCTAATTTTAACTTACAAGCAGCTCTTTTGCTTTAACTAGGCAGCTATCTTGTAGCCAAATTAACATAGAATACAATAAAGCGATTATGTACGAAATACAATGTTATTTAAATGGCCGTCTCTGGTCATAGCGCTCGGAAATTGTCATATTTGAAGAAATATGAGCTAATGACACCTCAAACCATAATGCGCACCAAAAAGTTACTTTCTCCGAACGACATGGATTTTCTACGATCAGTTCTTGATTCTCCGATTCTCCATATGTGACAATTTGGCTTGTTGACGTAACCACCGAGTGAGAAATGAGTATCATCGCTGAAGAAAATTTTGTTCGAAAAATCAAATATCAATGACCACGTTTGAATCACCACTTTAGTAGTAAGTTTTAACTATTTTTAAGTGTTCTGCGGTTGTTAAACGATCCATATTCGTAAATGGCAAACCTTTTAACAGCTGACAGCATTGCCAGATCGGCGGCATTCGAAAGCACTAATTGGATAACTCAATAAAAGACTTTCTAATTTCAATTAAATTTATGGTAAAGATTTATTTAATTCTTAAGAGTTAATAAGGATTTGTAGTGAAATTATGTTCCTTTTAGTGATGCCAAAGCCTGCATTACAGCAGCGCGTTTGTTTGATGGTTGTGGTATAGGGTATCTTATAATTAGGCTTGACCAACAACTCATTTTTTCTTTTGTTGTTTTAACATCGTATCAATTTTGTAAGAACAAGTTATAGAGACGAAGACCCTCATATGGGGAGAGTAAACAGCAGTTAGGCGAAAAAAATTAGTATTTAGTAGTGGTTATTTAGTAGACATAGACATGGTAGTCAATATATGTATTCATTCTATCTAAATAGAGTATAAATCATGATTTTTATGGTTTTTAAATAATTTATTGATTTGGTTATAGCATGTATTTATTGAGGTGTTAAATAGCAATAAATACTTGTTTCTTGCCAATACTACAAAAGCATAGACATAGACACTATAATACTTAAAGGCATTTAAGTTTTTTAATTTTTTGTTATCGATTTTTTTGTTTTGGTATAAAATAAAAGAACAAAATTCCCCTAATTTTAATGTTTTAAACATAAAAAAATGGACCAAAAATACAACCACACATTTTAAGAAATTATTAAAATTTAAATAAGTTTACTCGTATTAAATATATGTCAAGATTCCATGATAAAAACTAATTTAGTAAAGAGCAATAGCTGAGTTAACATATATGAAAATTAAAAAAAATATATATAAAAATTAATACATACTAAGCTTGGTCAGCTAACGACCTTACCGGCTGCTTAATCAAGAAATTTGTGATTTTTTCATTTTAATTCTTTGACAAATACTTGTTGATAATACGGTGCCACAAAAAAGAACCAATTTGAAATACCTGGGAAATACTACTACTACTGTTTTTTGCATTTTCTAAATACACCAAATTCTCAAAAGACATGATTTGCGAGGCTGAAAAACACATTCAACAAATGGATCATTACTGGAGACGAGACGTGAGCTTATGAGTACGACACGTAATCTAGGCATGAGGCAAGTGAATGGCGTTCACTAAACGAGCCGATATTGAAAAACTACATTGTTTTCAGTCAAAAAAGAAAGCAATGCTCACGGGTTTCTTGAATTACAACGGTATAGTGTGTCATGAATATTTGCCAGAAGGCATGACAGTAAACAAAGAGTATTATTTGGGCGTTATTAGTCGTTTGCGTGAAACAATTCGCTGAATGAGACGAGAATTGAGAGCAAAAAACTCGTGGATTTTGCATCATGATAACGCACCCTCGCAGAATGCCATCATTATTCGAAACTTGTTAACGAAAAATGTTATAAATACCATCCAACAGCCACCGAGATCACCTGACTTGGCTCCCTGTGACTTCCTTTTGTTCAAGGGGGAACGCGTTTCAGCAGCCCTTTCTACAATTGTCAAAAATCACTAACACACATAGAGATAGATGTACTCTTGGCTACGTAGCTTTTACAAATGTCAAGCTATGACGCTAATATTTAGCGGGAATATCAACAACAGATGTACCAACTTAACAAAAAAAAAGGATGGTACCGCCATCGGAGGTTATTCCGGAAACTCTTTGATCAATGTGGTATATATCTTTGTTTTATTATTATTTGAACTTGTGTAACTGTAAAAAAACACCCGATATGTATTGTGCACTTACGTAGAATCACTTTCAATCATCATGTTATTTGTCTTATAAATTCATATTTATTAATAAATTATTATTGTTTTACAACAATTTATGCCTCTAACAATAGATCAATAAAATGCTGTCTCCCTTCCTACAAGCTGGTCTATTTACATCAAATATTTGTATTCAAACGTACTGATATGGTTAATAAATATCACTTTTATTTCATGTAAATTTTTTTCTATTGGTGTTGTAAATTATTAATTTTAGTTGTTGTTATTTGTTATTGTATTTTATTTTTTGCATATAGAAAATAAATAAATTAAAATTTAAATTAAATTATATTTTTATGTCAGTTGAGGGTGTCACTGCATGTTCGACTAATCAAAGCTACCAATTGATTGTTAAATATGAGCATGAGAATTGCCTAAAGGCAAACAATACTCGTAGTATGTACATATGTATAGGTGTTGTTAGTTTGGCTATAAAGACATTTGGTTAAGAAAAACCAACAGCAATAACGGCAATAACAGCAACAACGACAACTATAACAGCCACTAGTTACAGCTTGTTAATAAAATTGACATGGTAGGTATTTATTTATTTATTTTTTTTGTACGAGGTATATAGTACTACTATAATGGGAAAATAATATATAATATATTAGACTGGCATGTGAACAAATAATAAAAAATTTAAATATTTATTAAACCATAATTATTAAAGTGAAACAAAAACTAACAATTTAACATAAAAAAAAATATTTCTTAAAACGCTATACTGCATAACAGAAGCTTTTTAAAGACCTTAATTCATGACTTTTTCTGAATAAAAATATCAAAAAATCGATTTTTCTTGTTAAATAATCGCTTCAGTCGATTAAAAGATTAGCTAATTTGGTACCATATGTTGCGGATGTCAACACTTTACCCCACGAACGTCGTAAGGATACTGTCGAGATAGCTAAGAAACGAAACTTTTTTCCAAATTTGTATCAATTTGAATTAGGGTTGGCTACTCAATTGGTAAACCAATTAAACGTACCCGGGTTTTATAAGGTACCAGCTAACACCTGGCAAACTTCGCTATCCCTAGCTTTATTATCTGAACTCTTATCATTGCTGTAATTTTTTACTCTTTTTTAATAATTTTATCTCCTTCCAGTGCAAATCCAAAAATTTAAGGCAGCCTAGAGGTTATTTTAAAAAGACAGCGTAGAATCTACTTTTTAGCTGTACACAGTTTTCAAACAACCACACATTAATTTTTATATGTTACTAGAGTAACCCTTCCCGCATTACTGGGAGCTTTTAAAATGTATTCCTTATAAGAAAAATTTAAAGGGATGCTTTAAAATTAAAGATTTGTGTTGACTATCAAGTCATATAGACTAAGTTCAGGAACTGTCATTCTAACCATTCTCTAGATAAAAGGAAATCAATATTAACTTTGTATTGGAGGTGCCACTCCCACTTATCAAATTCACCCATATTTCGACTGATGTTGTGTATTGACCACAAAGTTATTTGGGTCAAATTAAGAAACTCTGACTGTTATCGTTTTAAAGTTATAGACATGTAAACAAAAATTTTATATGGGCGTGTCACCACCCAGTTTAACTAAGACCATTAGTGAAAATATACTGTTACGTTTTTACCTTTTTAAAAACGTGTTTTTATGAGTTCATGGATTGTAGTTAAAATAAAATAAAACTTGTGTTTGGTTTTTGATTAAAATCCTTTATTCAACACAGTTTTGTGCACCACTGTTTGACACCTTTTTGCAAGCTTGTAAACAACAACAATTACTCGTAGTTATAACTTACTAGTAGGTTCGATCACAATTTAAATTCTCTTCGACCAGAGATAAACCACTCTAAACTCTCTACGTTGACTTCAAACCAACAAGACTCGTTCGCTGACTTAACTTTACTTAAAACTCCATGAGTTTACGACACATAAATTGTTTGCTGTTCGCATCGATGTGCTTTTTATATGGCTGAGTAAACAACACATCGAAAGCTCTCGAACCTCTCGATATTTCAGGTAGATTTCATTTCTTTCTTTTATACCTCTTTAGTTCTTTGTGCGAAAATCGTGCAAAATTCTGATTTTTAATTCAGAAATGTATTTGCTGCCCGGCCATTTTTCTAATAATTCAATGCACTAGTATCACTTGTAGCCAAAATGTTATTTCTTGATAAGCATTAAA
Source organism: Wohlfahrtia magnifica (assembly GCA_023159175.1). Lineage (NCBI taxonomy): Eukaryota > Metazoa > Arthropoda > Insecta > Diptera > Sarcophagidae > Wohlfahrtia > Wohlfahrtia magnifica. Next base: position 6,156,184 of record JAKWBJ010000484.1, read on the forward strand.
CTAATGTGGAATTTTTTTAGTAAAGCATTACGAAAATGAAATGTAATTAAAGTCATTCCTAAACGTTTGTAAGTAAAAAGTTGTTCATATAGAGTAAGAGAGGAGAAAGTTGCATATGTTTTGAATAGCAATAGATTGACTTTTTTGTTGTTGTCTTTAATCAGAAGATATATAATTTCTTCCCGCTATTACAAAAAAGCAATCAACAAAGTTTTCAATATACCGAAAATCAAGGATTAAAAACAAATCGGAAAGAAATGGGTAATTAAAGAACTGGCATACAGTTTTAGTTGCAAATGTTTTGGCCTCCACTGTATGTATAGATAGCTTTTAGCTAATGTGAACAGATAAGGAAGCTTTATTGTTGGTTTCCACATATAAATTAGTAATTTCATATTTAATATGAATGGCAGGTATCGCGCCCACTCATTCAATCTCGCCTAGTTATTGACTGATGGCGAGTATTGTCCACGACGTTGCTTTAACCAAATTTTAAACTTTTACTATTACCGATCTCCATTCATGCAAAAGTTAATGCTTACTGAGTAAGTGTGATTCCACATCCACTTATCCAATTTTGCTTATTTTTTGACTGATATTTATATTGACTACGAGGACATTTAGACCAAATTCAGAAACTTTAGCTTTAACCATTCTAAAGATATACAAAAAAATAATAATAATTCCGCTCACATTTTTACTGTTGCTTTGTACTAACTATGAAGTCAATTAAACCAAATACAGAAATTTCCACCTTAACCGTTCTCAAGATATATTAAGATCAATTTTTACTTTGTATGGGAGGTATCGTACCCACTTGTCCAATTCCGTCACTCAGACCAAGTTCAAAAACATTAGCTTTCACCGTTTTCAAGATAGACAAAAGTCAATTTTTATTTTGTATGGGAGGGAGGTACCATGGCCAGTTATCCGATTCCGACTACTTTTAAAGTGATTTGTATGGACTTCCAAGCTATTTGCACTAAATTTAAAGTATCTTACTATTACAAAATAAATAATTATTTTGTATGGGCGTGGCACCGCCCAGTTGAAATTTTTGAACTTTATTTAGCCTATAGATCCTTCCAAACATCTTTGCATATTATGATACAGTAAAAATTTTAAGAAAATCTGTTCAGCCCCTTAGCTGCCTATAAAGTCCAAACACACCTGCATACATACATATATATTAATTCCCATAACATTCCATGAAGGAACATGGGGACTTCTCTCAGTCAATGAGTTGCACCCGATTCTATTTTTTAAATTCACTGAAAGGGCCCTACAGTCTTAAACGCCGGCTCTGAATGGCAAATACTTTAGAGAAAGTTTCAAAACTCATAACCAGTTACTAGCTAATGTTATGAGGTGATATCGGTGAAACTTTTTCTTCTTTTTCTTCGGGTGTCTTACCTACTATACCACAGCGGCTCATACATACATAAAAACACACATTCATTTTTATATATGTAAGGTAACGGTAAACAAAATTATAAGGTGTGTTCAATCGAGTCTCATGATCTCTGCGAATATCTATCCAATACTTTTAAAGACCATCGGGACCATTTGAATAAATTTTTATTCAGCGGTAAACACTAGGGAAATCGAACGCTTATTATTCGCCCGATTTTAACCGGGTTTTTGGTTTTGTCAAAAACAAATTTTTTTAAAAACCATTACGTGGAACCGAATATAAAAAATGCTTCGAGGATTGGATCAAGTGCTGGCATAAGTGTGTTGCAGTCGATGGGGATTACTTCGCAGGGGACAATATAGATTTAGATGAATAAACTTGTATTTCCAATTTTTTGACTAAATTCCGAGAACTTTTTGATCAAAATGAAAAATTTATATTAAGTAAAGAACCGCACAACCGATTAGTTATTTAATTTTAACCGACAACAGCTTATTCCACAATTGTAACTAATCGACCTACTTGAAAACCGGTTTTAAAAAAAAAGCCAAAAAATCAATCTGCCTGGGAAACACCACAAATTTAAACTTTTCATTCCAAAATTTATGCTTTTCGGCAAATCAAAGTCTAGCATTTTATGGCGCTGCTACGGTCAAGATTGGGGCTCACTTTTAACATATTAAGGATAATAGAAACTTCTTCAAATTGGTTGGATTCTTGAGATGGACACTGGGACGTTTAATATTTGACCTTTGAAACAATGTTTTAGTTGAGTATGGGGAAGATTTTCGTCATAATTCTTTTTTTTCGAAAAGGGTAATGCAGTAGTCCACAATTATCCACAGAGAATTAAAAATTCTTCTTTAGATAAAAAAATTTATCTGTGGAATGTATTGACAACAATTCGATTGCCACACAAGAATACAATAAATATTGGTGTATTTTTGGAATTTACGCTGGTGCATGATTGTCGATAGAGCTTTCATAGGATTATCGCACCAGGGTTGCATTTTATTGGGATAAATAAGCACAATAATATTCTGAGTTGCCGTATGAGCCAATAAATTGTATAATCACACGATTGACATATACAAATACTAATTATTGGTGCATTACGACAATCATGTTATCCTACCTTTACAATAATTACTGTCTTTGAAAGAACATTTTGACGTTTTAGGTTACCCTCAACGAGCACCATCACTATATTGTATAGCATGAATCATGACTTTGAATCATTATTTAAAAATGAGAGTTTATTGCGCACTAGAAGCTTAAAAGCACCTTTAAATATAACTATCGCCCTTTGTTCATAATCATTGACGGCGATTGGGGATGAAATACATTTTGGTGTAGTGTAGATACAGTATAAGTAATTGTAAACACGTTTGCTGGTTTATTTTAATATTCTTTATATATGTGTGTGCATGTGTGCTTTTCGTTAATTTTATGAATGTTCCTTTAACAATTATTTCTCATATTACCATAAGACCACCCACACCTACTGCCACAAATAGAGGCATAATGCAACAAACACAATCTTAAACATACTCATGTTCATGCAACGAATACGAGTACACTCGAGTATCAATTATTCCAAATATGCTTCGCTATAGAGAGTGTCTTTGGTAAAATAAAAATACATGTGTATGCGGTATCTTTTGGTCAATTAAAAATACTTGTCAGTTACAATAGAAAATCATACGTTATTATGCGACTTAATTATAGACTTTCTATGATTTTATAATAAAACGAAACACAATCAATATTTAAGTTTTAAAACAACAATCATTTTAATGTAAATAACGAAACACGTAAGTACGTGTTGAACACCAAACGATTAGAAACAAAAAAAAAAAAAAAACAAAAACAAAAATGAAATGAAAAAAAGTCGGAGGGAAAAAATGTCGCCACCCAGACGGAACATGATATACCCGTTCGGTTCATTCATTCATTCATTGTAATCACTGTTATATGTTGATTGCAATTCATTATTAAATTTTTTTAAGATTTTTTAAATTTAAACAATTTTTTTATAAAAAAAAGAAAACAAAATTATAAAAAATCTTTCAAAGTTTATTAAACAAGTGTATCAAGTGCTTATACATGAAGGCTTAGACGTAAAGCGTGACGTATTTGCTTAAATGCGATATGAGATGTTTGTTTTATTTACAATTTGTACTCGTATCTTCTTCGAATGAATAGGGTGTTCAAAAAGAGTGAGAAGATTTATTATTATTTTTTAATGGGATACTTTGTTCGTTTTAAATATTCGCTAAATCATCATTAGCGAAACATAATTTCGTCTTTAGTCAATACTCTGTTAACAATAAAGGGTACCCTCTTGACAGGGGTACCCCTCTACCAGAACATTCCTTTAAAGTTAAATTTTTCTTAAACTAAATGAAATATAGATTTGAGGTTCCGCTAAATTTTTTTTTAAAGTTTTATGTAATCCTTAGCTCTCCTGACTTATTTTGGGTTGGCAGTATAACCAGCTAAAGCCAATAAGGGTATATATAAGTGTTGCATTTTGGCTATTTACAGGCATCGCAATTTTAATTTTCGTGTTTTTCGATTTAATTTCGAATCATCAGCCTTGCAAAAGTAACTAGGACCCTTTAGTGGCAACCAGCCTGTTTGATACCGCTAAGAAGTATCTGAGGGACATGTAGCATTCTGGCAAACTTCTTTGATGATGGTTTTGTTTGTCGTAAGCTCTAGGGCTGCCCGAACATTAGCGTGTCGTGTTATGCGATTATGTGTGGCTTGTTTCGTTCATTTTTTTTTTTTTTTTTTGTTAACCATCTTCACGCCAAGTAATGAAGAATCTTCAACAAGATTAGAAATTGTTTTTGCGCTTGGAATGAGGCTAGAATATACACAAAATCACAAAATGCGCCGTATGCTGCCACGTCAATGTCAATGACCATTTATTGGTTTTGCGTTTGGTGTTGTATTCTGACACTAGATGGTCCATAACATCTACTCCGCCTTTTGTTTTATTCTAGAAGCCATTTATCTCCTCCTTTCCGTTATTAAAAACTGTCTACCCTTCGAGCATAATGCATTGTTGGTAGAAGGCACACATTCTTTATCTTTTTGGTTACGACGGACAAAAGAGTTCCGTTTTTGTTAAAACCATATCATCCATTGGGCTTGGCAGTGACTCTTTTGGCATATTTGCCATGTTTTTCGGAAGAGTACCGACGACTTAGCTAACTTGATCTCGAGTGATAAAAGAGAGTGATGTAAGAAAATTATTGGTATTAATTATTATTCCATTTTGCCTGTAAAAATCAACCAGAGCTAAAACAATATTTTCTTCTACATTTTCCTGTGACTGACCACCTGTAAATGGCACTATTCAAAGCATAGCTATTGTCTATGTTACACAATAGTAAATAAGATATTCAGTAAAACTGTCGACCTTCATATCTTCACCTGGATAATAGCTTGTTGATTGTTACGGAAATATTTAAAACATTTGAAAGCATAGCGCCTCTGAGAAACATCGTATACGGCTCTGCGTCAAACTCTTCAGCTCACTGCAAGAGTGTCCAGCTTGTTCCACTTCTTTCATCGCTACGTTATCTCCGGCTTTCCTTGTGGATTCCCCATTTTCGATTAGCAACCATATACGAGCAAGTCAGTATTACTGATAACGTTTGGCCAGAAGATTTTCAAAATGCGTCGCAGGCTTCGGTTGACGATCGTTTGAAGTTTCTGCAAAATAGCATCCGTAATCAACCACGCACACAACCATAAGCAACTCGGAGATCACGTTTAATCGAAATTTTCTAAATTTCGTTTCTGTTGATAGAACTCTTGACCACCAGATTTTCCCAAGTTGTGCAAAAGCAATTGTAGCCCTAGTTATTCTAGCGTCCACATCAGCTCTCGCGCCATCGACATGTAAAAATCTGCTGAATTGATTGACCCGATGCTGATGGTCTTTGTCTTATCAACATTACCTCTCAAATCATGTTTCTCTGCCTCTTCTACTAGATAATAGAGCTTCTGCTGCATGTCACTATGCCGAACCGACAGCAGACAAATGTCGTTGGCATAATCAAGATCTTCAACCTGTTCCGTAAATGTTAATGGTAAGTCTTTGTTTCGTCCATCCACAGATTTATTGAGGGTGTCATCTAAGACCATTAAAAATAATACGATGTGAGAATGCAACCCAGACGAATTCCACAGTTTGTTTCAATTGGATCAGACAGACAACTATTGTGAAGAAATCTACATATAAAGCCATCTGAATGGGCTTTTATCAGAGTTATCAGTTTGTTTGGTATTCCAGCTTGTAGTGTATATTCCATATTGCTGCACGATTGATATTATTAAAGGCCGCTCGAAAATCAATGAAAGGCAGAGGCAGAAGATCGCCATTCATTTATCTGTTCCACTAAAATACGCAGGATATTTATATGATTGATATATGATCTATTAGCTCTGAAGCCCGCCTATTGCTTACGAATAGTGTGATCAAGAGCTGAGAAGAATGGAAGTCAGAATCTTAGACGGAATTGAAAGCAGAGTAATGTCCCACGTATTACATAATAAATGCTTAAATCAATCTATAATGAAGGACTGTAAAAAAACCAAAAATCTGAAGGAGAATAACCGCTGGTAGCATATATACCCATGGTCAGTGAAATTCCAATAAGCGCATTAAGTTTTTCCACAGAAATCAAACAAAATTTGTGACATTTCACCTAAAAACTGCAATATTCACTGCAAAACCCACACGGGTATTCGGGTACCCCTGTTGGTAGTCTACGTATGTAAATACTATCAGTATGGATTAACCGTGTTTACTGTTGCAACAACCGCAGAGTTTTTGGTTAAAAAAGAAAATCTTAATTATGCCAGTGTTATAATTACTGTGATCATAAATATGGTTATAAACAAAGCTATTTTTTATTACCCAACAATAAATGAAAATTAAGATACAAAACGTTAAATAAAAATCCCTCAAAGTGACCGCATGCCATTATTATTCGTCACTTACTTGGCGGTCAACATGTGTTGACATTTAGACTGCATAAGACGGTGAATTAGTGCCGGTCGTAAGTATATATCCATAGTGCTTATAAAAATTTTAAATCAAAACATCATAATTATCGTAAAGATCATAAAAGACTAGAAAATATTTTGTCATCTCCTTATTTTATGGATAATTTTTTTTAATTCTTAAGCAGTAGTGCAAGAGAGAGTGAGAGCGAGAATTTTATTAAAAAGCATTTGTAATCATTAAACATGATTTCTTATTCGTTTGTAGTATACGATTCAGCCATAAAAATATAAGTTTTATGACTTACTTAACTAAAGTGAATTTAGGGTATTCATAAAAAGAGGATTATCATTCTATGTTAAAGAGTGTTAAAGTAAGATTATGGTACAAAATATAAAAGAATATATTAAAAGTTTCTGCATTACATTAGAAATACTCGTAATTAGATTAGCATTCTTGAAAAGCTCATAAAATCATACAATAGATTGAAATAATAATCATATATTTGAAGAGACTCTATAACTATTAACTAATGCTACCATGTCATTTGACATAAAAGTTGTAATAAACGAATTTATGACGCTGAAAATTATAGTGTTTTAGAGAATTTATTGTTTCTATTGGATTCTTATCAATTTAAATGATTATGGTAAATATTCTTCAGCAATTTATAAAAAATGAAATAAATTTTTTTAAGTGTTATTTTTTTCAAAAAAATTCGATTAAAAGAGAGCTCGTTGGGACAATCAAGTTATAAGTTTTATGATTTTAATTGAAAGTGCTAAGCCATGAAATAAAGGGTCCGCCAAATAATAATTAAAACTACTGAATATTTTCTTAAATATCTTTTTTTATTCGAAAGTGTAATCCTTCCGGTTGATATTGGAAAATAATTTCATTCAAATGGCTATCTCGGCTGGTCATGCAGTAGCCTACACGATCGGTCGAATTTTTAAGCACATTATCGAATGTGTGCAGCTGTATTTCACCGATGGCTTCACGAATATTGTCCTTTAAAGCGTCAATTGTCTCTGGCTTGTTGGCGTAACATTTATCTTTGACGGCACCCCACAAATAATAGTCCAACGGTGTCAAATCGCAGCTCCAAGGTGGCCAAACGAGATCAGCTCTGCGGCTGATAATGCGATCTTCAAAACAGGGCGCAAAATATCGAGTGTAGGTTCGGCTGTGTGACACGTAGCGCCGTCCTGTTGAAACCAAATGTTTCTAATACCATCCTCTTCAATTTTTGTGAACAAAAATTCGTTCAACATGGCCCGACAACGATCGCCATGGACTGTAACGGCCACTCCTTCCTCATTTTTGAAGAAAAATGGCCCAATTATGCCTCTGAACCAAAATCCGCACCAAACAGTGACTCGTCTTGGGTGTATCGGTTTTTCAATGTATGCGTGCGAGTTTTCTGTGCCCCAAATGCGATATTTTGCTTGTTTACATACCCGCCAAGATCAAAAAGAGCTTCATCGGAAAAGATGATTTTTTTTTTGGCAAAATCGGCATCTTCTGTAAGTCAATCGCAGGCCAAGATTCCCAGCGTTGTTCAAGCGTATACACAACCATATACGTTCAGCGGAAGGATAAAACTAATTATGTGTCAAATCAGACATGAGCTAAGTGTTACCAATCACGAAATAAGCACTAGTTTAAAAAAAACGTTAGATGGCGTACCCTTTAGTTTACATTGTCTCTTAAAAATACTGAATACGTAAGGTTCAATGAAAAGGGTTTTGAAAAAATTAGTAAATTTTTTGTTTTAAATCGCTTGCATGTGACCTGAAAATTCTTAGTATTTGTATAAAAAAAGCATCACTAACTCTTTCTCCCACTGTAAACATATTTGTAATTTTTTTGGAGAAAAATCGGTCTATAAGAAGAGCCAACAACTTAAATAGTCAAGAGTACATTTATCTCTATGGTTGTTGGCGATTTTTTACAATTTTAGAAGTCGTCTTAAATTTGCAGCAACGAACTTGTATTAAATTTTGCGTAGAAAACGGATTTAATGGAGCGCGAACGTTGGAAATGTTGGAGAAGTGTTTCGGCAACGATTCTGTAAAGAAAGCGGTCGTTTACTAGTGGCTCGAGAGGTTCAAAAGTGGTCGTGAGTCAATTGAAAACCATCGAAAACCATCGACGAATACATTGATAAAGTAAAAGAAATGTTGGTCATTAACCGCAGATAAGCCATCAGACCGATGCAGAGGACTTGAACATTGTCTACGGATCTGTCTAAGACATTTTGGTTAATGATTTGGTGCCAAAAGACCTCAAATTCATGCAAAAAAAAAACCATGTTAAGGTCGCAAATGACATGATTTGCGAGGCTTAATCCGATCATCAAAAGGAGCATTACTGGAGACGAGAAATGAGTTTATGAGTACGACACTCAATCTAGTCATCAGGCGAAAAAGAAAACAATGCTCACGGTTTTCTTGGATTACAACGGTGTAGTGCGTCATGAATTTTTGCCAGAAGGCCAGACAGTAACCAAAGAGTATTATTTGGGCGTTATGAGAAGTTTGCTTGAAGCATTTCGCCGAAAGAAACCAGAATGTTAACGCACCGTCGCACATACAGTGTCATCATTACTCGAAATTCACCACCGAATTCACCTTATTTGACTCCCTGTGACTTTTTCCTGTTCAGTCGAGTTAAAAAACCATTGCGTGGAACGCGTTTCAGCAGCCAAGAGGAAATAATGGAAAATCGCATGACACACCGAAAACCGATTAAAAAATGCCTCGACGATTGGATCAAGTGCTGGCATATGTGTGTTGCAGTCGATGTGGATTACCTTTAAGAGGACAGTATAGATTTAGATGCATAAACTTGTATTTTGCAAATTTTCTGAATAAATTCCGCGAACTTTTTTATCAAGGTGGTATGGTATCTAAACTTTGTTTAATAGTAAAGCTTTATTTTTAAGCATTGGACACAATATAACTCTTTGTATCAAGTCAAGAGCCTTCTATCAATGCTATAGAATTCTAAACCATAACCTTATAAGTTTCTGGGAGCTACATGCGGTGCCCAAAATAAACTTTCTATTTAGACTTCGAACTGCTTTTCCTTTTTGGGTGCAAGTTTAATTCAATAAACTTGTGTATTATTAGGCTAAACTGTTATGCACTTTTATTTTGAATTTTGATCAGCGTCAGGCAAACTAAGCTATTAATGCATTTTACAATGGATCAATGATGCACCTTGCCACACATCTCATGTCGCAATCGATTTATTGCGTCAAATGTTTGATGGCTGTTTAATTACCCGAAATGGTGATGTCAGTTGGTTGCCAAAAAGCTCCGATTTGACACCGTTGGACTATTTTCTGTGGGGCGCCGTTAAAGACGTGTGCTAAAACGACAAACCAGAGACAATAGAGCATTTAAAGGCAAACATTCGTAATACCTTTGCCGAGATGCGACCCATACACTATAAAAAGTTCTCGAAAATTGGTCCGATCGAATGAGGTACTGTGAGGCCAGCCGTGGAAGCCATATGAATGAAATAATATTTCATTTTTTACCGGAATAATTGTACTTCACAACAGAAAAATAAATTTGGCCAAATTTCAAACCGTTTTTGTTTTATTGCATTTTTAAAATTAACTTTTAAATGGCTTACCCGGCTACCCTGTGGCTTCTAATCTGTAGCATGTTTAACAATGTCATTTGGCTTTTTGTGCAACTTGTAATCAATCCACAGCTATCTAAGCTTTCGAATTCTTAAATAAGTTGGACGCCTCCCACAAGCGAGTGTTAAATTTTATTTTGGGCCAGAATATCCGTAAATGGCTGTATGGATAAAATGTCCCGTACTACCGCCTTTCAAGTTTTAAGCCTCACATAGTAGTGTGAATTTGACTTGGAGTTAAAAAGCCATATCTTAGTCCGCTTCGATACATGTTGGTATGTATTGTATACGTATATATGTCGATTTCTAAACTGTTTGAAGCTGGTCGAATGATTTATGAGCGTTGTTAACACGTGTCATAATGGCAGCTTTTGAACCCAAGAATTATCGAATGTGCTGTCCAAGTAGCAGAATATGTTACCGTTGCCGAGATGTTGTTCTCTCATTGTAAAATTGCATTTAACGTTGGAGTTAATCGCACTTTCCAGGTTGCTGGGATGTTTATTCTGAGACCCAACTTTTCTTACATACGGGTGACTTAGAAATATCGTCAGAATAGTCGAGATCTTCCAGTTTAACTTAAAGACCCAATTAAATCATCCATTAATAATCATAATGCACGATGTTAATTGTGGGTCACACCTTAATGTCAAGTTTTTTGCCAAATGTAATTTGACATTTCTTTATTTCAATGTTTAACAAATTCAATCATGGAGAACTACACAACCAAACAGCGCGTTAAGATTGTGGAATACATTTACGAAGATAGGTGTTTAAATCGAAATGCATTTCGTGCACTTCGTGATTATTTTGGTCAGTATAATCGACCAAATGAGTTCATAATCGGGAGAATTGTACGCGAATTTCAGCAAATCGTGTCTGTTTCTTTGAAAATGTGGTCGGCCAAGCAGTTACTGTGAATGGTGTTCGCTATCTCTCGATGATAACGGACTTCTTGTGGCCAGAACTTGAGAATACTGGCCTGGATGATACGTGGTTCAAACATGATGTTTCCACTTGTTCCACAGCCAACAAAACAATGGCTCTTTTGCACGAGAAATGGTTGTGTTTCTAATGTCGTGACGATGTAAATTGGCCGCAACATTCATATGACTTGACGCCGTTGAACTTCATTCTTTGGAGATATTCAAAAGACAAAGTGTACGTCAATAAGCCAAGAAAAATTCAAGAGCTAAAGTGAACCTCAATTCTATCTCAGAGTCATTGAATATATAGACCGTCGGGTAGACGTATGCTAAGTCGTGGCGAGCATTTGGCCGATATTTTGTTTCACACATAATTGTCATAGATCCTTCTATCATAATCAAAAATATTTACATAATTACCTGAAAACTTGTTATTTTATTTTCAATTAACATCGTGCGTTTTAGTTGGCCCAACCTCTCGTAGTTGAAAAGTAATGTTAATTTTTATTATCTTACTTTCATTACCTTTAGTTAAGGTTAAGCTCCCACTCAAACATATCTTTGTATTGAAAGTAAAGATTGAATGTTTTATCTTAAGACTTCAAATTAAAATCATACAATTTGCGACCCTTATCTTTGACTTAAATTTCTTTCAAACCCTGCAAAATGAGAGGCAGTGCAGCGAGTAGCAGCAGCGAGTCATTTCTTCTGAAAGATTAGTTAGTAAAATGCTATTGTTAAGTGAGGTTCCTTTAATGTTATAACACGAAAATCGTATTTACATTCATAAGAAGTTAAAGCTTTTAGGAGAGAATGGTGTTCATTCTATTGAATATATCGACATTTTGGCAATAACTTACTAGCGTATGCCTGTGAAATCCTTATAAAATAAAAAACTTGCCTTAATACCGGTCGACTTTGCATAGATGATATGAAGAGCCGCTCAGAAACCGACTAAAAATTAGAACAAATTATATTTCTGTGGGTCGCCGCTGAGGTACTAAGTAATGTCTCTCTTTTTGTGAAAACTCCAATAGTATTTCATAGGCCTAAATTTTTTGCCTCTCATTGCGCGGCCTCTTCCTTAGTCTTTAAAACTGTATGGGATATGTCTGGTGAGAAATATTTAGAACTTTTAACGTTCGTGTTGTTAAAAATGGTAAATATTGGGGAAGTTTATGCCATTTTAGCGCAATCTAAGCAGTTGTTTGTACGAAAAATTACTTGATAAAGTGGTTTTTTTAGTCAAATCATTTAAAAATCAAAATTGTCTTCTGACGTTTATCTTCCATAGGTGATAATTTTAGAGTGAAAAGAAATTGTCATAGCAGTTTCGCTAATTATTGGTAGATTCGCTTGAATTTATCATTTAAAACAAGATGATTTGTATCATTATTCCATCATATGATTGGACATTTTTACTTGAAAGAATTTTTAAATTTGCATTTAATGCCTTCCTAAAGTTGGCGAATACCCCTAATGTACTCCAACAATATGCAGTTTTAATTGCTCGCGAAAGAAACACACCGAAGTAAGAAAAATATAACGAAATTTTATGTTGAAATCTTTTGAGATCCCTTTTAAGTATCGCAGTTACCACATTACGATTGAAACAAAATCATGTTCGTTTTTTCTTAATTTTTTATTTTTTTATTTTTTGCTTGACAATATAAAATTGTTGACAAAACGACCATTTGTGGCCATTAAAAAGCTCGACTTTTACGTAATTATTGGCTTAAAAGACAATATTTTATGGGATTGTTTGGGCCACGAGAACCCGGCACTCGTTATAAGCATTATTTGTTGCTTTATTTATAACAATTTTTTTTTATTTCTTCTTAAATCGTTTTGTTGTATTTAGTGTTGTTGTTGTTATTGTTGTTTTCTTAATTCAATTAACAAGTTACAGGAACGAAATAAACGAACGACAACATCAACATCAACAACATTAACAAATAAGAGGATTTGTTGTTTAACGAAACAACGACAAAAAAAGGCAACAAAACAAACATTTAAAAACATAAAAACCGTCCGAATAGCAATTAAGGCCAATAGGCAACGATAATAATGGTGAAAAAAAATAAAAAAATGAAAAACAAGTCATTAAACCAAGATCAGTAAGAAATATACGAATACATTAAATGAATGACTCAAAGAAAAGGGTTAGAGGGAAAGTATCTATGGGTGTATGTGTGTGTGTAAGCCAAGTTAATCCCTTGAGTAACAGCGATAATAAACAAATGGCGCCAACAAATATTTACTTTACAAACAAAGAGAAAAAAACTAAAGGAAATACAAATACTCATACACAAATACACTCATTTACCCATACATACTCATACAATCATACATTCACGTACATTTAATGCAATCCATAAACCTTAAAGGCCTAAAAGTAGTGAAAAATATGTCATGAATTGAGAAAAAAAAGTTTCTCTAAATATTCCACTTTCAGCTTGGTTACAGGTTTCCCTATTAAGTATGTTCGACGATTATTGAGCAAAAAAAAATCCTCCTTTCATTTAACAATCAATTGTATTGGGTTATATCTCAAAATTAAGCGCTGATTTGTTTTTACTGAAAAACAATTTTAATCATATAAAGGGTAGTCCAACCATAAATTGTTTACTTTTTTCTCCGTATGGCTTACCACAAAGCATTCATTAGTTTGTTACATTTTCTTTAATCAATTTGCTCTTTCAAGTTAAGTTGATGATTAATCCACTGTAGCTTCCTCCATATGACTTTGCGTAGTGGTAAAAATCCTTGCTAATTGGTGGTGATCTTTACTTCAGCATTGTAATTTCTTTCCAGATGGTCGCGTGCTTCCTGATCATTCGTCTGATGTTTGTCATCATTGACATCGGTATGCGGGAAGGAGAAAAGGGCTTTTTTATTATTTTTTATATTTTCTAGATGAAGTTGTCTGGAGGGAAGTTGAAGCCTCTTTATTAAATATTCGAAAACACAATTAAATTTTTCTTCGTCATGTTCTCTGCTGGGGCTTAAGCCTGCTTCGTTTGTGTTGTTATGCGTGCGCTCTAACCAATACAACACACCACCCCAACCATAATACACGATGTTAATTGTGAGTCACATCTTAACGTCAAGTTTTTTGCCCAACATAATTTGACTTTTCTTTGTTTCAGTGCTTGACAAATTAAACCATGTAGAGGATCAGAATTGCGTAGCACGTTAGAATTGTTGAAGCCTCTTAAAACAATGGGCTTTCAAATCAAAACGCATTTCGTGCAATTCCTGCTTTTTTTGGTCAGCATAATGGAACAAATGTGTCCAGAATCGAGAGAATTGTGCGCAAATTTTAGCTAACCGGGTCTGTTAGAAATGTCGAAACAATTGAGCATGCACATCCAGTTTGTTCTGCAGAAAACATTGCTGTTATTTGCGATGGTATGGCAGAAAAGCCGTCAACCTCGACCTGTAGTCGTGCCCGACAATTGAACATCTCACTAATATCACTAAAGCGGATTTTTAATAAAGATTTGAATTTACACACTTACAAGATTTAATTGACTCAAGAGCTGCAGCCTACTGACCATTTCAAGCGTCGTCAATATGCCGAATGGGCACTTGAATAAACAGAAGTGTATGGTAACATTAAAACGAAAATCATCTTCAGAGACGAGGCACGGTTTCACCTCAGTGGAGTCGTTAACAAGCAGAATTTCCGCATTTGGGAAAATGAGAATCCACGACTAATTGTTGAAAAGACGATGCATCCACAAAGGGCGACTGATTGGTGTAATTTATGGGCTGGCGGCATCATCGGGCCGTACATCTTCGAAAATGAGATCGATCAAGCAGTAACCGTGAATGTTGCTTGCTATCGCGAAATGATAATGGATTTTTTATGGCCAGAAATTAAGGATATGAGCCTGGATGCTATGTGGTTCTAACAGGATGGTGTCACCTGCCATACAGCCAAGAAAACAATAGCTCTTTTGCGCGTGGAACTCAACGGCCGTGTTATCTCATGTCGTAAATTGTAGCCTCTGTAAGCAAATAAAAATGAGATAAATTTTTATATTCATTATAACATGAGTTAATATCTTGCCACGTCAAATGTAGTGCAGTAGGACACCGTGCACTAGCAAATTAAACATTTGGGTTTACCGTAAAACATTTATTTAAAAATTTTGCTGAGTGTTTTTTTGAGATACTGACTGTTAATTGTTATTTTTGTTCAATGTGCGAGCACATGTTGGTGTGAGAGAAAGAAAATCAATTTACGCCGCGTGGTACTTTTCAAAGCCCTGCTCTAGACCTTTACAATTTTTAGGCTTTATTTTGCACCGTTCTTTTTCCTTTTTAAAAAAAAAAACATCATAAAGTCTATTTCTTTACATATTTCTCTCATTTTTAAATCATTATCATCATAATGACCAGGCACTATTACAGGACACTGCGATTCATAGGATCCATTGTGCCCCTTCCGATCTATGTTTATAGTTTGCTCAGCAGATCTGCTGCCTTCCTAATGAACACCAGCAGATCTGCTGCCTTCCTAATGAACACCAGCAGATCTGAAACCATAATGGTATCCTAATGAGATCCTTTATCTCCTTAAACATTTCCATCTAAACTTTTCAAGAACCCCACATTCACATAATATGTGCCCCGTTTTCTCTGATGCCTGTGAGCACAGTTTACAAACATTGACATCACATGACTGGGACTCAGAGCGATGCCTAATTTGCGGACTGATCACCGCCCTAGAGAGGCAATGTTCCTTTTGAGCATTCCAGTGTTCCAAGCATCTGGCAATTTCCCAATCCTTGCCTAAGCAAGGATGGAAGTAATTAGTGCTGCACAATAAGTTTCCGGACCGATATAGGGTGTCATGGAATCTTTTCTAACTAATGCATCCGTTGCCTAATTACCATCTATCCCACAGTGTCGATGTACCCAAACCAAATGGACCTTATTCCTAAGCGAAGGTCTTTATAACGTATCGTAATAATATTTGATTAGGATAGAGGTCATACGGTTGCAGCCAAGTACCCTTAAGGTAGCTTGACTGTAAGAGAATATATTAATGGTCTAACTCTTGAGTCCACTATTCAGATTGATCTCTGCACATAATTTTTAAATCAATATAACTTTAAAACAAGAAACGAATTAAGTAACTGTATTCGCCGAAAATCTCAACTTTAAAACACGTGTTCGTCTTGGACAGAATCGAATTAGTGCTGTTATTATAGTCTCCAGCTAGTAGGTTGCCCAATGGCATACACCTAGACCAACATGATCTTTTGTGTTCTACTGTAATCATAAAAGATTAATCATATAATGCCCACAGATGATGCCTAGTTGACAACAATCATCCACTGGCGCTATAACACATAATTTTTCCCAAATAGAAAGGGCAATTACAAACATCAATTTCTCCGCTCAGCGAATGAAGTCGATTAATTCCCCGTTAGGAAAACATCTGATTTCCCCCAGAAGCCATTGATTACGGTTGAAAACTTACAATCAGCTCCCAGTCAGCGCTGTACAGTTGCACTAAATGAGTCTCTACATGACTGAACCGGTACACCATTTCGTTAAAGTTAATGTTGAACGATATATGGTTACCGCCACCCAAAAAATTTTTTTTTTATATCAATACGGGGCCTACATTTTAACCCTCCGAGTACCTACAAGCTACCTAGGAACCTTTTACATTTTCAAATGTTCAGAACCTGCGCATGACTTCGCCGATTTATTTGAGATTCCATGAGCTTCAGCGAGCTTTGATGTAGTTAAAGAAGTTTTTAGACTATTTCATACATATTTTAAAACTTCTAAGGCTTGGAACATTGCTGGTAATCGAAGGGTTAAAGTTTAAATTTCAGTTACAAATAGAAAAGCAAACACATTTTGAAGCTTCATTTCATTTAGGAATTTCCTTTTTAAAAAAGTTCTAGCATTTTGGGCAAAAGAAAATTTGTAATCATAGCACAGTAGCGCGTGCTATTCACAGTAAGGATCCTGCCTTCGTCTTCTTTAAAAAAGTACGGTCCAATGATACCACTGGTCCATAATCCACACCATTAGCAATTCTTGCAATGCTTCTGGTTGCTTGCAGTTTTGCTTATTCACGTATCCATTAAACAAGAAATGATCTTCGTCGCTGAACACAATTTTTCGATTAAAAAGCTTGATTTTAAGCACGAATTTTGATAATAAAATACAATAATCTGCAAGCGTTGTAAGTCGATTATTGTTTAAATTATAGACCAAGCTGAACATGTTTGAGAGTAACAGGTTACAAGAAAACAGCTGAGCCGCCTAAAACAGTGTAGCCAACAAGAAAGTAGCTAAAAGATCACCCGATATCAAGTCTAAATTAAGAGACTGGCACATCGTTTATCGCAAGTCCTACAAATTCATTTGGTGATTGTTGTTTAAGCCTAAAAAAGAAGAGAATAATACACCCAGACTATGTAGACCTTGTTAACGTTGAAAGACGGACCCTTTGCAGATCATCGCATTAAAATCATGTCGACAATGCACATCTTTATTTTCTTTCCTACCTCGTACCATCAAACGTAGAGAGAATAGATTTATATTTAGTTGATTCTATCAATTTTCAAATTTTGGTTAAATAAGTAAATTAGTGAGTAAACATTTGGAGATCCCTATGTTCCCCCACGGATCGTTAAAGGAATTAGAAAAAAATGTAATCATGTCTGTTCATTTGCTTGCTCGTAGAAGTAAGACTTACACATTTGCTGAGTAATATGTTATATTGGCATTAAAAATCAAATTTTAATGAACGTACAAACATACAAAGGAAACACTGTGCCCCTTACAGAAAAAAAGGGAAAATATTACAAGCCTTCAACTTACCAACAGTTGACAATGTTTCAACTCAGTTGAGATCTATGGCTTAAGATTAAAAGAACAATCCCAAGTCAAGCACAACAGGATAAAAATTTTAAAATAAAATTTCACAATCCAAACTTAAACTTACAACTTTTAAATTTAACTTTTCGTAAGAGCAAGCATATATTTAGTAGGAGGTAGAGCGGGGGGGAAGAAGAAACAACCAGCCAACCGATCGATCTTTCATGATTTACATATGAAACATTTTATTTCAGCCACAGTTCTTGTTGCTGTCACATCACTCTCTCTCTCTCTGTACCAGGGGCATTGGCAAATGTATCCCTCAACTTTTTCTTGATTTTTTAAAACGTTTGATGTCATTGTTTTTGTTTTTGTTGTTGTTGTATTGCTTTGTTTTCTTTCGATTTTAATTTATTTCCTTCATCTACCACGACGGTTTTATTTATTTATTTTCGCCATAAACTTGTACTTGACGATAAACAACAAGAAATCGTATAAAATTTAAATTGTTGCTGTCGTTGGTTGCTGCTGTTATTGTTGTCACAATTCAAGCCAATATTGTTGCAAACAGCTTTATAAATCTTTTTTGTTTCAATTTCTTTCTTTCCTTGCTCCAAAAGACGACAAGCACATGACGATGGAAAAGATCAATTTTTGAAAATATCTTATACGACAAATGAATACATTAGCGTGCGCCTTATTTTAAAAAATTCCAAATTGCACTGTAACTCACCCTAGATATGTTTTCCGTAGCCAAGAAATGCGGGTTTGTAAAACTATAGGCAGATTGGATTAGTGGAAGGCGTGCCGCATCCGCCCATAATAGGGTGTGTATTATATGTATGGGTAAATTGGTCGTAACTTTTGTTGTTATCAACGTAATGGTTCTGTTCATCAAATTTATCGTACACTTCGTTCATTTTTATATTAAATAAAAAGGAATCCGGACTACGTTCATTTTTACTGATAATGTGCATTCCGTGAAATGTCGAACAGTGCGTACTGAAGAAACTATAGAAGCTGTACAGGAAAGTATTGGAAAATATCAATCTATTCGTCGCCGTTCTCAGTAACTGGAGTTGTGTCCTTCCACTTTATGAAAGATTTTACGAATGTATCTTGATTTAAAACTCTCAAGATTCAAATTGTGCAGAAATTAAAGCCAAGCGACCTTCGATGCGTCTTAAATGAATACGTAAATAAGCAGAATTGTTGCATTTGAAGTGAGCATAATCCACAAGTCGAAACATCATTACATCCCAAGAGAATTACAGTTTTGTGCGCTTTATAGGCTGGCGGAGTCATTGGTCCATATATCTTCAAAAACGATGATGGTCAAAATGTTATTGTCAATGGTAAACGTTATAGGGATATGATTAGAAATTTCCTCAGTTAGCTGGCGATAATCTTGCAGACATGCGGTTCCAACAGCACGGAGTCACATGCCACATAGCGCGGGATACATTTGACATACTCAAAGAAACTCTTGAGGAGTAATGTAATGATATAATTAGTTGGATATTTCTTGTCTACGTCGATAAACCAGAGACAATTGAACACCAGAAAACAACATTCGAAGAGTTATTGGCGAAATACGGCCGCATATGCCACAAGTCTTGTGAAAATTGGTGTTCCAGATTACGACTTGTACATGCCATGTGGCCGAAATCATATTGAAACATTTTCTATCCAACAAAACTCGTTTCATTGATATTAGAAATATATTTCTTTGTTTTAAACTTGCGTGACTGTAAAAAAAGACTTCCGATATTTGTTGCGAACAGAGAGCTAAGGCTCATACGAAATGTCTGCTTTTATAATTCAAGGAGTTTAGATAAGATTTCCGAAAGGACCATTTAGGTCAAATTGTTTTGATGGGCCAAGTTGTTATGAAACCGGGTTTGCACCGTTTTAATCTTCTGAGTCGGCGCAAAAATCTACTGGAAAATTAACGAACTGGTAATAGTTAAGTGTCTTATAGCAGCTTCCAAAGCGATTTCATGCTAAACTTTTAACAGTATTTTGAACACTTATTTCTAATAATATTTATGTCTGTTTTAAGTAGAAAGCATTGCTTTTATGTCCTTATCGTTATCCACCAATTAAAGCGTTTGCAATTCCAGTGGCTTTCTTGCATGCTTAGTTTTAGAGTTTTGCGAGACTTTGCCGTTTACCAGCCATTATTCTTAAATAATTTATAAGCTCTGTTAATGTTACCTGATAATATTGGTCCTAAATTGATCGTCACGTCTTCCAACTTTGTTGTTATATTGTCCTTATAAGCACAAGCTTTCGTTTGTGCTCTACCAAGTGTAGATTTTTTGATCTCAAACACTCATTGATATCTTTGATTGATCAGTTCACTTATACCTTGACTTCACTCAAATGTCTAAATATATATAGGACTGCAATGTTTTTTGCAAAGCCTGCAACTGTTACTTCTTATATACATATATATTCCACAGAAGTTAAACTAGAACTAAGCTATGGAAAACTTCAGATGTAAATCTATATATGATACAACTGCGACATTTTTTGATTTTGCATATCTAGAGACTTCGCCATTTCCCTTATATAAGTAAGTCTGTTTGTTTATATCCAATTTCGTTTTCACGAATAAGATGCAAAGGTCACTTGTTTTAAATTATTTAGTACACTGGAGTATCTTTTCATTTTTCTCATCATCATTATTAACCCGTATTCTCCCGGCTTAATCAAGAGTAACTTAAATGTTATAATATTTGATTTAATATACTCGAAGCGTCAAAATAAAGTGTATAACTTTATTCTCTAGAGTTTAGTCTCCGACAATTTCCATCCGATTAAAAAAAAAAAAATTAAGTATCATTTTATCATAACTAAATAGATAAGTCTTAAATGGACGGTTTCGATATAAAGTAGCATGTAAAAATGTTTCTAATTTTAGAAAATGTTAAATGAATTGTACAGAAATATATTTGCTTAAGAAATATACACGGATTCCTTAAGTTCACTTAAGTAGAATATATGCCACTTAATAGGTCTGTTCCTCTTATTAACAAATCCGCTAAGAATCTTAAAATCGGTTAATATTTAGCTTAGTTATTAACTTATAATTGCCTAAAGGTACGAAAAACCGGGTTTTTAACTATAACTCAAGATTATGGAGGTGTTACGAAAATATTTAAATAAGATTCTTATGACACTTGAGAGAACTTATTAGAAAAATTGCATCGTTTTCCAAGTGTTTTTACGTTATTTTTTGGCATAGTTTTCTTCTTGTACACTTCTTTTTGACGTGTAAAAAATATAATACTTTACGCTTTTATTGTTGCTTTTTATGAATTTTGTATAGTTTTAAACAGAGTTTTAATAAAATTTTAAATGTTTAAATATATCGTGTTTTAAAAGACTGAAATAAAGGCGAGAAAATAAAGTTGTACACTTTATTTTGACGCTCGCAGTGCATCTAGGAACACAACTTCGAACTAAACTTCTTACGAAAATAGTATGAAATAAAGACTATATTCTAGAGAATAAATTTATGCACTTTATTTTGACGCCCTCAGTGCATCTAGGAACACTTTGCGTTACAACTTTGAACTAAACTTTTTACGAAAATAGTATGAAATAAAGACGATATTCTAGAGAATAAATTTATACATTTTATTTTGACGCTCGCAGTGCATCTAGGAACACTTTGCGCTACAACTTTGAACTAAACTTTTTACGAAAATAGTATGAAATAAAGACTATATTCTAGAGAATAAATTTGTACACTTTATTTTGACGCCCTCAGTGCATCTAGGAACACTTTGGGCCACAACTTTGAACTTAAATTTTTATGAAAATAGTATTAAGAACCGTGTTCAAACAAAAAAAAAAATTAATTAGTTGGTTGATAGGTAATAGTCGATCAAGCTCGATAAAGATACCCTGTTTCAGCTATGAAATTACCAAATTCACTACAGTGGAGCATTTCAAATTTTAATGTTTCGAGTTATATTGAAAAATCATATCAGAACACATACTCTGCAGCCCACCATCTACTACTGCTGTTAGTGAATTTTTGCTTAGCCCACAATCATTGGATTCCAGGAAAAAAGCAATGATGTGTTCCATGAAAATCATTGTAAACATTCATTTCAACCACTTAAAACTTTTCCACAATTTACAAATTTCTTTCAAAATATTTTTCCCCAATTCCACACAATGCGGTTTTCAAATTCAACGAAAATTTGTTAATCGACTTGTGGCTAAAAATTCACGAAATCATTTACAGTTTTTGCCATGAAACACCTGCCTGTTCTTGAGAAAAAATTATTTTTTTTTTGTGGCCAGTCATCATCATCAGTCTTCTTAATCAATATTTGGAAATTGGGAAATTAATTATAAGAAAAAATTAATAGAATTTCATGGGAAATTAATTGTTGTTTTATTTTTCTTCTAATTCACAGGCACAACCGAATTAATAACAAAAGAGGCAGGCAGACAGCTAAGAATCGTAAAATAGAAACGAAAAGAAAGAAACATAAAATGTTTGCCTTGGAAAACTGCGCAAATGGCAAAAGGCGACGGATTAAAAACCAACAGTGGGGAGAAAATCAATTACAAGTACAAGAGGCAACAGCGAAAACAGCTGCAATATTAGATGTAGTGGCAGCAACAACAGCAACTACAACAACAACATCATCATTGTCAGAAACAGATATAGAGACCAGAGTAAAACCAACGTCGACAATACAAATCGACCACAATAGACAACATTCAACTTCATCTAGAGGAGGAAATCCAATGAAAAGTATTAAAAATTTTCTTCTTCTACATATGCCACATACAACAACAGCAACATTAACAAAAAGAGCAACAATTTATCCCTCATCGTTAGCATCATCAACGCCACTATTTTCTTGTTCCTCCACAATTATTGGTGGTAAAACAATATCGAGGAATTTATGGAGAACCACAAGAAAAACACGAGACACAACAACAACAACAACAAGAGGAGCGACATTATTATGGCCTTATGGCAATATTACCAGACGACGGAATAATTGTGGTTATACTGCTGGTGGTAGTGGTGGTGGCATTGCTGCTGCTGCTGATTATTGCACTGCTGAAATTGGTGTTGCTGGAGACAATAACGTTGATGGCAATAATTCCCGTGATGATGATGATGATGATGATCGACCATGTCAAAGTCTCAGACGTGGCAATCATAGACGGCATTTTTTATTGACTTTGATGCTCTTACTGGTTGTCTTCATTGTCAACACTCTATCAGTAAAGGCTGCTGACAGTTTAACTGGTAAGTAGTGCCATATCTTATTGTAACTAATGAAACTCTTTCTATCTTCCTTTCTTTCTTTCTGTCTATCTATCTTTCCACCAATAGTCGTATTGAAATTTATAAGAAAAATACACTCTAACTTGTAATTCAACACTTATTTGTTGTTGCTTTTGCGCCACATATTTCATTTCCACACTTTATACTTGTATGTCTGCGCTTTGGAAAAAAAAAATAAAAAACCACAAAATTCCTTTCAAGTTTTTAACACTTGAAATGTATTGTTTTAAGGGTTTTCAGGAAAATTGTACTTAAGATTAGAATTTTGTGAGACGCCACTTAAGGCGGTGGAGAAATAGTGCTATAAAGCAAATGACATTTACGCAGTATTTTGCGTTGCTAAGAACTAAGCCTATGACCTCTAGTTTCTTAGTTTATTTCATTTCTGAACATAGCATGTGGTCACAGCCGATAACTAGTTAGTCAGTTAGTTACAATAGATAGCCAGAAACTAATCCAGCTCACTTGGGTCCAATACTGATCCCGCTGTGATGCCCATAGTAACGTCCAGCGGTTTTACGTGTCCGCGCCCCGACCCGAACGAACCAACAAAACGCATGTACAAAGGAAGCAAACCTGCTGACATTTACATCAGCTAGGTCCGATATGGCATGCAGAAACGTACTGCCAAGGAAAATAATCCTAATATCCGAAGAATTGGGACCCTGACACAGAAAATTTTCTACAGTCTCCTCCTCCTCCTCATCTTGGCAAATACTGCATTTGTCATTTTAAACGGCAGACCCAGTCTACTGGGATGTCCGGTGTGCAGTGATAACAGTCACCAGGACTCGCATCCTATGTCACAACATCCCCATGATGGACTCCTAACGAGCGCGATTGTATAGGGCCCAGATTTGTCTTTATACAGAGCAGGTGGGTTTATTATTCCACCGTATCTGCGTCCTGCCCAACATGTATCGCAGAATCAGAAGACTGTAGGAGAAAAGTGATATACCTACTAGATCGTTAATTCCTCATTGGCACCGAGACGATGCAATAATAAGGATTTCTCTAGTCTTTAAAACACGTTTCATGATCAAAACTTGACTTCTTCCTTTAATCCAAATCTCTTATAATGAAAACGATGCTGTAACTTTTGAAACTGAAAGTATTTACAAGAGATTGAATGCAGGTTGGTACTGTAGTTCGAATTACAATTCAAAGCTTTTTATTATCATAACTGCATACATATACACCTCTGTACCTCTGGTTTTTGCTTCAAATCTAAATTCCTAATATTCGGCTTTTCAACTCAACTTTACTGTACATTCACTCAAACGAGCCTACAGTTTCGTTTTTTCTTTGGTATCTGGGGTATAAAAAGACACAAAAACTTGCTAGGATTGCGGCTAGACATGGAGGTGATCACACGGTTGCATTTTTATTTATCGATCGTACTATTGTTTAACGCTCTGTTGAGCGTCCCAGCCTGTACGACTACAATGGTCTTTAGTGATTTGATGGCACTGATTAAAGTCCCTATAGCATTTATGAAAGTGGCCTTTTAAAACCGACCAGTCAAAAGGGAAAAGCATTACACTTAAAAAATGCAAATAATACCTATCCCTCTGTTGAAATTAAGTACGCCATACAATACTTTGCAAAGGGCATTGCGCCTTTATTGATTGTCCCTTAAACAGAACAAAAAAACTTTATGGCTTTGAGAAACGCTTTGTGACGAAACTGAGCAATAAGTGTGTGTGAGGACTTCTTCCTTTAGAAGACAGATCATTATGTAGTACATGGATGGGTCAAGCATCCAAAGTTCTACAGGAGCGGGAATATTTCGGCGTTGCATAAAATATTCTGAAGCCATGCAAAAATCCGCAAGTATTTTTCAAGCGAAAGTTCACTCCATCTAAAGATGTGCAGAATTCAATTTGGACAGGAAGTATAAGAGGCAAAACACTAAAAAAACTATCTGATAGTCAAGTCACTATTCAAGCGCTTAACTCTATGGTATTGACCAAAGTTAGTACAGGAAAGGTAGTCTGGATAAATTAGCGCAACTGGGTAGATAAAATACAGTCAGCCTCCGCTGGGTCCCGGGTCGTATGGAAATGAGCAGGCAAATAGGCTTGCATAGCGCTAGTAGGTCCAAAACATTCCTATGGAGTAGGAAAATGGGTTTTGATAGGCCTGCTTAGAGAAAAAGAGGAGGAGAATACTCTTCTCAAGCCAAACAGGTTTGAAATAGTCCAAGCTTTAGCTAGGCAACTATGATATGAAATGATTTGTGTCATATATCAGACTACATAAAAATAGCCTAAGAATGATAAACGGTCCCTTGACCGGACTTTGCAGACTTAATGAACATTTTAATAGAATGTTAGAAGTTTCAAAAAATACCTAAACGTCAAATCAAATGTGCCGAGAGCTAACATTACTAATACCAAACGACTTCTTGAAGTTCATCAGGACGACAAAGGTGGGAAACCATATACTCGACAAGGGCTGCCCAATAGATGAAAGAGTCGCACACTCTCCTCACAATAAAACTAATGCATTTTCGTGATTTGAACAAACTATGCTTATTACCCTTTCATACTCGATCAATATAACACAATTGTATAATAATATTAGTCTATTATATTTTGTAGAGAACCTTTAAAAATGTTGTGCTCTTCTATACAGCTAATGTCAGGATTAAACTCACAGGTAACCTCGTATTTGTCAATCTAATATATAAAATTCTTGAGTAACAATGTTTGTAACAAAACTCCTTTGAACCGATTCTTATGAAATTTTCTATGTATTTTCAGTAGGTCTGTGATAGAGACCTGCATGAATGTCAATAAAAGGCAAAATTGTTCAATCACATTAAAATGAATCATTGTTGTGATCTTATTCATCTTTTTATGTGGGTTGAAGTATGTATATCTCTTTGATAAGCTGAAGCATTCAGCTTTTCATTATTCTCTGCATTCAGTTATTTGCGTTTAAGTAAATTGTGAGCACACTGAATCAAACAAACAGTAAGTACTTGTCAGTACACAGCATGCATTCATTCTGTTGTAAAGATTTATTATTATTTTTTATTTTTAAACTAAAACAGATACAAAAAAAACACCAGAAAGCGGTACAAATAAAATGCAAGTATCCAAGAAATGTAATAAAATTTAATTGTAGGGTTTTTTGAGAGGATACTATCTATCATCTGTGATTAATGCTTGAAATGACAAAGAAAAGAAGAATAAGTGCAGTTGTTTTTAATGAATGCATAGTTTTGATTTACTATACACTGTCTTGAGTTTATTGCTATGCTGTGTAGTGAACAGTTTGAGTGAGCATTCACGTTTAAGAAAATGAAATGTTGTTGAACAAAGTCTTTCTCTTTCTCATTGAGTTCGTGTACTTGATGTACGTTGTTCAGTATCACCACAGTATTTTAAGCTGCATTCACTGTGGTTAAAAGAAATGAATGCAGTCATGCAGACCTGTAGTAACTGTTTAGGACGTAAACTAATTTTTATACAAAATTCTAACTGGGCTGTGACACGCTCATACACGCTCATAAGTAAATATTTATTTGTCCATTCCATAGTCAATATTGGACGGAATCGGATAAGCGGGCATGGTACCTCCAATGAAGACTAAATATTAATATTTGACTTGGACTTGATTAACGTCATAATCAATACAAATCACAAGTGGGCATTGGGCATGATACCGCCCATATTAGTTTTTGTATATCTCTAGAAGTGTTAAAATTGAAGTTTTTAAATTTGGCCTAAATGACTTTGTGGTCATTAAAAATCATCACTGGCATCGTATATCTTTCCAACTGTAATAGTAAAAAGTTCTAGCAGCTTCGTGTAACATACATATACAAATTTAGTTAATACCTGAGCGCATTGTACAGAGCACCGGGTAAAAGCAATTTATACACATATATCGGGTGTATATTTTTTTATCTGTAGGGCTTTGTCGGATAGGCAATTTTATAACATAAATGTTTAAATATGATATCAGTCATGTGGCCGCAATGCTAGGCGTCTACAAGGCCCAATTTGGAACATCAATTTTCAGAAACTTTTCGCAGCATTTGTCGCCGTATTTCGCCAATAACTCTTCAAATGTTGTTGTTGGCTCAAATCACACGATTTTGGTGGCCAATTAGTTGGACCATTACGTAAATTTAATCTTTCATCAAAAATATTTTTGAGTAAATTAATTGTAGCACGCGCTGTGTGGTATGTACCTCCGCTCCACGCGCTGTGTGGTATGTACCTCCACGAACCACATATCAGCAAGATTAATGCCGGCTAATTGAGGTATGAAAAACTTTCTACTCATGTCCGTATACCGGTCACCATTGACAGTAACATTCTGACTATAATCGTTTTTAAAGGCATATGGACCAATGAATGCGCCAGGCCATAAAGTGCACTAAACAGTAATTTTCTGTAGATGGAATGGTGTTTCGAAGAAGGCTTGTAAAGTATCCTCACTCCAAATGCGACAACACTGCTTATTACGTACCCATTCAAACAAAAATGGGCCTCATCGGAGAAGAAATTTTTTGACGAACAGAACCATTATTTCGATAAAAGATTTCAGCAATTTGCAAGCATTGCTCTGGTGTAAATCTATCCGTAATGAAATGTTAAAACAAGCTAAACAAAAAACAACTATAAGCTATCAAGCCAGTTGTCAAATAAGGCAGTGTTTCCATCTCAAATAGAAAAGATAAAATGGGGAAAAGTGGTAAAAAGTTATAACTAAAATAACAGTTAAGGTAAGGGTTTTAGATAGTATTGGTATAATATTGCTACGTTTTAACCTTTTTAGTTACTTTAAATTCGTTTTAATTGCGTTAAAATAAAAAAAACACCACTTTGTTGTTGTTTACAGCTTTTTATTTATTTCACTATAACTTTTATACTGTTTATCTTAATCAACAGCTTAATATTCGTTTATACAACACTTTTATTTCTGCTTAAACACGACTTTTTTATGACGGCAAAACGATAGCTAACTGACGTGTAGCTAAAGCAGCTTTTTTATATACCTAATTGCCTACAGTTTTGAAAGATACGGAAATGTCTATATCTTCTATTTGATATCCGTTAATTTAATGTAACGTAAAATAAGTACGTATTGACTGACTGACACATAATTACCACATATTCCAAAATCCCACAATACAGTTTTAAGGGCGTAACAATTTTTATAATATTGATACTACTACATACTATAAAATTTATTAAAATTTCTTTAGCAATCCTTGCAAAAGGTCGGACCATTAACAAACACCTAATCATATGCGAAAAAAAAAATTGCTCAAAATCTGTAGAAACTCTATTAACCTCATGCAACAGAAACTTACACTACATTTTCAAGTAAATTGTACAAAATCTGGTAATCATTTTCAATATGGATTTTTATATTTAATTTTTAATATTCGATTAGATTACTTGCAGACACGCCCAGGATTTTCTTTAATTTTTTTTT
Source organism: Wohlfahrtia magnifica (assembly GCA_023159175.1). Lineage (NCBI taxonomy): Eukaryota > Metazoa > Arthropoda > Insecta > Diptera > Sarcophagidae > Wohlfahrtia > Wohlfahrtia magnifica. Next base: position 6,184,836 of record JAKWBJ010000484.1, read on the forward strand.
TTACAAAATGACCATTTTACCAGCACTATCAAATCAACTTAAAGACATTTTTGTCTTAAAAAACAACTCGTATCTAATGTTGCTAGTTGATATTCCCAAGAGACACTTGTTGGAAAAAGGCAACTTAATTGATAAAGTGGTTGTTGTTGATATGGATAATACAGAACCCGTATTGTAGGAGGTGGTGTCGTAATGTGTACGAGACTACAATGTTGTTGATTGATGACCATTAAAGTCACACCCTGCTTAAGCAAAATATGTGTCTATTTTTTAAACGATTTTTTAAAAAAATAAAATTAATTTAAAAAAATATTTCAATTCAATTAATCTTAGAAAATGAAACAGTAAAAAGTGTTTAAATAGTTTTTAACTATTGCTAAGGAAACTTTATATTTTAATAATAATATAATATAATGTCCATTACACAGTAATTTCACTGTAATTCTAATTGTACAGCACGCGTTTAAATTCGTTTTTAGAAAAAATAAATAAATAAAAAAAATGAATAAATACCTACTTGTAGTTTAAAGTGATTTCAAACAATTGTTTATTTAAAATAAATTTGTTATAAAATAAATGGAATAAATTTAAAAAAATTAAAAAATAATTGATTTCATACTGTGCTAAAAATTTATTTCAACTTGTGGCAGAATGCAACGTTTAGTAGTACAAATTCTACATGTTATCTTACACTTACTTACATACCTACTGCAACTACGAGAGTTGACGTGATTATATCACAATTTTTTTTAAATATTTTTTTAAGTGTTTAAATTGAAATTAATAAATTAATAATTTTTGCTAATAAATCGATACCTTAAATAGTATTTTTAAAATCTATAATTTTTTTGCCTGCTGTATACTATTTCTTAGAAAATACGAAGGTTGGTCGTTAAGTGACAATCACTTTCAGTAAGATAAACATTAAAAATAGGTTATATACCCTACCCTACCGTACAAACGACCAACTGCTGCTAATAAGCAACTGTGAGGCTATTAAACGTGAAATATGTACCTGCATTGGGCAGACATTGAGAAAGTGGCCTGGAACCAGGTTATGGTCTTATTGAATGTCAGAGTCAAATAGAGCTAATTTGTTAATAAATTGTATCTATCGACCCAAAATCACTTTTTGAAACGAAAAGGTCATCTTCGCCAGTCGGTTTTTTTAATATTTAAGAAGTAAAAATTTGTGGTCAATAATGGGCCGGTGTGCTTCGCTACTCCTACCTTAATTATAATTGTTTGCACTTTGCCTACATCTTATCTCATTGCGATTATTAGGCAAAAACGTTCAGCCTTTATATAAGACTTTAAAAACATACATACACACATTGTACATTCAAAAACACATTCATTTTTACATAAACTTCTACGGATAGCTTTTATTTAGTGTTCTTCGCTATCCCTTTACAAAAAGGTTTTACCCACTTATCCAAACTCTTCCGCTTTTTGGTTGACGTGATTTGGCTGATAGATAACGAAGGTTGAACAGTTACCGTTTTCCACACGTGCAAAATTACATATTTAGTAGAAGTTGCTTAAACCAAATTTAGAAGCTTCTACCATTACCGTTCTTAGAATGTGTAAAAATAAATATTTAGTTTAGATGGGATGCCACGCCCACTTATAAAATTCCGCCTACTTTTAAACTGATGATTTGTATTGACTGCCAAATCATTTAAACCAAATTCGGAAACTTATTTTACCGTTTTCAAGATGTACAATAACCAATATTTACTTTGTATAAAAGATACCATGCTCACTTGTCCAATTCAGCCTATTTTTTAACTGGTGATTTGTATTAACTACCAAGTCACTTATCTTTAATTCAAAAACTTCTATTCTAATCGTTCTCAAGATAAATAAAACTGGAAATTTACTCGTAATTGAGCATGACACCTTCCTACGACCAATTATCTGATTCCGCCAATTTTTTAATGATGATTTGTATTGACTATACCCATTTTGGATCAAATATGTAGACTCTTACTGTTAGCCTTTGAAGATATCGGCAAATAAATATTTACTTATATGGTCGTCGTACGGTATATATAAAGCAGCAATTTTGGGCTTACAAAGCGCTTGAAGATATCGGCAAATAAATATTTGTATGGTCGTGGTACAGTATATAAAAAGCGGCAATTTTGGACTTACATACTTATCGCACACATGCGATTTCTGATTTCCATCAAACTTAACATAAACCATATAGGTTTCAATACCTACCTTGCGTATAAGTTGACTTGTAATTGCTCGAAGGGTCTGAGCGTGATACGGCAACATACGTGGGCCATTTAAAAGATTAAATTTAAAAATGCAATAAAACAAAAACGGTTTGAAATTTTGCCAAATTTATTTTTTTGTTGTGAAGTAAAATTGTTCCGCTTAGAAATGAAATATTATTTCATTAGTCGCCATTCGATCGAACCAATTTTCAAGGACTTATTCGAGTTTATTCGAGTCGTACCACAAAAATTAAAATGAGCTTCATACGAAAAGTTGATTTTTGTTTTTTGGCTAAATTGACATCATCGTGCAGTTACTCGTTGGCCATTCTAGCGAAGCGGAAACGATACGGATGGTCATGCGGCTTCAGCTCTTTAACCAATTGAACTTTTTAAGGCGTCATACCGAGACGAAATGCTCAATTCATGAGAACGATGACGAGTTGATGTTGATGGATTCCCACGCATACTCTCAGCCACAGCTTCGATTTTTTCGGGTGTCGCAATGTACGACTACGCTTTGCTGTAAAGTTTTTATGTATCCACCATATTGCCCGGACCACTTCCCTTCAGATTATCATTTGTTTCGATCTCTGCAGAATTTAAATTCCTTAGAAGCCTGCAAAACGCAATTGAATCAGTTTTTTGTTCAGAAGCTTGCAAGCATAGCGACATACATGTGCTTTCATCAAAAGCTATCACACAAATGAATGAAATTGTTGTTCATTTCTAATTCGCTGTTGAATATTTTTTTCGTTCGGGTGTATACATAAAACATTTTACAAAACTTTTTGTAAGGAAAACTTGAAAAAATACATCTTAAAAACCTAGATAAACCATATTTTTTCTTGATTCTTAACAAGCTGTAAATATTCTTGTAAGTTAGGCGAAGTCATGACCATCTGGCACCCTAATATCATTAATGTAAAACAAACTCCAGTTGCTATTTAAAATTGCATTATATATTATATATGAACTATCTTTTCCTTGCTCTGAGTTTGAAGTAGGGCTGGCGAAAAACCACCAGAGTATTTTATTTAAAGGTTTTTGGGAATACAAATTAATTTGGTCCGTTATATTTAGCTCAAAAATGATAATCGTCCCTGTTCTGTATTCGAAGTGGAATCAATCCGTGCGAAATTATAAGATTACTCATAATCAAAATATCGGGAATGTGCCGTACTTCATATTTATAAACAAATTTTAATTTCATAATTTATAGCAATTTTTATTCAAAGAGTTTTTTAATTAAAAAAAAAAACATTTCAAATTATGTATGTTTTAACAGTTCGGGGAAGTTTTATTAAAAAAATACTTGATTCGATTTGATTCCACTAACAATTTCCTACACGAAATAAAAGGAAAACAATTATTCGGAAATGGAATACAGAAGAGCTAATAAATACGGAGTTTTCCGTTGCCGAATAAAATCTTTCTAATTCGGAATACAGAACAGAACTAAATGAATTACGAAATTAATTAAAATAAAAATTAATGAAATCACTGCTTACATCTTCTCCATAGCTATGAGCCAATTTCGGAATCCCCTTTCAGAAAAACTTCTCGTCTTTTGAGACGCTTTAACTTTGTAGCCGATTTTATATTTCTTCAAAAGAAATGATTCGGTGCCGTGCCAAAAGGTATTTTATTCGTCGAAACGGCTAATAGTCAGAAGGAGCAATGTTAGGAGAATACGGCGGGTGCAGCATTTGAGCATTTCTTAGAATCGCTTGGCAACTTTTGCGACATGAGGTCGAGTGGTGTCCTGTAAAAGAATAATTTAATCGGCTCTGCCTTTGTGTTTCGGCCGTTTTTCTCATAATGCACGTTTGAAACAAAGTAATTGCACTCGACGTTAGCAGCCCATAAAACACGACGCCTTCTTGATCCTATGAAGAGCGAAAAATTGCATTATAAATACTAAAACAACGTAATTTGACTAAAAAATAAAAAATATTGTGGAATTGAACGTAATTAGAAAGCTGTTGTAAAACCCAAAAAAAACCTCATCAAAAAACCTAATAAAACCAGGTGAGTTGGGTTTTAGCCAACCCTGGTTTGGAGGCTATTTAAATCTACAACTTCTACTTGTACATACATTCATAGGAACCTGATTTTCCTGGCTTTCCAGTGTGAGTAGAACAAAACGTATATTTTTGGTCTGAACTCTAGTTTCATATTTGGACACTAGTTTACTTACCTACGATGGAAGCTTAAATCCAAGATGTTATATGTACATAGTTAGGCTACCAAGAATATATTTGAACGATATTTCTGATACGATGTTTTGATAAATATGAACGTTTTTGAGCAGTCAACACTCATAGTTGAAAATTACAATTTGGCTACTGGTTCATCTTTGAGAGAGTGTTTCGTTAACGCTTCAGACGGGTTTAATACTAATATTGAAGCTAAGACAGCTCTAAAATGTAGCATTTAAAGAAAATTTTTTGAATATGATTTATTTCAATAAACATATGACTTTCACAACAGCCCAAACATACATACGTAACAATCCATATATGGCTGAATATTTGATAACACTTGAAGATATTTATTTCCCTTAAAATACTCTTGTAATGTGGTTGGCGCTAACATATCGTCAAGCAGAGATACTTTAAGAAATTCTAATAAAATTCCTACCCATTAAATACTTAAAATATATTCTTGTTCTTTGAAATTTTATTGATTTTATAAAGCACACAAGCCCACCTTGTACTGAAATCTACTTGATTCGATATCCTGCTGTTTTGAATTGTTCAAACAAGCCCTTTTCGATTAATTAATGTGCATTTTTTTACAACAATTTTTTTGTTTTTGTTTTGTTTTCTCTGAGAATATTGATTTTTTATATACAATTTTTATTATCATGTTAACAATTGTTGTTATTGTAGTTATGTTTTATAAAGATATTTTATAAAACTTATAAACTCAACGCAAATCGTGTTAAATAATTGAAAAATCATCAAAGTTATAATTTACACAGTGGGTGGGCATGGAATGAACGAACAACTTTCGCACACGATAGGGAATTTATTTGTAAGTTTTTTTTTTCTTTTGTTTTTTAGGAAATATGTTTCAACGTTGTAATAATTATCATTTCATTTTTTTTCTAATTAAAGTTCTTTGGAACATTATTATTATTAAAGTTTTTCTTCAATTGAGGGTAAATTTTGATTAGAATTACACTTTAACTGTTGGTGAGTGTAAGTTTAATGCGATTATTACACAAATAAAGCTGACATAGTAACATATTCGAAGTTTGAACATCGACCCATATTTAAGTCAAGGATCATATGTGAAAGCCCTCTACTAGACATTTGACATCTTACATGTTAGTTTTATAACCTAATGTTGCTCTGTAACCGAAATTGTATGTTTTCGAACTTACATGTTAATTTACAATATCATACACAGAAATTCACACCAATTTGCAGCCACCAGCAGTTTTAAATATTTGAACTGTCTGAAGTTTTAAATTTGATACCGGATTTGAATAGCATGCTTGCAATTATTTAATTTTTTTAATTTTGTGATGTTCGCAACATATTGCTTTAATTGCCAATTAAGAAATTTTACATAATTACAGTTTTAATTGAGCTCAATTTACCATACAGGACCATAATTCATAAATTGCATAAATTGCATTAAATATTTCATTGTATAATTAATTAAAATTCAACCCTGTGTGAAACATGTAGTAAAATGTGTGGCAGCTCTTTGTGAAGTATATTCAGTGAGGAGTGACAACTATATACAGTAAGAAAAATCTATATTCGTACAAATTTTCAAACAGGATTTGCTCCAATTATTATTTTTTTAATAAATTAAATATTTAAAAATAATATTTTTATACGATAAAAAAAACGGCAATTAAAGCATAATGTTTTTTAGAAAAACATTAAGATTCAAGTAAATAAAATTGTATGAACATAGATTTCTCATACTGTACAATGTCATATGAAGTATAATTTGTGCCTGTTCTGTAAACCGAATTGATTTGAAAGAGAAGAAATTGGTGAAACCGAATAAATGCCTATGTGGTGCTCTGTAAATTACTCGTTTTTCTCGTTATTCAAAACCAAGTTCGAGTTGGAATTTGTTTTGAAAAAACATGTGGTAAAAATTGTAGGATTGCAAAACAAACTATTGTAAAGGGTAGTCCAACCATAACGATGTTAACGTGGTCATAAAATAAGTTCTTCAGCCAACTTATTTTGACATTTCTTTGTTTCAGTATTTGACAAACTCAACCACGGAGAGGTACACAACTGAGCAACGCGTTGAGATTGTAAAGCCTTTTACGAAAATGGGCGTTTACATCAAAATGCATTTTGTGCACTTCGTGATTGGTTAAGTCAGCAAACCAGGTCCGTAGAATTGTTTAAAAACCGATTAATCTTGGTGCAGTTTATGGATTGGCGGCGTCATTGGTCGGCCAAACAGTTACAGTGAATGGTGTTCGTTATCGCGAGATGATAGCGGTCTTCTTGTGGCCAGAAATTGAGAATATTGACTTGGACGATATGTGGTTCGAACAGGATGGTGTCACTTGCAACACAGCCTAGGAAACAATGGCTCTTAAATATTAATTGACCGCTACGATCATGTCATTTGACACTGTTGAGCTTCTTTCTTTGGGTATATTTAAAAGAAAAAGTGTACATCAATAAGCCAAGAACAATTCAAGAGTTAAAGGATGAGATAATTCGTCACATAAACGACATTGAACCTCAATTATGTCTGAGAGCCATTAAAAATTTTGATCGACGTATAGAGGTATGCCACCGAAGCCGTGGCGAGCATTTGGCCGATATTTTGTTTCACACGTAATTGTCATAGATTATTCTGTCATAATAAAAAATATTATGATAGTTCTCTGAAAACTTTTTGTTCCATTTACAATTAACAATGTGCGTTTTGGTCGGACCACCCTTTATATTGAATTTGAAGTTTTCCTTTAAGTTTTCTTAATTCCAAATTTACAAATTTTAGTTTTTAAGAACAAAGTGTATCGTAGCATTTTCACCCATTAATTGGGTAACGTTGATTGCGCTATGTGTGAACACCAAATACGATAGCGCAATTTAAAAATGAATTGAATATGGTATTACGATCTAAAGTGATGAAATAAATGTCAATTGGCAACATTGCTTAAATTACATAAATACACTGTCGGTAGCAAATATCTTCCTTAATAACTGATGATAACAAATTTAATAATTGATGGTTTATTTTAAAGATAAATTTCTAGTCTAATGACGAAAACTAGTAAGAAGTCTTGAAGTTAATGTTTTTTTTTAAAAAAAAGTACAATTTGAACCGTACGGTTGATAGTTTTCTGTACTACAGTTTAACACAATATACATATTTTGTTGTTGCAAAAACCGTTTTTGGTAATATTGTTGTCGGCTAGGCAGTGTTTGTCTCGTTAAAAGTATTCATTCAGTGATGTCAAACTCTAACAGTTGAAGAGTATTTAATAAAATAAGTATATTAATAGCACATAAACAGCACGTCTTTTATAGTAAAACAGGTGATTATTCCTAACCATCATCTTAATCGTCATATACACATATTATTATCTTAATAGGGATGCCAGATTCTGGAAATAGAGAACTTTCAAAAGGCTAAAACAGTACAAGTGCGAAAATAGAGTAGAGTTTTTTTATCATAACATCCTTCATTATTCATATTATTTCTCGAAGATATTTATTGTCGATTGAAAACAGCTTCCTTACTACTTCATGTTGTCGGCAATGCAGTGTTAGTGTTATCAAGTGTACTAATATAATGTTGTTTAATATGTAGTGTCAGGTAATGTTAAACTTTAAAGCTTAAATTGCTTTTAAGGAATAAGGGCACAGTTAAAAACAAGTAATTGCTTTTAAACATATTTTCTCCATCAGATGTTTTATTTTTTAAAGAATTTTTTTGACGATTGCAAACATCTTCTTTACTTATGCAGTGTTTGTTTTATTAAGTGTTGTAATACTGAGCCGTTTTATATATAGGAGCATATGATATCAAATTTTATACCACTTGCATGAACCGGCATTGTAGCAAATCTCCTACCAGTTGGTCGAATACAATATTCGGGTTTTAAAATACGTGTACCTATCTGCTACATTAGTCTCATCGTTTTTTTTTCACACTAGGGATGCACATCAAAACAGATCTCACCATTTATGATGACATTTCAATGGTCATTATGCGTTGTCAATTGCCTTTTAAAGGACGTTATGTATAATAACTTTCCTTATGAAAGAAAACAAATCTGTTTCGTGAAGATTTTCGTAGGTGTTACCAGTTGTGACCGTGAATGCGGGGTTCTTGATAGGTTTATGTGCAGGTGTTTAGGTGGACATAGGATCTCACTGGGTGACATAACTACCATTATGGTTTCGGATCTGCTGATGTACATTAGGAAGGCACACAAAGATCCTATGGTCCGCAATATCCGCAATAGTGGGTAATAATAATAATAAAAGTTTTGAGTTTGTGAAAATACTGTAAAAAGATTGTACTTATGCTCTTATGGTTAAATCTATTAGTGGACTGAAATATTAGATCAAATCTTAATGCTAAACAGCGATTAAGAAATGGTACAAAGTTAATCCTAACATACTTCGGTGAGTTCATCATCACTGCAAAAATTTTTCATTTCAATAAAACTTGACTCAAACCCCGAAATAACTTTATATCTTCTGGTCCAACTGTGTCTTATTTTCTCATGGACAGTTATACGAAGATTTTACACGAATACGTGTATTTAAAGGTAAGCAAAAATCACGTCAACCTCAAAAGAAATATGAAACTATTTAATAAGAAATATGAATTATTATCATTTACAAACGATTGACTTTGTTACTCCCTTTTTTCAATTAACTACAATGAAGTTACCATATAATATCCGCACTTTATATATTACAAAAATTACCAATAGCGGTGCGAAAGTTTGCACGCACGAATCATTTAGTATTAGTTTAAATTTAATCTAAAAAATGTGGCTTTTAAGGGCCACTACCGATGATTGCCTTGACTAACATTTACATACTCTTTCGCAGATAACAGCAATAGGCAAAAAGGCGGAATATGAATGACACACTAACAAGCGACTTGGCGAAAATCTCCGATGTGAATAGGATCGATGAACCAATATTGTTTTCTGACACAGTGGTGGTGGTTTGATGTCATCTGTTTCCATGATTATTGTGGATATAGAGAAGTCAGTTGCTCTTGATGTTTTGAACGTGAGAATTCACTGTGACATTCGGTGGAACAATCACATTTTTCGAGTGTCGAAGGAAGCATTCAAGCGTCTCGGTTTTTTGAAACGATTTAGCAAATATTTTGCTTCATCTGACCTTCTTAATATTTGCAAGACCTTAATCCAACCTAGGATGGAATACAACTCTCATGTATGGGCTAGTGCTTCAAAGTCTTTTTTAAAGCTTCTCGACCGCATACAGGAAAGATGCTTATTAATGACGGTAGGGTAGCCAACTCTATCGACTCGTTAGGGTATCGTTGCAATATGGCGTGTGTTACATTGTGCTATCGATATTATAACGGAATGTGCTCTGGCGAAATAAAGCAATTAATTCCTTATAATTAGAGATGGGATTCTACCCGATATTTACCTGGTAGATGGGTAAATACCGGATATATTTCGTTTTTGGGAATTTATAAACATAAAACATAATTTCTATACATTTGGCTGCTTGTTTCCTTACTACCTTTATACAAGGATACGACTTAACTTCATTCGATTATCTAAGTGCGATGTACTTATTTATAATATGGGCACAAACTTAATAGTGAACCTAGCAAACTATAAAGCTAGAAAGGATTTGTGTTTGCGTGGAGCTGCATACCACAATTGCATGTCCACAGAATTGAACAGGATAGCGGATCGTATATTGACTACTACATGCACTGCAGCAGTCACTGAACGCTTATTCAGCACTTAAAGTTTTATCAATTCAAAAAATCGAAACAATTTAATGGCAGATAATACGGGAAAAGTATGTTTTATATCGTATGCCGCTGTGGTATGGTAGGTAAGACACCCGCCTACCAATCAGAAGATCGTCCACCAGGCCAAACCATCTTAAAAAAATAAAAAAGTTTTTCGACAGCGGTATCACTACCTCATAACATTAGCTAGTAACTGGTTATGAGTATAAATACTATTAAAAACTTCTCTAAATGCATTTGCCGTTCGGAGCTGGCGTTAAGCTGTAGGTCCCTTTCAATGAGTTCCCCATGTTCCTTCATGGAATATCAAGGGAATTAACATAACATGTTTTATATCATATAATTGGAGTCCCTGTAATAAAGAAATACAATAAAAGAATACTTCTCAACAACTTTTACTGTCTGAAGAGGAAATCATCAATTCTGCTAATTTATAAAAGAAGCACCTTCCACTGGCGTCACCCATTCTACACCTCAATCTTCTTTTGATTATCTATCTATTGAGTATTTACCCTTTCCCATCTCTACTAATAATCACATATTTTCACGCAGTACTCATAGTGCGCCGCCCTTTGTAGTTGATTCTGCAATCGCGCAACGCATTATAGAGAGAATTCGTTTTTTGCCGTATCGCCCGTTTGAGGATAGATCTTCCCGACAAAGTGTTTCCTTCTACTTACGACATATCGCATTAACAAAAAACACAATTTTTCAGAAGAGCTGTTTTAAATTTTAGATTTTCTATTACTTAGCATTGAAATAGGAATAAACACTTTGTCTCCGTGCTTTTAATTTTGTACGAATCACAAAGAAAGACCACAATATTGCGTATTTAAGAGTATTTATCAAAAAAATTATGTTTTTTGAGTTATGAAACTATTGAAGTAAATGAGCGATATGTAACTAAATTCAAAACAAATTTCAATAAACACTACTGCTCCCCTCTATCCTCCTTCACACAATCTATTTTCTTAGCTACAGCACAATCACTACATGAATAGGTGGCATCTCTTGAGTGCTGTACTCAAACAAATAAGAAACGAATATGTAACCAATAAACGTTAGTTTTTACATGTGTGCACATATATTTTCTAATATCCTTGCCCTTTATCCCCTACACTTCTGGTGTTAAATTCTTATAAAATCAAATTGAAAAATGGTCTCATTTGAATTTTGTCAGATGACTTTTACAGCAACAATGCTTTAATAGATAGTATTACACGACATAAACACATTTAATAGTCGAAAATTGTAGACGTAGAGTATCTGTCTGTAGCTCCCAAATGACTGACCTTAATTTGATTACGATATTTTTTTGTTTCAAAGGCAAATTGATCGATAGTGTTTAAAGATAGGAGAAATTTTAATGACCCGAACAGACTGATTTTGAATATCATTTCTTTTGTACACACCTGTATAGTGAAAAGTGATAATAGCTTGAGCATGGCTTTAATTAAGACCGTGTTCCATGGGTGATCATAAAACTTTATTGCGTTGTATACTTTTTTGTTTTGTTTTTTTTTTTTTCAAAGAGAAAAGAAGAAAAGAAAAGGAACAAAAAAAAAAAAAACAAAGAAACTGTCGTATATAATATCACTCTTAAATGGCTACCAGTGTTACATCGAATGTATATTTAGCATAGACACAATGTCTGCTAATTAAAGCTGTTGTTACTCCATATATATTCGTTCATTTTTAACCAAATCTTCATTCAGTTGGTGTTTTATTTTCTTGTCGAATAAAACAAATTATTAACAAAAATGCATTTTGTTTAGATTTTTTATCATTGCAGCGCCTGTATTATATTTCCACACCATCTAAAAAAAGAAAAGAATTTGTTTTTCTTTTAAATTTATTCATGATCCAACAACTTATAGACCTTCTCTTTTACAGTATTATTTGGCTTTGTTTTTTCGTAGATTGCCTCATCACTTCTCACATTTTATCGTTATTATCGACATTTAAGGTGAACGATGTAACAAAAAAAGGCCAAATGTTTATTTGAACTCTTAGCAGATGCATTTTATTGTGGCTATAAATGCATAATATATGCATATTAAATGCATATTAAACATATATTCTTCAGATGCACACTTCGTTACACACTTTAGGTGAATGTTTGTTGTTGTTGATGTTGTTTTTGTTTAAGTATTTCTATACCAAAAAATTTATTCACACATTTAACCGAATATCCACATGTGGACTATTTTTTGTTGTTGTTGTTGTTGTTGTTGTTGTTTTTCTTTTGTAGATTTCAAATAAAATTTACGATCCGTAAATCTTAAACTGGCTGTCAAAATCTCAGATTAAACAACAATAAACATTTAAAAAGAGGCTTCGAAAGAACGAGACAGGGCGTTATAACTTGAAAAATAAATTTTGAAAATACACACTAACAACAACAACAACAAATATTTAAATTACGAAAATAAAAAGAAAAATAAATTAAATGCTTGCACACGTTCGTTAAGTCATTTCACTATAGTGGAGGAAATTTACATACATAGTAAATCTTTTGTTTTATTTATTTTTTTCCCCGATTTTGTTAACTAAATGTCGAATTTAAACTGACAGATTAAGTGGGCCTCTTCTAACAGTTTATGAAAGATTGACTGTCATAATGATACTTGAACTTTGGCTCAGTTTCTATCATAAAAGAAAGTAAAAACAAATCAAAATAAAGTTGTAATACAATAATTTATTGTTATGATTAAATTCGAATTTTAAGTACCCTCATGATTACAGAATAAAAAAAAACAATTCAAGTACTTTCTAAAAAAGTACCACTAACGCTTTTCAGCCAGAAATATATAGAATAATATAAAGGGTCCGCCAAATAATTTTTTTTTTAAATGCTATAAAAAAAACTACTGAATATTTTCTCAAATTTCTTGTTTTATTTGAAAGTACAATCCTTCCGGTTAATAATGGAAAACAATTTCATTCAAATGGCTGCCTCGGCTGGCCATGCAGTAACCTACACGATCGGTCCAATTTTTAGGCACATTATCGATTGTGTGCAGCTATATTTCACTAATGGCTTCACAAATATTGTCTTTTAAAGCCCCCACAAATAATAGTCCAACAGTGTCAAATCGCAGCTACGAGATGGTCAAACGACATCAGCTCTGCTGCTGATAATGCGATCTTCAAAAACAGGGTGCAAATCATCGAGTGTAGCTTCGGCTGTGTGGCACGTAGCGCCGTCCTGTTGAAACTAAATGTTGCTAATATCCTCCTCTTTAATTTTTGTGAACAAAAATTCGTTCAACATGGCCCGATAACGATCGCCATTGACTGTAACGGCCACTCCTTGCTCATTTTCGAAGAAAAATGGCCCAATTATGCCTCTCGACAAAAATCCGCACCAAACAGTGACTCGTCTTGGGTGTATCGGCTTTTCAATGTATACGTGCGGGTTTTCTGTGCCCCAAACGGGAAAATTTTGCTTGTTTACATACCCGCCAAGATCAAAATGAGCTTCATCTGAAAAGATGATTTTTGATTCTGCAACATTACCATGATTTTCAAAGTAATGTCGCAATATTTCCCAGCGTTGTTCAAGCGTATACACAACCATATTCGTTCAGCGGAAGGATAAAACTAATTATCTGTCAAATCAGACATGAGCTAAGTGTTACTATTCACGAAATAAGCACTAGTTGAAAAAAAAACGTTAGATGGCGGACCCTTTAGTTTACACTGTCTCTTAAAAATACTAAGTACGTAAGGTTCAATAAAAAGGGGTTTGAAAAAATTAGTAAATTTTTTGTTTTAAATCGCTTGCATGTGACCTGAAAATTCTTAGTATTTATATAAAACGGCGTCAGACATTACCATTTCGGCTAATTAAACGGCCATCAAACGTTTGACTCAATAAATTGATTGTTGCATGAGATGTGTGGCAAGTTGCACCATCCTGTTGAAACCAAACAGCGTTCACATCAAGACCATGACGAGCAGGCACAAATCGGTTATCAAGTGCGATAAGTGTCTCCATTGACCGTAACGGTTGCGCCGCCCTCATTTTCAAAGAAATATAGGCCAATAATGCCTCCGCTCCACAAGCCATACCAAACAGTTACTCGTAATGGGTCTATTGGCTTCTGTAAGATCACATTTGGGTTTTCTGTGCCCCAAATAATAAAAAATAAAATAAAAAAATAAAAATAATAAATCCCCGTAAATCGATTAAGTTCGTCCAGAATAGAATGACATAAGTATTGCCCGATTCGAAATAACCGCTAGTTCAAATTTAAACCAATAGATGGTCCTCTCGATATATGTATATATATGAACTAATATCGACCAACAAAATCACATATAAGACTCTACTTTTGAAACTTTAAGCGGCAAACTATAAACTATTAGTTGCATGATATTAAAGCAGTCATGAGCTTATCGTACAACAATTGTTCACGTTTAATTCGTCAATGAGACAGCGACGAATGCAGATGAGCGGATTTTTTAGGCACAGAAAAATAATTTTTAATGTGTCTTACGATCTTGCTTTTAGTTGTCAATGAAACAGCGACGAATGCACATGTGTGGCGGATGCATGTTGATTTTTTTTTTAATTTTTTTTGAAACATCTACTTTACTCTCGCTGAGAGAGTAGTTTCCATGTTTTCACTAGCACAAGTACATTTTTACTTTTACACATCACTGTATTAAAGCCATCATTCTCTTCGATAATGATAATGCAATATTATTAGAGCACACTTTGTCTTAATCAGATATGTATCGTGTTAGTTCGCTTCACGTAAACTGTGAAATAGGTCTAAAAGGATATCCTAGCTTTGTGTGTTAGCAATAATTTGGGTGTTAGTAATAATATTGTAAGTAATTACGCATTGTGTGTAACAATATTATGTGTGACAATATCCAATTATATGTCATTTAAAATTGGTGGTTGGTAATCTCTAATTATTAATTATATGGAATTTGTTGGTGATAACAATCAATTACCAATTACTTATAATTAGTAATTCGTTATTGCAATGGAATTAAAAGTACTTAAAACTACTTTTAAATTATTAATTACTGTAACAACAAAGCTTAGTTACTAAGTATATTGAATGGGCTATACATACGTATACGTGTATATTTCATTAATAACAACTCTAATTCCCAAATACGTATAACAATTATATTATATGATAATTTCTAATTCTATTGGTACTTAGCATTATGTAATTGGTATTTGGTAATTGGCAATTAGTAAATACCAATTATGTAGTATTTTTTAGTGACACAATTAACAATTGTCTCAATTACCTATAATTAGTAATTGCAATGGAACTAAAAGTTCTAAAAATTACATTAAAAATTACTTATTTTTGAAAAAAGTAAAACGCAATTACTGAATGGACTATGAAAGAAATCCTTTTATAAATTAGTGCAGTAAGTGATTCGCAAAAGTCAATTAAGTAAGTATTAGCGAAGATAATTAAGTTATTAAAAAAATAGCAAATCTTATATAAAATTTAATATGACTGCTATTTACAAATTATATATGATTAGTAGTTATATATGATTAGTAGTTATACAAATTACAATAATATATAATTCGCAATTGGTATTTTTTTTAACAAATTTCTGTGGTTTTTTATTTTATTTTATATACAAGGGCAAACACTCGACCCTTACTTAGTGAAAGAAAAACACAAATATCAAAATTTTGTATATATTTAGTTGAATATATTTAGTTTATTTACCACATAGGGGTAGAGTGCCTGCATACAACACAAGCGGTCTAGGTTCGAATCCCCAGCAGAGGACATGAAAAAATTGCGGTTTTGAACGTGACAAATCTCATCTAAAGAAAAACCCCCTGACGATGCTGCCAAAAATCACACGAATGGTTAGAAGACCCCACTGGGGAAAATGACCATACTTAGCTAGGATAACCACCATCACTTAGCAAAAATCTTTACCACTATACAATCACCTAGAGGTAAGCTATAGTAGACTAAACATCCGCTTAGCATGAAAATCTACTGATTAATGAAGTAAGGCAATGGATGCCTTGTGGGAAGCCCATGGAAATGCCGCCCGAATCGCGATAATAGCTGTGCTGGCTCAGTGTAGTGTTGCACTCACGTAAAACGTCTGACTTTATTACTCGCAAGAGGAGTGACGGAGAAAAGAAAATATAAGTTCTCAATGTACTCTAGTTTATTCCTCCAATATGAGTGCAGTGTATAGTGGTAAAGGTATTCACATTAGTAAAAAGTGAAGTGGTATTCACATTTTTTGCTTTTTTTAACCGATTTAGTAAAGCTAGTTGAGATAAACTGTAGTTCTAACTCAGCAGGACTTTTTTCTTTTATTATCTAAGTCGTTTTCATAAATTCATAATTGTTCCGGCTACTGCCTTGTTACCTAACAAAGATTCATTCAACTTAGATTTTATAGCTCAAGAAGAGTTCACGTTAAGCCAGTTTTTGTTTTTAA
Organism: Wohlfahrtia magnifica; assembly: GCA_023159175.1. Classification (NCBI taxonomy): domain Eukaryota; kingdom Metazoa; phylum Arthropoda; class Insecta; order Diptera; family Sarcophagidae; genus Wohlfahrtia; species Wohlfahrtia magnifica. The sequence continues at coordinate 6,201,500 of JAKWBJ010000484.1, forward strand.
TATCTTTTCTAAAGAATACGGTCACTCATTTTCACATTAAACACTTATCTGTTCGTTGCATGCATTATTCATTAGTGACCTGTATTTTGGGCTCCATCAATCTATTTAACAGTAAATGCCCTTTTTTAGTAAATAAAATGCTATTGAAATATGTATACGCCCTGCTTAAATGCAATCAATCAATTGTCTTCTTTGTTATTTCCAGATGTTATGAGTCTCTAAAAGAGTTTAAAATATAAGCCTGTGATAGCATAGAGTTTCAGCCTTAAATCTTATCATTTTTTATAAAGTGAGCCTGCGTGCGTGTTTCATTTGAAAACGTGTGTGTCTTTTTTTCATTGTGTCACTCAGTCAGTCTCTTTAAACAATTATGATAATTAGGCGGCTTAAATCGAATACAACCGAATATAAAATATTCGTATTTTATCGGTTTTTCATTTCTTCCTTCCATGCGGTGTAAGTAAATATACTATTGTTTGAACGGCGCTAGCTAAGTGGTGTTTTAAGGCAGTATTTGTTTGTTTGTTTGTTTTGTTGTTTTGTTGTAGTGGCTGGCTGGCGTCACTGGTACTGTTGCTTTTGTGGTCTTCTTTATGGGACAAAACAAACTTTCCTTTCTTAGCAGACATGTGGGCGGTGTTCGATCACAATATTGAAGTGAATTTTGTTTAACACACACACACACACGCACACATAATATCAGTTGTAGTTATTGTTATTGTTGATCTTAAGAAAACAAAAATAAATTTTTAATTTCTTTCTTCTTTCAATTTCACTATTTATTTACGCTGTGGTTTGTTTTTGTTGTTGATTTGCCTTCATTTGTTTCATATGTGGCGGTATAATTTGTATCTTTGAAGTGGCGCTTAATTTTTCCATGTTTTCATTTCAATGTTGATTTTGTTTTTTTTGTTTTTTTGTTTCACTATTTTCTTTATAAGACAAAAGTAACACACTTTAACAAGCCTTTCCAACCGCATATAAGGCATTATTGCATTCGCAGACATGATATATATGATACCCTCCAACAATGGGGAAAAGATCATAAAACAAATTTAAAACAAATAAGACGAATAATACGAGCATGAACGAAGAAAAAACAAAAGAAGGAAAAAAAACAAATCTTAAAAGTAAATAAATTATGAGTGTGAGTGGTACAATAAAACACACTACAAGATTCAAATACACAAATACAATTACTTTAACAAACGTGCGTTCATATTTGTACAGTACTTGAGAAAAGTAAATAAGCTGTTGGAAAAGCCTTAAATCTGTATAAGAAAACAACGTAGTTCTTGCCAGTCAAGTCTGACCATAGGATTGAACTGAAAGTTAAAACTTGGAGTTTCTCCAGATTACAAAGATCTCTTGCATAAAGGGAATAAACCATTGCTGCCTTCTTAGATATAGAAGGAGCCTTCAATAATGTAGAACTAGGAGCCATAACGGGCGTACTAACTAGGCTGGGAATACAGATCAGCCTGGTGCACTGGATAGCTAAATTGCTTAACGGGAGGATAAACTACCCAACGCTGGGTAGCCCACTCACTCACTAGACGATAAGTATGGCATTCCATTAGTGGCACTGGAACAGGTCAATTGCGGGGCTATCGCCTATTCGGATGACGTGGTTCTCATGATTTCGGGCAGATTTGTAGATCATATTAGAACAGAATGCAACTTGTACTTCAAAAAGTTAGCGAGTGGGCATCTGCATGAAACTTGGAGAAAACGGAGATAGTACTTTTCAAATGGAAGTACAAACCTACGCCATTTCGGCCATTATGGTTGAACAACACGAGCCTCCTACTTAAGGAAGAGGCACACTTTCTGGGGCTTATATGGGATAGGAGGCTGTCTTGGAAGCCTAATACACACAATAGAATGAAGAAAGCCTCCATTGGCCTCTACACTTGCAATAAAGTGTTGGGAAAGAAATGGGTCCCACACCTATTTTGAGCTATGAATGCCTTGTATGATGAGAATCTCTTTGTAAGGCGGCCAACACTAGCCTACTATAGCGGGTGCAAAGGTCCGCATGTATTATAATTGCGAGTGCGTTACGTACTGCATCTGCTTGAGCGATAGAGGTGATGCTGCATCTACCTAGGCTAGACCTGTACTGTAAAGGGTAACGGCTAGTGCAAGTCAGCATCTGCTAGCTGCTGGACTATAGGTCTGGGAGTTTTTTAAGAGTCGACTATACAGCACTGCACTATGACCTTTCAATGAAGTTCCGGAGACCACGATTCCGGATAGCAAGGAAAGGGAAAATGGTAGAATGCACCTCATTAAGGACTCCGAACAAATCCTCACATACGGCTTCAAGTTGAACGGAGCTGTGACTGGAAGTATATTTTAGGAGTCGGCGAATATAGCTCATTCTATAAGGATATCGAAACATTGTAGCTTCTTTCAGGCGGAGGTATCAGCCAGAAGATCTGTCCTGATGATCATTGGAAAGGGCAACGTCTCCAAGAGAGATATGAGTGTACTTTCAGATAGCCAGGCGGCTATAAAAGCTCTGGGATCTCACAATTTTACCTCAAAAACAGTTATTAACTGCTGCAGACCTCCCAATGAGGTGGCTGAGCAGTATAATATCCATATTATTTGGATCCAGATCATAGTGACATTCCGGGGAAGTGCAGGGCTGATAAATTTCCAAACGTGGCACATCTATTGAACTCACGGGTGAATTCTTCACTTTGGGAATACCATTGGATATTTGCAAGCGGAAACGGCAAGATAGCGCAGCAAATCCGGCCAAAGCTGGACATTAAGCGCACGAGAGATCTGCTCAATCTCTAAAGAAACACACTTAGCGTAGTTATCGAGTTCATTACTGGGCATTGTATAATGGGCACTCATACCAGAAGGCTAGGACTGGATCACCTTGCCAATAATTTCTGCAAAAGCTGCAGAAATGAGGAAGAGGAGGAGACAATCCTTTACCTATTGTGCACATGCCCAGCGTGGCAGAAGAAAGCGGTATAGGGGATGATGAGCCATTGTTGTATCACAACGAGCAATAGTTTGCTCTTCTTTTGGGGCAGCCACTCCTACCAGATTCGTGTCGAATATCTTCTTTCTTGTTTGGTTTTTTGTTCAGGGCACAATATTTTATTAAAAAGAAAATCTTATGCTATGTTCGCACGGGACTTTAAACTAATTTGTTCGCTATTCGAATTACTTATGTGAATTATCGTGTTCGCACTGCACCATTTTTAATTGATGTTCTTTTTGTTTATGGTGAAAAAGTGTAAATTGCTTATTTGCCATCTAAAACAAATTAAAAACGAAACCTAACATTTTTATCTGCTAAACTTTCACTCTTTTTGTCATATGTAGCAATACTTTTGTCTAACATAGTTCCGTTTTGTCTGTATTATGATAGGCGCAGATTACAATATGTTTGTTTGACTGGCTTTTTTTCTTTTTTATTTTCTTCTATTGTCTGTTTTATTTATACAAAAAAGTACTTCACTTTATATTAGAAATCGTGTTGATTCAGTGTTTTGTATCCGATTTAAGTTTATTTTATACCCTACACCACCAAAGTGGTGAAGATAAATTTTATTTGTGCAAATGTTTATTGGATTTAAGAAAAATAATCCTAAAACAATACCAGAAATGAAGAATTTTAAAGTTTAAAGAAGTTTTAGTAAAGCTTGTTATTAAAGAATTGGTCTCAATTAAAATAGACGTGAAGTGGTATGTCCCGTTTGGCAGCGGCTTAATATTAACACGAATATTTAGCTCATATAACTATTTCTTAAATGCCGCCTCATATGCTAGCTCAACAACGAAAAATCATCAGCAATTTCTTTGCGGTTATGGAAAAAAGGAATGAAATTCCATTCCGGTAAAAAAGGTTAGTGCTTCTTAAGAAATGCCCGTTAAGAATCATCCAAAGCTTTAATTTGTTCACACAGAAAACATGTACGATCGCCTTTGACGATTACATACTAAGGTAATATCTGCGCGGCACTGCCATTAGATATTATTTACCGAATAGTGACAGCTTTCGCCGCCATTTCTTTTAGCTGTGCTCCATTGCTTCCGCTAATTAAAGGAGTTCCTCAATTTCAATCAGTATCTAATTTATAAAGCTTATGTATGTATTTACTGCTATCAAAATATTCACACATTATTAGCATGACTTCCACTATGTTATCAGGACTTAAATATTTTCCGAAGGTTGGTTCAGAGTGTCCTACTTTTGTTGGAAAACCTGGGGCATATAAATATTACAGGTTTTAAAGTATCACCCTCTCCCGTAAAATGCGTTAATCTCAAAAAATATTATTAATTAAAGTGTACTTCTCCATGTTGGCGTTTTAATTAAATACTTAAATAAGGAATTAGTTAAAAAGTAAAACTTTTTAACAATCCAATAAAGCTTTCTTTCTTCAACCTGATATATATATTATTTTCTACAGGGAACATAGGATTACAACAAATTGCTTCCAATCATCTCTTTCGTTCGCAAGTAGTTTTATTTCGTTCTGTCGTTCTTATTTCATAATCAAGCTGCCTTATTGTAAAAGAAGGTCTTCCTGCACCCCTCTGACCCTAAGCGTTACAGTCAATGGCCATTCTTTTCTCCGTCACTCCTTTAAGAAGCACATTGGCTTTCTATAAAGCATCCACTGTCTTGTTTCAGTTTCATTTATTAATTTGAATTACAAGCTGAGTAGAAGAAGATTGCGTAGTTGTGAAGAATCTTACTAAGTGGTGGTGGTGACCCTACTTAGCATTGTAATTTTTTCCCAGTAGGTGGCGTTTCTCTTGATCATTCATATGATGTTTGCCATCATCACCAAAGGTATGTTAAACACTCGAACTCGCAATTAAATTTTTTCGTCATGTCCAGCTGGGAATTCGACCCTGGGCCGCCTTCGCTCTAACCACTCTACCACGCCACCCCCATTTACGTGTACATTTTACCGATTGGATGGGGATTTAGTGTATAATATGCCATAGATAAACATTTCTCATACTCTGGGTCCAAAATATACACAGGATTATACAAACACAACGGTTAACAAAAACTTGGATGCTAATAATATCTTTATCTGGGCTTGGTGCGCGAGAACAGTTGGAAAAAACCTCGTACGGGGATTCGTACACCAAATGCCTGTCCTACTTTATCAATTCTACTCTTTATGTCTTGATATGAACCGGCTGTAATTATAATGGTGCACCATAGATGGTGTTGCAGAAGGAATGTTTGTTGTTGACGGGCATAATTTTTGTTTTCTTTGCATTGGTTTTAACACTTAGAGCCCCACGTGATCAATTGTGGTCATTTTTTTTTCTGCACCGTTGGAATCCGTTCTGACTTGTGGTTATTCGCGGGCTGACAAGCTGGGACCAAAATTTGATTGTTCAATGGTAGATGTATGCAGAACTTTTCCAACATTCCGTGATCACAATGTCGGGAAATGACACACAACGTGTGGCCACGGGTGGTCATGCCGTCACATAAAGTAAACCAATGACCACGGGTGGTCACATTGTCCTAAATCATCAAAATACAAATGTCCACCGGTGGGGCACGTGAAGCTCTAAGTGTTAAGTTCAAATCTTTCTGGCATTTCTTTGACTATTATTAGCTTCGCTTGCATTTCAGAATAACGGTGGGCCAGAAGACATAAATAATTCTTATAATCGAGGTCATAATAAGCGTTCCTGCATTCCCCAGCATATATCGGGTGAGCCATCTATCGGTTTAAATTTGAACCATCGGTTATTTCGAATATGACAATACTTATGTCATTCTATTCTGTCACAAAATTCAGTATATTATCTCGAATCAATTTACGCTTGAGCAACGTCGGGATTTATTGGAAATTTATTTTCATAACAAAGACAATTGGTCGGAAATGTCATGAAAATGTCGTACGAAATTTGGTCGCAAAGAAAGATCCGTACTGTGCGTACCGTGCGTACTCCCGAAAATATCGAAGCTGTGGCTGAGAGTGTGGGTGAGAATCCATCAACATCAACCCGTCATCGTTTTCAAGAATTGAACATTTCACGCACCAGCTTACGTCGAATTTTGCGAAAAGTTCTCGGTATGACGCCATACAAAGTTCAATTGATTCAAGAGTTGAAGCCGCATGATCATGCGCTTCGTTTTCGCTTCGCTAAATAGGCCAACGAGATACTGCACGATGATGTCGATTTCGCCAAAAAAATCATATTTTCGGATGAAGCTCATTTTCTTCTTGGTGGGTACGTTAATAAACAGAATTGCCGTATTTGATGCTCAGTAAACCCAAAACCTTCTTGCAGAAGCCAATGCACCCATTACTAGTGACGGTTTAGTGCGGCTTGTGGAGCGGAGGCATCATTGGCCCATATTTCTTTGAAAATATGGACGGCGCAACCATTACGGCCAGTGGGGACACTTATCGCACCATGACAACCGATTTTTGTGCCGCTCTTCATGGTACTGATGTGAACGATGTTTGGTTTCAACAGGATGGTGCAACTTGGCACACATCTCATGCCACAATCGATTTATTGCATCAAACGTTTGACGGCCGCTTAATTAGTCGAAATGGTGATGTGAGCTGTCTGCCAAGAAGCTCTGATTTGACACTGTTGTTACACTCGAAAAAGTTCTCGAAAATTGGTGCGATCGAATGGGATACTGTGAGGCCAGCCACGGCAGACATATAAGTAAAATAAAATTACATATCTAACCGGAACAATTGTACTTCACAACAAAAAGAGAAATATGGCAATATTTCAAACCGTTGTTGTTTTATTGCATTTTTAAATTTAAACTTTTAAATGTCCCACTCGATACCTTTTTTGGTACATCTGGTATATGTCATATTGTTGTCCATGATGGTGTTGGATAGAAGAGAAGATAGTAGACAAAGTTGAATAACGTCGACAATTAGCTTCAGAGTATAAGGTTCCCATTAGAGATATTATCCTCTCAGAGACCTTCGACAATATAATGTCAACCAGACAATTGCGTGAAACAGAATATTAAAGGTCCTCACAAACTTAGTGGACATGAGGCAGATATAAGAGCGCCATTCTACGGATTGTTCGAGAGTAATTTTAAAGCCCATTTGTGTGATCAACACAGAATCTTCTAGAGCGGAATTGCTGATTTAACTAATGCTATAAAGTTTCTTTTTAAATTATACAGGTATAGTCGATACAGATATAGACAGATAAGTAATTGAATATACCGTAAATACATAGTTCCCGCGACATTCCAACTAGAACAAGGGGAGCTTTTCTTAATTAATGAACTGCATTTGATTCTATTTTTAGACTGATTGAAAGAGACCTACAGTTGAACCCCGGTTTCGAATGGCTAATCCATTCGTTAGATATGTTTTTCATAGTGTAATACTCATAACCAGTCACTAGCTAATGTTATGACGTGAAGCCACTGTTAAAAATTATCAGATGGTGTGACCTGATATTAAGCCTAAGACCTCTTGTTTGAGTCTTACCTTCAACACTACAGTGGCACATTGTTAATGGTAACTGAATGTAATCATTCTAAAATTCAAATTTCCAGAGAACATATAGCAGGGTTGGCAAAAGACAAAAAAACCCAGTCCGCCGGGTTTTATTGACTTTTTTGATGGGTTTTATAACAGCTTCCTAATTTCATTCAATTCGGCAATATTTTTTATTTGTTAGTAAAATTACTTTGTTTTATTATTTATAATGCAATTTTACCCTCTTGGTCGCATCAAGGAGGTGTTAAAACTGACTGCAATTATTCCGGTTGAACCGTGCATTATGAGAAAAACGGCCGGAACTCAAAGGTGTGATTAAGTTATTCTTTTGCATGAGAACCTCATATCGCAAAAGTTGCCAACCGATTGTCAGAAACGTCCAAATTCCGCACCCACCGTATTCTCCGTACATGAATTCCTCTGACTATTGGCTGTATCACGGATACAATATCGTTAACCATTTCACCACATCACTTCTTTTCAACAAATGTAAAATCCGCTTCAATGTTGGGTGGCCTCAAAAGATGATAAGGTTTTCTGAAACAAGATTCAGCAATTGCCTCAGAGGTAAGAAAGGATGTAAACATGTGATTTAAATCATTTTTATTTTGATTAATTTGTTACTTCGTTATAATTTTTGAGCTACAATTAATGGCCCAAATTAATTTGTACAGCCAGTACGTAAATTATACTTATTTTCGTTTTAAATAAACCACGAAAACATTTAAATAAAAAACCCGCCCGGGTTTTTTTTTAAATATAATACCCAATAAAACCCGGGTGGGCTTAATAAGGTTACCCAGTGGGTTGCCAAGCCTGATATATAGTGATGTAGGATATTATATAGTCGGACAATATCTTTTTATCGTGTTTTTATTGCTTGCAGTCATAGAAAAACGGTAAGATGATAAAATTTCAATTCGTGTACAGCTGATTACAATAGAAAATTAAATTGTACAACAACAAAAAATATTGCCACTTAAGAAAACGCCAGTACACAAAAGAGTTAAAAATATTAGGACCACCGTAGGTGAATTTTTTTTCTTAATAAAATTTTGACAAATCGAAAAAAAAATTCGTTACGCTTCATGTAATACACAGATATGTTGCCATTAAATTTAAAAAAAATTTGTTTTTCTTTTTAATTCATTGCAGGTATTTTACAATCGTGTGCCAACGAAGGTGAAGAAGTACAAATTGCTATAAGGAATTCCAAATGCTTTAAATGTGCCTGTGAGGTATGTGACTATAATTTAGAATGAAATCTTTTTAAAATAAATTTATTTTTTATTACGTATTATTATTGTAAATATTATTACAATAACAATTGTTATAAATTATGCAAACGATATGTAATACCTCTGTATAAGGTACAGTGCGCTATAAAATTCTGTTTTCTATGCCGGAAATGTAAACAAATACGGCATTTGTTGTGACATTTTAGACATGATACGAGGGTGAGTTTGTTTTTTTAGTTTTCAAAGTTTTATAATTTATTTTTTGAAGGAAACAAATATTGTGTAAAGGAAGAAAACAAATTGTTTTATTGAATAAAAGATTTATGACAAAACAATGAAACATAAAATTTTTGGAAATTTGATTTTTTGCCATTTCTTTCGTAACAAAAACTAAAGCTGGCTGTTGCTAACAGTTTTTATTTGTTAGGCTTTAAACTTTCAGAAAAAAAAAAAAATAAATACGTTTTTAGTTGGTATCTATAGATTGCTTTTTCATTCTTATATTTTGGCAATAACTGACTTTTAACTACTTGACCTGGCTGCATGCCATACGATGTTGTCACAAAACTTTTCATTCAGCAACATGGCATGAAAAGCTGTTAAGAGGGTCAAAGGTTTAACTTGGCTGTTCCTTTGTTGTTATTTAATAATTGATTTTATGCGTGTATGTGTATGTTCTTGTGTGTCTGCATTTCTTAAGTATAGTTTTTGTGCATTTTAAAATTTGTTGAAATAAGGAAAAAAAATGTAAGCAATTTTTTAAAGATTTTTACACTCTACTTGCTGATTTGTTATGTTTAAATCAAAGGCTTAAGTATAAAGACTAATAATAGGGGTCTTCTTGTCGAAACGAATGTTTTGAACGAAAATAACGTTAGGAATTCTACTGTAAAGTATCTTTAATTACTAGGTGAACCGTGCGAATATTTCGCACCCGTAGTGGCAATTTTTGTAACATAAGAAACTGAAAATATAAAATGCAAATTTTAAAGACTTCAATATATTTTATTATAAGAAAGAGCAACAAAGTCTGTCGTTTTAAATGATATAACGGGTCCGCCATGTAACGTTTTTTTTTTCAACTAGTGCTTGTTTCGTGAATGGTAACACTTAGCTCATGGCTGATTTGACAGATAATTAGTCTTATTCGCTGAACGAATATGGTTGTGTATACGCTTTTTTCGCTTCGCTAAGTGGGCCTGCGATCGACTTACAGAAGATGCCGATTTTGCCAAAAAAATCATCTTTTCATATGAAGCTCATTTTGATCTTGGCGGGTATGTAAACAAGCAAAATTGTCGCATTTGGGGCACAGAAAACCCGCACGCATACATTGAAAAACCGATACACCAAAGGCGAGTCACTGTTTGGTGCGGATTTTGGTCCAGAGGCATAATTCGAAAATGAGCAAGGAGTGGCCGTTACAGTCAATGGCGATCGTTGTCGGGCCATGTTGAACGAATTTTTGTTCACAAAAATTAAAGAGGAGGATATTAGCAACATTTGGTTTTAACAGGACAGCGCTACGTGCCACACAGCCGAATTACACTCAATGTTTTTTCAATGAAAATCTAGTACTAAATGTCAGTGTCAATAGATGATTACATTGGCTGGGGCACACCTGGTCAGTAGTACTACTGATAATGTCACTAGTAAAGCACTTATATTTCACTGTTGTTTTCTACAGGCGACTGGACGAACAAAAATACTTAGACTTATACTTTTTTATACGGCCTTTCTTTTTATGACACTTCGCTATAACGGTCTGTCTGAGTTATGGAATACCTTAGCTTTAAAGCACAAATTAACTCGTTATATAGCTAAGAAATAAATATTTACATAGCTCGGCTGTATAAAAAGGTATGAATGTATTTTAAAATACTTTTTTAAATGTGTATATAAGTAAATTTCTAAAAATTTAAGATTAATTTTAAGTGAAATTGAATAGATGTATACTCAGTGTTGTCAAATTGAATTACGTATGAAAAACTACAGTGGAAACATCATGATTCGCAATCGTAAATAAGAGAGCATATCAAGTAATTTATTTCATCGTGGAAACATGCAAAGGAAATTTCGTTTTGAAACTGTTTCATTCCAGAAACTATTTATGAAAAGGTTTTAATATTACAAAATGGTAGTAAGTGGTGGAAAAACATGACCGAAAAAAGCGCTCTCTAACGTTTTACTAACATTTTTTTTTTAAATAACCGCATCGTTGGACCTTAGTATTCTATTACTTTCAATAAGCAACAATACGTAAAAAAAACTATGGAAATTTTGAACCGTTTTATGAAAATGCAGCTGTTTGCCAAAACCATGTCTCAACCAGCATATTTACCAAACCTTTTATGTCCCAAAACAGCTTTATGAGAAGTGCTTCGGGAACAAAGAAACTCTTTGTTAAAAGCGAGTTATATCTGAGAGGTATTGCTTTGAAGGCAAATACATATATCAGGTCACTCAATAAGTCCGTAGAATGAGACATAGATGAATTTACTAGAATTTTGTCCATATGATTTTTATTTGGTACTAACCTTCAAACGATACGTGGGTAAATATGACAGCAATCTGACTATTTATTAGTGAGTTATAGTATTTTGGGTGAAGCAACTTTTGTTATGGAAAAAAGTGAATTTCGAGTTTTGCTAAAGCATGCTTTTTGATTAAAAAAAAAAATAAAAAATACAGTGGGAACCAAGCAATGGCTTGATAAACATTATCCAAGCTCTGCTGCATTGAGACAAATGATAGAAAAGTGGTTTGCTGAATTTAAACGTGGTTCTAACAGCACAAATGATGTAGAGTGCAGTGAACGCCCAAATGAGGCTGTTGTTTAAGAAAACATCAAAAAAATGCACAAATTTGTTATGAACGATGGCAAATTGAAGGTGCACGTGCTAACAGACACTGTAAAGATATCAGATGGCAGTGTTTATACCATTTAACACGAACATTTGGGTATGCGAAGGCTCTGTGCAAAGTGGGTGCCGCGTGAGCTCACAAATCCTGCCATGAATCAAGTCAAGAAAGTGATGCCAAAATTGAATGAAATTGGCTTCGAATTGCTAATCCACTAGGGAGATCGATTATTTGACTTTTTCAAAAACCGGTTTTCCAATAATTCGAAAAGTAGCGCTTTTTAAAAAACCAGTTTTCGCTTACTGGTAATTCAAATAACCGGTTAATCAGTTCTTGTATTTAAATAAAATTATTCTTATTTCTTGAAGTGTACAGCTCGACCACCTTGAAGCTGACGGAGAGCTTAAAATTACAGTGGCAATCAACACTAATAATAATTATAACAAATCTTATTAAAACTATGCCAAAACGGTGTGCGGAAGCCATAAAAAACAGAGTTTATTGCACAACGTACTGAAAGATGCTTAAGTTTCGAGGAACTAAATTCGTTTTTGTTGTATTACTTGGTAGAGAAGATTATAGTTATAATTAAGGTACCTATGATAACAAAAAAATAAATATTTTACTTTGAATAAATCTATTAGTAATATACGCCTCGACAAGAAAATTTGCTTAGATTTCGGGCAACACTGTATGCAAATTTATGCACCATGTATTTAATAGTGTGTGTGTTATCGTGGTATGTTGGGTAAGAACTCACCTTCCAACCAAAAAGTCGTTGGGTTCAATCCCAGGCCACATCGGCTAACAATTTTCAACAACGATATCACCTCACAACATTTCTAGCGACTGGTTAAATGTGTATTTACGCTGTGAAAAACTTCACTAACTAATATATCTGCCGTTCGAGACTGGCGTTTGTGGGTTTGTTGGCTTTCAATAAGTCTAATTGATCATTCTCCATATTTAAAAATCAATATTTATTTACAGAAGATGAGAAAAGGTTATTGTTGCTCAAGAGTGCAAGAGAAAGAGAAATCGTTTTATAAAAGGGTATCGGAAAGTTGGAAAATCCCTATACTCGTTGTCTCTCTCTCGTAGGCAACTATGTTGAAAGCTTTTTTCTTACTTATTCCACGGGCTTATTAAGTGACCTGTTTTTTTGTACAGTGCGAAATATAAATTAATTCTAAAATCAACTTTAGAATTTATTTTTTTTTGTATCGATAGAAGTAGTTTAAGAACTTTTGCAATATCTTGCTACTGTTCCGCTCTTTATGCTCCTTTGCGCTTTAACAAGTTTAAAAATAGCTGTTGATTTTACTTTTCTGGTGCCAATAATATTTTTTTTCTTTTCATACATTTTCTCTCAAAGACACTTTAATATACAAATTCTTATTATTCTTTTATTTTTTGTTTAATACTTTTTGTTCATAATTTTGGCACAATCTCAGTTTTAGTCAAATGGTCAGTTTTAAGACCCCTCGCCTGTATTCGCTTCTTTCAATTTAAAGTTGATTCAAAGTTATTGACCTGTTTTGAGTTGTCCACCAGAGACAGTTTTTTTTTTTCTAACAAAGTAAAGTAGAGGATGACAACTGCATTGTTGGATAAGATTCCTCTCTTAAGCCATGGTATTTACAAACTTTTTTTTTTGTTAAAAAAAAAGAGAAAAGAAACTCCAATAATTTTTATTTTTATTTATTTAACTTTTCGTTAAATTTACGCATTTTTGCCTTGAAAATATGATTGTATGTACATATGAATGTGCATTCGGTGTATTGCGACAACATACAAAATTGCATTCATACTGTGTTGTGTTGTAATAACAATAACAACAACAATAGCAGCAACTACTTTAGGCGCCACTTTATAACACATAAAATGAAAAATTCCATTAAAATGATTCGGCAGAGTCAAAGACCATCGAAGTGTGAGCATTGAAAAATCTGTCATTTTTAGTAGAACCCTCCTCATCTACCCCTTTTCAATGTTTCATTATTTTGAATCGTCTAAGTTATATTACATTTATTCTAGAAAAGGAGGGGTCATCCAAGTTTTATTTTTGGAAACTTTATGATTTCGACTGTCATTATTATTCTTATTATAGCGACCATTTTGTTTTGGCCATCCCAAACAAAAATTTATGAATGTTTATGGCCTCATAAATATGAAAATGTGAATAATAATAAAAAATTATAGAAATATAGCCAAGATATCAAGAAAAAAATAAGAAAAAACGAGAAAAAATCATACCGCTGTGATGAAATCTTTTACTTGGAAAAAAGAAAACATTTTAGACAAAAAATGAAACCAATTTGCATTTACATAAATTTTATGCATGAATATGTCCAAAACAATCATAAACAAAATTTCTGATTAGACGGAATATAAAAAACTGTTAATAAAATGAATAAATAAAAGTTGTTCAAATAAGACTATTTATTAAATACCCTACAATCTCGCCTTCTAAACGTCAATGTAAAATTTTGTCTTATTTGTTGTGAAATTTTAAAGATTATTTATCAACTGGTTTTAACAAATTTCGATTTTGAGTATATTTTCAATAAACCCTTAGCATTCAGTAACATTAAGATAAAAATTTTTATTCAGTTTTACTAATATGGCTTAAATATATAGATCGATCATAGATCGATCAAATATGAAAGATGGATAAGGTATTTTGAATTGTTATTCGATTTGATTTATAATGGAATTTGAATTTAATCGCAAAGAAATTTATCTGAAATCTCTCTTACGGCGCAGATTTTACAAAAGATAGTGTTTAATTTGGACCAGGCACCTTCTTAAACAACCTGTCGTTAAATATTTCATCTCAACATTTACAATGAATGTAAGTTTGAAATATAATGAGTTTGTTAAAGGTCGGGAGTATGCTCTGGCCTTTAACAATGTGACACCGAATGCGATTTGGTCGGCTCTGATGGCACTGAATGTTCATTGGTCCATGATCAAATTCATAGATAGACTTCTGACCAACAGGGTCATTGTCTCCACTATGGGGTCAGTCAAGACACCGTCTATAGAGTGGCTGAATGGGGCACTTTCCCATCGTGAGACTTGATTCTAATCGATTCAAGACTGTAGCGTATGCGGATGATGTTGCTATGGCTGTGTCGGGAATATTTCTTGAAACAATGTCGCAGCGCCTTCACACATCTCTGGGCCATCTTGGTCGTTGGAGCACTGACAGTTGGCTAAGCGTTAACCCAGGAAAGACAAAGGTACAAAGTTCCGTCGTTTTCCCTATCGCGTCTGTACGGAGTTGTACTGGCTATCGGATAGCGCGAAGTATCTGAGGATAATACTGAACTCCAAGCTATCCTGGCTCCAGAATACATGTGCGAGGGCGAACGTTGCGCTGTACACTTGGAATTCCACTTGGATTTTTGACACGGTGGTTAAGTCCATACTTATGTATGGTGTAATTGTGTGGTGGAGGTCTGATGAGAAGTCCACATATAGCAGGATATTTGACAGGGTTCTGCGAAGTGCGGCACTGATGATTACATGTGCGCTCAGGTCCACTCTTTCGAAAGCCTTGTTCCAATGGACCTAATAGCTAGGCAGATGGCGATCATGTCTGCGATAACGTTGAAGATCGCAAGAGCATACGATCCCTGGTGGGATAGATTACTGTACACCCAAACCCTTCCTGGATAGAATGTTCTCCGTGGGGATCTCACCAGAGCCGGTAATTGGAACCGTTTCTGTTGACGTATATGCAGATGGATTGAGATTGTCGGAAGGGGCTTGTGGCGGTATCTTTATTTCTGCATACGGGGTGAGAGTATCCTTTAGACTGTCGGAGTCAGTTACTTCAGGCTGCAATCAGGGCGCTCTCCGATGTCTACTCGCCATAGCGACTGGTGTGTGAATGCCAAACATCAATGAACGAGATGGCGAGAGATTCAGACCTAGAGATTATCTGGGTAAGGAGTTACTCTAACACCCGGAGGAACTGTGTAGCAGACGAACTGGCGAAGGCGGGCTCTCTCCTCAGTAACGAGCAGGTTGACCACTTGGTTTGGATACCACTTTCTTCTTGAAGACTTCTGCTTCTGCACTACATATTCGCCAAGGCATAGTTACGGTGATAATCAAACCACGTGCTCTGTATCAAGACAAATCTGGCCCCTGTACGTTCTGGTTTGGGTTGAGGAAGAGAAGGAGACTGTCGAGCATTTGTGCATGCTTTTCTTTTGTGCATGCGTCTGGTTGGTTCAGTTCGGACCGGGATGCTGACATGTAGGTCCTTTTGAACTATTGATATTGGGCATCACAGTGGGATCAATATTGAACCCAAATGAGCTGGATCGGTGTCTGGCTAACCGTTGTAACTAATTAACTTATTAAAGATCGGTTAGTGCTTGAATCTGAATATTGAACACTTCATTTCTTTTGCAAATTGACAATGCATTTGTCTATATATCGTTACGTTTGACTGCATGGATTGCCTGAGGCTAGCAAGTATACTTCAAGAAATGACCTATGCCCTCCGACATACGTTCGATCATACAGTGCCCCGTAATTATAAACACCAGAAGTTCAATCTACTCCCTCCCAGAAATTAGGTTCTTACGTGAGTGCCACCACGCTGACATACCACCGGTGCCCAAGGTACGAGTGGATAATACACCCGCCAATGCTCCCCATCTATAATGAAAACCACCAGTGAGTACAAAATTAAAAGGCGCCTTTCTTAGATGCACGCCTTCAAACCTTAGTGAATTGTTAGAGACTACCCAAAAACCAGTCGATCTATGTGTCACGGCACCCGGTTAAGAGTGTAACACTGCACCGACCTTACGCTCCCTCTGTGATTTAGGCTTAAAACCACAGCCACCACGATGCTCCCACAAGTGGCCTATCCAAGTCAGGCAGGGAACGAAATTACTGATGCATCCGACTTCCGCGATACCAGAATACCTCTGGTCAGGCCTAGTAGCATAAATTATACTAACAGTCAGCCAAAAACGACTTCGGAATGGTGGCCGAGAAACTGACAGAGAATGTAAATGACCCCCTACTTGTGCATTAATTCTCTCAATGCTCCCATGACTCGAGCCCATATCAGCACGACACGGGTTCGCCCAATTTGAGCCAGTGAGTGAATACAGTTGAGGAGACATTTCGACTCAAATACGTTAGAACTGTTGTGTGCCGCTGTGGTATGGTAAGTAAAACACCCTGCTATCAACCAAGAAGTCATCGCCTCAATCCCAGACCAGACTATCGGAAAAAGAAACACTTCAGGTATTTTTTTAAGGATTCATAACTTTGACCTGGCAACACTGCTTTATTTGACAACCGATTTAACAGCTATTAGTTGCTTTTTGTTTAGTTTGGTTTGACATTTCATTATGGATAGACTTGTACCGGAGCGACGCTTGCAAATTGTTGATATTTTTTTGTCAATATAATGATTCAATTCGCCAAACATATAGTGCACTTCATCCATTTTATGGCGTACATAATCGTCCTTTAGATCGTTTAATTCGTATAATAATGGATCTTTTTCGGACCACGTTTACTTTTACTGATAACGTGCGTCCCGTGAGATGCCGAACAGTGCGCACTGAAGAAGCTGTAGCCGCTGTACAAGGAAGCATTGAAGAAGATCTAAATCAATCAACTCTTCGCCGCTCTCAGCAACTGGGATTGTAAGTATCCTTCCACTTTATGGTACATTTTACGCAATGATCTTGGCTTAAAAACTTTCATGATTCAACTTCCGCAGGAAAAAAACCGCCATATAGGCGATTAGGCTGAAGTACAAATTCATATTGAAACTGAATGTACATTTAAAATGCTGTTTTCCGATTAAGCCGTTTTTGGTTGCATGGGTACGTAAATAAGTAGAATTGTCGCATTTGGAGTGTGGTAGTCCACAAGCTTTTGTTGAAACACCATTATACCCACAGAAAATTATTGTTTAATGCGCTTTGTGGGCAGGCGGAGCAATATCCATATGTATTCAAAAACGAAGATTGTTAGAACGGTACTATTAATGGTGAACGGTACAGGGACATGATTAGAAATTTTTTCGTGCCTCAATTAGCTGGCATTAATCTTGCAGATAATCAGCGCGCACTACAATTGGTTCACTTAAAGAAACTTTTGATGAAAGAGTAATTTCAGGTAATTTTCCAAATAATTGGCCACCAAGATCGTGTGATTTAACCCCATTCAATTATTTTCTCGGGGTTATGTAAGTCAAGTGTCCCGCAGTGGTATGATAGGTAAGACACCCGCCTACCAACTAGAAGGTCCTCGGTTCAATACCAGGTCAGACCATCTTTAAAAAGAAAAAGTTTTTCAACAGCGGTATCGCCTCATAACAAAAGCTAGTAACTGGTTATGAGTATCATTCCTATTGAAAACTTCTCTAATGTATTTGCCGTTCGGAACCGGCGTTAATCTGTAGGTCCCTTGCGATAAGTCTAAAAATAGAATCGATTGCAGCTCATTGACTGAGAGAAGTCTACATGTTCCTTCATGGAATGTTATGGGGATTAAATGTAAAGTCACTTGTCCATAAACCGGAGACAATTGAACACCGGGAAATCAACATTCAAAAAGTTATTGGCGAAATATGGCCGCATACGTAGCGAAAGGTTTTTGAAAATTGGTATCCGATATTGCGCCTTGTAAGCGCCAGCTGTGCCGGCCACATGGCCGAAATCATATTTAGACATTAATGTCATAAAATTTTCTATCCAACAAGCCCGTTTTATTGATACTAAAAATATATTTGTTTGTGTTAAACTGTAACTGTAAAACAACACCCGATATATTGAAAACTTCTCTAATGCATTTGCCGTTCGAAGCCGGCTTTAAATTGTAGGTCCCTTTCAATGAGCCAAAAATAGAATCGGATGCAGCTTATTGACTGAGAGAATTCACCGCGTGCCTCCATGGGATATTATGGGATTTATTATTATGTTGAAACTGAAAGTATCGATTCATAAAAGACTGTCCGAAGAGATATCAATATTCGAAGATTAGAGACTCAATTCGAATACACCTAGCGGCCTCATCGATGACATAAACCTCAGCCTGGAAGAAAGTGCAGCTATAAGGAAGTCTAAGAGAGATAAAGGCCAAATCCATCAGAGTAAAAAACCTGATACTATGCCCGCCAGGTTTAACCTAAGTTCAGGGTATGTAACACACAATCCGTTCGTCGCTCCAAGTTTGGTCCATCCTCTTCATGTAGGAGAAATATGTCTCAGAGCGGATTTGCCGTAGCAAGACCAAAATTTTTTCGCTTGAGCTTTTTTAACCACATAACTAGAGAGACCAATAAAATAGATGGAGATTTGCAACGATTGAACGAATTGGATTGCTGAAAGAGTTTGCAGCGCATTGGCACAAGTGTAGTACATATTTGTAACTCTGACAATTTTAAACATTCGTGCATATTTGCTGTATACTGACGCTGAACTTTTCGCTTTGGCCACGTCAGTCTTCGGCGTCGTTGTTGACTGACAGTGTAAAACGTAATATAAGACTAAATAAGATATTAGGCTAAGAGTTCCATTTACAATGGCCCTAACATGTTTAAACTCAACCATCGAGAGTATTTTAATTTGCTAGCAGTGCTTGTGTTAATGCAAAGTCTTTCAATGCCTTCTTTACATTTTGAGCATTAAAACATGATTGTGTTACAACAATACTTGTTTTTTGTTTGTTTTTTTCTTTCTTAAATCGTTGTAAAACACGCCATAAGCCCTAAAAACTGATTTTAATTAAAACTTTTTTTAAACAAAATCTCTCCCTTTTTTACGAGTAGTAAACCCGTATGGCTTTTTAATACGACGATCAATGATTGTTGCTCTTTTGCGCTCTTTTTCAAAATTTAGGCAGATTTGTCTCTCATATCGATATTGATTTCTTGTTGTTATTGTATGGCTTTATTTTTTCGCAGACGTCTGTCAACATTTCGTTTTGATTGTTTTTCTGTGTTGTTGTTTTTTGTAATCGTATTAATTCGTTTGTTGTCGTTGTTGTTAGTGTTGTTGTCGGTTTTTATTAAAGTGGGCGTAACCGAAAATATGTGTTGGCGCCACCTTATTTTCGAATTTAATAAAAAAAATATATTTTATTGTTGTTGTTATTTACTTTGGTAAGCGAGGGGCTATTGCTTGTCGTTGTTATATTTTTTGTGGTTTTAATGCTGATCAATAATAACTGTGTTGAGGAGAATTATAAAGTAAATTGAACTTTAGAGTTGCTTGTCTTTTTTTTAAGCGTTAAACGTTTTTATCCGTTTGTTTGATTTTAATTTTTTAATTCTTCTGTCGTTGACTCTGATTTTGGGGGATTTTATTTTTTACTCTTTTTTAATTCTTAAGCTTTTTTGTTTTTAATTTAAGAAGGATTACATTTTATTTTTTCAATCATATTGCCTAACGTTTGTCTTCAAGTAAAAAAAAGAAAAAAATATTTAATTAAATTCGATTTTTTTTTTAATTTCAATTATTATTTTTTTAATTTTTTCTTTTTTAATATTTAATTGTTAAATCAAGGCTAAATAATGCCATGAACTCCAAGTAGTTTATTGGCAGAGACTTAAGTTTGAATTGAATGCCAATAACAATATTTATAGTCTCTAAGATCGTTAATTTGGTGGATGAACAATAAAAAAAATTATGAAGATTTTGATTAAGTACCGCAGTTTTAAGAAATTTATTAATTTCAAAAATATTTTTAAACTTTTTTATTTTATAGTCTGACCTTGAGTTCTTTTTTTATGCATCAATTATCATAAAATTATTGCTTGTTTTAGTTTTGCAATTGTAAGAGAATTCAGTATCAGAAATTAAAATATGAAAATAAAATACCTTCTTAATTAAAGTATCTTAAACGTTACTATTTGCTAACCTAGCCCACCCTAATCTCTTTGTATATACGAGGGCAGATTGATATTGAAGCTACCTAAGTAGGAAAAAAACATTTTTTTTCAAAAACCATTTCTCAACATAGTCTCCTTTTAGCTCAATACGCTTAGTAAGACGATTTTTCAACTTGTTATACCATCTGAATAATACGATTTTGGGAACTCCTCAAAATACGCATTAGTTTCGGTAATCACTTCTTCGTTTGAGATGAAAGTCACTAGGAGCTAAATCTGGACTATAAGGTGGATGATCAACCCATTCGAAGTGGATTTCTAGTAGTTTTAGCATCGTATCTAATGCTGTGTGAACCGGTGCGTTGTCTTGAAGAAAAATCACTTTTTTCTTGCTTAAATATGGGCGCTTTTCCTTGATTGCATCAACCAATTGATCAAATAATGAACAATAATACTCTCCTGTGATTGTGGATCCCTTTTCAAGATAATCGATGAGAAATTTTCCGTGTGCATCCCAAAATACAGTGGCCATAACCTTGCCAGCCGATTTCGCTGTCTTCGCCTTCTTCTGAGCACTTCCACCAGCTTTCAACCATTGCTTCGATTGATTTTTGATTTCAGGTGTGTAGTGGTGGATCCACGTTTTATCAACAGTTATTAATCTACGCCAAAAATCAGCAGGATTATGCTCTATCATGTCCAAACACCGCTGTGAAGTAATCTGTCGAACTCGTTTTTGTTCAACACTGAGCAAACGCGGCACCCATCTTGACGATAGCTTTTTTATATGCAAATGTTCATGAAAAATGTTGAACACACGTTCATATGATATGTTTACCATTTCAGCAATCTCACGTATTTTGACCCGGCGATCATTCATAACGATATCGAGGATTTTCTTGATATTTTCTTCAGTAACCACCTCTTTTGGCCTTTCTGTTGATGGTATTGTTGTGCTTGTACGGCCCCGTTTAAATTCAGAAATCCAATATTTTACCATATAATCTGACGGAAAAGAGTCGCCGTAATGTTTATCAATCTTTTCTTTTGTCTCTTTCACCGTTTTGCCTTTCAAATAATAGTGTTTAATCACTACACGAAATTCACTTTTTTCCATTTTCCAAGAAACACAAAAGTTGCTTTCTTTAAACGACTACAACAAATAAACTAATCGATGAATTTGGCTAAAATTTTAACAGCCGATGTTTTTAACAGATCGTAATTTCTAAGGAAGAAAAAGTTTTTGTGTTTGTGCTGCCATCTGGCGCTAGGTAGCTTCAATGTCAATCCGCCCTCGTATATGCATATAATATACATATTTATTCTAAATTAGACTCCTTGTTTGAGCAAACGGCCTCCACAAACTTTTTCCAGATTTGTCGGCTTATCGGAATCGCCCTTATTTCCCTCCTGCTTTAATTTCCGCATTAAACGTCCTAATTCATCGTTCTTGATGGTTTGCGTACTACGGATAAAGGAGGAAAAAGGGAGTAGTGCTTATGAAAAGTTGATAATCTTTATGAAATGCCTTGTTCGATTTACTATACAATAACCCAAATACGGATGTTAGAGCATAAGAAGAACTACGTAGGTTAGAGTAACTGCGGGTAATGTGGTATAGGAGCTATTTGTTTTATCTAAGATTGCCACATATTTTTTGTTTTTTCACGAAACCATTTGCGAAAAATTCACATTTTAGAGATATTTAAGAAAATATCGTAAATCCCACTAAACGCAACTCTAAAATATACCCAATTGTATAGAGTTTAAAAGGTGAAGCATATTTAAAAAACGTATATTTTGTTCTATCCAATACCCATTTATAAGCCAATAATAACATTTTCTAATGACTTGTTTAAAATAAGAAATTTTTCAGTCATAGGTACGATTATATTCTATCGAGTTATAACGTCTAAGCCAAGACAAATTTACTGTTTTGTTCAAAAACTACATATTTTTGTAGCATAGCATTTTTTGTTGTATTTAAAACTTAACTTTATATGGCAGAATTGTTTATTGCATTCGCTTTCCAAAATATCAATAAAATTTTTGCCATCTTCAAAAGAATCTGAAAAGTTTACTGCAACAGTGCTTAATGTATGACATGATTTAAACAGAAAACAATATCAAAATCTCACAAATTTTTTTCATAACAGTGGGAATACCACTTTGATCAAAAATTTCCCGGAATTTATTCAGAAAATTAAAATACGCAGTTTATTTATCTAAATCTATATTGTCCCCTTCAAAGTAATCCCCATCGTCTGCAACACACTTATGACAGCGCTTGATCCAATCCTTGTAGCATTTTTTATATCCGGTTGTCGGTATGTCCATCAGTGCTTTCTGCAATTTTTCCATTATTTCCTCTCGGCTGCTGTAATGCAAAAAAACCATTACGGGGTTTTTTTACTCGATTGAACAGAAAGAAGTCACAGGAAGCCAAATTTGTTTAATTTTTCGTTAAAAAATTTCGAATAATGATGGCACTGTGCGACGGTGCAAAATCCACAAGTTTTCTGCCCAAATTCTGGCCTCCTTCATCGAATTTCTTCACGCAAAGGTCTCATAGCGCACAAATAATACTCTTTGTTTACTATCTGGTCTTCTGGCAAAAATTCATGATGCAGTACACTGTTGTAATCCATGAAAACCGTAAGCTTTGCCTTCTTTCTTGACTGGACTCGGCTCATTTGGTAAGCACCATATAAACTCACGTCTCGTCGCTCGTAGTAATCCTTTTGATGAATGTGGGATCGGTTTCAGTTTCGCCAATCATGTCTTTTGCGACTTCAACACGGTCTGTTTTTTGCATGAAAATGAGGACTTTTGGTACCCACTTTTCTGCTACACGAAAGAAACCCAAAACATTAATCAAAATGTCTTAGACGAATCCATAGGCAATGTTCAAGTCCTCCGCTATCTCTCTGATGTTTAATATACAGTTATTGACCTACATTTCTTTTACCTTATTGATGTCATCGTCAATTTTCGATGTCGATGGTCTGCCACTCCATTCATCATCTTTGATTGACTCACGACCACTTTTGAAGCGCTCGTGTCACTGGTCAACGACCGTTTTCTTTAGAGAATCGTAGCCGAAACACTTTTCCAACAGTTCCAACGTTCGCGCACCATTATATCTATTTTTACGCCAAATGCAATACAAGTTTGTTGTTGCCAATTTAAATTCATTTCTAAAATTGTAAAAAATCGCCAACACATGTTTAGATAGAAGTAATTTTTCTTGGCTATGTAGCTTTTGCGAATGTCAAGCTATGACGCAAAGATTTAGCGGGAAAAAAACCCAAATCGGAACGATGAGATCGCCACACGGTGATTATTCTGGGAACATTTTAATCAAGTATATGTAACTGTAACGACTACATTTCTCAATTACTAAATGGTACTCTTCTAAGTGAGTTTCTATTGGAGATTCTATTTTAGCTGCTCCAAATACAAAATATTTCACATGCGTGAATATTTTTTGATCAAAACTTTTACTGTACCAGCATAGCGGTATGAAATGAGTGTTTTTTTGTAAAAATAAAACACCAATTTTGAATGGGAAAGTAAAAAATATTTTATTCGACGTATTGGCCATTGCTGGCTACACGCCAGTAAAACTATTCGTCTTTTGAAGCAAACCTATTAGTCACCAAATTTTCGACTTCTTCGTAGGAATCGAAGTGCTGCACGCCCCATCGATGAAAGCAAGTAGTAGTCGGAAAGAACCAAGTCTGGTGAATACGGTGGGAGGGATAGCAGCCCACAGCCTAATGCTTTGATTGTATCTTAACCGGTTTTGCTTTGTGTGCAGGTGCATCGTAATGTTGCAAAATTAACTTGCCGTGTCTTGTGGCCCATTCTGGTCATTTTTGATCAATGCATTGATCTGTTGTTGCATTGATCACCAGGTTTTAGGAGCTCATGGCACACCACATCTTTCTGATTACACCAGACACACAGCATTGTCTTCCTGCCGATCGATCTAGTTCTGCAGCCGAAGTTTATGTTTGATGGTTGATGCAAAATTACCTTGCCGTGTCTTGTAGCCCATTCTGGTCATTTTTCGATCAATGCATGGTTCAAATTGATAATTTGTTGTTGGTAGCGATCTATATAAACTTTTTCACAATTATTTTAGGAGCTTGTGATACTTCACACCTTTCTGGTCCTACCAGATACACAGCATTGTCTTCCTGCCGAATCAATTTATTTTTGTAGCCAAAGTAAATGGTTGTCTCGGATTAATCCATGACTTTTTCCGTTTAGAGCATGATCACCATATGCCTCGACAAGCATTCGATGCGACTCTGCAGCACTTTTCTTTAAATGAAATCAAAAAATTTAATACTCTCCGCAAATCCTTATTTTCTGGTATAAAATTCGCCATCTTTAACACGATGAAAAAATATGATGTTGTTTGTTCACTGATTTGATGTACTCTGAATATGTTTGTCATTGCCAACACAAATAAAATTGAGGCTCGTTCACAGTAAATGTTCCCTATGGAGAGATTTATATCTCATATTTGACTCTACACTGGTACATGTAAAAATTCCCAGG
This sequence comes from Wohlfahrtia magnifica, assembly GCA_023159175.1. Classification (NCBI taxonomy): domain Eukaryota; kingdom Metazoa; phylum Arthropoda; class Insecta; order Diptera; family Sarcophagidae; genus Wohlfahrtia; species Wohlfahrtia magnifica. Next base: position 6,226,546 of record JAKWBJ010000484.1, read on the forward strand.
TTTCCCGCATAGATATCCTGGGAAAGCGGGAAATGAAAATAGTCAACGGGAATACCAGGAAAAAATCCTAGTACCACATTATAATAAGAGTTAAACAGGCTGTTTGAGATGATGAATTTGATGTTTTCTTGACATCAAAAACATTTGGTGTACGCCACACTACTTTACAATGATATGCCAGAAGAGACATCAAAGCTTGGCCTACCTCCATCATTAAGAGGGTATATGGACTACAACGAATATTCAATGAGTTTTCTATAATAAAAGAAAGCGCTGGATGATATTGATTAAGGGGCTTTATTAACCGTCATCGAAACGTTTTAGGCTTTAAACACCCAACTTGAACTAATGCGGGCCGTGGTTTTTCTAGAGAAAATGTCGATCTTTTTCAATTTACTTGAAGAAGAGTATACTAAGCACAATATTCCACCAACACGTTTCTAGAACATAGGCGGAAGATCAACTAATTACTAGAAAAAGTATAAAGCAAATTGATATGTGCCATCAGCAGAAGGCGCGTTTGTATGTCCTTTTTTATACTCCTCCACTTCTACGTTGTTGGCATGGCATTTTTCTGGATGGGCCCATTTCCCTGATTACTTCTGAATCAGTTTTGCCCATTCTAGATGGTCATTACAGCCACATGCGCAATCTAGAAGTTCTCAATCTAGCTCAAGAATACAATGTTACCGCCATATACTGTCCCCTCATTAGAGCTGCAAAACTATCGGTAGTCGGCCCACTCGATAGTTTGCAGAAAAACTATCGATACTATAGGATTCTCTTGAGAATTTAAGTGAAAGGGAAAGAATAATAATAAATATGCAGTGTTGAAACATATAAGAGGGACACCTTATTTTTGCCCAGTATGTCATTAAATTTGATATATGAAAGATTTTGATGGAAGAGTAGTCCTTATAAAGGGTCCGCCAAATAAATTTTTTTTTTTTTTTTTGAAAATGCTATAAAAAAAACTACTGAATATTTTCTAAAATTTCTGTTTTTATTTGAAAGTACAAACAATCCTTCCGGTTAATAATGGAAAATAATTTCATTCAAATGGCTGCCTCGGCTGGCTATGCAGTAGCCTACACGATCGGTACAATTTTTAAGCACATTATCGATTGTGTGCAGCTGTATTTCACCAATGGCTTCACGAATATTGTCCTTTAAAGCGTCGATTGTCTCTGGCTTGTTCGCGCAACACTTATCTTTGACGGCACCCCACAAATAATAGTCCAACGGTGTCAAATTGCAGCTCTGAGGTGGCCAAACGACATCAGCTCTGCGGCTGATAATGCGATCTTCAAAAACAGGGCGCAAAACATCGAGTGTAGCTTCGGCTGTGTGGCACGTAGCGCCGTCCTTTTAAAACCAAATGTTGCTAATATCCTCCTCTTCAATTTTTGTAAACAAAAATTCGTTCAACATGGGCCGATAACGATCGCCATTGACTGTAACGGCCACTCCTTGCTCATTTTCGAAGAAAAATGGCCCAATTATGCCTCTGGATCAAAATCCGCACCAAACAGTGACTCGTCTTGGGTGTATCAACTTTTCAGTATATGCGTACGGGTTTTCTGTACCCCAAATGCGACAATTTTGCTTGTTTACATACCCGCCAAGATCAATATGAGCTTCATCTGAAAAGATGTTTTTTTGACAAAATCGGCATCTTCTGTAAGTCGATCGCAGGCCCAGATTCCCAGCGTTGTTCAAGCGTATACACAACCATATTCGTTCAGCGGAAGGATAAAACTAATTGTCTGTCAAATCAGACATGAGCTAAGTGTTACCATTCACGAAATAAGCACTAGTTGAAAAAAAACGTGAGATGGCGGACCCTATATATAAAGATGGGGGAACACAAAACACAAGAAGTTTATATATGAAATCGTCATGCCAAACTACAAATATTTTGAGTACAACCTTCGATTGCTTCCTAACATTTTTTGTAGATGTACGTACAAAATTTTTTAAGTAATTTGAATACCATACATATGTATCTAAAATATTTTATTACAATATTTTAATTGTTAGTCTTGTCACCATACATTTGACTATAAATTATTTTCTAATTGTCATAACGAAATTATTTTCAATCATTTGATATCTCTTTGAAATATTTAACATGGTTTAGTTCTAGACTTTTTTATTTTCAAAGGGTTTTCTTTAGCTACTTGTTAATAAATTCCAAACATTTCATAACGCCGGTTCGATTTCTCTATAATTTATTACCAATTTTCTATTGCCATTGCCAATGTGTTGCTACCATAATGATAATAATAAATCAATAAATTAAATTGTAATTAGTTTTTATAACTGATTTTTTTCTAGATTTGTATTCGCCGCTTTTTTGCTTTTCTTGCCACAAAAGCACATTTTATTTTAATTTTATTCATTAGAGTTCTTATCATGATTTATTGGAATATTTCAAAATCAATTGACGATCATTTTAACTAATTAATCTTTTACCACTATTTTACTTACGCTATACTTCTCTCTCACTCTCATACACTCTCTCTTTCTCAAACTCTTAGATTTCGTTCAAATCTTGAGAAAGAGAGAAAGAGATTTACAAGATAAAGCAAAGGTTTTCATAAGGGAAAAGAAACTGTTGTTTAGTGTTCGTATAAACGGTTTTTTGTTTTTGCTTTTATAGCCCGAGGCTCGACTGACTGGCTGGCGACATAAAAATAGACGAAACTTTTGTTATTGTGGCCATCACAGCACAGCCACTGGCTACGATCACCAACACTACAAAACACAGTCATCACGACCGACGGCGTCTATTGCCAGCAAAAATCTCTACACAGGCGCACAAAATAACCCCCCCAAGCACTTACTTGTATATCAGTAGCAGCAGTAATTTTACTTTATCAGCTGACGTAGTCAGTGCCGGTATTAATGCTGTTGCCGATACAGCTCAGTGTCTGAACTCAACTATTGTATGAGTATCTTAAGATTCTTTGATTTTTTTAACGGCTTCTGATGTTAATGCTCTTTTAGTCTCTATTTTAGTTGCTGCTAATTTTTATTGTTAGTATTGTGTTGTTGCTATTTTACTAACAAATATTATAGATTGTTTAGACGGCGTCATTATCATTATGTTGTCTTGAATGTGTTTAGCAAAAAATAACAACAACAGCATCAACAATAACATTAGCAGCAGCAACTAAAATGTATAAAATATCCACAGGTATTTTATTTGAAAACGAAACAAAGAGTTTAGGATGCTCTACTTAGTTTGTCACAGTGTTCGTTACGCTGCACATTGCGCAGTTATTCGTACAAAAACATAGTAAAGAGTAGGCAATTGAAACGTTTAAATTTGAACCAGCGGTTATTTGGAATCCGGCACAAAATTCAGTATATTATATCCACTCAACGAAATGAATCGATTTTCGCTTGAGCAGCGTTGAGATTTATTGAAAATGTGTCATCATTTAAAATCATCTTTTAGGATTAAGCTCATTTTCATCTTGGTGGGTACGTAAATAAGCAACATTGCCATATTTGGGGCTCAGAAAACTCAAACGTGGTCTTACAGAAGCCCATGCACGCATTACGAGTGACTACTTGGAGCAACTTGTGGAGCGTAGGCGTGTTTAAGCCATATTTCTTTGAAAATATGGCGCAACCATTACGGTCAGGGTTGGCAAAACCCAGGTAACCCAGGTTTTTTTTAAGCCCAGCCCACCGAATTTTATTGGGTTTTTTGATGAATTCTTTTTTGGGTTTTATAACTGCTAATAAATTTCGTTCAAGTCGACAATATGTTTTCTTTGTTCATACGATCACGTTGTTTTAGTATTTATAGTGCAATTTTGCACTCTTAGTGGGATCAAGCTACTAAGACTCGGTGATCGGACTAGACTACAATTATTTTAGTTGAATCATCCATTATGAGAAAAACGGCCGGAAGATAGAGATATACACTATTAAGTTACTCTTTTATGACAACACCTGACCTCATGTCGCAAAGGTTTCAAAATAATTATTAGAAACGATCAGATACCGCATCCGCCGTATTCTCCGAACATTGCTCACACCTCTTTATACGGACTTTTCTTACATGGCATTTCGCTAAAACGCCTTTTGTTAATTATGGAATACATTCGATTTAAGCGCAAATTGCTGCTAAAAAAAACCGTTGATTCTCTGTTTTTTAACAAAAAGTGTAAGGGAAGCAAACACATATTCGTCTTGTTTAAAGGCATTTTGATCGGCTTCATAGTTGGAACGCCTTAAAAGACGAGAAGCTTTTCTAGATGGACGTTGTGGTATGGTAGATAAGACACCCGCCTACCAACCAAAAGGTCCCAGGTTCAATAACAGACCAAACCATCAGATAATTTTAAACAGCGGTATTCCCTCATAGCACTGCTAGCGACTGGTTATAAGCATATACGCTATTTACGCTTCAGAGCCGGCGTTAAATAAGTTTAAAAATAGAATCGGGTGCAGCTCATTGATTGAGAGAAGTCTCCCTTGTCCCACATGAATTATGTATGTATGATTTGGTAATTGGCTCAGAGGTTGGAAAAGATGTACGCAATGATTTGATAAATTTGTTATTTCATTATCTTTTTTGAGCTCAAAAACGGCACAAATAAATTTTTAGACCCAATACGTAAATTACAATAATTTTTGTTGTAAAAAACTACGAAAACTTTTAAATAAAAAACCTACCCGGGTTTTTAACCCCAGTGGGTTGCCAACCCTGATTCGCACCATAATAAGCGATTTCTTTATGCCCGCTCTTCATGGTATCGATGTGAACGACGTTTAGTTTCAACAGAATGGTGCAACTTGCCACACATCTTATGCCACAATCGACTTATTGCGTCAAACGTTTGATGGCTGTTTAATTAGCCGAAATGATAATATTAGTTGGCCGCCAAGAAGCTGCAATTTGACACCGTCTGTGTGGCGCCGTTAAAGATAAGACTTATGCCGACAAACCAGAGACAATTAAGTATTTGAAGGCCAACATTCGTTATACTATTGCCGAGATACGACCACATACACTCGAAAAAGTTCTCAAAAATTGATCCGATCGAATGGGGTACTGTGAGGCCAGCCTCAGCAGCCATATGAATGAAATAATTGCACTTCACACCAAAAATATAAATTTTGAAAAATTTTTGTTTTATTGCATTTAATCTTTTAAATTGCCCACCGTATATATGTACAGCAAATTAGGATCAGGGTTACGTTAATTTCAAAGCTGACTCACGATATATCTGGGTAGGCAAACACAAGTCATATTAAAACAAGGTTTCAAAAAAGAATTAACATACCCTGAAAACATGGCGGAAGAGGACTACTCAACACTGAAATCCTGCATGACAGGCTAGTCAAGAACCATCTCAATTACTTCCACAGAGAAGCAGTAACATCAACGGTATTTCAGGTCATTTTAAGAGCGGACGCTAACCTAACAACACTAAATATGAAGAACAATAGCAATACACAACCAGCCACAAGAGGAAATCCAAACCACTAAGTGAAAAACATCAAAAAGTTATCCATCAGGAAAACGCAGACTTTGAATAGACCAATAACTAGCTCACATACTCGTACATTAATATATTCTCGGAATAATAATGCCCATACCGGATGAAGTGGTAAACATTAAGAATTATCGGACGTACAGAATCCACTACAGTACCTAACTGTAGTTGGTTATCCCCCCTATGATCGCTTGAGACCCCGCGTACATAAATGTGTAGCTAAAATTATCGTTATTGGAGTTGTGTTGGAGTTGTGTTTCTTGGCGCGGGTTCTATAGTTTCTAAAATTATCAACAGACGTCATTTCCACCAAGGCTGTCGTCATTTTCCTGTTACAATTGGAGACTTTAAATTTTTGTCCAACAAGCCCACGAGAGTTTTAATAATGACCAAAAGGAAACAATATACAGTGGTGGAGGAAATAATAGGGAAACATTAAATTAAAATTTTCTTAAATTTTTATGTATCATTTCAAAAATTATATAAGGAATGCATTGTAATTGAAAGAAGTTCGTACATACAATAGGCACTTATAACATCGGGCGGCTGGCGCATACAATGGCAATCTGGAACACCAATTTTCACAAACTTCTCACAGCATATGCGGCCATATATCGCCAAACTGGACTTGGACTTCCAGCTGTGCAAGAGACAAGTGACTTTACACAAACCCATAGTCCAATAGGGTTAAATCATACGATCTTGGTGGCTAACTAACTGGACCACTACGTGAAATTATTCTTTCAACAAAAGTTTCTTTGAGTAAATAATTTGTAATATGCATTGTGTGACATGTGGCTTTGTCCTGTTGGAATCACATGTCAGCAAAATTAATGCCAACTAATTGAGGTACGAACATATTTCTGATCATATCCGCAGATATATGGACCAATGACTCCACCAGCTCATGAAGGTGGTAATGCAATAGGTGTTCCCACAAAATCTAGTGGATTATATTCACTCCAAATGCGACAATTCTGCTTAGTTAGGCACCTATTCACTTAAAGATGGCTTTTATCGGAGAACATAATTTTGAATGCAAATTCAATATCAATATCAATTTGTGCTTCAGCTCGTTCACCGAATTGGCTTTAATTTCTGCATAAGTCAAATCTTAAAAGCTTTTAAGACAAGATCCTTTCGTAAAACCGCAAATGCTAAGAACGACGACAAATTTATTGATTTGTATCTTCAACGCTTTCATGTATAGCGGCTACAGCACCTCCAGTGCTCACTGTTTTGCCTCTCACAGGACTTAGGTTATCAGTAAGAGTTAACGATTATTAGGCGATTATCAGCCTAGAATTACGTCCAAAAACAATTACGGAAATGCAAAAAACTGTGCTTATCACGGCAGAGTCAATAATGAGGTAGTCACTGGAATTATGCTCTGGATTATGTCCCAACAGAACGCAAACTTTGGTCATAGACCCGGTGTATGAATTCCAACAAACGCTGAGAATATAAAATTCAAAAATAATAATAAACAAACGTAAGTATTAAACAATGCTTTTTTATTTCCTGTACTACTGTAGCACGTCTAGGACGAATGTTGGTGCTACTATCTGTTCTTACCTAGAAACAACACCCTCTGTGTATTTGGTGTAGCGGTGAAGAGTCTCTGCCATCAATTGGATCTAATGGTGCCCCTTTGCTATCTGCTGCTTTTCTAATGAACGCCAGCAGATCTGAAACAATAATGGTGAATATGTCACCCAGTGAGACCCTATGTCTACCTAAACATTTCCATTGAAATCTATCAATAACCTCACATTCACACAATATGTGTTCCGCTGCTTCTGATGACTGTGAGCATAGTCTACAAATGTTCGCATCTGTTACCGCCATTCTTCTACCACAGTAGCCAGTAAGAAACTTCTTTAGGATTTTTAAGGTCAGTTTGGCGTACTTGAGAACCTCAGAGCGAAGCCCGAATTGCGCACTGATCCCCGCCCTAGAGTGGCGAAGTCCTCTTTAAGCATTTCAGTGTTGCAAGCATCTGACAACTTCCCAATCTTTAATTAAATTGAGGATGTTAGTAAATGATGTTGCACGGTAAGGTTCTGCTTACCATAGACTCCTGCCTTTTTGCTTTTCCTGAGAGGTGGTGTCACCTGATTTTTATATGATATTTTTGTAGTTGATATTGTTTTTTTTTTCTTTCACGAAGGGTTAAGGGTGTTGCTTAGATGGATCATATAGAGAGAATCCGAGCTTTTTAAGTACAACCTTCATGAAAAAGTTACTGGAATAACCACGTGTTTGAGTTTCTTTTTTTTGTTAAGTTGGTACATCCAATGTTGACATTTGCAAAAGCTACGTAGCCAAGAGTACATCTGTGTAGTGGTGATTTTTTAAAATTTTAATCATGTTGAGGTCGCAAAACACATGATATGCGATGCTGAATCCGATCCCACATTCATCAATAGGATCGTTACTGTAGACGAAACGTTGGTTTATGAGTACGACACACAATCCAGACATCAAACAAGTGAATGGCGTTCACCAAATGTGCCAAGAAAATTTCCAGTCAAAAAAGAAAGCAATTCTCACGGTTTTCATGGATTACAATGGTGTAGTGCATAATTAATTTTGTATGAGACGTTTGCCAGACCAGAATTGTGGGCAGAAAACTCGTGGACTTTGGACTATGATAACGCACCGTCGCACAGTGCCATCATTATTCGAAATTTTTTGACGAAAAATGCAACAAATACCATCCAAAACCCACAGAATTCACCTGATTTGGCTCCCTGTGACTTCTTTCTGTTCAATCGAGTTAAAAAACCATTACCGGAAACGCGTTTCAGCAGCCAAAAGGAAATAATGGAAAAATCGCAGGAAGCACTGATGGGCATACCGAAAACCGAATATAAAAAATGCAAATGTCAAGCTATGACTCTAAAATTTAGCGAGAGTATCAACAACAGATGTACCAGTTTAACGGAAAAAAAAAATAAAACTAAAATCGGAACGATGGGACCGCCACACGGGGGTTACTCTGGAAACTTTTTGATCAACATAGTATTTGAAATTCGAAACCATTCTGAAAAAAAATTCCTACCTTTGTTTGCAGATTCTATGGCGACTGGCTAAAGCTTAAATGCAATTCACTCTCCTAGTGATGTAGGGAATAATATTTGTTGTGCACAATTATTTCATTTGGAAGTATTCATTGAATAATGAACCTTACACTGTAGCGTTCATCTCATAGCCGACTTAAATCTGTACAATAGCTACCGTTTACCAGGCATTGAAACGTATTTGAATTAAAAACAAACAAACAAACAAAAAAATCTGAATATTTCTTTTCGCTAAATAGTAGAAACGTGTATGCACGGGTGTACAAAAGTGTGTGTCTGTTTCTAATGCGGCGCCAAGTGTGCCAAATGATCATATTTTTAAAATTTATTCGATTTTTTTTTTTTTTTTTTTTTGTATTACTTTTGTGGTTTTTGTTTTGGTGTATTAATAATGAAAAATTTTAAGATTTTTATGTATAACGTTGTTGTCATTGTTGTTATTATTATTTTACATTTGTCACTCATATTGTAAAGAAATATCGCATCTATTGCTGTTCGTCCAAATAACTATTTAAACATCTGTCTTGTCTTGAAGTCTGTCTATAATCTGTCTGTCACTCTGTCTTTGTCTTACTGTCATATTTCTTTTAATTTAACATCGCAACTCTGAGTCGTATGTGTACGTACATACATACGTATGGTTGGATACGTTCTAAAATCATATCTTAATCCACTATAATGATATTTGTTTTTCACTAACGAAGACAAAAAGAAGAAAAAATCATATTTTTTTTATAAAAACAGAAATAAAATTCATCACCCCAAGTAGTAGTTAATTTTTACGTTTTTTTTTTATAACTCGTTTGACGACCTTGAGTCGTAAAAATCAATTTCAAAACTTTTGAATGTTCAATTTTGTATTGTATTGTTGCTGCTGCTGTTACTGTTGCTGCCGTTAGGTTTTTGTCACATACATACAATGGCTGTGTTTAGTTGGCCGTTTGGCACAATTGCCAGGCAGAGGCTTTTTTCGTTATTCAAATCTTTTTCGTAGACATTTACATGTCACTCTACGAATAGAAAATTGCCACAAGAACTATTAAATTTCAATTTTTTTCTTCTTCTTGTTCTTTCAAATTATCTGAAATTGAAATTGACAGAAAGTGCTTGTAAACTAAGTATGTATGTATGTATGCTGTTTATTTATTTATTTTTTTGCTCATTTTTGTTATGAAGTTAAATAGTTGTCGCTATGGTTGAGTTTCCAAGTTATCATCAATGATTTCAAATGAAAAATGATTGAAATCTTTTAACCCACTAACCCAATTTTGAAATTAATTTCAAGATAATATCACATAACAAAAAAATATATGTTAAATCATAGGTCAGCTAAAGCTACGATCACATCTGGCAAACATTTGACGAAAAACATAAAATATTTCTTTGCCTGACCACAAAATAATTTTAAGTAGAAAATCAAAAAACATTTGATTTTGGGAAAAAAATTATTTTACGCCAAACAAAAATGCTTTAAATGTGACCACACAGTATCAAATATTTTCCTCTTTTTTGGGTAAAAATCTGTTTGATCTAGAGCTGCAAGACAATCGATAGTACTATCGATAGTATCGATAGTTTTGTTATTGGCTGACCATCGATAGGTTTTTCTTTCAATATCGATACTATCGTCAAATTCTAAGAGTAAATACGGAGGCCACTACATGTAGTCAAAGTCACAGTTGCAAAAATTTTTTCGCGCATGTTGTTAGCCGTCTGTAAACTTTTATAGTTACATAGGGACACAGTTTAACAGTTTTTTAAATTTCTATTTATTAAACTTAAATAAATACGTTTGTACATACGATTTTACATTTGACCCAAGCAAATTGATCATCGTTTCGTCAGATCATAGCATATTGTTCTAACTATTACGATACAGTTTTGGCTTCCGTTTGCTGAGAAACGATGCATTTCGAGGACTCTTACCCATAAGTCTAGCTTCCATAAGTTTTTTTTTTCTTATTGTGACTTGAAACCCGGGCTTTTTGATGACTTGATGGGATTAATCTTTGAAGTACGAATTAAAGGTTTGTCAAAACTGACAGTTCTTCTACGCTTTCTTCCCACAGTCTCTGCAGTTTTTTTACACGGGATCTTATTAATTACTTTAATTTTGGAGCACTTCATGGTCGAAACAATTTTCGTTTCCTTCAAAAATCTTCAATACGTACAATTTTATGACATACTGATGACCCTATTATTTGTTTCAATTCTGAATAGAATATGCAGAAAGTGTTACAGATGAATAGTGTAGGCAAAATACATTGTCCGACATTGATAAAGTAAACAATGAATACATTAAAACTGAACGAAAATAAAACCAAATTACTTGAAATAAATATAAGTAGTGACTCAAGGACAATAATTAATAATGAGATCATAGAGGAAGTTAATAAAATTAAATACTTGGGTTTTATGATTGATAAAAACTTCAAATTGAATATATTTGTAAAAAGATCGAAAAAAATTGGTTTTACAACACAATGATAAAACCGCATTTTGAATATGGCTCTACAATTTTATACACCTGCTGCACGGAAACACACATACAAAAACTGCAAAAGCTTCAAAATAAAGCAATGAGATCGGACATAAAATACAACATATACGCCCCCATTCAATTTATTCTGAACACGCTAAACTGGTTGAATATTAAGCAAAGGCTGGTTCTAAACATTTTAAAGTTTATCCAGAAAATGAAAATGGGAGAAGCGCCGGAATATGTGATTGAACAACTTCGATATGTGAGAGAAATACAACCATATTATCTCAGAAATACTAGAAATTTTCGCTTGCCAAGAGCAACAACAAGGGACTTAAATTATACAATATGCTACCTGATGACATTCGAACTGAATCAAATATTATTATATATAAAAGAAATAACGGGTCCGCCATCTAACGTTTTTTTTTCAACTAGGGCTTATTCCGTGAATGGTAACACTTAGTTCATGTCTGATTTGACAGATAATTAGTTTTATCCTTCCGCTGAAGGAATACGGTTGCGTATACGCTTGAACAACGCTGGGAATCTGGGCCTGCGATCGACTTACAGAAGATGCCGATTTTGCCAAAAAAAAATCATCTTTTCAGATGAAGCTCATTTTGATCTTGGCGGGTATGTAAACAAGCGAAATTGTCGCATTTGGGGCACAGAAAACCCCCACGCATTCATTGAAAAGCCGATACACCCAAGACGAGTCACTGTTTGGTGCGGATTTTGGTCCAGAGGCATAATTGGGCCGTTTTTCTTCGAAAATGAGCAAGGAGTGGCCTTTACAGTCAATGGCGATCGTTATTGGGCCATGTTGAACGAATTTTTGTTCACAAAAATTGAAGAGGAGGATATTAGCAACATTTGGTTTCAACAGGACAGCGCTACGTACCACACAGCCGAAGCTACACTCAATGTTTTGCGCCCTGTTTTTGAAGATCGCATTATCAGCCGCAGAGCTGATGTCGTTTGGCCACCTCGGGGCTGCGATTTGACACCGTTGGACTATTATTTGTAGGGTGCCGTCAAAGACAAGTGTTACGCCAACAAGCCAGAGACAATTGACGCTTTAAAGGACAATATTCTTGAAGCCATTGGTGATATACAGCTGCACACAATCAATAATGTGCTTAAATATTGGACCGATCGTGTAGGCTACCGCATGGCCAGCCGAGGCAGCCATTTGAATGAAATTATTTTCCATTATTAACGGGAAGGATTATACTTTCAGTAGTTTTTTTTATAGCATATTCAAAAAAAAAATTATTTGGCGGACCCTATTGAATATATTTCTATTCCTATGACTGCATCAAATAAGCTAAGAGTTACCTTTTCCATTTCTTCTCGTATCTCTTCTTCAACGTATTTGGTATTTGTGTTACTTTATTTTACAAGTAGGCTGTAATAACGAAAAGCATTTAAAGCTGACTTTAAAGTTCACTTTAGCTAAAGTTACCTTTTACTAATTCGAACTATAAAGGAAAATTATAGTGATGGCCCATAGTTTTTTAAATAAATATGGATTACGAAACTTTTCATTTATTTCAAAAAAAGGATTTATTTTGGACTTTAACAAATATTGGACTTTACTTTACGTTTTATCAAAACATAAACAACTGTTAAAAATAAATTTGTGGTTAACAATTTATATTAGCGATTTAAAAAACAAAATATTAAAATAAAATATAAGTAATATTTGATAAGGTTTAATTAATTAATAAATGCAATAGTTTCCATATAATATAATTCCACAACACAAAACAAAAAATATTCCTGCTTCATTTAGCTCTTTTATAATATTTATGAAAATGTTGCTTTGACAGTGATCAAATATATTTTTCGTGTCAAATATTTCCCAAGTGTGACGTAGGGGAAACATGTTTTCCTTAATTTCTATTTGATTCTAATTCACTATACAAAAATGGTCAACTAAATGTATGTAATGTGACCACAAAACAAAATTTTGCTTGTTTTACTCAAATTTCGGTCATATAAGGGAAAACAATATTTTGTTAAACATTTCCCAGATGTCACCGTAGATTAAGACTGACTTACTGGTAATCTTTGCAAAAATGTATCCTTTGAAATAGCCTAGTTGTTATGGTTCATTTCACTAATTTAGATGAACAGCCTGGCTTACGATGTCGAACGTTATCGTTTCGAACGACTAAGAGCTGATTTGCGGCACACTAAAAAAAAAATGCGAACGATAACGTAAGCATTTTACTCGGCGTTGGCAAAAACCCGGTTTTTTTAAATAAAACCCAACCCACTGGGTTTTATTGGATTTTTTGAAGTTTTTTTTGTTTTTTGTTTTTTTTTTTTTTTTGTTTTATAACTGTTTCCGAATTTCATTCAAGTTTTTAGTATTTATAATGCAATTTGGCACTCTTAGTGCGATCAAGGCATCATTGTGTAGTTTGAGTTACTAAAACTCGGTGATCGAAACAGACTGTAATTACTTTGTTTAATATAAAGACAGACAAAGTTTTCCTTTTGCATGACAATGCTTGGTCTCACTTCTCCAAAGTTGCCAAACTATTGTCAAAAACAATCAATTGCCACACCTGCCGTAATCTTCAAATATTGATCCTTCTGAATATTGTCTGTTTCGACGGATACAATATCTTTTGGCATGTCACCGAATCACTTCTTTTGAAGAAATATAAAATCAGCTTCAGTATATCGCTTAAAAAGATAAAGATCGGACATGGGCTCAGAGGTGAGGAAAATAAGTAAGCAGTGGTTCCATAAATTTGCTTTGTTATGTTTGTTAATTCATTACCTTTTTAAGCTAAAAAAGCGGACCGAATTAAATTATACTCCCAATACGTAAAATTTAATTATGTTTGTTGTAAAAAAACTGCAAAAAACTTTAAATAAAAAACCCACCTGGGGTTTTTAAAATATAATACCCAATAAAATCCGGGTGTGTTTAATTGGGTTACCCAGTGGCCTGCCAACCCTGATTTTAATGCAAAATTGCAATACATCGTTTTTCTTATATTTGTAAGGACACAAATGTCAAAATCACTCATTTGTTTTTTATTGTCGTTTGTATTCTTAAATGCACAGTGCAGGGCTCTGTAATGCTTTTTCTTGTACGTGGCTTCGTTGCTACGTCTTTGGTCCATGTAAAGGCTTCAATTTGTAGCCACCATCGCGTAAGTATGAAGAATCAATATGCGTACACGTTTTCGAAAACCAATAAATAAAAGTAATTAAAATTGTTACGTTTAAACATTTTTAAAACGTTTGAGTTTTGTTTTAATTGCGTCAAAATAAAGTAAATACCACATTGTTCTTGTCTTACGGATTTTATTTCCTCACTTTTACTTTATACAGCAACTTGTTAATCTTGCACTTAATATTCGTTTATACAAGACTTTTATTTGCGCCTAAATACTATTTTACTTTATGACTGCAAAACGATAGCTGACACTACTTCCGAATGTTCTTGTTTTGCCTACGACATTCGATTTCCGTTAATTTCAAATATAACACCTAAAGATGGTCGAATTGGCAATGCTGCCAAGTACGCAAATAAGTACGGCATTGTCAGGGTGATACAGTAGGCCAAAATCCCACAATACAGTCTTAAAGACACTGATATGGTGTATCTCTTTTTTAGGCTCTGTTTATTTGTGTGACAATATTATAAAAAACAATATGCATTATTTCTTAAAATAACTGAGAATTTTCTGGTTTAAGCACGCTTTCTGGTTTTACTTCTTTCAATTGTTTCTTCATTTGGTGTATTTGCAACTAATCATTTAGTATATGCATGTGTGCCGATGTGGAAGGTAGGTAAGACACACGATTAAAAACCAACAGTCCCTCGGTACAACCCCAGACTAATCCTCAAAAGCAGTATCACCTTACGGTGTTGCTAGCGACTGGCTATGAGTATTTACACTACTAAACACTTCTTTAACTAATGCATCTTTCACTCGGAGTAGGCGTTAAACTATAAATCTCTTTCAATGAGTCAAAAAAAAGAATCTGGTACAGCTCAGGAATGTCTCTCTTGTTCCATTTGGAAATAAAATGCTTGGCATTGTGGGTATTATTATTTTGGCAAGTTCTTAATTCTATTTCTTCTATTATTCGCCATGAAATTCAAGGTGCTTATTTCATAAAATAAAAAAATTATAATAAAAATAGAACATACTCTGTAAAAATAATTTTCCAATCAATATTAAGTTTTTAAGTTTAACGAGTAAAAAAATTTTTATAACATTTTTAATTTGTTCTTTATTGGCAAAAACAATCGAAAAACAATTTAATCACCTTTCCAAAAACTATGACTTAAAGTGAATGTCAGGAGGAGCCTTTTGATAAAACTAAACCGGATCTTAAACCTAAAAATGTTGTCAGTTTTATAGACGAAAGCAAACAAAAAATAAATAAATAAATAATTAAATAAAAAATACAAAAATTCCAATACTTTCCCCAAATTTAAGTTCCTCTTCATTTGCAAAGTTTTATGACATGAAACTTCTACGAAATATTATTTTTTCTTTCTTTTTTTCTTATTATTTATTTGCTATAAATTTTGATAATTTTATGGGATTTTTATGGATAAATTTGTTGTCTGATGAGCTCTGAACAAGTGTTTTATGTCTGAAGAATGTAGGAAATTGTGTAGATAACGCTGAAAAATTAAAAACAAATAAGAAAGTTATTCACGGTCAGGGTTGACTGTATGACACACTACCTTTTTTTGCAGTAACTCAACAAAATGATTGATATTGTTAGGATTTTACTTTTCTAAAACATTTAATTTAATGAGTTCGCAGATTGCAGTTAAAATCAAAATATACTCGTTTGGTTTATAATCAAAATACTTTATTTAACACAGATCTTTCTATCAAAAGATCTTCGCACCCGTTCGCTGACACAACCAGATTTTATTCACACTATACTCTACTAACGTTGAGTTTACTAAATTACTTTTTACTCCGAGTTTACACCAATAAACTTTCTACACACTGAGCTGACGTCTCATGCGGATATATTTATTGAAATCAGACCTGCCATATTTGCCGATTTATTGACTACAAAGATTATCAAAATGCCGATTTGCCGACTTTTTCTTCAAAAAAAATGCCGATTTTTTAATGAAATCTAAAAGCATGGCAACTTTATTTGTTTTAGTAAAATGTACAATTTTTGACAACTCTGAAAATTAACGTAAAGGGTCCGCCATCTAACGTATTTTTTTAACTAGTGCTTATTTCGTGAGTAACAACACTTAGCTCAAGTCTGATTTGACGAATATATTTGTGTATACGCTTGAACAACGCTGGGAAATATTGCGACATTACTTTGAAAATTTTGCCAAAAAAATCATCTTTTCAAATGAAGCTCATTTTGATCTTGGCGGGTATGTAAACAAGCGAAATTGTTGCATTTGGGGCACAGAAAACCCCCACGCATTCATTGAAAAGCCGATACACCAAAGACGAGTCACTGTTTGGTGCGGATTTTGGTCCAGAGACATAATTGGGCCATTTTTCTTCGAAAATGAGCAAGTAGTGGCCGTTACAGTCAATGGCGATCGTTATCGGGCATGTTGAACTAATTTTTGTTCACAAAAATTGAAGATGAGGATATTAGCAACATTTGGTTTCAACAGGACGGCGCTACGTGCCACACAGCCGAAGCTACACTCGAGATTTTGCGCCCTGTTTTTGAAGATCGCATTATCAGCCGCAGAGCTGATGTCGTTTGACCACATCGGAGCTGCGATTTGACACCGTTGGACTATTATTTGTGTGGTACCGTCAAAGATTAGTGTTATGCCAACAAGCCAGAGACAATTGACGCTTTAAAGGACAATATTCGTGAAGCCATTGATGAAATACAGCTGCACACAATCGATAATGTGCTTAAAAATTTGACCGATCGAGTAGACTACTGCATGGCCAGCCGAGGCAGCCATTTGAATAATATTATTTTCCATTATTAACCGGAAGGATTGTACTTGCAAATAAAAGAAGAAATTTGAGAAAATATTCAGTAGTTTTTTTTATAACATTTCAAAAAAATAAAATAAATTATTTGGCGGACTCTTATAATCGGACAAAGTATTATACTTAATATGCAATAATCAGTCAGTTCGTCACAATTTTCATATCCTTTGTAATCTAGGACAGACAAAAAGCTTCTTAGAATTGATTTTGACGAATTTTGTCATAATTTTGGCTTTTTTGAGTTCAATATTTCTAATAAAGTCACTATAAGCCAGCATTGGCAACCCACAATTAAACCACCCACCCACGTTTTATTGGGTATTATAGATAAAAAAAACTGGATGGGATTTTAAGTTTTTTGTATAGTCAGTAAAACAAAATTAATTTAAAAGTATTTACGGTATATTTACAGAAAATTTGATATAACTTGTGTTTTGGGTGTAGAAACTAATTGATATTTTAGCTCCAAAATGATTTTTTTTAAGATAATGAATTAACAAGTAAATCAAAATATTGTGCATCATGGCTAACAACTTTTCTCCACCTGGCAGGTAATTTTCGAATGTCGTCTCGAAAAAACATCTCGTTTTTTCAGGCTTTACAACTTTGAAACCAATTTTGGATTTCTTCGAGAGAAGTGAAGCGGTGACCTGCCAAATCCGTCAAAATAGCAACTAGTAATAGAAAAAGCAATGTGCGAAGAATAAGGCGAATGTGGTTAAATATCGCATTTGATCGTTTTTAACATTTTTTTTTGCAACCTTTGCGACGTGATTATAACTTTATTACCTTTGTTCTTACATTCCGGACATTTTTTTATAATTCACAATACAAACAAAGTAAATACAGACCGTTGTTTTAGCAGCACTTAGTATATAACGCCTCCTTGGTCTTACCAAGAGTGCAAAATAATAAGACATAGTAATTGTACTAATATTGTAGAGTTGCACGAAATTTTAAAACATTGTGGGCTTTGTTTTTAAAAAAATAGGTTTTTGCCAAACCCTGCTTTAAGCTGTCGACTTTTTTTGATGGACTTGCCTAGCCAATTCATCCAAAAAATCTTCAATGACATAAATTCCTGGTTTCAACGCTGGTATTTCTTAAAGTTTGGCACAGTTACAGATCAACGAAGGCTTTGTGACACCTGACGTGTCTTTGCGATTGTCATCTTAATAGAATTCGTTGTTGCTGGCTATACTCGATTTCCCTGCACTTTGCTTGAAAGTTTTTTTTGACGAATATTGAGATGAGCAAATGTGATCATGGTACTAATAATAAAATGCAATTTGTTTGTATAACATTTATTTTTATTTTTATATTTTTATTTTTATATTTATTTTTATATTATTTTGTATGTTATAAGCATTGCTGCATTGTTCTATTCTGTTAGTTATTTTAAAGTAAAAATTTCATTATCGTATTTGAAATGGAAAATTTAAATTTGTCGTTTTTTGCCAATTTTTTGTAAATCTAAGTGCCGATTATGCCGATTTTTGATCAAAATTATCTGCCACCCCTGATTCAAATGTATGATAGTAAATATAAGTTTTTATTGGAGTGATCATGCCCACTTTTTCTGTGAAGTTAATTTTTGATTCGAAGATGTAATTTGAGTATAGAATAGCATGTGGAAAGTTTGAAGTTTCTATCTTTTTTAGTTCCCAAGATACATGTTACGGTAGGAATGGACTATGAACATAAAAACTCTTCTTTTACCCCTTATTAGCTCCTCAAAGTGCAACTTTAGAATATTTTCAAACAAAAAACTTTGCTTTAAGGAGAAAAAATTTGTGTCATGTCAGAATAAAAATCATAAATTTTGATCGTTTTCCCTTGATTTTAATGTACCCGAGGCCCAACCTTGAAAATAAGCACCTAAATGCAGATTCGTGAGCTGGGACTATTTATCTGTGCTCCAAATATCAACCAAATCGATTTAGTCGTTTGCGTGTGATTGAGTCATAAATAAACAAAATCACCACAAATCATACATGACTTAATGTGGCCAGTTTACCGCCTATTTTAACCTCTTCCTAGCTTAAGTCGGAAAAATGTATACCCTATAACATTTTCGTTAGCTAGATCTATTAGAGCTCCATATTTCATCGAAATCGAAATATTTGAGAACAGAAAAGTTTGTTTTAAAAAGAAAAAGTTTAATTTTGAATGAAAGTCAATTACTTTGCCTGTTTTCCCCCGATTTTAACCTCGCATTAGGTAATCTATCTGTGTTTGAAATTCCAACAAAATTTACAAGTTTAAATATATTTTAATTATGAGCTAAAAAGCAGAATAGTAAGAGTGAACGAATTAAATTCGTTCGTAAAGAGAGCTGAATTTTAAAAGAACTTAAAATACGACTTGTGAGAAGAATCAAAAACAGAAGAATTTAAAAATAAAATGCGGAATGCTAACCGAGTCGAAAAGCATCAAAACGAGTTGAAAACGAACAATTCTTTTTAGTAAATGTTGTTTGTGTAATAAATATAGAACATGCATGTTTGTGATACTTATTGGTCGCTGCACACAAAATATATATACATACACACCCACACGAATGCAAGTTATCCCGCGTGAATAAGCGATTGTTCGCTTTTAGCGAAGAATTTTCGATACAAGAATATTTGTTTTTTCTGAGCAAAAATGCTTAAAAGAGCATAAACCTTGCTATTAATTTCATAAGACTTTTGTTCCTTCTTAATGCATTTATATTCTTAAGCTCTTACTTTTAATCGTCACTGAAGCAGCGACAAATGAACTCGCGTATCGAGTATATGCTGATACTTTTCATTTTTTTTTTTTTTTTTTTTTTGTTTTGTTAGTCCTTTAAAGAAACAAGTAAAATTCCCCCGCTTTTAGCATTAAACGGTAAAAAAAATGGAAAAGCAAAAGTAACGGCAAAAATAGAAGAGAAGTAAGCAAAGTAATTCGCTTACGATAAAGGTTCGCTAAAGGTTTGCTGTTGATATTACAGGCAAGCATTCGAAATAGAGAGATATGCTGCCACTGACTGAGAGACGGGTGCAATCTGCGTTCTTTTTCGTTTCGCTTCCAATAGTTGTTTCCAAATGGTCTATCAGAGAAATGTTTGCCAAACGTTCGAAGGTGATGTTATTGCTGAATGTGCTGGACAAGCGGGATTACGCAATTAATCTTACATAAACACCATGCATTGAAATGAATTCCTGGTTTACGCTTCTGTTATGCTCATTCTGAATTTGTTCGCAGAATAAAATTCGTGCTCACGGGTTAAAGAACAAATTTAAAATTTTTAACGTTTGTGCTCACGACTCGAGCAAATGAATTGTGCTCACGAATAAAACAATAAAATGATCATGAGTCATAAAACGAGCGAACTGAAGAAAATTCTGCTCACGAGCAGAGATTTGACGTACTATGCTTTAAAGTATTCCGAGCTAATATGACCGATTTTGGTCCGTTTTCGCTTGATTTAAACCCTTCCGGTTCCAGTTTGGACGTAAAAAACATAGCGTGTAACTCTTTCGTTAGCTTTCGTCAGTTCAGTCGTTTACGCGTGATTGAAAAGAAAGTTATAATGTATATATACTTATATATGTACATTAGGGCGGGTCGCTTTATAGGGACTCAAAAAATCACCCAAGTGACAAGGAAAATCGAATTCAAAATAAGAGACTTTGCCTAAGGAACCATACCTCTAAAATGAATTCAGATGTTCCTTATTTTGACCCAAAAGTCAAATTTTGCTAAATCCCAATTTGACCCATTTAAAGTGCCGAATCGGGTCAAATGTTTGACCGACCCCCACTAACTTTGGAAAATGCAGATGCGATTTAAAGGCATCTGTATGTATATACAGATTGGCTTCAGAACGCCTCAAAGAGTTTATGCACGATAAACAGAATCAGAGAAGACTTACAGTCGATGCATTTGTGATGGAAAATAAAGAGCAAGGAGCAATGGGTATGTCATCAATGCCAACAATGCATCCCGATGATTCAACATACGTACCGCCATCGGTTGAAGAAGATATGGATAGAAGCAATGGTTCACAACACACAGAATGATACGATTGCTTTAACTTTGCTTTGATGTGTGACAGATTTGGTATGCCTGATAGAGTAGCATCAGCATTGGGAACCGCTCTTTTCCAAGATTTCGAAATGAAAGATCAGCATGGCGAACCCCTCATCGTGGTTAAATTTAAAGTTCGCATAGAAAAAGACAAATGCAGACGAGAAGTGCTTCGCAAACGGTTAGACGATACCAATTTGTTGGCATTTTCATTCGATAGTAGAAAAGATGATACTGTAATCAGATATGAAATTGATGGGAAGTATCATACAAGGATGGTAAAAGAACCACATCTTGTTATTATGAGAGAACCAAGTTCTCAATTGATTGGTTATGTAAGACTGGAACATAAAATGGCTGAATACAAAACAACTAAATTAAATGTTTTTTTAACGATCAAAATACATCGCTGGATGCATTAATTGGTGAGTCAACAAACACTGGGCCACACGGTGGAATTATACGACGATATGAATTGCGGTTGAAAAGCCCATTGCATTGGTTCGTTTGCCTTTTACACTTCAACGGCAAAGTTTCTTATTTTGATCTACACTGTGATGCAAAATGTAAGTAAAATTTATGTAAATGTTCTCACATTTTCCTACTTGTTTTACAAAAAAAATTTTTTTTGATTTAGTATTTTATCTTCTCTTAAAAAATTAATAAACTTCACTTTATTCGGTTCTCTTATTCAGAATATACCGACCTCCTTAACTCATTTGTATGGCCTCAATTGTGCACCAGCCAAAAAATACCGAATTAACTATGGATTAGTACACAAATTTTTGCATTTAACATTATGAATTTGGAAAACTTAAAGATTGCGTGCGTGCTAAAGTGAAAAATAAAAATAAAAAGTTAAATGAAGGCCTTATCTATTGGTTTAAAAGACACAGTTCTAGAAAAGGCTAAAAATGGCGATTGAACTTGAAAATAGCACCGCGTTCAGTGTTAGAATAATTGCAAATTACAAACTTTTTTTTCATATAAAAATGTTCAAATAAAAATTTAGTTCCGAAGAAACTTTCTGACACTGAATCCAGAGGACGTTGAAGGCCTCTCTGGTCTATCTGGCATTTTGGCTAGGGCTAAAGGCTAATTGTCTTGCAAAATAGGAAGAGAGTCTTCCTTTCGCAATATGCCTTCCATCCGTGCAAGTGGACCTATGCCATCTGGGGTTATACATCCCTCTAACAGAGGAGAACAACTGCCTCCGTGCTTATTGGTTTGAGATACATGACTAGGATTTAGTGTGGCTTGGCCAAATTGCAAGCCTTCCCATCCGATTAGTATCTATTGATTTTGGTCTCATCTGCCCATATGGCATACAAGATATACAAAAAATGACATATACGAGGGCGGATTGATATTGAAGCTACCTAAGTAGGAAAAAAACATTTTTTTTCAAAAACCATTCATTTCTCAACATAGTCCATTTAGCTCAATACACTTAGGAAGACGTTTTTCCAACCTTTTTATGCCATCTGAATAATATGTTTTTAAGAACTCCTCAAAATACGCATTAGTTTCGGTAATCACTTCTTCGTTTGAGATGAATCTTTATCCTGCGAGCCACTTTTTCAAGTTTGGAAACAGGAAAATATCTCTAGGGGCTAAATCTGGACTATAAGGTGGATGATCAACCAATTCGAAGTGGATTTCTCGTAGTTTTAGCATCGTATCTAAGGCTGTGTGAACCGGTGCGTTGTATTGAAGAAAGAGCACTTTTTTCTTGTTTAAATGTGGTCGTTTTTCCTTGATTGCATCAAACAATTGATCCAATAATGCACGATAACACTCTCCTGTGATTGTGGATCCCTTTTCAAGATAATCGATGAGCAATATTCCGTGTACATCCCAAAATACAGTGGCCGATTTCGCCGTTTTCGCCTTCTTTGGAGCACTTCCACCAGCTTCCACCCATTGCTTCGATTGATTTTTGGTTTCAGGTGTGTAATGGTGGACCCACGTTTCATCAACAGTTATTAATCTACACCAAAAATCAGCAGGATTATGCTTCATCATGTCCAAACACCGCTATGAAGTGATCTGTCGAACTCGTTTTTGTTTAACACTAAGCAAACGCGGCACCCATCTTGCCGATAGCTTTTTCATATGCAAATGTTCATGCAAAATGTTGAACACACGTTCATATGATATGTTTACAATTTCAGCAATCTCACGGATTTTGACCCGGCGATCATTCATAACGATATTGAGGATTTTCTTGATATTTTCTTCAGTAACCACCTCTTTTGGCCTTCCTGTTGATGGTATTGTTGCAGTGCTTGTTCGGCCCCGTTTAAATTCATAATCCAATATTTTACCATATAATTGCCGTAATGTTTATCAAGCTTTTCTTTTGCCTCTTTCGCCGTTTGGCCTTTCAAATAATAGTGTTTAATCACTACACGAAATTCACTTTTTTCCATTTTCCAAGAAACACAAAAGTTGCTTACTTCAAACAACTACAACAAATAAACTAATCAATGGATTTGGCTAAAATTTTAACTGCTGACGTTTGACAGATTGTAATTTCTAAAAAAGAAAAAGTTTTTATGTTTGTGCTGCCATCTAGCGCTAGATAGCTTCAATGTTAATCCGCCCTCGTATATTAAAAAAAAAAAGTGTGCCAATCTTATACTGCATACGACTTTTTAATTTGTTTCCAACATGTTAAAGAGCCCTCTAGACAGTTCATCTGATAACATAACATTCTAAAACTGCCTCATTCGTGCTATTTATTTTGCCTGAACTGAAGTAACGTCCAAGGACTCTGGCTTTAGTGTCAGTAATTGCTTTCGGAGTTCGAAAACTTTTATCTGGAATAGAATTTTAGTAATTTGCCTGAACTGAAGTAACGTCCAAGGACTCTGGCTTTAGTGTCAGTAATTGCTTTCGGAGTTCGAAAACTTTTATCTGGAATAGAATTTTAGTAATTCTATTCTAGCCACTAACCGCTGTCCTGTTTTAAAAAAATGTGCGATTATTTGAATTGAATCGCTATTTTTAGCCTTTTCTGGAACTGCATCTATTAATTGTTGGCTTGTCTTGGATTAGGGGTTCGTTCCGGAGACCGTCTTGTTGGGTCATTTATGACCATGCGGGTTGCAAGAGGATCGATGTTTTTTTATTAGGACTACGCTGGCATTTTTGGAACGATCGTCCGCTTTAGAGAATGAGATGGTGACCGGCTGCTTCGAGAGAAGGAGTGATATGGAGACCCTGACGGTGCGCGGATACCTGTCACCTGTAGATCTCCTAACGTTGAGGGACGAGGTTCTGCTCTATGGCTACGAGGAGGGTCAATACCGTGGATTTTGACAACCTGGTGTATAACACTGCACAGTGAGGTGGATGTCTATGCCCTGTTGTTGTTAATTAGTTGTAAGTAGTGTTTTAAGTTGGTTCAAAGTATAAGAGTGTTGTTTGATTTGTTTTGGTGATGGATTGCGGTTATTCTGCAGTATATTAAGTTTTAGTTGATAAATCTATGATAAGTATCATTTACGCATAGAATAAGTATCTACATGATCAATTAGTTAAAGATAAACTATGTAAGAAGAGAATATTTGGATAAATAAAGTAAACAAACGTCTATTATATCAATAGATAAGGCCTTCATTAAACTTTTTATTTTTCCTTTTCACCTTAGCACGCACGCAATCTTTAAGTTTTCCAAATTCATAATGTTAAATGCAAACATTTTTCTACTAATCCACAGCTAATTCGGTATTTTTTGGCTGGTGCACAATTGAGGCCATGCAATTGAGTTAAAGAGGTCGGTATATTTTGAATAAGAGAACCGAATAAACTAAAGCCTATTAATTTTTTAAGAGAAGACAAAATATTGAATAAAAAAAATTCCAAAAATTTTCTTTTTGTAAAACAAGCCTTACACTGATTCATTTTTGCTCCACAGTGTATATAATCTGTATTTCAAAGTAAACTTTTATAAACAATTTCTATTAAATATTTATTTTTATCCTGAATTTCTTGCCTATGTTTTCGTTTCTCTAAAAACGGCAATTAAATATTAATGAAAGGAAGTTAAAGTTTATAAATTTAAACATTTATGAATATTATTTTGAGACTATTTATTTTAAATAACTTACATTTAATTGCTTCTAATGAAAAAGCGGCTTAAATCCTGGCTTAAGCTCTACAGTTGATTAAATAGCCTAAAGCCGTGTTGATACAGCAGCAGATTTGTAGCAAAATTTTTAATCCCAAATATCTCATGTATAAAAGCCATTCAATTTATTTCAATTTAATATTTTAAAGCATGCAACAGGAAACATAAAGTTGTTAAAAATAATAAAAAATATATAATAAAAAAATATTTTTTTAAATAACAACAATTTTCTTTTATTAAATACTTTGTATTTTAACACATTTCCTTAAGATCACTTCAAATAAATTATTATTAATTATTATAATAAATTATTTTGTTCAGTGTATAATTTTGTGCTCATGTTTAGAAAAAATGATTGATTTTATTGGTATTTTATACAGTTACGCATGATCAATATTTCTCTTTCTCACTCTTTATCGGCTCTACACACCCAAACGGATAAACAAAAATAGCTGAAACATAAACACCGGTTATAGAAGATCAACGTAAACTGTGTGCGTACATATGTATGTATGTTCTTAAACGTCTAAATATTGTTATTGTTTATGCAAACGGCCTCTAACGACCTTGCATGTTAAAGTGTGTAATTGTATGCGTGTCTCTACTTGTTTTTTTTTTGTTTTTTTTTTTTGTATTAAAATACTATGAGAACAAGAGAAAAGCAACAATAAGGAATCGCTACTACATTTTTGAGGTCGATTTTATAAACTAGACTACTACAGGTGGTATAAGAGATTAGATGCGAGGTTAGTGACGAATAAAAATTGCGATTAATCAAAATTGCTTTTAATCGAATGTAGCATGTTTGAGTTTAAGTGCTCATACAAACATTTTAATGCAACTATATATGTATGACATGTTTGAAGACAGTTTAATGAAATTTAGTACCAGTGATACCGATAGATTTTATTGAACTAATCAAAAACGATTTATTATTACTTTCATCTCTCAACCAGATGACCGCTGCATTATTGTTGTGAACAAATATACAGGTGTTAATACCAAGTTATGATAGATCTATACATAAAACAATCTCGGTGAATTCCTCAAAAAAGATTCTTGTACCTTTTGCAAGGAGATACAAGTTATCTTGTGACTGTGTTTATTTTAAGGGTACCACCATTAACTTTTCTATAAATATACAATTGTTCCGGTTAGAAATAAAATATTATATCATTTATATGGCTGCCGTGGCTGGCCTCATAGTATCCCATTCGATCGGAGAAATTTTTGAGAACTTTTTCGAGTGTAAATATGTGGTTGTATCTCGGCAATGGTATCAGGAAAGTTGGCATTCAAATGCTAAATTGTCTCTGGGTTGTAGGCATAACACTTGCCTTTAAGGGCGCTCCACAGAAAATAGTCTAACGGTATCAAATCGCAGCTTCTTGGCGGCCAACTGACATCACAATTTCGACTAATTAAATGGCCATAAAAAGTTTGACGCAATAAATCGATTGTGGCATGATGATAATGATAATGATAATGATAATGATAATGATAATGATAATGATAATGATAATGATAATGATAATGATAATGATAATGATAATGATAATGATAATGATAATGATAATGATAATGATAATGATAATGATAATGATAATGATAATGATAATGATAATGATAATGATAATGATAATGATAATGATAATGATAATGATAATGATAATGATAATGATAATGATAATGATAATGATAATGATAATGATAATGATAATGATAATGATAATGATAATGATAATGATAATGATAATGATAATGATAATGATAATGATAATGATAATGATAATGATAATGATAATGATAATGATAATGATAATGATAATGATAATGATAATGATAATGATAATGATAATGATAATGATAATGATAATGATAATGATAATGATAATGATAATGATAATGATAATGATAATGATAATGATAATGATAATGATAATGATAATGATAATGATAATGATAATGATAATGATAATGATAATGATAATGATAATGATAATGATAATGATAATGATAATGATAATGATAATGATAATGATAATGATAATGATAATGATAATGATAATGATAATGATAATGATAATGATAATGATAATGATAATGATAATGATAATGATAATGATAATGATAATGATAATGATAATGATAATGATAATGATAATGATAATGATAATGATAATGATAATGATAATGATAATGATAATGATAATGATAATGATAATGATAATGATAATGATAATGATAATGATAATGATAATGATAATGATAATGATAATGATAATGATAATGATAATGATAATGATAATGATAATGATAATGATAATGATAATGATAATGATAATGATAATGATAATGATAATGATAATGATAATGATAATGATAATGATAATGATAATGATAATGATAATGATAATGATAATGATAATGATAATGATAATGATAATGATAATGATAATGATAATGATAATGATAATGATAATGATAATGATAATGATAATGATAATGATAATGATAATGATAATGATAATGATAATGATAATGATAATGATAATGATAATGATAATGATAATGATAATGATAATGATAATGATAATGATAATGATAATGATAATGATAATGATAATGATAATGATAATGATAATGATAATGATAATGATAATGATAATGATAATGATAATGATAATGATAATGATAATGATAATGATAATGATAATGATAATGATAATGATAATGATAATGATAATGATAATGATAATGATAATGATAATGATAATGATAATGATAATGATAATGATAATGATAATGATAATGATAATGATAATGATAATGATAATGATAATGATAATGATAATGATAATGATAATGATAATGATAATGATAATGATAATGATAATGATAATGATAATGATAATGATAATGATAATGATAATGATAATGATAATGATAATGATAATGATAATGATAATGATAATGATAATGATAATGATAATGATAATGATAATGATAATGATAATGATAATGATAATGATAATGATAATGATAATGATAATGATAATGATAATGATAATGATAATGATAATGATAATGATAATGATAATGATAATGATAATGATAATGATAATGATAATGATAATGATAATGATAATGATAATGATAATGATAATGATAATGATAATGATAATGATAATGATAATGATAATGATAATGATAATGATAATGATAATGATAATGATAATGATAATGATAATGATAATGATAATGATAATGATAATGATAATGATAATGATAATGATAATGATAATGATAATGATAATGATAATGATAATGATAATGATAATGATAATGATAATGATAATGATAATGATAATGATAATGATAATGATAATGATAATGATAATGATAATGATAATGATAATGATAATGATAATGATAATGATAATGATAATGATAATGATAATGATAATGATAATGATAATGATAATGATAATGATAATGATAATGATAATGATAATGATAATGATAATGATAATGATAATGATAATGATAATGATAATGATAATGATAATGATAATGATAATGATAATGATAATGATAATGATAATGATAATGATAATGATAATGATAATGATAATGATAATGATAATGATAATGATAATGATAATGATAATGATAATGATAATGATAATGATAATGATAATGATAATGATAATGATAATGATAATGATAATGATAATGATAATGATAATGATAATGATAATGATAATGATAATGATAATGATAATGATAATGATAATGATAATGATAATGATAATGATAATTATAATGATAATGATAATGATAATGATAATGATAATGATAATGATAATGATAATGATAATGATAATGATAATGATAATGATAATGATAATGATAATGATAGTGATGATATAAAAATCAAGCCCTTAATGTTGCGATTGCAGTAAAATTAAAATTTATTTAAAACAATTTCACTTCCAAGTCATTTGTAAATTAGAGTATTTACCACCAAACTGAAATTTTATCCATTATTGTTCTGATTTGGTTAGTTTAGAATATATTGTGTATTTGTTACGCATCCATATATTCATGATTCCGCAATATCCCAACTGGGACATGGAAACTTACTGAGTTGTCACCAAGCAGTCTATATGCTTTTTAAAGAATGAACACACAGATTGCTAAAGATCGGTTTATAACTGGTTTCAATTTTAATGTAACTGATTGATAAAATTCGGTAAATTAACTAAATTTGCTTAAGGTCAGTACATATGTATGTGAGACCAGCTTTTATTTAAGCTTTTAACAAAGTTTTGTAAATTTTATTGTTTAACGCAACTGGTGAAAAAGTTTTTTCATCGGTTAAAAGTTGGTCATAAAAAGAACATTTTGTTTCATGCGCCACCAAGCCATGAATAGTAAAAATGATTTCAAGTTCGGTTCAAGTTTTTATAAAACAATTTGATTACAATTACATTATTTTTAAAGCTCTGTTTAGACAATTGTCAGATCTAACAATATTGTCAGAAAAAAGTACAGAAAATGTCTTACAGCCGTGTGAACTTATAATTTTTGTCTTTCAACAATGTCAGAGAAAACTTTGTCAGTTACCCGAATTTTGAACACCTGACAATGATATCATTGCCAGAAAAAAATATATATACTGTGAGAACTGACAATATATATTTTAGTGGCAATATTTTATTATCTGGTCGTTGTCAGCAAATTGCCAAATTTGATAATATTGTTAGCACTGTCAAAAGTCTGAACAGAACTTAAAAAAAAAATGGAGCAGAAGCATTATGATTGGACTATAATTTGACATTTTTAATGAAGTTATATAAAGAAAATTTGTTGTCAATACTTACTTATTTCGGAGAATGTAGAAATTCGACCGCAGTATAGAGTATAAAATAGTCGTCTATTATTCTAATGTGTTTGCTGATGTTAAAGCTTTTGTTACTGCTGCTGCTGCTTGAGTTACTTAAACGAAAGACAACAAAAGTAGCTCTTTTAACATATCTTTCTTTTTCTTCTCTTATCAAGTATACTATCCGGTTATACAAATACTCTTTAAAGCCGTTGAAATTTTAGATCTTTTATGCAAATTTTTTTCAATACTCGCGTTAAAGCTATTATTGTTGTTGTTATTTTGTCTGCTGCTGTTTGATCGTTATTTGTGGTGGGCTCTAGTGTGGTGGTAACACACTGTCATTTTTATTATCATTATTGTCATCTTTATAATGACGATCATCCGTATTCGTTTTATGTGATAATTTTTATAGTTTTTTAGTTGGCTTTTATGAGTTTTAAAACAGAATTTGTTAAGATTACTATGTGACCATACACTGAAAAAATAACAATTTTTCTTAATTATTAAAAAAATAATTAAATTTGATAATTAAGAGGAGTTTTATAGAAAAAATATAAAAGCGGCAATAAACCTCTATAACTTTTAATGCTTTTTGGATGAAAATTAGTATCAGGGTTAATTAAGAAGAAATTTTTACCTGATCAGTGGCAAAATTATTAATAGTGCTCACTAAAAAATCTTTTGATCTTATTCGATTACTGGTCAAGAATAAATATAGCAGCTAAGCAACCATTGTGCGAGCTTTTAACCCTTATGTATGTCACAGGGTACAAGCAAAAACGCTGTCATAAAAAAGATGGCCTATAAGAAAATCAACGGCCGCCACTTCAAATACTGTCATTTTCCCTTTTTGCTTTTATGTTTGATTTGCTTTTTGTTTTTAGTTTTTTCGCTCCAAACCAAAAACATATGTGTTTTGTTTACAAAATGCATAAAATTCGGTGAAAGTACGGCAACACCACATATAGATTGTGAGAGCACAATTGAGATAATAAGAAAAAATGCTGTCAAATTAAAATAGATTGTTTCTCACGACTGCTTTTGCCGAGGATTTTTTATGTCATTTTGTATGGAAAACATCGTCAAGCCCTAATTCTGTTCCAACTCAAAGGCTGCTAGACTACAGCAGCGTGGTACAGGCCGCAATTATGGCCATAGTGATAGCCGCTTAGTTTAACTATTATTACGAGAAGTCACAACAAGCATCAGATTTAAAATTGTTGAAAATGTGAGTGTCTTTAAAGAAGACAGAGGAACATTCCACGGATACTCTTAAGTAGATTCCTGGGTATAAGGACATACAATAATGTCACTGCATAGCGTATGAATTGGTGTAGGCAGTTATCACATTGGATTATTACGGATTAATTGCTAAAGTCACGGAAGAAATAAAATCTAATTTTCTTAAGAAAAAACAATCTGAAACGTTAACAGAAATATCTGCTTAAATATCATTGAGCAGAGATCACAGCAAGTATTTTAACTGTCTGTGATTCATATGAGGAAATTTAATGCAGTAATAACGGACTATTTGGGTATTAGAATATAATCATACAGACTTTATATTCCCATATAATGATATTCTGAATATCTTCTTTTTTATGGCTCTGCATGTCGGAGCTTAGAGCGGACATTGTTTGGTCAGAAAAGATGGATGGTTAAGTTTCGTGACTTCATTAGAGAAGTAAGATGACTGACGAGAAGTAGCCTGATATGTAAGACGTTGGTAGGATGGTAACATATGGTAGCACAGCAGAATCTTTTTATTGTACCCAAGTAGGAAACTAACCCAGTCTATTAATTTTATTTCTATCAGTATTTAAAAAAATAATAAATCCAGAAAAAGGATTCAAAATGTTATCGGCGTGCTATCTTAAGTATTATATTAATTGTTATCTTAGTTATTAATTTTTTTCCGCTCTTTTCCCATTTAGTATAGGCTATCCCTTCCAGAAAGACGCTGTAAGAATTTCGAAATAAACGGTTTTGATTTTTAGCTAAAACAAACAAACTCATATACATTTATTTATATATATATATATATATATATATATATATATATATATATATATATATATATATATATATATATATATATATATATATATATATATATATATATATATAAATAAATGTATATGAGTTTGTTTGTTTTAGCTAAAAATCAAAACCGTTTATTTCGAAATTCTTACAGCGTCTTTCTGGAAGGGATATATATATAGATTGCTTTTACCCGGTGTGCCCTGTCCAATACGCTAATTGACTATTTATATATTGTTACGAATATGAAAATGCTGAAGGCAAAATTCATCACATCAGGGACTTATTATGAGTTTTCAGCTATAAAATTTATTGGCTTGTGTCAAGGCTTAATAACTGCCAAAATTACCTGTACTAATTAAGAGTGCTACCATCCGCATGTCTGACGGAGTTGCCAGTTCGATTCCTTTTTGTTTTTATAAACTTATTTTAGACCATTTGAATTAACGTAGATAAATCGAAGATTCATGTCTGTACTAAAACATTTGAAACTAATAATGAAATATTATTTGGCTGTCAATAAGTAAAGTCGCTTTCAGGTGTAAATAAAAAGTGTTGTATAAGCGAATATGCTGTATTAAGACATAGTGTATAAAAGTTATAGTGGAGTACAAAAATATTGTAACAACAACAAAGTGATTTAATTTTATTTTAGCGCAAATTCAAACTAACTCAAACGTTTTAAAAAGGTTAAAACGTAACAATATTTAGAAAATTATACGATTAGAGTGCTAAAGATATACAAAACTTAATATTTACTATACAAGGGCAATGCCACACCCACTTATTCAAAACCATCCAGTTTTTGACTGATGATTTTTATTGTCCACGAAGTCATTTAGACCAAATTCAGAAACTTCCACTTAACTCTTCTTAAGATATACAAAAATCAATATTTAGTTTGTATGTTAGGTACCATGTCCACTAGTCTAATTCCGCTTATTCTTGACTGATGATTTGTATTCCATATGACGTCATTCAGATCAGAAACTTTAGCCTTAAGCGTTCTCAAGATAGACAAAAGTCGACATACTCTCTTGATGGGAGGTACCATGCCCACTTATCCTTTTCCTCCTATCTTTTGACTGATTAGTTGTATTGTCTGTCGAACTATTTAGACTAAATTTAGAGAGTCTTACTGTCACCATTTTGAAGATAAAGACAATTAAATATTTATTTGCAAACGCATGCACCACCGAGGTAGAATTTTGGTATGAAAAATAGTTTACGCCCTATTCTCGACCAACTGAATATACACACATAATTTCATAAGAATCGGTCACACCTTTTCGAAGGAGTTTTATTACAAACAATGTCATGAGAGAACTTTATATGTATATTAGACAGATGACGAAGATAATTTCTTATGAGTTCTTAGGAGAACAGACTTAAGATAATAAATAAATAAATAAAATAAATAAATTTAATAAATAAAAAAAATAAATTTTATTTAGTTTTTCTTATTCGATTATCAAACACTTAACATTCATAGCTAAAAACAATTATTTTTTACTGTCTTAGTGGCTTAGGTTTTAACATGCCGCAGACATACAGAAATACTTATCAAATATTTCAAAATGTTCTGTTAAATTAAAGGCTTAAGATAGGATCACACAATTGTCGTAATGCATCAATACTTAGTGTATTTTATATGTCAATTGTCTGATTATACAATTTATAAGCCCATACGACAATTCACAATAATATTGGGCTTATTTATACCAATCAAATGCGACATTGATGCGACAATGGTTTGAAAGCTTTATCGGCAATCATGCCAAAATGTAAACTCCAAAAATACACCAATATTTATTGTATTCTTGTGTGGCAACTTAATAAGACAATAATCAACAATTTTTAATTTTTCTTTTTATTTCTTTCTGAAAAAACACGTGTTTATACGGTGTTTGTAACTGTGATCCCTTAAAATATGATATTTTTTTAATATTTATATCGGTGCAACCATCTAACTTTCTTTTCAACTAGTGCTTATTTGAATGGATGGTAACACTTAGCTCATGTCTGATTTGACAGATAATTAGTTTTATCCTTCCGCTGAACGAATATGATTGTGTATACGCTTGCATAACTCTGGGAAATATTGCGACATTACTTTGATCGATCGACTTACAGAAGATGCCGATTTTGCCAAAAAAAAATCATCTTTTCAGATGACGCTTATTTTGATTTTGGTGGGTATGTAAACAAGCAAAATTGTCGCATTTGGGGCACAGAAAACCCGCACGCATACATTGAAAAGCCGATACACCCAAGACGAGTCACTGTTTGGTGCGGATTTTTGTCCAGAGGCATAATTTGGCCATTTTTTTCGAAAATGAGCAAGGAGTGGCCGTTACAGTCAATGGCGATCGTTATCGGGCCATATTGAACGAATTTTTGCTCACAAAAATTGCAGAGGAGGATATTAGCAGCATTTGGTTTCAACAGGACGGCGCTACGTGCCACACATCCGAAGCTACACTCGATGTTTCGCGCCCTGTTTTTGAAGATCGTATTATCAGTCGCAGAACTGATGTCGTTTGGCCACTTTGGAGCTGCGATTTGACACTGTTGGACTACTATTTGTGGGGTGCCGTCAAAGATAAGTGTTATGCCAACAAGCAAGAGACAATTGACGCTTTGAAGGACAATATTCGTAAAGCCATTGGTGAAATACAGCTGCACACAATCGAATTGGACCGATCGTGTAGGCTACTGCATTGCCAGCCGAAGGATTGTACTTTCAAATAAAAAAAGAAATTTGAGAAAATATTCAGTAGTTTTTTTTTATAGCATTTTCAAAAAAATATATATATATATTTGGCGGACCCTTTATGTGAATTGCATCACAATCACACACAATCACACCTGATAATAAAACTTTTATTTCTTAGAGAATAAATCATCTTTACTTTAGAGAATTAAATATAACTTTTAATTATATTCCTATTTAAATAAATAAATATTTTAGTGAATTAATTTTTTTAATTTATTGAAATGTTTTCTCATACGCACCATCAATGGCCTTTCTTGTGAGCCAGTCTCTGGCCCACACACTTCTCTTTTCGTTTTATTGTATTTCATTTTATTTTTTGTTCACTAAATGGCCTCAATATAAATCAAGAGGATGCTTTTTTTTAAAGAGAGAACCATTTTGAATACAAAAAAAATTACCACAACAGCTGATTCACAGAGTTGCCGTAAACTAGAACAATAGTGTGACAGAACAATCGTTGACACAATTGTTGTCAATACATTGTATCGCGCCATCTTGTGACAATACATTTCGTTTAAAATAAGACAATCGTGTGAATACAGAATTTTTAATTGGTAAAATTTGATTATTGTGCACTAATTTGTCACAATAAAATTTGTATCAGATTGGTGCATTTGAGACAATCGTGTGATCCCAGCTTTAAAATTAGACTCAATATGTTAGTTGAATTTCTGTAATTATGAATTAGGATAATAAATTTAAATTTAAAATCAATTTGTGCCAAGTATACATTGATTATTTTTTTTTCTAATCAAAAACATTTTGATTAATTCTCTTTTTCAATACAATTCAAGATCACCTTCAATAATTTTCCATAATTTATGATTTTTTTTTTTTTTTTTTTTTTTGTTACCCTTAAAAATAGAATAATTTATTATTTGAAACTGATTTATGAAAATCATAACAATTAACAATTTCTATTCTGATTTTTTTAAATATTTTTTGTTATTGTTTTCAACATATTTTTAGGTGATCACATGTTGATTTTTGTATTTTTTCTTTACAATTTTTTTTTTTTTTTTTCGTTTTTGTTAAGATTTCAATACAAAAATCATACAACACAAGGTGATCTACATTACAACGATTGTGTTTTTTTTATTATTATTATTGTTCATATTAACAAAACGATAAAAAATTGAAAACTGAAACTGTAACAAATAGAAGAAAATCTATTAAAAAAAACAAAAAAAGAAAAACAAAAAATTTTAAGAACAAAAAAAAAGTTACAAAAAACTTGAGTTGAGTTAAGCAGTTGTTACTCGTACTAATAATACTTTTAATAATTGTGTTAAATTATGCATATTTATGATTTTTTTTACAATTTTTTTGTTATTTTTTTTAATAATAACATTATATATAAATAAGTATTTCTGATATTTTTCTGATTTTATATGGTTTTAACTGCCAAACTCATAATTAATAGATTTTTATGTGAAAATGTTTCAAAATTTTTTAAAACATTTTGAACGACTTTAAGAAGCAGTACAAACAATTTAAATTTGAAGTTAAAATTAAATTTTAACCATCTGAAATGATTGCAATGATAAGTGAAAGCAACGATGTTCACCCTCGTACTGTGCGTAAAGTGCCAAATTATGCCAGTTATAATGCCTAATGAAAAGACTTTCCTTTGCAAAAGGGTCCATAAACAAGGAAACAGATTGTTTGTGTTAAGCAATCTTCTCTGAACAGAGTGATATGCGCATATATATAAATCGACCGAACGTATTTTGACTTGGTGGATATAGGAGGCCGATGTGTTTCAAGATAATCATATTCATAGCAGTGCTGAAGTCTTGATATGGGGGTGCAGTCAGCAGCTGAGAGGGAAGAACTTGTGTTTATCGATAAATCATTTTACTCCCAAATTAACGATTTTTCGATAAAAATTAAATTTTTATTTATTTTTTTTCTAAAGCCAAACTTAATTTTATTCGAAACAAATTAAACTTTTGTCAACTCAAAATAAATCATTTTCACTTCAAATAAAATTTTTTTAATTTCATATGAATTTTATTTTTTATTCGAGATATCCGTTTGACTTGTAAAAAATTTAATTTTTATTGAAAAATCGTTAATTTGAGAGTAAAAGCCTATAAAACAAAAAATATGTATTCCATGGCTAATATTTATATTTCGGAATCCCCTTGATGATCAATACACTTCTACATTCACTCAAATCAATTTTTCCATTCCTCTTAAGACCCCTCCAAAACATGGTTTTTGACCGCTCGTAAATCGTTGACCACGC
Source organism: Wohlfahrtia magnifica (assembly GCA_023159175.1). Taxonomy (NCBI): domain Eukaryota; kingdom Metazoa; phylum Arthropoda; class Insecta; order Diptera; family Sarcophagidae; genus Wohlfahrtia; species Wohlfahrtia magnifica. Next base: position 6,263,763 of record JAKWBJ010000484.1, read on the forward strand.
AGTTTACCTTTAATATACGGGCATAAGAAGAACCCATTGGATGCTAAACCAGGACTATACGGATGATGAGACATCAATCCGATGTTTTGACTGCTCAAAAATTCACCTGTTTGAGAAGATGTTTTAGAGCTCGCATTGTCATGATGGAAAATGTTTCGTCTTTGGTGATTGGTTTTACAGTTTTAAGTTCTCCGAAGACTTCCGGCAAACAAATGGTCGTGCACCACTCAGAATTGATCGGCCACGAACAACTTTCCTTGGATTTAGCTCGTCTTGGAATACCCACATGCTCAGTTGCTGTTTTGCTTCCGCATTTATCTATGATTCCTCACTTGCCATAAATTTGTAGACGTCTTCTGAAGCACCACGGTCGAACTTTGCACCCATTTCCTTACACCAATCTTCGCATACCTTTTTCTGAGCAATTGATTATTATGTGGTATCCAACGACAACCAAGTGTTCATGCAACATCGTATGTACTGAACTAATGTGCAAGGATGGCTCTATCTCACAATATGTCACATGACGATCTTACGTTATCAGTTCACTCACTGCATAGATGTTTTGTAGCACAACAACCGATTTTGAACGACTTTTACGGAATTTGTGGGCGACCGAACTACGACCACGATTGAATTCACTATACCAACGATATATTGTAGTTTTTGATGGTGCTTTATCGCCATACAAAGAACTGAGTTCACTGACACATTCTTGTCGCGATAATCCATGTCGAACGTTGTGAAAAATAATCCAACGAAACCAAACCTTCTCTTGAAATTTCCATCATTTGGCCAAATTGATTATCTTAACTCACTGTAAACAAACTGGACATCAAAAGGTTGTGAGTACGTTTATGCTAAAAAATGTCAAACTTTACTGTGGTGTAGCAAGATTTTAGCTATTGACATTAGTGTTGCTAGTTCCCGAAATATAAATAGTGCCCCTAGTACTATATATATCCTTAAGCAATATTCTTAAAGATAATTTAGAGAAAAGTGCCCGACAATGATTGTGAAATCAGCTTCTAACACACACCGTCATATTTTTATTTATAAATGATTTAAAATAGGCCTCAACCGTACTTCAATGACCCTTTCGGATACCACAGGACTAGATACCAACAACATAACATGACGAATGTAAGGACTAACCAGTGTAGAGCCTACTCAATGTATGTTGAGACATCTCAACAGTACTTTGTATGTGCCCTGTTATAGCTTATAGGGTAAATCCATGAAGAACGCTGCAGTAACTGATTAAAAAAAATTGTTCTCTCAGCGCGTAAGATAACTGGCTTTGTTTATGGCCTCAATTTAATATAGTGAAAAAAGATCCTTTGAGTCGTGGAGCACAAGCCATAAATATTTGTTTTTGAGGCTAGGGTAGGTTAAAAACACTTGGATATGAGTATCACCCATGGCAGCCACTGGTTAATTATCCAACCAGTTCACTCCTACTACTATTGTCTGATACCTCCTATAGGAATTTCTTGCAGAATCTCAGCGCTAACTACATGCCCACCGAATATACTGATTCTAAGTTTAGCCAACGACGGGCACTCCAAAAAAAGATGTTTTGTAGTCTCTTCATCCGGATAGCTCCAATATAAAATGGAGTTATTAATGGCAGGTTTCACAACTAGACAATGCCCTGTAAGTGTTCCTAGTATTGAAGATATCCTGACTCTCGGCAAGTTACATGCTACTCTCTGCCAGAGAATTCTAGCCTGTCTAAAAGTCGGAGTTTTTCCCCACACTATCGGTAGATTGCCCTATACGCAAACGGCAGGTAGAGATCGGTATACCAAACTTCTCCCTCCCTGAAAAAATCCAAGCCTAGGTGGTCTGTCTAGCCAGCTCCCTAGCACCCAAATGAGCCTGATATTAAAATACTCAGCCGTCACCCTTAGTGATGAGCGGCACTCCTTTACAGTCGGGGATGTAGCGAACATAGCCACCAAGGACTTAATAGCCGGCCGTAAAAATGCAGACTTTTTGGCCTAGTAGCCAAAGAAACACGTTAGTATTAAGATCCGGAAAATGGACGCCATAGCCTACTCCACTATCCTACATGGACCCATCCGTGAAAAATCCGATACTATTTGCGTTCCGCTCCAATGACGTTATCCAGGAATTCCTATTCGGAATAAATATCCTTCAGATTGGACACTGGTAATAGACATGGGATACAATAGTTAGTTACAGTTCTAATCCGGTTTAATAGCCCAGCGGAGTACTTCGACTAAGACCACATTCACTGATTTTAAGCAAGCAGTTGATTCGGCCATGATATCAGGAGTCCACATATTTATAATGACACCAAGTGCGTTGTACCCATTGCCCCACCAACACCAATCAGTGCCCGGGCCACCAACAAACTGCGATACCATAAAAAAGTATTGTTCTGACTATAGCCGTATATGTACATTTGTAGTCTTCGAAGACAGACTCCATCATTTGCCTATAGCTTACTTACAACATATAGCCCACTTACAACTACTCCTTTCTGACTCTTTCTTCCACATTAGTCTTCAACGACAATTTTCTGTCGAAGATAATCCCCAGATATTTGACATGTTCCATGTCAACCGCAATTGCAGCCCGTTAACCGATGGCAGTTCAAATACCGGTATATTTAATACTCTACACCTAGCCCGCTCTAATTCTAAAAGCAGCCCATTTATTGAGGTCAACCACAGCAGTTGATACAAAGCTCCGCAATGACATTCATGTAAATCGTGACTCCTGCCATTCCGCCCTGACGCTTCTCTCACTCAGGTCCCTTTGCACTGTGTTTTTCAACTTGTTTTCTCCTAACTACTCTTTGTTTATCTTTTGCTTATTTTTTGCCTATGCATGTGACTACGTACGTTTGAACACAGAAGAGAAGAGCAGAGCTTTGCCGAAGTCTGATAAACCCTTAAATAAAACTCTAATTAAAGACAAATTCAAAAAATCTATGCAAATGTAAATTGTAGGGTAGGTTTTCAATTCTAGCAATTCTTCATTCAAACAAAAACCGCAATAATTGTATGTTGCTTGTACTTTAATCAATTGTTTATTACGTTTGAAAGAAACGGAAAAAAAACAACAACAAGAAAAATTCTTTCACACAAAATAAAAAAATACAAATCGCATACAAAAGTATCTCAAAAACATTTGTTGAGACACACAAAGTTGATCGATTACTGCAACAAGTCAAAAATTATGGCAATAAAAATAACAACAACAACAACAGCAACAATTTGGTTTTAAATATAGAAACTATAACAGCAAGAAAACTATACGGCTTATGCCAAAAAGACATTGAATTGCAATGCATTCAGCCAACACTTCTTTTAACAAATTGTGTCTGATCTAAACTTGAGATTTAAACAAAATTCTGAAAAATTTTTTTTTTTTTTTTTTTTTTTGTTTTGCACCTGACTGTTGATCCACATAGATACGTTGTGATATCGACTAAGAAAAAAACAAACAAAAAAAAATCCAATAAATTGCAGGTCGGACGGTATTTTGTATGTTTGGCTGGTTGTCGGCTGTTGCTGTTGTTTTTTGGTTGATTTTTTTTTTTTTTCAATAGTGAAGCCATAATTAAGCGTTGAAATTCAAAGTGAAGTTAAAATAATAAATTAAAAACGACAGTTGCTTAAGATTATTAAATTAACCAAATAAAAAATTACATGCAATACAAAACTGCAAGCTACTAGAGGAGATACACACGGTTAACTCGTAAAGAAGACGGAGGTTCTCAAAGCAAGTGATAGAAAGAAATACTGAATAAGAATCATTGAATAAAAAGTGTTTACTTGAGACAACCATTAATAAATAAAAAATTTCCATTTAAGAAACTTTCAAATCGTTTATCAATTGTATGGTGTGCTTTTTTATAAAAGGTTCATTACTTTGAGTTGGCAATACTGCTTTATTTCACTACCGATTTAACAACTGATAGTTGCTTTTTGTTTAGTTTATTTTACATTTCATTATGGATAGACTTACACCACAGAAACGCTTGCAAACTGTTTAAATTTTTGAATTGAATATCCATTTAAAATTTTGTTCCCCGAAGAAGACTATTTTTGCTTGAATGGGTATGTTAGGTTAGGTTAGGTTAGGTTAAAACGGGTTGCCACACATATGTTGGGCACACTTAGGCCCATAAAGGCCATTGACAACCCGGTCAGTTATCCGACCAGTTAGCCCTCTCCATAAATTTGCTAATCAGCCCTACAGGAATCCCGCCAACGCCGGACATTCCAATAGCAGATGTACCGTAGTTTCCACCTTCTTCTCTAAACAGCACCTACACAGAATAGAGTTCCTCTGGCCAAGCCTAATGGGATGTCTCCTCACAAAGCAGTAACTCGTAAGTGCCCCTATTACCGCAGATATCCTGCCTCTCGGTAAGTTCAGCAGTTGCCACCCTTGGCCAGAGAGTTCTAGCCAGTCTACAAGTTGGAGCTCGTCTCCACCTCTCAGTAAATACACCATCAGCATATTGTCTTATACCGGCAGGTAGAGATAGGTATACCAAATCCCTCCGCCACCAAATTCATTCAGCCGCAGTACTCCACCTAGCCAGCTCATCAGCCAACACACTCAATAATTCGTGACATTTCCTTACCGTCCGAGACTTAGTATGCACAGCCCCCAGGGATTTAATAGCGGACTGACTGTCCGTATAGATACAGACCTTCCGGATTGTCGTGGCACTATCTCTCAGTAGTTCAGCAACCACACAGATAGCAGCCACTCCTGCTTGAAACACACATCCGGCAGCCTATTTACATTAAGATCAGGAGAATGGATGCCATAACCTACTCCACCATCCAGCTTTGACCGGTCCGTAAAGAATCGGATACTATTCACCGACCTTTTCCAGGTATTCCTATGAATGGATACGTAAATAAGCAGAATTGTAATACGTAAATAAACTGAATATTTTCTCAAATTTCTTCTTTTATTTGAAGGTACAATCCTTCCAGTTAATAATGGAAAATAATTTTATTCAAATGGCTGCCTCGGCTGGCCATGCAGTAGCCTACACGATCGGTCCAATTTTGAAGCACATTATCGATTGTGAGCAGCTGTATTTCACCAATGACTTCAAAAATATTGTCCTTTAAAGCGTCAATTGTCTCTGGCTTGTTGGCGTAACACTTATCTTTGTCGGCACTCCACAAATAATAGTCCAACGGTGTCAAATCGCAGCTCCGGGGTGGCCAAACGATATCAGCTCTGCGGCTGATAACGCAATCTTCAAAAACAGGGCGCAAAACATCGAGTGTAGCCATCCTGTTGAAACCAAATATTGCTAATATCCTCCTCTTCAATTTTTGTGAATAAAAATTTGTTCAACATGGCCCGATAATGATCAAAATCCGCACCAAACAGTGACTCGTCTTGGGTGTATCGGCTTTTCAATATATGCGTGCGGGTTTTCTGTGCCCTAATTGCGACAATTTTGCTTGTTTACATACCCGCCAAGATCAAAATGAGCTTCATCTGAAAAGATGATTTTTTTGTCAAAATCGGCATCTTCTGTAAGTCGATCGCACGCGATATTTCCCAGCATTGTTCAAGCATATACACAACCATATTCGTTCAGCGGAAGAATAGAACTAATTATCTGTCAAATCAGACATGAGCTGAGTGTCACCATTCACGAAATAAGCACTAGTTGAAAAAAAAAAACGTTAGTTGGCGGACCCAGGTATATAGCTTCAGTGTTCGTCTTGGATTCTCGTACGGCCTCGCTTAAACTCTGCAGCAACGAAGGAACAGACTCTTCCAGATTATAATCTTTTTTATAATTTAATTAATTTTGTTCCTCACTGTAACGTGATCTAACAATTTATGTTCAGAAATTAAAAGAATAAAATCTAGCTCGACTTTAATTCAGGTTGGACTATGTGGGACCTTTTAAATAAGACTATGGAATTACATATGGTGACCTATTTTTTCCATGTTTCAAAAAAATTGTCTAAAAAAATCATCTTTTAAATAAAAGTTAAAACCCATAATCAACTCAATTAAAAAAACAAAACAAAATTCAATTCGTTTCTTTATTCGTTTATTTAAATTTCATTACTTCTGTGTAAAATAACAAAACAAGGCATTAAATTACAATTTTTTTCGTATAAAAATAATTATTTTTATCGCAAGTAATTTTTTCTATTTTTTATTTTTTTCCCAAAAAATCATTTGCATAAATCTTATTAAATCAGGCTTAAAATTGTGTTGGCCATTAAAGCTCTCAACTCGTTATTCATATTCAAGCATTCGAGTCTATAGACTCAGGCTACAGGACAATCTTACTGTAGGCTACTATATGTACATACGTATGCATATTGAAACGAGAAAGGGGAGGTAGTATTTTTAAGCAACGAAAACATAATTTTTATCAACTGACGACAGTAATGGATTTACCAAGTTGAGGAAAAACCCAAAAAATTAAGTGGAAGAAAAACTATAATCAAATTCAAAAAGTAAAAAAAAATAAATTTAAAATTAAATGAAGTAGTGCATTAAGCCAGTGAGCAGCTGTTAAAACTATTAATAAGTTACTCTTTTTGTAAAACAGTGTAGAACAAAAGTATGGAAAACATTAAAAAAAGAGCTATAATTGAAATTGCTGCGTATTCATTATATTTATACTTTAAGTCTCTTCGTAGTTTATTAGAATATATAAGGTTTGTGCTGATTTGTTACAGCGCCTTTAACTATGGATCACTATTTAAATAGAACGAAGTATGGCAGCTGAACTCGACAAGCAGTGCAACCGACGGGTGAACCTAATTTGAGTACGCTGAATCCAGTAATGTTATCTGTTTCTTTAGGTTAGCTCTTGTTTTAGAAATATACAATACACAACATATTTTCCATACAATGGAATCATATTACATCACTACCTAAGTAAGTACATATGAGTAATATATCTGCTTCATTCATAAAATATCACTCACACGTACGTATGATTTAAATGGTTATTAGTCTAAATTAAAAAACTTTATTGCGAAATATCGTTTTTTTTAGTTTTTTAGTTATGTGAAGTAACGTTATATCTCGAAAACAAGAGCTAACCGAAAAAACGGTTAGCACCACTGGATTCAGTGTACTCGAATTAGGTTTACCCGCCGGGTGCCCTTTCCAACTGGCACAGTGTAGTAGATAGCAGTTTTAAAAACACTTTGCAAAAATACAAATTTTCGCCTCGAAACAAAACGGATTGATTTTATTCGAAATAATACCTTCGGATAATATCTTTAATGCAAATAACTTGTACGCCGTATGAACCCTGTATTTGGTTAACATATGCTAATTTAATACTTAAATTAATGATCACAGTTATGTATATTAGGATTTGTCTACTTTTTGAAGCTATCATCCTCTTATAACATTTTCGTAATTTGGTAATTCTCATAGTTGCCAAATTTGAAAATTTATCTTCATTCTATTGAATTCTTATTCTAAATATTATTATTCACCAAACCGAATTTTACTATTGCCTATGTTACCTATCTAATTATTTTGCAATTACAAAGTTTGCAGTGAATGGCAATATGTTCGAACCGGAGTAATGCCATTTTCACACGACAACGTTTTTTCGTAATTCACTCTCTCATACATAATATAACCCCAAATTATGCGCTGAATTAAACAATTCCCTATACAAAATTTTGAGCGTGAACCGCACATATATTAAGTAATTCAGTTTGAATTAGCCTGTGGATTACTAAAAGGAATCAGTATGATTTCTAATTTTAATTGCGTGCTTGTACACGCTAAATTTGTTTATTTAATTTCCTAAATTTGTTATTCACTTTCAAATACAAGTTAACGGTAAATAACAGAAGAATAAATAAAACTAATAAGGTAAAGAAGAAGAACGAACGAACTAAACGATTTACAAAAGTGCCACATGAACTGGGTAATTCGTACGTATAATTCGATGTCTCATGCGAGCATGTTTTGAAATGCGGCTATGTATGGAGTATTCTAGCTCACTTATACAATAAAAATAATTCTCAAATAATATTATGCCTCTTCTATCATTTGACCCTAAAACCCAAACAACTAAAAAGAAAAAAATATTTTACAAGAAAAAGAAGAAGAACAGACAAAACTAATTACAAAGGTGCCATGTGAACTGCGTAATTCGTACATATAATTCGATGTCCACTGTGGGCATGCTTGTAGAATAACAATAATTCTCAAATAATAATAATCTATCATCTCACCCTAAAACCCAAACAACTAATATGTAAAAACTTAACCTGAAATAAATGTGTTTTTTTTTTTTTTCAATTAAATAAATTGGATTTCAAAATGCAAATGTCAAAATACTTTGTTTGCCCACTATGGTTATATTTATTACACCATGTATATAGAAATTTACTTAAAGCCAACAAAAAATTGCAAAATATTTAAATTTATTTTTCATTAAAAATTTATGTGCCTATTTTTTAACTTTTTATTTCAATAGATTTTTTTGTGTGTCCAAAAGCAACGTTATACCAAAAAGGCAACATAAAAATCAACAAACTTGTGAATTAGCAAATAAAATATATTTTATAGTAAATTTAGCCACTTAACGAAAGAGATTATAAAAGCAAAAAAGTCGAAAGTCACTTGGGAAACAATAAAAAATTGCAAATAGTTTTGATTGTTTACAGTTTTAAAATAAAGTTTTTAATTTAGCAAAGATTGGAAAGTGGTGACCAACGAATGTAAAAATTTTCCATATGGATGTCTTTAAATTTAATAAATGAATCTCACAAATTATTATCTTAATAAAAAGAAAACTTTCGTTCTTTTTATTAATCAATATTAGTACTATTGGCTAATATCTTGGTAACAAAACTGATAGAAACGTTAACTGTTTCCATTTGTTTCAGAGTTTTGCTAATTAGTAATTAAAAGAAATGCTTGATATCAGTGCTATCGCAACTAATTTTTATATCATAATAAGGGGTCCGCCATCTAACTTTTTTTTTCAACTAGTGCTTATTTCGTGAATGGTAACACTTAGCTTACGTCTGACTTCACAGACAATAAGTTTTATCCTTCCGGTGAACGAATATGGTTGTGTATACGCTTTTTCCACTTCGCTAAGTGGGCCTGAGATCGACATACAGAAGATGCCGATTTTGCCAAAAAAAAATCATCTTTTCAGATGAAGCTCATTTTGATCTTGGCGGGTATGTAAACAAGTAAAATTGTCGCATTTGGGGCACAGAAAACCCGCACGCATACATTGGTCCAGAGGCATAATAGGGCCATTTTTCTTCGAAAATGAGCAAGGAGTGGCCATTACAGTCAATGGCGATCATTATCGGGCCATGTTGAACAAATTTTTGCTCACAAAAATTGAAGAGGAAAATATTAGCAACATTTGGTTTCAACAGGACGGCGCTACGAGCCACACAGCCGAAGCTACACTCGATGTGTTGCGCCCTGTTTTCAAAAAAAATTTATTTGGCGGACCCTTTATAAAGAGTGGTTCAAAACCAAACATAAAACGAAAAAATTTCAGTCTAAACACAACAGTTAGAAGCAACAACCAAATATGTACCGTTACAATTGCACAACGATAAATAAGGCCAAGATTGTTTGCCGTTTCAAATTTCATTCTAACCCTGACATAACCCTACTTTTCATAAAGCATAAAATACATTTTTAACTTTGGGGTTCAATACAACGTTTCTTGCTATATGCATATATTTTATTTCATTAATCTTTTCAACTTCCACCAGAATAAGTAATACTGTCTTAGTAGCAAAAACCGACAAGTGGGTCATCCGGCTGGTAAACCTAATTTTAGTGCGTTGAATCCAGCGGTGCTAAACGTTTTTTATGGTTAGCTCTTGTTTCCGTTATATCGGAAATAGAGGAGGTTGCGTAGAATATATACGCATATTCATATAACTCAAAATGGGTTAAGTTGATAGAATAAACTAAAAACCGAAAAAAAGGAAAATATTATAAAATTACATTCGTATTTAAAAAATGAGTGTAAAAATCATACGACAGATTTTTTTACGTTTACACGATACGTAAAAAACCCAAACAAAATAAGATAAAAGCAGCTGTGTAAGCGAAAAAAATTGTTTTTTTCTTTGTTTATTTTATTTGTTTACATAAAAATACATCCCTGATCTAATGAAGTGTAATAGTTTTTAAAAAAAATTTAAAAAACAAAGACTGCCAAATTTTCATTCGTATTTTCTGTCAATGTCGTACGTTCTCATCACATATTGTGTTTGCACCATACTATTCGCTCTCTTCTACACAAAAATTAGACACGTTGTATGACTTGTATTATCGTTTAAACGCCCCTTTAAGTAAGGCTTAAAGTTTAGTTTACTAAGAGAAGTCTTATTAAAAGAATGCTTAAACATCCTTTCACCTGGTTAGTACATTCCACTGCATTCTCCTTTATTGTTATTGCTGCATAGCAATAAAACAGGCAATAGAGAAAATTTACACTTAAATAGTTGTGTTAGTTTCAGACTTAAGTCCTGTTTAAAGTCAGGTGTCTTAAATTTGAATTACATATGTATGTATGTAGTTTCGGGGTGTAAGAATGAAGTGTGTGGCAAGTTATCAAACAGTCGATCTTAAACAAATTCGTTGTTCTTGCTATTGCAAAATTGGTTGTCTTTAATTAATAAAAATATAAAAAAATATATAAAATTTAAAATGCATTATCTTGTTTATCTAATTTCAGAACGGTTTCGTTAAGTGCCATCAGGAAAGTTGTCCGCCCATAGATGATTGTTATTTGCTTGAAAAGAAAACTTCTGATACCTGCTGTAATAAATGCAAAGGTAATGTGCAATCACTAAAAAAAAACTATAATATTATTTTAACAATTACCGATTTATTTTTAATCGATTCAAGGTTGCATTTTTCGTGGCATACCGTATCCCAGTGGTTCGGAATGGACAGATCCTGAAGACCCGTGTAAATCATACAAATGCGTTGGCAGTGTTGTAACTGAAACAATAATGAAATGTTATACGCAGTGTGATGATAGTCAATTGACAAAACCAAAACCGGGTGAATGTTGTCCAACGTGTCAAGGTATGTACCTATTGTATACATATATGTATGTATGTGTGTACAGTTTGTAAGAAAAAATTTTTTAGGTAGAAAAAAAGTTTAAACTTTATTTTCATTTGAGAATTTCAACAACAATTTGTAAACTTGATTATTTTTTTTTAACATGCCCTATTACTGTAATTCTCAGTTACAATTATTCTTTTTGTCTGCCCGGTGGCTTTATAACTCGAGCCCTCATACTTTTTCAGCGCGATATAAGATCTTGCACATGGCCCTCAAAATAAATTAAAAATTTTTCTAGCTGATCATTTGAGACTCGTATTCTCTAAATGTTTTCATTTAAATATAGAGACACTTGATACACGTTAGGACAATTTTTTATTGCTAAACACTATATGACGTCTTTTTCGTACGATAACATTCATAAAAAACCCAAACTTTTTTCATAAAAAACCCAAATTCCAAGAAATTCCAATAATTTCTTATTTTTGATAACACTTTTTTACAGCAAAGAAAGAAATCAGATAAAGATGATTTTTGTTGTTGTTAGCGTCGTAATGTGTGGGTTTATATGAAAAGTTTTGACGTCTCGGGATCCGTAAAAAAAAAACATTTTAAGGATTTGTTCTTGAAATTCTCAAATGAAAATAAGATTTTAGCTTTTTTCTATTTTGAAAAGATTTTTTTACAAACTGTATATATACATATGCATATACTTAAATGAAAAAGTCCCGCTATACAGTGTAACAGCTTTTTCAACTTTCAATTAAGTCGCTGTTTTCATGTCCTGTTTATTTGTCGAATTACACTAAAATTATGTTCGAACATGTATCAACTTGTATAGTAACAGTTGCAACTAAAATTACAATCAAACGAATTACTACCGTTTTTTCTTTGTTTCCTCACTCTTATTACCTTTCATTCTTCTCCTCTTCCTTAAAAATTTATGTTTTGTTGTTGTTGTTGTTGCTGTATCTTGTGATTCATATTAATTTTCATTCATTCATGTTTTATGGTTATAAATAAACAAATCAACATACAACAATAACAAAAACATACTGTAAATTTGTTTGCATGTTTGTGCCTGATGCATTTTGAATTCATTTTTTATTTCTGTTTTTTGCTTTGTGTGGTCTCCCATACTCGTACTTGCAGTTTTTGTTCAACGAAAAAAAAGACAATGAATTCGTGATTTTGTCATTTGTATACAAAACACAGAGGAAAGTTTACAACATGATTGAAAACATGACAACTGTTTCGGTCTGTATTTGTGTCTTATTATCCCTTTTTTGTATTACCACAACAGCAAAGGCATATCAAGAATAGTGGGTCATACTCGCTTGTATAATATACTACACCATGCCCAACAAATTTTTAAAGATTCTTATAAAACCCTAACAAAACTATTAGACCGATTGCAACTCGCCATTATGATATAAAGGAAACATACAGTGGCTCACAGTTAAACTTGTTATTAAGTCACAAAAGCACTTTCACCATCTTCTTCGGTCAAAGAGGGGCGCAGCTACTTCTTCGTACACTCAAAATTTATTAGAATCGAAGCCTAGGCGTCTGTAAGCTGCTATTTATGCAAAAGGTGGCCAAATAAAATATTAATATTATGTATAAAATATACATACAGTTTGTAAAAAAAATGTTTTTATAGCAGAAAAAAATTAAAATCTCATTTTCATTTGAGAATTTCAACAAATTTTATTATTAACATGTTTATTTTTTTTTTTTTTTTTTTTGACACATCCCGTTACTGTACCTCTTAAGGATTTCGAGACGTCATAACTTTTAACATAGACGCACACATTACAAGCCCTACAACAAAAAAGATCTTTACCTAATCTCTTTGCTGTAAAAAAAGTTTGCAAAAACAAGAAATGATTAGAAGTTCTTGGAATTTGGGTCTTATATGAAGGAAGTTAGAATTTTTAACGTTATCGTATGTAAAAGACGTCACATAGTGTTTAACAATAAAAAATTGGACAAACGTTGGAATTTTCAAATGCAAATAAGATTTTAATTTTTTTTTACTTTGAAAAGATTTTTTTACAAACTGTATATACATATATACATAATGTATATACCGTTAGAGTTAGTACATAAGTATGTAATTCACTTGAAATAAATAAAATACTTAATACTTTTGTGAACCAGTTTTGCTTTTTATTAGATATCAGTAATTTTGTTAAAAATTATGGCCTAACTCACATTGACTGTGAGCCACCGTATGTAAATACAACCCATTGTAATAAGCCGTAATTCGCACAAAAATAGGTCAAATTGTTGCAAATTTTATGTAAGTGCTTGTCTTGACGGCTAAAGCTTATACAATATTTTACTTCGCTTCCATACATATTTACTGTGACGTAGGGTATTAAGACTTACAAAAAGCAAAAACACAGAAATACTGAAATGCAGAGAGAGGGGATAACACTTATAATTAAATTTACAAAAACATTATGGGCCATTATTAAAATATTCCTGTTTATAACATACTTCTGTTTTGTTTTTTAAACCTTTTAGTAGTTTTTTATTAAATCATCTCTGTTTTACTTTCCCTTTCCACGTTTCTTCTTCTATTTTTTGTTGTTGTCTCTCACTTAAAAAAAAACTAAGGCTGCAAAATCAATGGACAAATAGTTTTGGAAGGCCAAGAGGTTGTCGCTTCAATCGATGATCGCTGCTTGGTGTGTCAATGTGCGGGTAATCAATTAAAGTGTGCCAAGAAGACATGTCCCGTTCTACAATGTCCCATTTCGAAGCAAAAACTTCATCCCAACGAATGTTGTCCACGATGTACAGAACAAAGGGAATTTATGCCATTACCAGGTAAGCAAAAATCATAAATATTATTTCTATTTACAGTTTGTCAAATAAATGTTTTCAAAGTAGAAAAAAAAATAAAATTAAATTAAAATCTTATTTGAATTTAAAAATTCCAACAACAAACTCTTAACATATACGTTTTTTGCCCACATTCCGTTAGTGTACCTCTTGAGGGCTATGAGATGTCATAACTTTTCAAATAGTTCCACACATTATAACGCCAACAACAAGAAAAGATCTTTACCTCATTTCAATACTCTCAAATAAATGTTTTCAGAAATAAAAAATATTGGATTTTTTGGAATTAAAAAGAATTTAATAGTTATAGTTCTTAAGAGGTACAGTAACGAAATGTGTGCAAAAAAAAACCAACATGTTAAGAATTTGTCGTTGGGAATCTCGAATAAAAACAGAATTTTATGTTTCTTTTTTTCTTTTTTTAAAAAACACTTATTTGACAAACTGTATTTATTTTGCAATAAGTCTTGTTTATTTTAAAAAACATTTTAAAGAGAATTTTATTGCCCAGATTTTTATGACTATACTGTTGTTATGTTATCAAAGAAAAAATTTTTTTTTACAATAGAATTTATTACACGATGCGACAAAAAAATACCCGGCAAGTGATACTATTTTTCTGATAAGCACTATCGAGTAAAACAAGAATCCATTTTTGAAATTTTCGAAACACGAGAAAATCTCGAGTTACGGCTAAAAAAGCGGTTTTTCGGACCTTCACGCACTTATAAGTTAATAACTTAGCTGACTTAAGGTTTAGAAATCCGTTGGAAATTGGCTGAGTTATTAAATTTTCCGTAATACAGTTCATGAAAATATCATGCTATTGTCAACAAACTGGTGTTTTTTCAATTACTTTGAATCTTTATTTACGAAAAATTTAACAATTATGTAATAATCGCATAATTTTTTCATGAGTTGCTTGACTTAAAAATTTAATAACTCCATCAATTTTCAACTTCTTCGAGTGTTTCATAAAGAGCCTTCAACTTTCCTCCAGACAACTTCATCTAAATAATAAAGAAGAAGCCCCCTGACATTCCAGCTTACCTCTGGGGATGATAATAAACATCAGATGAATGATCAGGAAATATCGCCACCTACTGGGTTAAGAAATACAATGCTAAAGTAAATATCACCACCAATTAGCAAGGATATTAACCACTACACAATCACATGGAGTGGGCTACAGTGGAAATAATCATCTACTTAGCTTGAAAGATCAAATTTATTAGTGAAACTGAAACAAAGCAATGAATGCTTTGTGGGAAGCCAATATGCTAAATAGAGGAGTGACGGAGAAAAAAAACAATATAAAATGGTGCACAAAAACTCATCTAAACTTGAAAAGGTTGGAAAAAATTGGTGAAAAATGTGTTTGCTTGAGGAATACAACCAGATTCTTAGAGGCTTTTTAAAGGCAATATACGTATGTATATCATTTAAAAGGCCTATTTTTCTTCTTTCCAAGTCAAAAAAAAAACTCAAAATCGGGTAATACTCAGCTAAGTGATTAGCTTATAAGTGTATGAAGGTTCGAAAAACATCGGTTTTTTTGTAAGTAATTCGAGATTTTGGAGGTGTTTTGAAAATTCGAAAAACGGATCCTTGTTCTACTCGACAGCGCTTATCAGATAAATAGTGTCATTTACCAGATATTTCAACGGCGTTCTCTTTTGTCGCACGGTGTGATAGATTTTTTCCAATCATTTATAGTCGAGAGTTAATAACACAATATTTTCTGAAAAAAAAATTATTAAAAAAGGTGCTAATTTTAATGCAATGTTCACACGATATCGTTTCTTCGTAATTCGCTCTGTCAAAATCCGCCGCCAAATGACAAAATAATAAATAAAAATAATAACCGGAAAAAAGGAACCCTCAAAACAAATTACAAAGTTGTCATGTAAACGGGGTAATTCGTATAAGTAATTTAAGCAGCGAACAAAATCAGAGTTTCGTATGAACATGTTGGAAAACAAAAATTTTAACATTATTCAATACATACATTTTAGGAATAAACGCGAACTTTGGAAGTGCTCACACTACTGACATTTGCATCTTCTGTGATAGCCAATCAGCGATCAGATCTGCTTCAGGTGTGACTTTCAGCTCTAGGCTGAATATGTACTGTCGCGATTTCCTTAGGATACTCTCACGTCAGTTTTAAGTTCGTCCCATTTGGGTGCTTAGTAACAGGGATATTCCGGGTAATTGTGTTGTTAATGAGCTTGTTAAGACAGGCACACGCCTTCCGCTGTTCTCCGTTAAGCTGTTTATTAGGCAGAAGTACTTACTGGACGCTGACAGATTCTGGGCAGAGGGGGAATCTTGTTTAATCACTATACTCACATGGCTAGTAGGCGCATCAATCAGTTCTTTTAATTGGGTCATAGAAGTATCCCTTATTCTGTGTCTATCCTCATTGTGCATTGCGTTATGGATAGTGAAGCGCGAGAGTTACGCTTACCAGCGAATGATTTTTGTCAAGGTTGTAGATCAATTAAGTAAGAGAAGAGTATGGCTCATTTCAGTGTCCGTCTCTAGCTCGACGTAAATTGCTCACACTTACCGATAACTTATCTGAGTTATTGGCTATTAATATCAGGTTAATAGCCATGTTCATTACATTGTGCTTCAATGAGAGGCCTCTAATGACTGACACAGGGGCATTACTTCATGTGTGCTCAAGTGCGTCGTAATTTGACGAGGCTGCAACTCCTTTCTAACCTAACCCATCCTTTCTCTCGCTTATACACCACTAAGCTTATACTATATACATTGATTACTTTTAAGAAAGACTATATAAAATTCGGAGTCTTTTACAATTTCAGTATTCCGAAAATAGGATAATTGATAATTTTTTATAGAAGGCAATTACTAAATTTATGGCATGAAAAAAATTAAACTCCTTTTGGGAGCATATGGCTTTCACAAAGCATCTCCATCTTATACGGCTTACCGCTGCACAGTACGTCGTCTAGTACAAGCTAGCTGAACAAAAGTATTTCGTGACGATATAATGACATGGTATCTTGTGAAAAACCTCATAAATTTTTAAAGTAATTTGGATGTCTGAAGACAACGCTCTGAGTATAATGCCGCAAACGTCCTGAATCCTGAAAAAGTTACTTGCGTTATTTCCGCCGGATTCTGGTTTTGGTTTGTCTACAGATAACTACATTTCTTCTTTAATGCATCCTTGAATACTTAAAGAACGCTTCTTTACATTAGATTTGTCAGAAGCATCTCTTTATTGCCATTTTTTAATTTTGAGGTGAAGCAGACATTCAAAACACCGAATACAGGCGTGTAGTGTAGATAAACGAAAACCAAGGTTCCTTTTGTTAGCTCCGATTTCAAAGTGTTGGTGTTGCTCTACAAGTGTATCACCTTTATGATGAAGAAGTTTCAGTCAAAGCATTACAAACTTTACCGTCAATCATAGCCAAAACTTGATCACCATCTTCACATATTGTGTTCAAAGCTTCGGGACTGATCCAAAACACCAACACGTCTACATTTGGTCTTGAAAGAGGCATTTGTAGTTCTTTCTTCAGTCTTCCGAGGCCAGCCAGAGCGATCTGAGATGATGGGGATGATTCTACATCATCGTAAAAAGTACCAAATGTTTTATTACCCTTTAGCCATGCTTTATTCAACGTCAGAAAGTATTCTCGTGAATTTCTGGAATTCTGCTACTTTTTTGAAAATTTTTCAGAAAATCTGGACATAACCTCCACCGACTGCTCGTTTATGCTGCCCAGATCATGTATTGAGGCAACAAAATTAAAAATCGCAGTATTTCTATCATTACTGGAAGTTTTGGCCCATTCTTCAAAAATGTCCATTTTAGAATTGTTAATGTTGTTTTTGACCAGCTAGTTTGTTCTAGACGACACACTGTTCGCTGTTGAGTGTGCTTCTTCCCGTGTTAAGTAGTTCTGTCTTAGTTCCTAGATAATTGTGTGTCTTCTGGTGTTTCTTGGTCTACCACTATTTTTTTGAGCCTTGAAGATTCCACTCGAGTGACATTCTAATGATACGATTGGCACTTTTTCGAATGGTGTGAACGAGCCACCCACATTTTCTTTTTTTTATTTGCTTCAGTATGGGTTTCTCATTAGTCATGTTCCAAAGTTCTGTGTTACTTTTGCTGTTAGACCAGAATATTCTGCATAATGTTACGTTTTAACATTTTTAAAACGTTTGAGTTCTCTGAAATTGCATAAAATAAAATAAAGGCAGCGAATTTATTGTTTTACTTTATAGTCCATTGTTTAACTTCCACTTATTAAACTATAACTATGCAGTCACCAACTAATTTAATATCCGCTTAATTCACCAATTTACTCAATACACGACTCTTGGTAACTTTACGCTATGACTGCCAAACTATAACTGAACTAACTCATGCATAAGGCGCCGCCTTTTATATACCATTGAAATTACTTCCGAATGTTCTTGTTCTTACTACAACATTCGAAACAATTCCGTTAATTTCAAATGTAGCACCCAAAGTCGGTACAGTAACAACGTTCAGTACGCAATTGGTAACACTCTTAATAACATAAATTAAGTATGGCATTACCATGGTGGCACATTGAGAGCCTTGACACAAACCAGTGGACTAAAATCACACAATACAGTTTTAAATGCACTGATGTTTTTATATGATATGATTCTGGGTCACTTGTTGATGAATACCTGGAGCTTTTACTTGATGTTATTCAATAGAAGTCAGGTTTCACTGCCGTAGGGCAGAACTGATTTAGCACATGAGTTAAATTTTCTGACAGCCATAATCCGAGTTCTGCTTTCACTTTATTGAGCCTGTTGTCTACGTCTATTTCTGCGCCGACATTTGTAGTTATTTTACTGTCTACATACTAGACTGTTTGACCTTGTAGCATGATGTTTTCCGTGCTAGTATTGTTTAAGAAGCTCTTTCTGGGTTTGTGTAGCTAAAGCTTTATCTGTAAATCTGATTGCTATTTAAACTGACTGGTTAAACCCAAAATTCAGAATTGTTTATTAAAGAACTTTGGTAAAGTAGAGCACAAATGGAATTTGATCTCAGTAATGCTTTTCAAACCTAAAACAAATAAATTAAGAAAATATTTCAGTACAATAATCTGTCCAACTCGAAATTTTTCTTTACTATGCTTTTTCATATAAACGAGGGTTATATCCCATTTCATTTTTCTTTCGTTTTTCTCTTCTGTACAGGAAAGTGCATTTTCAATCACAAAATCTACAATGACAAGCTACAATTTATGCCCGATCGTTGTACAAATTGCACATGCACTAACGGCACCAGCATCTGTGAACGCAAAACCTGTCCCATACTCGAGTGTTCGCCTGAATATCAAGAAATGGATGGTTGTTGTCCGCGCTGTATAACATCTGAAGTACGCAGTGAATGCATTCATAATGGCATCAGTTATCAAAACAATGAAACATGGAATTTAGGACCCTGTCGCTCGTGTCGTTGCACAGCAGGTAATATACGATGTTCTGAAATGCGTTGTCCAGCTATCAAGTGTCGTTCGAATGAAGAGCAAAAGGTAACACCGGGCGAATGTTGTCCGAAATGCATAGAAACGGCGGGTACATGCACAGTGTTTGGTGATCCACATTTCAAAACGTTCGATGGTAAATTTTATAGCTTCCAAGGTTCCTGTAAATATTTACTGGCTTCTGATTGTCGCGATAATACATTCTCCATACGTTTAACTAATGATGCTCGGGGAACGAATACTTCGTCGTGGACAAAAACGGTTACTTTGAAGATGAAGGGCATACGTGTAAATTTGGGACAAAAAATGCGCGTAAAAGTAAATGGTAGCCGGGTTATATTGCCCTATAGACAGGGAATCATAACCAGTATAGAACGTTTGAAAGAGAGTATAATTTTGAGAACGGAACTGGGCTTAAGCATTGAATGGGATGGTAATAATTATTTACAAATCATGGCACCTTCTTCCTATAAACGTAGACTGTGTGGCCTGTGTGGCAATTATAATGGTTTGGCTCGAGATGATCTCACTAGCCGAGATGGCGTTAATCATACTGAAGTTTGGCGTTTTGCCAATTCCTGGAAGGTGGGAGGACCCAAGGCCTGTTCACGTAGACGGGAAAACATAGCCGTACAACCAATGTGCAAACAGAGAAAAACCAATGCTATGTGCCGACCTCTGCGCATTGCGGAGGTCTTTGGCAATTGTAATGATCGCTTAAATCCCAACAATTATATTGATTCCTGTAAAATGGACGTATGCGAGTGTCCAGATGGCATGTGTCATTGCGATAGTTTTGCTGCCTACGCTCGTGAATGCCAGCGATTAGGTGTAACTCTGCCAGATTGGCGTACAGCTACCATGTGTCCGTATGGCATGTGGAAAAGAGATTTCAATACCACTCTCCATCTACTGCAAAACAATCGCTTCTATGGCGATTTAAGCTTCCTGCGTAAGCCTATGTCTGCGCAACGTTCGCAGCGTAAGCACAAGAAGGCCCAACATAATTACAATGAAATTCAAAGGAGTTTTATAGACAAACATGTACCGAAAGTTTTATTAGCATCCAAATCCCCAGATCGCACACCACCGCCTTTACATTAAAAATACGGGAAAAAAGATAAGTTAAGTTAATTATGAGAATTTTGTCCTGGCAAGGGAACAAATTTAAAGCGTTACGGTTTTGTTAACTACTCTAACTTAAGTAATATTATACATAAATACTAAAAAACAAATGGAGAAAATATAGCTCTAGAACAAATTAATTAAGAAAAAAGCTAAGAGAGAGGGTAGATAAGGAGCTTAGCTTTTTTCCAAAAGAAGGAAGAAAAAACCTTAAGTTTTCCAAAAACCTGATTCAATAAAAGCATATTGCTTTTTAGTTTTGTATATTTTTCTTTTTATGAAGTTAATTATTAAATTGTTAAGTTTAGCTTTTTTTAATTACTAAGGCTTTTTTATATCAGAAAATGTTATCGTTTGTACATATTTTTTTATGGCTCTCATTTTGTATATCACTATTGAAAAATTCATTTAATTTTTGGATTCTCTTGAAAAATAAACGAGAAAGCTTGTTTTAAAGCTTTTAAACTTAAACAATTCCCGGATCCTAGTGGGAAAGAAAACCATCTTTCATTTCTACGATACACATTTTATATATTCATATTACAATCGTGCCTAAATTTCATGTACCAATTCAGTAAAGTACAAAACTAAACAATCTTGAGTAGATTTTACTCTATAAATTCAGATTTAAAGTAACACCCTATGGCTACCAGCGTTATGTCGTTGGGTAGGGTATGTCCAATCCATTATTATTTTCCTCACATTATAGCCTTTTTTATTGGAACCTACTGTATTTTTTGCTACAAGGAATATATGTACATACGTACACATATACGCCATGAATCACAGCCATATATTAGTACGCAGCTTAACTTTGACATTCGATAATAACATCATCTTCGAACGTTTAGCAAACATTTCTCTAATAAAACATTCAAAACGACTACTAAAAGCGAAACGAAAAAGAACTCATAGCGTTCACCCATCGCTCTGTATGTGTAAGCAAATCTTTCGATTTCGAATGCTTGCCTGTAATATCAACAGCAAACCTTTAGCGAACCTTTCTCTAAAGCGAATAACTTTGCTTTGCTCTCTTCTGTTTTTGCATTTCACGCCGCTCAATGTTAAACAGAAAAGAAGTTTACTTGTTTCGTTACAGAAACAAGAAAATAAAAATAAAAATAGTAAAATATCAGCATATACCCGATACGTGTGACCATTCGTTGATGTTTCAGTGGCGACTAAAAGCAAGAGCATAAGAATATACAGTGTGAATTGGGAAGGAACAAAAGTCTTATGAAATGAACAAGACTATGCTCTTTTAAGCACTTTTTTCGCCAAGAGCAAATATTTTTGTTGCGAAAACTCTTTACTAATTGCAAACAATCGCTTATTGAGAATCTCAGGTCAAGCGGGTGTAGACCAAGGGTGGTTAAAAATAAAACTACATTTGGAGTAGTAGTACAAAATTTCTGTAGTGTGCTTTAAAGACAACTATTGGAAAATTAAATACCTAATAAAAGGCTATTGCACAACTGAATGTTTTTTATTCCGAACTGAATATTTTTTATTCCGATTAAGCTTGTACACTTCAGTGCTACTTTGTTGTAGACTTTACAAACGAGTTAAATAAGACGTGAGGTAATCGCCATGTGTGGTTCGATTGGCCAAAATTCCTTATCTTTCAGATGTGAGCACTGAATTTACCGTACACCGTAAAGGTGCTACCAAGATATCAAAAAGATGAAACTTTTTCCGAAATTTTATTTTCAAATCGAGGTCTTGCAATACTACAAATTTTGATATGCATAATTTTTGTTACCCGCTCTGTATTCATCTCACTGTATAGAAATTAGGTTTTTCTACATATCACAATGTCTGTGAGCCAGGAGACATATATAGTCGCATCTTTTAGTCTTGTGTGAAGTACGCTGGTTACACCTGGATAAGACTCGTTATAAAATACACTCGAAGACAACGTTAAACAGCTGTGGGGGATAACGATTTATCGACTAACGATGTCATCATCTAAGATACGACATCATTATGACCATAATTTTCTCAGAATTCCCTCTGCATGTCAATCCGTAAAGGTAAATTGAATTGTATGCCGCTGTAGTATGGAAGGTAAGACACCCGCCTACCAACCAAAAGGTTCTCGGTGCAATACCAGGCTAGACCATCTGACAATTTTCAACAGCGGTAGCACCTCATAACATTACTAGCGACTGGTTATGAGTACTTAAGCTATATTGGGAGCCGGCGTTAAGCTATGCAGCCTATTGATTGAGAGAAGTTCCAGCTTGTTCCACTTGGCATGTCGCGGAAGTTTTATGTGTGTATGTCAATTAACGAGAACCACTCAACGAAATGTTCCATAATTATACGAAGCCTCTTTATGTGATACGCACATGATTTGTGGGTACGCAGTCCTGCTTGTACATATTATAGCACAGGATTAAAAGCCTTAAAGAGCCGCTTGTTTGTAGTGAACGCGATAACTTTATTCGTAATGTTTCCGTGCCAATATCTACACTGTGTAATATGACCCTTTTTGGAATGTTTATGATCACTTCACACTTTCAGTTCCTCACACAACTGATTCGATAGCCAAAACTCCTGCATGATATTGGCCTGGAGCTTGTCGTAAAACTTCATGCGAATCACATTCATATTCACGTTCAATTAGGTCAAAACATCTGCATCAAAATATAATTTTTCACTAGTAAACTCTGTGTTAACGAAGAGTGGACTTTAATCTCGAAATGAAAATTTTTCAGCTAAAATTTTTAAAAGTTCAAGTTCCAGTGTTGGATTAGGAATAAATGAACTCAGTTTCGTTTTGAAAGTCTGGTATTTCTGGATGTATGCTAACGCTAGATTCACACATTTTACATATGCAGTTTGATGTCCATCTCTTTAACAAAGAGAAAGAAAGGTCTTGTCAAAATACATATACAAAAATATTAACTACTTTTTGGTAATTCTTTCGCAAAATCTTTCATTAATCTCACTACAGCTTTTGTAAAGCTTTTCACCAACTTTTTATTAAAAATTCTTAAAATGAGAGCCAGTTTTTACACATTCAAAAAAAAGGTACATAAGAAAACAAATTCAAAACAACCTAAAATAGATCTCAAATATATATTTTAAATATTTTTTTAAGTTTTATTATATTTTATATATTTAATTTTATTTTTTACATTTAGTTTTACATTTTAAATCATTAAACATTTCCATTTACACAATAATTTAAAAAAAAATTTTTAATGCTAAACATAAGATGAAAAGAAATAAAATTCTTTTTAAATTTATTATTGCCAAACAAATACTTATAATTGTTAATTGATTTACATTTAATGTAATTAATTAGAAATGTCTAATTTGGAATTATGTACCGTTAAAAAATTTGATCTTATGTTTTGCTTTGAAATATTTTCAGAAAAGAAACAAACACTAAGTTCAAAATGTAATTTATGGCATATAAAAAATTTGAATCCTTTAACAAACGTTGTTGTTTTAAAATTTCAATTAATATTTTTTATTACTTTTTACAGCAAATATATACAGTTTGTCAAATAAATGTTTTCAAAGTAGAAAAAAAGTTGAAATCTTATTTTCATTTCCGAATACCAACAACAAATCATTAAGATGTTTATCTTAATAATCTATTTAATATACCTCTTAAGAACTTTGAGACGTCATAACTTTTAAATAGATTTGTTTTCATCACCATATCCCGCGCTGAAAAGGTAAGACGAATCGAGTTATAAGGCTATTAGGCAGACAAAAAAATAATTGACGCAGAGCATTTTAAGCAAAGTACCAAAAAATGTTGTACAGAGCCTTGTGAACAAATCAGCGAATTTTCTAGCTAATTTGCCTTTAAAACAATGCGAATGTTTTCATTTAAATATAACGTCACTTGTTGCACATTCATAAAAAAGCCCAAATTCCAATAATTTCATATCTTTGAAAAAATTTATTTGAAAAAATTTATAGCACAAAAATCAGGCAAACATCTTTTTTGTTGTTGACGTTGTAATGTCTGGGTCTGTTTTAAAAGTTATGATGTCTCAAAGTCCTTAAGAAGTAGAGTAACGAGAAGCGTACAAAAAATAAACATGTTAACAATTTGTTGTTGGTATTCTCAAATAAAAATAAGATTTTAACTTTTTTTCTACTTTGAAAACATTTATTTGACAAACTGTATATTGTATTAATAGATAATTTGAACTTTTGACCTAAATAAAGCTTAAAAAATCTACAATATTTAAGCTTTAGATTAGTGATTCTCAACTACAGTGCCGCTTAAGTTGTGTGTGCCCTTAGATTCTTAAAGCTTTCTGACAAATTTCAGAAATATATATGACAAGTTTAGGTTAGGCAGACAGGAGAATCCAGTCACGCTGTTTCAAGTCAACAAGACTTACATCACAAATTAGACCTTTTGTGCGCTCCCGTATCATGGAAAAATCCAAAAGAAACCTTCATTCGGCGAGAAAATGGTGTGCCGTTATAGCTCATTATTAGGTAGCTCAGTCCACACAATATAGCTCCTTAGGATCTTTCAAACTAATAATATTCAACAGGTTCCTCGTCCTATTCCCATCGTATCCTTATTTTAGCATTCGACCAAAAAGTCCTCAAGCGAAGTGCTTCAATAAAATATGTTCAAAAGCGAAGGCAATGATAGGTTTGACACCGCTTCACATCAATGGGATGAGGGCGGCTTCCCGATGTGCGTCGAGAAGTCCTGGTCGAGAAGTCCATTGGTCCTGGATGTAATGCCTTTATATCTGTGCTTTGGCAGGAGATTTAGGGTTGAATTCCAGGACCGGGTTTGTTGGTCTAATAGAGCCTTACCTCGGGATGAATTTGATCTGGAATGGTTTACCGATGGTTCCAAAATGAATGACTGTGTCGACGCTAATGTTCATGGGCCCAATCGAGATTTGTTGATCCCACTGAGGAGAAAGACGAGTGCCTAAGATCATGGTTTTGTCACAGTGACATTGTTACAGGGGGCTTATTATTTTATCTGACAGCCAACCTGCCTTAAGGGCACTTGGCTGGAATCGGTTGATATTTAGACCGGTAAAATATTGCTACGATACCTTGTAAAGGGTTTCGCTTAGGAAAAAAGTTATTTTTTTGGGTACTTGGACACTGGGGGACAGATGGTAACAAAACCGCAGATGCATTGTCTAGAGGAGGTTCTGTAACTCCCCATATCGATACGGAACCTTACTGTACAGCACCAATTACTACCATTCTCAATATAAGCAAAGATTGGAAAATTCCCAGATGCTTGTAACACTGGAATGACAAAGAGGACATCGCCACAATAGAGCGGTGATCAATCCGCAATCTTAGTGTCGCTCTGTGGTTCTCAAGTATGGCGTACCGGACTTGGAAATATCGAGGAATTTTCTTACGCTCCATCAGAAACGGCATAACACATGTTGTGTGAGTGTGGAGTTCGTAATACTCTTAGATGAAGATGTCTAGGGAGACATAGTGTCTCATTGGGAGCGTTATCCATTATTAACATGTGGTTTCAGATCTGTTGGTGTTCATTAGAAAATCAACAGATCTACTAAGCAAACTGTAGACCGACAATGGATCCTAAGGGTGGCAGTGACCTTCAAGAATGTCTGGAAATTTCTTCAAATCCGCTCTGTCGCCTCCAGCGATTCGCATTGGTTAAAATCGTTTCGTTGATTCTTTCATTATTCACTATACCAAATATACCTTGTTGCCATAAAGTATTATATATAAATGCGTATTAGGGTTATCATTTTTTCATTCCCTGGAAAACGGGAAAAAAATTTTTTCTCGGGAATCCCGATCTTAAAATGTGCTTATTTCAAAAATGTGCTGCTGAGGTGTAGTAGATACCCGCCTACCAACCAAAAGGTCGAGACTCATTATCAGACCAGATTATTAGACAATTTTTAACAGCGACTGGTTATAAGTAAAAAGCTAGAAAATATTTCTCTAAATCCATCGGTGCCAGTGTTGATCTGCAGCTCCCTTTCGATGAGTCTAAAAATAATATAGGGTGCAAAATCGTCTGAATAACCTAAAAAATTTACAGCAACAGTGGTTATCTTTTATAACAAACATCTATCACGGCCAGATGTATGGCATGATTTTGATGGTAAACACACTCAACAAAGTTATTTTTACCAAGTTTCTACATGTTACGTTTTAATCTTTTTCAAACGTTTGAGTTCTTTTTAATTGCGTCACATAAAGAAAATACCACGTTGTTGTTGTTTTACAGTTTTTATTTCCTCACTTTATCTTTATACAGTTTATCTTAACACACCAACTTATTTATCTTGCACTTAATATTCATTTATACGACACCTAATTTACGCTTAAACAGGACTTTACATTATGACTGCTAAACGATAACTATTTATATCACCAAACGCAATGAGCCGCCTTTTATAGCAATTCATTATCAATTTCGAGTATTCTTGCAGTTATTACAAACTTTATTTATCCAGGTTTAATTCAAAAGATGTAAAATTATAATACACAAAAATGAATCGAACTGGCAACACCGTTAAACATATGGTAACATTCTTCATAGCACAGACAATTAGGGCAATACAGATACAGAGCCTAAACACAAACCAATAAAATTTAGAGCTAAAATCTCACTACACAGTCCCTGATGTGGTGTATTTTCTTTTTAGGAATTTTCAGTTTTGTAACAATACGTTTCTTAATTACTAAAGGTAGGATCACACGATTTTCGTAATGTACCAATAATTAGTGTAATTTATATGCCAATCGTGTGATTATACAATTAATTGGCTCATACCGCAACTCACAATATTATTGTGCTTATTTATCTCAATCAAACGCTACACTGGTGTGACAATCGTGTTAAAGATTTATCACGCACCAATATAAATGCCAAAAATACACCAATATTTATTGTATTCTTGTGTGGCAATTGAAGAAGACAATAATCACAATTTTTACTTTTTGATTTCTTTCTGAAAAAACAAGTGTTTATACGGTGTTTATAATTGTCATCCTTTAAAATATGAACTCTTTTAATTATTTATATATAAATTGCATCACAAACTTCCACCACCTGATAATTGGCCTTTTTTGCGAGCCAATCTCTGGCCCACACACTTCTTCTTTTCTTTTTTGTATTTGTTTATTAAATGACCTCAATACAAATAAAGAGCACGCTATTTTCTTTTTTTAAAGAACGAATCATTTTGAACGCCAAAAAGAATATTTACCACAACCGTTGATTCACAGAGTTACCGTAAACTCGTGTGGCAGCGTTGGGACAATTATTGTCAATACATCGCTTCGCGCCAATACAATAAATTTTGTATAAAATAAGACAACCGTGTGAATACAGAATTTTTAATTGGGACAATTATATTATTGTGCGCTAATTTGTCACAATAAAATTTGTATCAGATTGGTGTATTTGAAGCAATTGTGCGATCGCAGCTAAAATTATAGTCTTTTAATCGGGTCTCTTCTTAGATTTTATAACAGAAACTCCACATTTACCCATTATATAGACTATACCCAAATTAAAAAATGTGTCGTCAGTACCAAACAGACAAATATTTAAGTACATTTTCAATGCTTGTCCATTCATCCATTGTTAACGACAATCTTTCTTGATTTAGAACTATATTATATCATCTTTTGTTAAACATTAAGATATTTTTTAAAAAATTTGTGGTTCTCCTACATAAAATTCCCGGGAAAGCGGGAAATGAAATTAGTTCAAAAATCCCTAATGCGTATGTATTACTACGGTGCAAAATTATTTCTCAGTATAACTTGAAATCGTTAAAATTGTGCCCCGACAAGAAAGAGGTTGAGAATCACTGCTGCTGGTCTTGAGAAAGCTTAAATAATTTATTAATACGCTCTATATGTATGTACAAATTCTTAAATTATTTTCAATATTTTTTACAAATTTTTTATAAAAGTTTTACATACTTTACAGACCTAACTTGTTAGTTAAAGGACCAAATCGGCTATGGTATGTATACAATATGTAATTTTTCAGATCATTTTTAATTTTTAAACAAATTTTAATATAAAAGCTTTTTTATTTAAAGCTTTTATTTTAAGGACAAATACTATTAATGGATACACCTCATAAAACTTATTTATTTATTAGTTTTTCATTTAGCTTTTTAAGCAAAAACGAAAATATATTTAATAAAGAAAAAACAAAATTAATTACATTATTAATCAAACAACAATTTAAAACTTTACTTAAAAAAAAAACTAAAAAGAACATTCTCATTGTGGTTAATAAAAAAAATAAAAAAATAAATATATGTTTATATAATATTAGTAAGTTTAAGTTTAAAAATAAAATATAAATAAACAAATAAATTTAGTAAAAATGCATACAAATTAGAAAATTAATTTTAATAATTGAAAAATAAAAAATAATATTTTTTATAATTTTCTCTGTTATTCTGCACAAACAGTATTTTTTTGCTAAACTATATACTTTAATGAAAAATGTATTTTAGTTTAATTAATTAAATAATTCTTTTTTAATTCTATTTAGTCTTTAAATATTTTTATAAATTAGCCAATATACAAACATATACATACATACACACATACTAAATATATTCTTTTATTTTTTATAAAAATTGTATTAAAATAAAAAATCATTGAATAACACTTAAATATTAAATTAAAATATAAAATATACAAAAAAAATACAAATAAAGCCATACTACTTAAAATAACTAAACGCAATTTGTAAAGTTCAAAAGGTAAAAAAAGAATTAAAAATAAATTACAGGAACAACAATTTCACTAAAATATTAAACTTTTCCATTCTAAATATTTTTAAATTTAAAATCGTTGCTTTAAAAATATTAAATATTTGCATAAATTAAATGTTTTTTTTTTTTAATTATTCTTTCTACTTTAATGTATTGCCATTATATGTATACTTAAACTCAATCCTAAAAGAAACAATAAATCATCCCTAAAACTATAAAAAATAAATTTAATTAAAAAATATATTAAAAAAAAAATAATTAAAAATGTCTTATTACTAAAGGAAATTCAAAAGCATGGCTGTAGCATTAACCGGTAAGCTCCTCTACTCTAAATGTTATATCGACTGATGTTTTAAGAAGTTTCGGATTTGATTTAAAAGAAAACATATAAAAATTAGACCGATCTATTTAATTCAATGTTTAAAGATGATTTCATGTAGGTGTTGACTGCTGCTACGTCTCAAATGGTTCATCAGCTGAGCCCAATTGTGGCATACTCTCTCCAACAAATCGGCTGGTATCTCACGCATAAATTCTTCAATATTGGCTTCCAGTACCTCAATCGTTGCGTGCTTGTCCCAATTACCGGCCCCAAACGTGAAATAAACTGTTCACCGAACTTGCCTTTCGTGTTGAAACCACATGTCAGTCAAGTCCAGCTCTTCCATTTTGAGCAAAAAAAAAATGTGTAATCACCGCTGGACATTCACAGAAACGTTCCTGCCTTCGTCGTCTTTGAAAAGTTCGGTTCAATAATGCCACCGGCACATAATCAACACCAAACCGTACATTTTTCAGGATGCAGTTCTTGCAATGCTTCTGGTCGCTCTTCACACCGAATACGGCAATTTTGCTTGTTCACGTATCCATTCGACCAGAAATAAGCTTCATCGCTGAACACAATTTTTGTTAAATAAGCATGAATTTTGATAAAATTCAATAATCTGCAAGCGTTTTTCGCTTGTAAGTCGATTCATGATTAAATTATAGATCAAACTGAACGTGTTCGATAGTAACAAGTTACACGAAAAAGAAGGATGCTAAAAAATCACCCGCTATTATATAAAAATAAATGTGTATTTGAGGACAGTATACAGCTAAAAAGCAGAACCCACAGTATCTATTGGCTATTTTACATGCTTGGGTTTGGACCGGAAGGGGATAGAATGGGAAAAAGGGGGAAAATATTATAACTAGGAAATAGTTAAGATAATAATTAAGATAGGGGTAGTGAAGCACGCCGGGTTTTAGTTAATGTTTAAAGTAAAATAATCATCTAATATGCCCTTTGTTTTTTTCACTTTTATGTATTCATTGTATCCTTATTGACATAAGTGCACTAAAAAATAAGTTTTCAAATGTTAAGTTTAAAAATCAAAACTAAATTTTTTCTATAGGTAAGCTATTACAAAGCTATTTGTTATAGACAGCATAACAGGTCACTCAACAAGCCCGTAGGATAAGTAAGAAAAACAAAATTTTGACAAAACTTGATTTTGTTATTCAACACAGTTGCATTCAAGGGCGATACAACGAATATAGCGATTTTCCAACTTTTCGATACCACTTTTATAGCACGATTTCTCTTTCTCGTCAAAATTTGCCTCAGTTTCAGCGATTACTTCATCATTGGTCTTAAATTTCTTTCCAGCAAGCATTCTCTTGAGATCTGAAAACAGGAAAAAGTCGCTGGGGACTAAGTCTGGAGAATATGGTGGGTGAGTAAGCAATTCGAAGCCCAATTCATTTAATTTTGCCATCGTTCTCTTCGATTTGTAACACGATTTGTGTGCTCACGCGGCAACCATTTTGAAGAAAGCTTTCGCATACCCTAATGTTCGTATCAAATGATAAAAATACTACCATCTGATATCTTTACAATGTATAGGCAGCATTGTGCAAATTCAATCTGCGATCGTTCATAATCAATTTGTGGATTTTTTTACTGTTTTGTAGAATAATAGCCTCTTTGGGCGTCCACTGCACTCTGTATCATTTGTGATGGTACGACCACGTTTTAAGTTCAACCGACCACTTTTCTACCATTTGTCTCAATGGAGCACAATTCGGATAATGTTTTTCAAGCCATTGTTTGGTTTCCACTGTGTTTTTTATTTTCATCAAAAAGCAATGCTTTATCAAAACTCGAAAATCGCTTTTTTCAATTTAATTTTTTTCATAACAAAAGTTGCTTCACACAAAATGCTATAACTCACGAATCAATAGTCAGACTGTCATATTTATACACGTATCGTTTGAAGGTTAGTACTAAATAAAAATCATATGGACAAAATTCTAGTAACGCAATATATGTGTCATCCTACGGACTTATTGATGGACCTGATATATCTAAAGAAGGAAAGTTTTTAAGCCCACTCAAGTGGCGAACACCGGAGTTCCCAACGCGAAGTATCCTAGGTTCAGTTTTACAACAAGTTAGTCAGTCCATCATTCACACTTGCTGATTATAATCAGCATTTATAAGCGTTCATATACCCAGTATCTCACTTAAGCTAGGATCACACAATTGTCGCAAGTGTACCATTATGACACAATTTTAATTGTGCCTTATAGTCGTAAAATATTAAAATTATCGCAATTTATTCTGTAACAAAAAAAAAAAAAAATTAATCTAATATTGGTACGTATTGCCAACTTGGATTGCCACACAAAAACACAATTAATATTTGCGCATTTTTAATATTTTTGTTGCCTCATTATTACCTAATAGTCGGTCACACGAGTGCCGTACCAATAACTGATGTCTTTCGATAATCGTGTGATCCCAGCTTTAGAGAAATGGTTGGAGCAATGCAGAATATAAGGTCAACGAACAAAAAGGCACTAATATAACTTTTACGTACCACAAAACAAGCACGTAATAAATCCGGAATACAGTTTGATTGTCGCTTAACGTGAAACTCTTATGTAGAGGAAAAAAAGGTACATATTATATTAAAAACAGGCCTAATGAAATTTTTTCTTCGAATATGTTATATAGGGTCCGCCATCTAAGGTTTTTTTCAACTAGTGCTATTTCGTGAATAGTAACACTTAGCTCATGTCTGATTTAACAGATAATTAGTTTTATCCTTACGCTGAACGAATACGGTTGTGTATACGCTTCAACAACGCTGGGAATCTGGGCCTGCGATCGACTTACAGAAGATGCCGATTTTGCCAAAAAAAAAACATCTTTTCAGATAAAGCTCGTTTTGATCTAGGCGGGT
This sequence comes from Wohlfahrtia magnifica, assembly GCA_023159175.1. Classification (NCBI taxonomy): domain Eukaryota; kingdom Metazoa; phylum Arthropoda; class Insecta; order Diptera; family Sarcophagidae; genus Wohlfahrtia; species Wohlfahrtia magnifica. Next base: position 6,296,310 of record JAKWBJ010000484.1, read on the forward strand.
ATGTACACAAGCAAAATTGTCGCATTTGGGCACAGAAAAGCCGCACGCATACATTGAAAGGCCGATACACCCAAGACGATTCTCTCTTTGGTGCGGATTTTGGTCCAGAGGCATAATTGGGCCTTTTTTCTTCGAAAATAGAGGAAGCATTCAGAAATACTTAGACGCGAAAAGACTCTATACGAATAGCGCCTACGTACTAAAATTCTTACTTTTCTGCGGGGAAGTAAGAGCTTTTGGTTATTCATTAAAAGAGTGAATAACAGCGCTAGTTCGGTTCCAGTCCTTATAAAGGACGGCCAAACATTCACTAACCCAGTTGATAAGGCAAACCTTCTGGCTGAAATGTTTGCAGGTAATTCGAACTTGCCGGAGAGCGTTCAACCATTGCCCAAACTTGAAAGAGTATCAGAGACAATTTGAGCCCTTGCAGTAAAAAGTTTCTTGCAAATCTCGACGTTAATAAGGATTCTGGGCGGTATGATTCTGGCCGTTACAGTCAATGGCGATCGTTATCGGACCCTGTTGAACGAATTTTTGTTCACAAAAATTGAAGAGAAGGATATTAGCAACATTTGGTTTCAACAGGTCGGCGCTACGTGCCACACAGACGAAGCTACACTCGATGTCTTGCACCCTGTTTTTGAAGATCGCATTATCAGCCGCAGAGCTGATGTCGTTTGGCCACCTCGGAGCTGCGATTTGACACCGTTGGACTATTATTTGTGGGGTGCCGTCAAAGGTAAGTGTTACGCCAACAAGCCAGAGACAATTGAGGCTTTAAAGGACAATATTCGTGACGCCATTGGTGAAAAACAGCAGCACACAATCGATAATGTGCTTAAAAATTGGACCGATCGTGTAGGCTACTGCATGGCCAGCCGAAGCAGGCATTTGAATGAAATTATTTTCCATTATTAACCGGAAGGATTGTACTTTCAAATAAAAAAATTAATTTGAGAAAATATTCAGTAGTTTTCTTTATAGCATTTTCAAAAAAAAAAAAATATTATTTGGCAGACCCTTGACATGTGTACACTTTGTATGAATACCTATTTTTGTACCATGTTAAGTGTTTCGCTCCTTTTGCGCACCCCTGCTGTAGACTTTATTTTTTTACGATTTAAGAAGAAGGAGAGACAATATAGGCCTATATAATAAGTATGTATAAGTGAATCCATAATATAATGGAATATATAGTGCAATAAAAATTAAAATGTTTATATCGGGTGATTTTTTAAGAGCTTCCGGATTTGACTTTCAAAAATCACATAAAATTTAGAGAAATGTATGAAATCTTTATTTGAGCCGATAGAACTGTCTATATAATTCAATATTTTGAGATAATTTCATGTGAATGTTGCCCACGGCTACGCCTCAAATAGTTCATAGGCTGGGACAATCTTTGACATACTTCCGCCAACATATCGGCCGGTATCTCACGAATAATTTCTTTAATATTGGCTTCCAGTGCGTCAACCGTTGTGGGCTTGTCCCTATAGACATGGGCTTTAACATAGTCACACAAAAAATAGTCTAAAGGCATTAAATCCCACGGCTAATTGACTAGCCTTAAACGTAAACTAAGCTGTTCATCGAACTCGCCTCTGAATTGGGCTATTGGTTCACGTGCTGTGTGAGATGTAGCACCGTCTTGTTGAAACCACATGCTCTTCCATTTTGGACAAAAAGAATTTGTAATCATCCCACAGTACCGTTCAAAAAACTTGCAGTTCACAGCAGTTCGTGCAAGTTACTCCCATCAAATAACAAATATGGTAAGTGTTTTCACATAATTGCTCCAAGTAAGTTCTGCAAGTCGGAGATTTCTGGAAGTCGACTTCTAATACGTATTTACACGACAAAAACTTCTGCAAGTTACTTCTGGAAGCAACTTCCGCAAGAAAACTTGCTAGTGTCTACACGACTTAACAGTGAATTTTTTGATTTTGTTTTGATTTATTGTGTTTTATTTTCTGATATAATATTGTTTGTTTTATTCCACTTATTTTTTATATATTATTTTTATGTTAAAAAGTCTGATACAAAATTACAAAAAGTAAATGAACAATAAAAAAAATTTTTTAATTTTGTAAGTGAGGCACGTTCATTTAGTTATAAAAAAGCTTTTGTGCTTTTAATAAGCACTGTAAACAATATTGGATTATAAGCGTACATTCTCTAAGACCACAAAATATTAAAAATATATCTATTAATACTTACCCCACTTTCAAAATAAACGGCTCATATGTACATACATACGTTTACAGTGTATCTTTAGAAACGGTATTGAATTGTGGATCAAAACTTTTTTCAATACTTTGCTTTTTTTAGAGCATATTTTAAAAATTTGTAGGTGCATATTTTATGCGCATTAAACACTTTTCAAAGGCATATTTCTGGTTTCCCTGGATATGTTACTGTCATTTTATATACTAGTAAAAAATTTTAATCCAAATGACCAAGCAATTAAGGGTAAATATTAACTTCGATAAACTTTTGTGGTGTAGGATATTATACCATAAATACGAACTTCAATAAAAAATCTTGTTTTTTTAATTTTAAGGCAAATTCGTTTATTTTAATTTAAAAACGTTAATTTTCATCTCCACTATAGGCAAAAATGTTCTCAAATTGTGCTTCTCTATTAACCGATTTCTGAAAATTAAATCAACAGAATTAGAAATATTATTTAAAGCCTTTAGTTTAAGTCTTTCAGCTTTGGAGGAAATTCTTTGGAAATAATTTACCCTCACATATGGTTTCGGTTTTAAAAACGATGGATTGATTGGTTGATCCTTGTTTTTAATGCAGGTACCATCATGTCTTATCCGACTACATTTTTGGGCATTATAGACAATCGTTAGAATTATAAGACTGTATATTATAGTCCAACGCGAGATTTTAATGATCATTTCGATATATAAAATGGTACGATCACAACTTTTGCTCTATATAATGTATTTTCTTTTTAGAATGAATATTAAAGCGTTTTAAGTTTTTGCTCATTGAATGCTTAAGATGAACTGAAGTTATAATTATAAATTGCGGTAACTGATTACATATGAATCAATAATGTTTTTTTTAGTAGGGTGGTACTCAGATAAATGCAAGAAAGTACTTAACTTGATGATGTCAGTTATAGTAGTTTGAATTTAAACGATGACCAGGGTTATGTTTATGTTGATATCGCATGTACCTGCGACTTAAGAAGATTCCACAAGAAAAAATCTAATCGAGTTCTGATGGCCATTTCTACGTGAAATGATTATGTCTTTGTCCAATGTAATTGGTGTTCAGTGACACACACACTAATAAATACGTGGTGCATAAATTTACATACAGTGCTGCTCGAAATCCGAGCAAATTTTCTTGTCGAGGCAATTAAGGACTCGTATACGATTAACTAACAGATTTATTCAAATTAAAACATTTAATTTTTGTTATCATAGGCATCTAAATTATAATTATAATAACAAACCTTTAATTAAATTCTCTACCAAGTAATACAACAAAAAAGAAATTAGCTCCTCGAATAGCTGCTCGAAACTTAAGCATTTTGCAGTAGTTTGTGTAATAAAATTTGTTTTTTATGGCCTTCGCACACCGTTTTGGCATAGTTTTTATGAGATTTGTTAGAGTTATTGTTAGTATCGATTGCCATCAGCTTCTGCTTATTTTTAAAACGACGTGATCCAGCTCTGCGCTTCAAGAATTAGGAACAATTTTATTTAAATAAAAGAACCGGTTAACCGGTTATTTGAATTATTATTAACCGAAAATCGGTTTTTAAGTGATATTTTTCGAATTATTCTAAAACCGGTTTTTGCAAAAAGTCGAATAATCGATCCCCCTAGTATTTAGACAAGATAAAGAGAAGATCAAAAAAACTTTTTAATTCAATTTTATCGCTACACTATTTCTAATATTTCTTAACACTTTCTTCTAACTTCCAATCCTATCTATTCTTTAGCAGATGACAGCAACATTTGTCACCATATTCTTTCGATCGTAGGCCGAACCTCTTGGAGATTGGGGTGAAAAGCAACTCAAGCAACCAGGCGAAAATCTCCGAATGGGGTCGTACGAACAGTCTCGAGTTTAATGCAAGCAAGACCCAATGTTGTTTTTATTGCCAAATCAGATGCTCTTGATATTCTGGGCATGAGAACTAGAGCTGTAAAACTATCGATAGTCGGCCCATTCGATACTATCGAAAGGTTTTAAAGGCTGAGTTAGTGAGAACAACGTACAACGTAAGACTGCACTATTGTCAAATTTTAGATGTTAGTTAGTGAAAACGTATCGCAGCAGCCAGTTCAGTCAGCCATTTATTGTTAAAGTAATGCCAAAGTTGACATTTGCAACGTCAAAATAAAAATTCTGTAGATTTTCTACGTGACAATGAAAACATAAGCAGCAACGTACTTTGGTTATCTTAGAGAATTTCACAGCTGATCCTCATATACACGATACTTTTCCATTAACTCAGCCTTAAGTGTTACTTGTGGCAACAAACATTAGAATTTAAGTTAAAGAAAAATGTCAATAATAAATACACAGTATCGAAACAAATAATAGGGACACTTTATGCGGTATGTCATAAAATTTGATGTATTGAAGTTTTTTGATAGTTTTAGCGAAAACTGTTCAGACCATGAAGTGCTCTACAACCAAAGTAATTAATAAGGTCCAGTGAAAAAAACTGCACAGATTATGGGAAGAAAGCGTGGAACAACTGTCAGTTTTGCTAAACTTTTAATTCGTACTTCAAAGATTAATCCTTTCAAGTCATCAAAAAGCCTCAAAAATGAATTTATTCCCTTGTTTCAAGTCGTACAAAAAGAAAAAAAACTTATGGAAGCTAGACTTATGGGTAAGAGTCCTCAAAATGAATCATTTCTCAGCAAGCGGAAGAACACCTGCACCGTAATAGGTAGAACAACATGCTATGATCTGACGATATGATGATTTATTTCGGCTTAACAAATAAAATTTAAAAGATTGTTAAGCTGCGTCGCTATGTAACTATACGGTTGACAACCTGCTTCGAACAAATTTTTGCAAATGTGATTTTGACTACATTTAGTGGCCTCCGTATTTACTCATAGAATTTGACGATAGTATTGATAGTGAAAATAAACTATCGATGGTCAGCCGAAAACAAGACTATTGATAGTACTATCGATAGTACTATCGATTGTTTTTCGGCTCTAATGAGAACTCACCGTGGCGCTCGCTTGAACAATTACATATTTCACGTGTCGAAAGAAGATTTCAAGCATTAAGACAGTGCAAGAAATACTTCACTCCATCTAATCTCCTTAATATTTACAAGACCTACCATATAACTGATCATACAACTCTATTGTATGGGCCGGTGCTTCAAAATCTATTTTGGAGCTTCTCTATCGCGTACAGGAGAGAACGTAGGTACTTATTAATGACAGTAGGGTAGTCAACTCTATCGATTCGTTAGAGCATTTTCGCAATGTGGCGTGTGTCTCATGTTTCTATCGGTACTATAACGGAATGACGAAATAAGGAAATTAATTCCTAATTCTCCCATATTTTCACGTGGTACTAGTTTTTCTCGTAGAGCGTATCCCTTTGTAATTAATTGACCAATGAATCGCACAACGCATTATAGAGAGAAATCGTTGTTTTGCTGCACCGTTCGTTGTGGAACGATCTTTCCTCTACAGTTTATCCTGCCACTTACGACATAAATATATTTAATTCAAACGTCCATATTGGATTCTTTTCTCCTTCCTGTAACCTATTGTCCTAGTACCAGCACAATGCACTACATAAGTAGGGGCCATGCCCTAAGTGTTGAACTCAAAAGAAAAAAAAACATCGACCTCGTTTTTAAATTAAAAAGAAAACAAATACCTACACATGTTTGTTTTTTTCCTCAGATAAAATTTTTTGGATGATTTTTTTATTGTTCGATTTATTCGAACAATTTGAAAAGCTTACTCGATTAATCGAGCAATTATAGAAGCTTAAAATCAATTAAATTCTTACTCGAACAAAAGTAAAAGTCGAATAATTGGATACTCTAATACATGCATACACATACATGCATGCATATAGTGCTCCGCACAAAGTGCATATAAAAGCAGTGTTGAGCTCTTTTAGTCTTTCTTATTCTTAAGCAACGTGTGACGATGACTGACATAGACTTCGACAGAAATCGATACAAATGGGGTCCTAAGTAAGAATATGTTACAGTTTAGCGTTTATAAGTTAACTCGTTTAAAGAGTCGAACTTTATTTACCTCATACCTATGTAATAATTATTTTAAAGTTTATAGCGAACATTCTTACCATCTATGGATACTCTGATAAAAATAATAAAAACACACTCATACACGTCATCCTTGTTGTGAAACTTATGTACAGTCACAGTATGTGATGATTAATGGAAATCAATAAAACAGAGTTTTACCTTCAGCCTCTCACTTTAATTGACTGACTGTGCTTACTTTTATGTGGTATACTTACACACACGCATACATATATATGGATGTGTGTAAAGTAAACTTCCCGTACAGCCCACGCACTCTTTTCGCAATAAAAACAAAACTTTTAGGTGCTCCCTTCTAATTTATGACGGACATAAATTTTCTAAATGTGATACAACAAACACTAACAACTAAAAACAATAATAAAACATAACCGCAAATTTACAAACAAAATAAAAGCAAAAAAATGAGTCAAAAACACACCAACAACACCCCATTAAAAAATAAACACAAGCCAATGCATGCGAATAATAATATTGTAATAATAGTAAAAACCAATAACAACAAAACTATAAAACTAATAATTATAGCAACTCCAATGCAAAAAAAGTAACATTCAGAAGAAAAACAATTATTTTTATAGCTTAAGTTATTTGTAAATTTTACTTGATTCTTGATTTCTCATTACTACACTGAGAAGGAGAAAAAACAAAGAAATAAACGAATGCAAGCAATGGCAGCAACAACTTTAAGTGTGATAATGTAAAGCAATAACAACTACAATAGTACCGGTAGCATGTGTTAAATTGTTTGTTATTGTTGTAACATGTATTTTTATTACTTTTAACAAAAGCAACACCTAAAAATTGACTCCGATTTGTTGTTCTCTTTAATAGAGTACTAAATAAAGGGTGTGAGAGTATTTTAATATGGCATGCAGCGTTGCCAAATGTGCAGATTTCTCTGTATTTTGTAGTTTTTTAAAGTATTAAGCAGATTTAAAGTTTTTTGTTTAAGAAATAAGTTTTTCCGGTAATTGTGCAGATTTTACAGTTTTTAAATTTTTGGTTTTATTGCTTTCAATTTTGTTACTTTAATTACAATTTTTGAAGTAACAATTTCACTCCATTTGCTTAATATAACTGTGGTGAGGTTTACTCGTATCTTTTTTAATGCGACAATGTAATTATCCCTTTTTTTTGACCACTGATCACAAACAAAGCGAGAATTCACACAGTGTGTGATATCCACAGAATTAACCTTCCGGTAAATAATGGAAAATAATTTCATTCAAATGGCTGCCTCGGCTGGCCATACAGTAGCCTACACGATCGGTCCAATTTTTAAGCACATTATCGATTGTGTGCAGCTGTATTTCACCAATGGCTTCACGAATATTGTCCTTTAAAGCGCCAATTGTCTCTGGCTTGTTGGCGTGACACTCATCTTTGACGGCAACCCACAAATAATAGTCCAACGGTGTCAAATCGCAGCTCCGAGGTGGCCAAACGACATCAGCTCTGCGGCTGATAATGCGATCTTCAAAACCATGGCGCAAAACATTGAGTGTAGCCGTCCTATTGAAACCAAATGTGGCTAACATCCTCCTCTTCAATTTTTGTGAAATTCGTTCAACATGGCCAGATCGCCATTGACTGCAACGGCCAATCCTTGCTCATTTTAGAAGAAAAATAGCCCAATTATGCCTCTGGATAAAAATTCGCGCCAAACAGTGCCTCGTCTTGGGTGTATCGACTTTTCGATGTATACGTGCGGGTTTTCTATACCCCAAATACGACAATTTTGCTTGTTTACATACCCGCTAAGATCAAAGTGAGCTTCATCTGAAAAGATGATTTTTTCGGCAAAGTTTTCAAAGTAATATCGCACTATTTCCCAGCGTTGTTCAAGCGTATACACAACCATATTCGTTCAGCGGAAGGATAAAACTAATTATCTGTCAAATCAGACATGAGCTACGTGTTACCATTCACGAAATAAGCACTAGTTGAAAAAAACTTTAGATGGTGGACCCTATATATATTTTTTAACAAAAGAACAGTGGGATCACTTTACATACTACGTAATTACGTATATCACTCATACGTATGTACTTATGTAGTATATAATGTACTTATACGTACGTACTTACAGTCAAGGAAAAAAATGAACATACACCCTATGATTAATGGCTTTTAGAGAGTTTGTGAGGAAAATTAAGAAGGTGAGTATATTAATATTTGAGGCATTAATAAATAAGTTTATATAATAAAAACAACAATAACAAAATATTAACAATTCATAGAAAAAAAGTTTACATACAGCTTAGAAAAAAATAATTATTATTTTAAAATTGTATATCTATATTTTGTTGATCCGCCTTGGGCGTCAATAACCGCTTGAAGACGACGTGGCATTAATGTCGCAAAAAACCTCTGTAATAGACGATGTCATTTCGGCTCATACACGAATAAGGGCAGTTTTTAATGTTTCACGGTTATTAATGCCATATTTTTGTAAAAAAGGTCCTTAAGTGCTGTTTTGGACTTAAGTCTGCTGACTGGAGTGGTAAATTTAGTTGTTTTGAAGCATAGTAAAGAAGCCAGTCTAGAAAAAAGTGCGCAGTATGCTTATGGCCGTTATCTTGCTGGAAACACCATTGATTTCCCAGCCGCAAGCTATCAACAAATGCCTTCAGATTTTGTGCCAATATGTTCTTATATTAATAGCGGTACATATTACCTTCGACAAAGATCAAACGACCCACTCCAGATTACGCCATAGAGCCTGAAGACATAACGTTACCTCTATCATGTTTGACTGTAGGTATTACATTCTTTGGATCAAGTGCAGTGTTTCGTTTGTTCTCCAAACTATGGAATGGCCATCACTTCCGAAAATGTTATATAGGGTCCGCCAAATAAATGTTTTTTTTTTTAAACAGGGCGAAAAACATCGAGTGTAGCTTCGGCTGTGTGGCACGTAGCGCCGTCTTGTTGCTAATATCCTCCTCTTCAATTTTTATGAACAAAAATTCGTTCAACATGGCCCGATAACGATCGCCATTGACTGTAACGGCCACTCCTTCGAAGAAAAATGGCCAATTATGCCTCTGGACCAAAATCCGCACCAAACAGTGACTCGTCTTAGGTGTATCGGCTTTTCAATTAATGCGTGCGGGTTTTCTGTGCCCCAAATGCGACAATTTTGCTTGTTTACATACCCACCATCTGAAAAGATGATTTTTTTGATTTTTAGCGAAGCGAAAAAAGCCATACTCGTTCAGCGGAAGGATAAAACTAATTATCTGTGCAATCAGACACGATTTAAGTGTTACCATTCACGAAATAAGCACTAGTCGAAAAAAAAATGTTAGATGGCGGACTCATTACTTACTTCTGTCTTACTTGATTCCAAATATCCATACCCTTGTCTATATGTGCTATAGCAAACTCAAGGAGAAGTTTATGAGTCTTCGCTGGAATTAGTGGTTGTTTGCGTGCTGTTATACTCTTAAGCTTATTGCCATGTAAAACGTTTTTTTAATGTTCATGGAGCAACAATTTAATTGAAACATTTTTTGATATGTTCCGCTAATCTTAGGGCGTTTATTGTTAGATCCGGATGGACTAATATCACAATACTGGTAACAGCACGACTCGAAAGCTTCTTAGGTCTGCAAGATCGTGGTTTATTTTCGGCGCTATTGTTGTTGTTATAATTTCCAATGATCGTCTGTAGAGTAGCAAGACTGAATTTTGTTGTTTTAACATTTTTTTGATATGTTTTATATTCCTTTTGTAGATTTACGACCATATTTTCAACTGAAATATATGTCCCTTTTCGATTTGCTATTTTCGAGGATACAAATTAAAATTTATCTTCTTTTTATAATATTCAAATCAGACAAGATTTTGATTTTTTTTTTTTTCTTATTAATTCACTCAATTACCTTTAAAAAAAACTTCTTTGATAATCAGAGGCTTAAAATAAATGTCGTGTATGCCTTTGAAAATTTACTCGATTTTAATTTCACTCGTTTTCGGTTTATAGAACATACCCGTATATGTATTTATTTATTTACTTTTTTAAGTATGTGTTGTTTTTTCACTTAAAAATCAGTTTTTTCTTCTAAATTTGCAGTACTTCTTAAAAAAATTATGGCAACACTAATGGCATCATAAAAAATAAAAACAAAGCAAAAAACAAAAAAACAAAAATAATAAAATACTAAAATGTCTGTAGAGGGGGAGTAAGAGGGAAAGGACAATAAAATGTACGTATAAATTATTACATTTGCAAATTATTATGGGAAGTTAGACGAAAATGGAAAAAAAAACAAAACAAAAAGGTACTAACACACAATTGCGTTTAAAATGGGATACGATTGTTTTACGTTGCATGTGTACAACATAGTAATTAACAGAACCACACATATAAATTAAGCAAATGCTTTTGTTGTTGTCGTTTTTTATGGTGATTTGTTTTTGTTCTATTGTTAATTTTTTTATTATTGTATTGCCATTTGTACAGACATTAATGTGTCAAGTCAATACTAAAATGACAACTTATGGTGGCCAAAGAGATGTTGTATTTTGTTTTATAACAACAAAAACAACAACAGCAACAATTAGTAACAATATTCATGTGCGAGTATGCATACGATATTAAATACAACAACAGTGACAGCCCACAATAAGAATTAGTTAAAGTTTTAGCATGGAAATCACGTATTTTATGAGTGTATGTACGAAACACTTCCATACAAGTGCTCATTTACAGAGCTGGGATATAAGAATAGAAAGAAAAATTGTATTTGGAATTAAGAAATTATACTAAATACCTATGTATGCTTATAAAATAAAGTTCAAATGCAATAAAAACAACTATTCGACTCTCATATTATTTACATAAGTACATATGAAAATCTTCTTATGACGTTGATATAATTACAAATTTTCCATACGTTATTACTGTAAGTATTTTGTTACGTTGTAAGTGTTACCATTACAAACTTTTTAAACATTGCGAATTTTAATATTATTTTCAAAGCAAAATAAGTATTCGACAATCATCGTTTTTTCTCTTTCTTTTGCTGGTAGGTTTGTTTATAGTCTATAATCTCACAGTTATTAGTACCGTTATAATTTAGGTTTAAAATTCAAAAAACGTTTTCTCATTAATGTACATATTGTTACGTTTTTACCTTTTTAAAAACGTGTTTTTATGAGTTCGTAGATTGTAGTTAAAATAAAATGAATTTTGTGTTTGGTTTTAATTAAAAATCCTTTATTCAGCACAGTTATGTACGCCACTGCTTATAATCTTTTTACAGGCAATAATAATTTTTATTCTTAATTACTCCGTCTGTTTACAGCTTTGTAAACAACAACAATTACTCGACAGATCTTTCTACTTCACGATTCACTTCACGAGTTTACTCCTTATAAACTCTCCTCACACCAATGACACTTTCACTGAGTTGACTTTACTTAAAACCTGCACTCGCTGAGTTTACGACACATCAACTTGTTCACTGAGTTTACATCAAATAAACTGATTGCTGTTCGCATCGATGTGCTTTTTATATGGCTGAGTAAACAACACATCGAAAGCTCTCGAACCTCTCGATATTTCAGGTAGATTCCATTTCTTTCTTTTAATTTCTTTTTAGTTATTTTGTAGCCATGCGTATGTAAACATTTACCTCTTTCAGCTCTTAGTGTTCGTTATTGCTTGTTTATTGTCTGTTACTCGTTTTCTTTGCTGCTTAATTATTGTTGTTGCCGTGTTATTTTTATTTACTTTGTCTCTGTTAATAGTTGTTATTGTAGATTTGGTTATTTGTAAACAGCACATATAGTTGTTTTTGTAGCTTTTGTTTATTTATTTTAGCGATGTAATAAACGCTGTGATGCCCAACCTTCTTTTCGTAACAATATATATGATCGTAAATGAGACCTCTGTTGATATAAGAAATTTAATGATTCATCATTTTAAATTGCGAAAATCTAAAAACGCCTTATCAGAAATAGTTAAAAAATCAATAACTACTACAGAAGTAAAATTACTACGAGGAATAGTGCGTAAAGCGAAAAAAATTTCAAAATTAATGCATCTACATACTAATACCTCAGACAATAAGAGATGTTTGAAGAAACGCGATTTCCGTGTTGGATCTGCCAAAAAGTAATCCCACATTTCGAAAAAATTAGGAATATTAGATTAGATTTTGCTAAAGAGTAAGTGTCTAAGCCTCCTGAGTTCTGGATGGATGCTATTTTTGCTAATGATTATGTGGTTCATATACTTTTATTATGAACCATATTCTCATATAGGTTCAACGGGTTTGGGGTCAAAGTTTTTATAAACAGCGAAGTCCGTTCGTGTTCGTGTTCGGCTTCAGTCCCTACTTAGAGCTAAGCACAATAATGGGTTGTGACTGAATAGTTTTCCAATTTCTTTTAATAAAACTTCGAATATCAAGATAAGTTACGACCCAATTTCCTATAAACTTGCCTAAGTAACAAGAACTTAACTGATTTTTTAAAATATTTTATTCATGTTTGCTGTGGCAGCTAGACTTTTATTAGACTGAATTTTGTTGAAAAAGATTCAAAGATAAGAGGTAATAAAAACCAAAAAAAAAACTACATTTTGGGGGGTGGCGTGCACCATAACAACACAGGGAAGCCAGGTTCGAGCCACAGCAGAGGACATGAGAAAAAAAAATTAATTATAGTTTCGTATCGATTGTTTAATAAAGAGGTTTTAAATTTCCCTCCAGACAACTCCATCTAAAATGAAGTAGACCCCTGACCTTCCAGCTTTCCTCCGGCGATGATGACATACATCAGACGAATGATCAGGAAAAAACGCCACCTACTGGGAAAAAATTATAATGCTAAAGTAAAGATCACCATCAGTTAGCAAGGATATTCACCATCACTACACAATCGATATGGAGTGGCCTACAGTGGATTAGTCATCTACTTAGTTTGAAAAATCAACTTAATTAATGTTTGCAAGTAATTCTCACTTGCTGGAGGGCGTTCAACCACTGCCCGAACTTGAAAGAGTATTAGTAACTATGTCTAGTATATTCTTTCGAGCTCGTGCTGTAAAAAGCGTCCTTGCAAATCTCAACGTTAACAAGTCTTCTGGGCCGGATGGCATACCAGCACTGGTCCTGAAGCAGTGCTCTTCGACGCTTGCGCGTCAATTAGCTCACCTTATCAGTGCGTCATATCGCACTTCCATCTTACTGGAAGAGTGCTAATTTAACGCCAATCCTCAGAAAAGCGCGGCTAGTAACCCTGAGAACTACCGTCCAATAGCAGTTTGTTCCGCACTCTCCAAGGTTATGGATGATTAATCACCACCTTGTGAGATATCTGGAGTCCAACGATTTACTTAGCGATTGTCAGTACGGTTTCTGAAAGGGCCGTTCTACTGGTGACCTGCTGGCGTTGCTCTCGGAGAAGTGGAACAAGTCCATTCATGGTTTTGGCGAGATTAAGGTTGTGGCTCTGGATAGAGTTTGGCACGAGGCTCGCATTTCGAAACTTAATGCTTTTGGTGTCGGTAGTCACTTCTCTCGACTTATATCAAGTTTTCTTAGAAATCGCTCTATATGAGTGGTTATAGGTGGGGACTCATCTAACGAGTTCAGGGTAAACTCTGTTCTTTCTCCTACTCTTTTTCTAATATTTCTTAACGACTTTCTTCTTCTCACTTCTAGTCCTGTCTTTTCTTTTGCGGATGACAGCAACATTTGTCACTCATATTCTTTTGATCGTAGACCAAGCCTTTTGGAAGTTGGTGCGAGAAGGATGAATATGAACAACACACTCACAAGTGATCTGGTGAAGGCTTTCGAGTGGGGTCGTGCGAACAGGGGCGATTTTAATGCACGCAAGACTCAATGTTGTTTTTTTAACACACAGACGTGGTGGTGTGCTGTCATCTGTGTCAATGGGTAATGTGGATATTGGGGAATCAGATGCACTTAATGTTCTGGGCATGAGAATTAATTGTTACGTTCGTTGGAATGATCACATATTTCAATCGTCGAAAGAAGCATTCAAGTGCTTCGGCTTTTTAAGACGGTGCAAGAATTACTTCACTCCATCTAATCTCCTCAATATTTACAAGACATATATCCGATCCAAAATGGAATACAACTCTCATGCCGATGTTCCAAAATCTATTTTGGAGATGCTCGAACGCGTAAAAGAGAATGCGAAGATGCTCATCAATGACGTTAGGATAGCCAACTCTATCGATTCATTGGAGCACCGTCGCAATGTGGCGTGTGTTTCATTGTTCTATCAATACTATAACGGAATGTGTTCTAACGAAAAAAAGAAATTAATTCCTAAAAACCATAAATTTGTACGTAGTACTCATATTTCTCGTAAAGCGCATCCCTTGGAAGTTGATTGTCCAGTAAATGGCACAACACATTATAGGGAGTAATCTTCCAGCGAAAGTATTTCCTGCCACTTAAGACATAAGTAAATATAAATCTAACTTCCATAAACACTACTCCCTCTGTTCTCTTTCCCATAACCTATTTTCCTAGTACCAGCGCAATGCACTGCATGAGTAGGGGCCATCCCCTGAGTGCTGGTCTTATATTAAAAAAAGAAATGTAACAAAGCAACGAATGCTTTGAAGAAAGCCAATACACTAACCAAAGGAGTGACGAAGAAAAAAAACCTACATTTTGGCCAAACTCGTTTAATTCCGTAAAAATTAATTGATTGATCGATTTTTTCTAACCTACCGCCTGTTTTTTTTTTTCCAAATTTGATGAAGTAGTAAAACGATATGCAAACCCTTGGTGTTAATATTCGTAAAAAGTTGAATGCGAAATTATTTATTTCAACAATTTATCAGTATCTCCATCTCTGGTTATTTGAGACAAAAAAGCATTTAAGAAAGAGGCAGAAAGTACAATTTGTATATGATCCTACTAACACACTCCATTAAAGGTACATATACTAAGCAGAGAGACGACATACGCATTCAGTTAATTTTTATACAAAAAATGGTCAATAGGTAGGTAGACAACATTATTACAATATAAACGAGTAAGAAACTTACAATCGCTTAAAGCCGAACTTGTTATTCACCCTATACCAAATTTTGATATATAGGTATACATAGAGAAAAAATAACGAAAGACTATAGTACATAACTTTATGTATTGAAGTTAATTTAACGGGACTTAACACAACGTCATAACCGTAACCATAGTCGAGACAACGAAAATCGTCACCACTAATCGAACACATTGTTGCCCATAAGGTAGACGTTATGTTACGTTATGTCTAATTCAACCTTTAAATACATACATATGTACATATGTATGCCTAAGGCGGCTTTGGACTACACTAATTCTTACAAATTAAGAAAGATCTTAGAAAATTCTTATAGTTTTGGAAACATTAATACATAGCCGGGAAGCAAATTGGATGTTTAATGTAAACTTACAGAATTCATAAAGCAAACTTCCCAGCTAAGGTCTCTCAGTTTCTGTCGGCTCATCAAAAATGTGTATGGTTTGGTGCTGTCATGGCAACACCTTTTATGTTAATTTAGACCATTTTAATTAAATTGCTTGCTTCAATCTCATTAATTGTTGGCAGTAGAGATCATAGTCAGTCGTTTGACCAGGTTGTGTAAGCTCACAATGAACAATTCTCTTGCAATCCCATCAAACACACAGCATTACCTTTCTTGATGTCAATCCGTCTGCGTATCTTCAACCTGCTTCATCCATAAACTTTTTCGCACATTATTATCGTAGGGGGTGGCGTGGTGTAGTGGTTAGAGCACACGCATAACACAATACAAGCGGCCCAAGTTTGAACTCCAGCAGAGGACAAGATGAAAAAATTTAATTGTAGTTTCGAGTGTTTAATAAAAGACTATAACTTCCTTCTACACAACTTCATTAAAATTGCCAGCTTACCTCTGGCAATGATGACAAACATCAGACGAATGATTAGGAGAAAACGCCATCTACTGGGAAAAAGATTACAATGTTAAGTACAGATCACCACCACCACTTAGAAAGGATCTTTACTACTACACAATCATATGGAAAGGAACTACAGTGGACTAGTCATCTACTTAGCGTGAAAAATTACCTTGATTAATGAAACTGAAACAAAGAATGTAACAGGTCATTCAATAAGTCCATAGGATAACACATAAATGGCGTTACTAGAATTTTGTTCATGATTTTTATTACCAATCTTCAAACGATACGAGTATAAATTCGACAGCAATCTGACTATTGATACGTGAGTTACGAGTATAAGCAACTTTCGTTATTGAAAAAAAAAAAAAACTGAAAAAAAGTGAATTCATGATTTCGATAAAGCATTGCTTTTTGATGAAAAAATACAGTGGAAGCCAAACAATGGCTTGATAAACATTGTCCGAATTCTGTTTCATCGAGACAAACGGTAGAGAATGGATTGCTGAATTTAAATATAGTCGTATCAGCACAAATGATGCAGAGCGCAGTGGACGCCCAAATGAGGCTGTTATTCAATAAAACATCAAAAAAATCCGCAAGTTGCACTAGCTAGCTGACATTGTAAAGATATCAGATGGTAGTGTTTTTACCATTTTACACGAACAATTGGGAATGCGAAAGCTCTGTACAAAGTGGGTGCCGCGTGAGCTCACAGTCGACTAAAAACAACAACGAATTAATGCTTTAGAGGAGTGTTTGGCGCTGTTTAATCACACTAAAATGGAATTCTTTCGTTGATATGTGTCACCAGAATCCAAATGACAGTCGGCTGAGTGAATAGCAATCGACGAACCAAATACAAAGCGATCAAACACGCAAAAGTCGTTCGGTAAGGTGATGGCATCTGTATTTTAGGATGCGAATGGAATAACATTCAGCGACTATCTCCAAAAAGCAACCACTATCAACAGCGACTATTACTGTGCATTCTTGAATAGATTGAAGGCTGAAATCGTAAAGAAACGGCCACATTTGCAAAAGAAAAAAGCATTGTTTCACCAAAACAATGCAACGTGTTACACACAAATCGATGAAAACGATGGCAAATTAAATGAATTGGGTTTCGAATTGCTTACCCACCCAGCGTATTTAGCCTCTAGCGACTTTTTTATTTCTTCAGATCTCAAGAGAATACTTGATGGAAAGAAATTTAAGTCTAATGATTAAGTAATCGCTGAAACTGAGGTCTATTTTGACGAGAAAGAGAGTACGATACAAAAATGGTGTCGGAAGTTTAGAAAATCGTTATACTCATTGTTTCGCCCTCGAAGGTAATTAAGTTGAATAATAAAATCGAGTTTTGTTAAAATTTTGCTTTTTCTTACTTATCTTACGGACTTATTGAGTGACCTGTTATGCTAAATAATTTACTTTTTATCACATGAAATCATTCGCATTGGAATGGTTCGATTTCGTATCGTTTTAGCAGCGAAAAGAAATTCGGCTTATAAAACGTTTCACTGTTAATTCATGTGGGACCCAAACACAAAGCTTCATTGTATATGCAGCTTTCTTCAAATGGTTGATAACTATTTAGTGGTGAAGATCTAGTAACCATCCAGGTTACTTATGTACCGGTCTTTCTTAATTTTTGCATGATTCTTCCATCGCCTTTGTTAGTGATTGGTCGGTCAGAGCAAAGTGCATAAGTATTTAACATCAAAATTATCAAATCGAAAAAGAGGTACGATTTATAACCGAAATTTTTTAAAACCATACATATGTATATACTATACTGTAGTTACTATCATTAAAGGCCCTGAACTTGACTACGAAAAAAGGCTTTTTTTAAGGACATTAAAATATCTTATTATTATTTTGAATACAAACAAAAAAATGAATAGAAAAACAAAATATGGAACCTAAATGACTATAATGAATTCTCAAACTGTCATTGTATCTCATTATAGGGTATCTTATTGAAAATTAATTATACGATTATTCCTGTTATTAAAAAAATATAAGTAAATATTGATTAATAAGTACTAAAAAATAAACATAAATGTCCCAACCCAGACCACAACAGTAGACATATGCCAATGGAACAGGGGTTCGATAATATATTATTTCAAACTAGCGAAAACCCGGCGTGCTGCGCTACCACCATCTTAATCATTAACTTAAATGCTATTTCATTTTTTACTTTTCCCTCCATTTTCTTCCTTCCAGTCAAAATCCAGTAAGTTCTGCATATTAGCACTTTAGTATAAAATCTTCAAACAAATACACATCCATTTTTATACAGTGTACGTATGTATAAAAATAGCTTTTATCCAGTGTGCATTCTGCAATTCTCGCTTTTTGGCGGGAATTAAAATGAATATTAAGTACAATCTCGCCCAGTTACTGACTGATAAAGTGAATTGTTCACGACGTTCTTAGAAACTTCTACTATTGCCGTTCTCAAAATGTATAAAAATTAATATACACTATACCCACTTGTCCAGTTCCGTCCACTTTATTCGTGATATTTTGTATTGACTATAAAGTCACTTAGACCGAATTCAGAAGCTTTTTCTTTAACGGTTCTCAAGATAAATCGGGTCCGCCATCTAACGTTTTTTCTCAACTAGTGCTTATTTCGTGAATGGTAACACTTAGCTCATGTCTGATTTGACAGATAATCAGTTTTATCCTTCCGCTGAACGAATATGGTTGTGTATACGCTTGAACAACGCTAGGAAATATTGCGACATTACTTTGAAAATCATGGTAATGTTGCAGAATGTGTGCGATGTGTTCAGATGAAGCTCATTTTGATCATGGCGGGTATGTAAACAAGCAAAATTGTCGCATTTGGGGCACAGAAAACCCGTACGCATACATTGAAAAGCCGCTACACCCAAGACGAGCCACTGTTTGGTGCGGATTTTGATCCAGAGGCATAATTGGGCCATTTTTCTTCAAAAATGAGCAAGGTTTAGCCGTTACAGTCAATGGCGATCGTTATCGGGCCATGTTGAACGAATTTTTGTTCACAAAAATTGAAGAGGAGGATACTAGCAACATTTGGTTTCAACAGGACGGCGCTACGTGCCACACAGCCGAAGCTACACTCGATGTTTTGCGCCCTGTTTTTGAAGATCGCATTATCAGCCGCGGAGCTGATGTCGTTTGGCCACCTCGGAGCTGCGATTTGAAACCGTTGGACTATTATTTGTGGGGTGCCGTCAAAAGTAAGTGTTACGCCAACAAGCCAGAGACAATTGACGCTTTAAAGGACAATATTCGTGAAGCCATTGGTGATATACAGCTTCACACAATCGATAATGTGCTTAAAAATTGGACCGATCGTGTAGGCTACTGCATGGCCAGCCGAGGTAGCCATTTGAATGAAATTATTTTCTATTATTAACCGGAAGGATTGTACCTTCAAATAATTAAATAAATTTGAGAAAATATTCAGTAGTTTTTTTTAAAGCATTTAAAAAAAAAAAAAAAAATATTTGGCGGACCCTTTACATAAATAAATATTTAGTTTGTATGGGATGTACCACACTCACTTGTCCAATTCCGCCCACTTTGTTTATGAAGTCACTTAGACCAAATTCAGAAGCTTAACCGTGCTCCAGATTTAGTTGTATGGGAGGTAGTATGCCTACTTGTTCAATTCCGCGCACTTTTTGCCTGATGATTAGTATTAACTATGAAGTCAATCACACACAAATTCTAAAACTTTAGTTGTAACCCTTCTCAAGCTCTACTAAAATCAATATTTACTTTGTATGGGAAGTACCACGAGCACTTGTCTAAGCCCGCCCAATTTTTGATTGATGATTTTCCCTGCTTATGGGTCTATTCGGACCAAATTTAGCACATCTTTCTGTTGCCATTTTGAAGATATATTTGAAGATATAGACTAATAAATAAACACTTTGTATGGGCGTGGCACCGGCCAGTTGGCATTTTTGAAATTTATATAGCCTATAGCTCCTTTCAGACATACAGAGAGAGATGCTGTAAAAATTTCAAGAAAATCGGCTCAGCCGTTTAGCTGTCTATAAGGCACGAACAAATAAACCAACAAAAAACAAACATACATACAAACACACATTCATTTGTATATATAAGATTCATTTCGTTTAATTGAAAAGGTCAAGAGTGTAACTTGTGTAGAGACAAGATTGACATATGACAGGCTTCTAACGTAAAAGTGTCAATCCATGCTTTGGTCATGCAAGGCATAGTCATAAAGCTTTTTTTTCTACAAAAAACTTGTCAGTACCAGGAAGTATTTGGAAGCAAAAAAGAATACTACTTTATGACAGTTTATTATACGAATATTTTGTGGTTGTTTTGCCTCTCTCTCTCTCTCTCTCTCTCTCATTTCTTTACATTGGCGATTCTGAGCTACCGTTGTTTATGACTTATGCGTGCTTTAAACTCATGTGTAAGTCGGCGTGTGTGTGTTTGTGTGTGTCTCGAAATTTATAAGTTTTCCAAATGAATTTTTCCTTTGAATTTCATTATTATTCTTTTGATTTGTTCTCTTTCGCGTTGGGTAAGTTGATTTCGTCGATATTCTTGCTTGCCTGCCTGCCTGCTCAAGTAAATTATACGCCCAAATTTGGCAATCACTGGCGCCGTTTACAATGTTTAGACATTTGTTGCCCGGCTACAACTATGGCTACGGTAAAAGCTTATGTGTACTTGTCTTCTTCGATGTTGCTAATATAACACATGTATTTTGTTCGTCTGTCTCTGTATTGTATGTGTGCTTATGGCCAAAAAGGTTTTTCATTACCTATTTAAACTCTTCCATATACCGTAGTATTGTATAGTATCATATCGTATCATATCATATCACATCGTATCATCATTTTGTATCGCATTGTATGGCTGGGCTCATGGCATTGTGTGTTTTAGTGCCAATTAAGTTTGTATTTTATTTGATTTAATAATAGTAGAAGTATTGGCATATGTTTGATGTTTCATTCTTTTTTCTTTGTATACAATTTAAAAGATAAACTTAATAAAACAACAACATTAATATCAGAAGAACAATATTAACATCAATAACATTTTTATACTCGAAGGAGTATGACAGTTTTTCTTATTTTTTTTTTTTTTTTTTTGAACCTGTAAAATGTCTTTGGGAAAAAAGGCTTGAATCATTGCCGGTATATCTTATTTGTCATTGTGATTGTGCTACAATTAGGGTTACCTCATATTCTGCCTTTAAATATTAGTTTTAAAATCAAGTAAAGCAGCAAATCATAGGCTGCACGAACTCCTGAATTGTCTACTTATAGATATTTTGACTCGGTCTTAGATTCTGCGGCGAACTTTCCATATCCATATTCTGTGGGTAGTGCCGATCCCTAATATTCAAAAATTTAGTGTTGAGTCTGTTCTTAAATATTTGTCTGGGCGGTAATCTACACACTTGTCAGGGCCTGAAGGTATTCCAGCCTGTGTCTTGAGGTGCTGTGCTGATGTTCTATGTGGTCCCTTGACGCTTATCTTTAATCAACTTTTGGAAATAAGTTTTTTTTTCGTTATTAGAAGGAGTTTTTTATTATTCCTTTGCATAAGTCGGGTAGTAGATCGAATATATCGACTTATAGCAGGGTTGGCAACCCACTGGGTAACCCAATTAAACCCATCCGGGTTTTTTTTTTTAAGTACAATTGGCTGTCAAATAACAAATATCAAGAATTAAACTGTCAACCTTTGGCACTTATTTAGTAAGAAATGGGGAAGTTTTAACTATGGAACACTACACTCTTGAAAAAAAAATTTTAATTGTGAAAACTTACTGTTTGAAACTGAACTGCACGAAAACAATGCATTTTTCAACAAAATCATCTTTAGTGAGGAGGCCCATTTTCAATTAGGCGGTTATGTAAACAAACAAAATTGTCGCATATGCGACTCACAAAATCCACCAAAGGTCCTCGAAAAACCATTACATCGAAAGGAAGTGACCGTATGGTGCGGTTTGTGGTTAGGCGGCATTATCGGCCCGTATTTTTTCGAAAATTAGCAAGGAAACGCTGTCACCGTGAAATCTCTGCGCTACCAAACCATGATAACCAATTTTTTGTGGCCCTAATTGGCTAATGTTGAGATCAGTGGTCTTTGGTTTCAGCAGGACGGCATCACAAGCCACAATTCAGTTATTGCATGAGAAATTTCCTGGTCGCCTAATTTCTCAATTAGGCGATGTCAATTGGCCGCCTCGTTCTTGTGATATAACGCCTCTGGATTATTTTCTCTGAGTACTTGGGGTGACCTTATGTTTTTACATTGAATTTTTTTGATTTTGTTGTGTTATTACTATTCCATATAAATATTTTTATCATACAATGGATAAAAAATAATTATTTTAAATTACAAGAAAATCGTCCTTTTAGTTATTAATTTATAGCACATTTAACCCAAAAATGCTGATTTTGTACTCGGTTTTGCTCGCCAGTGTAACTGCCGACATTAAATAAAACATTTATCAATATAAGATCCATTCTCTTTCATATATATAATCAAAAATTATAAACAAGCAAAATCGTATACCTTCCCGGCGGACACCCCGTACGAGTAGTATACCTGTTAAATTATATTACTTTTTGGCAACCCTTTTTGCAACAATCTTCTTTTAATATTTATAAAATGTATTCCGAAGAATAAAATTAAAAAACTTCCACTAAACAACTAAAATAAAAAAAGAAGAAAACAAAACAGAAAAACCGTCTCCATTAAACATTTCGATTTCATCGACAAACATCTATTGCAATCATCATTCTTAAGGCACAATGTCTTCTTCTCTAAAACGTTTATACAGTCTTATTCTTTCCACTACAGACGCTTCAAATTAAATCAATTGGGGGAAAAAAAAGCAAAAGAATCTTTAAGATTGTTTTATGGAATTGGCACGAGTCAATCTTGTGTGCAACTTAAATGCGTACGCGTGCAAACGTTTGAATTTATTTGGTTTTGAAGAAAATTAAAAAAAAGCAACAACAGCAAAAAAAAACAGAGACACAATTCAGCATGAAACGCATATTATCGGCCCATGTTTTTCTGCTTTATCTATAACTTTGCGATTGCGGCGCATACGCAATAAAAGTCCATATTTGTACTTGTACGCATTGTGCCATAAATTAATTCACTTTTCACTCACGTCTCATGTCAGATATTCTTTAAATACTCTCCTCATACTTAAATTGTTTTCAATCAAATAAACCAACTGCCATTATACTAAAACATCAGCTTGGATGTACATCTTGATGACTTTTGTTAAAAAAAAAATGGCAAAATGGGGGGAATTATCAAAAGAAAAAGAAAAACATCTGACATGGTTTTCGTTACGGTCCATTCATTGTAGAAATATTTTGTATTGAATGACTACATATATATAAAATGTTAAGTGGGATTGAACAACTTTTTTCTTATCTAAGTTTGACAAAAGAAACTTACAAAGTTAGTACCTAGAGCCCTACTTTATATAAAAAAATAATTCAGTACAAAATATTATAAAAGAAAAACCATTACTTTAGAGTTCATATCGTAAGGGTCTTTCATGTGACCCATGCTTAATCACTTTTCACACAGATTGTCCGATATGTTAGCAAGTTACGTTATACGTTATTCCGAACACTCAAATTTATCTCAAACTGCTGTGTTCTTAGAGTATAGCAAGGCCAGGGTGTCCGCCGGGAAGGTATACTACTTCGTTTGTTTATAATTTTTGATTTTATGAAAGAGAATGGATCTTATACTGATAAATGTTTTATTTAATGTCGGCAATTATGTATGGAATACACTATCAGATAAATGTCAGCCTCTGTTAGCCTCACAAATGCGAGCCCTTTTGTGTAAGTTTTTCATTACATTCTGACACATTTCACACGATATTTCATGAATTTCATCACGAATACTTTGCTTGAGTTGCTCCAGCGTTTCTGGTTTGTTTGCATAAGCCTTACTTTTCAGATATCTCCACAAAAAGAAGTCCAAAAAAGTCAAATCAGGCGACCATTCCTTGAAACAATTTGTTGTGGAAAGAGGTCTCGCAGTAATTCCATTGTAATCCTAGCTGTATGCGATGTGAAATCGTCTTCTTGAAACCACATGTTAGTCAAGCCCAAAGCATGCAGTTGTGGCGTTAAAATGTTTTCAATCATATCACGATATCGCTCCCCATTGACAGTTACCGTAACGTCCTTTTCAGTTTCAACGAAGTAAGGTCCAATGATTCCTCCTGATCAAATTTCACACAAGCCTGTCACTTTTAATGAATGCAAAGGTAACTGATGAATAATTTGAGGGTTTTCCATTGCCCAGAACCGACTATTCTGTTTATTCACATAACCATTCAAATGAAAATGTGCCCGTCACTCATTATGATTTTTTCATTAAAATTGACGATGGATTTTGATAAAATGTTTTAACGATTAAAACACGTTGGTTTACTGAATATTTTTCCGTAATATATTTGCCACGTTTCTGCTTCACGACTGCCAAATATGAACTGTCAAGACTAATGTTTACCAAAATGGCGGCAAAACAAATTAGTATAGCTTCCCGGCGGACACCCTGTATTACGAATTCCATTTATACGTGAAAGTAAAGACTTTTACTATATGCCTGCGTCTCTTTCGTTTCTTTAAACTATTTGCTGCCAAAGACGAATATATTCGTCATTGATAGAGTATTAGGCATTGTCAAGATGAGTATACTCGTCATGCTTTGAATATATTATTATAGACAGGCTTTCGAATAAACAAATCTTTTATGCCAACGACCTTTAAACTTGCCTTTGATTTTCTGAAATTAGATGACGGATGGAAACTGAATAAAGTAATTAAGTTTTTTAGTACAGCAACTCATGAAAATGCAGGTAACAACAAAGACCGTCAGGCCACAACAAGTCTACAATATGTGCACTAATTCCAAAATCTTTTATGTCTGTGAAACCTGGGGCTTATTTAGAGACAACACACGTCGATTGCAAATCTTCACCAACTGATGCCTACGTCGTATTATCCATTGTTTCTGGCTAAACATTTGAGCGGCTGTTCTTTGTGTGATTGTGCAACCAATGTAGCAGAATGATTGTATATACTTATTCCATGGTGTTGTTATTGAAAGTGAGGCAAAAAGTACCATATACGTGGTATTAATCTCTTTAGTTTTGTTATGCTGAAGCTTGAGGGCACTTATTCTGGCTCTAATACTGAACAAAACTGTTTGAATATCCCTGAAAGGGTGGAATCTTAGGGCCACAAATAGACTACGAAGTAGTGTATCTCTGTATTTCTTCAGACACTTACAATAGAGAGCAGTTGTACAGTTGTGTTTTGGTCGAAAGCTAAATTATCTTTCAGTAAAAAGGCCATTATTATTTACATACATATTTATATATCTGCTGGTGAATCAATTTCTTAAACACTTTCAACAAATATGGGAGTATTAGAAATAATATTAGTCTTCGCATACTTCTAGTTCTTAGGATAAACATATTTAGTTATTATAGTGTTATACACAGTGGTGGAAGAGATAATAGGGACACACTATCAAATAAATTTTCTTTTCTTCAGACCATAGCACGTTGTTATACTCATTACGATGCTTAGTGTTGCTTGGCATAATCCAAGCTTATATTTCATTTGCTGAGAAGACACACTTTTTTTTAATAAACCATTAATAACATACTTCACATTTTATGACATTATATTGGAAAAAATTAAAAAGTATCCCTATTATTTCTTTCACCACTGTATAGGGTGAATGTACCAATATTCAGCAGTTTAAGACTTTTGTTCATTTCAGGGTAGTGCTCTTGCGCATGTTAATCTGGTATAGAATTGATGACTAGTTATTACAATTCATTAATTTTATTTGTTTCAGATTATTAAGTAAAATTTAAATATATTTTTTTATTAAAATTGAGAAATTTACTGCTTTTGTGAACAACACCAAATATTCCAGTAGTCGCCACTAATTTTTCAGTTTTCGGCATACTATGTTCCTATTGTCGGCATATCATATTTTAGTGAAGAAAATTATAAATCGAGATTGATTTCAAACTGTTTCTTATTAAAAGCAAATGTTTTTCGCATTTTTATATGTTCAATCAAGATCAAGCTGGCAAAAAAGATAAATTCATATCAGAAAATCCTGAATATTATTTGGTATAAAAAGTTAAAGTTAAAAACGAAAAAAAAAAAATAGATCACAAAGGAATATATTACTTTATATGGAATTATATTATATGGCTTCTGAAAGCTAACCTCTAAAGCTTAAGTCTATAACTGGTATTTCAAAATGTATCAGCTTTTACCATGGACCGGTCACATAATTAGCATCCCCCCAAGCCGCTCAGTTACAGCCAGAACATAGCATGTCATTAAAACCGTTAAATCAAGAACTCTGCGAATTCATACTCGGAAACAGAAAGTCAATACACGCAAAAGTTCATGAGTCGCATTATTGAAACAGACTTGAATTTGGGGCATTGAGACGTAATAACGGACACTTGTAGAAAAATCCAAACGCCTTTTGCAGAAGTACGATGATAATTTGGTCAGAAATACTTTGTTTACAGATGAAAAATTTTTACCGAACCAAAGAAGTATAATAAGCGAAATGACAAGCAGTAAGCACAGTAGTCTAGAGAAGTGTCTGAGCGCACCCCATGCCTCGAACAGGTAATTCAGTTTACTATCGGGTCACCGACTTGCATTTCTGTGTATAAGGGATCAAAACATCAACCAGAAATCTATTTTTAAAGCGGCTATGAAGCCACTTAATTATTCCCTTTTCCAAAACCAGCTGTTGACTTTGCAGCAGGATTTTGAGGCTAGAATGACGCAAACTCTGGTAGTCCTGATCTGGATCCTCTGTATTACAATTTGACCCTTTTAGTGGTCATGTTTTACCACAAAATAAAGCCCAACATTAATTTTCTTAAGACTTCATTGGCTCGTGATGAGGTCAGATTTTAATAAGGCTGACGTTCGTACAATTATTGATTATCTAACCACTTAATAATACGCTGTTCTAAAACCAGCTGTAGATTTTCCAACAAAACTTTGAGACTGCTCATAAGGCTGAAATGGCGCAAACGTGGCTTCCAAAAATTTGCCAACTGCTGTAGCCCTGATCTGTACCCTCTATAATACATCCCTGACCCTTGGCCAGTGCTACTTAAGACGTGGTTGGAATTAGAAATTAGAGAATAATAACTTTCTTTTAACTCTTTCACTTTTATAGCCATAATTCAACAGTTTTCTACCTTTAGAAAGCATTTCCGATTAAAAGTAATTATTAATTTTTTGTTAAAAAAGCAAAAATTTTCGTAAAAACTGAAAGGCAGTCAAAAATTAGAGGAAAATACTGCCAAAAATACTTAATTAAGCTCAAATGGTTCTTAATACGAGAGCGGATTGACATTGAAGCTACCTAGCGCTAGATGGCAGCACAAACACAAAAACTTTTTCTTTCTTAGAAATTACGATCTGTCAAACGTCAGCTGTTAAAATTTTTACCAAAATTCAGCGATTAGTTTATTTCTTGTAGTCGTTTGAAGTAAGCAACTTTTGTGTTTCTTGAAAAATGGAAAAAAGTGAATTTCGTATAGTGATTAAACACTATTATTTGAAAGGCAAAACGGCGACAGAGACAAAAGAAAAGCTTGATAAACATTACGGCGAATATGCTCCGTCAGATTAAATGGTAAACAATACCGAACAAGCACTGCAACAATACCATCAACAGGAAGGCCAAAAGAGGTGGTTACTGAAGAAAATATCAAGAAAATCCTCGATATTGTTATGAATGATCGCCGGTTCAAAATACGTGAGATTGCTGAAATGGTAAACATATAAACGTGTGTTCAACATTTTGCACGAACATTTGCATATGAAAAAGCTATCGGCAAGTTGGGTGCCGCGTTTGCTCAGTGTTGAACAAAAACGAGTTCGACAGAGCACTTTACAGCGATGTTTGGACATGATAAAGCATAATCCTGCTGATTTTTGGCGTAGATTAATAACTGTTGATGCAACGTGGGTCCACCACTACACACCTGAAACCAAAAATCAATCGAAGCAATGGGTGGAAAGCTGGTGGAAATGCTCCGAAGAAGGCGAAGACAGCGAAATCGGCTGGCAAGGTTATGGCCACTGTATTTTGAGATGCACACGGAATATTGCTCATCGATTATCTTGAAAAGGGATCCACAATCACAGGAGACTATTATCGTGCATTATTGGATCAATTGGTTGATGCAATCAAGGAAAAACGGCCACATTTAAACAAGAAAAAGTTTCATCTCAAACGAAGAAGTGATTACCAAAACTAATGCGTATTTTGAGGAGTTCCTAAAGTCGTATTATTCAGATGGTATAAAAAAGTTGGAAAAAACGTCTTACTAAGTGTATTGAGCTAAAAGGAGACTATGTTGAGAAATGAATGGTTTTTGAAAAACAAAAAAAATGTTTTTTTCCTACTTAGGTAGCTTCAATATCAATCCGCCATCGTAGAAGCGGAGAATATTTATAAATTTTATTTAGCTTTGCGTTAATACATAATTACTTGTATTTTTAGTTATTTAAGTATAAATACAAAAATTGCCGATTACCGGTACATGCCGACCTTAGGTGTACTTACTCTATATAAGTAATAAATGGTTTTGTCAATACCAGCAGAATTAGATTTGATAAACAAACAACTGAGAAAGACGTCGCGCTCAGTTACACAATTAAAATTAAATGAATTTGATCCAAGAAAGTATGACTGATCCCGGTAGAAGACGACGTCAATATCAATTGCATCAGCCTGCATAACACTGCCCTTATTAATACCAATATTACGTATAGTAATCATAGTTTTCCTAGATCCTATAGCCGAATCAAAGACGGAGGAGTAATATAACGATTTCGCACTTTGAATCTTCCTATTCATAGCTTTTCTAGCAAGACAAATAACTGCCAAAATAGCTGAAGTTTTGAAGAAGAAAAGAAGGCGATAGATTATCTTCTCTCAGACATGCCTACATTTTTTTCATTGCAAATTTATCGACAAAATATTATCCATAAAACCATATTACCCATACCAACTTTGCACTGTACAAGGTCACCATTAATTAAAACATATTTCAATTTTGTTTTTAAGTAAATAAAGTATTTCATTTCAACTGCCTTAATATAGTAAATAAATCTAAACATTTTGACAAGAACTATTAACTTGGCTAGGCTACTTGACTTACTTACGAGAAGTTACAACGAAGCAAATTTACTTTGAATCGAAGCCAAATAAGAAACTACAACTTCATTTTTAAAACACTAAACGAAAAGAATTATTGTTGAGAAATTAATTTAAATTTTGTTTCACTCAATTAAACAATTATTCCTTGAACTTACCAACTGAAAACTCCATAAACAAAAACAGAAAAAGAGTTACTTCATAAAGTCTTTTCAAGCAGGCAACACCAGTAGCAGCAGTCGGTAGTAACTCGTATAGAATTTTATTACTTCAATGAAGAAGCCTTTCTTTAAAAAATCTGTTTTGCCAAAATACCAAAAATAAATCACATCTATTACATTTGTAGTAATTGTCTTACAGAATATACTCGTACTTATTGTATATTCCCATGCATGAATTTGAATTTAGTTAAGTAATAACTTCTTTTTAACTCCAACCCCATAGCCTGTTGTTATATACGATGTAAAACCGAAAAATTATTTACTTGGCAACAAGGGCATAATATACAATTGAGCAGTGACAACATTTTTTATTTTTTATTTTTTTTCATCAATCTCTGTATTATTTTTTGTTTTTCCTTTTTATTGTGTTGTTTTCTTTTCTTTTGGTTTTGGGAAATGGTCGTAAAAACAAAAAGACCAATTGGTGACAAAATTTTGTTTAATAACATTGAAGAGAATTATGAGATGATGACAATATTTTATCATTAGAGTCGAAGGACCAACCTATTTATTACAGAATTAAAGACATACAGCCGAGAATATAATGTTAGTATGAGAAGCATGTGAATGCGTTTATAGACAACACTTACAACAGAGTGTTTTTTTTTTTAAGAGGAGATATTAATTAAGATTGAAATTTATGAAATGTCATAATTCTATTCATTCCTTACGAGAAGAAATATTCAGAAATTTTAAGTAAATGACTAATGTTGATTGTAGATTAAAAAGCCAACAGATAAGTGTTTATACATCGGGTATATTTTTAGAGTTTCATAAATTTAAGTTGACAACACTGCTTTATTTGATAACCGTTTTAACAGCTGATAGATGCTTTTTGTTTAGTTTGGTTTAACATTTCATTATCGATAGACTTACACCGCTTACAACGCTTGCAAATTTCCATTGAGAATTTTGTTCCCCAATGAAGCTCACTTTTTGGTTGATTGGGTACGTAAATAAACAAAATTATCGCATTTGGAGTGGGGATAATCCACAAGATTTTGCCGAAACACCAAAAGAGAAAATCACACATATATACCTCGATTTGCAGGACACTTTTTTTACACGATTTTTTTCATTCCGTGTAAATCCCGATATTTATATAAAATTTATCTATATTTCCACGAATTTTATTAGATTAGAATTATTCATGAAAAAAAACTTTATATGTATACGCAAAGTAATCCCCTGATATACGTCGCCTTAATTTACGTTGTTGCGATTTGAATAATTTTTTAAGTCAGTTATTATCAAAGCCCGGTAACTTCTACTTTATCTTGATATTGAACTATTAGATTTTTAATTTTTTATGTTTTTTATTTCTGTATTATACTGCATGCATCTATATATACATATACATACATACATATATCCATGCTATGTACGTACCATAAATCCGAACTGTCAGCGAAAGAGTTAAGCAATTCTTAATGGACTCCCGAATAAGTTACTGTGCTTTTGCTACCACAATAAGCCCAACCTCTGGCCTAAGTGGAACACCTACCTTCTATTTAAGAAATGTATGCCAAATGAAAACATGTTAATGAAATAGTTACTAAAGCATTTTGAATGTTTTTTTTTATATTTACACGATTTTTAATTTAAATAAATTATACTATCGACTTACGCGATTTTTCCGAGAATGTATCTATCGTGTAAGTCGAGGTATAGGTGTACTGTTTGGTACGCTCTATGGGCTGGCGGTATTATTGGTCCATATGTCCTCAAATACGATGACGTTCAGAATATTACTGTCAATGGCGAACGGTATAGGGACATGATCAGACATTTTCTCGTAACTCAATTAGCTAGCATTTTCCTTTTCGCAGTGGTTACCCATTCTCTTCGCTAATTTCCTTTATTAACGAAACTTGGTCTGATCTCTGCCATAAGGATTAAATGGATAGGTCTCCAACTGGTCAGCTTTGGTCATGGCTAGTTCACAATTAGTTTTACGGCGATAGATATGGTTATGTTTTAACCTTTTTAAGACATTGGAGTTCTTTTAAATTGTGTTAAATAAAATAAACGAACCAATTTTATATTTATACAGTCTCTATTTATCTTTATACAGTGTACAGCTTATTTAACTTCCACTTAAAACACTAATTTACTCAACACTTTTACTAACACCTTAGCACTACTGTACTCTTTGACTGTTGAATTGTGACTCAACAAACACAATGCGGCTGTGATATAGTAGGTGAGACACCCATTTACCAACCAGAAGGTCATCGGTATAATAACAGGCCTGACCATTTGAAAAAGAAAACGTTTTCAACAGCAGTATCACTCCATAACATTATGACTCAACAAACACAATGCGGCTGTGATATAGTAGGTGAGACACCCATTTACCAACCAGAAGGCCATCGGTATAATAACAGGCCTGACCATTTGAAAAAGAAAACGTTTTCAACAGCAGTATCACCCCATAACATTAGCTAGTAACTGGTTATGAGTATTACTACTATTGAAAATTTCTCTAAATGCATTTGCCGTTCGGAGCCGCCGTTAAACTGTAGAAAAAAAATCAGGAGCAGCTCATTGACTGAGAGAAGTCCCCCTTTTTCTTCATGAAACGTTATAGGAATGACTACCTTCAACAAGACCCACATTGCACGCGCTACAATTGATTTACTTAAAGAAACTTTTAAAGAACTTTTTCTTGGACACCAAGATTGTGTGACTTAACCTCGTTGGATTATTTTCTTTGGCGTTATGTAAAATCACTTGTCCACGTTGATAAACCAGAGACAGTTGAACATTTGAAAATCAACATTCAAAGAGTTATTGCCGCATATGCTGCGAAAAGTTAGTGAAAATTGGTGTTCGTAATTGCGCCTTGTACGCGCCAGCCATTGCGACCATATGACCGAAATTATATTTTAACATCAATGTCATAAAATTTTCTATCCAACAAAGCCCGTTTCATTGATATTCAAATACACGATATACACTCCGGTTCAGTAGGATAAAACCACCTAATTTTTTTATAAAGTGCAATAAATCGCAAGTACTTTTAATGATAAATTAGACTCAAAAATTAAACCCAAGCTAATTGAATTGGTACTTTTTCCATCTTTCTAATCAAGCACAAAAATTTTAGTTATTTTTTTCCGTATTTAGACAATGACCCTAGAAAGAAAAATCAAAACCCTCCACTTAGACCCTCCAGGTCTAAACCCGCTTCGATCACAAAGGGATTGACACAACATACCGGGACTTCCAACAGGAATAAAGGACCCTCAATCTCAGCCACGATGTGCCGGACCAAGTGTCTCGCAGATACTATCTCCTCCACAGGATTAACGCAAAATTTCGAGTTACTATACCGAAGACGGACCATTTATCTACCCACTAAATAATGAGCAGAGAGCCTACCTACTTAATCCGAAGAAGCTAGTTCAGCCAGTCGCAATTCCGCTAATGTTTATCAAAAGTAATATCTGCAGATACTTTGTTTAAAGAGGCAGAGAACAAATGGCGTATTCTGGACACTAAGTTTAAGTGGCTTCCTTTTGATAGCCCATAACAGGGGGGCATATCAAGGTTGCTAGCAGTAATATATTGACATTGGGAGTTAGGTGAGCATGCAAGTCGACTTGGAACGAAAATGGGATAAACAGTATTCCATCATTCCTGCGAATGCCCAGTCTTAGCTGACAGGACAAACAGATTCCTAAAATTTTAGCTACAAACTTGGCAAGTTACGTAGGTTTCTACCTAATGACCCACTGTAATATTTCACGGCTACAGGCTGTATCTAAAACCGTGTTAGTATACACTACGGCACATCTGGCAATGGGTGTGTTTTTGCCAAAACGGTGTTTTTTAAACCTACTTGACTATTTAGCAGGCATATTTTTATACAGCTGGTAGTAGTTCGGCGATGCACCAGCGATTCTTATTAGTTCGAGCAAAGGAGGGTACAGTGACATGTACTATAAATACTAAAACTAATGTGTAAATTCTGTGGACAGATTTGAAGTGACAAGCTTTAATATCAGGCATCTTAAACTAATGCATGCTTAATGCACAAAATCATTTATTAACCACTTAAAAACGTCTAGTAAACCGACATATTTTAAACCTTTAATATAAACATTATTGGGACAACTTTTGGTACTCTTTCATTTTTGAGTGTATTATCGTTGGACAAACAAATAAATTTTCTAATTTCTGTGTCCTTCCATTGAAAAATAAGTCAAACCAATATGACTTATGACTTGTGGTTAAAAATTGAAAACAACTCTAGCAAATAGAAAGAAAGAACAAAAGAAAATAAGTAAATGACCCCTCAAGTCGCTTCTTTCAAAGAAAAGAAAAAAGAATCGCCCAAGATAACTAACCAGTGGGTGTTTGAATTATTTTAAACAATTTTCAGCTTTTCAATGAGAAATATTTGTTCTTGTTGTTTTTGGCAGCAGCTTAAGACCAGACCCCAAAGGAACTTTACAACTTCAAAAGAAAAAGGATGTTGAATATCATACGAAATATAAATTTTTATTTTATTTATGGTTTAACATAAATTATCGTATAACTAAATAGAAAACCCACTTGAAAACGAAGAAATCGAGTATCAAGAAGAAAATGGAGAAGAATTTACTTTAAGAAATAATTTAAAAATTTCAAAAAATTAATCTAAAAAGACTTTTTTTATTTAAAGAAAAAAAAAACAAAACACAACAATAAGAAATTAAACAAAATTATATTTTTATTTTTTTGAAACAATTTCTATATGAAATACTCTCAGTTAAATGCTAATTGTGTAGAGATAAAATTTCATGAATGGCATTGATTTCGTTGGCACGTTCATAAACATGTCCACGTCTCGATATGGATGGACAAAGACGACAAAGAATATGATGAAGATGATGGTATTGGAGTTTTGGAAATTGAGATGATGTTGTAGTTGATGTGATTGTGGATGATGTCTTCTTTCTAAAGTTGCGACGAGACATTTATGAATGTATAGGCGGCCGTATAAACAATTTTCATCCACAATACTGTATCACAATACATTTCAAGTCAAAAAAAAAGGAAAAAATGAAAAGAATATTTTTATTTATTCTTTTACCCTACAGTATTGTGCATGATGTGAAGACATGTTTATGCTAAAGCCTGCGTTATATTATGAAAAAAGTAATCCAAGATCAATCAATTACATACGTCCGTAAATTAAAACTTAACTAGCAAAGACACATATAATTTTTTAAATTTTGCTTGGAATATATTGTTAAGTTTTAAGCTTTTTAAAATATTTTAGTTCTTTTAAATTGCGTCAAATAGAATAAATAGCACATAGTTATTGTTATATAGTAACTTATTTGTACAGTATCCAACTTATTTATCTTGCACTTAATACACAAATTTTACTCAACGCTTTTATTTACGTCTTACCACGGCTTTACTTTATGACTGCTAAATTACAACTGACTGATGTTGGCAAGCAGCGTCCCTTATATACCTCACTGCCATCAGTTTCGAATGTTCTAGAACAATCCGAAACTTTCTAAAACCTTCTATTCAGCTATTAATTCAGCTACGTTTTTACCCATAAGTTGAATTGGTAACGCTGTCAAATACACAAATAAGTATAGCATTGCCACGGTGACATATTGACAGTCACAGACACAAACCAATAGACTAAAATCGCACAATAAAAATATATATGATGCGGGTGTACTTTCTTTTTAAGCCTTCTTATTTTCGTAAAAATATCTATTTAGATCGCTACCACAGTTTTATTAGGGATCCCTTGGAGTACTTTTCCCATATAGCGTAATATTCCGGCACGCTCTTGTTTTCCCATAATAATCACTCATTCTATCCAGTCAAAATGCATTAAAATAAAATTTTTAAATAAAATTTTCTCAACTTCCAAAATTATTTCAAGAGGACCACTAACACAGTTTCGTTAAATGCCCTTTGAAGTACTCTTCCCATCTAGTGCGATGTTTCGTCCATCTCTAGTTTTTCCGTAATAACCACTCCAGTCCTGTCAAAATTGATCAAAATATAAATTTTCCAAAATCAATTTTCTCAGCTTCAGAAATTATTTAAGTAAAACCAATAACACAGTTTCATTGGGGACTTCTTGGAGTATCCTCCCCATATACTATGATATTGAGATCATCTCTTGTTTAACCATAAAAAAAATTCATCCTCTCCAGTTAAAATGCATTAAAATAAACATTTTTTAAATTCCATTTCCTCAACTTTCAAAATTATTTCAGGAAGACCACTAACTCAGTTTCGTTAGGTGCCCCTTCAAGTACTCTCCACATATAGTGTGGGAATATTCTAACCATCTCTAGTTTCCCCCCAATAACCACCTATCCTATCCAGTCAAAATGTATTATTTCAAAATCAATTTTCTTACCTTCCAAAATTATTTCAAGAAATCCACTAACACAGTTTCATTAGGGACCTCTAACATAGTGCAACACCTGGACATCTCTCATTTTTCCATAGAACGTACATAGCTAATGGACCACAGAAAAGATTAATATAAAAAAACTTGTTTTTTAAAATAAATTTTCTGCTATTCCACAATTTTTAAAGCTATGGCTCCAGAACTAATCTACAAAGAAAGGTTTGGGTCACTATTTCGACAAGGATGTTCTATTATTCTACATTCCAGGATTCTATGATATATTTTAAATTACTTCCACTACTTTAATTGGTAGTTACTGTTAATATGTACAGTGCTCTGTTAACGTAAAAGTGGCAGTATTAAAAAGGATGGTTTGCGTCTTTGCTAGTTGAATTTAAGTTTATCTTCTCCACAAACATTATAAATATTGTTGTCAAATAGCATATATACCTAAAAAGTTTTTAACATCATAACTTCAAATTTTGATAACGAGGTTTTAGGCCTAGATCAGAAGAAGAGATTTTATTAGATTTGGGTGTAGCCATAGTGTAGAATAAGTTTAGATAGTTTATAATCGATGAGCAAGTGTGAAGTACTACAGCCAGACAGCAATGATACTGACAAACAGTACCTTATTATGTTGGGCAAGTCTCAGCAGAACTTTAGTGTGGCTGCTACCGTAAAAAGGCCACAAATATCATAAAAAAACGGGTTATAATAGAATGAAAACACTATTTCTTCCTCTTTAGGTACCAGAACTCATTTAGTAAAAAATAATAATTAGTTCAAATCTGAGGTAGGTAGGTAGGAGTGGCTGCCAAAGAGAAAGAACATACGTAGGCCAAAAAATAGCCCGTTGTGATACCACAATGGATCATCATCCCTCTATAATCGGAACTATCCGTAACTTCTAATGAAACCACTAAGCTCCCCAATGTCCGTACTCTAACAGCCCTGTAAGCTCAGTAGCATGGTAGAAGCCCAGGTGCTTTTTTTTCTGACACATACATCGGGCATGTGCACAATAGGTGAGCCGCCTAGCGTGAGTGCCTATTATACAATGCTCAATAATGACATCAACAATTACGCTGAGTATGCTTCTTTAGAAATTGAGATCTTTTGTGCGCTTGCAATCCAGCTTTAGCAAGAATTACTGTGCCATCTTGCCCATCTTTGAAACTGCCCATACGGCGTTGACGGAGTCTGTTACCGCATAAGCTTGCAAGCTCCGAAATGGATGCCCAACGTGGAAAATTCGCTTGTACGTTTGATAGTGGCACCATGCCTAGCCAGTTCATCAGCCGCATAATACCACTGTGACCCGGTACGTGTATAATAGGAATACTATACTGCTTAGTTATCTCGTTGATCGCAGAGTTTTCGCAGACGTCTGGCTATCCGAAAGTATACTAATATCTCTCCCAGAGACGTTGCTCTTTCCAATGATAATCAAAGCAGCTCGTAAGGCCAATACCTCTGCCTAAAAAACGCTACAGTGGTCCGGTAATCTAACATAATAAGCTACATTCGCAAACTCCAAAAAGATACCTCCACTCACCGCTCCATTTAAATTGGAGCCATTCGTTAAGATCTTCACCATTCGCCGATTCCCTTCCGTCTGAAACTTTATTGATAAATCATAATGTGGTGCTGCGTAGTCAACTCTCCCAAACTCGTCAGGACGTTTGAGTGACCCAAATTTGAACAGTGCCACTGTTCAATCGCCCGCAGTCGCTGACTTGTACCAGCCACTGACCTCTTACAATAAAGCGGATGCATGATTATTTACATCGCTTCTCGGTCCTACGACTAGTTCAAATCTTAACATTTTTTATATTCTGGAGTACATTTTAGTATAGAGTACCATATGGTTTGATTTGATCGACCATGACCTGTTTGTTTCAATTTCATATGAAAATGGATCTTTAGCTGCCACCCGCCTAACGTTTAGATCCATTTGTTTTCTTTTTGTACTCGAATCTACACGTTTTGTTTCTTCTCGAATATAGAATTACACTAAAACACTTATAAATGATGCTGCTTACATTGCATATACAAGTTAGGGCAGTATGGCACAGTAGGAATGGTTAAAACAAAAGTTTTGATGTTGAATCATTAACTATATTTCTAATGAGCAAGTGTTGAACTATCGTACTTTGTCTCCAATGATCACAGCAAGAGTTACAACAATGAAATTTTAGTTTTTGTTATAAATAAATTATCAAGCTTTTTTTGAAAATTACTGGTGGCCTATTTAATTTCCTAAAATTAGCTGAACTAACAAAAAAAAAGAAAATATTATTTGGAAACTTTCTCAATTTAATCTCCTTTAAGCTCGATCCACTTTTTCTAGCAATATTCAATAGATTCGATACCCTGTTTATAGTAAGAACTATTCAAATTCTTTAACCGCAGACTCTATCAGCAACGCGAAACAAAATCATCTGAAACTCGGAACTAAACGCAACTTGCTGCTTTTGACACACTGAGGACTCTATCATTAAACAAATCCGATACCAATTTTTTACCAGAGCGACTTACCAAGTTTTTTTGTAAGAAGCAAACTATTTAAAACTATTTTTCGAATTAACTGACAATTTAGTATAGAGCAGTAAGAACTTTGTGCATTATTCTTTTAATAGTTTCTTAAACGCATAATTTTCTGCACAGATCTTCTGTTATTGCTCTTTTTCGTCACTCCTCTACAAAGCATCCATTACTTTGTTTCTGTTTCAGTAACCATGATGATTTTCAAGCTACGAGGGCGGATTAATATTGAAGCTACCTAAGTAGAAAAAAAACATTTTTTTTTTAAACCATTCATTTCTCAACATAGTCTCCTTTTAGCTCAATACACCTAGTAAGACAATTTTCCAACTTTTTTATACCATCTGAATAATACGATTTTGGGAAATGCTCAAAATACACATTAGTTCCGGTAATCACTTCTTCGTTTAAGATGGATCTTTTTCCTGCGAGCCATTTTTTCAAGTTTGGAAACAGGAAAAAGTCACTAGTGGCTAAATCTGGACTATAAGGTGAATGATCAACCAATTCGAAGTGGATTTCTCGTAATTTTAGCATCGTATCTAATGCTGTATGAACCGGTGCGTTGTCTTGAAGAAAGAGCATTTTTTTCTTGTTTAAATGTGTTCGTTTATCCTTGATTGCATCAACCAATTGTTCCAATAATGCACGATAATACTCTCCTGTGATTGTGGATCCCTTTTCAAGATAATCAATGAGCAATATTCCGTGTTCATCCCAAAATACAGTGGCCATAACCTTGCCAGCCGATTTCGCTGTCCACCAGCTTCCACCCATTGCTTCGATTGATATTTGGTTTCAGGTAATCAGCTGGATTATGCTTTATCATGTCCAAACACCGCTGTGAAGTGATCTGTCGAACTCGTTTTTGTTCAACACTGAGCAAACGCGGCACCCATCTTGCCGGTAGCTTTTTCATATGCAAATGTTCATGCAAAATGTTGAACACACGTTCATATGATATGTTTACTATTTCAGCAATCTCACGGATTTTGATCCGGCGATATCGTTATATCGAGGATTTTCTTGATATTTTCTTCAATAACCACCTATTTTGGCCTTCCTGTTGATGGTATTGTTGCAGTGCTTGTTCGGCCCCGTTTAAATTCAGCAATCCAAAAGTTGCTTACTTCAAACGACTACAACAAATAAACTAATCGATGAATTTGGCTAAAATTTTAACAGCTGACGTTTGACAGATCGCAATTTCTAAGAAGGAAAAAGTTTTGGTGTTTGTGCTGCCATCTAGCGCTAGGTAGCTTCAATGTCAATCCGCCCTCGTATGTCGATGATTAATCTACTGTATGTGGTCTCCATATGATTGTGTCTAGTGGTGAAGGTGCTTGCTAAGTGGTGATGGTGGTGATCCTTTCTTAGTATTGTAATTTTTTCCCAGTGTTCTCTCTTGATCATTCGTCTGATGTTTGTCGCCATCGTCAGAGTTAAGCTGGAAGGTCAGGGGGCTTCTTGAAATGGATTTGTCTGGAGGGAGGTTGAAGTATCTTTATTAAACAATCGAAACCGCAGTTAAATTTGTTTTTGTCATGCTGGGTTTCGAACCTTGGCCGTTTGAGTAGTATGCAAGCGCTGTAACCACTACACCTCACCACCCTCTTGTAATTGCTTTATCCATTTTCAGAAACTCATTGCAGATGATTCGTTTTCGATCTTAAAATTTTCTGGCTTTTTTGCTTTTTATCATATCAATTAAAAACCCTCATCATTTTATTGAGTGACGTTGTGCAGTGGTTAAAAGCTTACATACAAACCAAGTAGACAACGTTAAAATCACATCAATGACAAATAAAATTTTGATAATGGTTACGAATTTTAAAACAATTAAAAAGGTTTAATCTCCTCCGGATGATCCACTCAACAAGCAACCTAACTCTTCCCTCTATAATGAAAGAGGTTAATATCAAGTACAAACATAATAGAAACATCAAGTAATGTAATCTCTGGGGAAAAAAGGTAGAAATCTATTATAAGCAACAAGATACCAAGATCACTTCATCATTACATACACAGAGGCCTGACAGCAGTATCATCCACAGTAAGTCGACCAGTCACCTGCTAAGCTGAAATAACGAAAACTGAAATAAGGCAAAGATGTTTTGTGAAAGTCATTTTTTCGAAAGAAGACTAACGGAAAAAAAATCACTAATGAGTTTTTTCAGTTAAAGGATAGCTTCCCGCAACGGTTTCTTTATGAACTACTAGAGTATCCCTTTTCACGTTGCTGGTAGCCTTTGTGTTCTATACCTATAAAATGTATGCCTCACAAGAAAAATGTAAAGGAATGCAAGTTCAGAAACTGCCATTCTAATCGTTCGTTAGATATATTTGATTTTTCTACATTGTATGGGAGGTGCCACACCCACATATTCAATTTCTACCATATTTTGACTGATGATATGGATTGACTACGAAGTTATTTAGATCAAATTCAGAACCTTCCACTCTTACACCATTATTTACTTTGTACAGCAGATGCCACTACCACTTATTCAATTCTGCCCACTTTTTGAGTGATGATTTGACCACAAAGTTATTTGGCCTAACTTTAGAAACTTTCACTTTTACCGTTCTCTAGATATACAAAAATGGATATTTACTTTGAATGGGAGATGCCACATCCCCTTAGGCAATTTCGCCCATATTTTGACTGATGATGTAGATTGACTACGAAGTCATTAGGACCAAATTCAGAACCCTTCACTATTACCGTTCAAAAGATATACAAAATTCAATATTTTCTTTTTATTGACCACTTTTTGACAAATAAGTAGTATTGAACACAAAGTTATTTGGACCAAATTTATAAACTTTCACTAATAAAGTTTTAAAGATATGAACATATTGTTAACCATACTGATTTGTGTATTTGACGGCATTACCAATTCGACTGTCCTTAGGTAACACAATCTTGCATGTTTAAAATTAGCGGACATAAAATGGAGGATTTGAGAGCGCTTGGGGCATTTCTGGAACTTTCCAAACTATAGGTAATTAGGTATATAAGGAGACTGCTTTGCCTACATCGATATAGTTACCGTTTTGCAGTCATAAAGTAAATTCGTGTTTAGGCATAAATAAGAGTATTGTAACAACGAATATTAAGTGCAAGATAAATAAGTTGGAGACTGTTTAGTTATAATTGTATACTGTAATGTGAGGAAATAAAAACTATAAAACAACAACAACGTGGTGTTTATTTTGTTTTGAAGGCAATTAAAAAGAACTCAAACGTTTTATATATAAATATAAATTTTATATGTGCGTGGCACAGCTCAGTTGAACAAAAACCATCAGTAAAAATACATTACTCGAACGCATGCATCGGTTTAGTGGTTTTCGACTTATAAAATAACGAACACAGAACAAATTTTTAGTACAAAGGGGTTCACTCTAACGTCAATAACTCGCAAACCAATGGACCTACAAAAACCGTATTAGTATTAACTTCACCTTTCGTTTGAGGGCATTGATAGAAGATAAAGAAGATATGTAAAAGGAATAAAAGTTAAATTCTTGATATGATATGCCTAGTTCAGGCCACTGTGCAACATAAATATTAACATCAACATAATTTTATTATAATCGGTGTGTTCGTATTTTGATTCCTTTTTTTGTCAGATCACAAAATAACGAAAAATATAAAACCACAACAATAACAACAATAATAATATAAAAAGGGAATTATGCTACCGTCAAGTTAAAAGATACGACACGAGTCAAAAAAATTGAACAAAAAAAACACACAAAAAAATGCAACAAAAGAAATCATAATTCTACTCTACAAGTATCAACAGCATCAGCATTGGAGGCATCTTTTATTCATAAACAAAAACACAAAACAAAATTATGATTTTATGACTCTTACAAGGAATACATTCGGATGATGGCTGTCGTGGTGGTGGTGGTGATGGTGACAGTAGCAATAGTGGCATCATTGACCATAGCAACTTTAATGGCAACAATAATAAAGACAGAGACTTCCAATACCACCAACATACTCTTTCAGTGCAATTTGTTTAGTTTTAGTCCCTGATATTAAGTTACTTTAAGTCTAAATGGCCCTTAAGTAGAATATAGAGTAGAAGGCTGTTGTGTTTGTCTAAATGGATGAACGATTGGCTGGATGGCTGTAACGGCCAATGGAGTCTTAATAGCTTTTGTTTTGCCACCAAAGGAAAAATGAAAGGAATAAAAAGGGAAACCAAAACGAAAAATAATGTACATGACCGTGGGATGATGACATATGATTTTTATTATACTTTACCAAACAACAACAGCAACAACAAATATTGCAAAAATAATAATGTTGAGTAAAATTTATTTGTTACATTTTGCAAAAACTATTGTTCACAATTCCTCTGTATAGTTAGTTCGTTGGATGGATGGATGGATGAATCACTTACTTAAAGGTTCAAATTGCGGGCACTAAATGTCAATGTCAAAAAATAAGAAAAAGAGGAACAATTACTGGATAAAATTTGACACTATAACTTAAGAGAGAGACAAAAATTATACGCACATATACTAAGTAGGTTTCATATTTAAATTAAATAATCGTCCCAGTTCTGTATTCAGAGTGGAATCAACCCGTGCGGAATTATAAAATTACTCGTAATCAAAAGTTCGGAAATTTTCTATTCTTCATATTCATAAACAAATTTTTATTTCATAATTTATCGCAATTTTTGTTCAAAGAGTTGTGTAAATATTATGAAAAATATAAGAAAACATTTCAGATTATGGATTATAATCGATGTTTTAACAGTTCAGGGAAGTTTTATTAAAAAAAAACTTGATTCGATTTCCTACACGAAATAAAAGGAAAAAAATTATTCGGAAATGGAATACAGAACAGCTAAGAAATACGAAATAATCCGATGCCGAATAAAATCTCTCTAATTCGGAATACAGAACAGCACTGAATGTGCCATTGTTCCTAAAAGACAGAACACTTCTGTAAATAATTGTCGTGATTTTCAAAACAGTGGATAATGGCCCATATTCATAGTCCCACACTAGAAAAAATCTTTAACTTAAAACCTTTTAATATATTTTTCCTATCCATAGTTGAAAACGAAGTATACTTTAAGTTGAACTGGCTTTAATCGGGTGTCAATTACAATTTGCGTATTGGTTATATAGAATTTTTTTATAAAATATTTAAAAGTGCAAACTCTGAACAGGTGGTTTTTATTTTTTAATTTTCAAACCCACAACGACGAGCAGGGTCTTTTGATCCATTTTTATACCTGATTGCTAATATTTTTTTGATCAATG
Source organism: Wohlfahrtia magnifica (assembly GCA_023159175.1). Classification (NCBI taxonomy): domain Eukaryota; kingdom Metazoa; phylum Arthropoda; class Insecta; order Diptera; family Sarcophagidae; genus Wohlfahrtia; species Wohlfahrtia magnifica. Next base: position 6,340,260 of record JAKWBJ010000484.1, read on the forward strand.
CGTTTTCTGAATTGGTAATTTGTGGTTTTTATTAGAATTGCATTAAATTGTATTTAAAAGCATAACTAATTCGTCAAAGTGTTTCAAACGCAAATAAATATAACCACTGCCCAAAAAATTGATAAGGAAGTTTTTCTAACATCAGTTACTTTTCCGAATTTTTTTTTCGAGACCAATATTGCCAAATTGATAATAAATCGTCATATTTGGCAGCTGTGTTTGTAAGCGTGTGTATATATTTTTTAATTCAGATATTTGGGCAAAATAGCCTTGGCTTTGGCATTGCGTTATATTCTATTTCTTATTGTTATGTTTCTGATTTTACGCATTAGTTAAAAATGTTAATCTGACTCCATTTCAAGATAGTAGTGAGTCCACACACGTCGTAAAATATAGAAAGATTAACTGGATTTTGACATTCAAAACACTATATAGTCGCTACAGCTACCAGTCATTGTTAGAATGCTGCCAAGGTAGAAGAAATAACTAAACTTTTCTAACTTTTTATTACGTATCCTGAATTTGTTATTGTTAAGAGTATTGCAGCGAATTATCGCACATATTTTTTAATACTGAGACCTAGTCACGTCTGCGTGAAAATATCAAATATCATCGCCAAATTCTATAGTCTCAAGTGCTGGATATGTTCTCATATTATGCCTCTGCTAACGGTTATATCATTGCAAATGATAAGATCAAAATCTTTAGGGTGTCCGCCGTGAAGGTATACTACTTCGTTTTGCCGCCACTTTGGTAAACATTTGTCTTGACAGTTCATATTTGGCAGTCGTGAAGTAGAGACGTGGCAAATTTGTTATGAAAAAATATTCAGTAAACCAACGGTTTTAATCGTTAAAACATTTTATCAAAATCAATTATCGATTACTGTGACGATGAGAAAGTTACGTGAAATTTTTGGGAGAAACAAGGTGCCAGCAAGACGCACTATTTATCGTGTAGTGAATGATTTCGAAAAAAGAGGGACTGTAGGCCCAAGCATGGACCACAACGTACTGCAAGATCGGCTGAAAACATTTCTGCTGCTCAAGAAAGTGATCAAAACAATACATCAACCTCAGTTCGACGCCGTGCTCAGGAGCTTGGCCTTCAAAGAAAAACTTTGGTCACAATTTTGCACAAAGAATTGCATTTGTTTCCATTTAAGATTCAGGTGACACAAGAGCTTCTTCCAGGAGACCATTTACGCCACCGTACATATGTCAATAGGATGTTACAGCTTGCCCATGACAACCCCGATTTTCATGAAAAAATCATAATGAGTGACGAGGCGGTAACGGTAACTGTCAATGGGGAGCGATATGGTGATATGATTGAAAACCTTTTAACGCCACAACTGCATGCCTTGGGCTTGACTAACATGTGGTTTCAACAAGACGGTGCCACATCGCATACAACCAGGATTACAATGGAATTACTGAGAGACCTATTTCCACAAAAAATTATTTCAAGGAATGGTGATGTTGATTGGCCTCCACAGTCGCCTGATTTGACTGCTTCGGACTTCTTTTTGTGGGGATATCTGAAATGCAAATTTTATGCAAGCAAACCAGAAACACTAGAGCAACTCAAACAAAATATTACTGATGAAATTAATGAAATATTGCGTGAAATGTGTGAGAATGTAATGAAAACTTATAAACAAACAAAGTAGTATACCTTCCCGGCGGACAGCCTGTATGTTCTATAGAAGATAGGATAATATGCATCCCCGTTGATGTGTGGAGAGCAGAGCAAAAGATATTTCTATAATAGAAAAGAAGAAGAAAACAATACATATCAAAAAAAAAATAATAATAATAAATCATTATCATTTAAGACAAAAGGTTTAAGCCCTTCTGTTACCTATTTTAGGATTCCAACCATTGAAATCTCTTCCACAATAATCAATTAATAGCAAAATCTCTTTTAGTCGGAACATTTTTCACAAAATTTTTCATTTTAATTTAATTTTAATTTAAAAACAGGTTGAGTTGGTTTTATATTTAAAGTCGACTCTAATGTTAAAAGTATACTTGAAGTTGTCTAGGAATAAATTAGAGTCGACTTTTTCTAAGAGTTGTCTTTTGTTCAATTAAAGAATACTTTACTTTTGACTATGAATATGGGCCAATATTTTTATGTTTGTTATTAGATTAGAGCACACTGAAACCGCCCAAAGTAAAACTCATTTCGGTTAATCAACAACCTATTCCTTTGAGAAAGCATAAGTCTTTAGTCTTACTATAGACTAGCAGCGTTCTTTTGGCGTCCTAGTTTCAAATCATTAAGCATCAGAAACGTACTATTCGTTGCCAACACAACTTCCATTTTAGTCGTTGTACTCGAACCCTTTTCTCTCAGCTTATAGACTTACAGGTCAGTGTCCAGATATTACCATTATTATGATAGATTTCAAATTTGCCATTTGATTTACGTTAAAATACTTCAAAACTTACCTATGACTACTATGAGATTTGTTCTAATTTCATAGATATCTCAACGTGTAAGTTCCATTAAAACTTAAGAAAAACATACACTGGTGGCCATAACAAAAGCAACTGATGTTGCACAGCAACGTTTTGGTCAATATAATGCCTTAGAAACAACTTATCAATCTATCCACATAACAAAACAAAAAAGGAATTTATTATTTACTTTTCTCAAAAGATCTTTTGTTATCAAAATAATGAAACAACTCTAAAAACTTCATTCTCTTCACGGCCTCTTGTATACGAGGGCTCGTCAGTAAGTCCATGACATCTTGTGAGATGATATCATCGTTGGAGTCAAATAAACAAATAAATCCTTGTATTGTTTTGGTGAAAAATGTTTTCTTGCGATCGTTTTTATAAACCTCATTATATCGACCCAATAACATTCGCCATTGATTGTTTTACCCTATTAACCCTGCTGTTAGGTAAATGACCATTTTGGTATTTAAAACAATAAAGGATTTAAGGGTGTTTTTTTATTTGTTATTTTAACATTTATTTGTAATTCAACCAGTTTGTATAGTTTTCGTAATTTCTAGTTTATCGCTTGTACTCCAAAATTTTAATTCATAGAGCTTTAGATGAAAATAATAAAAGTGAAATCAATGCGATAAATTTCTTTAGAAAGTTAAGAAGATGATACATCAGTCGGTGATGTATGGAGTAAAAAATCAAATGCAGTGGATTTTATCTTATTAACACTATGTTGTAAAAACTGCAGGCGAGAATATCATATCTACACTTTTAGGCTCAACACAATTTGCCGTTTCCAGTTGTCATGATATATTGCGTTTCGATTTGTTATTTTTTTTTTCTCTCAACAATAGAAAAAGAATCTTTAAAAATGCAAACAAGTATGGGAGAGAAAAATTCGACAAAAAGTAGAAAAATGTAGAAACTTTCACTTTGTGCTCATACATTTCTATACTAATTTTTGCAGGTGTTTATCGTGCAAACTGTTCTGTTTGATGCACGCTCGAGCTAACCTATTTTCCGGGAAATAATGAGCAAAAGTAATTTTTACATGATTTCGCTCCTAGCTTTGACAAGATTATAGCCCAAAAGCAAAGACAAAACAGTAATAAGTTCGCACCTTTTCCATATATTTGGGATAGCTGGGAAGTAAATCTCCCAATGCTTTACAACTGTTTCAAAAATTTAGCTATTGATGAACAGTTGGTGGCTTTTCGAGGTCGTTGTATTTTAAGACAATAAAATATGCACAGTATGGCCTAAAAATTAGACTGGCTGTCGATTCCAAGTTAGGGTATGTGGGGAAAGTCCAATCATACCTTGGAAAATCAAAAAATTAACAGCCTGCAAAAAATCAGGTGAAGCGGGTCGTTTTGGATCTCACTAAAGGCTTGAAATCACAAAATATCACTTTTAAACGATTTTTTTTCGTCTTTTAAATTAGAAAAAAAAAGGTTGTTGAGTGGAAGCTGGCATTCATCGGCACAGTTCGTAAAAATTAAACACTTATTACTTCAATACGATTAGTTGGCAAAAATTTCATTTATACACATCAATATTTGCTTTTTATGAAATTGTTACATTGGCTTCGTTGTGCATCATCTGCGAGCGGTGTACCAAATAATTCTTCAGTTAAGAAACGAGAACCATGTGACTGCTGCAAGTATAAGTGCGACAGTAAATGCATCATATGCAAACAATTTATATACAATGACGAAAGTAAGCTTTTTGAACTTCAGGGGTGATTTAATGTTCTTATTAAAGAGATTTTTAATAAACTAATAACCCAATTTTGGGTAGAATAATAAATGTCCTATAAAATGCTCTGTTTCATTCAAAATTTTTTATATTGTTACGTTTTTACCTTTTAAAAATATTTCTTTATGAGTCCGTAGATTGCAGTTAAAATAAAAGAAATCTTGTGTTTGGTTTTAAATTTATAATTCCTTATTTAACATAGTTTTGTGTTCCATTGCTCGTAACCTTTTCAAGGGCAATAACAATTTCTAATCTTAATTCCACCTTCTGTTTACAACTTTGTAAACAACAACAATTGCTTAATAGATCTTTATTTTTTTCAAACCTAAATTAGAGCTTTGAGTGTTATTTATCTGTCAAAAACTCCCGTGTACATACAAATTGTATGGGGTAAACCTAAATAGCTCAGAGTCAACGCTTTGTAATTCAAAAATCCGATTTTGACAGCGCGTTAGCAAGTGAAGTTGGCTGCGAAACGTTGTTATAGATACACAAAACTGGCAGTGTTGTATTATTTTAAAAATGGATTGTTATTGTATTGTTTATATATTAAAGTAATGCCAAGAAGCTATTTTCACATCATATTTAGAAATTTAGTCACTATTAAAATTTTTATTCAGTTATGTTTTGTTGAAAATTTAAGTTGACGTTACTGTTTACTAGGGTGATCGATTATTCGATTTTTTTTGCAAAAACCGGTTTTATTATAAAATGCGAAAAATAGCACTTAAAAAACCGGTTTCCGTTTAATAATAATTCAAATAACCGGTTAACCGGTTATTTTATTAAATTTTGTTCTAATTCTTGAAGCGCAGAGCTGGACCACGTCGTTCTGAAAATAAGCAGAAGCTGATGGAGAGCTTAAAGTTAAAGTGGCAATCAATAATTTCTAACAAATCTCAAAAAAACTATGCCAAAACGGCGTGCGGAGGCCATAAAAAATAAAGTTTATTACACAAAGTACTAAAAGTTGCTTAAGTTTCGAACAGCTACATAAGGAGCTAATTTCGTTTTTGTTGTATTACTTGGTAGAGAACGGAATTAAAGGTTTGTTATTATAGTTATAATTTAGGTGCCTAAGATAACAAAAATTATATGTTTCACTTTGAATAAATCTATTAGCAATATATGACAAAAAAATTTTCTTAGATTTCGAGCAGCACTGTGTGTAAATGCATGCACCACGTATTTAATTGTGTGTGTGTCACTGTGGTATCTTGGGTAAGAACTCACCTTCCAACCAAGAAGTCGTCGGTTCAGTCCCAGGCCATACCATCTGACAATTTTCAACAGCGATATCACCTCACACCATTACTAGCGACTGATTATGTATATTTACGCTGTGAAAACTTCACTAACTAATATATATGCCGTTCGGACTCGGCATTTGTGGGTTTTTGGGCTTTCAATGTGTCATTCTCCATATATAAAAGTCAATATTTATTTACAGAAGATGAAAAAAAGTTATTTTTGCTTAAGAGTGCATATCTTTTTCGATCTACCTTGGTTTTCACGTTCTTTGTGAGATGTTCAAGGTTGTCATATATACAAAGTAATTCAATTTATAAAAATAGTTAAACGATGAGCATATTTTCAATAAAAAAAATACAAACGTATAAAAATTATACTTATTTAAATTATCCGGTTATTCGTGTTAAATTAACCGGCTTATTCGAATACGGTTTTTTCAAAATCTTCATTTTTCGAATACCGAATAAAGATAAAGATGCCGCCCCCAGCCCCTTCCGAGGATTTTGATCTATCCGTGTAAATCTCAACAGTACCGTGTCCAATTACCGGTTCTGGCGAGATGCACACGGAGAAAATTCTATCCAGGAAGGGTTTGGGTGTGCAGTAATTTATCCCCTCAGGGATCGGATCCAAATACCCAAAGATGGCCGCATGTCCGTAAACCCTGTCCGACCATGCCCCTGCCATCCTCAAACTTATCGCAGACATGCCCGCCATCTGCCTAGCCATCAGGTCCACTAGAAGCCAGTTCAGCAGTACAAACAAATCCCTCGAAGGAGTGGACCTGAGCGCACCTGTAATCATCAGTGCTGCACTCCGCAGAACCCTATCAAAGATCCTGTAATATGTGGATTTCTCCAGAGACCTCCACCATACAACCGCACCATACATAAGTATAGGCTTATCCACCGTGTTGAATATCCAATTGGAACTTCTAGGATTTAGACCCCAGGACTTTTCAACGGCTCTACGACAGACGTACAGCGCAACATTCGCCCTCGCCGCCCTCGCACGTGCATTTTGGAGCCAGAATAGTTTGGAATCCTCATCCGACAGCCCCAGCTCATCGCTCAGTGCGGACGCGGTAGGAAAAACGACGGAACTTTGTACCTGCGCGTGAATAGTACCAATTCTGTCTTTCCCGTGTTAACGTTCAGCCCACTGTCAGTACTCCACCGACTGTGAAGGCCCAGAGATGTTTGAAGGCGCTGCGACATTGTGTCAAGAAATCTTCCTGACACAGCTACAGCAACATCAACCGCATACGCTACAGTCTTGAATCTATTAGAATCAAGCCTCACAAGAAAAGTGTTAACAGTCAAATTCCACAGGAGAGGGGAAGAACCCCCCACCCTCTGATCCCATAGTGGTGACAATGACACTGTTGGTCCGAAGTCTCCCTATAAATCTTACCACAGACCAATGAACATTCAGTGCCACAGTGACCCACACACTATTAAATGCGTAGTGCATGAATTTACATATATTGTTCGAAACCTAAACAATTTTTCTTGTCGAGGCAATTAAGGAATCGTATATTACAAATAGATTTATTCAAAGTAAAACATTACATTAAAATTACTAACCTTTAATTCCATTCTCTGCCGAGTAATACATTAACAAAAACGAAATTAGTTCCTTGAATAGCTGTTTGAAACATAAACAACTTTCAGTACTTTGCTTAAGTTTCTGCACACCGTTTCGGCTTAGTTTTTATGAGATTTTTTAGAACTATTGTTAGTATTGATTGCCACTTTAATTTTAAGCTCTGCGTCAGCTTCTGCTTATTTTTAAAACGAAGTGGTTCAGCTCTGCGCTTCATGAATTAAGAACAATTTTATTTAAATAAAAGAACCGGTTAACCGGTTATTTGTATAATTATAAGAAAACCGATTTTTTTAAATTGCTACTTTTCGAATTATTCGAAAACCATAACATTCCACGGAGGAAGACTCCAAGGGTCTTCTCGCAATCAATGAGCTGCACCCGATTCTATTTTTAGAATTATTGAAAGGGACCTAAGGTGTAACGCCTGCTCTCAACGACAAATTTGTATTAGAGAAGTTTTCAATAGTAATGATACTCATAACCAGTTATTAGCTAATGTTATGAGGTGATACCGCTATAGAAAAATCTTGTTCTTTTTCAGATGGTCTATCCTGCGATTTCGTTCTTGATAGGAGGTGTTTAGGTAAACATAGGATCACACTCGGTGATATATCCGCCATTACGGTTTTAGACCTACTGATGTTCACTAGGAAAGCAGCAGATCTACTGAACAAACTATGGACCGGAAGGGAAACAATAGATTCCATAAGTCGCAGTGTCCTGCAATAGTGTCTGATTAGGAGAATAATAATAATAACCCTGCGATTGAACCGAGGACTTGATTGGTACCTACCATACTACGGCGGCACAGTGTATAAGTTTACTGTATATATACAGTCACTCAAAAAACCGCCTCAATGCTTAGCTAGTGTTAACAAATATAGATACAACAACAAACCTAAGGGCCAATCATTATGATTTTAGATCTAATTGCTTATTGGACTTTTACTTACAACTACAAATAAATATCTTCGTTGTAATATGTACCGTTATCGAAAAAAAAGCAAAACGTATGTAATAGGTCATTAAGATGGTTTTTTGAGTTTATTTAATAAATTTTGCAACTCTTTTAAGGCTTAGTATTTTGTATAGCCTCTTTTGGCAGTAAAAACTGGCTCTATACGGGGCCGTATACTGTGCACTAAATTTTTGCAGTTATTTGTGTCAATGCGATTCCACGCTGGTTGCACATGTAACCGCAATTCTTCCATATTTCCAGCCGTAACCCACAAGTGTTCGATGGAGTTAAGACCGGGTAACTGTGGCGGTCAATCAAGAACTTTGAAGCAGTGATTATTAAGCCATTTTTTTCTAAGTTTGGCGGTATGCTTAGGGTCATTATTATGTTAAAAAACGATATCTGCCGTCTGCAATCCGAACTTTTCTGCAGTGTTTGCCAAGTTAGTGCTGACAATGATTACATAGGATTCTGATTCTATTCAGCTCCCTTAGTAGTTATACGAGGGCGGATTGATATTGAAGCTACCTAAGTAGGAAAAAAAACACTTTTTTTCAAAAACCATTCATTTCTCAACATAGTCTTCTTTTAGCTCAATACACTTAATAAGACGATTTTCCAACTTTTTTATACCATCTGAATAATACGATTTTGGGAACTCCTCAAAATACACATCAGTTTCGGTAATCACTTCTTCGTTTGAGATGAATCCTTTTCCTGCGAGCCATTTTTCAAGTTTAGAAACAAGAAAAAGTCACTAGGGGCTAAATCTGGACTATAAGGTGGATGATCAATCAATTGAAAGTGGTTTTCTCGTAGTTTTAGCATCGTATCTCATGCTGTGTGAACCGGTGCGTTGTCTTGAAGAAAGAGCACTTTTTTCTTGTTTAAATGTGGTCGTTTTTCCTTGATTGCATCAACCAATTGATCCAATAATGCACGATAATACTCTCCTGTGATTGTGGATCCCTTTTCAAGATAATCAGTAAGCAATATTCCGTGTGCATCCCAAAATACAGTGGCCATAACCTTGCCAGCCGATTTCGCTGTTTTCGCCTTCTTCGGAGCACTTCCACCAGCTTCCACCTATTGCTTCGATTGATTTTTGGTTTCAGGTGTGTAGTGGTGGACCCACGTTTCATCAACAGTTATTAATCTACGCCAAAAATCAGCAGGATTATGCTTTATCATGTCCAAACACCGCTGTGAAGTAATCTGTCGAACTCGTTTTTGTTCAACACTGAGCAAACGCGGCACCCATCTTGCCGATAGCTTTTTCATATGCAAAATGTTGAACACACGTTCATATGATATGTTTACCATTTCAGCAATCTCACGTATTTTGACCCGGCGATCATTCGTAACAATATCGACGATTTTGCCTTTTAAATAATAGTGTTTAATCACTACACGAAATTCATTTTTTTCCATTTTCCAAGAAACACAAAAGTTGCTTACTTCAAACGACTACAACAAATAAAGTAATCGATGAATTTGGCTAAAATTTTAACAGCCGACGTTTGACAGATCGTTATTTCTAAGAAAGAAAAAGTTTTTGTGTTTGTGCTGCCATCTAGCGCTACGTAGCTTCAATGTCAATCCGCCCTCGTACAACCCGATCACCACCTGTCACCACCCATCACCACCTATAACCTCCGCCATACTCTGAAGTTGGTCTGACATCTACTGCTTGCAAAGTTTTTCCTGGCCTTCGGTAATACCATTACCTGCCATCCTACCGAAAATGATTAATTTGAGCCTCATTTGACCAGATAACTTCCTCCTTGTCCTCTGCCGTTCACGAATCATATTTTTTGGCAAAGTTTAAATGGATTTATTGATGCCTTTTGGTGAGCATTGTCATTTTCACTTAGGCACGTCCTCAAAAGGCAACTGCTTTATTGGTAAAATAATTGGTCAGAACAATTTAAAAATGTAATAAAATATTTTGTAAAGTACAATTTCAAAGCATCAAAGAAAAAAAGCTTAAAAAATTAAAAAGGGAGAAGCGCTCGTTGCTCCATACCAGATAAAAATTATCAACAATAAAGTTTCAACACGATGTTGGAGATCTTCAAGTCCTTGCGTGGTAAACAGGGTTTGCTCAAAACTTGTTCTCGTTTTCCTGGACACTGTAGATTAGATGGTAATAGGGCAGCGAATGCATTGGCTAGAAAAGGTTCTGTGACGCCATACATATGTATATTGGCCCGAAACCTTAATGTGTAGCATCACTGACTATCATTCTCAATCTATTCGAAGATTATGAAAATGCAAGATGCTTGGAACACTGGTATGCTCAAGGGGAACTTTGCCACTCTAGATCAGCGATCAGTCCGTTCTAATGGCATCGTTCTAAGGTTCTTAAATTTGGCAGGATGAATTTAAAATTCTTAACGGAGTTTCTTACATGCCACTGTGAACTAAAAACGCATCGGAAGCGGATGGCGGTCTCAAGCATCAAATAGAGAATAACACATATTGTGCGGTACTTGACATGCTTAGATAGAAATATTTAGGTAGAAATAGGGTCTTACTGGATACTCCATTGTGGTTTCAGATCTGCTTGTGCATTATGAAGGTGGCAGATCTGCTGAACAAGCTATAGAGCGGAAAGGCACAATAGGTCGCATAGAGCGCAGTGTCCTGCATTAGTGCCTGATCGGTATAGACAAAGAAAATAATGATGACAATAATGCTCTCATTTTGACTCAACAGATATTAAAGAAGAAGTAAAAAAAGTCAAAACAATTAAGATGTAACCTACTTTAAAATTAAAAAACTAAAAGTGATCTACCGAAATACTATTCAATAATAGGAAAAGAATTTTTCGCAAATTCAAATTTTAATTGTTTAGCTACGAGTATGCAAGTGGATTACAAGAGCTAAAAAAAGATACAGTGGCAAGATAGAGTGCAGTAGTACCCTCTACTGTTGCATTTCATTTTGAAATAAAATAACGAATTTAGAGAGCGATTGCTTGGTGACGCAGGCTAGAAACTAAAGCCATATTATTTTCACCATTATAACGATATCAAGAAGATATATACATACATTTTGTTGCTTTATAAATACAAAATTTTTTTTAATTATGACAAATTGTTCAATTTTTTCCTTATCATAATGTACAGTATGCCAAATCAACATTCGTACATTTTTTCAGAAAACATGCCCTCTTTTAACAAAATAAATAACGAAAATAATCTTTCTTATACGATATTTGATCAAAAAAGTTTTCTTTCTTAAAAGAAATATACGAAAAGAAAAAATAATAAAATTCAAATAAATAAAATATTCAGTTTGTATGAATTGTATTTTTTTATTGTAAATGAGCAATAAAACAAATATAGTATTGCCAGTTTCGAATACGGAAAAACTGAAAGTGTACTTTAGTTAAAATACTGAAGAACTTCGAAAAACAGTTTATTAGCCTTAAACTGTATTTTAACTAATTTATAAAATTAAAAATTTTTGTGAATATAGCCGTGGGTCCGGAGGCATGGTCGGACAGGGTCTACGGTCATACGGCCATCTTTAGGTATTTGGATACGATCCCTGAGGGGATAGATTATTGCACACCCAAACCCTTCCTGGATAGAATGTTCTCCGTGTACATCTCACCAGAACCGGTAATTGTAAACGGTACTGTTGAGATTTACACGAATGGATCAAAATCCTCGGAAGGGGTTGGAGGCGGCATCTTTATACCTGTATACAGGGTAAGGGAAATCCTTTAAACTGCCGGACACTGCAGTGACCTACAGGCAGAGGACTCGGCGATAAAGAGGGCAGGTACTACGAGGTATATGACAGAGATATCCGGATCTGTACGGACAGTCAGGCTGCGATCAGGGCGCCCTCCGGTGTCTAGCCCACATCGGGTGTGTGAATGCCGGGCATCTCTCAACGAGATGGCGAGACATTCAGATCTGAAGATTATCTGGGTAAGGGGTCACTCGGACACCCGGGGGAACTGTGTGGCAGACGAACTTGCGAGGGCTGGCTCTCTCCTCAGAAATGAGGAGATTGACCACTCTGTTGGGATGCCACTCTCTTCTTGCAGACTTATGGTCATGCGGTACATGTTGGGTAGGGCACAGCTACGTTGGCATGATGAACCCACGTGCTCTGTATCGAGGCAAATCTGGCCCCTATATGATCGGGCTCGCTCGAAGTCTATTATAGGGGAGCCGCGACTTAGGCTGCGAACTCTTGTGGCTGTGATTACTGGGCACTGGGTGGCTGGTGCGCACGCTAGGAGATTGGGTCTGCCGTTCAATGACTATTGTAAGGGTTGTCAGGATGAGGAGAAGGAGGAGACTGTCGAGCACTTCCTATGCCAGTGTCCGAGTCTTTCGGACATTAGGACTGCTTTCCTTGGCAGTCCGTTTCTGGTTGGCTTGTCGGATCTGACCGGTGTGAATATCGGAAAGATCTCTTCTTTTGTACATGCGTCGGGTTGGTTCGGATCGCACCGGGACGCGGACATATAAGTTGTCCATTTTCTGGATTACTGATGGGTATCACAGTGGTATCAATGCTAGACCGAGGTGGGCTGGACGTGTCTGGCTACCCGTCGTAACTAACTAACTAGCCGTGGGCCTTTAGATTTGTTGTTGTACTTATATTTGTTAACACTAGCTAAGCTTTGAGACGGTTTTTTAGTGACTGTATATGAGCCCAAGTATTTGAAGCTATTAACTATTTCGTAGCAGTAGTTTTTTTTTTGTTTACTTCAGTTCCAAAGTGTGCCAGTTTGGGATACCAGCATAGATACGGTTTTGTCTTCGTTTATCCGAAACCCTGCTTCGTTTACTGCGATAACCAGTTTCTAAAAAGCTTGTTTCATGGCTATAACTGATTTTCTATTAGTTCTTTATCATCTTCAAAAGCTGGAAGTTTGGTATCTGAGTTCAATATTGTGTACGGTGGTGATAATTGTTACATACCTCTCGAATATATCAGGGAGAAAACTGGTGCCTGGGTTGAGCCCAAGCAGCAATACTTTAATTTTCACTTCAAACTTATTTGGATTTACTCCTTTACCTTGATTATATGAAAGCATACCAGATATACATTCTAAACAACTCAAACGATTTACAAGTTACTGTAGACGTTATAGTGGTCCAACACCATAGTGAATTATCTCTTAACAGCAATATTACTGCCACCGTGCTTTACAGTCTTAAAAGTGTTATTATTATTGAAAGTGCTTATAAATTAATCAAATTAATTCATGTCGAAAAATCATACTCTAAGGATACCAAATAATACTACTTACAATCCGAAGTACACTTTTACAGCTATAAAATATGATGGCAGTAATGTTTATTAGTGTTGGGCCACTATATCGCCTATAAAAATGGATTATGTTGAAATATTCTGAACTTGTATGCTGCCTTAGCTGGAAAGATGGGTGTTCCTCTGCAAGGTGTTCTTAGAAAAGGTTCGAAGATAACAATATCACTGTATTAGATTGTCACCAACAGTTTCCAGGTTTTAATGCGATATAGAATTTGCAAAAAAAAGTGCTCCAAAAATTGTGTAGAGCTTTGGAAATTAATTCAGGCTACGTGATATGATATTCGGACTCAGTAGGCCAAAATCTTGTCAACTCTATGCCCAGACGATGTTAGGCAATTTTGAACAACCACGAAGCCTCGATAAAATATTAACTACTCTAGAATAACACTAGAGATCATATTAGTGCAAATCTATTATCAAATAAATTCGCTACATTTATTTTATTTTACGCAACTTAAAAGAAATCAAAGCGTTTTAAAAAGCTTAAATTGCGTGAAATAAAATAAACGAAGCGAATTTATTTGCAATTTAACTTTATACAGTGTCCAACTTATTTAACTTCCGCTTAATACATAATTAATAAAATACTCAACTTTTAGTACAACTCTAATTTATAACTGACTTGCTAAACAGAATGCTGCATCTTTTATAGTAAATTAATATTAGTTTCGAGTGCTCTAGTACATTCCACAACCTACTATTAAGTTATCGCTAAGATTTAAACTACATATGCGACTTATTGTGGTATAGACAGCACGAATCAAATAAATACAGCCTTAGCAGGATGATCGTACCTTGACACAAGCCAATAAAATAACTTACATATAAAGTTCAAAGCTCTAAATGTTGGCACATCTTTTTATGTGTTAACATTTTCGTAAAACTATTTTAAAGATAACATTTTTTCACATGGTTAATTTATATTTTAAGTTTAATTTAATAAAAATGGTCAAAATAGCCAAAAAAAATTTAATAAAAATGCAAATAAAGTTGTTTCCTAAAATAAAGGGTCCGCCATCTAACGTTTTCTTTCAACTAGTGCTTATTTCGTGAATGGTAACACTTAGCTCATGTCTAATTTGACAGATAAATAGTTTTATCCTTCCGCTGAACGAATATGGTTGTGTATACGCTTCGCTAAGTGGGCCTGCGATCAACTTACAGAAGATGCCGATTTTGCCAAAAAAAATCATCTTTTCAGATGAAGCTCATTTTGGTCTTGGCGGGTATGTAAACAACCAAAATTGTCGCATTTGGAGCACAGAAAACCCGCACGCATACATTGAAAAGCCGATACACCCAAGACGAGTCACTGTTTGGTGCGGATTTTGCTCCAGAGGCATAATTGGACCATTTTTCTTCGAAAATGAGCAATGAGTGGCCGTTACAGTCAATGGCGATCGTTATCGGGCCATGTTGAACGATTTTTTGTTCACAAAAATTGAAGAGGAGGATGTTAGCAACATTTTGTTTCAACAGGACGGCGCTACGTGCCACACAGCCGAAGCTACCTTCGATGTTTTGCGCCCTGTTTTTGAAGATCGCGTTATCAGCCGCAGAGCTGATGTCGTTTGGCCACCTCGGAGCTGCGATTTGACACCGTTGGACTATTACTTGTGGGGTGCCGTCAAGGATAACTGTTACTTCAACAAGCCAGAGACAATTGACGCTTTAAAGGACAATATTCGTGAAGCCATTGGTGAAATAAAGTTGCACACAATCGATAATATGCTTAAAAATTGAACCGATCGTGTAGGCTACTGCATGGCCAGCCGAGGCAGCCATTAAAATGAAATTATTTTCCATTTAAATATGTTAACAAATAATAAATACAGTTCTTTATCAACAATTTTTTTTCTTCACGTACTTTCTCACATCACTGTATGTTTTATAAAAAATTATGTTAAAGTTAACGCTTTCAAAAAATATATTAATCAAATGAATACATTGAAACGTATCTTAAATATTATCTGCCAACAAAAAATTTATCTACAAAAATATTTTAAACAATAGTTTTGTTAACGATGTCACCTTCTATAAAACAAGCATATCGATCATTATTTTATACAGATATGTTTGTGGCAATAATACTGGGTGTAGGGTATACAATTCATATTCCTATACCCTATTTAAAAAAATATTTCGACAAGTGTCTATGGCCATGAAATTAAATCAACACTTTAAATTGACATTTTACCCCATAACGGCAACATCATAAAATTTGGTGCCAATATTTTTTTAAATATTCTGTTAGAGTGTGTGTGTGGAAATTGAGCGTTTGACAAAAACAAAAACTGAAAATAATATTTTGAAATATTAATACTTCAGCCTGATGACAGGACAATAACGGAAGATAAGACTGAAAAATTAAACAATTCGGAAGCAGTTATAAGCCCACACAATTGGCACAACCAGCCATAGATACCAACCCAAGCAATTTTAAACGAATACGGTCACACAAACACACACACACACTTAAAAATAAGCAAAATTATTTCTATTCAAAAAGGAAAATGTATTGCATACTTTTAGTTGCTAAGCAAATAATAAAAGGAAGTATGAAACGGTTTTTGTCCAGACTTAAATGATTTCAATTTAAATTAATTCATAATAAATTTTTAATTTATCTCGAAACTGATTAACTAACTAACCGTCTATCTACCGATCTAACTAATTAATTATTCAAATTTTTAAAAGTTAACCTATTAATAGAGCATTAGCAACAATAATTAAGTTTTTATCACCGATTCCAATCACCAAAAACAAAAGTTTTGACAGCCGTTGATTGCCTACATTTGGAAGTACTCGTGGCTTAATTAACGATTTCTTTAAATCAATAAAAATGTATATGGATTGATTGATGATTAAGCTTAGAAAAAGAAAATAAAAATATTCTACTGAAACTCATAAAATAATACAAAGATATATGGAGAAGAGCAGCAATTTATTCAAATTATTTTACGTGGGTTTCTTATGACTGATGCCAAAGTGTCTAGAAAAAATTTTATTTGATTTTTTATTTTTTTCTTTTTGTGGTTGAATTTTTGTTCTGTTTGCTTAAAAACAAATAATTATTCTTTTTGGTGTTGTTTTTGTTATTGACCGGTTCTCTTTTTAAAACAAGTAAAGAATGTGTTATTTTTAAAAATCCATATTTCATTTCAATAATTAATGGGAAGATTTATGATTCTTTAAAAACGAAATACAATAGAGTTGTTAAATATATTTTTATCATTTTGAAAATATAAAAAAATATATTTTTAAACAACGGGAATGCTAAGTCCCGCTTTTTTTGGTTTGTGATTCTTAATAGTTATTCCATATTTATTCCATATTTGCCATTTGACGTCTTAAGACTTTCCTTGCCATGTCGGAGAGGGTTTTACGACACGAACAGTCTTGCTACAAGTGTTTTAGGCAAAGTCCATGACTTTATAAAATCGGCTAGATGGCTGTCTAGAAGCGGTCAAGAGATGTAAGAACTTTGGAGCGATGGAGAATACAAGGTAACACAAAACCATCTACTCTTTGAACATCTGCCGATTGAACCTGTCCAACCTAACCTTCTTGTTTTAATGCTGAATTTCAAATATAAGTGTTTATCAGCCTATCGTATAATCTGAATTAAAAAATAAATAACTAAATTACATTTTTAATTAAAATTCCTGTTTTTATTAAGAAAAAAAATACCCATATCAAGTCAACAACCTTTTGACCTTAATTTGAAATATAAAATTAGGAAGTTTGAATTGATTCAGAAGTTGTTTTTCTAGTTTTCAAAATAGTAAGAAAAAAATTTAAAAAAACTAATTTCATTATTTATTAGATAATTTTTCAAGTTTCAAAATACACATATATATACATACATATGTATGTATGCAGTTGTTTGCAAAAATATTTCCTCCTTTCATTTTAGCAAATTCCTTTACGAATATTCTAGATATGGGAATATTTCAAACAATTCCTAGGATTTAATTTTTCAAGAAGTATTTAAATTAAATAATTATTTTTATTTTTATTTCATTTTTATTCTCTAGTGGTAATTATTGTAACATAAAATTGTAAAAATATTAAATGAGAATATTGGTGACTTTAATATATTTTATTATAAAAAAGAGTAGCAAAGTCAATCATTTGTAAATAATATAATTCATACATATTTTTTATTAAATAATTTGCTAATATTTTTTTTAAATAATCGTTAAAGATTATGGTTTAATTATTGTTTACTTTTTGCCCGTACATACTCGTGAAAATCGTCTTCGGATTGATACAATCCTGCCTTTTGAAGAGCTTGACATGTTTTTCAATTACTCCTCTTGAGAGCATAAGGCTTCCACAAAGTATTTCCATCTTACACGATTGGCTGCTGTAGTTTTTGCCTTTTCCCATGTAAGATTGTTTTACCTTAGTTCTTGGATAACTATGCGTCTATATCTGCATTGCCGTTTGTTGTGCTTCCAATATAGCATAAGCTATCCACATACTCAAATGGTTGGCCATGTAGTATGATGTTGTCTGTGCTATTGTTGTTAATTCTCATGATTTTAGTTTTGTTAATATTTATCTCAAGTCCAAAATTGAGAGAGCCTTTTTTAAGGTCTTCTAATTTTGAATACATTGTGGAGATCTTGTCTGCATAATACAGGTCCTCGAGTTGTCGTGAGAGACTCCATGTTATACCTCTACTTTGTGAACAGACTTCGCTCATGATCGCATCCAGTAGGATGGTAGCGGTGAAAGTTGATATCCTTACTTTACTCCACCGTTAGTTTGGCATGGTTGGCTGATGCTTCCAATGTGAAGAACCGAGAGTTCTGTATTGCCTTTTTTTCTCAATGCTTTCCATATGTCAGTCCTTTTGATGGTATCGAATGGTTTAATGAAGTCGAGGAATAGTAGGTATAGAGGGGTACTCCATTCTAGAGACTGTTCTATTATGATGCGTAGAGTGTTGGCCTGGTACACACAGCTTCTATTTAACCGGAAGCCTGCCTGTTCATCTCGCGATATGTTCTCTACTTTGCCCTGGAGCCTTCCCTGTATTATGACTGCTAGTATCTTGTATATGATGTTAAGCAGTCTTTCTACAGGTCTACCGGAGGCTCAGGGAAAAACCGGACAGGACGAGAAAGATCCTGCTCCGGAGGATATGTCTTGTGACGAGACCACTAGCTCTTTCGCGCAAGAAGAAACACTACTGGGTAATCTTTTTGAACCAATGGACGAAGTGGTTGACTAGGACGCCCTCTTGGACTCTGACCAAGACGGCGTCAACGTCACAGTCATCTCAAAAGACATTAATGCTGAAGGCAGCATCGGCTGCGCTGCTCCTCCGCTTGATTGAGAGAGGAGTGGAACTGGCACTAGTTCAGGCACCCTGGATAGTTGGTGATAGGGTTTGTGGACTACGTGTGGAGAACTATAAGCTGCTACATTTTGCGGGGTCAGGTAAGATCAGATCGAGCATTTTGGCAAGCAAGAATTTTAGTATCTTCATTCTATCTGATTACAGCGATGAGGATACGGTAGCGGCGGACTGGGAGACCGGATCTGGTACCATTTTTGTGGTCTCAAGTTACATGGCCCATAGCGAACCTCCACCAAACGAAAAAGTTCGTGGCTTGACAATTACGGCGAGAATGGGAAATACGCCACTTATTATTGGGGCTGACGTCAACGCACACCACATTACCTGGGAAAGCTCGGACATGAATGCAAGGGATGAGTCTCTTTTTGATTTTATCCTTTGTAGTGGCTTAGATACAATGAACACTGGCAGGGAACCTACCTTTGTTGTTTTGAATAAAAGGGAGGTTCTTGATGTGACCTTGGCCAGTTCCAGGCACTCAGAATTGGTTAGTGGATGGAGGGTTTCTGTGGAATGCTCCTTCTCTGACCATCTGTCTATTGATTTCGAAATTGCGGTTAAGTCGCCTGGGCCTAGGGTTTTTCCGAACAGGAGGAAGACGGACTGGGTTGAGCATCGCAACATCCTCTTCCGAACTCTTCCGGATCCTCTGAATATAAATAGTTGCCGCGAGATATCGACTTCCTTGACGGAAGCTTTCGATAGGGTAACGGGTGAGGCGTGCAGACCAAGGGTCTGTAAGGGTAGGAAGGTAGGAAGCAATGGTGGAATTCCGATCTGGACGACACCTGCAGGGAATGTCGCCGGCTATTGAATGAGGCTATGATGGGGGGAGGGGCGATTGGTTCACTTATAGATCCTTATGGAATAGATTTAAAAACCAGATTAGAAGCGCAAGGCGCAAGTCTTGGAGATCCTTCTGCAGCAGTGTAGAAGGACACTCCGAGACGAGCCGGTTGCGGAAAATCTTGGTGTCATCAACGGCGATCCCTGGTTTTGTTCAAAAACCATGTGGAAGCTGGACCAACCTGCAGGGAATGTCGCCGGCTATTGAATGAGGCTATGATGGGGGGGGGGAGGGGCGATTAGTCCACTTATAGATCCTTATGGAATAGATTTAAAAACCAGATTAGAAGCGCAAGGCGCAAGTCTTGGAGATCCTTCTGCAGCAGTATAGAAGGACACTCCGAGACGAGCCGGTTGCGGAAAATCTTGGCGTCATCAACGGCGATCCCTGGTTTTGTTCAAAAACCATGTGGAAGCTGGACCAAATGCGGACAGGAGACCTTGAACGTCTTCCTGGACATTCACTTTCCGGGCAGTTTTCTATGAGGGAGCGTCACGTGGACAACTCACACAATCACACCGAGTCCCACGTTCCAATAACGCAAAGTGGGTTGAGGTGGGCGTTGTGCAGTTTTGCCCCGTACAAATTTCCTGGCCCGGATGGCATTATTCCCGCCGATCTTCAGAATAGCGCGGATTTGGTGATTCCTTGACTGATGGCTATCTATCTATCCACGCTTGACATGGTCTTATATTCCTGAGCCTTGGACCGTGTACAGGGTGGTATTTATTCCAAAGGGGAGTAAAACCTCACACACGGGTCCAAAGAACTTCAGACCCATCAGCCTATCTTCTTTTCTTCTGCAGACTCTGGAAAGGTTGGTCGACTTGCATCTTCCCAGTTTGATACACCTATTATCCGCTTCCCAACATACCTACACTAGGAGCACATCTGTTGAGACTGAACTTGACTCGCTCGTGAGGTATGTTGATAATACCCTCGAGCACAGGGAGTATAGTGGCATTCCTGGATATAGAGGGGGCCTTTAACAATGTGACACCAGAGGCGATTAGGTCGGCTCTGGTGGCACTGAATGTTCATTGGCCTGTGGTAAGATTCATAGGGAGACTCCTAAGCAACAGGGTCATTGTCTCCACTATGGGATCAGCTACCGTCTACAGGGTGGCTGAAAGCGCACTCCACAGGAGGGGGGTTTCCCGTTAACGCTTTGCTCGTGAGGCTTGATTCTAATAGAGTCAAGACTGTAGCGTACGGATGATGTTGCTGTGGCTGTGTCGGGAAAATTTCTTGACACAATTCGCAGCGCCTTCAAACATCTCTGGGCCTTCTCAATCGGTGGAGTACAGACAGTGAGCCGAACGTTAACCCGGGAGAGACGGAATCGGTACTGTTCACGCGCAGGTACAAAGTTCCGTCGTTTTTCCTACCGCATCTGCACGGCGCTGAGCTGGGGCTGTCGAATACCGCCAAGTATCTGGGGATAATCCTGGATTCCAAGCTATCCTGGCTACAAAATACACGTGCGAGAGCGGCGAGGGCGAATGTTGCGCTATACGCCTGTCGTAGGGCCTGTCGTAAGTCCTGGGGTCTAAATCCTAGGAGTTCCAATTGGATATTCAACACGATGGTCAAGCCTATACTTATGTATAGTGCGGTTGTATAGTGGAGAAGTCCACATATTGCAGGACCTTTGATAGGGTTCTGCGGAGTGCAGCACTGACGATTACAAGTGCGCTCAGGTCCACTCCTTCGAAGGCCTTGTTTGTACTGCTGAACTGGCTTCCAGCAGACCTGATGGCTGGGCAGATGGCGGACATGTCTGCGATAAGGTTGAGGATGGCAGTGGCATGGTCGGACAGGGTCTACGGCATGCGGCCATTTTTAGGTATTTGGATGCAATCCCTTATCCCCTTGGATACCCTTCCTGGATAGAATATTCTCCGTATGCATCTCACCAGAACTGGTAATTGGACCCGGTACTGTTGAGATTTACACGGATGGATCAAAATCGTCGGAAGGGGTTGGGGTCAGCATCTTTATTCCTGTATACGGGGTAAGGGAATCCTTTAAAATGCCGGAGCACTGCAATGTCTTACAGGCGGAGGTCTCGGCGATAAAGTATATGACAGTGATATCCGGATCTATACGGACAGTCTGGCTGTGATCACGGCGCTCTCCGGTGTCTACTCGACATCGCGACTGGTGTGTGAATGCCGGGCATCTCTGAACGAGATGACGAGACATTCAGATCTGGAGATTATCTGGGTAAGAGGTCAATCAGACACCCGGCAGATGGCCTTGCGAGAGCTGGCTCTCTCCTCAGAAATGAGAAGATTGAACACTCAGTTGGGATGTCACTCTCCTCTTGCAGACTTATGGTCATGCGGTACATGTTGAGCAGGGCACAGCTATGGTGGGATGATGAGCCCACGTACTCTGTATCGGGAAAAATCTGGCGCCTATATGATCGGGCTCGTTCTGAGTCTATTATAGGGATGCCGCGAATTAGGCTGCGGACTCTTGTGGCTGTGATGACTGGGTGGCTGGTGCGCACGCTAGAAGATTGGGTCTGCCGTTCAATGTTCCTGTGCCAGTGCCCGAGTCTTTCGAACATTAGGACTGCTTTCCTTGGGAGTCTGTTCCGGATGCCTTGTCGGATCTGGCCGGTGTGAATATCGGCAGGATCTCTTTTTTTGTACATGCGTTTGGTTCTGATCGGACCGGGACGCGACATGTAGGTTGTTCGTTTTCTGGATTACTGATGGGTATCACAGTGGGATCAATATTGGAACTGGCTACCCGTCGTAACTAACTAACTAAACAGAGTAATTCCTCTCCAGTTATTGCAATCTTTCAAGTCACCACTTTTTGGTAGCTTCACAATAACGCCTTTTACATTAATGAAATAGTTATCGTTTTGCAGTCATTAAATAAAGTCGTGTTTAGGCGTAAATAAAAGTGATTCTTTTATATTATTGCCTTTGTCCTATTCCAGTATTGAGTATTTAAGTTTGTATAGGTACTTTTCTGTTCAACTTCAAAACACGCACTTGGTTTTGCATCCCACTGTATGTACGTAAACTTTAACACCCACTTTATCATCCTCGGCATTATTTTTGAAGCTTTTTCTTTTAAAACGATTTTTTTTTTTAATAAATTTTTGCATTTAAGCGCAATAAGAACATTTTCGTTTAGTGATATACATAAAGTCAAAACAAATACAAAAAGCTCGTTATTCGGGTATTTATTATTCTACTAACAACATTGTCTTAATTTTTTATGATTTGAAGAAATTTTTCAATAAATATATATGACATTAAATAAATATAAAAAGGCAATAAAAACTGAAACAGATTTATTATAAAAATGTGATTTTTTGGTTCGAGTACTCGTATTTGTGGCATTGGTTTTTTTGTATCGCATAACATAAAAATCATGGTATTGCCATCATAAAAACTTAAAATTTAGAAAAGCAATCATTAGCTTATGTAGAGCTTTGCGATCGTTTTTTTTTTACAAATGTTTGTTAAGTTAAAGTGTGTGGTAACTAACGTGCACTACAGGTCCACTTTTAGATTTTTAAGGTTTTAAAATGTAAGTTTTTTAACGAAGACATTACTTCAAGATTTCTAATTATTTTTGATATTTAGAGTAAACGATTATCTTCAAAATTAAGCATCAATCATTAATTTCGAAGCAGTAATATGGAAGATATTTGCAACCGACAAAAAATACCTTTTAGAAGTAATGATATATGGTACATTATTTTATTTTAGTAAATATGTATCTCATATGTACTTATATCAAAATGATTGCGTGTTTGTATATATGTATGTATGTCTGTTTGAAAACTATAGAGAGCCAAGCGGCTGAACCGATTTACTTGAAATTTTTACAGTATCTCTCTGTATGTCTGAAAGAAACTACGAGTATATGTTGTAGAGATTACTAAAATTTCTGCTGAGCGGTGCCACGCCCATGCAAGGTAAATATTTATCTATATTTTTAAATGGTAGCAGTAAGAGTCTCTAAATTTGGTTAATATATCTACATCGTCATTGCAAATCATGATTCCAAAAATGGGGAGAATTTGATAAATGGGTTTGGCATCATCCATACACAGTAAACATTAATTTTTGTATATGTTTAGAACGATAATAGTAGAAGTTTCTAAATTAGATTCAAAAAATCTGTTATCAGTCAGTTACTGGGCAATATTCGATAAATGAGCATAGCACCTTCCATTCATACTAAATATGGAATATTGTATGTGTGGAGAACAGTAACAATCGTAATTTAATTATTTATCTACATCAGCCAAAAAGCGGGTATTGCACAAAGCACACTGGATAAAAGCTATCCTATGTATCAAATTGAATGTTTCGACCGGAAAGGGATAAAATGAGGAAAAAGGGTTAAAAATGTAAGTAAGGTAATAATTAAGATTGAGATAGCTAAGTACGCAGGGTTTTAACTCGTATAATATTATTACGTTTGAACCTTTTCAAAACGTTTGAGTTGTTTTAAATTTGCGCCAAATTAAATAAATAAAGCAAATTTAATGTTTTACTTATGTAGTTCTTTATATATACCTGTACAGTATCCAACTTATTTATCTTGCACGTAATACACAAATATACTCAACACTTTTATTTACGCTTTAACACGACTTTACTTATTGACTATTAAATTATAACTTACACAATGACTGCCAAAGTATAACTAACTATCGGGTGGGCCACTTATAAGCTTAAATTTTAAAAAAACGGTTTAAAATTTTGCCAAATTTTGCCAAATTTATTTTTTTGTTGTGAAGTACAATTGTTCGGTTAGAAATGGAATATTACATCATTCATATGGTTGCCGCGGCTGGCCTCACAGTACCCCATTTGATCGGACCAATTTTCGAGAACTTTTTCGAGTGTATGTGGTCTCGGCAATTACATCACGAATATTGACCTTCAATTGTCTCTGGTTTGTCGGCACAACACTTGTCTTTAACTGCGCACCACAGAAAATAGTCCAACGGTGTTAAATTGTAGCTTCTTGGCGGCCAACTGACATCATAATTTCTGCTAATTAAACGGCCATCAAACGTTTGACGCAATAAATCGATTGTGGCATGAGATGTGTGGCAAGTTATACCATCCTGTTAAAACCAAACATGGTGCACATCAAAACCATGAAGAGCGGTCACAAAAAAATCGGTTATCATGGTGCGATAGGTGCCTCCATTGACTATAATGGTTGCGAAATATGATATATAGGTCAATGATGCCTCCGTTCCACAAACCCCATCAAACAGTCACTCGGAATGGGTACAATAGCTTCTGTAAGACCACGTTTGAGTTTTCTGAGCTCCAAATACGGCAATTTTACTTATTAATGCACCTAAGAAAATGAAAATGAGCTTCATCCGAAAAGATAATTTTTTCTTTTTTTTCTGCAATTTTCGTCCAATTGTCTTTGTTTTGGAAATAAATTTCCAATAAATCCCAACGTTGCTCAAACCTTAATCGATTCATTTCGTTCAGTGGAGATAATATACTGAATTTTGTGACATAATAAAATGCCATATTCGATGATAAATGAAGTTGTAATACCTGGGATCTGTAATATTTGTCTATTGTAAACAGGGTGGTTGGAGAATCATCTTCGGTCCTTTGGATCTGTGTTTTGGCAGGATATTCAGGATTGAATTACCTGAGCCTGTTGGCCTAACGGAGCTTTAGTTCGGAGTGAGTTTGATCTAACCTGATGTTCACGGACCCAACCGAGACTTTTCGACCCCACTATGGAGATCGCTAAATGTCTTCCAGGCTAAGATCATGGGCACTGTTTTATGTGCGAGGATACTCTGTGGACTGAAAGGTAAGACCATTAATATATTTCCTTAAAGCCAAGCACTTGACTCAAATCGTATGACATCTAGACTGGTCAAATGTATGCGCTACGATACGTTGCAAACACTTTTGCTTGAAAATAAGTTTGAGTTGTTTTGGGTGCTTGAATAGATGCTTTGATAGATGCCTTACTGTGCAGCACCTCTTACTGTCATCCTCAATCTAACCACGGATAGAAAAATTTCCAGAGTCTTAGGACAGTGGAAAGCTCAAAGTTAAATTCGCTACTCCCATGAGGCGATCAGACCGCAATTTGGTCGCCGCTCTGAGGTTCTCAACTATGGCACGCCGGACTTGAAACTCTTAACAGAGTTTTTTACCGGTCATTGTTGACTATGAGCTCATCTGAAGAGGATGGTTTTTAGAAATGTGGGTATTTGTGGGCTGTTCTCACACGCATCAGAGACAGTGGGACACATATTGTGTGAATGTGGGGTTCTAGATAGGTTAAGATGAAAATAGTTATGGAGACATCTCACTGGGTGAAATATACAAATCTGCTGATGTTCAGATTTACTAAACAAACTGCAGACCTGAAGGGGCACACAATATCCCATGGGTGGCAGTGTCCTGCAAGAGTGTCAGGTCGGTATGGCGTCAACGATAATAATGTCTGGGAAGTGAGGTGAAGTGAGTCTTCAAAATCTTGAGTTACTTGTATCACTTCCCTGGTATTTTTTGTGCACTGTCTTATTTTATAATTTATTTTTATTAATTATAAATGCAATTTATTAATGCCAATCAAATTCAGACATTAACAACAATACTTACATGCATATAATATTAATAATAACAAACTAAATTCTAATTTTAAACTATTAAAGTTGTAAGTACTGAAATTTTTTGTAAGTATTTTAATCATAATTTAATTCCAACATGATGATATTTAAATGAACATGCTTCCTCTACTATTTATAAAGGGTCCGCCATCTAACGTTTTTTTTCAACTAGTGCTTATTTCGTGAATGGTAACACTAAGCTCATGTCTGATATGACAGATAATTAGTTTTATCCTTACGCTGAACAAATATGGTTATGTATACGCTTCGCTAAGTGGGCCTGCGATCGACTTACAGAAGATTCCGATTTTGCAAAAAAAAAATCATCTTTTCAGATGAAGCCCATTTTGATCTTGGCGGGTATGTAAACAAGCAAAATTGTCGCATTTGGGGCACAGAAAACCCGCACGCATTCATGGAAAAGCCGATACACCCAAGACGTGTCACTGTTTGGTGCGGATTTTGGTCCAGAGGCATAATTTGACCATTTTTCTTCGAAAATGAGCTAGGAGTGGCCGTTACAATGAATGGTGATGTTGAACGAAATTTTGTTCACAAAAATTGAAGCGAAGGATATTAGCAACATTTGGTTTCAACAGGACGGCGCTACGTGCCACGTAGCCGAAGCTACACTGGAAGTTTTGCGACCTGTTTTTGAAGATCGCATTATCAGCCGCAGAGCTGATGTAGTTTGGCCACCTCGGAGCTGCGATTTGACACTGTTGGACTATTATTTGTGGGATGCCGTCAAAGATAAGTGTTACGCCAACAAGCCAGACCACAATTGACGCTTTAAAGTACAATATTCGTGAAGCCATTGGTGAAATACAGCTGCACACAATCGATAATGTGCTCAAAAATTGGACCGATCGTGTAGGCTACTGCATGGCCAGCCGAGGCAGCCATTTGAATGAAATTATTTTCTATTATTAACCGGAAGGATTATACTTTCAAATAAAAAAAGAAATTTGAGAAAATATTCAGTAGTTTTTTTTTATAGCTTTTTCAAAAAAAAAATTTATTTGGCGCACCCTTTATAAGATTTGTCTTCAAGTGTGGATAACCTGAAATGAAATTGACTCGCCAAAAGAATATTAAATTTAATCACATGAACTAAACGTCTCGCATGCAAACACACTCATTCAGGCTCATTGGCTAACTAACCGATCAAATACGGTAATCACCTCAAATTGCATAATTAAAAAAAAAGAATCAATAGATTCAAAAAAATTTAATTTATTTATTATTATCTTTATCCATCTATTGAGTTTAGAACAAGTTGTTCTATAGATCTACGGTATGAATATATTGGGATTTTGTGCTGTTTTAAGGCAAATGGACAGACAATTAGGCGGATGGATGAAGTTTATTGTTCTTTAACATGAATGATCATATTTTTTTTGTACTTTTACTAAAAAATAAAAAAAATAAAAAAACTTGTTCTAAATTTCATTTGATTAGAAATTGAAATTAAAACAAAAAAGAAATTGAAAAAAAATCAAAAGAAGATGAATCGCCAATACTCGTAACTCGTTGCTAAAAAAAGAAAAAAATTATCATCTTTCTAGTTTGTGGGCTTGATCGTTAAACTTTTCGCTTGACTCCAGTCATTCGATATTGAACGGCGGTAGATGTCGGTTAACAATAAGCACAGCTTTTGTTTAAGACTATAATTTAAAAAAAAAACATAAAAAAGTATATTGTTTTTAAAAAATATTACAAAAATATATACATAAAAAAGGTTATTAAAAAAATACTAAAACAGAAAGTTTTAAAATAAAAGTGTGTAATAGATGTTAAAAACGTTTAAAAATATATAATTCTTAACCTTAAAATATAAATTTAGAATTACAAAAAAAAAAAAAAAAATCAAAATGTATTATGAGCCACTGCCTAAAGTGTTACTAAATAATAATAAAATTTTAATTATTTTTATTTTATTGTTAAATTCTTTAAGTTTTTGTTTAAGTCAACAGTATTCGTGGTGTGATCCGCAATTATGTGGCGGTAACACAAAAGTTCGGCACATCGCCTGTCGGAATTATGGTGTAAGTTTCAGTTTTATGCGATTTTTGTTTCTTTTTTTCACACAATATAACAGAACTCTATGATTTTAAAGGCACCTAAACGTATGAGTGATATTAAAAATTTCAAAAGTGTTATTTAAAAAAAAACTGTTTTTAAAGTTCAAAAACAGGGTATATTTTTTATTCGACATCCCTGTAAAATGTACCAGGGAAAATATCAACCAGAATTTACTCAATAAGAACTAACTATAGCTCCATAAGAATAAACTCAGAGTACTAACGAGTTTATTCACTGGGCATTATGGTTTTAGGTACAATTAACGTTAGTAAATGGAATTAATCAGTTTTGCTTTTTAATCAATGTACGTTGAAACGCGTACTATGGAAGTGCCTTGCTATTTCAGTCACCTCATAAAGTTCCTAGGGGAAGCTATAGTTACTCCAAAAAAGATAACTGGCTTTGTTCTAAGCCTCAACTACATGTGGTGACCATATAAGGCTACAGAAAAGATTTTTTGTGACGCATATGGCCTCTTTAATAAATATATTAACACTGAGTTTTTAAAAATAGCTTTTAAATATGAAATAATGTACTGCATATACTTCTGACACGCATTTAGTCTTCGCTAGCCCCTAAAAACATATTGTGTTTATTTAAAAGACATGGCTTTTAAGCCAAAAAAATGTTGGAGCCAATTAATTTCCTATATCCTTTATGTTCCAAAATTAAATTGTGGTGCAATATACACCTATTTTTATGGTTGCTAAACACCTTCTATTACCGATTGATTTATTGTTGACGCTATCGAAAAGTGGATTTAGAGCCACAATTACAACTTGCCTTTAAAGTTGTATTTAGTGAAAGGTAACTTTAGCTAAAGTGAACTTTAAAGTCACCTTTAACAGTTTTTCGTTATTACAACTTACTTGTAAAATAAAATAAACTTTTTCTATATATGACAGTGCCGGAGCCAAATTAAACAAGTTCTTTAAAAATACAGTGGCAACGACGTGCTCTCTTTTTTGTTATGTTTGTTCATATTGTTTATAAAATTTGCGTGTTGTGGTTTTATTTTATTTTATTTTATTTTTGTGATCTGTTTTCCATTTGGAAACTATTAATATATAAATGTTTATTTTTCATGTTCATATTTGAAGTTGCCATATTGAAAATACTCTATATATATGGCAAGTTCAAACATAAACTTAACCTTAAAGGTTACAGGTAGGATGATCTTCACTTTAGTTTAACGCTCACTTTTACCTTATTATCTACTTAAAATAATGAAAAACAAATTATCTGCCCGTTAGCATCCTGCCTTTAGTTAAAGGCAGATTATAATGATAGCTCTTAAATTGTTATCCCTGTTATTTATGGTTTAAACAATTGTATCAAGATTTTGGGGATAATTCGAAACTAACCCGTTTATACGACACCCTATACCACACAAATATAAGAATATTTAGTTTCCTGTATGTGCTATTATCTGTACATATTCTTATCTAATTATAATTTAACCCATTTAGGGGATATAAAATATTTTAATTTGAAAAAACTTAACTAATGGTAATATGATGTTGAGGTGGATTTCAGAAAATTTTAAATATATATGACATGGATTTGAAGACATCAAAAGCTTATTCAGAAACTCAAATGACTAATTTTCTTAATGGCTTGTATTAATAGACACCTTTTTTGTAAAAATTTATCTTCTGTAGCCAGTAATGCTATGTACACACGAGACTTCAAACTACTTTGATCGCTGTATGACATCTTTCTTATTCTTCTTTTTGTTAAATTGTGTAAATTGTCAGCTGGTGATGACAAAAAAGTCGATAAAAATTAGAGATAACACGTATATTTCTAGTTATACAATTATAATAATATAATTGGTTGTTTAATCATGAATGAGAGAGCAAATTACGGGAAAAAAATGTTGTCGGGTGAATAATGCATAAATTAAATTGAACAAAAATGACTTTTGTTCCAGTTTTTACCCTAAAAGGAGTAAAGTAAACAGTTTGGTCTAGATTAACCCTTTATTGCCCGACGATACTTACAAGTACCATTACTTACATTATTATTATACAGGTATAATTTTGCGATGTATGATTATCAGTTCTTTAAAGTACCTTATTTTCTTGCACAAACAATAAAGACTATTTCCATTTTTTACTCCTGTTGCTCATAAGATCAGTTATCCTTCGGCAGTACTAATGGTTCACTTAAATTTAAATATTGTTTAAAATTGAAAAAGTGTAGACTTGAATTTTTTATTTTAATACATATCCAAACGCTACATATACAAACGGTAGGTAAGAAACACATTTGCTTTCTAAAAAAGTTAAATAAAATCAAGATCTATTGGCCTTCGATAGTTTTGAACTACCAGGACTATTTTATATTCTTCCCAGAGTAGCAAAAAAAAGTGAATTTTTGTTATCTTCAATTGTGTCAAAAGCAAAGATCCTATTAAAAAATAATAGTTTTTACAAGATATAGGGTTAAGATTTTGCACTCTTTTACAGTAAAACCGTGTCATAGGTAGTGAATATTAGCTCAATAAGTTTTGCTCTGAAACCAAAAAAAGTGCACGGAGTTTATCAGTGATATTTTTCTTTAGAAACTGGAAAAACTTATTATTTTTTTTTTTCGTCCATAATAGTTAGAGATGTGGTCGCTGAAGAATATTGAAGTTTACACCCCAATTAAGTCTACTAAGCTATGGTTATTTTATGACAATTAAAAATAAAATAAGAACAATAGATAAATAAATTATAAATAAAATAATACAACGAGAACCAGAATCAGAAGAGTAACCGGTTTTCTTTTTATCTAATCATTCAGTGCATTCTGGTGCACGGTAACATATGGCATAATCGATTAATAAATTCATTAAGAAATCAATCCATAAAACTTTTAGGTATAACAGTTTTAATAAATTCGAGTTGAAATAAAAATTAATTTGGCTATGATAAGCGTATTTTTCTAGCACTGCACTGTGTGTCAAAATTGCATCATTTTTGGAATCAATTATATCGCTGAGTTTAGGTATAAGATATTGGTGTTTTGGGAAAGGTCGTGAGCTTGGTATTATGGATCAACTTTAATTGTCATTGAAAAATATAAAGAAAATGATAAAATAAAAAAGAAAGAAAGAATTGTTTTATTAAAATTAATCAGCTGATGTAAATAATCACAAATATTTCGAAGGTTACAACACACATTTATTAATTTAAGGATACGTTTTATATATTTATTTGCTATAATTTTGTGTTTCATCATTATATTCGTCACTGTTTACATTAAAATCCACCTGATCAGATGATGAAAAAAAACATTTTGCTTTCTTAGACACAACCAAGTGTTTTGTCTTGGGAGTCTTGCGAGTTGCCGTGACCACCGATTCTGAATTTATTAAAAAAAAATTAACGATATCTTCTAAGACATCAATACATTTTCTTGCGTTATGCAGTCTAACTCTATTAAATATTTTATTAAAATATTCTTGCGCTTCTTCAGACAAAAATCAAAAGGTAACTTTAAATTTTCAACTACTTCGCAACTTTGAATCAACAATAAGTGCAGCATTGCCACATCTAATACATCTGATCATATTTTTCAAACGTTTCTTCATATATAATACATGTACATATTTTTTATTAGGTCGGCATTTATCCTGGATATTTTTTCTGAAATTTTTTACTGCCTAAAAAATACTCTGGAAGTACATTCATCATTGTAATTACCACCACCATGCTTGGCTGATCTATACGTAGTCTAAAAGCTGTTTTAAACCCTTTTTGAATTCTTTGTTAATTATCGTCTAGTAATTGCTTGAGAAATACACAAATATTGCTCAAGGCTACTTAAACGAAATATATATCAATTGAAAGGCCTGTTTCTTTTTTTCCAAATCCGCAGGAGGCTTAAAGTTCGATAGTATTCGAATAAGTTATAAGCTTATAAGTTCATAAGTGTACGAAAAACCGATTCTTTATCCGTATCTCAAGAATTCAGAGGTGTTTCAAAAATTTTAAACACAGATTCTTGTTGTGCTCAACAGCGTCTATCAGAAAAATAGCATCACATACCAGGTGTTTACTTGTCGCATTGTGTTATTTACTTGCATAAAACAAAACCAAAATTCTAATAAATTACGTCTGAAACTTCAAAAAAAGTATTCTGGTTGGCAGCGTTGGGCAGATAGAAATTATTAACGCCAGAAACTACACACTTTGGCCTAAATAACCCATATAAAAACACGTTTCCGAACCCTTGCCGAAAACAAAAGATTCAAGCCTTCAAAAATCAAATTTTAATTTTATTTTTTTTTTGGTAAGAACACATTCGATTTTTTTAAATTGTTCCTACAGCCTTCGTATTATTTGAATTCGTGTAGTTTAGCGTTAGTATAACGACTGGGGAGATGGATTATTCGACTTTTTTCAAAAAGCGGTTTTCGAATAATTCGGAAAGTAGCACTTTTTAAAAAACAGATTTTCGGTTAATAATAATTAAAATGACTGGTTAACCGGTTCTTTTATTTACATAAAATTGTTCCTAATTCTTGAAGCGCAGAGCTGGACCACGTCGTTTTAAAAATAAGCAGAAGCTGATGCACAGCTTAAAATTAAAGTGGCAATCAATACTAACAATAATTCTAACAAAACTCATAAAAACTATGCCAAAACGGTGTGCGGAGGCCATAAAAAACAAAGTTTATTACACAATGTACTGAAAAATGCTTAAGTTTCGAACAGTTACTCAAGAAGCTAATTTCGTTTTTGTTGTATTACTTGGTAGAGACCACCTTCCACCCAAGAAGTCGTCGGTTCAATCCCTGGCCACACCATCTGACAATTTGCAACAGCGATATCACCTCACACCATTACTAACGACTGGTTATGTGTATTTACGCTGTGAAAAACTTCACTAACTAATATATCTGCGGTTCGGAACCGGCACTTGTGGGTTTGTTGGCTTTCAATCAGTTTAGTTGATCAATCTCCATATATAAAAATCAATATTTATTTACAGAAGATAAGAAAAGGTTAGTTTTGCTCAAAAGTGCATATCTTTTTCGACTTACTTTGGTTTTCACGTTCTTTGTGAGACGTCATATATACAAAAATAATACCTAAATTTATACAAATAGTTAAACGAGGAGCATATTTTCAATAAAAAAAAGTATACAAATTATACTTATTTAAGTTAACCGGTTATTCGTGTTAAATTAACCGGTTTATTCGGTATTCGAAAAATGAAGATTTTGAAAAAACCGTATTCGACAAAACCAAAATATGCGGTTAAAACCGGTCGAATAATAACCGTCCAATCTCCCTAATAACGACACAAATACAGTGTGGGCATACCAATATATAATATGAATATGGGAATAAATAATGGAATATGATGTCAGGCAAATATCCACCTCTAGCATGTCGGAAGACATTCGTTCTTTTCACAAAACTTTGAACCATATTTTGCAACAAAGCTTCACTTATCTCGTCAAAGCAGCGACTAATGTCATCTTTCAGAGTGTCAAATGTTTGTGGTTTGTTCACGTAAACCCGGTATTTCAAATGGTCCCAGAGAATATAATCCTGCGGCGTTGAATCACAAGAACGAGGCGGCAAATTTACATCGCCAAATCGAGAAATTACGAGACCGGGAAATTTCTCATGCAATAACTGAATTGTTTGGCTGGCTGTGTGGCTTGTGACACCGTCCTGCTGATACCAAAGGTCACTGATATCAACATTAGCCAATTGTGACCACAAAAAATTGGTTATCATGATTTGGTAGCGCAGAAAATTCACGGTAACGGCGTTTCCTTGCTCATTTTCGAAAAAATACGGGCCAATAATGCCGCCTAACTACAAACCTCACCATACGGTCACTTTCTTTCGATGTAATAGTTTTTCGAGGACCTTTTGTGGATTTTGTGAGTCCCATAAGCGACAATTTTGTTTGTCTACATAACCGCCGAATTGAAAAAGGGCCTCATCACTAAAGATGATTTTTGTTAAAAAATTCGTTTTGTTTTCGTTCAGTTTTTCAAACAGCCAATTTACAAACGTTCGAGGCAAAAAATAGTCGGCCGGCTTTAATTCTTGAACATGTTGAACTTTATAAGCGTGAAGATGAAGATCTTTATGTAAAATGTTGAGCAAAGTTTTTCTGGCGATGCTCAATTGTTGCGAATGTCGATGCTGCACATCACTTTGCTGTACAACGGTTATGTTTGCATCACTACGGCCGCTGCGAGCGTATTGTTTTGATTTATTGTCAGCAACAGTACCGTGAGCCTCGAATTAAGCGATTAAATACGCACAGCGGTGTCAGAAGGAACCTGATTACGAGGAAAAGCTGCTCGAATTTTACAGTAAAATTTTTACCATAGTAAATAGATAGTAAATTTTCACTATTAAAATTCTTCTATTCTTCTATTAAAATTCTTTTTTACTAAATAAGTTTCAAAGGTTGACAGCTCAATTCTTGACATTTTATTATTTGACAGCCAATGTACTTCCTAACCTCAAATTTGCCCACCCTGTATATGTCTAAACATAAAAAATATTTAGTATTAATAAAATTGATGGCACTCATATCTTATAACCGTTCAAAGTTAATGGAATAAAAGCAAAATTTTATAAATATTTTTTTCTTTTTTTGTAGTTTGAAGTTTGTACTTTGATCGCCCGTCCTTCGTCAAACGCGAAAAAATTAAATTAAAATTAAATTAAATTTTTCCTCGGTTCTCATTCTTAAAAATGGATTTCTTTTTTTAAATTTATTCGGTCTGCCCCAATGTGCACTGTATTAATTTTAACGAAAATGGATTCATAAATGATAGCCATCAAATATTTTTATTTGTTGTTTTTTTTAATATAAAAAATATTTTCTCTCTTCTTTTTAGCACTTTCATCCACGTTGTTTTCCCGATGCCACCGATGTAGACATAACAAATTTTAAACAGGTATTCGTTGATGAACACAATAAAAGAAGAAATTTAATTGCTTCTGGTCAATTACCAGGCTATTATCCAGCAGCTAGAATGGCAACAATGGTGAGTTTGATTTATTTCAGTAATAAAAGTTAAAATAAGTGTTGATTAAACACAGTTTTACAACCATTAAATTAATTCTGAAAAAATGTACACACTCTTACGCATACTTACTTGTATCGTCTAAACATTAATTTAAATCATGTAAAAATAAATAAAAATAAACATTTGTTTTATTCAAAAAAAAGCTATAAACAAAACAAAATATTGACATTCTGAGAACAAAACAATTTATGTAAATGATTTTTTTTTTTCTTTTTTTTTTTTTTTTTTGTTTGTATTTATTTAAAGACAGAAATGAAAACAGCAATAAAACAAATCAATAATAAATGAATAATTAATACAAATAAAATTATTAAAACAAACTGGTGGTTCCAATTTGAATTTGATTAAAAACAAAAACTACTTTTAATAATTCATATTGAAATGGAACTCAGAACAGGTTTATTTGTATTCTTTTTCTAAATTGTTCGGTTTTATTTAAAAACCGATATTTTATCGAATATTACTTTTAATAAGCAGATTAAAACTGATTTAAATACTATACACCGGCGTTCATTGATGTTAAGAAAACCTACTTTTAATAAACGGAATTCCTTTGTTACCGAATTGTAAAAATAATGTGACTAATGTGCCAATAGTCGAAAAGAGCGACTATGTGCTTACCATGATATAAGAAAATAGAAAGTAGTGCCACTCTCTAATTTTTTTTTTATTTTTTTATTTTATTTTTTTTTTTGACATATTACCATTTGACAATAAAGGCGAACTGACATTTATGTTGAAATTTGTGCTACCATACCCTGCTCACAAAATCCCATTTTCACATAAATTTTTTTTTTCGACTTCAATTATTAAACCGTAATATAAGGCAAAAC
This sequence comes from Wohlfahrtia magnifica, assembly GCA_023159175.1. Classification (NCBI taxonomy): domain Eukaryota; kingdom Metazoa; phylum Arthropoda; class Insecta; order Diptera; family Sarcophagidae; genus Wohlfahrtia; species Wohlfahrtia magnifica. The sequence goes on from JAKWBJ010000484.1 coordinate 6,376,440, forward strand.
AAAATGTGAAATGTGCAAACAACGAAAAAAAATCAAAAAGAAAACAACTTAAAACAAATCTTTAATAAAACCTTCAAATTTCCCATTTCAATACATATCTTTTAGTATATATTCTGAAATAGCCTGGGTTGAAAAACATACATATATTATATATTCAAAATTAACGTTGCTACTTATGCTGCAAAATTCGAAATAATATTCGAAATAATATTCTAAATCTTGATTAAATTACACAAAATTGTGAAAATTTTCTGGGAATATTGATCCTTTTTCTGCATGTGGCAACGCTTTTTTATATGTTTACTAATATAAAACAAACTTCAAGAATTTCGCTTATTGTCAAAAAATTTTGAGTGGAACTACCTTTTATTTCTTATATCATGCTTACAACCCACCTATTACACTTAAAAAATCTACTTTTAATCGTACCGAACTCAAATCAATGACGGATAAGATTAAATAAAAAACGATTTTAACTAAATTCATTCTGGTCGACGATATAGTCAAAAGACATTTACATGTAACTTCGATTGCAAGAAAGCTTTGAAATTAATTTTATAGATACAAGCTACAGGCTATAGATACAGGATACTAGACTACTAGATTAACCTTTTCCTTATTGCTGGGAGCCTTTGTGTTGTTTACATACAAAATGTATTCTTCATAAAAAAAATTTAAAGGAATGCATTAAAACTAATGATTTGTATTGAGTACAAAGCTGCGTTGGCAAAAACACGGGTTTTTTAAATAAAACCCAACCCACCGGGTTTTATTGGATTTTTTGATAGATTTTTTGGGTTTTATAACTGTTTCCGAATTTCATTCAAGTCGACAAGGCATCATTGTGTACTTTGAGCTACTAAGGCTCGGCGATCGGAACAGACTGTAATTACTTCGTTTAAGCCGTGCATTATAAGAAAACGGCCGTAATATAAAGACAGACTGACAGATAAAGTATTCCTTTTGCAGGACAACGCTTGGTCTCACTTCTCCAAAGTTGCCAAACAATTGCTAAAATATCAAATATTGATCCTTCAGAATATTCTCTGTTTCGACGGATACAATATCTTTTGACATGTCATCGAATCACTTCTTTTGGAGAAATATAAAATCGGATTCAGTCTATCGCTTAAAAAGTTAAAGATCGGGCATTGGCTCAAAGGTGAGGAAAATAAGTAAGCAGTGATTTCATAAATTTGCTTTATTAAGTTTGTTAATTAATTATCGTCTTTAGATAAAAAAAAACGGACCGAATTAAATTATACTCCCAATACGTAAAATGTAATTATTTTTGTTGTAAATAAACTGCAAAAACCTTTAAATAAGAAACTCAACCCGGATTGGCTTAATTGGTCTACCCAGTGGGTTGCCAACCCTAATGCAAAGTCACTTAGACTCAGTTCAGAAACTGCCATTCTAACCGTTTTCTAGATTTACAAAAATCAATATTTACTTAGTATCAATATTTACCACATTCACTGATCTAATTCCGCCCACTTTTGGAGTGATATTGATCACAAAGTTATTTAGACCAAATTTAGAAACTTTTTCATTATTACCGTTCTTTAAATATATAAAAATCAGTTCTTACTTTATATGGGAGCTGCCACACCCACTTATTCAATTTCGCCCCTATTTCGACTGATAATGTGGATTCACTACGAAGCTATTTAGACCAATTTCAGGATCTTGTTCTATTACCGTTCCCAAGATATAAAAAAAATCAATATTTTATATGTATGAGAGGTGCCACTCAAACTGATCCAATTCCACCTGATTTTTGACTGCTGATTAGTACTGACTACAAAGTTATTTGTACCAAATATAAAGGGTTCGCCAAATAATTTTTTTTTTTTTTTTTTTTTTGAAAGTGCTATAAATCTTTCCGATTAATAATGGAAAATAATTTCATTCAAATGGCTGCCTCGGCTGGCCATACAGTAGCCTACAAGATCGGTCCAATTTTTAAGCACATTATCGATTGTGTGCAGCTGTATTTCAGCAATGGCTTCACGAATATTGTACTTTAAAGCGTCAATTGTCTCTGGATTGTTGGCGTAACACTTATCTTTGACGGCACCCCACAAATAATAGTCCGACTTCACCTCATAACATTGCTAGCGACTGGATATGAGTACATATTTAGGCTTTGAAAAACTTCTCTAACTAAGACTCCTTCTGCCATTTGGAGCCGGCGTTAACTGTCGGTCCCTTTTAATGAGTCCATAAATAAAATCGGATGCAGCTCATTGATTGAGAGAAATTCCCCTTGTTCCTCGTAAATTTTGTATGTCTGTATGTTAAATTATTGTTGCAAATAATCTATGTATTTATATAGACTTTAGTCCATTTGGGAAAACTCCTACTCACTAGGCAAGTCCGTTATTATCATATTTTAGGCTAAAAAAGGCTAACTGAACTCGCAAAACTGACAGATAGAAACCTGGATTTTTAGCGCCGAAGTTTTATTTCTATTAGGAATGTACCCTTTTTCCTCAGTTTAATTAAATCGGAAATTGATTTCATGGCAAATCATTCAAATCAAATTAAAAAAATAAGCTTACACTCGCTAGCAGCATTATAGCGTAAGTTTTCGAAGTACATACAGCTTGTAACATATGTAAGTACGCATACTTCTAGAAAGAAGCATCATTACATATCAATGAATTTAGTCGTAGCAAAACACATGAACCTTTGGACGGTGATTTAAGCAAATAAATTGCTGAATATTATTATTTTTTCATTAAAGTAAATTTATCAAATAAAAACATTTTTTAAATGTTTAAATATTTTCTAATTTATAAAGTTTAGTGATACTTTTGTCCCTAACTGTAATATAATCGGTAGCATTAATAAAAACGATAATCGCTAAATTAATAAAATGTCATATAAAAATCAATTTTATTAACTGACTTTCTTTATTAAAAAAAAGAAAAGAAATCTATTAAAATTATATAAATATTTCTTAGATACATATATAATTAAAAAAACACAAACCTTAAAGAAAATTTTTTTTTTTTTTTTTTTTTTTTTTTTGTATTATTCAATTTCTATAGTTTATGGGCTTACGAGTAAACAAGTCAACTTGATAATTAAGATCTTTTTTCCGATCAAAGCAAAACACACGTGTCACTTTGTTTTCTTTGAAGTCTAGCATAAGTTATTTAAAAAAAATATACCAGAATATTTTATGTGAAAGCTATTAGAAAATAATTAAATTTAAATTTTAAATATAAAACAAAAATATTTGAATGGCAAAGCGTGACTATGTGACATCTATATCTTAACGTATGTGAAGATAAATGCCAATTTGAAAAGCGAAGACACCAACCGTATTTTTTTAACATGATAAAATTTTACATTACACAGCAGATATTAACCTTATTTTTAATAGAACAAGCCATATTTGCCGAGATGTAAATTATGTTTCTTACTTATTTACTCCAACATGACCTGTAGGAGCAATCATTTTATTCTTCCCAATAGTAACTGCCTTTATAGGTAGTGTTCTACCTTGAGAACAAATATGTTTTAGAGGAGCTACTTTCAGCTACTCCCTACCTTTATAGGTAGTGTTCTACCTTGAGAACAAATATGTTTTAGAGGAGCTACTTTCAGCTACTCCCTACTTAGGAATTCATTTAGTAAAATAAGTATGAGGAGAATTTGACTATATTCAAAATATACAAAATCTTGCGAGAAAAAGTCATTTCAGGCAAATATGATATACCATCAGATGCAAATTGTGGTCCAAGGGGTGTAGTATAGAGCTCCTATAGTGGTACGTCTGCAACAATTACCAGATATGAGAAAATGAAATTTTAAAAACCACATTTTTGAAAAATACGAAATTGCTTGGGTGGATAAGTGGCCATATCTCTAAAATTTGGAAGTACTCATACATACCACTATATACACATGGTAGTCCAAGGGGTCTAGTATAGAGTCCCTATAGTGGTATGTCTGGAATAATCACCGAATATGAGAATATGGAATTTTAAAAAACCACATTTTTGAAAAATACGAAATTTCTTGGGAGCATAAGTGGCAATACCTCTTAAATTTGGATGTGCTCACACATACCACTATACACACATGGTAGTCCAAGGGGCATAGTATAGAGCCCATATAGTGGTATGTCTGGAAAAATCACCTGATATGAGAAAATGATATTTTAAAAAACCACATTTTGGGAAATCTGAAAATTCTTGGAGGATGCGTAGCCATTTACTCTCTTAACAGCACTCTGTTAACACAAAATTTGAGCATGTTAAAAAAAATCGGTCGGTGTATACCCTTTTCAAATTTGAATTTGTCTTTATGCTCATATACGAGTATCTTAATGACGTTAAATTATACCTTTCAACACTTTAATTGAGATCGCTTTGGGATGAATTTCGTTATCTGCATATACACTAGTCAGACTAGATCGGGTGAGGTAGCTACCTTTTCTTACGTGTTCTTTAACTGTATAGTGTAATAATAAATTGAAAACCACCATTAAGAGCAAGTCTTCTTATTTTACTCAGCTTTTTATATTAAAGGTGACAGTTTCTTTCGGTTAAATGACAACCATTGTCAACGTTTACTCTATAAAAAGTAAATGCATGTCTTTGTCACATTCGTTTAAGAGAAATAGTTCATTTGAACGGTTGGATTGTTAGACGTAATCTCTAGTAGATTTACGACTAGAAAATTGATTAATTAATTGATTATTAAAGGTGCGAGAGTGTAATTCCTCTTTAATTGTTACCAAAACAGTGGAATATTTTCTTGCAATTTTATATTGAGGATCAATTTGAAGAATACGTCCCATTCTCATTCATTGCCCTAATAACCCGGTGACGAACGTCATAGTGAATCATTGTGACAAACACTGAAAATGGTAAATCATCAATGACTGGCGATTAATGTTCTTTGTTGTTGTACATGATTTTTTAAATAGTCCAAACTTTCATAGATAACAGAAGCTGATTTTGTCTTGCAGGCGTCCGTTTATTAGTGAGTCCTCACAGACAATATTCATCGAGAATCATTAATACTTAATTCGTTAACGGAGCGGTGAAGCAGACAAAATCCTATATCGTTCAGCATGTAGTCGATTCATGACAGAAAATGTCGCTAAATCTCAGCATGTTTTAGAAGACTCATAACAGACAATGTCACTAAATTGCAGCATTCTTTAGTATTGTGACATAATGAAGGTGTCATACATAATTTTCTTTGCTTGCGTCACTGTAACGGAGATTCATCAATGAAATTTCATAAAAATTTCGACCTGATAATGATATTGTGACAATGATTCATAATTAAAAATATCATGGGGGCAATGTTGCTCAAAAGCGCTTACCGATAACGAGTTCAGCTTTGATTACATCTTCTTCAGGCGACTTATTCGTTTTAATATTCTTAATTGGTTGCGGTATTTTATTATCCTTATCGCTTAAAATATCATAAAAAAAATTTTATTTTTAGGCTAAAAAATGATAACAGGTCACTTAGTGATCAATTTTCACTGCATGCACATAAAGTACTTTATAGGTATACAGAATTTATTTGGGCATGTGCATATGCATTAGAGGTACTCGAATAAAACAACGCAATTCATAAAATTTAATCGCTTTTAACTGCAGCTTGCAGTTCATATGCGCTTGATATAAGTAAAACTAGATATTTGTAGAGCTTATGTTGTTACAAAAACCAATGTATGCTAATTCTGGATTTACATTTACTAGCTTCACGCATGCAGCAGTGGAAACATCTTGCAGTTTGGACAAAAGTAACAATCTATAGAGATAGTAGTTTGGAATTGGCTGCATATTTTAAAAAGAAACACTCTATTCTATACTATACTGATGTTGATGGCTTATTTCAAAAAATAAACCAGCAATATGACAAAACTGAATGAAGTTTATTTATTGGTGGCACTAAGTACAGTTTAAAGGCTCTTCTTTTACACAATGGAAATGGAAAACCATCCATACGAATTGCTCAAGCCATACAAAGGCATATTACGAATCAATGACTGAAATTTTGACATTAATCATATACAACGATAATAATTAGAAGATCTGTGGTGACCTTAAAGTGTGTGATTTAAATTTCTTTGTGTATATAGTATAGACCATCGTAAATAACTGTAAATTAATTTGTTTCAGGTCATTGGTTTGTTGACTGGTATGCAAGGAAGTTTCACAAAATACTGTTGTTTCCTTTGTCTATAGAATAGTCACGCTACAAGTCATCATTACTTTAGAACAGAGTGACTAAAAAGAGCTGAGTACTCACCAGGAAAACAAAACATTTCAAATAAACCATTAATTGATTTAAATCACGTTCACCTTCTGCCGCTGCACATAAAATTGAGCCTTTTTGAGAACTTTGTCAAGCCTCTGGTTTAAGATAGTGCAGCATTTGAATATTTGTTAGCGGTTTATCCTAAAATTTCATATTTTAAAATCAAAGAAGGAATATTTGTTGGCACTCAGATCAAAAAGCTATTGGATGATGACAATTTTTACAATGTTTATTGGAGCAAGAATATGCAGCCTGAAAATCTTTCAAGAGCATCGTGAACAGTTTTCTTGAAAACAATAAGAGTGACAACTACAGGCAAACTGTTGCTGAATTATTGAAAAGTTATCACCAATTAAGTGCACGAATATCACTCCAAATGCATTTTCTTCATACGCATTTAGCTTTTTTTCCACAAAACCTAAGTGCGGTGAGTGACGAAAATTAAAAGAAATTATGAAAAATTTTCGATAAAAGCATACTGGAAGAATATTACTGGACTCCAATACGTGAAACCGAAACCAAAAAAGTGCAAACGACGTTCAAATAACACCAATCACTTTTGAAAATTCATCGATTTTTAAATAAACTAATGATTTTTATGTAAAAAACTAATAAAAACATTTATTTTGTATCTCGTAAACCTGACGTGATTGAGAGAAACCAATTACAGATTCGAATTCAGCCCAGCAAATTACCATAGGAAAGATATTTGTTTGCTTCAGTTCAAATCTTGTTGGCTAGTGTAATTGAACAGCTGGAAATCAATATTTGAAGAGTTGTTGGCGAAATACGGTCGCATATGCTGCGCATAGCTTATGAAAATTGGTGTTCCAGATTACGCTTTGTATGCGCTAGGCGTGGCGGCCACATGGCTGAAATCATATTTAAATATTAATGTCATAAATCTATTCAACAAAGCCCGTTTTATTTATATTTCTTGTGTGTTGTTATGATTTAAGCTTGTGTAACTGTAATTAATAATTCATTATTTCATATATTCAATAAAAAATTCTTCCAATTTAACAATAGTTCTAAGCATCGATCATCCCTAATTATCGGAGTCTTCATACCGGATTATTATAATTTTCTTTTCGTTTTAGATTTTGCCATTTTTTTATTGCGCAATTTATGTTTAAAATTTACATTAATTATTATATTATAAGATTGATTAGAAATAAAAAAGAAGAATTAAAGAAAAAAACTCTCATCATTCATTCATTTATTCACATGCAATGCGCAACTTTGCCCCAAAGACAATAATAATTATCCACCATTTGAATAATTCTTTCAACATTTTTTTCCTTCTTTTTTGTAAAGTTCATGTTTGTTTATATCAATAATTTATGTTTAATTACTATTAACTAAATAACTAACTTAGTAATAAATACTTTAAATAATATTTATTTGCCAAATGTCAGCTAAAGTATTAATAAAGAAACAAATTAAATAGGGAGTTAACAATAATGCCAGCATGCCAGCAGCAGTAATAAAGCACCGGGTAATGTTTTTTATTAAAAACACATCCGTTTCCTTAAGATTATAAAAGACCTTATACTACGCTAGTATATACAAGTAGACAGTGATAGATCGAAAAATAGACAGTTAGACAGACAGTCATATGAAGAACTTAGTATAGGTGTGTCTGACACTGTATGATTGTATAAATTGATTAATTGAAATTATTAAAAATGTTCTGAAACTCTCTGATGTAATAAAAAGAATGTACTCGTATAAGACGTGTTCCGAAATAGCATCATTATGACTTAATTTGCATACATCATTATGCACATCAATATGATTATCTTACTTGTATATCACAAAATGCTATCCTACAAATACGATTAGAATTAATGAAATTTTTTTTTTTTGGAATTAAGTGCGATTTAAAAGTTAATCTTTCATTTAATTAAACACTAGATTACAATATTATTTGTAGATATTGGAAGCTTTTTGTAAGAGAATAAAAAATGATTATCGCGCATAGAATTTTTAGGTATATTAAGTTTATGCTTTTGTTTGAATCGCATAATTATAGCAGGAAACCACATACTCTTAACTATACCTCTGGACTAGACTTGGGCAATACTAATTAAATTTTTTTATTATACGTAATTAACAATCACCAATTATATAGTAAAGGGTCCGCCATCTAACTTTTTTTTTCAACTAGTACTTATTTCGTGAATAGGAACACTTAGCTCGTGTCTGATTTGACAGATAATTAGTGTTATACGCTTCGCTAAGTGGGCCTGCAATCGACTTACAGAAGATGCCAATTTTGCCAAAAATATCATCTTTTCAAACAAACAAGCAAAATTGTTGCATTTGGGCACAGAAAACCCGCACGCATACATTGAAAAGCCGATACACCCAAGACGAGTCACTGTTTGGTGCGGATTTTGGTCCAGAGGCATAATTGGGCCATTTTTCTTCGCAAATGAGCAAGGAGTGGCCGTTACAGTCGATGGCGATCGTTATCGCGCCATGTTGAATGAATTTTTGTTCACAAAAATTGAAGAGGAGAATATTAGCAACATTTGATTTCAACAGGACGGCGCTACGTGCCACACAGCCGATGCTACACTCGATGTTTTGCGCCCTGTTTTTGAAGATCGCATTATCAGCTGTCGTTTGGCCACCTCGGAGCTGCGATTTGACACCGTTGGACTATTATTTGTGACGCTGTACAGGACAATATTCGTGAAGCCATTGGTGAAATACAGCTGCACACAATCGATAATGTGCTTAAAAATTAGACCGATCGTGTAGGCTTCTGCATGGCCAGCCGTGGCAGCCATTTGAATGAAATTATTTTCCATTATTAACCGGAAGAATTGTACTTTCAAATAAAAAAAGAAATTTGAGAAAATATTCAGTAGTATTTTTTTATAGCATTTTCAAAAAAATATATATATATGGCGGACCCTTTATATAATTAGCTTAACTCCGGCGTACTACGCTACCCCTATCTTAGTTACTGCCTTAATTGTAATTTTTTACTATTTTCCTACATTTAATTTCCTAAATGTGCTAAAATGTGCAGCCTTTTAGCTGGATATCAGAGTCCGACAAAACGTGACTCTGAGCAAATTTTCTCTTTTGTTTTTACAAGTACGTACTCTCACGCATATAATAAACAGAGAGGAATAAAGAGAAAATAAACAGAAAAATATAGAGAGAAAAAAAGTTTAATTGCTATTGTTATTAAACATTTTATTTAACATGTTTGATTTATTTTTAATTTTTTCTTAATTTGTTGTTGTTGTTTTTTTTCTTAATTTTTTTGTAATTGTTTCTGTTGTTGTTTTTCATTATATTTTTCATTATTATTTTTTGTTATAGTTGTCGTTTTCTTTTAAAAATTAATTTTAAAATATGTACACTTAAGATGTTAAAGTACTCTTTCCAGTGTACACAGCCATTTGTGTAAGAAAAATTGTACGTTTTTCTTGCAGTGTGCTCTGAGAGACATGCTCTCCAAATGTTCAAACAATTGTAAAATGGAGTGGTATTAGTCTGTCGGACGCTTTTGTATATAGACTTTAAAAAACATATATTGGGTGGGCTATTTAAAAGTTTAAATTTAAGAATGCAATAAAACAAAAACGTTTTGAAATTTTGCCAATTTTTTTTTTTTTTGTGAAGTACAATTGGATCGGAGCAATTTTCGAGTGTATGTGGTCGTATCTCGACAATGGCATCACGAATGTTCAAATGCTCAATTGTCTCTGGTTTATCGGCATAACACTTTTCTTTAACGGCGCGCCTTAGAAAAAAGTCCAACGGTGTCAAGTCTCAGCTTTTTGGAGGCCAACTGACATCAACATTTTGGCTAATTAAACGTCCAACAAACGTTTGACTCAATAAATCGACTTTGACAGGAGATGTATGGCAAGCTGCAACATCCTGTTGAAACCAAATATCGTTTACATCTATACCATGAAGAGTGAGCATAAAAAATAGGTCATCATGGTGCGATAGGTGTCTCTATTGACCATAATGGTAGTGCCGTCTTCATTTTCAAAGAAATATGGGCCAATCATGCCTCCGCTGTACCAAACAGTCACTCGTAATGGGTGAATCGGCTTCTATAAGACCACGTTGGAATTTTCTGAGCCTCAAAAAAGGCAATTTTGCTTATTAACGTACCCACCAAGATGAAAATGAGTTTCATCTGAGAAGATAATTTTTTATTTTTATTTTTTATTTATTTTTTTTTTGCAATTTCCGACTAATTGTCTTTGTTTCAGAAATAAATTTCCAATATATACCAACGTTGCTCAAGCGTAAATCAATTAATTTCGATCGGTAGAGATAATATACCGAATTTTGTGGGAGAATAGAATGACATAAGTATTGCCAGATTCGAAATAACCACTTGTTCAAATTCAAACCGCTAGATGGCTCACACAATATATACACAGTGTTGTTCCCTTTATAAAAAGTTATTGACTGATGATGTGCACTGTGCAAAAAGTTGCTTAAATCAAATTTAGAAACTTATATCATTACTGTTCTAAAGATGTACAAAAATCAATATTTAGTTTGAGGTGCTCACTTATCCAATTCCGTCCACGTTTAAAGTGATGATTTGTATTGTTGTATGTATTGTTTTACCATTCTCAAGATATACTGTAATTAATATTTACTTTATATAGGAAGTATCATTCCCACTAGTCCAATTTCGCCAATTGTATAACTAATATTTTTGTATTGACTACCAAGTCATTAAACCTTTCTCCAGATAAGCAGAAAACAATATTTACTTTATATGGGAGGTACCATAACTTTTATACGACTTCGCCTACTTTTTGAATAATGATCTGTATTGACTACGAATCTATTTGGACCAAATTTAGAGACTCTTACTGTTAACGTTTTGAAGATATCGTGAAATAAATATTTGTATGGCACGGCTTGTTTCGAAAGAGAAAAACAATAAGTCAAAGTAGACCTATCAAATGGTGAATTGGTTTGTAAGTCGGTTGAGTGGTTCCCGAGTTATGAAATGACGATCTTAGAAAAACGCGTCTACATATATATTATATATATATATATATATATATATATATATATATATATATATATATATATATATATATATATATATATATATATAGATTTTGGGCCTAACTTTCACACACATACGATTTCTGATTGCAACAAATTTAACATAAACTATATAAATCCCAATACCTACCTTGTGTATAAGTTTGGATGAAACCGGTTGACACATTTGGGAGTGATGCGGCGACATACCTAAACGGAAAAACGCCTCATTTTTATGTATATTATATAGGTTAGTTATTGGTGGTTGCCTATAACCAATTATATGTAAATGGTGCCTCTCATTTACACAATTTTTAACTGGTAATTGCAAATTACTAATTACATATAAGTGGTAATTAGTAATTGAAGTTGAACTAAGAATTAGTTTCAACATTACTAATAACTATGATGAGTAATTGTTAAAAGTGTATTATTAATTGACAATTGTAAAATACTAATTACCAATTACTTGTAAATTTAATTGCTTAATGCTAAATGCCAATTACACAATGAAGTTAGATTTTCAATTGCCGAAATTTATTTACAAATTAAACATAATCCATATAATTGATAATTAGTAGCCTTCAATTAGAATTTATATATAAATTGTAAGTAATTGGCATTGCGCCAATCAGCACTGGATTTATAACCATTTTTTTAAATTTCAATCCGTCCAAAATCAAAGAGTTCAATTTTGCTCAAGCCTATTGGTTTTAATTAATTTGGTACACTATTTAGTTTGCCTTTCAAACAGACGTACGAGGTTATAAGTTTTAGTATAATTTATATGGTGACCGGATGAAAGCGACAGAAAAATAATTTCAATATAAAGAAAGAAAACAGAGTAAGATGTTAAATTCATTATGGCTTTATTTTGAAACCTCTTTGAATTATTTCATGAATCCATACAATAGTTGCAAATTCTTTTCTACATAACTTTAATCGTTCAGTTGCTTTTATAGCATGTAGTGCCATCTTGTTAGAACCATAGCTTGTATATATCAATGTTGCCAATTTCTTGTAATTTTGAATGACATAAAGCCAATTAAACTGCCAAGTCTTAAACTGAAGAAAACAATAGGTTGAATTCGTTAGGCTAAGTTTGGTCTAATGTTTTGATCTCGTTGTACCACCATATCTCGATTATAGAACTAAAGTCCTTCATATCTTGCCAGTTTTTTTCAGCAACCTAGTTGATTAATGAGGGCGTGTGTGTATCTTAACTACATCAACTATTATAATATAAAATTTGTCTTGGAATATTCTTCAACTAAGCAAAGTCAGCCTTAGTTTCATAATAGTCAGTCTTAGTTGTAGAACGAAAGACTTAAGCTATTTAATGCGTTATGCAGCTATCTTCTACGATTCCATGTTCAGACCTATGACATGGGTCACGAATGTCTCGCTATCTCCTGCAATTATAGCTGGTATAAATGAACAATTTTCGATTTGTTGTTTGTACACTCACAAGTATATCATATGATGGCACTGTTATTAAAAAAATTTTGCAATTGCCTTGATTCTTGATTTAGCTTAAGCTTTAAAAGGATAAGTTGTTTTGTTTATCAAAAACAAAAGATCCCTTAAGTATATACGATTAGCGTATTTAATAATTATCACCCAAACCTTCTATAATTTTAATGAATTTTAATAAACTTTTAAAAAATTAATTGCATTTATAATTTATAATAAATTTTTATTTTTTTAATGCATCATAAATCAACTTGAATTAAAATAAACTTCTGTAATTACAATAAACTTTTCATTAATCTTCGTTTTAGGTCTGGGATGATGAATTGCAATATTTGGCGGGTCTTAATGTGCGCACCTGTATATTGGATCATGATGACTGCAATCATACCTACAGATTTAAAAATACTGGACAAAATTTATGTGGCATCTCAAGACTAAAGTCACGCTATGTTAATGTAACAAATTTAATTGATGAAACTATAACGTTATGGTTCGATACTGAATACGATTTAATCGATAATTCATTTGTAACGGCATTTAAAGTCACTAAAAATTTGTAAGCGAAATTTTACAAAACATACAAAGTAGAGTTGGGTTCTTTAGCTCTTTTAATTAACTGGATCGTTCACTTACAACGAAAAATATGCGTGTAAAACACATACGTTAATGAAATTTTTGAACGAATCTAGTTCACTAAAAGAGCTAAAAAAAACCCAACTCTAATACAAAGCCAACAAATGAATAAAAATGTAATTAATTTTTTTTTTTATTATAGTGAAGCTTATGGTCATTTTGCTGAAATGATTGTTGATCGTATTACCCATGTGGGCTGTGCCATAATGCGTTTTACCCGACCCGACTATCCGCATGTGTATGTCTATAATGTTGTATGTAATTATTCATCAGTGTATGCTCTGGGAGCTCCACTTTATAAAACTGGTTATCCTGCCTGGAACTGTAAGACTGGTAGAAATCCTCGCTTCCCTGCCTTGTGTTCGGAAAGAGAAAAATTTGATCCGAATTATTAAATTTCTGGTTCTTTTCAAAAATTTGTTAAACATAAGACATGTATGTGTGTGCGTGTATATCTGTGAAGTCTTTTTTATGAAACAAACATTTTTAGTGTAAATATTGTAATTTTAATTATTTAAGTATGAAACAACTAAAAAAAAATTTTTTTTTATATTTAAAAAATAAAATTAAAAATATTCGATGAAAATAAACCTAAAAATTTTTAGATTTAATTTTTCATTATAAAAAAAATCGGTAAGTCAGGTTCAAAACATATATAACAGTTTACTTTAAAATTTAATTCAATATATTGTTACGTTTTAAACTTTTTAAAATATTTGAGTTCTTTTTAATTGCGTCAAAATAAAATTAATACCAAATTGTTGTTGTTTTACAGTTTTTATTTCCTCACTTTTACAGCATACAATTTTAACTATACAATCTCCAACTTATTTATCTTGCACTTAATATTCGTTTATACAATACTTTTATTTACGCCTAAACACAACTTTAGTTTATGACTGCAAAACGATAACTATATTGATGTAGGCAAAGCAACCTCCTTATAGACCTAATTGCCTACAGTTTGGAAAGTTCCGGAAATGTCTCAAACGCTCTCAAATCCTCTATTTTATGTCAGTTAATTTTTATCATGTAAGATTGTGGTACACAAAGATGGTCGAATTGGCAATGCCGCCAAATACACCAATCAGTACGGCATTACTATGGAAACACATTCACTACCTTGACATAAGCCACTAGACAAAAACCCCTCAATACAGTCCCTTATATGGTGTATTTTCCTTTTAGGCATTTTTATTTTCGTAACAATATTTTCTTAGGGCTGTTTTAGTAGACTAATGGGTAGTGTGCTAATATGTTAATATGAGTGTCGCTATGGTATACCAACCAAGAGGTCCAAGGAAAAATAAAAATATGTTTACAGCGGTATTAGCTCATAACATTATCTAGTAACTGGTTATGATTATTATTACTACAGAAAACTTCTCTAATGCATTTGCCGTTCGGAGCCGGCGTTGAACTATATTTAAGTCCGTTTCAATAAGTTTAAAAATAAAATCGGTTGCAATTCATTGACTAAGAGAAGTAACCGTGATCCATAAAATGCTATGAGAATTGTTATTATTAATGTAAGGGTAGTGGGTATAATTCCCACTGGAGACTCTGAACTATTGCACTACACCAAGCATATGATTTTATTTATTCCACTCGTAATAATTAAATTATAACTTAACTTTTTCCTCTAATTTAAAATAAATAAATAATTTTTTTTACTGTTTTCAAAAAGGAAATGAAATTTTATTGTTTTAATTGTACCTCCAAAAATAACCGAATAATTAATCATATAATGAGTTACGTTTCTTTTATGAGTTGATTTATTTCTTTTTTTTAATCTGACATTTATTAAATTTATAATTCCTCTTTTATTACAAACTGCTAATGACTACCGGTTGTCATCTGCCTTCAGAGCGCAAACAATAAGAAAATTAATTACCAAAATTATTCAGAATCAATAAAAAAAAACGTTGTCGATATTTTTAGTTTAAGATAAAAGTATTAAGATTAAAAGATAATTCATTTAAAAGTTGTAAGGTTCACAAATAATATATTAACCCATTACTGCCCAGCTGTTAATTTCACTTGCCAACACTTTAAGGAGCTCTAAGCCAACTAACATAATATAAAACAATACGATCCTTTCTTTCAATAACGCTTATTTTAGTGTCTTACGAAAATAATATTGTTACAAAAGTCAAGTTTAAATAAACAGAAGTAACAAAAACAACTACGTGCCTGTGCACAGATAATTAAATCCACAACAACAAGGCAAATAAAAATAAACCACAACAACAAAAACAGGCAGAAAAGAAAACAAGTAACAAACAACAAAAAACAACAAGAACTGAAAGAAGTAGATTTTTATATTAGAATGGCTTCATAAGAACTAAAAAGGATATATTTTCTTGTGTTGTGTTTTAATTAATAATTCTTTATTAACATAGTTTTGTGTTCCACTGTTTGTAACCTTTTTACAAACAATAACAATTTCTATTTTTAGTTACTCGCTCTGTTTACAATTTTGTGAGCAACAACTACTCTTCTACAGATCTTCCAAGCCCGATCATTGTTACAACTTAGGTTCGATCACAACCTTTTCGGCGAGAAGTTGTCCACACTTAACTCTCTTCACTGAGTTAACTCTAACTAAGCTGGTTCTTACTTCACGAATCACTTCACGAGTTTACTCTCTTTACACCAATACACTCTACTCGCTGAGTTTACAACACATAAACTTGTTCGCTGAGTTTACACCAAATAAACTGATTGCTGTGCACATCGATGTGCTTCTTTATATGGCTCAGTAAACAATACTACGAGGGCCCTCAAACCTCTCGATATTTCTGGTAGATTGCATATCTTTACATCCTTTTTAGTTCTTATGAAGCCATGCACATGTAAACATCTACTTCTCTCAGTTCTTGTTATTGTTTATTATTTGTTATCTTTTATGTTTTCTTGTTGTTGCCATTCCTTTTTATTCACTACATTTCTTCTTATGTTGTTGTTGCCGATTTGGTTATTTCCCGCTTTATCTGAGATTCGCAATAAACGATTGTTCGCTATTAGCGAAGAATTTTCGAAACAAAAATATTTGTTTTTGCCGAAAAAATGCTTACAGAGCATAGAACATTACGATTCGTTTCATAAGACTTTTGTTCCTTCTCAATTCACATATATTCTTATGCTCTTGCTTTTAGTCGCCACTGAAACATCGACGAATGAACACGCGTTTTGGGTATATGTTGGTATTTTTCTATTTTTGTTTTTAATTTCTTGTTTCTGTAAAGAAACAAGTAAACTTCTCCCGTTTTTGACATTGAGCGTAGAAAAATGCAAAAACAAAAGCAAAAACAGAAGAGAGCAAAGCAAAGTTAATCGCTTTAGATAAAGGTTTGCTGTTGATATTACAGGCAAGCGTTCGAGATCGAAAGATTTACTACTACCAACTGAGCGACGAGAGAACTCTATGAAATCTTTTTTGTTTCGCTTTAAGTAGCCGTTTTCGAATGTTTTATCAGAGAAATGTTTGGCAAACGTTGGAAGATGATGTTATTATCGAATGTCGTGGTCAAGCGTGCTAGGTTACGTATAGTTGTTTTTTTGGCTTGTGTTTATTTTTTTAGCTATGCGATAAACGACAGTGATTTCCAAACTTGATTTTCGTAACAATAATTTTATTGTCAGCTTGTTGAATATTTATTTGAAAAAAATGATTTTTGGTCAGGCCATTTTTATTTTTTATTTGTGAGTACATTTGAACTTCAGTAAAAATTTGAGTTGTGTCCCCCTCTGATCCCACCAATCGGACTCTTTTATCATTATTAGACAATGTTTTTGGATTCTATACTATTAATTTCATCTGTCTAGTGCCACTATATGTGTTATCTTCTACAGATCGAAGCTATCTGTTTGGTTTTTATAAAAAAATTCGATTTAATATTATGCCACACCAAGTAAATTGAAATACAAATAGGTGGAAAGTGATATAATGTTTCTGGTAGGTATCACCGAAATTAAGAAGAATCTGTTTTTGAAATTTTCATAACACCTTCAAAATCTTGAGTTACGTGTAAAATCTCGGTTTTATGAATCTTCGTGCTCTTACATACTAAAAACTTAGTTCAATATTAAGCGATTTTAGGTTTCTCATGAAATTTAGAAAGAAACCGAACCGATATTTTGAACAATGTATACTTTATTTAGGTATCCTTGAGGAATCTGCATATATTTTCTAAGCAAACAAATTTGTTATCCAATTTTTCAAATTTCTCAACTACTTATAAACTTACTCATAAAGTATTGTTACGTTTTAGCCTTTTTAAAACGTTTGATTGAGTCAAAATAAAATAAGTAACACATTGTTGTTGTTTTACAGTTTTTATTACCTCACTTTTGCAGTCCACAATTATAAATATACTGTCTCCAACTTATTTATCTTGAACCTTAGGGTCGGCCAAATAATTTTCTTTTTTTTTTTTAAACAGGGCCCAAAACATCGAGTGTAGCTTCGACTGTGTGGTACGTAGCGCCGTCCTGTTGAAACCAAATCTTGCTAATATCCTCAACTTCCATTTTTGTGAACAAAAATTCGTTCAACATGGCCCGATAACGATCGCCATTGACTGTAACGGCCTCCCCTTGCTCATTTTCGAGGAAAAATGGCCAAATTATGCCTCTGGACCAAAATCCGCACCAAACAGTGACTCGTCTTGGGTGTATAGGCTTTTAAATGTATGCGTGCGGGTTGTCTGTGCCCCAAACGCGACAATTTTGCTTGTTTACATACCCCCCAAGATCAAAATGAGCTTCATCTGAAAAGATGATTTTTTTGGCAAAATTGGAATCTTCTGTAAGTCGATCGCAGGCCCACTTAGCGAAGCGAAAAAAGCGTACACACAACCATATTCGTTCAGCGGAAGGATAAAACTAATTATCTGTCAAATCAGTCATGATCTAAGTGTTACCATTCAGGAAATAAGCACTAGTTGAAAAAAAAACTTTAGATGGCGGACCCGTTATTCGTTTATACAACACTTTTATTTATGCCTAAACACGACTTTAGTTTATGACTGCAAAACGATAACTATCAACGTAGGCAAAACAGCCTCCCTATATACCTAATTGCCTACAGTTTGGAAAGTTGCGGAAATGTCTTAAACGCTCTCAAATCCTCTATTTTATGTCCGTTAATTTTAAACATGTAAGATTGTGTTACCCAAAGATGATCGAATTGGCAATGCCGCCAAATACACAAATCAGTATGACAATATAAATCAGTACGGCATTACCAGGGTAAGACACGAACCAACAGTATCTTTAGTTATGGCACATTAGGCTTTTTAGTAAGCATCTCATGAAAATAACGTATGATTATTAGTAGATTCTTCAGATCCTTATATATTCGGGCAATTAACATTCAAATTTAGTTTTAATTTTATATCAAACAAATTGCGTAAATTGTTTTCTTAATATTTTACTTGCAAGGGAAGAAGTGGTCGTTAGTGTATTTAGGTATTAACCACACCCATTTTCCTAATAAATAATTTCCACACTTATATAATACAGTGAACAATGCTTTACATTGATATTCTAACTTGAAGTATTTTCGATTCCATGTAAATCGAACCACTGTGCTCTGGTAAGTAAACTTATCATCTCAGATCTCAAAAACCTGTTGTTTCATTTTATTCCAACTTAAATATATGTCAGTTAGACCTAAAAACCACTACGCATAAATTTTCATTTAAATTTATTAACGTTTTCGGGTACAGGGCAACAATGGGTTAATATTACATCTTCGTCCATCTAACTTAAAGTTAAAGTTACTCATTAAAGGGGTAAATGAATCTTTTATTATTCTTGAATTTATGAGTGACATAAATGTAACAAGCTGATACTATTACACAGTTATTTTTATCATACGATAAATTTTATTGTCATTATAAAATTAAAAAACGAAAACAAAAATAAATTTTATTTTAATTATACATGTTTTTAAAAATACTTTATAATTTAATTAAAAATTCAACAGAATGAAAACAATATAAAATGAAATGAAATGAACAAAAATTCAATTTAAGCCCTACCATTTGATACCCTACATTGCGTTTCTTCACCAATTGCAACAAAGTCTTACTTACCTAATTTTTATAGGTATTACAATCACCATATAAAGAGAGACTTACACCGATCTACTAATTACTATATATTTTGGCAAATCACCATAAACAATAAATATAACGTTTCAGAAATGGTTAAAATATTGTCTCATGTCCGCAAAAATACTCCTAGGCCAGATCTCGAACTGTTGTGAATCGTTTTTCAATTTAGAAAGAAGAAGAAAAACCTATAACTTTGTCGCTTTCCGTTCGAGATACTTAAGGCAAAATTGTGACCTATTTCTGGTAAAAGCTGGACATGGGAAGAATTCAATGGCTTCATCATTTTCACTACAACTTCATACGATACAGGTGTGCCCGCAAGCTCGAAGTAAAGACTTTTTTGCTTAGTCTCAGTAAGCTACTTATCTTGTCCTAATTGGTATCCTCGCAAAGTATGTTTGTAGCTTTCTGCATTAGTACTATATTCGGCAGTAAAATAAAAGCATTCAATGTCATATTCATCAGCTAGGATCTTATTGGACCTTCCATGTCTATTGTTGGCACTTCAGTTTATTCTCCTTTTCGTTCTTGTAACCCCATGTTATTCTAGCACCTATTAATATAATGTTTGCCCGTATTACCATTTGGCTTTCTCTGAAAATGTTAACGGTTGTTGTCCCCGTGTTTACCCCCAATCCAGATTATTCCTTCTGTTGAGGTCCGGGAGTCGGTAGTATAATTTAGTTTCCGATTCTTTGATATAGAAGCCAGACATGTTTTATTTCCAAGCTTGGCGCCGTATGTTTAACAATAAGTTTCCATACTGCGCCGTGTAAACCATCCATTATTCTAAGAGTTTATTTTTGGAAAGTGTATCCTACCTCAGCATTAGTAGACTGTTCCAACATACTGTTTAATATTTTCTGATGGTTTGATCTGTTGTAATCCATGTTGTTCCATTCTACTCGAACCTGTAAACGCTTTGTAATTAACGCTGCCTCAGATATTATTTGTATGTCTATTGGTTGTGGCGCTGTGGTGTGGTAGTTAAAATATTCGCCTAAAAACTAAGAGGTCTCTAACTAATAAATCTGCCGTTCTGAGCCGGCATTAATCCGTAGATTCCTTTCAATAAGACTAAAAATAGAAACGGGTGTAGTTCGCGATCTTTTGATCCAGTTGGAATGCAGCGTCTTGGAGCTCGCGTGTGTTGGTGCAACGTGACCCCATAAGTTGAGCAGCCAGCGGAATGGAGTTTGAATGGGCAGTCTTAGCCACGGAGCCAACGAAAACAGTAGTAAATCATAAATTGAATTTTGTTAATTAAATTATTTAAAAATTGAATAAGAAATAAATTTAAATTATTAAAGTAAATCAAGTGTTTAATTCTAATTTATATATTGTGCAGACCGCCGTTGAGGTCTGCCAAACGTTTTCTTTTTATTAAACCCTTTGACGAAATCCTTAACTGCAACAATATTAGCAGAAATATATTTAATAAAAATAAACGGCAACAACAAAAAATAGGCAGAAAAGAAAACAAGAAATGGACAATAACAAACAACAACAGCTGGTTACATTTATATATATAAAAGAGGACTATAAAATGCGTAATAATGGATGTTCTCTGAAATGCACCAACCTGTTTTGTAAACCGTTAAACGAAAGGTGAAGTCAATACCAAGGTTTTTATGTATATCCGGTTTTTGTAGGTCCATTGGTTCGCGAGTTATTGAATTAGAATGAACACCTTTGTATTGCAAAAGTTTTACTTGAAAACGAAATTAGTTACAGCACTGAGTGTTAGAAAATATGTTTTAAACTAAGTATATAGAAATCATATATAGAAAGCTCATTTTGTGTGTGGCTTCATCTAGTTCAACTGGGCGGTGCCACGCCCTTATAAAATTTTTATTTATATGTGTATATCTTTAAAACGGTTATAGTAAGAGTCTCCAATTTGACCCAAATAACTTTGTGATCAATAAAAATCAACAATCAAAAATTGGGCCGAATTGGATAAATGGGTGTAGCATCTCCCACACAATGTAAATATTGATTTTTGTATATCTTTAGAACGGTAATAGGGCAGGTTTCTGAATTTGGCCTAAATAATTTAGTAGTTAATACATATCATCAGTTGAAATATGGATGAAATTGAATAAGTGGATGTGATATCTCCCATAGAAATTAAATATTGATTTTTGTATATCTAGAGAATGATTAAAATTGAAGGTTCTAAATTTGGTCTAAATGACTTCTTAGATAGTACAAACCAACAGTTAAAAAGTGGGCGGAATAGGATAAGTGGGCATGGTACCTCCCATACAAATTAAACAATGATTTTTGTATATCTTGTGAATAGTTAGATGTGAAGTTTTTAAATTTAGTTTAAGTAACTTGGCAGTCAATACAGACCACCACTTGAACAAAATATGGTATTTTGCATGTGTAGAGAACGGTAACAGTTAAAGCTTTCTTCATCTAACCACATCAGTCAAAAAGCGGGTACAACACAAAGAATTACTCTAATAAGAACTAAAAAGAAAGTAAAGGAAAGAAATGGAATCTACCTGAAATATGGAGAGATTCGAGAGCTTTCGAATTGTTTATTCAGCCATATAAAAAGCACAACAAATGCGGACAGCAGTCAGTCTATGTGTAAACTCTATGGGTAGAAAGTTTATTGGTTTAAACTCGGTATGGGGAGAGTTTATAAGAAGTAAGCTCGTGAAGTGAATCTTGAAGTAAAAACCAGCTTAGTTGGAGGTAACTCACTAAAGAGGGTTAAGTGTGGATAACCTCTGGTTGAAAAGGTTGTGATCAAACCTAAGTTATACCTACAATCGAGTTGGAAGATCTTTAAGTAGAATGATCTGTCGAGTAACTGTTGTTGTTTACAAGACTGTAAACAGACGGAGTAATTAAGAATAGAATATTGCTATTGCCTGTAAAAAGGTTACAAGCAGTGGTGCACAAAACTGTGTTGAATAAAGGATTTTAATTAAAACCATATGCAAAAATTCATTTTCTTTTAACTGGAATCTACGAACTCATAAATAAATGTTTTTAAAAGGTAAAGACTTAACAATATTATAGTTTTTAAAGTTCTAGTTAATGTGGTTCGTACCAGCCCACTTAACTTTAAGCAGCACATACGCTGAACCTTTTGTAATGTCCTGACCCTACGTGATGCCAATGGGACATATTTGAATTGCCTGTCCAACACCTATGGGACTTGTCGGCACTTTCCCGATCACTTATTTTTAACTTGTTTTGTAAAATTTTAATTAATGAAGCCTGTAAGAACTAATTATATAATCTTAATAAATAACTAAATAAAAAATTAATTATAACTTCAGTATATAAAAACAGGAAATAGCTTAAGCCTCTGGGTATCTCTACTCATACGTTTTAAAGTAAAATAAAATGTTTTTTAATTATTAGTCACCAAATCTCACAAGCCAAGTGTTCTTTCTGTCAATGATTAATTATTGTTTAAATTTTCTTAAATTAATTATTTCAAATTATACTCCACTTTCTTTGAAACCCAAAAACGTGATTCGCTTCAATATTCATTAAATTGAAACAAATTTGTTGTCAGCATAACAACAGCAGCAACAATAATTCTTAACTCAATTAAACAGGTGTTTTTGTTGTTGTTGTTGTTAAAAAACAATTAAAAATATTTGTCAAAAGTTTAATTTTATAACGCGTTGCATTTTGAGAAAATTAAAAATTTCATTTTAATGTATAAGATTTGTTGTATTTTATTTAATTGAATTACGTTTTTTCCATTTTGTAAAATTGGAATTTGAATGAATACCCGGAATAAAGTATTTCCTGTTACGTTTACAAAATTTAAAAAAGAAAAATTAATGTTCTGATACTTAAAAAATACAAATTTGAACACACACAAAAATTAACAAAAAAAAGGCGTAATACATGGAGAAGTTTTTAAATTTCCTAAAAGAAACCAAAACTTATAATTTAATCTAAACTATACATAAAGAAAAAACTTGTACGATTAATAACAAAACTTCATTTATATTATTCAATATGTATCTACATCTACTTCACTCGGAGCTAAAGGTCAAAACAGCAAAAGCTCGTTCATCTTTGATAAATAAAAAGGCGATCAGACCTCTGTTTAAAAAAAATGCAGTGTCTGAATCCAATGAGTATAAAAGAGCTTTATTACTGTGATATAAAAGCCCGTTATTCTTATTCGTAGTGCTTCTCGAAAATTTCCCAACACTTCAATTTCAATTTAAAAATGCAATAAAACAAAAACGGTTTTATTTTTTTGTTGTGAAGTACAATCGTTCCGGTTAGAAATGAAATATTATTTCATTCATATGGCTGCCGCGGCTGGCCTCACAGTACCCGATTTGATCGGACCAATTTTTGAAAACTTTTTCGAGTGTATGGGGTCGTATCTCGGCAATGGCATCAAGACTGCTGACCTTTAAATGCTCAATTGTCTATAGTTTGTCGGCATAACATTTGTCTTTAACGGCGCCTCACAGAAAATGGTCCAACGGTGTCAAATCGCAGGTTTTTTGCCGTCAACTGACATCAAATGTTTGACGTAATAAATCGATTATGGTATGAGATGTGTGGCAAGTTGCATCATCCTGTTGAAACCAAACATCGTTCATATCCATTCCATGAAGAGCGCGCACAAAAAAATTGCTTATAATTCGTGCGATAGGCATCTCCATTGACTGTATGGTTGAGAAATATGAAACATGGGCCAATGATGCCTCTGCTCCACAAGCCACACCGAACAGTCACTCGTAATGGATGCATTGGCTTCTGTAAGACCACGTTTGGGTTTTCTGAACTCCAAATACGGTAATTTTGCTTATTAATGTACCCATCAAGATGAAAATGTGCTTCAGCCGAAAAGATGATTTTAAATAAATCCCAATAAACCCCAACGTTGCTCAAGCGTAAATCTATTCATTTCGTTCAGTGGAGATAATATTGTTACGAAAATGGAAATGCCTAAAAAAAAATCTAAAATATACCACATCAGCGCGTCCAAAACTGTAATGTAGAATTTTTGTATATTTGGTAATTATATGTCACGCTGTCAATGCCGTACTAATTTGCATATCTGGCAACACTACCAATTCGACTAACTTTGTGTGTTACATTTGAATTAACGGATATAAAATAGAGGATATGAGAGCGTCTGAGACTTTTCCTACGTCACATAATTATCATTTTGCTGTTATAGAATAAAGTTGTGTTAAGCGTAAATAAAGGTATTGTATAAACAAATATTAAGTTGTTGTATTAAGTTAAACTGTATAAAAGATAAGTGAGGAAATAAAACTGTAAACACGAACAAAGTGGTGTTTATTTTATTTTAGCGCAATTAAAACAAACTTAAATGTTTTTAAAAGTTTAAAACGTAACAATATACTGAATTTTGTGATAGAATAGAATAGACATACAAATTTAAACTGGTTCAAATTTAAACTTTTCAATTGCCTACTCTATACTTAGTATGTACCACATGCAATTTTTTAATTAAATTTTTAAAATTATATCAAAGTTCCTTTCCCTCTCAAAAGTTTAGGCTGATTCTGAGCTGCTGTTTCATTGTAAAAAATGTTTTTTATTGTAAATGCTTAAATTTTATTACAACGTTTGTTGAAAATCAAATTTGATCTGGTTTATAATTTAACCAGTCTTAGTCACTGACATATAAAAACGTTTGGCATTGTTTGTTAGTATGAAAGTACGTGTAATATCTACATTTAATTGTTTATTGAACTTAGCGAACATGCCTGCATTGGTTAGGTATCGCACATGAAATCGAAAACAGTCAAATATATTGAGGTCAAGAAACAGAAGCAGCACCAGAAACCTTGGAAGTATAAAGGTTTTTTATCAAAACAATAACAAATTAATTTTTAATAAGGGAGGATAAATATCTGTCATTATAATTCAGTGTTTGATAGACGCCAAAGTGTAAACTCACATTTATTTCAATCGCTTTAATAATGTCGAACATATGGCATAATTATCACATATGGTTTGTGTCAGTAATAACAAATATGGTATTTTTGAGGGTAAACATCTGTCATTATAATTCAGTATTCGATAGAAGTCTGATAACCTTTTCTAATTTGAGGAAAACGGCTGCTGAAAGTTATCGATTGTTGGTAGAAGCTTACGCTCAACATGCACCAACTCAAAAAACTTGTGAACGATTGACAATGGTATGCAATGTTATGACCCTCCAGTTTCATTGTTCTGTTAGGTCTCCCTTCTTAGATACATTACCAACGATTCCTTTGGTTCGTTCTAATAATAATTTTTATACTTGAAAATTGGCCACAACCATTATCAAGGTATCTGACTCAGTAAATAGGGCGTAATCTTAAAAAACAACATTTATATAGAAAAAGTATTTTAAAGATATTACAATACATATGTACATACATACTCCTTTACTTTTTATTAAAAATTTAAATAAATTATTTTTTCAAAAGTCATGCAAATCTCTTAATAAAATTTATTACATATCGTAAAAACGACATCTTAATTTCATCTTAAATTCGATTCATAATTTTAAGTGGAGCGTAAAAAGGAGATTTTAACCTGCTCCAAAGTAAAAATCTGTATGAATGAATAATGAATAAAAATTACTAATGAATGTGTCAATGCTTCAAAAGATTTTTGCTTTTACGATCTGCAATTTTGCTTCAGATCACAATAAATTGTTTTGAAATACTTGAAAATAAAAACAAAAGAAATTTTAAATTTTCCACATACAAATTAATAAGAGTGTTTATATTATAATTTGTATGATAAATATTAAAAAAAAAAAACAAAAAATACAGTAATTTCGAGAATTATCCTACAGGAGGGGTTAGTATAAAAACAAAGTAATTTAATGCTAAGCTGCGAATTTATATAAAATCATTGAAATTTAAAACATTTAACGGATAAAAATATTACACGAAATTAAATTAAAACAAACAAAAAATGCCTAAAAAAGTATCAGTTATTATTCTCATTGCATTCATTTTGGAAGTTGTCGTTGCAAAAAGTTTATCCTGGTGTGATCCTTTATTATGTCCACCTGGTATACAACATATTGCCTGTGGTAATTCTGGGGTAAGAAAAAGCACAAAACAGATTAACTAACTAACTTTACCATATTAAAAGCTTAATAGATAGATTAGCTTCAAATCAGTGGAATTTTTATGTTAAAAAATCTCGTTTTTTATATATATTTCACGCTTTAATGATTCTTTTTATGCTTAATTTTAAAAATATTGTCTATAAATAAGAATCTATTAAAATTATTTTAAAAAAGTTGAAAGTTTTAATTTTTTACCATTTTAATGAAGATAACGCTATTAAAACAAAAGACTTAAGAAACAAACTTGCTTAGAAACATGATATAAGTTTTTATCGTTAAAGGTCTCTTGATTTATTTTAATTAGTTTTTAATTTCTGTGAGAAAAAAGTATTACAAAGTAAATCATTGTTAAAGCGTTGAAAATTATTCGAACTATTACTTATACAGCCAAAACGAAAGACTTAAGAAATAAACTTAAAACTATGTCAGCCATGACTCTATTTAGAATTACATAAAAGGGAATTATGCCAATTGATTCGACATGTATTTTCACATCTTACAGAGAACATTTGAACGTTTTTCTCTAAACATTTTCAGCATCAAAGAGCCTATTGAAATATAGAGAAGGGGAAGCTTTTTTTGGTCTCTTACTTTCAGTTGAAATTACTCGACTGTTTCGGATACCTCTATGACTATTGATCACCGAAATACACTGGCGTTGTTGGCCCTTGGTGAGCATTCAGTAGTGGTCCTTACGGCTATAATTACTGGACGATGTCTGATAACTCTCATTATGACTTTTGTTGAAATTGTTTAGATAAAAAAAGAAAGAATCGTTGCACTAGCTTATGCAGCTTCTTAGTGGCCAACTGACATCACCATTTCAGCTAATTAAACGACCATCAAACACGTTTGACGCAATAAATCGATTGTTTGAAACCAAACATCGTTCACATCAGTACCATGAAGAGCGGGCACAAAAAAACCAACCGTAATGGTTGTGCCGTCCCCATTTTGAAAGAACTGTAGGCCAACAATACCACCGCTCCACTAACCACACCATAAAGTCACTCGTAATGAGTGCATTGGCTTCTGTACGACTGCTGGAGACGAGACGCAGCTTTATGAGTACGACACGCAATCCAGACACCAGGCAAGTGAATAGCGTTCACCAAATAAGCCTAGACCAAAAAAACCACGCCGTTTTCAGTCAAAAAAGAAGGCAATGCTTACGGTTTTCATGGATTACAACGGTGTAGTGCATCATGAATTTTTGCCAGAAGGCCAGACAGTAAACAAAGAGTATTATTTGGGCTCTATGAGACGTTTGCGTGAAGAAATTCGACGAAGGAGACCAGAATTTGGGTAGAAAACTTGGCACCGTCGCACAGTGCCATCATTATTCGAAAGTTTTTGACGAAAAGTGCAACAAATTTGGATTCCTGTGACTTCTTTCTGTTAAATCGGGTTAATAAATCATTATGAGGAACGCGTTTCAGCAGCCGAGAGGAAATAATGGAAAAATCGTAGGAAGCACTGATGAACATACCGATAACCGAATATAAAAAATGCTTCGAGGATTGTATCAAGCGCTGGCATAAGTGTGTTGCAGTGGTTGGGGATTACTTTGAAGGGGACAATATAGATTTAGACTTTATGATCAAGGTGATATACTAAATTTTGTGACAGAATAGAACGACATAAGTATTGCCAGATTCGAAATAACTGCTGGTTTAAATTTAAACTGATAGATGACCAGCCCGATAGTTAAAGAACCTGTTCAGGGCACCATAAACGTTCGCCTCCGAATGCTTGCCAAAGCAACACATTCACAGGGAATATGCCCGTCGTCTTATCCTCCTCCCTGCACAGGCGGTACTTCGTGTGAGCTTGAAGAGGTGTGGTTTACGATAGTAGTGACCACCAGGAAACCAATAAACTTTCTTATAGTTATCCTGCCCATGCAACGCCGCTTCCTTTTATAGGTAAAGGCCCTTATAAGCCGCTTCGCTTGCCTCAGACTAAGGCATTACTTTCAAAACAACGAGCGGAGATCATGTTTCCACTCATCGATCTTCCTCCTAGCTGTAGACCACCCAATACTACTCTACGGTTCTGGTCTCACAAGACTAGTGATTAACCCCTGCTTTGTAAGTTCGTCTGCGGTCCCGTTTCCCATAACACAAGTGTATCCAGGTAGACACCAAAGTGTAACCTCGTTTTCCCGTTCTAGAGTGTATATATTTGTACAGCATTCGTGTATTAGTTTCGAGTCTATATACTCTGAATAAAAAGTTATTAGTGCCGTTATATATTCTGTATGGAAATATATTAGGAGTTTGTCGATGGGCAAAAGGGCTTCCACTTAAGCTAGTTTATTATTTCCATATTACCAAATCTAACAAAATATTTTACTGATTGATCTGATTAAATTCGTCCGTAGTAAGTCCATACAATTATTTGTTAACATGAATATATATTAGCGGTATTACAATGAACCATGGGGCCTATGAGTTAACGCTCTAATTTACAGACATCTACTCGTAACATTACCCCACCTATATTAAACCAGTTTTTTAATTTAACAGTTCTAATCACCAAACTACTCGTAGGCCTTCTGATACCATAAACTTGAAAAATTTCACATATTTTCCCATTTACAGCACTTCCATGAACGTTGTGAAGCAGATGCTGAAATTATAGATCTACGACCATATCGTAACTTCATTTTGCATGAACACAATAAACGCAGAAACTTTATAGCGTCCGGTCAATTACCAGGCTATTATCCTGCTGCTAAAATGGCTTCTTTGCAGTGGGATGATGAGTTGGCCTTTTTAGCTGAGTTAAATGTAAGAACGTGTGTGGTCGAGCATGAAGAATGCAAAAATACGTATCGTTATCGTAATGTTGGACAAAATTTAGTTGGTATTGATAGACCACGTCATATAGCGGCCAACATATCAGAGGTAATACAAAGAGGCATCGCTTTATGGTATGGAGAACATACACTGATTAATAGTAATTATATAGCCAAGTTTAAAGTGGATATGGATTTGTAAGTATTCTAGTTTTTATTAAGTAGTGGACACCCTTTTTTATGTTAATTTTATAACTATTTTAGTGAAAGTTATGGACATTTTGCTGAATTTGTTTTGGATCGTAATACTCATGTTGGCTGTGCCATGTTACGCTACACACATCCGATTTATAAATTTCTACATATTTATAATACTGCCTGTAATTATGCCAGTATTTATGCTTTGGAGGTACCCGTCTATAGTGTAGGTGAACCGGCTTCAATGTGTGAAACCGGCACACATCCAAAATATCCGTTTTTATGTTCATTAAATGAACCGTTCAATCCCAATTATATCCAAGATGATTTATGAAAACTTAAATGTGCGCCTATATTTATTATTAATCATAATTTGCCCATAATTAAATTAAATTAATTTATATTTATTTTAAAATTATTTATTTAAATTTAATTTAAAATAATTGAGTTGTTAACAGCTTTACCGCTTGTTGTTGTTTTTTTTTTAATTTAATTGAAATAAAATTAAATATATTTTTCAAGACTGTTACTTAAGGTAAATGGCCTGATTTTGTTGTTTATTTTAAAAAAATTAAAAGTCTGTTATCTTATAAAGGCTGGTCCAACCATAATGTATGATGTAAATTGTGAATCATAACTTAGCTTCAAGTTTTTTGCCAAACTTAATTTGACTTTTCTTTGTTTCAATGTTCAGATTGTTGAAGACTTTTACGAAAATGGGCGTTCAAACCAAAATGAATTTCATGCACTTCGTGATTTTTTTTTTGACCAGCGTAATGGACCAAATGTGTCCACAATCGGGAGAAATGTTAGTAAATTTCGGCAAACCGAGTCTGTAGGAAATGTGGAAACACCTGTGCATGCTCACTCAGTTCGTTGTATTGTGGCCGACTCGTCGTCGTTGCCAACAATTGAACATATCACGAATATGAACCTGAACGATATGTTGTTCAAACAGGATGGTGCCACTTGCCACACAGCCCAAGAAACAACGGCTCTTTTGCGTGGGAAATTCAATGGCCGTGTTATCTCATGTCGTGGCGATGTTGATTGGCCGCCACGATCATGTGATCTGACACCGTTGGACTTCTTTCTTTGGGGATATTTAAAAAAGAGTATACGGCAATAAGCCAATAACATTTCAAGAGCTAAGGGCTGAGATAATTCGGGACGTTAACGACATTGAACTTTAATTATGTCTCACAGTCATTGAAAATATGGACTAACGGATAGAAGTATGCCACCGTAACTGTGGTGAGAATTTGGCCGATATTTTGCTTCACACATAATTGTCATAGATCTTTCTATCATTGTTTTATTAACAATCATTTATATAAAAATGAATGTGTGCTTGTATATATGTTTGTTTGTTTGTTTATGCCTTATAAACAGCAAAAAGGCTGAACGGATTTTCTTGAAATTTTTACAGTATCTCTCTGTATGTTTGGAAGGGACTATAGGCTATATAAATTGAAAATATTCCGACTGGGCGGTATCATGCCCATACAAAGTAAATATTTATTGATCTATATCTTCAAATGACATGTTACCTCCCATAAAAACAAAAGCTTCTGAGTTTAGTATGAATGACCTCATAGTTAATTTAAATCATCAGCCAAGAGTGGGCGGAAGTGGATAAGTAGGCATGGTACTTCCTATACAAACTAAATATTGGTTTTTGTATATCTTGCTTGAAGTATAAGTTACTGAATTTGGTCTAAATGACTTCGTAGTCAATATAAGTCGTCAGACAATAAGTGGGTGAAATTGGACAAGTGGCTGTGACACATCACATACAAACTAAATATTAATTTCATTATACCTTGAGAACGATTAGAGCTACAGTTTCAGTACTTGGTCTGCATGACTTCATAGTCAATACAAATCATTAGTCAAAAAGTGGTAAATTCATATTAATTTTTGTATATCTTGAGAACGGCAATAATAGAAGTTTCTAAATTAGGTTTAAACAACATCGTGAACAATACAAATCATTAATCAATAACTGGGCGAGATTGGATATGTTGGCCATTCATACTAAATACTAAATTTTGTATATGTGGAGAACGACAACTATTTAAGCTTTGTTATCTATCAACATCAGCCAAAAGGCAGGAATTGCAGAAAAAATCTGGATAAAATCTATATATATATACAAGGGAGATCGGACGGTTATTATTCGACCGGTTTTTTTGGTTTTGTCGAATACGGTTTTTTCAAAATCTTAATTTTTCGAATACCGAATAAACCGGTTTATTTAACACGAATAACCGGTCAATTTAAATAATTACATACAATTTTTATACGTTTGTATATTTTTTATTGCAAATATGCTCATTGTTTAACTATTTGTATTAATTTAATCGTTTTTGTATATATGACAACCTTGAACGTCTCACAAAGAACGTGAA
The DNA here is from genome assembly GCA_023159175.1 of Wohlfahrtia magnifica. NCBI lineage: Eukaryota > Metazoa > Arthropoda > Insecta > Diptera > Sarcophagidae > Wohlfahrtia > Wohlfahrtia magnifica. The sequence goes on from JAKWBJ010000484.1 coordinate 6,408,528, forward strand.
AACCAAAATAAATCGAAAAAGATATGCTCACTTGATAAATAAATATTAATTTTTATATATGAATAATGATCAACTAGACTCAATGAAAGCCAACAAACCCACAAACTCCGGTTCCCAACGGCAGATATATTTGTTAGTGACGTTTTCCACAGCGTAAATACACATAACCAGTAGCTAGTAATTTTGCGAGGTGATATCGCTGTTAAAAATTGTCAGATAGTGTGTCGTGGGATTGAACCGACGACTTCTTGGCTGGAAGGTGGGTTCTTACCTAACATACCCCAGTGACACACACTACTAAACACATGCTGCATAAATTTACATACAGTACTGCTCGAAATTTAAATAAATTTTCTTGTCGTGGCAATTAAGGACTCGTATATTACTAATAGATTTATTCAAAGTAAAACATTTAATTCTTGTTATCTTAGCACCTAAATTAGAAATATAATAACAAACCTTTAATCCCATTCTCTACCTAGTTATACAACAAAAACGAAATTAGCTCTTTGAGTAGCTGTTCGAAACTTAAGCAACTTTCAGTACTTTGTGTAATATACTTTGGTTCTTATGGCCTCCGCACACCATTTTGGCATAGTTTTTATGAGGTTTGTTAGAATTATTGTCAGTGTTAATTGTCACTTTAATTCTGAGCTCTCCGTCAGGTTCGGAAGGAAATGGTTCAAGAATCAAAAACAATTTTATTTAAATAAAAGAACCGGTTAACTGTTTATTTAAAAATCGCTACTTTTCGAATTATTCGAAAACCGGTTTTTGAAAAAAAATCGAAAAATCGATCTCACTAATATATACGTACGAGGGCCGATTGACATTGAAGCTACGTAGCTAGTTTATTTGTTGTAGTTGTTTGAAGTAAGCAACTTTTGTGTTTCTTGGAAAATGGAAAAAAGTGAATTTCGTGTAGTGATTAAACACTATTATTTGAAAGGCAAAACGGCGAAAGAGACAAAAGAAAAGCTTGATAACATTACGGCGACTCTGTTCCGTCAGATTATATGGTAAAATATTGGATTGCTGAATTTAAACGGGGCCGTACAAGCACTGCAACAATACCATCAACAGAAAGGCCAAAAGAGGTGGTTACTGAAGAAAATATCAAGAAAATCCTCGATATCGTTATGAATGATCGCCGGGTCAAACTACGTGAGATTGCTGAAATGGTAAACATATCATATGAACGTGTGTTCAACATTTTGCATGAACATTTCCATATAAAACAGCTATCGTCAAGATGGGTGCCGCGTTTGCTCAGTGTTGAACAAAAACGAGTTCGACAGATTACTTCACAGCGGTGTTTATATATATATATATATATATATAAAAGGGAAATAAATTCCCTTTTTCAAGATTCCGTCCGTTTTTTTGCCACTTGTCTGTTTTTATAAACAATGCTAAGACAACTTTTGATGTCTCCCGCTGATATATTTATGGAGATGTACGATAATAAATATTACTTTCTATGTGCAGTGTCACGTCCACTCTTCCTCTGAAGTTAATTTTTTAACTTAATATGCTACTTGATAATAGAATAGCATGTGGAAAATTTGAAGACTTTATCTTTTATAGCTACCAAAATATATTGGGTATACAAGTTAATAATGTCAACTTGGACAACACATGGTTTGTGTCAATAATAACAAATATGGTGTTTCGGAGGGTAAACATCTGTCGTTATAATTCAGTATTCGATAGACGCCAAAGTATAAACATATATTTTTCCAATTGCTACAATAATGTCGAATTTTGTGCCTTAAAAAGATGTTTTGCGGGGAAGTCTGATAAAAAACTTATGAACGACAGTTTGCGCGATTAAAAAGTTGTGATTTCGACACAGAAAACAAGGAGAGGCCTGGTCAACTGAAAGAGCTTGGAAGCATTACTCGACGAAGATTGTTGTCAAACGCATGAAGAACTTGCATTATCATTGGGAGTCATACAACAAGCCATTTCGCTACATCTAAAAGCATCATTCAAAAGGCAGGAAATTGGGTCCCATATGAATTGAAGCGAAGAGACGTTGAAAGGCAATTTTTAATGTCGGTAATGATGCTTGAACGCTACAATAGGAAGTCATTTTTGCACCCTATTGTTAAAGGTGATGAAAAATGGATACATTACGATAAAAAAAAGTCGTATACAAAGCTCGACCAACCAGCCAAATCAACGCCGAAGCCGAATATCCATGACGACAAGGTATTGCTCTGTATTTGATGTGATCAGACGATCACAGAGGACCTGTACCGAACACAATTGATTCGTCTGAAGAGAGCAATAAAAAAAACCACCAGAATATTCTATGAGACGCGAGGCCATAATCTTCCATTATGACAATGCTCGTTCACATGTTGCAAGACCTGTCAAAAACTATTTGGAAAACTATTTTAAGTACCATTTGTTTCAATCAATGCAGATCGCCCTTACTGGAATATGCTTCACTTCAGAAAAGGGTATCAGAAATTGGCTTGATTTATTCTTTACCTGAAAACCGGAGAAGATCTTTTGATGAGATGAGAAAAAGTTGTGGCTAACGATGGACAATACTTTGAATAATATTTCAGTTCATTTTGTTATTATAATAAATACATTTTTCAAGCAAAACAACCGACATTTTTAATTTGTATACCCAATAGTATACCGAAATAATCACGTGTTTTTGCAGGAATGGGCTATTAACCAAAAGCTTTTACCTTATTAGCACCTCAAGTGCAACATTTGAAAATGTACTTTTGTGCAACACATTTTAGTGGATGATGAATGTTGACAAACAAATAACTTTGCTTTTTAAATAAAATGTGTGTGTCATTAGTCCGTATGTCCTCAAAAACGATGACGGTCAGTATGTTACTGTCAATGCTGAACGGTATAGGAATATAATTAGAAATATTTTCGTACCTCAATTAGCTGGCCTTAATCTTGCTGACATAGTCTTCCAACACAGCGCGTGCTGCAATTGATTTACTATAAGAAACTTTTGATGAAAGAGTAATTTCACGTAATGATCCCATAAATTGGCAACCAAGATAGTGTGACTTAATCCCGATTGGATTATTTTCTTTGGGGTTATGTAAAATCACTTGTTTACATCGATAAACTAGAGACAATTGAACATCTGAAAATCAACATTTGAAGAGTTAGTTATTGGCGGAATACTGCCGCATATGCAGCGAAAAATTTGTGAAAATTAGTGTTCTAGATTGTGCCTTGTGCACTCCAGCTGTGGCGCCCACATGGCCGAAATCATATCTCTTCATTGATATTAAAAATATATTTGTTTGTTTTATTATGATTTAAGCTTGTGTAAGTGTACAAAAACTAAAAAGTAGACCAAACTCCCAAACGGACCTAATCGTTCCGTTTTCCCCCTATTTTGACTTCTCTCAGGTCCAATTTTGAAAAAAAGCATAGCTAGAGCTATCTGTGTTCCAAATTCCTATCTTAATTATTATCTAAACTATTATCTTAGTTATAATTTTTTACCTTTTTTCTCCATTTCATCCCCTTCCGTTTTAAAAACTATGATTTAGGATAGCCTTTAATTTCTTCCATAACGACACTGTAGAATTTGCTTTTAGCTGTATAAAGCCTTCAAGCAAAAACATTAATTTTCATATAGTATAGGATAGCTATAGATAGATAGCTACACCCTTTGAACTTTGAGCAAAACCCGTTTATACAATCTTTCACGCTTTTTGACTAACGTGAGTACAAAGCAAAGCTTTAATTGCTATTCTTCACATAAAAAAAATTACATGTCTAGTATGAATTCAAGTTCCCACGTCCACTTATGCACTGCAGTTATTGACTGATGACTGATGACTGATGATGTGTATTTTCCACGACGATGGTTGAAGCAAATTAAGAAACTTCTACTCTACTACTATTCTCAAGATACATACAAAAATGTATGTATACTAAGTATGGATGATATCACGCCCACTTTTCCAATTCCGCCCATTTTTCAATTGATGTTTCATATTGACTACAAAGTCATTTAGACTAAATTCAGACTCTTATACTTTAAACGTTCCCAAGATATACAAAAATCAATATTTAGTTTGCATGGAAGGTACTATACCCACTTATCCGATTCCCAACACTTGTTGACTGATGTTTTGTATTGACTATTTAGTCACTTAAAGTCACTTAACTTTAGATTTAACCGCTTTGGAAGGTACCACGCTAACTTGTCTAATCCTGCCCATTTTTTTGTCTAATGATTTTTATTGACACGAAGTCATTAGGCCAAATTCGAAATGTATACTTCAACCGTTCGCAAGATAAACAATATTCAATATTTAGTTTGTATGGGAGATACCACGCCCACTTGTCTAATTCCGCCCATTTTTTGTCTAATAATTTTTATTGACTATGAAGTCATTTAGGCCAAATTTGAAACTTACACTTTAACCGTTCTCAAGATATACAAAAATCAATATTTAGCTTGTGCGGGAAGTACCACGTCCACTTGTACAATTCCTACTTTTACCATTTTGAAGATATAGACAAATGAACTTTTACTTTGTATAAACGTGTCATCGGCCGGTTGGTATTTCTGAAATTTATAAAGCCTACAGCTCCTTCCAGATATACAGAGAGATACTGTAAAAATTCCAAGAAAATCGGTTCAGCTGTTTAAATGCCTGTAAGGCACAAACAAGCAAACAAACGTATATACATACACACATACACACATAAAAACATACATTCGTTTTTATATATATGATATTGTTACGAAAATAAAAACGCCTAAAAAGAAAATACAGCACATCAGTGCCTTTCGGACTGTATTGTAGGATTTTGGTCTATTGATTTGTGTCAAGGTTGATAATGTGTTACCCTGGTAATGCTTTGAGTATTCGACCATCTTTAACACAACCTTGCATGTTTTAAATTAAAATAGAGGATTTGAGAGCGTTTGAGACATTTCAGGAACTTTCCAAACTGTAGGCAATTAGGTCTATAAGGAGGCTGCTTTGCCTAAGTCGATATAGTTATCGTTAGGCAGTCATAAGATAAAGTCGTATTTAGGCGTAAATAAAAGTGTTGTATAAGCGAATATTAAGTGCAAAATAAATAAGTTGATGTATTAAGATAAATTGTATAAAGTAAAAGTGAGGAAATAAAAACTGTAAAAACAAAAACAACGTGGTATTTATATTATTTTGACGCAGTTAAAACGAACTTAAACGTTTTAAAAACGTTAAAATGTAACAATATGTACTGCACTGAATTCATACTTATATTTGGCAAAAGATTTAATTAAGATTAGTAAATTTGATGTAAATAGATTAGAATATTTCTTCTAAATGATACTTGGTAACTCTATTTATTACTCATTTACATTATTTTCCCATGCCAAATGCATGAAAACATTTTTTTTTTTAATTTTGCTTTAGAGGCCGTTAATTTTCTAAGAAGATAAAAATACTTCCGATATTTTCTTGTTTTACTGACACCCTCTACATTGTTTTTTTTTCAATACAAATTATTTTAATGTCAAACCAGAGTTTAGCACGAGATTTGTCTGTCCAACCCGACAGCGTGTTTAACTTTAGTTCAAGTAACAACAATAAAAAAAAATATTTTGAGACAAAAGTTGTTTATAAAATGCATTTATTTAATTTATTTGTTTTATTAATTTATTTTTTTTGTTCTCATAAACGAATTTCAAAATACACTGTTTCATCATTTTAATGTCATTTCATATGAAACCTGTTATTAAAATAAAAATATTTAGTGCTTGCCCGCGTCATCTGAATGTGAATAAATTGGTGTTTAATGAAATTTCAATAAAATTATATTAAAAATGTCAAATATAACGCTACTTTTATTTTGGCAATTTAAACGTATTGACTCGTCTTATTTAAGAGATTAAAGCAGCCAAATCAAAAAGTTTGTCTTAATTAACATTTTGTAGTTTTAGTTTCAGTTTTCAAGTCCAAGGTTGAATTTTATGACAAAGTCATTCTGTATACGAATTTTAATGAAGATATTAATCCCATTACCAAAAGAACGAATAAATCAAATTTTTTTACTTAAAATAATAGTTATTTATTATGCTCTGCTTAGTATTAACTAAATAGGCTTCTTCATTAGGATTTTTTTAAATATTGTTTTAATTGTGTAAATAGGACTCTCGTTAAATCCAGAGAAACTATTAACGAAAAGGTCCAGGTCCGTCTCAACACCGAGAAATAATAAACGAATCAACTACCAGCAATCAACAAAAGAGTCCCCGTTAAACTAGAACTAGCTAGCACTGAGTGGCAAAAGCTAGCTTCCACCAACGGGGGACCTACAATCTCCATATCAGTGATACGGCAAAATAACAGCAACCCTAGAGCGTGCGGGTACATTAATGGCAGACAACATACCTTCACTATATACAACGGTGCAACGCAGCCTATCATCAGACCTAATATAGTGAAGGGAAAGTGTAAGACACTCAATAATATCAGACTATGGACAGCTACTAGGGAGTCTGCCACTGCCGATGGAAAAATAGAGGTTTTTATGGTGCCGATACTGTAGACGAGATTATTATCAATGCCGATTTTATGATAACCCATGGCACTAATTTGAATATGGGTCAACAGATAATGAGAAGAACAGATAATAAGTAGAACCAACAGAAATTGAAACGGGCTCGTTAATAGCAAAGACTCCCGTTAAGTCCAACAGATGATCAATGAAATGGAGAAGAGCGGTATAATTGAACCGCCATTGAGTCCTTGGACCTCATCTGTAGTCCTAGTTAAAAAGAAAGTTGGCAGTACAAGATTCTGCGTCGACTGCAGGAAGCTGAATGAATTGACGCTACCAAGAATTGACGATACGCTCGACACGCTAGCAGGAACGAAGTGGTTCTCTAAATTAGATCTGCAAAGCGGGTATTGGCAAGTAGAGATAAGTATAAGGAGAAAACTGCTTTCAATGCGAACGGTGCCTTATGACAGTTTAAAGTTATGCCGTTTGGGCTCTGCAATGCTTCGGCCACATTTGAGCGATTTATTAAGCGCGTACTAAAAGGACTCCATTGGAAGACTTGTATGGCGTACCGCGATGCGCAAAACTTCCGATGAACACCTCAGAAGTTCTGCAACGAATATCAACAACTGGACTAAAACGAAGCGTAAAGAAATGTGCATTGTTCCAAAAACAAGTGAATTATTTGAGGCATCTTGTTACAGTGGATGGCATTTCCACAGATGAAGATAAAACACAAACAGTAAAGGACTGGCTTTGTCCCCAGAATCTTCATGAATATCGTAGCTTTTTGGGACTCTGCACCAAAAAAAAAGCCGTGCCTATATGGCCAACATTTTCTGCTAAAGACTGATTATTCCGCACTGAGATGGCTGCTGCAATTTAAGAACCCTAAAGGACAGATAGCACATTTAATTGAGCGCATTCAGATTTATAACTTCAGCATTGAACACCGAAATGCTGACGCTCTCTTACGGCGGCCGTGTAATTTGGAATGTAAATATTGTGAGAAGGCTGAGAAAAAGGAATACATCATTGATATCCGGCTAACGCATATGGACACAAACGAAGACTGGTCAGGAGCACTAAGGAGTGACCCAATATTGGTAAAGATTATAGCAGCAAAAGAAGGCACAGACGACCTACCCGCAATGAAATATCAGCAGAAGGTCCTTTTACAAAAGCGTATTGGGCACAATGGGACAGTTTGAAGTTGACTGATGAATGCTTATATCTCCATTGGGAAAGTGCAGATGGCAAAACTTCATCCAAACTAATAGTGGTGTCCTCCTCCAAAATGAAGGAAGTCTTAAATGAGTTCTCTAATAGAGCTAACGGAGGACACCTTGTGGTGACAAAGACTCTGGAAAAACTAAAATAATAGTTTTATTGGGTTGGATGTCAACAAGCAGTGGCGGATTGAATAGCAAACTGTACCCAGTGTATTGCAGCTAAAGGTCCAGTAAGAAGAAACCGAGGTCCACTAAGAAGAACAATATAGCTCGTTCGTACCCTTCGAGCAGATAGCGATGGACGTAGCAGGCCCTTTTCCTGTCAGTAATGCCGGAAATCGTTATGTTCTCGTCGTGATGGATTATTTCTGTAAATGGCCGGAAGTGGATCCTATACCCAATCAAGAGACGAATACGATTGACAATGTTTTTCTGAACAATTGGGTATGCCGATATGGGGTTCCAATATAGTTACATTCCGATTAAGGCAGAAATTTCCTGTCTGCTATTTTAAAAGAAATGTTTGAGATATACGGTAATAAGAAGATTCGAACGACGTTGCTTCACCCACAGTCTGATGAAATGGTAGAACAATTTAAGCGAACCATGGAAGAATACTTGCGAAAAGTAGAGAGCGAGCAACAAAACGATTGGGACACCTACCGAGGTTTCTACTGGCATACCGATCAGCTGTCCATGACTCAATATTTAGATCACCTACCAAAATTATTTTTGGGACTGAGCTAAGATTACCTGGTGCCTTAGAGTTTGTTGTTAAGCCTATCACAGACCACAGAGAGGAATGCCATTTACGCTAAAAAACAAGAAAGCCTCAATGAACTTCACGAATGTGTGCGCACACGAATTAACATGGTCAGCAATAGAATGAAAGCCAGATATGATCGTGCAACAAATTCGGAGGGATTCCGTGAGTGACAACTGGTTCTACTCTACAACTCACAGCGGAAGATTGGATTATCTCCCAAGCTACAAACTAATTAAAACCTTATAAAGTAGTCAAATGTTTAAACGATATGGTATACAGAATACAGAGAACATTAGCCTGCGATCAAAAATGAAACTGGTACATTTAGTGAACCTGAAGAGCTATGAGAAGAAAGATAATAAGCCTTTTCGGTACGAACAGGCTTATGTTGGTGGCAGTGTTGCGAAAATAGAAATGCCTAAAATGAAGATACACCACATCAGTGCCTTTAAAACTGTATTGTGGGATTTTGGTCTATTGATTTGTGTCAAGGCTGTCAATGTGGTACCCTGGTAATTCCGTAACACATTAATGGACGGATAGAAGATTTGAGAAGATTTAAGACTCTTCCAGAACTTTCTTATCAGTAGGCATTTAAGTATGTATATAAGGAACCCAGCTTTGCCTACGTCAGTTAGTCATAGTTTGGCAGTCAGTGTGAAAGTTGTAATTAAAAAGTCATAAAGTAAAGTCGTGTTAAGGCGTTCGTAGGTGTTGAGTAATTGTGTATTAAGTGGAAACTAAATAAGTTGGATACTGTGTAGTTATAATTGTATAAAGTAATATTGTGGAAATAAAAAGAGCACAACATACAACAACAACGTGTTATTTATTTTATTTAACGCAATTAAAAATAACTAAAACGTTTTAAAAAGGTTGAAACGTAACAATATAGTATTTTAATTTGAGAGAGCAAATACCAAACAAGTTAAAATTTGAAAAAATTACAAATTAAAACAAATAAAGAGTAATGCCAAGAGACAAACTACAGTCATACGATAGATAATAATGGAACATTGCAGTTTTCCTTTAGTGCTTAAGAGAAAAATGAGCTACAACTGAGAAACGGTACCAAATTATTTTATTAAAATAACGGTTCTTTCGTTGTCGAAATTGCATCAGATAATTCATAAGATTTTTTTTAAAAAATGTTTGAATATCACCTAGAGTTGGGTTTTTAACCATTTTGATATAGGTGTTCCTATTATTTTTCACATGATTGTATATTGCCATAGTAGTACATAGGGTTTTCTTTTTCATTATTTTCATAAAATCATTGCATTTTTAATAGGAAATATATCACTTTTTTGGTGGTTTCTTACAAAGCCAATGCACCCATTACGAGTGACAGTTTGGTGCGGCTTGTGGAGCGGAGACATCACTCTTTGAAAATGAGGACGGCGCAACCATTACGGTCAATGGAGACACCTAACGCACCATTATAACCGATTTTTTTGTGCCGCTCTTCATGGTATTGATGTAAACGATGTTTGATTTAAACAGGATGGTGCAACTTGCCATACATCTCATGTCACAATTGACTTATTGCATCAAACGTTTGATGGGCGTTTAATTAGCCGAAATGGTGATGTCGGTTGGCCGCCAATAAGCTGCGATTCGACACCGTTGGACTATTTTCTGTGGGGCGCCGTTAAAGACAAGTCTTATGCCGACAAACTTGAGCATTTGAAAGCCAACATTCGTGATGCCATTGCCGAAATACAACCCTTTAAACTCGAAAATCGATCCCATCGAATGGGGTACTGTAAGTCCAGCCGCAGCAGCTTTTCTTTTCTAACCGGAACAATTGTACTTCACAACAACAAAATAATTTTGGAATAATTTCAAAACTTTTTTGTTTTATTGCATTTTTAAATGTAAACTTTTAAATGGCCCACCTTATATATGTTCCTGGTTGACGAGCATTCGAAAAGTCGATATTTCCATGATCGGAGGCATGGGTCATGTTCGAATGAAAAATTTTCTATTATAAATGCAATGAGAATTTCAACGGAATATACTCGAATATTTCTTTAAAATCTAAATACTTTTTCTAAGGGCATACTCAGCGAAAGTGAGGTTAATGAGTGGCGGGTACTATTATCTAACCAAACGAGTTTGAGGCAATCGAAAATTTTGTTGGGCAACTATAACAGGAGCATATTTGAGACCTGCTTCAGATTATCTAGGAATAGCCTAAGGACATTAACAGCAATTTTGACCAGCAATTGAAGACTCAATGGACAAAAACGAGGATAGTTTCAAATCCAGTGTGCAGATTTTGTGACGTAGAAATCAAGTCACCAGAGCGTATAGTAGATGCATGTACAGCTTTGATGCGCTCTAGAAAAAGGCACCTGGATGCCTATCTAAGATTTGATAGGGATTTATCATAGTTTGCACCGATCGACATTCTAATGTTTGTCAGAGCGACGGAGCTAGGAAAGATATCGGTAGAGGACTATACAATAGATGGAATGGTTGCAGTACTTCTGTACATATTTCTTTGATAGTGATAAGAGGTTACATTGGCTTTGTGACCACGGCAAAAAACAGTCTAATTGAATCAAGTCGCACGGATAATGGCCTCGATTCGCTAATGCGGAATGTCTAAAGTGGCAAGAGCTGTGGGGCTCATAGCGCCGTCCTGTTAAAACCACATGTCATTGGTGTCCATATCCTTCAAATCAGAGTAAACGAAATTGGTAATCATCGACCTACAGTGCTGCTGTTTTTTTTAACTTAAGGCCGGCGCTCAGGGCATGACACCTACTCATGCAGTGCATTGTCCTGGTACTATGAAAATAGGATGTGAGAAGGAGAATAGAGGTAGTATTGTTTATGGATATTTGATTTGAATTTATCCATATCGTAAGTGGCAGAAAAGACCTTCGCAGGAAGATCGTTCCACAAACGAACTGTGCGGCTATATGACGAATTATCTCTATAATGCGTTGTGCGATTCATTGGACAATCAACTACAAAAGGATATGCTCTACAAGAAAACCGAGTACTGCGTGTAAATATATAATTATGCGGAATCAATTCCATTATTTCGTTAGAACATATTCCGTTATAGTACCGATAAACAATAAAACACACGCCACATTGCGACGATGCTTTAACGAATCAATAGATTTGAATACCCTACCGTCGACAATAAGCACCTTCTTCCCCTCCTGTACGCGGTCGAGAAGTACCGGCCCATACATGAGAGTTGTATTCCATTTTGGATCGGATATAGGTCTGATAAATATTGAGAAGATCTGATGGAGTGAAGTATTTCTTGCATCATCTTAAGAAGTCAACTTACTTGAATTCTTCTTTCGACACTCGATCATTCCAACGGACATCACAATGTATTCTCATGCACAGAACATCAAGAGCATCTGACTCCTCAATATCTACATTACAACGCCACCACGGTAATGGCCTTACCGACATTGTTCTTAAAGCAAAATGGACACAAAATCCAGAAAAAAGTGACTTTTTTAATATTGCATTGTAATTGGATCCCATACGGATTAGTATCGACCTATTGACGTTAACACTCATCTAGAAATGTACCTTATTGCTAACGAATATTTTTTGAAAACATTTTTGGATCAGTTTCCAACAAGCTTGGCAACCTACTTGGTAACCCAATTGAACGCATCCTGGTTTTATTGGGTATTATATTTAAAAAAAAACCCGGGTGTGTTCTATTTAAAGGTTTTCATAGTTTATTTACAACAAAAGTAAGTATAATTTACTTATTGGCAGTTATAATTAATTCGGTCCGTTTTTTTAGCTCTGTAAAGATAATGAATTAACAAATTTATCAAAATAAAAAATTATAAAACCACTACTTGCATCTTTTCTCCACCTCTGAGATAATTTCTCAATCCCGTCTCAGCAAAACTTATCGTCTTTTGAAGTGATCCAACTCTGAAGCCGATTTTATATTTCTTTAAAAGAAGTGATTTTGTGGCATGGCAAGAAATATTGTATAACAATATTTTGTTACGTTTTAAGCTTTTTAAAACGGCTGAGTTCATTTTAAATGCGTCAAAATAAAATAAACACCACCTTGTTGTTGTTTTACAGTTTTTATTTCCTCACTTTATCTTTATACAAATTATCTTAATGCAGCAACTGATTTATCTTACACTTAATATTCGTTTACACAACACTTTTATTTACGTCTAAACACGACTTTATGATTGCAAAAAGATAACTATGTCGAAGAAAGCAAAGCAGGCTGTTTATTTGCCTAAAGTTTAGAAAGTTCCGAAAATGTCTCAAACGCACTCATATCCTCTATTTTATATCTGTTATTTTTAAACATTCAAAATTGTGTTACCCAAAGATGGTCAAAATGGCAATGATGTCAAATACACACATCAGTACGGCAATACCATGGTAACAAATTATCAACTTTGAGATAAACCAATAGACAAAAATACCACAATAGAGTCCCAAAGGCACTGATGAGGTGTATTTTCGTTTTAGATATTTTTACTTTCGTAACAATATTGTATAAACATAATTGCCGAATCTGTCAGAAGGAGCAATGTTCGGAGAATACGGCGAGTGCGACAAGATATTTATATAATTTGATCGTTTCTAGCAATTATTTGGCAACCTTTGCAACGTGAAGCCAGTTGTTCTCTTGAACCGAAGTAATTTCTGCTCCAATCACCGAGTTTTGACAGCTCATATTATACCCACCCTTGATCCCACCAAAAGAGTGCAAAATTGCAGTATAAATACTAAAACAAATAAAAAATATTGTCTAATTGAACGAATACGCAATAAAACCTAAAAAAACTAATCAAAAACTCCATAAAACCCGGTAGATTGGGTTTAAAAAAAAACCGTGTTTTTGACAATCCTGGTTTCCAATTGCTCCAGAGCCCCTTCAGCGAACACCTATCGTTTAATTTATGCTGCTGAGTCAGTCACAAGCAAAAATTTTGCGAAGTGGTAGTCTACAAAAAGTTGAGTTGAGGTGTTGACGCAAGAATGTTCGGGATCACATTCTTACGAACAGTGCATTGTTTTTGGCAGATCTTTTGCTTCGTTGTCATACAGATGCTGGTCCAATGGACTCATAAGCTTTGCTCCTTCAATGATCATTAAAGATACACTTTTTCATCGACTACAAAGTCTGAAATTTGTAAATCCCTAAAAAATCAATCCTTATCCCAGCTTTTAACTATACAAATGGGCTTGGAAACAGTTTTTAATTACAATGAAGGGTATTCTTTAGTTTATACGTCTGCAATCCAAGTTCAAGTTGTAATTGAAGAAAATAAAATTAAATAAAATTCGGCAAATTTTCTTCATTTTACCCAAGAACGTTTCGTAGTGTTTTCAATTAAAGCCGACTTATAATTTTAGTAAGTTTTGCTGGTGAGTTCGGTTTGACGCGTAAACTGCGTGCTGAAACTAATAAGTACTAAGTCCTTATCTTATTTTGACTCTTTATCTACTATGGTACGGGATTTCAATTAGTTCAGTCCATACTAAGGAATGTCAGGTCCGTAGGATGACACATAGATGGCGTTACTAGAATTTTGTCTATATGATTTTTATTTAGTACCAATCTTCAAACGATACATGTATAACTTTGATAGCAATCTTACGATTGATTCGTGAGTTATAGCATTTTGTGTGAAGCAAATTTTGTTATTAAAAAAAATAAATTTTAAGTTTTGATAAAATACAGTGGAAACCAAAAATTGGCTTGATAAACTTTATCCGAACTCGGCTTCGTCGAGACAAATGGTAGAGAAATGGATTGCCGAATGTAGGCGTACCAGCAAAAATGATGCATAGTTCAGTGGACGCCCAAATGAGGCTGTTAAATCCACAAATTAATTATGAACAATCGAAAATTTTAGTTGCACGAGCTTACTGACATTGTAAAGATATCAGATGGTAAAGTTTTTACTATTTTACACAAACATTTGGGTATGCGAAAGCTCTGTTGAAAGTGGTTGCCGCGTGAGCTCACAAATGGTTTCACAAATCGATGAAAACGATGGCAAAATTGAATGAATTGGGCTTCGAGCTGCTAACTCACCCACCGTGTTCTCCAGATTTAGCCCCTAGACCTTTTTCCAGTTTTCAGATCTCAAAATAATGTTTGCCGCAAAGAAATTTAAGTTCAATGATGAAGTAGTATTCGCTGAAGTTAAGGCCTATTTTGACGAGAAAGAGAAATCTTACTGTAAAAGTGATATGGAAAAGTTGGAAAATCGCTATACTGCTTATATCAAAATCTTGTTTTTTCTTACTTATCCTACGGACTTATTAAGTGACCTCTTAGTTATCAAATGTTTCACTGAAAAAATTTAGTAAAAATTTTATTATAGCTGGGTTTGTTGCAAAAGGTATATAAAACTTATTTGACATTGAAACGAATTTAATTTTTTTATTTTGCAATTTAACATTTCGTGTCTATAGTCTGTAAATTGTATATCCATTTAAACAACCCCCTTAACGGTCATTATGTTCTGATAAAAAAAAAAAACAAAAAAACAAAAACACCTGATAGATTCTCGTGGCTTTAACTATGTTTTTTTTCATAAATTTCAATGGTATCCTAGCAACCCCGGCAAAGCCATAACATTGATATTCAAATACAACTCATATCCTAATTTTTGTTTTCATTACTTTATATTCCTTATTTGTTCGTCAAATCAGTCTGCAGACGTAATGTTGACGTGAGATTGGATCAGTAAAATAAAGAAAATTAATAGGTTTATCGAATATCAAAGAAAATGTCCCTTTTTAACGTTTGCCAGTGGTGGTCAACACAGTGTGCCGATTTGGAAGAGAACTATGATGTGGCCAGTCTTCTATGTGCCCGCTTTGGTTTGGAAGACCAAGAGAAGGACTATGTAATAGTAGGCTCTCACACGGGTCACTTGAGTATCTTCTATCCCAGCTATGAGGTAGATGCCAATGGCAACACGCCAGGCTATAAAGCAACAGACTTGTTATTGGAATTATTCACAGATAGACCCATTTTAGGTGTATACGCAGGGAGATTTAGTGCGTAAGTTGTGAATGGCTTAAATTAATTTTATTAAATGATTTATTTCTTTTCACTTTTCTTTCAGAAACAATCGTAAGGAGAACAGCAACCAATTGGCTGTTTTGCATCCCAACTCTTTGGTCATCTATAATGTGCTGCATGTAGGCGGTGTAGCCGAACATGGTGCCCAATTGAGTTTGCAACAGCTAATGGAGTACCGCTTTCAACGTACTGCTTTTTCATTCTGTAAAGGCCACTTTGGCAAGGTGAAGGGTAGAGAATTCTTTTGTGTGGTTCATTTGGATGGTTCTTTAACTTTTTATGAACAGGATGGCATTTCGTATGAATGTAAATTTCCCGGACATCGTGCTTTACCCACACCGGTGGTGTATTGCGAGCGTACAGACAGTTTTTTTCGTCTGGCATCGGCTTGGAATTTAGAATGTTATACGTAAGTCGAAAGAAAATAGATATTAATGAGGAGATCATGTTCTTTATCTTCTTAAATGTTTATTTTTAAATCTACTTACAGCTATCAAGATCTATCCCATTCTTCCATAAATAAGTCTCATTATCAGCCTATATGGTCAGCATGCCTAGGAGAGGGTATATTAGACATGAATGTAGTCCAATGCAGAACTGATTCTGCTTCAGTTATGATATTGGGTGAAAGAAATTTCTTGTGTATCAGCGATACCGGAAAAGTAGAATTTATACTGAAACTGGACTATGCACCAAAATGTTTTCACACTTTTGTAGTGGGCTACTATTGGGGTAAATAGGGTTTTTGGTTTATGTTTCAAAAAAACGTTTATTGATTTAAGAATTTTGATTGCAGAACCTACGGCCCGTTTGATAACGGTTATAGTTTCTGAATCATCAAAAGTTTTTATCTATGAAAATGCCAGCATTATATGGGCGGCGCAATTTAAACATGAATCTCCTGTTGCCATACAAAGATCCAATCTAATGGGTCTGCCTGGTGCTATTGTTACTCTGGGACCTACGGGCAAACTACGTATTGGTTATCTAGGGTCCGATCCTTATGTTTTTCAAGTGCCTCCCTTAAACATGCAAGAACTTACCTTTCAACAGGCCATGGATGAGTTCATGCAATTGGAACAGGAAATCAAAGAGGCTACTGATATACAGGATATGGAAATGATAAACAAAAAGTCTTACGAAGATGTACAAATAACTTTCAGCATAGATACTACAATTAAAGACGAATCGGATGCTATATTACTGGATATACCAGCAAATGTGGCTTTAAAGGAGTTACCGATTTGTTCGGGCCAACTTAGGTGGCAAGCAAATATCGATTTGGCTGAATTACAAGTGGTCTTTAATCTTCCCGATGGCATTAAATGTTCACAAGATACACTCACCTATACAGAGATCAAGGCTGGCACTAAAGAGCAAATGGTTTTGGATTTTTATATTAACGATCTATTGCATTTACATACGGCTCAAGTCGAGGCGGTTGTATCTTTTATATCTACACGAGGAATACCCAGAATAATACATCAGGCAGCCTACTTACCTCTAAACATGTTTTTTAAAACGAAACAACCTCAAAAGGCAGCAGCCCTTAAATTTACATTCACTATAGGAGATAAGGAGGGCAGTAAAAAATTAACCGATTTCTTTCCCGAGTTTCTAAGTTGGGAATCAGATGTGCAAGCTTTGGGTCTAGTCTTACTGACCACAATCGATGAAAGTCAAGAGGAAGTTATAACCATAGTGGCGGCAAAAAATTCAAATCGCATAAGGTGTGTGTGGGGTGTTGTGGTTTTAAACAAAATAAAATTGAGTTACAGAATTGTCTTATATTTCAGAGTACAATCGGATCATTTAGAAGCTTTTCCTTTAATAATGGAACGCTTAGTTATGTTTTCGTTGAACACAAATTTCCAATCGAAATCTTTTGAAAAGCCAAAGCCTGTGAGTAAAAAATTTGAGAATATTACCTCTACACCTTTTCTACCAGCCCAACCAATATTGCATAGAATCGATGTCCATCATGAGACCCAAGAAAATATCAGAAAACAAACGTTACAGTTGGATGAGCTTTGGCAAAAATTTAAAGATCTTCAACGTAAATTGCAAGAGAAATCAGAGGATGAGCCTAAAGAATCTCTGGTCATGCAAATCGAAGAGAACTACGATCACTTAATAGCAGAGGGTGATAAATTAATGGAAATGCGAAAAGATGAGCTAAGGTAATAAGATATTTAATGCCACAATGGGTTAAAGAAAAACAAGATGTTAAAAAGTTTTATAAACAATTTCAGACAACGTTGTGATTTGTCTTGTGCCCTGGTAGTTGCAAAATTTATCATTTCAACACTCAATTTAGAAGAGAAAATTGTAAAAATTGTTTCATCAATTCTGACCACACCAGCTGAAGATTGGACCGAATTGGTAATTTAAATAAACGCTTGTACTTTCTCCATAAAATCTCATTAATTCTTATTTTATTCCTTAGAGTTGGGAAGAATCCATGGCGCCTGGCATTGATATGCTACACCACTACGGCCCTCTTAATCGTTCTAAAAACAACTCTACCAACCAACACTCTATGCTGGATGCCAATACAAGTCATGATATATTTGATTATACCCGGTTTCGAAAACATTTCACCCATTTCTTTGATCGCATAGTACGTTTAGCTTCGCAAGATTTAAAGACAGAAACCCTGCAGGAAACAAAAGTTGAACTGCCTAAATTATCTAAAGCTCAAGTTGAACAGGTGCCACCACCCCAGCCAACTGAAAATTGGCATGAAATCTTAAAGGTTCAACCTATGAAAAGCACTACAGGTGCGGTTAAACGTCTTAAGCCATTTAACAAACTCAGCACTCTGGAGGCGGTGGAAGATGATGATGAGGAAGCTGAAGAGGATGAAGAAGATTTACGTAAAATGGGCTATAAAAAGGAATATGGAATTAAAGACAAAACAAATTCGGATGAGGCCGAATGGTTAAACGAAGAATTTAAATTACCCTCATCAGATGAATTGTTTAACGATTTGGGTATATGGTGGTAAAGAGGAAGTGGGGTTTAAATGTAAAATAAATTCTTTTTTTATAAAAAATATTGTTTTTTGATTGTAATGTGATGTGGTTTGGTGTTGGTTTTTTCTTTTTTAATACGCTGGCCTTTGGGAGTCTAGGAGTGTCTGTGGAGGGAGTCGGAGGTTGCGCTATGTTGGATAGTACACTATGTTGAATACGAGGCCATAAAGACTACACTGAGAACGAGAGGGCTCGCTTTTTGGAGAACATGTTGGCCAAGCGGATTTTTATTGGACCTCAACCGTTCTTTGATGTCCGTGTGGCATACTTCAGGGGAAGATTGTCTTTTGGGCTGAAGGCAAGTTTGCTCAGCTGTGGGAGAGTTTCTCTAGACTGAGACAGCCGAAAAAGTTTGTCTCCAGGTAAATCCCGCAGGCTATTTCTCCTCAGTAGGAGCGAACTTTAGATATTAGTGGGCCTACTTAACGGACATTGTGCTTTCAGATACCTTTGGTATATCTTGGGGAATGTTACTACTGATCGAAAAAAAACTCTGCAGGATGTATGCTGAGACATCTGAACATTTGCCCTGTGTGCGCTCTGCTGTCCCGGCTTACAGAATAGTTCCTGAGGAAGCTATGGTAACACCAAATGGGACATTTGTTCTCTCACCGAATAGGATACTTGGCTTAATTGGTAGCATTTATCTGTTGTGTAGAGCGTATAGGATTGCTCAAAGGATCCTTTGGGTTGCGATGCAAAAAAACATAGAAGTTTATCGGTCACCCAAAAGGGAAGAGGAAACTCCACTTGCAATTTTTATAAAAAAAATATACTTAAGATTAAATAATGGATTAATATTTCTTCCTTTAAACGACTGTTATCGCAGTTGCCTTTATGCAGAACAGGAGAAGGAAACGATATTTATATTAAACTTATGCGTTCGGACAAACTGGGGGTGGTGTGGTATAGTAGTTAGAGCGCACGTATAACAATACAAACGACCCAGGTTCGAACCCCAACAGAGGACATGACGAAGAAAAAATTTAATTGTGGTTTCGAATGTTTAATATAAAAAGAAAAACACGCCACCTAATGGGAAAAAATTACAATGTTAAAGTAAAGATCACCACCAATTAGCAAGGATCTTCACCACTACGAAAATATCATATGGTGGAAGCTACAGCGGATTAATCAACTACTTAGCTTGAAAAGATCAAATTGATTTATGGAACTAAAACAAAGCAATGGATGCTTTGTGAAAAGCCAATATGCTCCCTAGAAGAGTGACGGAAAACGAAAAAAAAAAGTTCGAACAAACTGTACTGTATAGTAAGTACTATTTTTGAAGAATAGCTTGAAACTTTCGTGAGTTATTCGAAAGGAGATTGATTTCAAGAGATTTAGATAGAGATACACAGGTTTCTTTTCTCACGGTATTTCCGAGAATTTTTGGAGCCCTCAGTCAAAAAGTTGATGTAGAATAGATTTTTAGATTTCAGCTTATTTATAGAATGCAATTGGCAACGAAATAAGTTCATAAATGATACGGTTCCCATGTAAAATAATGAGCAAAAAGCTCTAAACTTAAAAAATGTGGAAAAAATGAATGTGTTTGCTTGAGAACTTCACACATATTCTTCAAGGCAATGATGTATAACATCATTCAAAAGGTATACTTCTCTTGTTTCCAACTCCATTAAAAAGCTTAAAAAAATAGTATTTAGCTAAGTTATTAGTTTATAAGTGTATGAAGGTACGAAAACTCGGACTTTTACCCTAATTAGATTGTACTCGATAGCGTTTATTAGAAGAATATTATACTTTCAAGATATTTCAATTTCATACTTCAACTGTATTTTTTTTTTTTTGGCAAAAGGGTAAAAGAAAGGTTTTCACCATGGGTAGATATTAGACTTGATTTAGCTTGTTTTACAAAAAAACATTTTATTGTAAAGAATTAAGAAAAAAAAAATGGTTTGTGAAGAAATTTTAAGTACATTATCTTAAAGTTCTCCATACACAAAGTTTTGTAAAACATTTTAGTGGAGACTCAGGGTGTAAACAAAATCATATGGAAAAAACAACTTCGGATTTTAAATGTGGGTTCGAGCAATGTAGTGGATGATTTAACACTTCCCAGGCAGATTCTTTGAGTTTCTTCCGTGTCATCAAAGATATGTTTGGTGTGGCGTTGTCATGATATAACACATCATCTCTTCTGTTGATCAATTCTGGCCGTTTTAATTGAATTGCTTGCTTCAATCTCGTTAACTGTTTACAGTAGAGATCAGAATAAATCATTCGACCAGGTTTTAGAAGCTCATAATGAACGATTCTCTTCTAATCTCACCGGACGCAGCATTATTTGTCTTCGTGCCAATCCTGACCTTGCCACCGTTTGCCAAGTTTCACCTTCCTTTCCCCATGATGTTTCCGCACATTATTGTTGTTCATACCCATTTTTCATTGCCCGTAATAATTCGGTCCTAATATTACCAGATTTACTACGTTTTCGAGCTATCTAACGACAATTTGTAACCGAAGTTTTTCGAAAAATTATGATTTTTTCTTTAAATGTAAAGAATTGTGACATGAATCTTGCAACTCTAGTAGATATGGTCACTGTCAAGGCACATATAAGAAGGTGGTGTTGCCGCTTCGGCTGACTTTTATTTTCCATGTAATGCAGTGATTCTTCATTGTCAATAGTTTTATTTAGTTTACACCTAATCCTAATCTTGCATGATTTTTTGCACGATATTGTTCGGAACGTAAGTAAAATTTACAAACAAGCTCAGGTGTATTTTATTATAAATGTCTAACTTTTTTTTATTTCACACCTCAATCTGTATCTATACTATTTTTAGAGTGTAGAATAGAATTAGGTGTATCTTATTTAAAATATAATTGATATTACTTTTTTTGACATTCAAAATTCACAGAAAAAAGCAACAAATATATGTTGTTTTTGTTAAAAAGTTAGTTGTTATACAGGCAACAGTACCTTATTCAATATGCCTTGGTCACTGTTTATCGTTTGCTTGCAAAAAGTGAATTTTCGCAAATTTAATTTTTTATAGTTTTCTAGCTTCCAGTAAACTATAAATTACATTATAAAGGATCCGCCATCTAACGTTTTTTTCAACTAGTGCTTATTTCGTGAATGGTAACACTTAGCTCATGTCTGATTTGACAAATAATAAGTTTTATCTTCCGCTGAACGAATATGGTTGTGTAGACGCTTTTTTCGCTTCGCTAAGTGGGCCTGCGATTGACATACAGAAGATTCCGATTTTGCCAAAAAAAACATCTTTTCAGATGAAGCTTATTTTGATCTTGGTGGGTATGTAAACAAGCAAAATTGTCGCATTTTGGGCACAGAAAACCCGCACGTATACATTGAAAAGCCGATACACCCGAGACGAGTTACTGTTTGGTACGGATTTTGGTCCAGAGGCATAATTGGCCATTTTTCTTCGAAAATGAGCAAGTAGTGGGCGTTACAGTCAATGGCGATCGTTATCGGGCCATTTTCAACGAATTTTTGTTCACAAAAATTGAAGAGGAGGACATTAGCAGCATTTGGTTTCAACAGGACGGCGCTACGTGCCACACAGCCGAAGCTACACTCAATATTTTGCGCCCTATTTTTGAAGATCGCATTATCAGCCGCAGAGCTGATGTTATTTGGCCACCTCGGAGCTGTCAAATTGAATTTGTTGAAAAAGCTGAAAATAGATCTGACAACCCTGCCGTTTATTGGACTTTCACTAGTTGGTTCTGGCTGCGTTCAATAAAATTTTAACAACTTCTGTTTAATTGGTGTATGTACATAACGGACAAATTGAATACATGCAATAAGTGTTCTTTGCTATCTTTTTTGCCTGATAGGGTGAGGTCACCTAAAGCTGGATTCACCCACTGTTTCCGAAACAATTTTAGTTTTTTGAAAGTTTGTTCTGAAACGATTCACCCACTTCGAAAAATTGATTGATTGATGCAGATGATTGCAAGTTGCTTGTTTTCTTTGTGTCATATTAGTTATTTTGTACTAAACAAATTGTAAATGAATTGCCTTTAGCTGTTTTATACCTTCTACGCAAACTCTTCCAAAGTGCTTGGCATTCGCTTCTTGCAATTAATTAAACACAACTTGTTGAATGGTTTTGATAATCATCTACAAAATTTAACTTACTTTCCATTCCAATAGAGGTTGCTATTGTTAACCACACAACTTGCTTCATATGATTATTTTTGTAACTTTTGTTACTCATATCATACAAGCATTCCCTGCCCGGTTTTTTATTTCTGAAATAAGTTTCAGTGCAACTGATTCATATAACTCCATGTTAATATATATTTAATTTCATTTTTAATATAACAAAATTAATCAACAATTACTTTTTAAAACAAACAATGCGAAACAAGTTATATGTATTGTATTATACATACGTACATATGTGCATATACTCGTAACATGATGTGACAGCTCAGTTCAACTTTGCTTAAAAAATTTAAGTGGCATCACAGTTTAATTATTTCAGAACAAAAATTAGAGTTAAACCAATTCAAGCTGAGATTGTCCCGAAGTAAGTTAACTCTCTTTCGCTCTCTCTCTCTCTATCAAAAACAGAAACGTCAAACTACATATAAAAAAATGGTTTCGGAACAAAATTTTTGTTCTGAAACAATGGGTGAACCCAGCTTAAGGTTGGCATGTACCAGTAGTCGGCAAATTTTTGTATTTGCACTTAACTAAGAATAAAAGTAATTATGTAGTAAAGTAAAGCTTAATAAAATTCATAAATATTCTCAGCTTCTACTTAGAACAATTTGAGCTTAGTTAAGTATTTTTGGCAGTATTTTCCTCTAATTAGTGACTGTCTTTCGGTTTTTACGAAAATGTTTTTTTTTTTCTTAACAAAAAATTAGTGGCAATGCCGAATTAATAATGTCAATAATTACTTTAGTATAATCAATTTTCAATCGGAAATATTTTCTAAAGGTAGAAAACTGTTGAAATATAACTATAAAAGTGAAAGAGCTGAAAAAAAATATTTTCTCTTATTTTAAGCGATGCCTTCAATAGGAACGAAAAAGGAAACGAATACTAGAGCACCACAGAAAATCACTTGTTCCTATGATCTCAAAATACGTTAAGACTTCTAGAAATAATATTTTATGAAATCTTCATATCGTTTTCAACCTGGCCAATGATCAATAATTGTACGTACGTCAGCTACATTAAAATCTAGCCTCATCACGAGCCAATGGAGTCTTAAGACAATTAACGTTAGGCTTTATTTTGTAGCAAAACATGACCACTATAAAAGGGTAAATTCGTAATACAGAGGGTCCAGATCAGAACTACCATAGTTGGCAAATTTTTGGGAGCCGCGTTTGCGTCATTCTAGCTGGTCTACAGCTGGTTTTTGAAAAGAAAATGATTAAGTAGCTTCATAACCGCTTTCAAAACGGTTTCTGGTAACTTTGACTGATGTTTTGATCCCTTGCACACAGAAATGCAAGTCGGCGACTTCATAGTAAACTGGATTACCTTTTCGACGCATGGGGTGAGCTCAGATACTTCTCTAGACTACTGTGCTTAAATTTTGTCATTTCGTTTATTATACTTTTATGGTTCGGTCAACATTTTTCATCCTTAGACAAAGTTTTCTGACCAAATTATTATCGTACCTCTCCAAAAGGCGTTTGGATTTTCCTACAAGTGTTCAGTATTACGTTTTTAAGCCCCAAATTCAAGTCTATTTCAATTATTCGATTCATGAACTTTTACGTGATATAATGACTCTGCTTCCGAAGAAGACATCGCAGAGTTCTTGATTGAAAAGCTTTAATGACATGCTATGTTCTGACTGTAACTGAGCGGATAGTGAGCATGCTCACTATGTGGCCGGTCCATGGTAAAAGCTGACACATTTTGAAATACCAGTTATAGACTTACGCTTTAGAGGTTAGCTTTCAGAAGCCATATAATATTCCATATATTCCTTTGTGATCTATTTTTTTTTTCGTTTTTAACTTTAAAATGTTACATATCTACAAAATCTGAATTATACACAAATAAATATATGTAACATATATATATATATATATATATATATATATATATATATATATATATATATATATATATATATAAAAATATATATATATATATAATATATAATATATAATAAATAAAATAATATTCAAGATTTTCTGATATGAATTTATCTTGTTGAATATATAGAATGTGGAAAACATTTGTTTTAAACAAGTAACAGTTTGAAATCAATCTCGATTTATTATTTTTTTTTTACTAAAATATGATATGCCGACAATAGGAACATAGTATGCCGAAAACTGGAAAATTTCTCAATTTCAATAAAAAAGATAAATAATTAAAATTTAACTTAATAATCTGAAAAAAAGCAAATTAATGAAATAAACAAAAGTCTTCAATTGCCGACTGTTGGTACATCCACCCTATATAAATATGCACAGCAAGAATACTTTTAACAATTTTAAAATAATTTAGTTGCTTCAATATTCTCTACTAATACCTCAAAAATGTAATTTATTGAAATATTTTATATTATTTTTAATTGTCATATTGATAGTAATAATAAATAATAAAAAAATTGAATACACAAAAAAATTATCTCAGTTATCATCCCATATGCTTAGAGTTGTCAACTTAATAAATTTTCAATATCAAGTGTATGATAAAAAAAATTATTGAAATCCTTAAAGTATGCCATAAAAATAATTTCTAAATTTTAACTTGAAAAATCGAAATTCTCTTTTCCAAAATTCCTTCTCCCTGTCATAGCTGCCAGACTTGACGATTTTTTAACAAAATTTTAGCAAAATGTCGAATGACGTTTTTTGCCTCTAAAATGAGGTTTTTTGCCTCTAAAATGACGATTTTTGATATATGAGCACACATCGCTATATTTTGAATTTTCGTCATATAAAATTCGACATACGGAGTTTCGTAATTTGCAGACCAAACTGAATTTAATCATAAAAACTCAAAAACTACTGTTAAGCATGGAGGATGTTTGAGTACTGTACCTTGAATTCTGGTGATGAAAATTCATATTTTTTTGATGGTGAAGTGGACAAATTTGTTTGTCTCAATATTCGAAAATAAAATATAAAACAAGGTGCAGAGAATGGGGTTATTTCAAACAATTTCTCATTCTACTAAGACAAAAGGTTTTTTTGATCCCTATCTGACCAAAACAGCAGCACCTGCGCAGAGCCTAGAACCTAATGTAATTGAAAATAAAATCAATGCCAAGGATCTTACCCAATGTTCTTGATTACAAAGAACATGTAAACTATTACTAATTACTCGATTATTGCATTTAAGATGTTCATACTATGCTTTGATCGATTAAGCGTTGAGTTTTTTTATTATTATTATTATATCTTTATTGAAATCTCTTCTATTGTAATTTTACTTAAAGTATTACAAAACTACCAAAAATCACAGAATTAAGGAAAGGTTGTGTAAAAAGCCTTGTACAAACTTGAAATATCATAAGATATTTTTAAAATGCTCACTATTTAGCAAATTCCTTATTATAACATGTGTAGACGTTCCGCATTCTTCATTAAACGACAGAAAACTGACCTTTTCGAACAATTGAATCATTACGTGATTTAAGTTTAGACCATGTTTTATCTTGATTTTTTTTTTTTTTTTGAGTTGTCTGAATAACGCATTGTTATTTGTCTTATCCGAAATTTGTAGTCGCACACTACTTGTCTTACTTATAAATTCAAAATAGCACCAGTATATTAAAAAGGGGGTTATCTCATAACAGTTCTATTTTTCATTCTATTATTATAGGCCATACGATTTTATGACGCTTTGTGAATCCCCCTTATATATATCTATTAAATTTTAATTTTAAGAGGAATTTTGTGTGTAATTTTTCTTAATACGTGTAGTTTTAATGCCGCCTGTGTGCAATTCATAAAGCAGTTGTTGACAACTCTGCTACTAGCTTACTTCTGATTTTTTTGAGCTCAATGTTAATAAAGAGAAAGAGTAAAACCCGGAACAGAATAAAATAGTTGTAGTGTAGCAAAAAAAAAATTGCGAACTGAATACTTATGCTTTCTAGTATATAGTTGTCAAATACCTCAACAAAAATTTAGAGTTTTATCCAAAAATAATATGTGAATTTTTTAACAAAATAAGCACCAAACTGTGTAAGAAATGTATATTAAACTACATATTTCACATTACTATATAATTGAGAGATCGATTGTTCGACTTTTTTCAAAAACCGGTTTTCGAATAATTCGAAAAGCAGCACTTTTTAAAAACCGGTTTTCGGTTAATAATAATTGATATAAGCGGTTAACCGGTTCTTTTATTTAAATAAAATTGTTTCTAATTCTTGAAGCGCACAGCTGAACCACGTCGTTTTAAAAATAAGCAGCAGCTTCTGGAGAGCTCAAAATTAAAGTGGCAATCAATACTAACAATAATTCAAACAAACCTCATAAAAACTATGCCAAAACGGTGTGCGGAAGTCATAAAAATAAAAGTTTATTACATAAAGTACTGAAAAATGCTTAAGTTTCGAACAGCTACTCAAGGAGCTAATTTCGTTTTTGTTTTATTACTTGTTACAGAACAGAATTAAAGGTTTGTTATTATAGTTATAATTTAGGTGCCTAAGATAACAAAAATTAAATGTTTTACTTTGAATAAATCTATTAGTAATATACAAGTACTTGATTGCCTCGACAAGAAAATTTGCTTAGATTTCGAGCAGCATGTATTTAATAGTGTGTGAGTCACTGTGCTATGTTAGGTAAGAACCTACTTTCCAACCCAAAGATCGTCGGTTCAACCCCAGGCCACACCATCTGACAATTTTCAACAGCAATATCACCTCATAACATTACTAGCGACTGGTTATGTGTATTTACGTTGTGATAAACTTCACTAACTAATATATCTGCCGTTCAATGAGTCTACTTGATCATTCTTCATATATAAAAATCAATATTTATTTACAGAAGATGAAAAAAGGTTATTTTTGCTCTAGAGTGCATATATTTTTCGATCTACCTTGGTTTCCACGTTCTTTGTGAAACGTTCAAGATTATCATATATACAAAAATAATTTGAGTTCTACAAATATTTAAACGATGAGCATATTTATAATAAAAAAATATACAAACGTATAAAAATTATACTTATTTAAATTAATCGGTTATTCGTGTTAAATAAACCGGTTTATTCCGTATTCGAAAAATGAAGATTTTGAAAAAACCGTATTCGACAAAACCAAAAAAACCTGTTAAAACCGGTCGAATAATAACCGTCCGATCTCCCTACTATCTAATAATTTTCTAAAAGTGGAGTTAATCCATTTGTCAAATGAGGTATTCATTTGTACGTAGCTTCAAGCATGCATTCACAATGTGTAATTTATTATAGGTACTAAAGGGTCCGCTATCTAACGTTTTTTTTTCAACTAGTGCTTATTTCGTGAATGGTAACACTTAGCTCATGTCTGATTGACAGATAATTAGTTTTATCCTTTCGCTGAACGAATATGGTTGTGTATACGCTTGAACAACACTGGGAATCTGGGCCTGCGATCGACTTACATACTCATATTTTCATATGAAGCTCATTTTGATCTTGGCGGGTATGTAAACAAGCAAAATTGTCGCATTTGGGGCACAGAAAACCCGCACGCATACATTGAAAAGCCGATACACCCAAGACGAGTCACTGTTTGGTGCGGATTTTGGTCCAGAGGCATAATTGGGCCATTTTTCTTCGAAAATGAGCAAGGAGTGGCCGTTACAGTCAATGGCGATCGTTATCGGGCCATGTTGAACGTATTTTTGTTCCCAAAATTGAAGAGGAGGATATTAGCAACATTTGGTTTCAACAAGACGGCGCTACGTGCCACACAGCCGAAGATATACTCGATGTTTTGCGCCCTGTTTTTGAAGATCACATTATCAGCCGCAGAGCTCATGTCGTTTGGCCACCTCGGAGCTGCAATTTGACACCGTTGGACTATTATTTGTGGAGTGCCGTCAAAGACAAGTGTTACGCCAACAATCCAGACACAATTGACACTTTAAAGGACAATATTCGTGAAGCAATTGGTGAAATACAGCTGCACACAATCGATAATGTGCTTAAAAATTGGACCGATGGTTTAGGCTACTGCATGGCTAGCCGAGGCAGCCATTTGAATGAAATTATTTTCCATTTTTAACCGGAGGGATTGTACTTTCAAATAAAAGGAAATTTGAGAAAATATTCAGTAGTTTTTTTTATAGCATTTTCAGAAAAGTAAAATATCTGACGGACCCTTTATATAGGTACAAAATTGAAAACACTATAAACTTGATTGTTTTTTGTTATGATTTCTTTGACGATTTTTTTGAAACTGAAATGACGATATTTTTTAAATTTATCGGAAAAATTACGATTATCTGCAAATTTCATCTGGCAGCTCTGCTCCCTGTTTGTTTGAAATAATAGAACTGGGATTTTATTTCTCCGGGCATTTTCAGAATTGGGCTGATTATAAAATTATTTAATACGAAATATGAATTAATATTATTTACTAACGATTGACTTTGTTACTTTTTTATAATAAAATACATTGAAATCACCAATATTCACACTTAACGTTCTTAAAAATTACCACCAGAGGTGCGAAATATTCGCGCGTGTCATATCAGTCATATCATAATAATCAATCGTTATTTGAATAACACTTAATAACTTAGCGTAGAAATAATAAAAATACTTTAATATTTAAGAAAAGCAGACGTACCTCGTTTTTACGTTGTTTTTTAGCCATGCCATTGTCTTGTTGGTTTAACACAATTTTGTTTCTTTTAATTGGTAAAATGGGAACGATATGTTTTAATTATTTTTTATTTTAAAATACCACCCGTCACTAAAACACTCGCGCACTATAAAATAATAGCCAAAACGAAACACAACATATGTACATATGTACCTACACGCATAATCTTAGTGTTGTTGTTGTTTTATTTCTTCGGTAACAGTTTCATTTCCTTCCGTTATTTTATAAATTTGTGAGAAAAAGAGCGAATATAAAATGGTATACAACACAGTGCGTACTAACAGCGCTGTCAACTTTTAATTTTCAAAAAGCACTAAAGTCGAGAATAAACCGCGTAATTAAAAAAAATTAAATTTTTTTGGTTTTATTTATATTTAATTTCTTATTAATTATTCTTATTGTGTTTTTATTTCATTTTATTAAAATTTTGATAAACCTTAGCTTTTTTACATTTTCGGACGAAAAAAATTAACATTAATTTTCTTAAATTTACTCGGTACCCTCTACCGTATAAAAATGGTATCAGATGTACATATTTTAATACAAATATTACCTCTGTCAACTTTTTTGGTATTGGTTCACCATAATAAAAACAACAAATCTATGTTGCTTTTGCTAAAAAAAAAAAAAAATAGTTGCTGTTATGGCAACACCACCTTATGGAATAGGCTTGACACAAATTTAAAAACTGTAACTGTTACTGAAATTCAAAAATCAAGACCTTACCAGAAAAGGCCTGGTTACTCTTACGTAAATGTTGCGGACACGTAAACGCTAGGGTCGATTTCAATCGTGATAGTTACTAAAAATACGTAAACGTTTCATATGGTTTTGAAAAGCGTCTTATTTTAATTTTTATTTTTTGAAATAAAATAGAAAATTTTTTATAATTTACAACAATGATTTCAAAAAAAAGCTTTTTACAAATTCAAGCTTATTTCAAAGTAAAATTGTAATTTTTTAACAGCTGATACGTAAAAACGGAAAGATATTTAATTATTTATTTATTTATTTATTTATTTTTTTTAATTATCCGCAACTCAACTGTACGTTTACGTAAGAGTATCTATTTACACATATTTAGACTAGGTAAGGAAAATGGAACAGCTGATCCGCACCGCATACCTTTACGTAAGAGTAACCAGGCCTTAAGGATTTTGCTATGTTTGCTTTTGACTGATGATTTCTATTGACAATACAGTCACTTAGATCCAATTCAAAAACTTTTACTATCACCGTTCTCAAGATATGTTAAATTCAATATTTGCTATTTTTAAGTTTGAAAAACTAGTGTCGCTGTTGTATGGTAGGTAAGACACCCGCTTACAAACCAAGAGTCCTTGGTTCAATTCCAGGCCAGACCATCCAGCAATTTTCAACAGCGGCATCACCTCATAACATTGCTAATATTTATTTATGAGTGCTTACGCTATGAAAAACTTCTCTAACTTCTCTGTCTTTCTGGGCCGTTGGGTCTATAAATCGAATTTGGTATAGCTCCTTGATTGTGAAAAGTCCCCCTTGTTTCACTTGGGGTGTCGAGGGAATTCATGTATGAGCAGTATCTCCAAGCCAAACTCGTACATAATCTGCTCCTGAAAAGATGCCCTAAACCATCACCAAATCTACCACAGTGTTTTACAGTAGATTTTACATGTTTGGAAAGAAGCTTCGTCATTGAAGGAATAATGAATTAGAATGTATATTTGAATATTTTAAGATCCAATCAGCCGATGTATCGGGTGAGTCATCTATCGGTTTAATTTGAACCAGCGGTTATTTCGAATCTGGCAATACTCATGCTATTCTGTCACAAAATTCAGTATATTATTTTCATTGAACGAAATGAATAAATTTACGCTTGAGCAACGTTGGGATTTGTTGGAAATTATTTCCAAAACTAAGACAATTGGTCGAAAATTGCAAAAGAATAAAAAAATCAAGAAAATTGTAAAAATCACCTTTTCGGATGAAGCTTATTTTCATCTTCGGAAGTACGTTAATGAGAAAAACTGCCATATTTGAGGCTCAGTAAACCCAAAAGTGGTCTTACAGAAGCCAATGCAACCATTACGAGTGACTGTTTGATGCGGCTTGTGGAGCGAAGGCTTCATTGGCCCATATTTCTTTGAAAATGAGGACAGCGCAACCATTACACACAATCGATTTATTGCATCAAACGTTTGATGGTCATTTTATTAGCCGAAATGGTGATGTCAGTTGGCCGCCAAAAAACTGCGACTTAAAAGCGTTGGACTATTTTCTGTGGGGCGCCGTTAAAGACAAGTGTTATGCCGACAAACCAGAGACAATTGAGCATTTGAAGGCCAACATTCGTGATGCCATTGCCGAGATACGACCCTATACACTCGAAGAAGTCTTCGAAAATTGGTCCGATCGAATGGGGTACTGTGAGGCCAGCCCCGGCAGCCATATGAATAAAATAATATTTCATTTCTAACCGGAACAATTGTTCTTCACAGCAAAAAAATTAATTTCAAACCGTTTTTCTTTTATTCCATTTTTAAATTTTAGCTTTTAAATGGCCCACCCTGTACAAAGGAAAGCTACGTCTTGACAATAACTATCACATTTACCAAGATAACGATCCAATTCAAAAAATATATAATGTAAGGTCGAGGATGTTATGTAATTAGGCTCATAGATGGAGAGTTTTTAACAGAGCCCTGACATAAACACAATAGTTGACTTTTGGATTTATCTTGATAATGAAGTGAGAGAACTGCATAATTCTCCAAAATCTTAATTAAAGCCCATTCTTTTAGAAGAAAAGGACCAGCCAAGCTCTTACCGAAAGTTGGTGTAGAGCATGCCAACGAGATTAGATATGTTATTTAAGTCCAAAAGTCTTCAAACGTATTATTAATTTTAATCCACATATGTATTAATTTAACTTGTACGAGATTGGCTTTTGCATGAATTTAACCCTAATTTTATGTTAATCCTTAATTATAGTTTAATGGTATTGAATTTTTTAATTTTGATATATTTTTTTAATAAAGGCTAACATATAAAAGGACTATAAAATGCATTGTAATTGATGTTCTCTGAAATGTGCTAACCGATTTACGAGTGTATGTATATGCGGTTTTTTTAGATCCATTGGTTCGCGAGTTAAAAAAGGGTAAATAGTAAGAGTTTTTAAATTTGGCCCAAATAACTTTGTGGTCAATAAAAATCATTAGACAAAAATTGGGCCGAATTCAATAAGTGGGAGTAGTACCTCCCATACAAAGTCAATATTGATTTTTGTATATCTTTGAAAGGGTAACAGAGAAAGATTCTAAATTTCCTCTAAATAACTTAGTAGTTAATACACATCGTCAGTCGAAATAAGTGGGTGTGGCATCTCCCATACAAATTAAATATTAATTTTTATATATCTAGAAAACGATTAGGATGGAAGATTCTGAATTTGGTCTAAATGACTCCATAGATAGTAAAAACCATCAGTTAAAAGTACCCAGAATCGGATGAGTGGTTATAGTACCCCTCATACAAATTAAATAATGATTTTTGTATATCTTGAGGTTAGAGTTGAAGCTTCAAAGAAGAAGATTCTGAATTTGGTCTAAATGACTCCATAGATAGTAAAAACCATCAGTTAAAAGTACCCAGAATCGGATGAGTGGTTATAGTACCCCTCATACAAATTAAATAATGATTTTTGTATATCTTGAGGTTAGAGTTGAAGCTTCAAAATTTGGTTTAAAGACCTTGATAGTCAATAATCATTGCAAAAAGTATGGAATTTTATATGTGTAGAGAACGGTGACAGTTAAAGCTTTCTTTATCTATTCACATCAGTCAAAAAGCTGATACAAAACAAAGGCTCCCAGCAACGCGGCAGGAATTAGTCTAGTTATTATAAAATCCCTTATGGTTTAAAAAGAATCGGTCGATGAAAATAAAAAAATGCATCATGCATGAGTTCGTCTTGGAGCCGCCGTATGCAAGTTTGCAAAATGAGTTCACTACACTTATAGATAGAAAATTTCTTAAATTTCTTAAAGCATATACATATAGTACAGACTATATAGCCTTTGCATCAGTAATGCAGATTTAATTTGCAAATGGCGAACTAATATTTAACTAATATTTGACGTCAAGCTATTTTTAGTTTTTATAAAAGTTTTTATTACTATTTGCAATAATGATTTTTTGGTGTCACCAAATAAACAAAAAATATTACTAAAATTACAAAAAAAAAGTACTGAGCACTAACTCGAAAATTTTAAGAAGCACTAAAAACAGTGCTAAAAGCACTGAGTTAACAACGCTGCCTACTACATATTTGTATAATACACAACTTATTTGTTATTGTTGTTGTTTTACCATTAATTTCGCCTATGGATACTGCTTTGTTGTTATTATAATACTTCTTATGATTTTAACACTCTCGCACACAAAAAAGAAGATTCTCAAAGTGTAGTTGTTGTTTCTTAACCGTCGCGATTGCGCCATCACTGAAAACTATTTCATTTTCAATTCGTCATTCTTTTTTAAATTTTTCTATGTCATATATGTGTGTGCGAGTACTTTTTGCAACAATTATTGTTGCTTTATTTCCTTCAGTTTTGTTTCAACTACATATTTACACTATAATAGGATTGGTGTAGTTATTATTGCTGTTATAACAGCACTTTTGTGTGTATACTTATTTGCGAATATTGCTGTTGCCGTTTTCTGTATTATTTGATTAGATGTGAAATTTATAGAACTTCAATTATTTTTTGTTTACAAATGTACATACACTTTTACTATTGTCACACTTAAAACACTCGCGCATCATTTATATATCAACACAGTGTGAGTGTTGCTTTTTATTTTCTTTCTAACGTATCATTAACATGAATAGTTTTTCCGAACTATGCAGTTTTTTAAACAAATTTCTTTTAAAAAATATAATCACTCGACTTTTAAACTATTTACGATTTGAAATTAAGTGTTTTATTTATTCTTTAACTTCCCGTTATTAATCATTTTACCATATTTTTAAGACAATTGACATAATTAAACCGTTGCGATTGCGTCATCACCGAAAACTGTTTCATTTTCATCTCTTTTTCTTAAAACAATTTTTCTGTCATATACATATGTGTAAACATATGCGTAAACTTTTTACGACGATTATTGTTGATTTAATTCCAGTCATTATAGAAAATGTTTTATTTCCTTCCGTTCTGTTTCAACTACATATTTACACTATGTAAGAGTATTGGTGTAGTTGTTCTTGCTGTCTTAACAGCAATTTTGTGTGTATACTTATTTGCGAATATTGCTATTGCCGTTTTCTTTATTATTTGATGATATGAAATTTATTTTGTACATTTTAAATTTTAGTTTTTTAATAAATAGTAAAACTTTAACTATTTTCTGTTTATAAATGTACATACACATTTACTATTGCCGCACTTAACACACTCGCGCATCATTTATATATCAACACAGTGTGAGTGTTGCTTTTTATTTTCTTTCTAACGTATCATTAACATGAATAGTTTTGTCCGAATTATTCAATTTCTTAAGCAGTTTTTTTTTAATATAATCACTTGACTTTTAAACTATTTACTATTTAAATTATAATATTATTTTACCATATTTTTAAGACAATTGGCATAATTAAACCGTCGCGATTGCGTCATCACCGAAAAGTGTTTCATTTTCATCTCTTTATTCTTAATACAATTTTTCTGTCATATACATACGTGTGTGCGTAAACTTTTTACGACGATTATTGTTGCTTTAATTTCAGTCATATAGAAAATGTTTTATTTCCTTCCGTTCTGTTTCAACTACGTATTTGCAATATGTAAGAGTATTGGTGTAGTTGTAATTGCAGTTTTAACAGCAATTTTGTGTGTTATTTTGTACATTTTAAATTTTAGTTTTTTAATATACGATAAAACTTCAACTATTTTTTGTTTACAAATGTTCAAACATATTTACTATTGCCACACTTAAAACACTCGCGCATCATTTATATATCAACACAGTGTGAATGTTGCTTTTTTATTTTCTTTCTAACGTATCATTAACATGAATAGTTTTGTCCGAATTATTCAATTTTTTAAACAGTTTCTTTTTTAATATAATCACTCGACTTTTAAACTATTTACGATTTG
Source organism: Wohlfahrtia magnifica (assembly GCA_023159175.1). NCBI lineage: Eukaryota > Metazoa > Arthropoda > Insecta > Diptera > Sarcophagidae > Wohlfahrtia > Wohlfahrtia magnifica. The sequence goes on from JAKWBJ010000484.1 coordinate 6,444,097, forward strand.
AAATTAAGTGTTTTATTTATTCTTTAACTTCTCGTTATTAATCATTTTACCATATTTTTAAGATATTTTACATAATTAAACCGTCGCGATTGCGTCATCACCGAAAACTGTTTCATTTTCATCGCATTATTCTTGTTTTCATTTTTCTATGTTACATGTGTGTGTGTGTATTTTTTACGACAATTATTGTTGTTTTATTTCCAGTCATATAGAGATTGTTTTATTTCCTTCCGTTCTGTTTCAACTACGTATTTGCAATATGTAAGAGTATTGGAGTAGTTACTATTGCTGTCTTAACAGCAATTTTGTGTGTATACTTATTTGCGAATATTACTGTTACCGTTTTCTGTATTATTTGATTATATGAGAAATTTATAGAACTTCAATTATTTTTTTGTTTACAAATGTACATACATGTTTACTATTGTCACACTTAAAACACTCGCGCATCATTTATATGTCAACACAGTGTGAGTGTTGCTTTATTTTCTTTTTAAGGTATCGTTAACATGAATAGTTTTTCGGAACTATTCAGTTTTTTAACCAAATTTCTTTTAAAAAATATAATCACTCGACTTTTAAACTATTTGCGATTTGAAATTAAGTGTTTTATTTATTCTGTAACTTCCCGCTATTAATCATTTTACCATATTTTTAAGATATTTTGCATAATTAAACCGTCGCGATTGCGTCATCACCGAAAACTGTTTCATTTTCATCTTTTTACTCTTAATTCAATTTTTTTATCACATACATACATACGTGTGTGCGTAAATTTTTTACGACGATTATTGTTGCTTTAATTCCAGTCATATAGAAAATGTTTTATTTCCTTCCGTTCTGTTTCAACTACATATTTACACTATGTAAGAGTATTGGTGTAGTTGTTATTGCTGTCTTAACAGCAATTTTGTGTGTATACTTATTTGCGAATATTTCTGTTGCCGTTTTCTGCATTATTTGATGATATGAAATTTATTTTGTACATTTTAAATTGTAGTTTTTTAATAAATAGTAACTCTTTAACTATTTTTTTTTTTTTAGAAATGTACATACACATTTACTATTGCCGCATCATTCACATGTCAACACAGTAAGAGTGTTGCTTTTTTATTTTCTTTCTAACGTATCATTAACATGAATAGTTTTGTCCGAATTATTCAATTTTTTAAACAGTTTTTTTTAATATAATCACTCGACTTTTAAACTATTTACTATTTAAACTAAAATATTATTTTGCTTTCTATTATTAATTATTTCACCATATTTTTAAGACAATTTGCATAATTAAACCGTTGCGATTGCGTCATCACCGAAAACTGTTTCATTTTCATCGCATTATTCTTAATTCAATTTTTCTGTCATATACATACATATGTGTGTGCGTAAACTTTTTACGACGATTATTGTTGTTTTATTTTCAGTCATTATGGAGAATGTTTTATTTCTTTCCGTTCTGTTTCCACTACATATTTACACCATGTAAGAGTATTGGTGTAGTTTTTATTGCTGTCTTAACAGCAATTTTGTGTGTATACTTATTTGCGAATATTACTGTCACCGTTTTCTGTATTATTTGATTAGATGTGAAATTTATAGAACTTCAACTATTTTTGTTTACAAATGTACATACACGCTTACTATTGCCATACTTAAAACACTCGCGCATCATTTATATATCAACACAGTGTAAGTGTTGCTTTATTTTCTTTTTAACGTATCGTTAACATGAATAGTTTTGTCCGAACTATTCTTTTTTTTAAGCAAATTTCTTTTAAAAATATAATCACTCGACTTTTAAACTATTTACTATTTACATTATTATTTATATTATTTTACTTTTTATTATTAATTATTTTACAATATTTTTAAGACAATTGGCATAATGAAACCGTCGCGATTGCGTGATCATCGAAAACTGTTTCATTTTCATCTCGTTATTCTTATTTCAATTATTGATTACAACAACACTGAAGTTTTACAGAGTACACACCATAGTTGTTGTTTTTCTTTAGTTATGTGTGTGAATACTTATTTGCGGCGATCATTGTTGTTTTGTTTTACAGTCATTATGGAAAACAAAATTTTATTTACTTTCTACATACGCAACATGGAAATACATAAGTTTTGTAATTTTTTTTTTTTTTTGTAATTTTAATTAAAAAGTCTAACTTTAAATTTTTTACACAAATTTTTGGTAGATTGCGAATTGTTTTGTAGGAATTGCATTCGATTTTTAAAACACTTTTACCTGTCTTGGATACATCTGTCTTATCGATTTGGGCTCAGATAAAGGATACAATTCATAAAAAAAGATCTCATAATTAGGAATGAAATTTAAATGATACCCAAACAAGGACTAAGCGTTGTTGATCGCCTTTTAAAGAACATTATGATTAATAATCTTTCCTGTGGAGGAAAAATAATTCTGTTTGGTGGAGATTTTCGTAAGGTGTTGTCCCTTTGACAAGGCTAGCTTTCTACACAAAATTTCGGCAGAAAATCGTTGATGGTTTGGAAGCATTCTGTGACCACGGGATACTAAAGCTGGCCTCTCACCGGCTTCTTCTCTCAAATCCGCCAAACCTTTGGTCGTAACAATTAATACGATATTATGGTATTATATAAAACAGCTGTGCCGACGTCGAGTTGTAAGCGATTTTTAAAAGGAAAAAAATATCACTTATTTTCTCAGAGTTTTGCAAAATTTAATACAAAATCTTATTAAAAAATGTTTTTATGTGTGATTCCAGTCAAATTTTCACTACTTTGAAAAATATTTTTAATTTCTGTCAATGTTTTAAAAATTTCCGTAAAAACTTTTCTTTGAGTGGCATCATCTTTTTCCAATAATTATTTCCTTTCATCATTACAGGACTTTCTTTTCTTCTGTTGGAAGTGGCTTCTGCTACAACTTGACTCAAAAACATTTTCGACATTTTCTAAAACTGTTTGGTAAATGTTGTAATCACCTCTAAAATATCGCCTGCAGGAGATTGAATTCCTGGGTCTACACCAGACGGATTTATACGTTTTTTAAGCTGTATTAAATTGGCTGCAGCTTTTTCCAAATGAGCAAGCTCTAATTGTTTATAACTCCCGCCACCAGTAGCATTAATTTGGGATTTATTAACCTAAACCAAACCAAACCTAACAATAAAACTTTAAACTTAAAAATGTCGTCCTTAACACTTTTCTAAACTTGCTTATTGCCAACCTTTGGCATCTCTTACTGGTAACCCCTTTAAGACGTTAAACTCCGCATGCCCACCGGTGGGTAACTCCAAAACAACATTACCGGTCCTCGTGCTCACTGGTGGGCAAACGTCATGTTTTACCTGGGGAACGCTTGTACACCGGTGGGCATGATTTAATTTCAATTTATGTACAGTAGTCCATTCGCCGGTCCCTCGAAGAGATACTATACATGCCGGTCCCTATGTGAGAAATACGATTTTTCATTGCGGTCTTCAACGTGTTAAATTTAATTTGATAGCAGTGTTTTCCCAGTCTGCTTTTAAATCGTCTTTTTTTAAATCGTTTTTTGAATTCACCCTTGCTAAACTAGGATTATTTTCAAGTTCCTTAATTAATTTTTCATATTGTTTAGGATTAGTTCTAACTTTCTTTCCGTTATAACGCTTCACTTTATCACTTAAACAAAAAAAAAACAAGCAAATTTGGGCAAATTTGGGTGGGCAAATTTTAGGTTAGGAAGTAAATTGGCTTAAAAACAATTTTATTTTTTTGACAAATTCAGTTTTATCCATATCAATATAAAATTTAAATATGGGAATTAATAATGTAATATGATGTCGGGCAAATGTCAACCTCTAGAACGTCGGCAGACGTCCGCTCTTTTCTCATGCAATGACTGAATTGCTTGGCTGGCTGTGTGGCTTGTGTCGCCGTCCTGCTGAAACCAAAAGTCACTGATGTCAGCATTACCCAATTGTAGCCACAAAAAATTGGTTATCATGGTTTGGTAGTGCAGAGAATTCACGGTGACGGCGTTTCCCTGCTCATTTTCGAAAAAATACGGGCCAATGATGATGCCTTACCACAAACCGCACCATACGTTCACTTTCTTTGGATGTAATGGTTTTTCGAGGACTGTTTGTGGATTTCCTGAGCCCCACATGCGACAATTTTGTTTGTTTACATAACCGCCTAATTGAAATTGGACCTCATCATTTACCCGACATTATATTCCATTATTAATTCCCATCTTTCTATTTTATATTGGTATAGATACAACTGAATTTGTCAAAAAATTTGTTTTTAAGCCAATTTACTTCCTAACCTCAAATTTACCCAACCTTTATCTACTAGTTTAAGTCGTCGCCAAAAAATGTGTAGAGAATTCAGTCACTATTGACAATTTGTCGACGCTCATGCAACTTATAAAATACCAAATACTTGACAACAGTAGTCGGTAAATGTCAACATAAATATCCATAATACCGATCTTACGCCGACGACAACAATGTGTGTAGATAACGACTTACATAATAGAACTGAATATTTCCCAATATTACTCAACGTCAATATTGGGTCGATAAAACGATGACTGTAAAAAATTAATTCACCCATATCATGGTTGTCGAGTTGTAGTCGTTTTTCGACATTTTTGTAATGAATTAAAGAAAATGTTTGCATGTTTTCTTTAATCTAGGACAAAAATGTCAAAATACGACAACGAATACGCATATCACGATAAAGGACATTATTTCAAATTTGCTACTTTGAGAGGAAAAAATTTATTTTAGTTCTGATGACTATTAACAAAGCACAAGGTCAGACGCTTAAAAAAGCGAGATTGTATTTACCAAAACCTGTTTTCTCGTGGACAGTTATACGTGGCATTTTTACATTTGTGCAATTTTGTAACATTTTTTTATTATAAAATATATTCACATTTAAAATTTTCACTTTATTCAACGCTATCATGAATAATTTTTCACGTGAAATTTTTTCCCATTTCCCACAATTGCGATCTTGAAAAATTCTCCCCTGAAATGTTTTCTGATTATTCAGTGGGAAATGATAGCCCTATAAGAATTCCCCTGATCGTGAATAGTATTTTCCCTTTTCCCATTGATTTATTAACATCATTTTTGCTGGGGAGTTGCATTTATCATTTAAATATTTATTTCCTTTATTGGATAATTTAATTAAGTTTTTATTAACTTTCTTTAGGACTAGAAGTGCTAATAAAGTGCAAAACAATATAATTCACTATAAAATACAGAGTAAAAGATTTATTTCCTGTAGTTTAAGAGACGCGTTGGCTGTGTTAAAATTCGCTCACAATAAAGCTGGGCCATCAGATTCTTCGTCACTACCGAATATGGCATTAAATCCATTCTCACCTTGCTCTTCATCGGTTCGATTTAGTTCTTTGTTTTGTTGGTTTTTAATTTTATTTGATAGAAGTTGATCGATGTAGTATGTCATCGGGATAAATATGCACTTTTAGTTTTAATTTTCTCTTCTTTTTGGCGTTTAAGCCATTTTTTATTGTTACTGTTTGGCCATAGTCACCAATATCTTTCCGCCCATCTTGCTGAAGAAAAGTTTGTTTTGTTTATTCTCTGCCAGCTTTGGTTTGTGCAATTCTTTGCATGATAATTGCTTTGCAGGAGTTTGTTTTAATTTTAATTACTTTTTATTCAATTTTTTTAATAATAATTTTTGTGTTAACATTTTACTTTTTGATAAAAATTCACACATTTTTTTATTTATTTATTTTTGTTAACATTCAACGTAAAATGGTAGCTTGTAAAAAGGGAACAAAAATTTCATGGGAGATTCATGATAGCAATTTTTTCTTCGAGGGGAATGAAATTTTATGGGAATAGAAATTTCTCATCTTATTCATGATAGGGGTAATTATGTTACAAAAATGACAATAAGTCGTGCGAAATATTCACATTTGTTATCTGGTAAGCTTTTAACTCGAGAAAAAATGGATTTAAAGTTGACCATAATAAATCGGTAATCAGGAGCAACTCAAAAAAACTTTGTTTCGGCAATTCCCAACTTACAGAAAAATCATTTTATGTATATCTTTCAATTATATATTTCTTTTCTGATTTTATTTATATTTGCATTTGTTTTATATATTATTTTATAAATCTATGTAATAATTTACATTATAAAATACCTAATCCCTTGGGTAAGAAGAGATTTGTATATAGTAATCATTATACATACATATATATATAGTATTAAGAAATTAAACTTAAATGTTCAAATAAAAATGTATTTCTTTTGTAATATGTATAATTATATCATGTGTTAATTTATTAAAAAAAAATGTTTGTTTATACACTAAAATAAAAGCTTATTTATGTTCTAATTATAAAATTAAAATAGAATATATTATAGATAGAAAAATTACAAAACTAAATTGTGTAACTTTATAAGAGAGAGTAATATCTTTTTTTAATAAAATTTTCTTAAACTATAGAATTTTATTAAAAAAAATTATAGTTACGTTTTATATATATACATATATATATTCTATACACATTGCCAAACTTAAAAAAATTATAAAAAATAATAATATTGTAATAATTAATAAAAACGTACCTTTAAACGAATTTATTTAAATTTAAAACAAATAATACTTGATATACTTTATAATGTTACATAAAGAATTGTTAGATTTGGATTTGGGGATTATACAAGATTTCCAATTAAAAAACCTTTTTTTCTGTATTTTAACCGATTTCATTTTGTTTTGCAAATTCGAAAAAAATTTAAAAACACTACTTATTCATTTTTTGTTTTTGTTTTTGTTTTTTATTTAAAAGTTGAGAGAGATCAAGGCATTTTTTCAATTATTTCCTTTTCGCTTTTTAATCCTTATTTTCACTGCGTATTTGCATAATTTTCTTTTTAACCAGTGTGCGCACTTGTTGAGCAGTAGCTTGTTGACTTGTAGCAGCCTGCTGTTGTTGTTGTTGTTGTCCAGACGTTGAAGTCACTGTAGCTCCCGATGATGTTTGCGTTATAGTCATTATTTCGGTTTGCGCTACATTCGAATTATTGCCAGTACTTACAACAACACCTTGTTGCTGTTGCTGCTGCTGCTGTTGTTGTAATGTTTGCTGCTGCACTACAGCTACCAAATTACCACCAGCCGTTGTTTGTAAACGCACAGGGCTGGCATTTTGTCTTTGACTTTGCTGGGCAGCTGCTTGTTGTTGTATCGCTGTGATTATTGCCTGTTGGGTTTGGGACTGTGATCCGCTTGTGGCCACTTTAATCGTACCAGCTATATTTTGCCCACCGGCAACATGAGCTCGTAAATTGCCTGCAGCTAGAGCTTGAGCTGAGGCGGCCGAAACAACCTATAATTGGATAACAAAGATAGATAAATTAGAACATTATTTTATTTATACAAAAATTATTTTTAAAAGATAGAGAGACACGAAAATAGATTCTTATCTTACCTGTATAGTTTGTCTTTGATTCGACTGTGAGGCTACCGACACTGGTATCACCCGGCCCACACTTGTTTTACCTAAAACGAAACCGGTTGTTGCCAATGTGCCCGGTTGACTTTGTCGCATAACCTGCTGGATTTGTTGAACTGTTACGGAACTCGGTAGAGACTTGGTATTTTGTATGTGCACCAATTGAGTTTGCACTCCACCCGTACTCGATGTGCCCGAATTTCCTGACGATGTGGTCTTCTGAGTAACCTGGGCACCCTGTTGTTGTTGGGCATTAGTGGATTGTGTTATGGTTGTGCTTTGCTGTTGTTGTTGTTGCTGTTGCTGCTGTTGCTGATGATTAGCTGCTTGAGCAGCCTGTATTTGTGTCATGCGAGAAATTTTTCTGGGCATTGCCAATTGTTGTTGTTGCATATGCAGTTGACGCATTTGTGATTGATTAGCCATAGTGACTTTTATTTGACCGCCTGGCTTAAGATGTGACAAGGCCATGTTGACGGTATTTTGAGCTTGTTGTCCCGTGTTAACACTGATGGTTTGGTTTGAATTTCCAGCCGCTGATGTGGCCACCGAAGTCTTTACCAGCGTGGCAATTTGTTGGGGTGTTACTTGCTGCACAACTTGTTGTGTACTGCCCTGTTGCACTGAAGAAGTAGTTTGTGCAGATGACGCTGATGTCTGTTGCAATTGTAAACCCTGAGTAGAAGTAGTAGTGAAAATTTGACTTCCTTGCTGCAGAATTTGAGCTGCCTTTTGCTGACCGGATATAAGTTGGCGTTTAACCAGTAGCATATCACTTTCGCCCACTTGTCGAGTGATAGTTTGTTTGCCTGTAGCTGCCGCCACTTGTTTTATGAATTGCGCTCTAGTTTGCTGAGCCTGTTGTTGATGAACCTGAGAAGTTGCTACTGTTGTTATCACACCTCCTGAAGCACTGGGTGTTGTTACAGCCACATTTGATGTCGCCACAGTTACTTTTTGTCCCTGTACTACTTGTACTGTTGTTGGTCCAGAGCCGGTTTGCATAAGGCTACCTTGTATTATAGTGCCTTGGGCATTTACTAAAGCCGTTTGTCCTGATGCAGTTTGCACTACAGTCTGTTGTCCCTGCTGGCCGGTTGCTGCAGCTTGTAGAACTTTTAATTGTTGCCTTTGTCGATATAATTGTATGTGATGAGGTTGGCCCTGCTGCGTATTGCCAGCCTGAGCAGCAGCAGCCATTTTCTGTCCCTGTTGTAAGGAACTTACGCGTATGCCTTTTGCCACGACCTGTTGGGTACCTGTAGGCATAGAAGCCAATTGGAACTGTGTAGCCTGTAATTGAGCTTGAGCGACACTAGTACCTAAACTGGACATTGACACAATGGTAGGGCTGGGGTTACCCGATGTTCTCTGCTGTAGCACTACATCTTGGAGTGTTGTGCCACTTGGTGCGGCCACTATTCTTTGGGCTCGCAGTGCTGAAGGGTTCAGGGTGGTCACGGTTCCTGTAGTCTGCTGCACACCACTGGATGTCGTCAATACCGTTCCTACTGTGGCCAACTGCGACACAGAAACTACTTGTGGCAAAGACTGAGTTTGAACTATACTTCCTACTTGAGGAGAACTAGAGACAATAGTCTGCTGTGGTGACAGGGATACAATTTGGGCTGTAGACGATGTCACCTGATTGCTACCAAGATGTTGTTGCTGTTGCTGGTTGGTCACTGCGGAAGATATGGTTTGAACAGGAGTAGTAAGCACAACAGACACAGAAGCGGGCGCAGACACCAGATTGCCCGACGAGCTTTGCTGCTGTAATTGCATATGTGGTGTCTGTCCTGTACCTGTTTGGGAAGTATTGGTTTGCTGCTGCAGTTGCTGCATTTGGCTGGTAGTCAACAGACCAGACTGAGGTGCCACAATAGCTTTAACAATTTGCGTGGTTGTAGGTGTTCCATGTTGCCTAAGCAAATGTTGGTTGGTTTGATTAACACTGCCACTTACCACGGTTTGCTGCTGTTGCAGCTGTTGACCAGTATTTCCAGCGTGTTGCAAGACAATAGCTGTAGCAGTCTGTTGTTGACCTTGCTGCTGACCACTGGCTGAAGATAATTGATGAATTTGTAACTGCTGCGTGTGAAGACCGGGCGGACCGCTTGTTACTTGTACCTGTTGAGTATGTTGTTGTTGCTGTTGCTGCTGCTGCTGCACCAGTTCCTGCAAGTGGGTAGAATTTTGACTGGTTTGTTGTTGCACAATATTTACAGTGTTTGCAGAAGCTACACCACATGTCTGTTGCTGCTGCTGCTGCTGCTGTTGTTGTTGCTGCTGAACGCCTTGACAAGTTTGTGGTGTTTGGATTGTTGCGGGTGGCGGCGGTGGCGGACATTGTGATCTTTGTTTTTCACGTATTTTATTTGCTCTCATAATAGCTATATTTTGAGGTGATATTGGCTGATCATAGTTCACTATGCCAAATTCTTGTAGAACTTCCATATGTTTGGGATTCATAGAACTGGGAGTATTAAAGTGACGCTTTGGCGGTGGTGCCTTTTTCAAATAGGCCGTCTTAATGCAATCGAAACGTGAGCGCATTATCTTGGTAAACGATGAATTGTTATCATTAGCATAGTGTTGAGTGGTTCTGAGACACCTTAAAGGACTCTTGAGATATTCTGATTTTAATGCCGTCTTAAGTTTCTTTTGCTTTTTAGGACTCTCCACCAGTTTGCCTTCTTCTCGTGGCTGTATAATGGTTTCATAACGCCATCTACACTGTTTGGCTGACCTAAATGTCTTTGAAAAAGTATTTACAATCTCTGATACCAAATCCCAATTGGGCGTGTGCCCGGGAGAAAGCAACATTAAATTACAAGGCAAGCCCTGTAAATTAACCAATACATGCAATATGGCTATATCTTCAAAAATACACCATTCAGCCATTCCTTCAGGTTCGGTAAGAGCCTTTTGAGGAATTTGTGGCTTCAAACCAGGAATTTGTACATTCGGTCTGAAAGTGCCGCGATATCGTTGATTCTTTAGATCTCGCCGTATTCTTGCAATGGCCGGTGTTGGCCGATCGAAAAGGGATCGTGGGGCACAGAATATTTCTTCTCGACGTATTTTTGCCGGCCTCTTGTTACCATCCATCAAAAAACCAGCATCTGTACGCGATCGCTTGTATTCCTTTTTAATGTACACTGGCGGCAATTCGGATTCTGGTATTGGCTCCACTTCATACATAAAACTAAGCGAATAATCGATGTAAATGTCATCGCTATCCTGGGGTGGAGTTGGTGGACACCACATCTAAAATGTTAATAAAAGGGAAAGAATAAAATATCGTTAACGTAGATTGACGTTTTAAAAACAACATAATGGTGAGTTGTAGGCTTTTTCAGTTAAATTACTAAAGTTAAAGAGCCAAATAAAAGTTTCGTACTAAATAAAGATATTGATTGTAAATTCCATAAGCAGATAATAAATTGTAACAAAATCCACTCATAAAAATGTTTATTAAGAGTCAAACGTTATTATTGTTCATTATACAGCCGTTATCGAATTCAACGGTTTGGTACTAGATTCTAGTACAATCTGTTTATTGTGCAAATTGTAAAATATCGAGCCATAACCGCCAAAAAAAGTAAGCGACAAAAAACAAATTTTAACGAACGTTTTTTTTAAATATTTTTTGTTCTAGTGTAGTACATAAGATTTTTTTGTAAAGGTACATTTTACAGCTATAAAATTTTGTGTGTGGTGGGAATAATCGAAATACTATCCATTTTTATCAAAAACGATAATCGATAATCATGGCGCTTACGACTTTTTGGCGGTTATAGCACGATATCGTCATTTCTAAGTTATTGCCTTCTATATAAAAAAATGTGTTTTGAGTAAATCGGTGTTTAGATCTAATGGGGCCCTATTTCGAGGTGAGTTTGCTCTGAACAGATATACCGATGGCTCCAAAACGAATGTGTTCAAGGACCCAACAAAGACTTTTCGATCCCACTGCGTGCCATCCAGACAGAGATCATAGCCATTGTCATATGTGCGCAGATCAACCTTGAAAGGGAGCCAAGGGTAAGGTCATTAATATATCCTCTGCCAGCAGGGTTGGCAAAAACCCAGGGTTTTTTTTATCCGGCCCACCAGGTTTTATTGGGGTTTTTTGGGTTTTATCACTGCTTTCAAATTTCGTTTATTTCAAATATGTTTTTTGTTTGTTAGTACAATTACGTTGTTTTAGTATTTACAATGCAATTTTGCACTCTTAGTGGGGTCTAGGCAGCATTGCGTATTATGAGCTGCAAAAACTTCGTTTGATTCGTTATGAGAAAAACGGCCGGAATTTAAACAGACAGATAAAGTTTTCATTTTACATGGCAACGCTCCGTCTGACGTTGCAAAAAATGCCAAACAATTGTTAGATACGATTAAATGCTACACCCGCTATATTCTCCAAACATTATTTCTTCCGACTATTGGCTACTTTGACGGATACATCTATTGGCATGTCACGGAATCACTTCTTTTAAAGAAATATAAAATCGTCTTCAAAGTGGATCACCTCAAAAGACGAAAAGTTCTTCTAAGAAGAGACTCGGACATTGGCTCAGAGGTGGGGAAAAGATGTGAACAGTTATTTGAAAAATTTGTCAATTCATTTTTTTTTCTTTTTTTTAGCTAAACAAACTGACCGAATTAATTTGTACTCCTAAATACTTTAATTATTTTTGTTGTAAATAACTACGAAAACCTTCAAAACCAGATTTTTTTAAATATAAAACCCAATAAAACCCGGGTGGGTTTAATTTCGTTACCTAAATGCCTTAAAGGCACTGCGCTAGAATCGTATGACATCTATGCTAGACTGGTCAAACATTGCTACGATACATTGCAGACTTTCGTTTAGAAATAGGATCCAATTGTTTTGAGTACCTGAACACTATGGGATACATGGTAATGAAACAGCGGATTCATTATTTAGAAAAGGTTCCGGGACACCCTATATCGGTCCGGAACCTTACTGTGGAGCACCACATTAGCATCCTCAATCAAATCAAGGATTGGAAAATTGCTAGATGTTCAAAGAGAACTTCGCTACTTTAGGGCGGCAATTTGGGCGTCGCTCTGAGGTTCTCAAGTATGGCACGCCGGACTTGAAACTCCAGACGGATTTCTTCAGAAGTCATTGCGAACTGAGCTCGTCTTAAAAGGTTGGCGGTCACAGATGTAGATATTTGTAGATTGTGTTCTCAGCCATTAGAGGCGGCAGAGTTCTTGAGAGGTTTAGATGGAGGTGTTTGTGGAGACATATGGTATCTTTGCGACCTAAGGCTCGCAGTTACCTGAAACAATGCCTGGTCAGAACGATATTAATTACGGCTTTACTATTTAGGACTTTTTGCGTTTTTCTATTAAAGAAATGTTTGTCTTTGAAAACGTTTCTTAAAGTTAGGAACGTTAAAAACAAAATATTGTTTATTCTATATGCACATTTTTACGAAACTCCTCCGATCTTATAGCATATAGAACAAAACTTAAGAAGCAATCTGGTTTATAATTTAAAACATTTAGGTGTCATGCTTCGTAAGCTATTGTGTTCTATATACTAAAAATTGTGCATCGGGTATGCACATAGAGGTTATATAGATCTAAGTTAATTACTTTTCTTTTAAAATGACACGTAATCTTTCTTCTTAAAGCATATATTAAAATGTGATCTAGAGTTGCACTTTGAGGGGTTAATAAGGGATGAAAAGGAGAAATTTTGGTTCATAATCCACTCCTATAAAACACGCAGTTATTGGGGTATATATCTTGGAAACTATAAAATATACTTTTCAAACTTTCCGTATACTATTATATTTATTATCAAATCGTACATTAAATTAAAAAATTAACTTCAGAGGAAGAGTGGGCGTGGTAAAGCTAGTATTGTATAAGTAGTATTGTAAAAAATGCATAACTATAACTAAATGTACTACATGATGTATGTATGACAACTTTCTATTACCATTGCAGATTAAAAAATCAAGTTTTTTCAAAATTGATGAACGTAATTAAACCATTTATTTTTTTTTAATTCCATACAAACTTTTAAAGTCAATTAAAACATAAAAGAAAAGAAATACACTTACCGGCATTTGTTCCATGGTATTGGCTGAAATCCATATCTATATACGATTCGTAGTTATAATTTTATTGGGGGACCATCACAAAGTAATTGACAGAAACCCAGAGTTTATAGAGAGATAGAAAGCCAAACCATTAACACACACACACACAGGTACAGACAAAACGAACGAAAGAACAAGAATGACGATCGATAGCCAACAATGTCGGAAGTATAAAAAAAAAAAAGAAAAGAGGAAAAATATTATTTTCTGATAAACTGTTTTGGTGACTTAATAATTGTAAAATGGTTTTAAAAAAATTTTATTTATTTATTTTTTGTTTAAACGTGGTAATAAAACTTTTTCTAGAGTAAAAACAATATTTTAAAAGCGATGCTAAATAAAAAACACAAACAAAATCTAAGGCCGTTTGGAAATGGCGAAAATTTTGGAAATTTTTTATAAATTTATAAACAAAAAGAATTGTTTTATTTCAAAAACATGAGATTTCTAATTAAACTGTTTTGGTGCCCTTAACTTTGTTATATAAAATTAATGCCATTTGCCAAACATTCCTGGATAGTGTTTTTGTTTTTTATATATATTTTTTTATATTGGTAGACACGTGAAAATTACAGTTTAATTTAGCTTAGAAACCTTTAAAAGAAAGAAGAAGACACCAAAACAGATATTTTTTGTTTCTTTAAATTTAAAATAATGTTTACAAAAAATTTTAATTAGAAAATAATATTTTTTTAATGAAATTTCTTTTCTTTTTTTCTTTTTCTTCGCATAAAAAACATACAATTTAAATAATTTTGTTTTCAAAATATTTCCAAAATAGGGATTTTTTTTTATGTATTTATTTACAAGGGCCAAAGATTTGTATGATTTTTTTTTTTTAATTGTCTTCACTTAGATTTAGTTTTATACCAAAAATAAATAAAATTTAAATAAAACACACTTTAATTGATTATTTTGTTAATTGTTTTCTTTATATATTTTTTCTTAAAAGCTTTTCTATTATATATATATATATATAATTTTAGCTTTTGTTTTGAAGTCGAAAATGTTGTTTTTTCCGTTTAGATATAAATTAATAAATTATTTTTTTTTAAACTTCTCTTTCAGAAAGTAACAAAATACACAAATCCTTGTTAAACCTATAATTGTAGTTGATTTTTTTTTTTTCTTTTTGCGGATTCTTTTTTTGTTGTATTTATAACTCTGTTCAGTAATTAAATCTAAAGTCTTACAATAAAAACTTAATGTTAAAATTAAAAATAACTAATAATATAAATTGTTTTTAAGACCTTTAACAAAAAAAGGATTTTTTCATATTTTGTTGTTACTACACATAATTATTTTATTTCTCACAAATAATACGAATAGAAATATTTCATTTTTTTGTTGAAGTTTTATATTAAAAAAAAAGTTTATCAACTGAAACAAATGTATTTTTAAAAGAACTTCTTTTGTTGTCAGTATATATTTTTTATTAATAATTTTGTTCTTTTCTGTCTATTCTTAGTAGTATTTCTTTAATGATTATTGTTAGTTTTAATACCTATAGATTCTAACTAATAACCAATACTATTGTTTTTATTTTAATTTTGTTTTTTAATTCTATATGTAAAATTGGATTTTTAATTTGAATTTAAAATATATGTACTATTTACAAAACATTCTTTCTTCATTTAGTTTGAAAGCCTTTAAAAAGTCAATGAAAATGAAGAAGATTTTATATGAAATAATGTGATATCACTAAAAAGAAGAAGTTTATACAAGAAACGCTTATTGGAACTTTTTGTTTAAAAACAAATCACTGTTAAGGTGAAAAATAAAATAGGATTTTATATAAATAAAACAAACCTGAAAATGGCGATTTAAATAAAATATAAAGATTTTGTTCATATTACAAAGTGTTTGTTCTTCTTTCAAAAGTAAACCAATAAAAAGAAAACCACTAAAACGCACTCAGCTTTAGCACAACAACAGTAGTCAACAATTAAAACATCAAGTTAAAAAAAATATATATTTTTTATTTCATCAAAGGCAATTCATAATTTCACCGCCTTTTGTTCTTTTTTTTCAATAATACTGTTTCCTACTTCTCCTTAAAGGCACACGTCATCATCATGAAGCGGAAGACTCTGTTACACCATTTGATGATGTTCCGGCCACCTCAGTATCAGCAGTTTGATTTGTGTTTCGTGGCGTTTTCAAAAGCCATTTATGTAAAGTATTTATTGTTCTTTTCTGATTAGATGCCTTGGCTTGCGATGTAATTGTTAATGATTTACTGGCTGTCACAGTTTTATTATCATTCGATTTTATTGTTTCTTCATTATGTAGCCCCTTATTAACTTTAGAGGCTGAGTAGTGTCTGGTGGTTTGTGGCAATACTGGACTCTCATCCAGTGTCCAAAGATTTATTTTAACTGAACCTCTAGAGCGTGTACGTGGAGTATGAGTATCATTTTGTTGAGGCTGATGTGGTATACTATTACCGGCGACGGCCTGATTACGTACACTAAAATGGAGCGACGTATTGACTTTTGTTCCCCCCGTTGAAGATGTTTTCTTAAGCGTCGAATTCAAGATGTTTGAACTTTCATTGTCCTCAGATTCAGACTCATCGGAAACATTATAATAAGTGGAATTTGTGGTAGTATCTTGTGCTTGATTGTGTACAGCCCAAGTATCCATACTAGATGAGTTACCAGCATCAGCTAGCTGTTGCTGCTGCCTGACTTGTCGATTATTTCTGTCTTCACCATGATCATCATCATAATCGCCATCTCCAGCTGTAGCATAACTTGATTTGTCATCATCGTCCTCATCTTCTATATCGTCGTTATCAGAATTTTGTACGCTCTTCTCATTAGAACGACTCTCTTTTTCATCATTGTCTGTATCCTGCTTATCGTCGTCGTCAGTTCTCATAGTTTTACCTCCGCGTGATCTAATGGGTAGCTGACGTAATGGACGTGAAGTTTTCGGTTTCAGTTTTGTTTTAGCATGTGTTTCGTCGTCATATTCATCATTGTCTGTTACATGGTTGTGGTGTTCAGAGTCCGTGTCATTTTCATCGTTCACAGAACTTTTATCATTCTCAGATTCAGTTTGATCTTCTTCTACTGCTTCGCCTTGAGAGTTTTCATCGTCTTCAGATTCCTTTGTTGTTTGTGCTGCTGTCTTTCTGGGACTATTTCGTAGAACTCTTCTTGTACCTGTAGCTACTGTAAACCTTCTTTTAGCTATGCTCCCTGATGATGATCCTTTGCCAGGACTTAAACTTAATTTACGTTTTCTATGCTGTTCCTCATCTACTTTCTTACGCACAACAATATCTGATCGTTTTTGTTGTAAACGTTGTTTTTTGCTGAAATTTAAAATTTTTTGATTCCTAACCCCAGTTCGTTGCTCTTTATTTTTAGTTGCTGTCGAATAAAATTGTAAATCTTTGTCTGCTGCTGCAGCAGCCAATGATGTGCGTGTGGTCTTTCTATTGATCACATTACCAGCAGAAGACTGTTGGCCTCTAGATGATGATAGAGTTCTACTTCTTCGTGCGGCCTCAGTTTCCTGTGTATATTTTTTTAAATCGCCACGTGTACCAGCAGAACGATTTAAGGATCTTAGTCTTCTACTATTTGGTAAAATATGTTCTTCTTCGTCTTCTTCTTCAAAGTCTACCACTTTACGATTTTTCTTCATATTCTTTGACATTTTAACAGTTTTCTCTTCCCTCACTCTACCTTCAATAATTCCCTCTTCATCATCCTCATCAACAGATTCATCACTAACATCTACATCATTATCAGTACCTTCTTCATCTTCTTCCTCGTCCTCCTGATCTGTAACATTTTCAACCTCATCATCCTCATCTTCTTCTACCACTTCTTCATCATCATCATTTTGAGATTTATTTTCATCACTACTTTCTTCACTTTCTTCCTGGCTAGTATTATCATCATCTGAACTATATTCTCCTCCTCTTCTAGTATTTCTACTTCTACCCCTTCCTCTACCTCTCCCTCTGGCGCTTCTTGTAGATCTAGTACTTAATTGCCTACGACGACTATTGCGTATTACTTTTGCTTTACCTTCCGCTATTGAAGTACTACCACCTTTACGATTTCTAAGAGCAGCAACCAATCTTGACTTATTAGTTTGAATTTGGCGTTTAGCCGCTAAATTTGTTTTATTTCTACTATTTCGCTTCTTGTTTTTATTATTCTTATTTTGTCTATTGTTAGCTGTTGTTTTATTAACCTGATTTGTTGCATCCTTTCGTGAGTATGTCAATGGATCATCAGCACTCTCCTCTTGCTTAAGCATTTCAGCCTCTTTTTGTAAAGCAGCCAAACGATTTGCTTCCCATTCACGTTTTTGAGCCTCCAATTCTTCTTCAGCAGCACGTAATTGTTCGGCTGTCCAAGCAGCACCTGTTTCCTCCACAAATCGCATAGCATAGCGTTCAATAGGCGAAAGCTAAAATATAAAATAGTAAGTAATAACAAGAGTTATAGTAAGTAGAAGAAAATTTAAACTTTTTTCTTATTAATTAATAATCGGATGTCAGTGGTACATATTTTGTTCAATCTTGTCTGACGTTGAGTGATATAATCAAGCGTAGCATAAATCGCTTTAACTATGTCTGAGCGTCAATCTATAAAATAATGGATTAATCTATGCACCGAATATTTGTGTTGAATGTTAATTTCGAAAAGTACATTTAACTTTAAATATTCAATGCCAAATTGAGAAACGAATTTTTTTTAAGACAAAACTAAAACTGTTTGACGTTGAGTGATATAATCAAGCGTGGCATAAATCGCTTTAACTATGTCTGAGCGCCAATCTATCAAAAAATAGACTAATCTAAGCACCAAATACTCATGTTAATATTTAATTTATGGAAAACAATTAACGTTAAGTATTTAATGCTTTATGAAAGGAATTTCTTTTAGGCAAACCACCTAAAATTACGAAAACTTGCTCTTCTATATATTAGAGTTACACAAAATGTTAGACGTTTAGTGATATAACCAAGCGTAGATTAAATAGCTTTAACTATGTCTGAGCGTCTATGAAACACTCCCAAAGAGCGAAAAAGAGTAACTAACGAAATAAAATAATCGATAATAGGTAGTAAATCTTAAGCGAAGAAAAAAAAAATCGTTTTTATAAACTCACCTGTTTAACTAAATTTTGCATTTCCAAATCGGCTTTACTAAGTTCAATATTGGCGTCGGCCGCTGTGGTGGTTTCGTCCAGAGGAATGTTTTCATCAAATTCAGCTAAATCTGCGGCTGCTTCAGCTTTAGCGGTTTTAGTCGCTTGAACATCTTGTTCATCTTCGGCTGCGGCTAAAGCCGTTTCAAATACTTTCAAGGATTGTTTTTCCAAGTCAACTTCTGCATTTTCCATTGTCACATCCTGTTGTTGACTTGTAGATGCTGCAGAACTACTGCTGATCGAAGTTTCGGACATTTGTTGCTGTGTCTCCACATTAAAGAGATCCTTAATAGTTGAACTTTTAAAGTATGAAGTAGTGAAATTGCCACCTTCAATGGCCATGTCACTAAGCATACGCTTTTGATTGGCCTTCTTCAGAATGTTAACTTCAATGGTCTTTTCAGAAACCAAGCGATAAATGTGTACATCTCTAGTTTGTCCAATGCGATGACAGCGATCCTGCGCCTGAGCATCCATGGTGGGATTCCAGTCTGAATCGTAAAATATCACAGTGTCAGCTCCTGTAAGATTTATACCTACACCGCCAGAGCGTGTCGACAAAATGAAACAGAAAATACGCTTGTCAGTATTAAAACGTTCCATTAGCAGTTGTCTCTGTTCCACTTTGGTGGCACCATCTAATCTTAAATAGATATGGCCATGATGATTAAGGAAGGCTTCAAGTACATCCAACATTTTAGTCATTTGTGTAAAGATCAATACACGATGGTGTTCTGACTTTAGCTGTTTCAACAAACGATCCAAGGTTTGCAATTTACCGCAATCATATTGTATGAGTCGGGGATCGGGGAATTGTGTTGTCATCGCTGAAATAATCGGATGCAATATGGCCAATTTCGGTGACATTTCCGTTTGTATGCTGCTCTCAATTTCTTTTTCTTTCAGAAATCGTGTGGAAGTTAATTTATTCACATAAAAACGTATACGAGGAGCACATGCGGATGGTACATAAATAATGAAATTTTGGAATACACTCTTAAGATCTTCACAACGCTGTTGGTATGATTTTAAAATTCTATTTAGCGTCCAACTATCCCGACGTCTGAGCATTGCAGTAGAACAATTTGTATAGCCTCTTGTTTGCCAAGTGGAATATTTTAGCAGAATACTGGCATTCCGACACTGTTCAATAGATTCTCGACAATCAGCACCATAGATAGGTGTGGCTTCGGTACGCCTCTTATTAACATTGGCCATTAATTTGAGTCTGGCTAATCTTTGTTCTTTACGTTGTTGTAAAATTTCGCTCATATTATAAATGGAATCCATTTCGGACGATGTATCATCGTCGATTTCCTGCTTAGGTTCAGTCTTAACGGTTAAGTGTGCAGCATTAAGCCTAGACGTTGATGATGTAGCCGCCGCCCTAGCCGCTATGGTATTCGATTTAACCTGCTGCGCCAGAGCTGTTACCAACGCTTTATCATCTTTTGATCTTTCTGTTTTACCGGCTTTTAATGTTTCATCATTTATTGTGTCCGAATGTAATTTTATTTGTTTCGCTGGTGTGGGCCCCATGTTGCCATCTAATGTAGAAGTATCCCGTGATCTCGTTGTTATGGAAGCAGGTGTTATGGGACCAAGTTTAGGAGAACCCACTGGATTTATAACATTATTTATGCGTTTACATATACGACTATTTGCAGTCTCTATTAAACCAGATGCTCCCAATACTGATGACAATCCTACCGATGGCTTTACTGGCACAATTTTATTACCCTCCTGCCTCATGGCCGGACTGGCACCCACCTTTACCGTTTGTTTGGCATGTGTGTTAATACTTTGTTGTACTCTCACATCCCTGACACGTATGTGGAATTTATATTTTCCCGTTGGACATCTGGGTGGTGGTTCAGGTATACTATCGATTTCCTCTATCAACTTACGAGGCGCGGCCAATAGACGAGATTTATGCGATACATACGCTGTTAGGGTCAGTTCCAGCTCAACAAGTAATAAATTTAAGGAGTGTAAATCAATTTGCTAAAAAAAAAAAATCATTTTAAAAAGATTTATTAATTTAGGCATTATTAAGTCCCATCATACTATTCTGTTAATTTTTGTATATAAAACTAAAGATTTTTCACACGAGTGAACTTAGATCTAGGTTTTTTTTGATTAAAATTAGCTGTGTTTTCGTCACTACTGAAATTCTTTCTTGAGAAGTCTCATGTGTTTTATGATCCTATACTATACATGAAAATGAATATGTGTTTAAAAGTTTGTATGTATGTGTTTGTTTGTTTGTGCTTATAGGCAGCTAAACGACTGGACCTATATAAATTTGAAAAATTCCAGCCGGGTGGTACCACACCTATAGAATGTAAATATTTATTTATCGTCATCTTCAAAATGGTAACAATGAGTCTAAAAAAATTATGCAGTCAATAAAAATTATAAGTCAAATAGTGGGCGGAATCGGACAAGTGGGCATGGCACCTCCCATACAAAGTAAATATTGATTTCTGTATATCTTTGGAACGGTTAAATTGTAAGTTTCTGAATTTGGTCTAAAAGTTTTCGTAGCCAAAACAATCATCAGTCAACAAATTGAGTAAGTAGGTGTGGTACCTCTCTCTCATACAAAGTAAATATTGATTTTTTGTATATCTTTAGAACGGTAATAGTGAAATGTTCTGAATTTGATCTAAATAACTTCATAATCAATACACATCATCAGTCGAAATATTGGCGAAATTTAATACGTGGGCATGGCACCTACCATGCAAAGTAAATATTAATTTTTGTATATCTAGAGAACGGTTAGAGTGGCAGTTTCTGAACTTAGTTTAAACGACTTGGTAGTCATCAAATCATTAATTTTAATGTATTCCTTTAAATTTGTCTTATGAGAAATACATTTTATAGCACCCAGCAACGCGGTAAGTGTTACTCTAGTACTATATAAAAATTAATGTGTGTTTATTTGAAGATTGGGTTTCGTTAAAAAGCAGATTCCATTTTAGAATCACTTCTGTTACATACCGTTTGTTGTTAGCCAAATTGATACTAATTCATCTGTGGTCCTCTGTGATAATATTGCTATGAAAGAGAATAGTCATTGATGTAATAGCTAATTGTAATAGCTAATTTCGAGCTTTTAACCAAAGTTTAATGTCGAATTAGCCGTTGAATTTTTTAAAAATCACTAATCTAATTGCTTATTTTCTACAAAATGAAGTATGAAACGATAATCAACTATTTCATAACCTACATTCTATTATTGCTACCTACGTCTTAAATTCTTTTATTTTAAACATTTAAAGAATACTTATTTTAAGTATAACTCACCGTAAATGGATTATATTCCATCAAATCACATATCAAACGTGATGTTTCATATGAGATTCCTTCCATCTGAAAGGGTGATATTGTGGGACGAACTTCAAACATATTCGGATGATTGCATACCTTGCGCAGTTGCATAAGAACATTTATAACGCTTAATAAATTGCCCGTTTGTAAGGTTTCTCTTGTACTACAAAAGTAAAAAAACACAAACATCAATTATTAATAAACGATTTAATAAATTTTAACTATAAAAATTAACTTACTTGGCTCTACTCATAAAGTCATCGTACAAATAGCGCTGACGATTCGATAGGCGACACATGACCACATGTTCATATTTTTTGGGCATTTGCTTTTCAACTTCTTTTTTTAGACGTCTTAACAAGAATGGTCGTATGACTTTGTGTAATCTTTGTATAAGTTGTTCATTATATTCCATATTACCCTCAATCATACCGGTCATAGGATTAGAAAACCACTCTTTAAATTCACGATGCGATGAAAAAACATATGGCATTAGAAAATGCATAAGGGACCATAATTCCATTAAATCGTTTTGTAATGGTGTACCGGTAAGTAAAAGACGTCTGTAAAAATAGCATTTGTAACGAGAAATCAGTAAAACATCTTCAATTACAATTTTAAAGAAAAAACATAAACTTATAGATTAAATTATTTAAGACCCAAATATAATTCATTAAAATACATTTAAATCTGAAACAGCATTTCAATTAATCTAAGCATCGCACACAGTACCCAAACAAAGGCTTGTAATAATGTTAAGGCACTGATTATGATTCTAGTGCAGTTTGCTTATTAAGCCAAGAAATTTGCTGAATATCTTAAAATAGTGTCAAATAGTTTATTAAATGTAAATCTAATAACGTACCAATTTACATCTTGCAACTATTTTTTACATTTTAATTTTGCATTCATGTACGATTTCCTTGTTTTATATAAATGACAAACAAGAAACGCTTTTTGAATGCAAACATTTATCATTTCATACTTTGTAAAATATCGTCTAAAATATTAGTATGGACTTTTTGACAAATACAAAGTCTATAGTAGCGAAATTAGTCTAAAAATGTTAATTTAAGCACCCAAGCGTAGTCACTTATCTAATTTAGCAGACGTTAAGTTACTGATTATGGCGCTAAGCTTAAAATTAACATCTTTAAGTGCGAAATTGTAGCAAACTCAACTAACAAGACTTAAAAACTAAATTTATAAAAACCTATAAAAGCAATTTGAGTTATGCGAATTAATTTAAGCACCCAAGCGTAGTCTCTTAACTAATTTAGCAGACGTTAAGCTACTGATTATGGCGCTAAGCTGAATATAACAAATCTTATAAAAAAATTAATGTGTGTATGTATGTATGTTTGTTTAAATTCTATATACCGCTAAATGGCTGAACCTATTTTCTGGAAATTTTGCATTTCGAAAATTCCAACTGGGCCCTGTCACTATCACAAAAAGTAAATTGTTATTTGTCTATATTTTTAAAATGGTAACAATAAGTCTCTACCTTTGGTTCATACAGCTCTATAGTCGCTACAAACCATTAATGTAAAAAGGGGCGGAATTGGACAAATGGACGTGGTACCTCCCATGCAAAGAAGATATCAATTTTAGGTATATCTTGAGTACGGTTAATGCTACTTTCAGAATTTGTTCTGAATAACTTGATAACCTATACAAATCATCAGTCAAAAAGTGGGCGGAATTACACAAGTGGGCGTGGTACCTCATACACAAAGTAAATAATATTGTTTAGTATATCTCAAGAACGGCTAAAGTGGAAGTTTCTGAATTTCGTCTGAATGGCTTCATAGTCAACACAAATCATCAGTTAAAAAGTAGACAGAATTGGATAAGTTAAAGCCAAAGTTTCAGAATTTGGTCTGATTAGCTTTATACTCCCTATATATTATCTGTTAAAAAATGGGCGGAATTGGATAAGTGTGCGTGTTATCACCCCCGCATAGTAAACATAAATTTTTGTATATATTGACAGCCGTAATACCATAGTAGAAGTTTATAAATTTGGTTCAAAGAACTTCGTGGATAATACACATCATCAGTCAGTGTCTGGACGAGATTGGAAAAGTGGACGTAGGACCTTCTATTCATACTAAATATGAATTTTTTTATATGTGAAGTACAGCAATTAAAGCTTCGGTATCTATCCACATCAGCCAAAAACAGAAAAAATTGGAAAAAGGGATATTGTGCGTTTATTTAAAGACTGTATGCAGGTTAACAGCAAATTCTACAGTGTCTCTCTGGAAGAACTATAGGCTCTCTTAAGTGTTTAGATTTGAATCGGAAGGGAATAAAATAAAATGGGGAATAAGGGTATGAAATAATAACTAGGGTAATAATTAAGATAGGGGTAGGGAATCACGCCAAGTTTTAGCTAGTAGCATATATAGTTATAGTGACCTTGGTAAATTAAAACCGAAAAAAGCTCCTTAGCAAAAGTTAGGTCAATAATTTATAGTGCAATGAAGAGTTAAATATAGTAAATTATAATTCGAAATTGATACACACTGATAATGTAGTAATAATTAAGCTTTTTACAAAATACAGAATTAGAATGAGGCTTTATTTTCAAAACCATAGAATTATGCGGATAGTTTTGTGAACAGATTTAACAATGTTTGCTCAATCGAAAAATTTTGGCAAACACTTTGCTTCTGTTACAAACATTTTTTTCTAGCATTCCGTTATAGAATTTCTGCAATTTTAATATTAAAAACAGAAAAAGTGCTTTTCAGAATGCCGTAATTAAGAGACAAAAATTTTTTATATGCAAAACTTACCTCTCTGTTGAAAAGTTCAACAGCAATTGCCAACGCTGCGACTTGAAATTTTTGATGTTCTGTGCCTCATCCAATATTAAATATTTCCATTTCTTGCGACGAAAACTCTGTTGATCCTGCACCACCAACTTATAAGATGTTATGCATACATGAAATGCATTCGGTTTAGTCCAACCGACTCTTTTCAGTTTACGTTCTTTTTGTGAACCATAATAGGTGAGTATTTTAAAGCCAGGGCACCATTTTTTAAATTCCATTTCCCAGTTTAACATCACAGATGAAGGTACCACAATTAAGTGGGGGCCCCAATTGCCTTTGACACAAGCCAAATGAGCAAGTAAGGCTATAGTTTGTATTGTTTTACCCAAACCCATTTCATCAGCTAAAATGCCGTTGAGTTTGCGTTCATTCATCGTTACCAACCAGTCAAGACCGATGTGTTGATATTCACGCAACGAATGCTTAAGTAAGAAGGGTACTGGCGTAACAACATTAGTTGATGACAAGGTATTGCCTTTGGGCTGTAAAGATTCAGCCAAAGCTGCAGCATCTTTGATCATATCATCTTTGCTGCTACTATTAGCGGTAGTAGAATCTTCCAGAAGACTTTTTAGTCCGGCATCTTGTTCATTTTCTTCTATCTCATCAACTTCCTCATCTTCATCATGTTCGTCGTCATCTTCACTTTCTGTTTCTTCTTCTTCGTCCGACACATCTTCATCTTCATCGGCCGTTGAATCGTCATCTGAATCGCGCATAGCTTTTGTAATCTCATCTTCGTCATCTTCAAAGTCGACTACTTTTTTTGATTTTGCTTTGGCTGCTGACGACGTCGTGGTTTTCATTGTTTCTTCACTAGCATGTCCAGACTTATATTTTGCCATCAGTTCTTCTACGGTTAAATCATTATCAGCCTCCAATTCATTGATTTCTTTTTGATGATCCACATCCATTTCTTCTTCTTCTTGTTTAATTATGGTGTTCTCATCGTCTTCGCTTGTTTCGTTCGCTTCAAATTCACCATCATCGCTTTCGTTATCTTTTTTACTTGCCTTTGCCGTGGCAGCGGTTGTGGATGTTGTAGCGGATGTATCTTCCTCTTCTTCGTTTAGCAAGATTTTATCACGATTTTCTAAATAACCTTTGGGTAAATCTTTGAGGAAATCATCCAAATCCATTTGAGATTCTTTTTCCAATGCTGCCACCTCAGCATCGACATCAGCATTTTCTTCTTCCTCTGCCTTTGCTATAGTCTCTTCGTCATCTTCTGAACCAGAACCAGGACGAAATTCATCTGAAAATTTAACAAAATTAATAATTATAACAAAACAAACAAAAGTACAGCAACATCAAATAATATTTTGTTGCCAAACATTTTCAGACAAATGCCTCGCAAATGCGACCATCCTTTAGTTTCCTTTAAGCTTTCTCAAAAATAGAGCACAAGCTTGGGAATCAGTTTAAGTTCGTCATCATATAGTTTGAAAAGAAAAACTCGAAAATTTAATAATTGAAATAAACTTACCATCGGTATTATCTCTTTTAGGAGATGAAATTCTACTTGAATTTATACTTGGATTTGTGGAGGCATCCTTTAATGATTTATTCATACCCTCAGCCAATTGCTGCGAAAACTTTTCCGTTTGATCAACTATGAAGGAAAGATGTTGATCCAAGGCTTTCTTACGCTTCTCTTCGATTTTTGTATGATGTTTATACTCTACTAGTTTCTCTACGTTACCCCAAAACATCTTCACTTCTTTGGCTATAAAAGCCGCCACACGCTTTAAATGGGCCTCTTGAGCCTTTTCCGCTTTTTGGGCAGCATTGGCTTTGTCCTGGAAATATTTTTGCACCATTTTGGCACATTTTTTGGCGGCTGCTTTTTTCCACTTACGCTCTTGGGCAAAATCAGCTGCTAACCAAACCATTTCCTCAAGTAAATAGTCCCAGTGAGCTTTGGGTCGAGGCGGTTCCATTTGTTTTGGTAAACGTTTTTCAGTCCATAATCCCTCTCGTTGTAATTCCATAATACGACGCATAACGTCAACTTCTTGTTTAGCTTTGAAAGAGAACTCCTGATTACTATTCGGAGTAGTGGCCGCCGAAGAAGCTGCCGCCGCCGCAGCTGCTGCAGTAGCTGCACTAGCCGAACCGGCAGGTACCAATAAACCACTGGGAGTGGGAGAATATAAAGGCGGAGGAGTATTTGAAGTGGATACCACACCATTACCATTGCGCCGTAATGTTGTAGTGCCTTGAGCTGTACTGCAGGGTATTAGCGGGGTACCACCTTAGGAAATGATTAAAAAAAATTGGTAAAAAAAATTGAGTTTTTATGTAAACTCTTTAATAAGAAGGAAATAAAATTTATTTATTATATTATACAATAAAATAAAACACACTTAACATGCCTTATGAATATAATTTTTTATT
Organism: Wohlfahrtia magnifica; assembly: GCA_023159175.1. NCBI lineage: Eukaryota > Metazoa > Arthropoda > Insecta > Diptera > Sarcophagidae > Wohlfahrtia > Wohlfahrtia magnifica. The sequence goes on from JAKWBJ010000484.1 coordinate 6,471,484, forward strand.
AAAATTAACATGCTTTTTACTTGAAGCTTTAATATATATATATATTTTTTTTCTAAATAGATACAGTAGAGGACAAAACATTTGCAACTCATATTTGAAATATAATTTTAGATCAGTAAAATCAGTACGTTCTCATTTTTGGATAGTGTTTTTTAGCTTTATCTTTTTGCTTGTTGCCACAGCAACAACTTATAAATTATATTTTGTTTAGTTATCATGTAATAATATTTTTGTTGTGTGATAAAATTCAGAATTGTTATTTTCTGGTTTGACAAAACAATTGCAACTTTTCAATTTTTTGTATTAACAAGCAAAAAACTGTTATGTTTTGACTTACTTTGGGGACATCGTTTTTTTTTTAAGTAAATTTTTGTTGTACAAATTTAAAACGAAATAATAGTTTGTCCACTTTACCTAACTTCTGATATGGCACCAGATAAAGCTGGCAAACAACTACGAAAACTTATAATCGAATATTTTAATCAAGGACTTTCTCAAAAAAAAAAAAAAAAAAAAAAAAAAAAAAAAAAAAAAGTTATTAAATATAAAGTTCACAAATTGTCGATTTCGCGGATCTTATTACGTTTTCAAAAAACAAAATGTGTGGAAAGAATACACAAAGGTGGTCGGCCACGAAAAGCTGACTCAAAAAATACTCCATAATAGTATGATAGGCTAAAGTACAAAAACTATTTGCAAGGCTCGATTGCAAGCATATCGGCCATCTACAAACACCCTTGTCAAAACATAACTGAAACGGCTAGAATTTGCTAAAGAACATGCTGGAAGGATGGTAAGCAAGTGAAAAATGTCCTTTTTGTCTACAAATCAGAGTTCAATATTATCGCTAGTGATGGCATAACCCACGTAAGAAAAACCAAAGGAAACTAATTCAAAAAGATTATTGCGTTAAGACGACAAAAATGAGATGGCCATGCCACGGCCTGGAATTGTTTTTCTAGCAAAGATTTTTGGCCCACTTCATAATGTTAATGGTACGTGGAATGGAAAAATGTGAATATAAAGGCATCCTTAAGCATGTTTTATTGCCATATGCTGAGTGGGAAATGACGATATGTTGGACATTTCAGCAGATAAACGATGTTCAAGCACACCTCGAAGTTAGTAAAAACTTGGTTTGGCAACAAAATGTTAATATAATGCAATGACCACTTCAGTCATGAGATCTTAATACGTTTTAAAACCTCTGGTCAATTGTGGAACAGAAGTTAAATTGCGAAACGTTAAAAATATCTATGAGTTATTTAAACGGATCTAAGCATGGTATGTCATACCACAGGACATAATCAAGTATTGAATCGAGTCCATGCGAAGACGATGCTATGCTGTTATTCAAAATAAGGGTGTTGCTACGAAATATTGAAATAAGGCGGATTTAAGCGTATGATTGGGTTTGGTTGCAATTGTTTTGTCTGAAATATTGCCTACGTTAAGTTGAAGTTACAGAAAACCCGAAATGTTAAGGAAATTGAAATAATTTTAGTTTAACAAAACTTATGAAGTTTATTTTATATAATAAATAAAAAGAGTATTGGAAAGAGTTGCAAATGTTTTGTCCGATACTTTATGTATTGCTACCTAACAAATATAGTCTAAATATAGTAAACCATTATCTATCTCTCGAAATCTATATTTAAAAAAAGTGGTACAAATGATTCTTTAATTGCTCTTAAATAAGATATTTTCCTAATGTAAAGAAAACTTTCTTCGTCTGAGCACAAAAGATTGTTTAAAATAGAGCAGACATTTTTTTTAAACCACCGTCGAAAAAATTTGTAAAGGAACTTTCCCTGTCTGAGCACAAAAGAAATTTTGAAATAAAATAGAAAACAAAATTGGATTTATTTAATGTTCCGTGTATGAAAGACATCTAAATAATATTTTAAAAGCAACTTAATCAATATAATGTAAGCAACTGGATGATTTAGTTTTAATGTAAGAAATGTGTGTACTGTGTAAACAAACCGATTAGACAAGACGAAAACGAGTTTCAATCAGACAAATGCCTCGCAAAAGCGAACATCCTGTTTTAAGTTTTGGCAGAATAAGATTCCTGTAAAAATAGCTCGAATCCAACTAAAGTCAGTGACATTTGATCATCATATTGAAATTATCTGAAGAAATCATGTTCATTATAAACTATAAGCAGCTTAAATGTTATTATATAGGTTGGATTATACAAAAACTTTTGCTTCTGCTTTAGGTTTTTTTCTAGCAACCATTTGACGATTTTCAGGCCGGTATAATAAGGACAAGAAAGCGCTTTTTAGGTGCCGTTTTATAACTTTTAATTTGCTCACAGTTACACAAAAGTATTTAGCGCTCAATCAGACAAATGTTTCGCAAAAGCGAGCATTCTGCTTTAAGTTTTGGCATAATAAGATTCTTACAAAAATAGCTTAATTCTAACCAAAGTCAGTGACAATTGGTCATCATATTGGGAAACCTTAATACCGAAAATGTGCTGAATTATACACCAACATACGATATTTGTATCTAATGATAATACTAGTCACAAATTAGAAGCTTAGAAAGGTGCAATTTTTCTATAGCAAGGTTACAAATTGTTTCACTTGGAGCATAAAATCAATGTGACACAGAGTGCCCTTGCCCAAATTTAATCTAATCGATCATTTTTAAATATATAATTTGAACTGTAAACAAAGTAATCGTTTTAGCATGTATTACCAGCAAAAACTTTGCATTTGTTTATATATTTTTTCTAGCAACCATTTGACGATTTTCAAGCCGGGGAAATAAGGACAAGAAAGTGCTTTTTAGGTGCTTTATTAGAATACCAATAATAACTAATATCGATCTCTAAATATTAGCCTCCCAATCAGACAAATGCCTCGCAAAAGCGAACATCCTGTTTTATGTTTTGGCATAATAAGATTCTTACAAAAATAGCTCGAATCTAACCAAAGTCAGTGACAATTGATCATCATATTGGGAAACCTTTCTACTTTAAATGAACTTCACTATACACCTACATACGATATTTGTAACTAATGAAAATACTAGTTACAAATTAGAAGCTTAGAAGGGTGCAATTTTTCTATAGCAAGGTTACAAATTGTTTCACTTGGAGGATAAAATCAATGTGACACAGAGTGCCCTTGCTTAAATTATATCTAATCGATAATTATTAAAAATATAATTTAAGCTGTAAACAAAGTAATCGTTTTAGCATGTATTACCAGCAAAAACTTTGCATTTGTTTATATATTTTTTCTAGCAACCATTTGACGATTTTCAAGCCGGAGAATCTAGGACAAGAAAGTGCTTTTTAGGTGCTTTATTAGATTACCAATAATTACTAATATCGATCTTTAAATATTAGTCTCCCAATCAGACAAATGCCTCGCAAAAGCGTACATCCTGTTTAAAGTATTGGCATAATAAGATTCTTACAAAAATAGCTCGAATCTAACCAAAGTCAGTGACAATTGATCATCATATTGGGAAACCTTTATACTGTAAATAAAAGTCGCTGTACACCTACATACGATATTTGTATCTAATGAAAATACTAGTCACAAATTAGAAGCTTCGAAAGGTGAAATTTTTCTATAGCAAGGTTACAAATTGTTTCACTTGGAGCATAAAATCAATGTGACACAGAGTGCCCTTGCCCAAATTTAATCTAATCAATAATTATTAAATATATAATTTAAGCTGTAAACAAAGTAATCATTTCAGAGTGTATTACTATCAAAAACTTTGCATTCGTTTATTTATTTTTTCTAGCAACCATTTGACGAATTTCAAGCCGAAGAAATAAGGCCAAGAAAGTACTTTCTAGGTGCTATGTGTACACTAAAAATAATAATTATATTATATCTAATAATTATATGACTAAGAAAGGCGTTTAATGAATAAATATCAAAAACTTAAACCAAAACTTGACTAAAATCACTTACAATTATTCATCAGTATGAATTTTGAAATAACCTATTTTTTAATAAAAACTATCTATAAACTCTAACAATTTTTTAAATTATTTCACACTATAAGAATAGTTAGTATAACTGGTATATATTGGCTTTCGGGCTTGCTAAAAACACATGGCTACCTAGCTCAAGTAGAGATTGGACTGATAAAATGAAGTATTTTGTGAACTAGGCGAAGAACTCAATCGTTCAAAAAAAAAAAAAAAATTAAATATAAAATGTTATAAATTTTTTATAAAAAAACTTAATATTTAAATTAACCCCAAAACAGCTAAAAATATGAATTGCTTTTAAAATGCTACACATTAACACGTACATTCAATATATTTTCAATATCACTATAGAAGTCAAATATTTCACACTACTTTATAATTTGAAAAAAAAGAATTTATAATATGAAAATATAAAAGTAATAAAAACAGATGATTATAAAATAAAAAATAAAGCCAAATTTACTACTTATTAAATAACAGAGAAGATAGCCAATTTTTATCTTTATCATGAAACAAAAACTGGCCAAAATTAAAATTGAAAAAAGCCTTTTTTTCTCAACAAAAGGGGATGCTGCTTTACGTTTAAAGAAATATTGATAATAATAAAAAAAGAAAATAAAATCAAGTATGTGAGATCTAATAATAAAACAAAGAAAAAATTTTCATAAAAATAAAATTATTTTATGAATATCAATTACAAAAGGAAAAAAATTTAAATTTTTGTTTTGAGATTGATAATGTTAGGAAAAAACGATAAGCACCTGGCACCAAAGGTACAGTAGTATTTCCTATAGCAGGTGGAGCGGGTATTTGACCAAATACCATCCCGTGACGACCACCTAAAGGTCTACCCGGAATGTGACCTAAATTTATTAATGCGATGTTTTATTTTTTTCAAGATAAGTGAATGAATTTATTATAAAAAAAGTTAAAAATAGTTGAAAAGGATTTAAATTATGAAACATACAAAAAAAAAATATAATAATAAATAAAATAAAAAACAAAATGTGTTTTTAAAAGACAAAACAGGATTTATCGAAAGGAAACTAAAAACAAAATATAAGGCCTTTTTTCTTTATAAATAAATAAAAATTAAAGTCAATTTGGTATTTAAGTGTACTTTTTCGTTTCATCAAAATATGTGTGTAATGTGCTTTTCTTTTCAAGAGATGATTAGAAAGTGATGAGTGGTGAAAGTAAAAAAAGCATTTTTTCTGTATAAATTAAATTAACAACTAAATTTTTTTTATTTTTAGAATAATTTTGTTAAAAACGAAATTATATATATAAACATAAATAATAATAACTTTTAAATGAAAAACAAATTAACAAAAATTTTGAAATTACTTTCAAGTTAATAATGGATAACATACCTTGCTGTGTTAGTTGTTGTACGGCAGCTGGTAATTTTGTGGATACCGCCACTGGTGTTGCACCAACAGCGGGTATTTTAATTTCAGCTCCTTGTGGTGGCAGTGGATTACCACTGGCATCTGTGGCTGTTAATGTTTTTTGTGTATTGGGTGTTGAAGCCGTCGATGAAACAGAGGAGGATGACGACGAGGAGCTGGAGGATGAGTAAATGTTTGAGGATGTCGTTGGAGTTGTATGTTTAGTTGTACTACTGCTGCTAATGTTTAGCAGTCGCCCATGGTTTGAGACCAATGATGTATTTGCTGTTAAGGAGGCGGAATTTGTTGATGATCCAGATGTACCGGTTTGTTGTTGTATTAAAGATGGTGGATGAGATTGCGTTTTCTAAAAGTATACATATATTTTTCATTTTATTTTCGAAACTTTTTTAAAGTATAAAATGTAAGAAATCTACTACAATTCAATCAGACAAATGCCTCGCGACTGCGAACATCCTTTTAAATGTAAAATTTAAACAAAAATAGTTTAAAATTTACAAGTCAGTATAAAGTTATCATCATATATTGAATATTAATAGTTGTATAAAGTCAACACATTAGAGAGCAAAATAGAATCAAAAAAACGTAAATCATGTTTCTATTATGGTTCCACAATATATAAAGTAATAGTCTTATTTTGAGTTTCGAGGGGAGAACACACTTCATGTTGGCTTAGAATAGTTTAAGCAAATAAAACATATAACCAATTAGAACTGTTTCTATATCTTCCGGCTAAAAATTCTAATTGCAAAAAAAGAAATGCTTAAATAAAAACTTACCGCTTGTGGTGTAAAGTTCGAATGATTGGTAGTATTATTACTAATATTACCACTTGTAGTGGTGCCACTCGTTACACCAATTATTGCAGCTATGTTATCAGCAGCAGCCGATACTGTTTGTTGTACTTGTAATTGTTGCTGCTGTTGCAATAACAAAGTTCCCGTTGCAGGTGTTGTACCAGTATTTGAGGTTGTAGCTGTAGCTGCTGTTTCCGCTGCTGTTGAAGCAATTGCTGCTTCTGTTGATGCTGCTGTAGCTGATGTTGATGTTGCTGATGCAGCTGTTGTTCTTTCATCGTTAACCAATTGATCCAAACGATAGGCATTGCTAAAGGTGATGAACTGTGGGGTAGGTGCTTTTTTACGCCACGTAGGATAGTCCATCATATTTCCACCGGTTTGCAAATAAAACAATTCGGCGACATTTTCAGAATGTCTAAAAATAAAATAAAATATCAAATAATTTATTTAAAAAAAATGTTTTTTAATTATAATAGTATTGTTTGTTATGGTAGTTGGTAAAAAATTAAAACTTACTTTTCTTTTAATCTACGCAAACGTAAATATTTTTGTTCTATAAGACGTTTCTTCAAAGTTTGTATGTCATGCGTTGTTGCAACTGCTGCTGCTCCCCCTACCGTGGCTACTGTTGACGATAAACTGCTACTTATTAATGATGCTGTTGTTGATGATGACGATGATAATGATGAAGCTGTGGCTACTAAATTAGACGTTGTGCTTGATGGCAATAGGGAACCTACTAAAGAATTACTACTGCCACTACTACTGCTACCACTTATAGCAGCGGAGCCTAAAATTGTATTGTTCCCTTGCTGCTGTATTATATATTGTTCGTCGAATTTCTTGCGTTTACTAAGAGGAGAAGAAATTGTTGTATTACTATCCGTATTAATAGCCGCTAATGAGCCTGGAAATGAATTTTGCTGTTGTTGTTGTTGTGATTGTATATTTGTTGAGGCTGTAGCAGTAGCAGCTGTTATATCTGTTGTCGATCGTAGTGGCGTTTGAGGCATATGAGTCGTCGTCTTAGACGGTGACGTTATAAGTGTTGTTGTTTTCGAAGTAATTCTAGTTGCTGATGAATTTGAAGAGGTTAACGTTAGCGAAGGGGAATCCGGCAATTGTAATTGTTGTTGAGCAAAAGCTTGTTGAAAACTTCTTGGTATAACACTTGCTGTTGCTTGTTGCTGTTGTTGCAGTAATGATACAGAGCTTTGATTAGCTATGTTGGACGAAGTTTTTATTGAATTTGTTACAATAGTAGTTGTAGTTGTTGTAGATGATATGCGGTCTGGCACAGCAGGAGGGGCCGGGTTAGACCCTTGATGCCCCCCTCCTGCTGACTCACCTTCATTCATGTTTGATGCATCTATTAAAATATAATAATCAAAAGTTAAACTTTATAAAACGTTTATATGTAACAATTTTAAAAGTTAAATCTCTACAAACAATTGTAGCAAAATTTTATCACTATTAGGTTTTGATTATCATACAACTTAATAGTGTAAAGCGTTATTTTGTTCTTTATCTGGCAAAGATGACAAATTGTTTTATCACTGGTTAATAATATGATAACACAGAGTGCTCTTGCCATATAACAATAAACGTATATTAAAAGTTCCATATCAAAAACATCCATTCATTCACATTCATAAATTGACGATATTTAAGAAAATAATAAATAATCTCAAACTGGATTTTAAGAATACAGATAATAAAAATAAAATTGCAACCAGAGTAATTGTTTCTACTTGCGTTCAATGGCGGTAAAAACTTTGCATCTGCTTAAACATTTATCTAGCAACCGTTGGACGATTTTCAAGCCGGGGAAATAATGACAAGAAAGTGCTTTTTGGTGCCGTTTTATTTCATTTAAATTTTCTTACACGACAGTCTTTAGCTCTCAATCAGACAAATGCCTCGCAAAAGCGTACATCTTGTTTTAAGTTTTGGCATAATAAGATTCTTACAAAAATAGCTTGAATCTAACCAAAGTCAGTAACAATTGATCATCATATTGGGAAACCTAAATACCGAAAATGTGCTGAATTATACACCAACATACGATACTTGTAACTAATGATAATACTAGTTACAAATTAGAAGCTTAGAAAGGTGCAATTTTTCTATAGCAAGGTTACAAATTGTTTCACTTGGAGCATAAAATCAATGTGACACAGAGTGCCCTTGCCCAAATTTAATCTAATCGATCATTTTTAAATATATAATTTGAACTGTAAACAAAGTAATCGTTTTAGCATGTATTACCAGCAAAAACTTTGCATTTGTTTATATATTTTTTCTAGCAACCATTTGACGATTTTCAAGCCGGGGAAATAAGGACAAGAAAGTGCTTTTTAGGTGCTTTATTAGAATACCAATAATAACTAATATCGATCTCTAAATATTAGCCTCCCAATCAGACAAATGCCTCGCAAAAGCGAACATCCTGTTTTATGTTTTGGCATAATAAGATTCTTACAAAAATAGCTCGAATCTAACCAAAGTCAGTGACAATTGATCATCATATTGGGAAACCTTTCTACTTTAAATGAACTTCACTATACACCTACATACGATATTTGTAACTAATGAAAATACTAGTTACAAATTAGAAGCTTAGAAGGGTGCAATTTTTCTATAGCAAGGTTACAAATTGTTTCACTTGGAGGATAAAATCAATGTGACACAGAGTGCCCTTGCCCAAATTTAATCTAATCGATAATTTTTAAATATATAATTTGAACTGTAAACAAAGTAATCGTTTTAGCATGTATTACCAGCAAAAACTTTGCATTTGTTTATATATTTTTTCTAGCAACCATTTGACGATTTTCAAGCCGGGGAAATAAGGACAAGAAAGTGCTTTTTAGGTGCTTTATTAGAATACCAATAATAACTAATATCGATCTCTAAATATTAGCCTCCCAATCAGACAAATGCCTCGCAAAAGCGAACATCCTGTTTTATGTTTTGGCATAATAAGATTCTTACAAAAATAGCTCGAATCTAACCAAAGTCAGTGACAATTGATCATCATATTGGGAAACCTTTCTACTTTAAATGAACTTCACTATACACCTACATACGATATTTGTAACTAATGAAAATACTAGTTACAAATTAGAAGCTTAGAAGGGTGCAATTTTTCTATAGCAAGGTTACAAATTGTTTCACTTGGAGGATAAAATCAATGTGACACAGAGTGCCCCTGCCCAAGTTTAATCGATAATTATTAAATATATATTTTAAGCTGTAAACAAAGTAATCTTTTTAGCGTGTATTACGAACAAAAAGTTTTCATTTGTTTATATATTTTTTCTAGCAACCCTTTGACGATTTTCAAGCCAGAGTAATAAGGACAAGAAAGTGCTTTTTAGGTGCTGGGTTCATACTTAAAGTAATGTTAAATTATGTTCTTAAATATACAGCAAAAAAATAGGTCTACATACGCCATACGATTTTGAAGTTTTAGAGAATTAGTGGCGAAATTTGAAAAAGATGTTTACCAATGTTTAAGGTATTTATAATTAAGATTATCCCAATCAGACAAATGCCTCGCAAAAGCGAACATCCTGTTTTAAGTTTTGGCATAATAAGATTCTTACAAAAATAGCTCGAATCTAACCAAAGTCAGTGACAATTGATCATCATATTGGGAAACCTTTCTACTTTAAATGAACTTCACTATACACCTACATACGATATTTGTAACTAATGAAAATACTAGTTACAAATTAGAAGCTTAGAAGGGTGCAATTTTTCTATAGCAAGGTTACAAATTGTTTCACTTGGAGGATAAAATCAATGTGACACAGAGTGCCCCTGCCCAAGTTTAATCGATAATTATTAAATATATATTTTAAGCTGTAAACAAAGTAATCTTTTTAGCGTGTATTACGAACAAAAAGTTTTCATTTGTTTATATATTTTTTCTAGCAACCCTTTGACGATTTTCAAGCCAGAGTAATAAGGACAAGAAAGTGCTTTTTAGGTGCTGGGTTCATACTTAAAGTAATGTTAAATTATGTTCTTAAATATACAGCAAAAAAATAGGTCTACATACGCCATTCGATTTTGAAGTTTTAGAGAATTAGTGGCGAAATTTGAAAAAGATGTTTACCAATGTTTAAGGTATTTATAATTAAGATTATCCCAATCAGACAAATGCCTCGCAAAAGCGAACATCCTGTTTTAAGTTTTGGCATAATAAGATTCTTACAAAAATAGCTCGAATCTAACCAAAGTCAGTGACAATTGATCATCATATTGGGAAACCTTTCTACTTTAAATGAACTTCACTATACACCTACATACGATATTTGTAACTAATGAAAATACTAGTTACAAATTAGAAGCTTAGAAGGGTGCAATTTTTCTATAGCAAGGTTACAAATTGTTTCACTTGGAGGATAAAATCAATGTGACACAGAGTGCCCCTGCCCAAGTTTAATCGATAATTATTAAATATATATTTTAAGCTGTAAACAAAGTAATCTTTTTAGCGTGTATTACGAACAAAAAGTTTTCATTTGTTTATATATTTTTTCTAGCAACCCTTTGACGATTTTCAAGCCAGAGTAATAAGGACAAGAAAGTGCTTTTTAGGTGCTGGGTTCATACTTAAAGTAATGTTAAATTATGTTCTTAAATATACAGCAAAAAAATAGGTCTACATACGCCATACGATTTTGAAGTTTTAGAGAATTAGTGGCGAAATTTGAAAAAGATGTTTACCAATGTTTAAGGTATTTATAATTAAGATTATCTGAGGAAAAAAATAATTAGGGAGGTTTAAGTCGGGGGAACGTGCTGGCCAATCAAGTACTTTAATATTGTGCTCCTCAAACGATTGTTTGGTCGACTTGCTGGCATGAATTGCTGCGTTATCTTGCTGAAAGGTGAAAGTTTTGTCAGCACATTGGGCCAAATAAGGCAGCAAATGTTCAGACAGAATGCCCTGGTACTCTTAAACTATCCATTCGAGTGGAAGGAAAGCAAAGTTCCAGGGTACGATATGAGCTAAAGCCAGCCCAAACCATCAAACTGCCACCGCTTGGAAAAAACAAGGGCTCCTTTCTTAAATCTCGCCAATATCAATTGAAATCATCTGGTCCATCCAGGTTAAATTTTTTCTCATCAGAAAAAAATACTTACAAACCCAAAAATGTATGGAATATCTTATAACCTTTTAAAAAAAAATGTTTACCTGACGCCAATTAGTTGCCATGCTGTTTTTCGCAAACTCCTTACGCTTAATCTTATGCTGCTTAGTCAGACAGGGAGTTTTTTTTAATTTTGCTCGAATAAGATTTGGCTGGGCGTTGATAGCTCTTAGAATTGTGCTTTTTGAAGCTTGTAATTTCAATTTCTCTTTTATTGTTACCTCACTTTTCATGGAATTCGAGGCCTTTCGTGAAATTGGCCGAGTTTTACGGGCAGTCAGGACCTTTGGACGACCCATGCTTTTTAATTTTCCATAATTTTCTCTGTTTTTGAGAAAATTTTGTACAACACACAAAGATCGTCCCAGTTTTTTCGCCATTCCACGCATACTCAATCCCTGCTCATGAAGTGCAACAATTTGTCCTTGTTCATAAGGTGACAAAGCTTTCCCGCGACACACACCGCGCAGATATTATTTAAATTATTTATTATTACAAAAAAATATATGAATAAATAACAATTGTGAAACCTTCTGATTAGATTAATTGTTTATTAATCACTGACCTTATCATTTTGACGCATTAAATTTTGCACTTATTTACATAAATTTAAATAAACATAATATAACGGTACATCTCTAAGAGGTGACCATACATAACATTTTATAGTTTGGATGAATTGAGCAAATAATAAGGTGACCTTATCATTTTGAAGCACACATTATGTATAAAGAGGACTATAAAATGCGTTGTTAACGGTGTTCTCTGAAATGCGCAAACCGAAGAAAGGTGAAGTCAATACCAAGGTTTATATATAGGGTCCGCCAAATAAATGTTTTTTTTTTTTTTTGAAAATGCTATAAAAAAAAACTACTGAATATTTTCTCAAATTTCTTTTTTTATTTGAAAGTACAATCCTTCCGGTTAATAATGGAAAATAATTTCATTTAAACGACTGCCTCGGCTGGCCATGCAGTAGCCTACACGATCGGTCCAATTTTTAAGCACATTATCGATTGTGTGCAGCTGTATTCCCCAATGGCTTCACGAATATTGTCCTTTAAAGGGTCAATTGTCTCTGGCTTGTTGGCGTAACACTTATCTTTGACGGCACACCACAAATAATAGTCCAACGGTGTCAAATCGCAGCTCCGAGGTGGCAAACGACATCAGCTCTGCGGCTGATAATACGATCTTCAAAAACAAAGCGCAAACATCGAGTGTAGCTTCGGCCGTGTGGCACGTAGCGCCGTCCTGTTGAAACCAAATGTTGCTAATATCCTCCTCTTCAATTTTTGTGAACAAAAATGTGTTCAACATGGCCCTATAACGATCGCCATTGAATGTAACGGCCACTCCTTGCTCATTTTCGAAGAAAAATAGCCCAATTATGCCTCTGGGCCAAAATCCGCACCAAACAATGACTCGTCTTGGGTGTATCGGCTTTTCAATGTATGCGTGCGGGTTTTCTGTGCCCAAAATGCGACAATTTTGCTTGTTTACATACCCGCCAAGATCAAAATGAGCTTCATCTGAAAACATGATTTTTGATTCTGCAACATTACCGTGATTTTCAATATTTCCCAGCGTTGTTCAAGCGCATACACAACCATATTCGTTCAGCGGATAAAACTAATTATCTATCAAATTAGACATGAGCTAAGTGTTACCATTCACGAAATAAGCACTAGTTGAAAAAAAAAAACATTAGATGGCGGACCCTTTATATATGGGTTATATAGGTTCATTGGTTCGCGAGTTATTACCGTTAGTGTGAAACTCTTTGTATTGCATGAGTTTTTCTTGAAAACGAAAATTTGTTATTCACACAAAGTGACTAGAAAATATTTTTAAAACTGTGTTATATATGTAGAAAGCTTCCATTTGGCGGTGCCACGCCCATACAAAATTTGTATTTATATGTTTATATCTTTACAACCGTAATATTAAGTCTCTAAATTTGGCCCAAATAACTTTGTGGTCAATACAAATCATCAACCAGAAATTAGGCCGAATTGGAAACGTGGGAATAGCACCTCCCATGCAAAGTAAATAATAATTTCTGTATATCTTTAGAATGGTAATAGTGGTAGGTTCTGGAGTGCCGACTACTGGAACATCACTGAAAATCATTTGTTTCTATGGTCGGCAGTGGCTTTTACTTCTTCATATCTTTTTCTATCTCGTCTTAAGTAACATTGGCCAATGATCAATAATTGTACGCACGTCAGATATATTAAAATCTGACCTCATCACGAGCCAATAAAGTCTTAAGAAAATCAATGTTGGGTTTTATTTTGTAGCAAAACATAACCACTAAAAGGGTCAATTTGTAATACAGAGGGTCCAGATCAATGCTACCACAGTTAGCAAATTTTTGGGAGCCGAGTTTGCGTCAGTCTAGCCTCAAATCCTGTCTCAAAATCCTGTTGCAAAATCTACAGCTGTTTAAGTGGCTTCAGAACCGCTTTAAAAACGGATTTCTGGTAAGCTTTGGCTCATGTTTTGATCCTTTGTACACAGAAATGCAAATCTGCAACCTCATAGTAAACTGGATTACGTTTTCGACGCGTGAGGTGAGCTCAGATACTTCTCTAGACTACTGTGCTTGCATCTTGTCATTTAGTTTGTTATACTTCTTTGGTTCGGTCAACATTTTTCAATCGTAAACAAGGTAAAACACATTTGACACATTTTGAAATAACAGTTATAGACTTAAGCTGTAGAGATTTGCTTTCAGAAGCTATACCAAATAAATCCATAATTACCTATTTCAAATCGAAATAAATCTCCAAAAGGATTATGTCATATGAAGAAATTGCTAAGACAACAAAATTCAGTCGTGCTACTATACAGACGATCATTAGAAGTTATAAAAACGACAATAGTACCGAAAATAAACCATGATCTGGCAGACGTAAGAAGCTTTCGAGACGTGATGTTACTAGTATTGTGAAATTATTCCATCAGGATCCGACAATAAGCGCCCCAAAATTGACGGAACACATCGAAAAATGTACCAATTAATTTGTAGCTTCATGAACAATAATAAAAGTTTTACATGACAATGGATTTCATAGCAGAAACCACTCATATCAGTAAAGAATCGTGAACTTCGTCTCTAGTTTGCTAAAGCGCATGTAGACAAGGGTATGGATTATTTTAATCGTGTTATACCTATTTACCGACAAAAGTAATTATAAAATTTTTGGAAGAGTTGGCCATTCCAAAGTTTGGAGAAAACCAAACATTGCACTTGATCCAAAGAATATTATACCTACAGTCAAGTATAGTGGCAACGTTATGATTTGTGGCGCCATAGCAACAAATAATGTGGCTCGTTTGGATTTATTCGGTGGTGACATTGATCGCCTTCAGTATAAAATAATATTGGAACAAATTCTGAGGCATCTGTTAATAGCTTTGGCCTGGAATACCAATGGATTTTCAGTAAGATAGCGGTCCTAAGCATGCTGCGCACTTTTTTCGAGTCGGAATTCTTTACTGTGACTCAAAACAAATAAATTCACCACCACAAGCACCAGACTTAAACCCAATACAGCGCATATGGTCTTTTTTTACGAAAATATGGCATTAGTAACAGTGAAACATTAAAAACTGCCCTTATGGGCCGAAATAACACCATGTATTACAGAGAAGTTGGTGACATTAATGTACTGTCGTCTCCAAGCGGTTATTGATGCCTAAGGTGCATCAATCAATATTAAAAGTAAAATTTCCATTTTTTAAATTCAAAAAATTTAAAATAATTATTTTTTTTTGTAAGCTGTAGGTATGTAGACTTTTTCCTAAGAATTTTTAATATTTTTGTTATTGTTGCTTTTTTTATGTAAATGAATTACTTTTTTATTTTATAAATAAACATATTTCACTTATTAATGCCTTAAATATTAATATAAGCATTTTTATAATTTTCTTCACATACTCTCTAAAACCCTTAAATTAAAAAGTGTATGTAAACTTTTTTTCTTAATTGCAAGTTATGGATCTTATCTTATGGCTTGATTATGGATGGCTACAGAACTTTAGGTGCCTTACCAGTTGCCGAAAATTGCGTTACGTTTGGCAACTGGCAACTAAAAATCTATTAATTCCAAATATTATTTAAGCAACTACAAATTTCTAGTTGTCGCTTGATAACGCAACTGAAGTTCCGTTGCCATCCATAATCGACTCATTAATCTATTAATAACAACACTGTGTCCTAAGAACAATAATAATCAACAATAATCATATGTATTGCTCAGTAATTATAACCGTAAGAAATCAGATTTCTAAACAAAGGCCAAGAGTAGTCTTGGTCTTCCTCTTTCCCAGGAAACACTCCCTAGGTTACAATATAGGATTTAATAAGTGAACAATGGTGAACATGAGACTGGTATGAAGGCTAACAAAAATAATACAAAGCCAAACAAAAAAATTAGCCCATTAAAAAGGGCGTGTCTGAAATAATAATATTAAAAGAATATAAACTCATGTAATTTTTTAATTACTTTAATTTTACTAAAACAAAAATATATTAATTTTGTATTAAAAACGATTAATTTGTTTACAAAATGCCCTTGAACCGGTATATACCACAAAACAAGCCGGCAATTAAATGGTGGTATTTTTTCATTTTATTTTACTTTTTTCTCATTCACTTATAACCCACAAAATATTTTCTGTTTTCATAATAAATTTATTTAAAAATATTAAATAATTTTAGAATATTTTCACATTTTTAATTAAAGACCCTTTAAAATGCAACTCTGATTTTTTTTGTTCTTTTCTTTTAAAATATAAAAAATCACAAAAAACAACAATAAAACAACACACCAAGCGAAGCTAAGCAGCACACATACATACACAAAACACTTTTAAATCATATGCGGACACGAACACACACATACACATACGTATCAATGGGCGAAATAAAAAGACCATAATTTTTTTCCATTTCTGTCTCTACACCTACCTCAGATGTCTTTAGCTTTTAATCATGAATTTTCCAACATTTCTAGAGGCATCCGTACATAAAACAATTATAAAACGTTAATTTAATATTTAAATTATTTTTTTCTTAAACGATTTTCAATTATTTGCACCGATAACAATAAGAAATTTCAATTTAAAAATATTGTATTTCAACACGGGTACAATTGAACAAATGGAAAATTTTTTTCTTTCGTTTATGCTTAACGTGTATATACGATTGTACTCTTTACACTTATAGGTTTCCGTATATTTTGTTTCACTTTTGGGATTTTTTTAAGATAAAATTATCACGTAATTAACGGCAGCAATCCAATCGCAGAGAATCTGTTGTGAACTGTTTGAGAACATGACGGAAACTGAAACTATGGTGGAAAATGCAACAAAAGCAAAGTACACATCAGCCATTTTAACAGAGTTGTTAATGTTTAAATTGTACAAGTCGCTGAATTTCAAAAAAACGCTTGTTAAACTAAAAATTAACATATAAGCACAACTTGACATTCAACAACTTGAAAGTTTTGATTTTTTGTAAGTTAAAGAAGTAGAATTTTAATAAATTTAAAATCATGGCAGATTAGGATTAATCATCTTCTTTTGAATTTTCTGATTGATAAAATTTTAGAACATTTTGGATGTGAAAGATGATAAGTGTGTATAAGATTGAAAAAGAAACAAATTCATATATTTGAAGACATTTTTGCATATTCTTTTTTATATCTCCAGTAAAGATACATCAAAACTACTGTTTGTTTTAACCAGTATCTTCCTAACTCGGAACTTCTATCATCATTTGAAAAAAGTATATAAAAATAGATAAATGTTTTAAGAGAAGTTCGAAGAAGCTTATTGTAATTTTCAAATTTTGTTAGTTTAACAATAGATACCTTTTATATTTAAGTGCTACTTTAATGGAAGGAATCTTAAAGCTTCAAAACTATGCCGTTATTATCTACGATCTTTTGCCATTTCTCTCCCAGCCTTATAATGCTATCGCTGCACACATCTGTCGTCTATACGCGAAAAACTGCCAAGTAATTTTCATTGTCTTTTCGATTGGTTATTTTTTGTACAGTCAAATAACTACCAAACAAATGGTAATCAGATTGAGCAAAGTTGGGGCTATACCGAGGACATTTGTCCCGTCTAGTGCGGTCAATTTTTAACGAGTCATCAAGGATTTGTGTGTGAGCTGATATTTGTATTATGAAAAACAAAACCTTTGCTGGTCAATTTTAAGCGCTCTTTCTTAATTGCTTTGTTCACACTAACTAATTTTTATTGTTTCGCCAATTGATCCTATCAAATTTTGGCGGCGTATTTTTCGAAACGAAATTGTGCAAACCTCATTTAGTGGTCTCACCGTGCACTTTATAAATTTTTGGGCAGATTTCTTCTTTATTATAGTACAAAGCACCACACATTCTTTCAGAAGTTTTCAAATCAATACAACTATTTACACCAGCGACGAATTAAAAAAAAGCAAAAATGTAGCTTTTCAAACACGTACTCATTTTACATAATAAAATTTCTATTGCCCGGTATATTGCCGTCAATAAATATCAATAAAAATCATTTTAACTATTCTAGATACGACAACTCTCTATTCTATAAACGAGATGCCACACTGTTAAAGATGTAGTCAAAAACAGAGCTGTTATAATATGCAACATTTACTTAATGCAGTGGTGAGTTTTGCTATTTTTATGAAAAGTCGCGGGAAGCTAAATATTTTTATATGAAGATGTTAAAATTACACGAATTATCTAATACAGAATTATCGCCGTACTGTTTGAATATTTTGGAAAAGCATGGCATTATCTTTGTACGTGAATTTATTTTAGAAAAACCTGAAAAGATAATAAAAATAATGAATATAAGTTTTGAGCAATTGCAAAATATTAAGAAGGAACTTCGACTTTTATATGGACCCAAGGCGCGTTCATTAGCAGAACGTTATAACGATGAAAGACATAAACGTAAAGTTTACGGCTGCCATATTTCAACATTAGATGATATGTTAATGCCGTATGATGTATTAAATAGCCTATCCTTTTGGGAAATATGTGGACCCACCTCGGTGGGAAAGACTCAAATGGTTTTAACCATTATGCTTAATTTTATTATACAACACATATCACCGGCTTTATATATAGACACAAAATTGGATTTTTCTGCTAAACGCATAAAGAACATGCTGAAGGCCCGTAAAATCGAGCCAGAATTGCATGCCGGCATAATGACTTACATTAAAGTGGAACGGGTATTATCAGCTCAAGGGGTAGTGGAAATGTTGGAACACTTTCTAGAGCAACTTGAGCAAGAAAGTGAAAATGTTATGGCCATTAAAATGATAGTAATTAATTCACTGCCAGCTGTTTGGTTTCTTTTAAAAGCTGAAAGTAACCGTTTGCCAGGCAAATGGTTGTTGTCTCGTCTTAGTCAAGTCATAAATCGTTTGGTATTCGAACATTATATAGCCGTTATATGTGTTAATCTCTCCTTAATACCTAGCCAGGAAGAAAATGAAACAAAGTTAACAGGTTTTTAATCAAAATCCCAACTTTTAAAAATAATATACTTTTTTTTAATTTTTATTTTCAGTTCCCAAATTGCCTCATAATGACAATGATGTATCAGATTTAATTGAAGCTGATGATATGGTACCGTCGGATAGCAAAACGTCATCTCTGCTCTTAAACCATCGTCCTGTTTTAGGACATTTTTGGCTAACGAAACCACATTTACGTCTATCACTGGAATATCCTGTAGCCGAAGATGAAAGTTATCGGCACAATTCATGCCTGCGTGTTGTAAGAGTACTTAAAAGCCGGTTCTCAACAAAAAACTCCCATTGTTTGGTTCGATTGCAGGCTGAAGGTGTAGTGGATGCTACTGATGTACTATGATGATGATTTTTTTGCATTTTGATATGATTTCATAACACGTTTTCCCGGTACGATATTATCACCTAAACCTGGGCGCTTGCGATTTTTTATTTTATCGCTACAGTTAGTCGGTAAATCATGTTGAATGTTATAGGATTCTAAGGCAGTTCCTTTTTTTGTATACGAATTTTGAGCAACTTTAAGCTGAAATTTTTAAGAAATTTATTTCATAAGAAATTTTTCAGAAAATATATCAAATTATTCATTTCAAATCCAAGTGAGTTATGCATACATATCGTCACCTAAAATGCAAAATCGACTTTTTCATTAATTCTGAGGTATTTCATCAAAACAAAGGCCCATAAATAAATTTGAACTCTTCCGACTAAAATTAGCGATATTACTACCAAAAAAAAACGGCCCTATCTACAAAAGTGATTATATGATAAACGCAAAGGCCTAACTAAACGTTTTTATAATACGTAACGTTGTCAATTGTCAAAACACGATATTGGTTTATAAGTTAATGAAACAAAATATAAAAATTGTATCCCAAATATTGGTAAAAATCTCGCTGATTAAAACTATACTTTTTATTTTAAATAACTTTTTGCCTCTCCAGTAAAATTTTCAAAATGTTAGATAGGGCCGTTTGCGTTTTAGGTGACGATATATGCTTATGAATGAAAATAAGCAAAAAGTGCTTATGAAAAGTATTTCTGTAATTAAAAAAGTTTTTGACACATCTGTATTATATATAGAGTCAATGTATAGGCTTACACTGTCCCTGATGAAGCGGAATTTGTAATCTCGGGCATGATTTCCGATGATGAACGTGCAAACTGATTCCCAAATCCCATGGAGATGTGGATTTTTATCTATCTCAGCTATTGGCTGGGAATGGCACATATGGTCACTACTTACAAGACTTTATAATTCACCGATCTGCCCGAATTGTGATGTTGAAATGCAGGATGCCAAACTGTATTTTTGGGTGTTAAAAATAAAGAGTTTATAGGAGTATTCTTAAGAGGGGGATTGGGTCAGTAGTTAGAGAAGGGAGTATAGTCTGATGATGAGCTCGCAGGTAATGTGGAAAATGATTGTAACATATGTGAAATTTGGTCTCTGGGAACTTCTTTGGGATACCCAAACGGTACATTTATTCTAACATGCTCTGTCCGACAAAGAAATGCCTGAAGGGTGGTACCATTGGCCTGAGTTAGTGTATTGAGGTGTTTTAACGAATTAAAGTCCCGTACTACGTCTTTCGATGATTTCACATCTCTATCATATCCAAGGGGATTCGTAACTCTAGTATCATAGCCCAACTATGGCAACTATTCTTTAAAATCAATAAAAGTACTTATGTTATTACCTGTTGATTTTTTTCACCAGTACCGGAAGCGGGCTCTTCTACTAAATCCGAATCGTGGGCATATTTACATTTATTACCAAATCTACAACGTCCTTTACGATTATTCCAACATATTTTACGTCCATTTTTCTGTAATAAATGATCTTCGGAATCGACCATTTTAACATGCTTCTGCAGTTTGTCTAATTCCGATTTCTCAGCTTCCAGAAATGGATTATTAAAGACATCACCGGATGGTCGAGTGGCACCAGTTTTAAGTAATAAATTGGCACTTGGCAATAGTTGTGCGGTTTTGGCGGGTGTTGTATTACTGAAGGAAGTGAATCTATTATTATTTGGTCCCAGAAAATAAACGAAATCTTAGACTTTTTACCTGTCGTTTTTAATTTCTTTTCGTTTCTCTTGCTCATCTTCTGTGTCCTCATCTGAACTACTCGATGAAGATGCTGTATCATAGTCGGCCACTAATGAAAACATTTTCTCTTCTTTTAATTAGAATGTTATTGAATTAATATTATTATTTAATTATTTTTGTTTTACAGGTTTGTTTACAAAGTTTTTTGCTGAAGAATGCTGTGGTGATAATAATGTGTTGACATTTGCTTACAGCGATAAATGTTTCTTAAACGATAACAATTTATCGATGAAGATAATAGTGCTGCCACTACGACAGGGTTTTAATAAAAAGTATTAATGCGAAAAGAAAATTAATGGGACGATTATGGTTGCAATAAAACTTTAGTTGCGTTGCCAGTTGCAGTAAATTGCATTACGTATGGCAACTGACTACTAAAAATCAACAAAAGAAATTAATTAAATGTCTTCTAACCCCTTGAGTATGACAACAAAAAAGTTTTATTGGCTCTAGTTTTTCAGATATACATACATACTTACATACGTACATATGTGAGAGAAAAGAAAGCAGTAGAAAGAAGGAAAATATGGGAGAAAAAAGATTGAACTTTCCTGACACAGGCAGCCAGCCAGCTGATGCCTGATATGAATCCAACTAGGTCAGAAGTTCTGGAAGACGCAGTCGCTCTTAGACTACTGAAAAAGCCCTACCCAGCATCCTGAGTCTACGTCTCTGGAGTGCAATATGTGTTTAACTGTCTAAGCTCCGATTCTTCGCCACACACTTGGCAAAAATCATTGTTACCTAGGTCCTACAACCTAGTCCTCGCCATCAGAGCATAGTGTCCAGTTAGAAGTCCTATCTGAATTCTAGGCGGCTATTCATATTCAGGACACATTTCATACTTGAGTGGTCTAGTCTGGGTCATAGTAACCGGGAGATCCCAAAGTCCCCCTGCTGCTCCATTACCATTGCACCCTCTTCTCTCCAGCCAACACATCAGCAGTCTCGTTCCCTACTATGCCACAGTTCTTAGAAATCTAACAAAGCTTGATACTGTATATGTCCAGGGGTGACGTGAGGCACTTTCTGCATCATGCAGCCAGCTAATCACGGATCAGCTTCACCACCATATGGACAGCAAAGAGCTCAGATTGGAAAACACTGCACTTATCTGGAAGTCTATAATCGATAGATTTTAACCATTATCAAGAAAATATATCCCAGCAAAAGTGCCTTTCTATGACTAATCAGCACCTAGCCATCGCTCCCTTTGTGGGGCAATTCCACCGAGGGCCTTTCATTATAATCTTACAGTCTGACCAGGCCCGGGATTACGTCCAGCGACGCTTGTAGAGTATTTCTGAGTGGACCTGATACACCCCGAGAAATATGTCTTTGCATCCTGCCTAGCAGCCTTCTCTGATTAGCCTTCTCCAACGCTCTACACCATACTATACAGTCATAAGTGAGAACTGCAATGACTGCACGGTCTCGTAGAACCACTTCACCACACTTGGGAAAAGATCTCAGTTTTTACATATGGCAATCCTTATCGCAAAGTAGGCATTGAATCCCCTATCTTATCCTCAACAGATATTTGGTAGAATCATTTTTATACCAATTTATACTTCCTGGAGAAGCCGACCAGCTCCGCCTTCCTGTGATTGATGCTGAAACCCCTGTTAGGCAGTTTACCAAGCGTTGATTGCATGACCTCGCTAGAGGTTGTGAGAAACCTTTCTGTCAACAAGATTACCAATATATCCTCGTAGCAAACCGCCTTTCTCCTTTTTGCCTCAAAACACCTCAGGATGACATTCACAACAAGCTTTGAAAGCAAAGGCAATAATATTCCACTTTATAGCGTTTCCCGGGACACTAGTTTTCTCAAGCAGACTTCGCCCAGTCCTGATTAAATGACCCTGCCTCTGAGCATATTGACTATCCACTCGACTAGGAACCTCAGAATGGCAACTTCAAACAGCGTTTCTCTAATCGCCTCGATCCAACATTATTCAAAACATTTTTAATATCAAAAAAGGCCGCTAGGTCATAGAGTGCTTAGTGCAGACCGCACTAAAGATCCTTATGTCGATCCTATGTTTCAAATGCAAATCGATTACTCTTACTATCATTTTCAACAACAAAGATGACAAGCTGATTGGTTTGATCAGTCCATCTATGCCCTGGGTATAATTCTCCCTACCAAACATGCCTTAAAAACTTCAACAAGGAGCAACAAGATCCCATTGGTGACATTCTGCAAAATGGTCGAAAATTTCCTTCCGAGCCTGTAGACTTGAAGGGCCCAAACAAGTAAACTGATAACACAAAACTAGAATACTTCCTGTTAGAGGAAAAAATTCAGGCGAAGGCGAAGCTGATGATATTTTTGTCATTAACTAAACGTAGTTAAAATCCAATTTATTGTCTAAGTTAGAAGCCCAAACGCGGGAAGAGAGGTTACCATATCTAGCTTCCACTCTCTGTCCGACTCAATATCGAATATCCTTTCGAATTATCTGAACAGTGAAATTGTTGTTGCTGGTGATTTCAATGTTCATAATTCGTCTTGGTTACGCCATTCAGGCCGTACAACTCCAGAAGGCCAATACGTTGAGTTATTTGCCGCGCACAATCACCTTGCGCAATTAGTGAATGAACCTACACATATATCGTATGTAGATGGGCACCAGAACAATACCCTCGACCTTTTCCTCACTACACACCCTGAAAAGTATGTAGTTAAGGTTCTTGCACCTCTCGGAAATTCGGATTATTGCACAGATTCTGCCTCATTCTCGTCCACCGCTCTTCGCGAGGTTCCACCCATGGCTACGGAACGCTCTATTTTTAACTACGAAGATGCTCGTTGGGCTGAGCTCAACGATTTTTTTGGGCATTTTAATTGAAAACTTTGTTTCTTTGACTCAAACGTCGATACCATAGCAGAAATGGTGGTGAATATAATGACCTCACATTCACGAACCCGGTTGAAAAGGCAAACCCTTTGGCCGAAATGTTTGCAAGTAATTCTCACTTGCCGGAGAGCGTTCAACCACTCCCCAAACTTGAAAGAGTATCAATAACTATGCCTAGTTGCTCTCGGAGAAATGGAACAAGTCCATTCATGGTTTTGGCGAGAGTAAGATTGTGGATCTGGATATCTCAAAGGCGTTTGATAGAGTTTGGCACGAGGCTCTCATTTCGAAACTTAATGCTTTTGGTGTCGATAGTCACTTCTCTATATTTATAACGAGTTTTCTCAGAGATCGCTCTATAAGAGTGGTTATAGATGGGGTCTCATCCGACGAGTTCAGGGTAAGCTCAGGGGTACCGCAAGGCTCTGTTATTTCTCCTACTCTTTTTCTAATATTTCTTAACGACTTTCTTCTTTTCACTTCTAATCCTATCTACTCTTTTGCGGATGACAGCAACATTTGTCACTCATATTCTTTTGATCGTAGACCGAGCCTTTTGGAGGTTGGGGTTAGAAGGATGAATATGATCGTCACACTCACAAGTGACCTGGTGAAGGTCTCCGAGTGGGGTCGTGCGTACAGGGTCGATTTTAATGCACGTAAGAATCAATGTTGTTTTTTAACACACAGGCATGTGTGCTGTCATCTGTGTCAATGGGTAATGTGGATATTGAGGAATCAGATGCTCTTGATGTTCTGGGCATGAGAATTCACTGTGACGTTCGTTGGAATGATCACATATTTCAAGTGTCGAAAGAAGCATTCAAGTGCCTTGGTTTTTTGAGACGGTGCAAGAAATACTTCACTTCATCTGATCTCCTTAATATTTACAAGACCTATATCCGACCCAAAATGGAATACAACTCTCATATATGGGCCGGTGCTTCAAAGTCTATTTTGAACCTTCTTGACCGCGTACAGGAGAGGGCGAAGATGCTCATCTATGACGGTAGGGTAACCAACTCTATGGATTCATTGGAGCACTGTCGCAATGTGGCGTGTGTTTCATTGTTCTATCGGTACTATAACGGAATGTGTTCTAACGAAATTAAGGAATTAATTCCTAAAATTCATATATTTTTACGTAGTACTCGTATTTCTCGTAGAGCTCATCTCTTTGTAGTTGATTGTAGTAAAACGCACAACGCAATATAAGGAGAATTCGTTCTTTGGTCACACTGTTCGGTTGTGGAATAATCTTCCAGCGAAAGTATTTCCTGCCACTTACGACATGAGTAAATTTAAATTTAACGTCCATAAACACTACTCCCTCTGTCCTCCTTCCAATAATCTATTTTTTTAGTACCAGCACAATGCACTGCATGAGTAGGGGCCATCCCATGGGTGCTGGTCTTATATATAAGAAAAAAAAAGGATGAAAAGAGGATTTAGCTACCATAAGCTTGTTAGGCTTCTGTGTTACGTAAGTATGATCCAAAAAGAAACTTACATTTAATGAAATATTCGGTGTATCTATCGCTCATGATTAAGAAAACATTAAATATTTCTCAATTTCACCTTTCAAAATTTGCCAAAAACGATATGGTAAATGTGGAGCCCACGACTTATTCTGGTGTCCTATTTCCACCTCAAAATAATGCTCATAGGCGCAGTTGTTATATTGCATTTCTGCGACGAAAATTTAATTTCACTACAAATGCAATATACATATGCGTGTATGTATGTTTTACGAATATATTTAATTCTTTATCAGTAAAGCAAGAAAACTAATCATTCCAAAATAAATATTGTGCTGAAGAATACTATATATAGTGCGGCATAAGCATTAACATTAATTGTTAATATTAAGATTAAAGACAGCCAACGTCTCGTTTGAATAAAACTAACCCAAGCAGTAAATGATCCAAGTCGATTATCAAAAAAAAAAAAAACGATTTATTTTAAAATAAATTTGTATTTTTCATTGTCTGGAAAAGATGAAAAAAGCATACAAGGTTGAAACATAGCACAAGACGTAAATAGATAAAATTTTATAAAAAAATATGTACACTCAGTGATATAACTATAAGATGAGTAAAAGTGATAAGAGTAATCAGAACCTTTTAACAGCCACCGAACCGGACCGAATATGAAGCAGTCTTTAGGTCATAAACAAAATTTGATTTAGATAAGTTTCTCAAGTGTTGCCAACCACGAGTATACTCATGCACGAGTGTACAGAAGAGCGTAAAGTTTTCATCAAGCTAAACAATGCAGGTAAAACATATAGAAATATTGGAAAAATGTTCTATAAAATATCTGTTGTATATAGTATTTAAAGTGATTTAAACTTTCAAACATGATGGGTGCGTTCTTCGCGTTCAAAAATACAGTCAAAATTAAAAAATCAGGAAGTTAAACAACACGATCTCCATCGACGATTCGTAGATTTTATGAAGACGGAAAACACTAAGCTATACTGTGAGCGTCAAAATAAAGTGTACAGAATTTATTCTCTGGAAGATAGTCTTTATATCAGTCTTTTAAAATGCATACAACGGATTTAAACAGTTTTATATTAAAAATTCAAAAACTTTACAAAATTCTGAAAAAACAACAAAAAAATTCCTACAATAACTAAAGTTATACAAGAAAAAAAAATATACAAGACAAAAATGTATGCGAAAAGAAAGGATAAAGTAGACCTATCTGGAAATTGAAACCATTTTTCTGATAGGTGCTATCGAGCACGACAAAAATCTGACATAGAAATTTTCGTTACACCTGAATGGAAAGAGGAGGAACAGACCTATTTAATGATGTATACTTTACTTTAGTAAACTTAAGCAATCTGTGTATATTTCTCAAGCAAACAGATTTTTTGCTTTAAATAGAGTTTTAAAAAAATATAAAATTTTTAAATACATCGTATTTTAAAATAGTGAAATAAAGACTAAATTCTAGAGAATAAGATCGTACATTTTATTTTGCCGCTCACATTATGTATTATTTTGAGTTGTTACACACCTTACTACTACCACTAAAGCTAGGATCACACGATTGCCTAAAATACATCAATCTGACGGGATGTGTAAAACAACAAACATATGAAGAATTTGTTGTTGGAATAATCAAAAGATAATAAGATTTTAACTTGTTTTCTGCTTTGAAAACATTTATTTTACAAACTGTATATATTATATCAAAATCCATGATGAGTGATTTTTCACTCATCATAGCAAGACCAAGGTTTTACTGTACATATATATGCACAACTTTAATCTTCTCCTCCAGCGAAATAGAGAGTAATGGGCAAACAAACAACTGATACCAAATATAATGTAAACTCAGTAGTGCTCGAAATACGCGAAAAGAATTGACAAAAACAATGAAAAATGGTTTTTCGCAAATCTGCCAATTACATATGCAGAGAAGATCTTGTCTAGACATTGTAGTGAAGGGGTATTACATAGTCGTACTTGACAAACCATCGATTACCACTGGTTTTTAATCAATATTACGAATACAATGGTATTTTATTCAGTTATAATTTTTTACAATTCATTGATTTATCAGACTTTGAACAATTCTCATAGTGATACACAGAATCGAATATTTTAACTGCAGTAGAAGCAGGAGAAGGCTCTTATCAAGAATCTGTAAAGCAATTGCATTATTTTCAATGAATATTATGAATAATTTTGTTTTGTTTTCGGTTTCACGCCAAAATGTCAAAAACATAATTGAAATGATATTAATAATGGCTTCTTCTTTTAACGGGGGGATAAATTCCTTCCACCGACAACTGAATATAGTTTTGAATGTACCTACATAATACAATTACAATTAGTGTAAAAGCAGTGGTATGAAACGTTTTATTTAAATAGATCCGTAATAATGGATAGGTCCATACAAAAAATAGAAGTCAATTATGGAAATCGAATAAGTTTTTTGTAGCTAGGTTAGTTGGCTAGCTAACCAAGACAAGATCAACTACAATTAGCAACAAAGGTCCGTTTTGAAAACATACAAAGACAAAGAACCATTCAAAAAGGGAAAATGGGATTGTAGTCACCTTGAGCTGATTATAAAGTGAAGAAGACCAATGGGATCCAGACTTGCGCACTGCGCCAAACCATTCAAATAAGGGATGCCAGTCGTATGCTCGCTGAACGATTGCCTCCCTTTCAGAGGTGCGACTGCAGTGAAGTTTGAAGGTGAAACATTTCCTCTGCGTGCGTTCCGATCATCCCATGTCACGTGCATTCAGCAGTGAGCTTCGGGTAGTTTCTCAGTATTCTAGTACTGTCATACCGAGGCCACAGCGTCCTAGAAGTAGCACAAGGAGAGAGAAAAATCCACCTCTTCTGTGCCCTTTCAAGAAAGAAACTATAGATTTCCCACATGATTACAACAATAGGACAGTTGAGGTCAGAGTAGGAGCCTCAGCAGCCTTTTCTTTACCAAAGATGCCCCTGTGTCCAGGCACCCAAATCAAGGAAATGGTACATTAGAGTACTAAAGCTGAGTTGCTACTAGGAATACATTCTGATCGTTTCCACAGACTTCCGATCTCTCAGCATCCTACAAGCCTGTATAATCGCAAAAACCTCCGCCTGAAAAAAGCTAGAGACTTTTGGTACTTTTAAGAATTCCGCAAAATAAGCAGAATCGGAGAAAATACCAGCCACCACACTGGATGACATCTTGCATCAGTGCCCGAGTTTTTACAAAAAAAAAAAACCAATCCACCGGGTTTTATTGGGTTTTTTAATGTGTTCTTTATTTGGGTTTTATTGAGTATCTCGTTTAAAGGCATTTAGAATTACGGTCTACATTTTCAGAAACCCTCTAGCCCGTATAAAGAGGTATGAGTTTGTCTTTTAGCATGTCACCGAATCACTTCCTTTGAAAAAATACAAAATCGGCTTCAAAGTTGGAGCGCCTTAAAATATCCGGGTGGCTTATTTGGGTTACCCAGTTGGTTGTCAACTCTGTCTTGTATCCAGAAGTGATATTTCAGTCAGAATTTTTGATGTTCCACTCATGTTAAAAGTTGTATTGATTAAAAAAAAAAAAACGTTTTAAGAGCTTGACGAAAAATACGATAAGAATATTATGAGTGAATTACGGACCCAGGAGTGGTTTGTTCGATTTTCTTACGAAAATTCGAAAATTTCGTTTCATATGAATTTGACACATTTTGGCAACTTGTGGGCAACTTCTCCTGATGCAATCTACCTAAAACTTTCCATAACACTTTTTTTTGGGTACGGAAAAAAAATTGGGCCATACATATAAGGCGCACCTTAGTGTGAGGCCTTAAAAATTTGTTGCAAACCGCTTTTATTCATTATGAATAGATTCAGTTGTTATTTTTCCATATCAATATGCAAACAGAAAATGCATAAAAGATATTTGATATCAACATACATACAATACATACATACAAACATTGTTTAAAGTAGAAGAACGCTATAGGCCAAGTACTACTGATACCTAAACTATTATTTTACATATGCGAGTGCGACAAAGTGTGAATACATATCAGCCTACTTTTAGACAATGCACAGTGGGGCAGGATTGTATATGATTTGGGTATTTTTTTGTTTGAAAAATAGAAAAAAAGACAAGATAAAATAAAAAAACTTCTTTCTTGGCTTAAAATTATTAAGCGAATGCAGAGAATTCTAAAAATGACAAAGGTTGTAACACACATTTAGAAATTTTAAGAAAAATTATTTTATATTTATTTGACTTACAAGTATATTTGTCACTGCTTACTTTGTAATCCACTTTATTACACGATGAAAGAAGAAAACATGTTGCATGGGTGTCTTGCGAGTAGCACTGGGTTTAATTTGTTAAATAAAAATCATAGAGATATCTTCCCAATTATTAATTCTACTAAATTTTCTTCCGTAATGCCCTCTAATTTTGTTTTAATATTTTACATAACCATTATTAGATTCTTGTGCTTCTTCAGATAAAGAACCAACAGGTAATTTTGCATTTTACCTTTCATTTTTGTTGTATAACTTTAGTTGTTGTAAGAATTTTTTGTTCTTTTTTAAGAATTTTGTAAAGCTTTTAATACAGTCTTAAAAACAGGTAAAATATAAATATAAATTTGGAGGACCAATCCATAGTACGCACTGGGGTGAAACAGAGATCTTATCACCGACACTTTTCCTTATTCTTTTGAATGGCTTTATGGAACAGACGAACATCGAAGTTCCAAATCGCATTCGGTGGAATGGCAACAATTATGCAGATGATTTTGCTTCTTAACACACCAACTCTAAGATATGCAGCTCAAGATAAACAATCTAAAATCACATGTCCAAAAGGTTGCTCTGAAGACTAGTGTAAATAAGACCAAATTTATGAGGATTGGTACAGTCCTTCTCTAATGCTTGGTTATATGCACACATAGAAGATGTTGAACTTATTTTTTGCTGAGGAAGCACAATTTCTGAAAATAGAGGTTTCGAAACTAATATTGATGACCGTATAAACAAAGCTCGAAGAGTCTTTCACTCACCGCATAAAATGTAGTCTTCGAAAAGCATTTCATGGCGCACTAATCTGGTAATATTTCGTTACAGTGTAATGTCTGTTCCTCTCTAAAATCTCAAGAATCCAAACATTTGTCAATCACTGCCTTCGTTAAATATGTAGAATATTTTGGCTAAACTGGATGACAAACGAGTAGCTGTATGGAAGCTCCCAAACTTGAATGTATTAACACGAAATTAGGACGCGTAAGTGGTTCTGGATCGGCCATATTTAGTGAAATTTCATGCACAGCTCTGGAATGCAATCCACAAGGATAACATTAATCTGGCCGAGCAAGAAACTCCTGAGTCAGAACGATAGGGAGAGGGTGTAAAACCATAACCTTATAGTAGAACGGAGTAAAAGTTTTGACAAACGATCGTAATAGATAAAGAGAGAGTTTCTTTTAAAATATATCTCATATTTTGTAACCGTTCAGGGTTTTATAAATATTGTTTTAGTTTAAAGTTTGTATTTTGGGGACGCGTCTTTTGTCAAACACGATATAAACGAAATATATTCTTAATATCAATAAAACGGGCTTTCTTAGAAAATGTTATGACATTAGTGCTTAAATATGATTTCGGCCATGTGGCCGCCACGACTGGTGCAATCTGGAACATCAATTTTCAAATCTTTCGCAGCATATGCTGACGTTTTTCGCAAATAACTCTGCGAATGTTGATTTCCAGACGTTCAATTGTCTATGGTTTATCGACGTAGACGAGTGACTTTACGCCAAGTAAAGTAATCCATGAGGTTAAATCATGCAATCTTTGTGGTTCATTAATGGAACTATTACGTGAAATAACTCTTTCATCAAAAGTTTCTTTGAGTAATTCAATTGTAAATCGTGCTGTGTGGCATGTGGCTTCGTTCGGTTCGAACTACATGTTCGAACTACAAGAGGGTACTGCCACTTTGAACAAACGATTAGCTTTCTACTTCAGAGCTCGAGAATGGGAGAGATAGATATAAGGCCCTTTTGCAGAGATGTTTCGTAGATAGGTGGCAGACAAGATGGGCGAACAGTGGCAAGGGAAGGGTGATATATGAATTTGTTCCGGTCGTTACGTTCGTATGGGAACACCCAGACTTTGGCTTCGGCTTAAGCCTGGGGTTCATACTGACGGAACACGGCTCTTTCAATCCATTTTTGTATCGGATTGGCCGGACTGAATCTGCGGACTGCCGGTGAGGGTTAGGGATTGAGGACTTCAGGCATGTATTGACTACATGCTCGAACTATGATGACATTAGAGATCTAGTTAGTATCGGTATTACTCATATTGGGAGGGTGTGGGGTTTCAGTAAGGTTGAACCCGCACCGTCATCTTAGCGGTCTCCTGGCCAGCCTCCTGTTTGTCGTTGGTCTGCTGATGATTTGTTGCTTGCTGTTTGCTGTTTCAAAATTGTGTGACGTTGTGCTTTTGTTCTTGTGTATTGTGTCGAGAATTGCCAGATTCAACTGCAAATTTCTTGGCATTTATACAAGAAAATCTTGACTTCAAAAAAATATCTTGACAGTCAAAAATATAAGTATTCACAAAACTTCGATTACAAATTGTCGATAGATGGTCCTAAAATGTAATAACACCATAACTTGATAGACCATAATGATTTCGGGCAATAAAAAGTAGACCTGGTAAAGCTAGGATTGATACCAAGAAAGGTCTGGTAAGATTGGTGCGAAATTATTGGGGATATGATTGGATCTGATCTCTATGGTAAACAATTAAAAAGATTGAAGCAAACAATTAAGTGGCCGGAATTGATCAACGGAAAACATGTTGTGTTTTATTTTGACAAAGTCAGACTTCACACATCCTTGATGGCTCAGCAGAAGTTGAGAGATCTTGGCGTGGAAGTTTTGATGTGTCCACCATGCAGTTCGGATCTTGCACCGCCAGATTATCATTTGTTTCGGACTTTGCAGATCTCTCTAAACGGTGTAAATTTAAATTCCTTAGATGGCTGCAAAAGGAAATTGGATCAATTTTTCGCTCAGAAAACCCAGAAGATCTACACTGATCGAATAATGGGTTTACCCCAAAAATGGCAAAAGATTGTCGATCAAAACGGCACATATCTGTTACTAATTCCCTACAAAACTTTGTGTAAAAAACACTTTAAAAAATATGCTTTAAAAAATCTTGACAAACCATATTTTTTCTCGATTCTTGACAAGCCGTAAGTATTCTTGTAAATCAAGGGCATTTTGCAACTCGTGAGGGTGGCTCCGTTTATTGTTGTGTTGTTGAGTGTTTTATATTTGTTGTTTCTCATCATGGCCACCAGTTCGGAGTCGTTTGTGACTTACACTGGTAGTACCATTTATGCTACGAAGCCTGACCGGAGGCTTAATTCTGGTACTACGGGTGTCAAAAGACCCATGGACCTTGGTGCCTTCCCGACTACTGTTAGACACCGTTGTGGGAGCAACGTGGTGGTTGTGGTTTAGACCCAAACCGCTCTGTGTGGAGTTATATTCTTAACCGGGTGTCATGACCCAGGATGGAGGTCATGCCAAAAAACATGAGTTCGGAATGGTACTCACTGGTGATTTTATTTATAGGTGGGGCCGTTGGTGGACGTATTGTATTCACTCGAGCTTTGGCACCGTGAGGTAACGTCCTCACGCAAAGAAACTGACTTTATACCGTTCTCCGTGGACAGTAATATTCTAACTACCATCGTTTTTAAGGGCATATGAACTAACGACTCCGCCAAGCCTCACAGTAAATTATCGTAGATGTAATGGTGTTTTGACAAAAGCATGCTTATTATCTTAATTATTAAAAATTGACTTTTTTCCGAAAATATGTATGTTCGGACTGCCCCAATGTGCAATGTTAATAACTGTTGATTACTATACCCTTCACATGCATATGTAATTAATAGGATTTAGTAGCGGAACAGTGTGCAAACGGTGTTGAAAAGAATGAACCCAGTTTATCTCTAACAATTATTTAAAAATACAAATACATACCGCGAACATAAACATATAAATGAACATAATTTTTATTATTTTAATCTTAAACTTATTTTTTTTTAGATTTTTCTTAAGATTTCATTTCATTCTTTACGCATCTTTCAAAGAGTAAAGAACTGTGATATCAGTCAACAGAATAAATAAAACAAAATCATAAAGAAATACTGATTAAAATAAATTGTGTTGTGTTCCAGCGCCTATTATTTGAAAAGAAAAACAAGTGTATTTAAAAGGAAATTTTTAGAAAATACATACTTATTACAAAGAACAATTTAAACATATCAAAAACTGATTATGTCTGAGAAAATTGTTAAATCAAATGGTAATGGCACTAACTTATCGATGCCTCCTCTAAAAGTGGCCGTTATTGGAGCAGGCTTGGTATGTAGAACATTGCTATCTATTAAAGATTTCAAATGTAATTCGAAGAAGTTATAAAATTCAAAGTTCAATTTAGAAAATATTTTGAAATATTTGTTTAAATAGAAAACCGTATTTTTAATTTAAAGAAATTATACAAAACCTAAAAATAAAAATGTTTTTATAAGAAATTATTAAAAAAAAAATATTGAAAAAAATAATTAGTCTGTTTGGAGGGAAATTCCATTTCATTTATATAAATTCTCATACAGTCACACAGATTATAGTGCGTCGCCCTTAAAAACATTTTAATTTTAAAAATACATACATTTTTTGCGTGCCGTCACAATTGAATAAGTCAAACTTGATCTCATAACCCAATATCACATTGTCCCAGGAATTTGATTTTTTATCCGTATGTTGCAGTGAAAGTTGCAGTAGCTTTCTTTTATTGAATTCGCTTATAAAAAGTTTTTTCTTGGTTCTCTACTATGGGCTCTGCTTTTTTCTCAAAACACTACAACTTTGGACTCTTACCGATGATAAAAAATTCTTTAACTATTATACATAGTTGTCATGGACCAGATCAATATAGAAATTCTTTCGTAAAACTTGAAAATATTTAGTATCATTTCACGTTGTACGTATAATTGTCTGTGCTGTCATAGGTCTTTCAAGTGCTTAAACGCATTAAGGGCATACTTAGTGAGGTATTTTATGGCTTGTTTAGAGGCCTGTGTCATTATATTCTCAAATGTAAAGATAACTTCAATTAGATATGTTTCTTAAAAACCGTTTTTATTGAGGTCACGTATTATCTGTGTGACTGTACGTCGCCATCAATGTTCATTAGTCTCTAAATCGTGAACAAACTGATTCTTGCATAGATGTAAGCCAAGATCAGGATCATCACTGCATTCTACACTTTTTCGCACACTAAGAGTCTATCAAAAAAAGTTGACTTAGTGCAAATTATAGAGCACAAATGAGTATATTGACCTGACGCGCATAGAGATCGTCTGTAATAATTTTATAATCAGAGATAAAATAAAATGGCAGTGATGGCATAGATTACACGGTGCGACAAAAAAATTCCTGGCAATTGATACTATTTTTCAAATAGACGCTATCGAGTAGAACAAGGATCTGTTGTTAGAATTTTCGAAACACCTCCAAAATCTCGAGTTACTGGTAAAAAAAAAAAAAAATAGGTTTTTTGGACCCTCATGCACTTATAAACTAATAATTTAGCCAATAAATAACCGCTTTAAAAGCTCTTTTCAGATTTGGAAAGAAGAGTTGCATTATTGAAAAGCTTAATGGCTCTGTCAATTGCCAACGGACTTCTCAAATCTAAGACTCATTATATTAATAACTAAACATAGTTTCTTAATTAATTCATAAATAGTACGGTTCCTATATAAATTAGAGCGCATAAACGCATCTAAACCTGACAAATATGGAAAAAATTGCAGGAAAATGTGTTTGCTTGAGAAATACACCCAGATCCTTGAAGGCCATTTAAACAACCTACATATCATTGAAAAGGTCTATTTTTTTATAATTAGCTAAGTTATTAGCTTATAAGTACATGAAGGTTCGAAAAACCAGTTTTTTACCCGTAACTCGAGATTTTGGAGGAATGTCAAAAATTCCAAGAACAGATCATTGTTCTACTCAATAGAGTTTATTAAAAAAATAGTATCATCTGCCAGGACTTTTTTGTTGCACCGTGTAATTTATGCCATCACTGTCATTTTATTTTATCTCTGGTTACTGTACTGTTTGATGTACTACAGCGTATTTGATGTTGATATGCGGATCTGTGCGGACTCTACTCGACATCGCACATTTAGACTTGAAGATTATCTAGGTGAGAGGTCCATCAGACACCCTGTGATATTGTGTGGTGGACGAGACACAGCAAAGGTGGGAGAATGAATCCTCCTGCTCTTTATCGAGACATATTTGGCCTCTGTACGAGATCGGGATAGTTCGGAGACCATCACGTGGATGCCGCAACATAGGCTACGAATCCTGGTGGCTCTTGTCACTGGAAACTGGATGGCTGGTGCGCACGCTAAGTGGTTAAGATGAGGAAGAGAAGGAGATTGTCGAACATTTTCTATGTTAGTATTTGAATCTTTCGATTATTAGGACTGTTTTTTGGTAGTCCGTTTCTGCATGCCATATCAGCCCTGGCTGCTGGAAATGTCAGTGAGCTGTCACCTTTTGTGCAAGTGGCTGCTTGGTTAGTTTCGAGTCGTGGCGCGGATATGTAGGTCCACCTGGACGCTACTTTCTATGTGAACCACAGTGGGATCAGCATTGTTTTCGAGTGAGCTGGACTCGTGTCCGGCTACCCGCTGTAACTAACTAACTAATTAACTTGAAATGCAAAAAGCCGCGGTATGCTTAGAAGCAGGGAGTGAAACCAAATCCGAACCTAAACCCGAATGTTTATAAAAGTTTTGAACCCGAACCATGAAGGAGTCGTTAATGGGTTCAGGTTCGGAAGTGGTTAATAGAAAAATATATTAAAAAAAGCAATAAAATATGTAGTATTTTTAACGACAAAGTAACCAGAGCACATTTTTACACAAAATGGAGTAAAAAGGGAAATCTCCAAAAATTTACAAGTTTACATTTTTCGAATGTAAATGCCACCAGTTACTTGAGCGGCCGTGGTAGAAATAGGTACTACCGGTCAAATAACCAGTTATGGTATGTTTAACGTTAATTATAAAATTAAACCAAAATTACTTTGAACAACAAATAAAATCCATACCAATAAAACGTTAGTACTTTTTTAAATTTTGAACGCAATCCGAACCCTGAACCAAACCCGAACATCAACTTCTTGTTTTGATTGAACCGAACCTGAACCTGAACCCATTTTTACCAGGGTTTGACTCCATGCTAAGAGGTTATAAAATGTGTAAAATGTGTTGACACGACAACGCGTCATATGAACTTTCAACTATCGACTTACAGAATTGTTTCTAAGGTGTGAATATGTATTTCTTTTGTTTATGGCTTAATACTACCAAATCCGCATTTTCGTATCTCTCTATGTTACGTGGAGTTTTTTTTGCTGCGTTATGATTTCAATTTACCCCGTTAGTTTTAACAAATTTTTTACTTACATATTTTAAACAGAAAGCACCTACCTATTTCTCTTTTTTCCAGATACGTTAAAAAACTTAAAAGCGATTAATACTTGGATAAGTTATAAGTTTATATCGGTTGTTTCTTAACAGTTACGCAAGTTTAAATTGTAATAAAACAACGAAATAAATTTTTAATATCAATAAAACGGCCATTGTTGGAAAGAAAATTTTATGACATTAATGTTTAGCAATGTGACCTCCATGGCTGCCGCGTACAAGGCGCAATCTGGAACTTCAATTTTCACAAACTTTTCGTAGAATATGCTGCCGTATTTCGCCAATAACTCTTCGAGTGTTGATTTCCAAGTGTTCAATTGTGTCTGGTTTATTGACGTAGAGAAGTGCCTTTACATAACCTAAGAAAATAATCCACTGGGTTTAAATCACACGGTCTTGGCGGCCAATTAATTGAATCATTACGTGCAATTACTTTTTCATCAAAAGTTTCTTTGAACAAATCAATTGTGTGGCGTGTGGCTACGTCCTGCTGGAACCACATGTCAGCAAGATTAATGCCAGCTAATTGAGGTACGAGATAACTATTAATCATGTCCCTATACCGTTTACCATTGACAGTAAAATTCTGATCATCATCGTTTTTGAAGACATATGGACCAATGACGCCGCCAGCCCATAAATTGCACCAAACAGCAATGATGTTTCGACAAAAGCTTGTAGACTATCTTTACTCAGAACAAAATTTTGAAGTTTGACAAACAAAACCATTATTTTGATAAATGAAAGTCTCAATAATTTGCAAGCGTTGCTCTGGTGTAAGCCTATCCACAATGAAATGTCAAACGAAACTAAACAAAAAGCAACTATAAGCTGTTAAGTCGATTGTCAATTCAAAGTTATGAATCTCTAAAAAGACACCCTATCAGTGCACGAAGTTGCGAAAAACCGGGTTGTTACCCGTAAATCGCGATTTTGAAGGTGTTTCGAAAATTTGAAAAACATATTCCTTTTGTTTGCGATGGAGCCTATCAGAAAAATATTAGCACCGTGTTAAATTTTTAATATTGGTTTGCGGAATAAGTTGGTAGCACTTTTAAGGAAGAACGGGCGACAAACAAGTTGTGACTTGACCTGAAAATCAATCATCTTTATTCAATGGGAATTACCAAAATTCTCAG
Source organism: Wohlfahrtia magnifica (assembly GCA_023159175.1). Lineage (NCBI taxonomy): Eukaryota > Metazoa > Arthropoda > Insecta > Diptera > Sarcophagidae > Wohlfahrtia > Wohlfahrtia magnifica. Next base: position 6,509,584 of record JAKWBJ010000484.1, read on the forward strand.
CCTGGGTGCCTCAAAAGCTTAAAGAAAACAACAAAGAAAATCGCCTTCAAATTAATTTTTAACATCTCGCCCTCAATTAAGTAACACGCGATCATAAGCATCGCTCTGTGCATTGTACCGAATCGTTGCTGGAAATGAAAAATAGTGTCTACATATATATGAAGCAAAAAAGAAGTGGCTTCAGGGAATACGCCAAAGTTGTATGTCAAGCCTAACTTCTATCTAGACAAGACCATGATCTGTGTTTGATGGGACTGGGAGGGTATGATGTACTGAGAATTGATCGAAAGGAGAGCCACGGTTAATAAGAAGTTCTACATAGCTCAGCGACAAAGCCAAAAGCTGCTTTCAACTGAAAAGATACCATTGACAGGGCCAAACCATAGTCCTTCACGACAATTCCAGGCCCCATGTCGCGCAAGATGTCAAAGCCGTACTCTAAGAGCTCAAAGGTCCTTTCTTGCACTAACATATGTATAATCATCTTTTTCGTTCCCATCGAGCCATACGAGAGCGTTACCTTCGACAATGTATATAATAATTAATCTCACGCTTCGTAAAGCAGGTTAACGACCAAAAAACTTAAGCTTTTGTATTTATTTGTTATGTGTTGAAAAATTATTGATAAGAGCACTCGTGGAACTTGGTACCGTTTAGTCTTAGCGTTTATATTTTCTATTCTTATTAAAGGTTTTGTAACAGTTTTTTGGTAAACTACTTTCCACAAAGACTTAAAAATTTAATCGTAATCCATAAGAAGCTTTTTGAAGTTTGATAACATTTGCTACTATTGTTTAAGGTGGGTTCATTGACTGCTCTAAATTTTGCTCGTCGCGGCCATGAGGTACATCTTTACGAATACAGAGAAGATATACGCACATCAGAGCTTGTCCAGGGACGCAGTATTAATTTGGCTCTTTCACAGAGAGGGCGTAAAGCATTAGCCGAAGTTGGTCTAGAGGATCTGGTGCTGTCGACTGCTATACCTATGCGTGGTCGTATGCTGCACGATATTAAGGGCAATACATCAGTGGTCTTATATGATCCATGCACACAGCAGAGTTTGTATTCGGTGGGGCGTAAGCATTTGAATGAAGTTTTATTAAATGGTAAGAAGAAAATATTTAAATTGCTGAAACAGTTATATTTTAATTTTTTTTTACTCTTTATAGCTGCAGAAAAATTTCCAAATATCCATTACCATTTCGAGCACAAATTGAAATCGGCTAATTTAAGGGAAGGCGAAATGGTGTTTCAACAGTGGGTCATACTTAAAATGTGTTTCTATTTTAAAGGCTTAACATTCAATTAAAATTTCTATTCTAGTCCCTATACTGATACTTGTACACAGGCTACCGCCGATCTTGTTGTTGGCTGCGATGGCGCTTTTAGTTCGGTACGCCAACAAATGAGCAAGACTTTGGGTTTCAATTTCTCACAGGAGTATATCGAACATGGTTATTTAGAATTATGTATACCGGCTAAAGATAATGATTTCCAAATGCCTCCTAACTATTTACACATATGGCCTAGAGATGAATTTATGATGATTGCCCTACCCAATCAGGATAAATCCTTTACTGTAACATTATCCATGCCTTTTAGAGTTTTTGCTGGCATTAAGACTCCTCAAGAGCTATTGGAATTTTTCAAGCGTTATTATGTCGATGCTTTACCGCTAATTGGAGAAGAATGCTTGCTCAAGGACTTTTTCAAATCGAAACCTCAACATTTGGTGTCGATTAAAGTAAGAGGATATTAAAATTTCTAAAATTTGTATTTACATGATATATGTTTTCCTTTTCCAGTGTAATCCCTATCATTATGGCAGCAAAGCCTTAATTTTAGGTGATGCAGCTCATGCCATGGTACCCTATTATGGCCAGGGCATGAATGCCGGCATGGAAGACTGTACCATATTCTTTTCGATTTTAAGTGAACCTCAAATGACCATAGAAAAAGCTTTAGAACAATTTACCGAAAAACGTTGGCGTGATGCCCATGCTATATGTGATCTTGCCATGTATAATTATGTGGAGGTACCAAAATTTCGGCTAAAGAACTGCTTTATCATTTTTGTCAAAATTTGCATTTTATTCTAGATGCGTGATTTAACCAAACGTTTCTCATTTAAATGTCGTAAATTCTTGGACACCACACTCTTTCGGTTTTTCCCTACTTTCTGGGTACCGCTGTACAATAGTGTGTCATTCACTAGCATGCCATATAGTAAATGCATAGCTAATCGTAAATGGCAAGATGAGGTAACTAAGGATATTATTATGAAATATTATTTTATTATTGTTCTTTGTCTCTTTTAAGCTTCTTACAAAATCTTTTTATACGATGTTATCGTCAGCCATAGCTCTGAGTTCTGCAGTGTATTTTGTTAAAAATTATGATTTTAAATTCAGTTTTTAATTAAAATATTTGTAACTTTTTTATTTGTTATTATAGACTAATTATAATTAATTAAAATATTAAATAAAACTGTAGCCATTTGCTAACAAAACTAAGAAAATACCTTTTAGATAACAAAACTAATGTCTTACTAAAATTGGGTCCAAAACTTTCGCCTGATTTTATTGAAAAATACGAATTTTCGAACTTGGCTGGTTTCTAACCTCACGAGAAGAGAAGTTACCTTTTTAACATCTTGGCAACACTGGTGTTGTCTATGCTTGTTATTGATAAAACAATGTTAACATTTTTTTCTGAGTGTATTATTTTGAAATAAATATTGATTTTAAAGGTAAAGCAAATAATCATTAACGAAAAACTTATTGTTTTTGTCCACTTGCTATGACAAATTAACATTCGCTGACAATAAAATTCACAGTTAGACCAACTGGACTTTCATTTGTAGTTTCCATTTACTTCACTCGCAGCTAAAAGTTAGAATGGAAGTACTTCGATCACCGTATCATCAGGATGTACCAAGAGCTTCTAAAATAAAATTACCAGAAGGAAAGGAAAGGCTAGTGGGTGCTTATGGTAGACTCATTTAACTTTTTGCCAAGTACATGAATTATACTTTCGAACTGGTGGACGAGAACGATTTTTTAATGTCGATGGTTACGAAAATAAGATTGGGAACCTCTGCGTTTATTACTTCGCTAAAATAAATAAACAAAAGCTGCAAGAACAACTTATATATGATGTCTATAAATAGCCAGAATCGACAACAACAAACACATCGATGCGAACAATAAGCAGTTTAAGTAAAGTAAACCCAGCGAGTGCAGTTTGTGTGCACAGAGTTTATAAGGAGTAAACTCGTGAAGTGAATCGTAAAGTAAAAAACCAGTTTTGTTGGAGCTAACTCAGTAAAGAGAGTTAAGTGTGTATAACCTCTGGTTGGAAAGGTTGTGATCCAACCTAAGTTATAACTACGATCGGGTTGGAAGATCTTTAAGTAGAAATCTGTCGAGTAATTGTTGTTGTTTACAAGATTGTAAACAGACGGAGTAATTAAAAATTGTTATTGCCTGTAAAAAGGTTGAAGCAGTGGTGCACAAAACTGTGTTGAATAAAGGATTTTAATTAAAAACCAAACACAAAATTTATTTTATTTTATCTACGAACTCATAAATACACGTTTTTAAAAGGTAAAAACGTAACAATATTTAAATTCTAACAAGTTCGTATAAGAATCGCTTGGCTAATATTGATTTTTCCTACCCTGTGAAGAGGTCGACATAACACAAGTAATGGTGCCAGCTGAAGATGAATTGCCAAAATTTTGGTATGTGGTGTGGCCATTTGGTCGTTATGTATGGTCATTTTTGATCATGTCTATATTATATGTGGCCTTAGTGATGACTTATCTAAAGCACCCTACAAACTCATATCGAAACAATCTGTTGCGAAGTATGAACATACCTTTGCGTCTACAATTATTTCACTCTCTAGTCCTTATCATGGGCTTTATCATGTTCAGCTATTATGGCAGCTTTCTTACGGCGTACAATATGAAACCTTTATTCCAGCCATATATCAACAGTATTGATATCACCCAACATGCTATAAGAGTTACAGAGCAATAAATACGTGAATATTTTGCCTTTGGCGAAACTGCTACAAGAAAGCAATCAATCAGTTATAGCAATCTCCATTAAGGTATCAAATCGTACATGTGCCTATGTGATGTCTTCAGTCCATTGGAATTTAGTGGTAAGACTGTAAAAGAATCAACCGATTTAGCAGTTATCGAATATATTTTCTGGTCACTACTTCAATACTTATACAATACGGGCAAATTTTGAGCCCGATGCTTGCAAATTTTTATTTTGAGGTGTCGAGAATCAAGTCTTTGGGAATACTGGCAGGATAAGACTTTTAAGTCTTAAGATTATTGAAATGCTAACAGATTATTATCTGGTGGATCCATTGACGATGTCTTAAAAAATATAAAATGTTTAATTTCATTGTGTTTTAAAAGATTGAAATATTAGCTAAATTCCAAAGAATGTGGGTGTTTACTTAATTTTAACGCTCATAGTATGATTATTTTACTTAAATCAGACTGTAGTTAAGCATCAGCTGCGTTTTTTTTTTTTTTTTTTTTGTAAAAATTATGCCATTTCAGAATAAACTTTGGTCCGTAAAAATTTCATGGCACAGCAAACTAAAATGCCGACCGCCGCTCTTGTAGGCTAGTGGGTAGTGTTCTAGTCTGTTGGCGTAATGCTTATGGGTTCGATTCCCACCAAAGACTCTAACACCGAGCATATGTGATCTTCGATAATCCTTTCGTAATAATTAGATTATAAAAATGGTTCCCTACTTAAAGCGCCAATTATCTTATAAATAAAACTGAATGAGTGTTTGAATGTTTGTTGGTTTGTTTGTTTGTGCCTTGTGGACAGCTAAAAGGCTCTATATGTCTGGAAGGAACTATAGACTATAAAAATTTTCAACATTCCAACTGGGCTTCAAGTTGTACACAAAGTGTACATTTATTTGTCCATATCTTGAAAATGAGTGCCACTGTGGTTTGGTAGGTAAGACACACGCCTACCAAGCAGAAGGTCCTTGGTTCAATACCAGGCCAGACTATCTGAAAAAAGAAAAAAAGTTTTTCAACAGCGGTATTACCTCATAACATTAGCTAGTAATTGGTTATGAGTATTACTACTATTGGAAACTTCTCTAAATGCATTTGCCGTTCGGAGCCGGCGTTAAACTGTAGGTCCCTTTCAATGACTAAAATCGGGTGCAGCTCATTGACTATGAGAAGTCCCCGTGTTCCTTAATGAAATGTTATAGGAATTATATAAATGGTGACAGAAAGATTCAGTAAAGTTTGTCTAAATAGATTCATAGTCAAGGCAAATCGTGAGCCAAAAAGTGGGCGGGATTAGACAAGTGAGCGTGGTAGCTCCAAGAAAAGTATATATTAATTTTAGTATATCTTTAGAACAGTTACGGCCAAAGTTTTAGAATTTGGTCTGATTGACTTCATAGTCAATACAAATCATCAGACAAAAAGTGAGCACAATTGAACAAGTGGGTGTGGTACTTCCAATACAAATTAAATATTGGTTTCATTATATCTTGATAACGGTTAAAGCTCAATACGAATTATCAGGCAACAAATGGGCGTGGTATCTCCCACTTAAATTAAATATTAATAGTAAAAGTTTCTAAATTACTTTCAAATAACATCGTGAACAATACACATAATCAGTCAGTAAATCGTCGAGATTAGAGAAGTGAGCGTGACACTTTCCATTCATACTTAGTATTGTATGTTGTATATGTGGAGAACGACAACTATTAAAGCCTCGTTATTTATCCACGTCAGCCAACAAGCGGGAATTGCAGAAATCACACTGGATAAAAGCTGTCCATATACGAATATTATATAAAAATAAATGTGTGTTTGTTTGAAGACTCTATACAGCTAAAGTGCAGAGCCTACAGTGTCTTTCTGAAAGAAACAAATAGTTGGATTTTCACCGGAAGCTAATAGTAAGCTAATAATTAATATGGGGGTAGCGAAGCGCACCGCGTTTTAGCTAGTAATATATAAAACCATTGGTACGTTTATTAAAAATTTTGACGCAAAGTATTATTTTTAAGTACTTTCACACCATAAGTACGTATCATTCCATTCCAGGTAGTGCTAATTAATGAGTGTAAATATTCTAATTATTATTGTATATTCAGTTAGATTTTTGCACAAAATATTTGTTTTCAATTTGTGAGAATTAATAGGGAACACCATCAGTTCATAAAGAGAGTTCGAGGCATAAAGTCGTTTCCTCTAGTGTGGTGAAATATATTATAAAAAAATAAAAAAATATATATCCCAATATGAAGTGTGTAATTTTATTAATGGCTTTGATGATTTTAATCAGCTTTATGGACACGGAAGCGGGAAGGGGCGGTGGAGGTGGTGGTGGAAGAGGAGGTGGAATTGGTGGTGGCGGTAGAGGTGGTGGTTTTGGTGGAGGGCGCGGAGGAGGTGGCAGAGGCTTTGGTGGCGGTAGAGGCTTTGGAGGTGGCAGAGGATTTGGTGGCGGTAGAGGCTTTGGAGGTGGTCGAGGTTTTGGTTTTGGTGGTGGTCGGGGTTATAGTTTTGGTGGCGGCTTTATTCCCTTCCCATATCGTCGTTCACCATATTATGGCAGAAATTACTTTTACCCTTATGCCTTTTAAAATATATTTTATAACAAAATCTCTATAATAGACAGATACTCTCTACTAATTAACATCTTTTAAAAATAACGAGTAATTGCAGTAAAAAAATAACGTAAATATTCTGAATGAAATTATTTATGATTTTAGTATTAATCAGATTTTTTTGCAGTCACTCAACTCAAATCAGTTGCCATGAAAATTTTTAATCGCAATAGATTGTTTTTAAGCGCCTTAATTCTGGTGATATTTTGTGTGGAATTTTCCTGTTGTCTACGTGGAGGCGGTTATAGAAGAGCTTTTGGATTTGGTGGTTACCGGGGTTTTGGTGGTTACGGCTATCATTATGGATATTATCGACGTCCCTTACTTTACAGAAGAGGTTTTTATGGTGGCGGTGGTATAGTTGGCATTGGAGCTGTACCAGTTGCTGTACCAGTACCAGTACCGGTGCCTGTTTATTAGGTTAAACATATAATTAGCCTACATAGTTATATACCCTATATATAGCTTACATTTAAATTAAATTAAATGAAAATTGAATTAAATTTTAAATGAAATGTGATATTAAGCAACAAAATTTAATTTTTCATTTTTGTAACAAAAATAGTTTTCCAATTATGAATATTTTAAATAAATACAGTATACAGTGGTGGAACAAATAATAGAGACACAGTTTAACAGTTCATGAAATTTTTATTTATTAAACTCAAATAGAGTGCGAATTGTAACTAAAATATGTTCGTACATACGTTTGACCCACACAAATTAATCTTCGTTTTGTGTTGTTCTAACTATTACGGTGCAGGTGTTGCTTCCGTTTACCAAGAAATTATACATTTTGAGCTCTCTTATTCATAAGACCAGCTTCCATAAGTTTTTTTCTTATTGTGCGAATTTAAGCAGAAGGCTTTTTGATGACTTGAAGGGTTTAATCTTTGAAGTACAAATTAAAAGTTTATCAAAACCGACAGTGGTTCCACGCTTTCTTCTCATAGCCTCTGCAGCGGTCTTTTACGGGATCGCATTAATTTCTTTAGCTTTGAAGCACTTCATGGTCTGAACAATTTTCGCTATATATGTGTATAAGGATTACTCTTCCACCAAAATACTTCAAAACATAAAATTTTATGACATATTGGAAAAAAAAAATTATTATTTTTTTCTTTGTCACTCCTCTAGACAGCATATTGGTTTTCCACAAAGCATCCATTGCTTTGTTTCAGTTTCTTTAATCAATTTAATCTTTCAAGGTGAGTAGATTTTTGCGTAGCAGTGAAGGTCCTTGCTGTTTGGTCGTGATCTTTACTTTAACATTGTCATTTTTTCCTAGTATGTGGCTTGTTTTCCTGATCATTCGTCTGATGTTTGTATGCGGGAAGGTCAGGGAGGCTTTTTCTTTATTTCTTTAGATGGAGTTGTCTGGAGCGAAGTTGAAGCCTTTTATTAAACATTCGGAACCACAATTTAATTTTTCTTCGTCATGTCCTCTGCTGTGGCTCGAAACTGGGTCATTTGTTTGGTTCTGCGTGCGCTCTAACCACTACACCACTTCATTTATTGGAAGAAAATAAAGTGTTCCTATTATTTGTTCCAGCACTGTATGTATAAGTATGTTCATATGGACGTATGTTCAACTATGGACATACATATACGACCTTGATTAAAAAGTTACCGGATTAACCCCCGTGTAGCGGTCTCATAGTTCCGATTTGAGTTAACAGAATGTACCAATCTGTTGTTGATATCTACGCTAAATCTTAGCGTCATAGCTTAGCATTTGCAAAAGCTACGTAGTCAAAAAATAAATCTATCGCTATGTGTGTTGGCGTTTTAGAAACGGATGCTGAAACGTGTTCCACGTAATGGTTTTTAACTCGATTGAACAGAAAAAAGTCACAGGGAGTCAAATCAGGTGAATGCGGTGGCTGTTGAATGGTGTTTGTTGCATTTTTCGTCAAAAAATTTCAAATAATGATGGTGCGTTATCATGGTGCGTTATCATGGTGCAAAATCCAAGAGTTTTCTGGCCACAATTCCGGTCTCTTTCGGCGAATTTTTTACGCAAACGTCTCATAACGTCCAAATAATACTCTTTGCTTACCTTTTGGCCTTCTGGCAAAAATTAATGATGCACTCTTTTTTGACTGAAAAAGACGTGGTTTTCTTGGTCTCGGCTCATTTTGTGAACGCCATTCACTTACCTGATATCTGGATTGCATGTCGTACTCATAAATCCACGTCTCGTCTTCAGTAATGATCCTTTTGATGATTGTGGAATCGGATTCAGCCTCGCATGTCATGTCTTTTACGACTTCAACAAATTTAAATCCATTTCTAAAATTGTAAAAATTCGGCAACATACATAAAGATAGATGTACTCTTGTGTACGTAACTTTTGCAAATATTAAGCTAGGACGCTAAGATTTAGCGGGAATATCAACAACAGATGTACCAACTTAACAAAAAAAAATAAAATAAAACTCAAATCGAAACGATGGGTCCGCCACACGGGGGTTATTTCGTGATCAAGGTAGTAAACAAAGTATATACATTAGGGTGCTCCTTATATGTATGGGACACATTTTTGGCAGATTGCATCAGGTGAAGGCGTGCCGCATCTGTCCAGGTGTGTCTTATAAGTATGGGCCATTTTTTTGCAAAAAAAAAATACATTGTGGCCCAAAAGTTTGTAAGCAAATGCCATAACAATCCGTACACCTTAAGCCTAAAATTTTAATTTCAAAAAATGTCATGGTTTTTAAACTGACCTTGTCAAAAAATAAAAAATAAAATTTTAGCTTCAGTAACAGTTAAAACACACACATAAGTACGTACATGGATTTATTATACGGCATTAGTTCCGAATTTGGAGATTGCTCTTATAACTATTACACATAAATATTGTTAGGAAAATAAAAATACAACACCGCATTGTGGGATTTTGGTATATGTCAATTTGGCAGCACTGCTACATCGCCCATCTTTACGTTACATTTCAATTAACGGATATGGGAAATAGAAGATGGTCGATATTTCCTGAACTTTCCAAAATGTAGACAATTAGGTATATAAATCTATATCGTTTTGCTGTCGTGACGTGTTATAGCGGAAGTAAAAGTGTTGTGTAAGCGAATATTAAGTTGTTATAAACTGTATAAAAGTTATTGTCTAGTAAATAAAAATATGACAGTAAAACAACAAAATAAAACGGTGTTTATTTTATTTAAACGCAATTTAAACGAACTCAAACGTTTTAATAAGGTTAAAACGTAACAATATGTATTGCTTTTCACTGTTCGGATGATTTTTTGTGCTCGTTGGAAGTCTTTTTTGTTTCTGTTGAGTCATTTTTGTTAGGTTTTTGGTTAGCCTAACCTAGGTTTTAGTTTATAAACAATACAAACGCTTTAAACTACACTATTCATATGTTTACATCTTATATTTCTACATTCATAAACGTCAACAATATGATAAGCCGCGGTTTTAATTAGTTGACGCTATGCCGAGTGCACTGTATATGGTTTTCCGATAAAAGTAAGTTCAATCTATGTGGCTTAAGCGTAATGTACAATTTTGCCATAAAACCACTAAATAAATCATCATCACCATTCTGACCAGGCATTATTGCAGGACACTGCGATCCATGGCAGCAGATTTGCTACCTTCCTGATGAACATCAGCACATCTGAAACCATATTGGTGGTTACGTCTCATAATGAGACCCTATGACTCACTAAACACTTTTATTTAAGCCTCTTAAAAACCCCACATTCACACAAAATGTGTTCCGGTGTCTCTGATACCTATGAGCAACAGTCTATTTAAGTGCGCTCTCAGTCAGGCCTGCCATACTTGAAAACCTCAGAGCGACGCTAGATTGCGGACTGATCACCGCCCTAGTGGGGCGATGTTCCCTTTGAGCATTCTAGTGTTCCAAGTATCTAGCAATTTCCCATTTCTTGATTAGATTGAGGATGATAGTAAGTAGTGCCGCAAAGTAAGGTTACGGCCCGATATAGGGTGTCTTGAAACCTTTTCAAGCCACTACATACGCTGTTTCATTACCATCTATCAATCAGTTTCCAGGTACCTAAAACAACTGGACCTTACGAGTATGTCTAAGCGAAAACCTTTGCAACGTATTACAGCAATATCTGACCACTCTAGATATCATACGATTCGAGCCAAGGCAGCATGGTCTTACCCTAGATCCCACTGTTAAGGTTGATCTCCACAAATATGCCCCAGTTACACCGAGGCAGGCGAGTCCCTGTTTCCTGCCTAATTTATTAATGGTGGTGACTTTATCCACTAAGTTATCGCCGCATAATAGCGGTATATATCCAAATTGTCATTCTCAGTTAAGCTTGGAGGCTTACCAATAATGGTTTGGGCTTGTGTCTATGGCAGCTTTAGGTGTTGGAAATTTTCTTTTATAGAATGTAAACAATTGATAAAGCTATTTGTCTTGACATTCTGAAAAATAACGTAAAGGAGATTTCACGCGGGTTGAGTATTGCTGATAATTTTAAAATTTATTAGCACAATGACCCCTAGCATACATCACTGATAGGGAACAACTGACTGTTATACAATTCATTGTTATTGAGCATTTGTGGGTTGAGCTTGGACGTCGAATGCAAAATTGTTTGTGTATCACTAAGATTGAAGTCAGATAAGTCCTAGTGTGTGCATAAAATTAGTAGAATCGATTATTCTTTGACTGATGATTTGTTTTTTCTATGAAATCATTTTCACAAAATCAGAAACTTATACTTCAACCATGCTCAAGATATACAAAAATCAATATTTAGTGTGTATGCGAGGTACCATGCCTACTTGTGCAATTCCGCTCACTTTTTTACACAGGTTTTGTATTGACTATGAAGTCATTTAGACCAAATTCAGAAACTAGTTTCAACCGGGATCAGGATATACAAAAATCAATATTTAGTTTGTATGCGAGGTATTATGCCCACTTGTCCAATTCCGCTCACTTTTTGACTGATGATTTTTATTTAGTATGAGGTCGTTTAGACCAAATTTAAAAACTTTAGCTTTAACCGCTCTCAAGATATACAAAAATCAATATTTTCTTTGTGTGGATGATACCATGCCCACTTATCCGACTACGAAGCTATTTGGACCAAATTTAGAGACTTCTGCTGTTACTATTTTAGAGATATAGGCCAAAACCTATTTACTTTGTGTGGGTGTGGCCGTCGAGTAGGAATTTTTGAAATTTAAATAGACTATAGTTCCTTCCAGACATATGGAGAGCTACTGTTAAAATTTCAGAAAAATCGGTTCAGCCGGTTAGCTGTCTATAAAGTCTAAGCATACATGTACACATACAAATTCACATTTCTTTTTATTAATAAAAAGATATGTTCCAGTTAGAAATTTTTATTTTGTTCTTGTTGTTCTTACTTAATAAGTGCTTTACTTAATATAATTTTAAGAAATAAAAAGTTAAGTACTATTTCTTTAACATGCATAGTTAATTGCCCGAATTTTAATATCTGTGGTCACAATCGGTAACCGCCTAAGTCGACTTAAGTCAATATGAGTTATGTATACTATAACATTTTACTAACAAAACTTTATATATACATGAAATCCCCATTTCTCTAACAACGTTTTTTAAAAAGTCTTTAATAAAAAACATCTTGACCTAAATCGTGATGCAGCCCCATTACATTTTCAATAAGCGCCTAAATATACTTACGAAAATATTATCATTATGCTTTTTGATCTTAGAATTGCTCGTGTACCTTTAGTTTTGCAAAAAAAAAGAAATTTTCTAATGCACTTTCTAAACTTTTTCCGAAACACTTCTACACTTTTCGCTTTTAGGTTGTTATTGCTTGGGACCACAGATATAAGCCACTCTATACGTTGAACTTACATTTACGTAAATATTAACCAGAGAACTCTTGAGACTTGGTAATTCTCAGTTTATACTTAAAAGAGATGATTTCGACTGCAAAACCAATGCTAGAAACAATCACACCGCCAATATATAAAATCCAAGCAATTCTGTAATAGGACATCCGCAGTGGATCCACCGGATAATCATCAGTTAGCTTTTCAATAATCTTACGATTTAGAATCTTCATAAAAGCCTCCTCATGCCAATATTCCCAAAGACCTGATTCTTGACACTTCAAAATAAAAATATGCAAAGAACGAGCAAATTTTGAATTCACTTGTATGGGATAAGTATTGAAGTTGTGACCAAAACATATATTCGATAACTGATAAATCGGTTGTATAAGATACTTTTGCAGTCTTGCCATTAAATTCCAATGGACTGTAGACAGCACATAGGCGTAGGAACGAGATGATGCATCAATTGAGATTGCAGTAACTAATTGATCGCTTTCTTGTAGCAATTCACCCAAAGGCAATACATTCACATATTTATTGTTCTGTAACTCTTCCAGCATGTTGGGTGATATCAAAATTTTTATTTTGGCTGCCAGAACATCATCAATACTGTTGATATATGGCTGAAATAAAGGTTTCATATTGTATGTCGTAAGAAAGCTGCCATAATAGCTGGACATGATAAAGCCCATAACAAGGACCAGAGTGTAAAATAATTGCAGACGCAAAGATATGTTCATCAAGCGTAAAGTAGCATTAGGAGAATAAATGATGAATGCCATACTATGCAACAGATTGTTGCAATATGAGTTTGTCGGGTGCTTTAGATAAGTCATCACTAAGGCCATATATAATATAGAGATGCCCAAAAATAACCATATATAACGACCAAATGGCCACACCACATACCAAAATCTTGGCAGTTCATCTTCAGCTGGCACCATAACACAAGTTGCTGACATATCCAGAGGATAGGAAAAATCAATATTAGCCAAGCGATTTTTATAAGAACTTGTTAGCATTGAAATATTATAATGATTGTTTTCAATTTTTTCCTGCACCTTCGACATTAAAAAGTCATCCTCGTTTACCAATTCCAAAGTATAATTCATGTACTTGGCGAAAAGTTCAATTAGTCTACCATAAGCACCCACTAGCTTTTCCTTTCCTTCTAGTAATTTGATTTTAAAGGCTCTTGGTACATCCTCATGATACGGGGATCGAAGTACATCCATTCCAACTGTTAGATGCGAGTGAAACTACCCGAGTAAATGGAAACTACAAATGAAAGTCCAGTTGGTCTAACCGTAACTTTTATAGCCAGCGAAAGTTAATTTGTCATAACAAGTGCACAAAAACAAAAAGTTTTTCGTTAATGATTATTTGCTTTACTTTTAAAATCAATATTTATTTTAAAATAATGACACTCAGAAAAAAAACGTTAATATTGTTTTATTAGTAACGAGCATAGGGAACACCAGTATTGCCGAAATATTAAAATGGTGTAAAGTGTGTACAGATACATTTTTGAATTTCATTCAAAAGCAACATGTTATCTCTTAAGACAAGAAATCAACGAAGCTATTAAATTCAAAATAATAAGCTATTAAATTAAAATAATAATAATTTGTTAATAATTTATGTTTTCAAATATCAATTCCAAAACATGTCAACAAATATGTTGAATACATAGTTTCTCTTTCTTTTGGTAATTTGATATTTCCTCCAACTGCTCTATTTTAACTTTCTAAGAATATTGTTAAGCTTTATTTACTTCAACTCTATATATGTATATAAAAATAATTTGTCCTATGTTCGTCATATTATAACTCGTTTGAAAGGGGTACCTTCACTGATGGTTTTAGTTCAACTGGGCAGTGCCACGCCCATAAATTTTGATTTATATCTACATCTTTAAAACGGTAATAGTAAAATTTCCTAAATTTTGCCCAAATAACTGTGGTAAAAAAATCATCAGTCAAAACGAGGGCGGAATTGAATAAGTGGCAGTGACACCTTCCATATACTGATTTTTATATATATTTGGAACGGTAATAGTGTACGGTGCTAAATTTGGGCGAAATTAAATGAGTGAGTGTGGCACCTTACATACAAAGTAAATACTGATTTTTGTATATATATCTAGAGAAGGATAATAGTGAAAGTTTCTAAATTTGGTCCAAATAATTTTGTGGTTAATATAAATCACCACTCAAAAAAGTGGGCGTAATTTGATAAGTGGGACCTCCCACACAAAGCAAGTACTGATATTTGTATATCTTTGGAACAGTAATAGTGGAAGGCTCTGAATTTGGTCTAAATAACTTCGTTGTCAATCTACATCATCAGTCAAAATATATTTGAAATTGAATAGGTGGGTGTGGCACCTCCCATACAAAGTAAATATTGATTTTTGTATATCTAGGGAACGGTAATAGTGAATGTTTCTAGATTTGGTCCGAATAACTTTGGTCAATATTAATCATCACTCAAGAAGTGGACGGATTGGATAAGTGGGAGTGGCATCTGCTATACAAAATAAATACTGATATTTGTATATCTTTGGAACAGTAATAGTGGAGGGCTCTGAATTTGGTCTAAATAACTTCGTTGTCAATCTACATCATCAGTCAAAATATATTTGAAATTGAATAGGTGGGTGTGGCACCTCCCATACAAAGTAAATATTGATTTTTGTATATCTAGGGAACGGTAATAGTGAATGTTTCTAGATTTGGTCCGAATAACTTTGTGGTCAATATTAATCATCACTCAAGAAGTGGACGGATTGGATAAGTGGGAGTGGCATCTGCTATACAAAGTAAATACTGATATTTGTATATCCTTGTAACGGTAATAGTGGAAGGCTCTGAATTTGGTATAAATAACTTCGTAGCCGATACACATCATCAGTCGAAATATGGGCGAAATTAAATATGTCGGTTGGCACTTCACATACAAAGTAAATATAGATTTTTGTATGTCTAGAGAACGGATTGAATAGCAGTTTCTGAACTTAGTCTATATGACTTGGTAGTCAATACAAATCATTCATTTTAATGCATTACTTTAAATTTTTCTTTTGAGGAATACATTTTATAGGTATACAACATTAAAGCTCTCAGCAACGGCTGAAAGGTTACTCTGGATTTATATAAAATTCCTTAATTTTAGTAGTTATTTCTGCAGTCAGAGGAATAATTTATACAAAATTCGTTTTATCTTAAAAAAATTAAATTAATTTTATTTAAATACAAATATTCTTTTTTATGTTAAATCAATATTTATTACCACGGAAACCACAAATATGCAATTGCATGCTTTTTCTCATGCATCTAAAGGGTCCGCCATCTAACGTTTTTTTCAACCAGTGCTTATTTCGTGAATGGTAACACTTAGCTCATGTCTGATTTGACAGATAATTAGTTTTATCCTTCCGCTGAACGAATATGGTTGTGTCCAATGCGTTTTCGCTTCGCTAAGTGGGCCTGCGATCGACTTACAGAAGATGCCGATTTTGCCAAAAAAAAAAATCATCTTTTCAGATGAAGCTCATTTTGATCTTGGCGGGTATGTAAACAAGCAAAATCGTCGCATTTGGGGCACAGAAAACCCGCACGCATACATTGAAAATCTGATACACCCAAGACGAGTCACTATTTGGTGCAGATTTTGGTCCAGAGGCATAATTGGGCCATTTTTATTCGAAAATGTGCAAGGAGGGGCCGTTACAGTCAATGGCGATCGTTATCGGGGCATGTTGAACGAATTTTTGTTCACAAAAATTGAAGAGGAGGATATTAGCAACATTTTGTTTCAACAGGACGGCGCTACGTGCCACACAGCCGAAGCTACACTCGATGTTTTGCGCCCTGTTTTTGAAGGTCGCATTATCAGCCGCAGACTATTATTTGTGGGGTGCCGTCAAAGATAAGTGTTACGCCAACAAGCCAGAGACAATTGACGCTTTAAAGGACAATATTCGTGAAGCCATTGGTGAAATACAAATGCACACAATCGATAATGTGCTTAAAAATTGGACCGATCGTGTAGGCTACTGCATGGCCAGCCTAGGTAGCCATTTAAATGAAATTATTTTCCATTATTAACCGGAAGGATTGTACTTTCAAATAAAAAAAGAAATTTGAGAAAATATTCAGTGTTTTTTTTATAGCATTTAAAAAAAAAATTATTTGGCGGACCCTTTAAGATACTTATCCGTTATAGGAATTTTGGCAAATTTTGCTCATAACAGCAATTTTTTGTATTTTCAGTTTCTTGAGTATGTTTTCGATATTTTTCGTATTTTTTAGAGCATATTTATATTTTTTGTGTTGTAAAATTTTTACAGCGAAAACAAAGCAGCGTTTCTGCTTTAAATTTTGACCAAGTGATGGTTTTTCTGACCTATCTGTTATTTTTTAATTTTATTTATTTATTTTTATTTATTTGTTAATTTTTTTGCGTCTAACCAAACCTTCTAACACACGTTTCTTTACAGATATTGAGATACATATTACATAAAAACTGAGTTTTGCTATTAGTAACAGACGCAGTTTTAAACTGAACAAACATATATAACATGGATTGCTCATGGACTGCATCGTTTATGCGAACGTATTAGAAAATTATTTAAAAAGAAATGTATTCAGAGCATTTAACTTATTGGAGAACTTGGCTTGCAGCCATTAATTACTACGCTTACAATTCTGAAAAGATCAAAATAAAAAGTAAATTATATTGTCACGTTTTAAACTTTTCAAAACGTTTGAGCTCTTTTAAATTGCGTCAAATAAAATAAATAACACGAGATATTTGTACAGTATCCAACTTATTTATCTTGAACTTAATACGAAAATTTACTCAACACTATTATTTACGCCTTAACACGACTTTACTTATTGACTGTTAAATTAAAACTGAGTGACGCAAGCAACGTTGCGTTCCCTATATACCTGACTACCATAAGTTTCGAATATTTTTGTATGCACTACAATTTTCTATTCAGCTAATTAAAGGTTACTTAAGCTACTGTCAAAAACTCAACGAAAAATCAAATCAATTCAAATACTTAATCATAAAAATTTTAGTGAGAACATGACAATTGCTATCTAAGAGTTGGTTTGAATGGGTAATTAGCATTATTCGTATGTGAATGAATTTATAATTTAAGTATTATAAATTATTTATAATTTAAGTAAATAACACAGCTTAAATAAAAATTTAAAAAATCTGTTTCAGTGAAGAATAAAAGCAAGAGCATCCATTGCACATACTTCTTTTGTTATTGTTTTGCATATAACAGACATACAGCTTTTTACGTACTAGTGTACGTAAATTGCGATTGGGATCGCTCAAAACGTAAGCAAATGAAACTGAACGAAACTCGACGAAAAGTTTGTCAAGTACATTATAGTTATACACATTTGATTATGTGTTTTCGCACAGTCGTTTAAGCTAGCCGACGCATATTATAGTTGAACCTTATTTCAGCTACGTTATGGCTCAACAGTTGAACTAGTAACACCGTTCAATACGCAGTTGGTAACACTGTGAATAATACAAATAATTACGGCATTGACAGTCTCTACACAAACCAATAGACTAAAATTCCACAATAAAGTTATAAATGTACTGATGTTGGTGTATCTTCTCTTTAGCCATTTTTATTTTCGTAACAATATTATTAATATCCCGTATAACAGCCATTTGAGTACATCTTCTATTCTTCGAGGCATAGAAGAAACTAAATTACGGCAAGTGTCTACCGGTATATTGCACCCAGTGTTGCCATATTTTTTTTATAGAAAAACTGAAAAATTAGAAGAAAAAACTGTTTTTAAACTGAAACATTTACAAATATGGGTATGTTCTGTAAACGATTTCAATTTCATTCGATTTATGTTTACAGAGCATACCTGATAATTAATTTCATACTAAATTTTTGACAATTTTTGATATGACAAATTGACACTGTGCCCAAATTTACACTGTTTGCAGACAACCGGGACATTCGGCGAGTAAATCAAATTCGAGTTAGCTGAATCCACTGGTGCTAACCATTTTATTAGGTTAGCTCTTGTTTTCATACCGTTATAAAGAAAATGCAGAAGGTTACACAAAATTACCTTTAGCTAAGTCTAAAACTTTTTTAATATGCGCAGTCGTTTTTGAAATATACATTCTTGGCACAATAACAGTGGAATCACTTTACTACATATATAAGTACTTTCGCATGAGTGATATTTTATTAGAGAAGCAAATGTAGCAGTCTTACGTATTTACTTATGTAGGATGTAATATAATCATCCCACTGTTCTTTTGCCAAAAAAAATTATTTTTTAAAACAATTTCTTTGTGAACAGTGGTAAAAAAATGAGTAAACCTCACTGTAGTTTTATTAAGCACATGGGGTGATATGCTTACTTCAGGAATTGTAATTACAATAACAAAATTTAAAGTAAAAACTTTAATTTCAAAAACTGCAAAACCTGCACAATTTACAGGAAAAATGAACGATTTTTTGTATTTAAGACATTTCTATTACAGGACAACAAACATTAAAAGAAGCAATGAAATTTATTAACAATTATCGGGTGATCTCTTAAGAGCTTTCGGATTTAAAAAAACACAAAATTTAGAGAAATGTATGAAATATTTATTTGAGTCGATAGACTGATCTATATAATTAAATTTGAAACAAGAGTATTAGAATATGAACTTTTATAAAAAATATATTTTGTGAATTAATAAGTAGATTTTTATTGAAGCTTTTATCGAAAGAAAATATCAAAATTATTGAATTCATCTTAAAAGGAAAGTGAAAGAACAAAATCATTAAAAAGAGAAAACCGAAGCTATTTTATTCACTTTTCTATTGATCGACAATACGCAAGAGCTTACAAGGGCGGGTCAATAAATCCGTTGCTTTTTGAATTTGAGTCCGTTACTTTGCATCCTTTAGGTTGTAGTGCAATTTTATTTTTCAACTGATCAAATTACTGCTTCCTTTGGTATATGTTGTTGGTTTTAATTTAAGAGCACAGAATTTTATTTATGAAAATCTTAGCCTGGGGTAATTTCACTTATTCTACTTATACAACTTCACGCTATTCTCCTTTGGGATTTTCTCCTACAGCTAGCCTTGGAGTCTTCTTTTGATAGTCGGTCCTCTGCTACAATCTTCTTGCTTGATATGGAGAGTTTACAAGATTAGTTTTAAGTACGATAGTGTAAGAGTAGTCTCACACTCAGATGAAATCTAGTTCTCTACAGTCGAATATAAGATAATTTAAATATGCAACTCGTGCACTACAGTCCAAATAAATGGCTCAGCGTGACTCATACCTTCTTCCAGTTTAGTATGCATGGCTACTTTTATGAGGTATTTGTTATTAATACACTTCTTCAGTGAAAAAATAGGAAGAATCGGAAGTACCCCGGTCTGTAGTAAGCCTTTAATATAAATTGTAAGAACAAGTGGTCCACAAATAGAGCCCTGTGGAAGTTCCTTAGATACATGTAAAAAACATGCAATTTGATTCCTGATAAGAATCGATTGATGGCGGTCAGCCATAAATGACGCTTGTCGAAGTATGGGAAAATAGCACGGTGCATTATAGAAATACATGAGAAGTGATACTATATGGTGGGTCATCTATCGGTTTAATTTTAAACCAGCGGTTATTTCAAATCTGGCAATACTTATGTCAATCTATTCTGTCATAAAATTCAGTATATTATCTGCACTGAACGAAATGAATCGATTTATGCCTGAGCAACGTTGGGATTTATAGGAAATTTATCATCATTTAAAATCATCTTTTCATTTTCATCTTGGTGGGTACGTTAATAAGCAAAATTGCCATATTTTGGTTTCAGAAAACCCAAACTTTAAAATACAGATAAATCTGCACATTTGGCAACGCTGATTGTACCACACATTTTGAATATTTTCCCATAATTTGGTTTTTATTACTGCAAGAAAGCTTGGAAACTCGTCTCTTTAATTCTCTCCAGAGGTTTTCGATTGGGTTCAAGTCGGGTGACTGACTTGGTTGTTCAATTAAGTTTATCATTTGTTGACGAAACCATGCAGTCACCAACTTAGATGAGTGTTTTGGATCGTTATTCTGTTGATATTTCCATATCAGAGGCATAAGGATAGCATGACTTTCTCTGATAAATCTGTTGCCATTTGTATGCTCTATTTGATTGATTAGACCTACTCCATACTAGGAAAAGCAACCCCATACCATGACATTGCCTCCTCTACGCTTGATGGTTTTTTTGTGTATCGATTATCAAATTTTTTGCCGTTTGGCCGACGAATATTTCTTTCTGCGTCGTTCCCAAGTAAAATGATTTTGGTTTCGTCATCCAAGGAATATTTCGCCACTTTTTTCTTTCTCTGATCCACACCAATCTTTGTGGGTCAAGGCAAAAATTTTACTCTTCCTTAAATGATTTATTCTAAGCAGAGGGACTTTGTGAGCTACCCGTCGCACCGTTCGTGAACGACTTAAGGGGGTCTTGATTGGCTGGAATAACAATGTGTTTGAGTGTAGTTAGTAAAGACTCTTTATGTCTACATCGTGTTTCAACCGCGAAGTTCAAGAACAAGGCGTCTTTCTTTATTATTGCAATGTTGGCCACGACTCATCTTAAAAATAAATTATGTCTGATATAATGTTTAATTAATCTTCAATTAATTCTATTTCACTTACTTTCTCAATTTTTCAACAATAATCAAATAACAAACAACAAGATTCAAAATCACGCACCTATTATTATCCAAGTTAAATTCGCACTTAAAAGAAAAAATCACACTATTTTTCTGAGACAAGTTGTTATCAGCGAGATTCCGCTTATCAATAATACCAGACTATTTATGTGGGAATTTTGTTCATGGTTGTGATTCATTACATTTTCTAATAAGTTAAAAAAATCTTTTACTCCTATCTTTTTTTGGCCAACATTTTACAAAATATCCCAACGCATATTCTTCAAATCAAGTTTTAAAATATAACCTTAAAATATTCGCCAATTACATAAGTAGACGTTGGCGGGACGTTTTCAGTGTATTAAAGTTTCTACAGACGTAACAGACAACGCCTTACTTTTGAAAATTAAAGTCAATGCCTTGTTTTTATTGCAACAACAATTAAAACTTGTACAATTTTGTGTATCTTACTTTTAATATATCGTCATGTGAAATCCAAAAAGCCTTCATTAGCATTTGAAAAATATTTCAGAAGCAAAAAACTTTCTAAAATTAAAAAAAACAATACAATTGGAGATATCAACATATTATCTATCATTTTATTATTTAAATAAAATAAAGCATACCTTTAGGATGTAGGTAATAAGAAATATTAATTTATTGAAAAGCTCTTTTCATTTCAAGTAAACAATTTTTATTTTTTATGCTTTCTCTCTCTCGTTTTCGTTTCTTCCCGCTACATTGTTGCTTTATTTTTATGCGTGCATATTATTTTGCTTTTTGAAGATCATTATTCATCAAACAACTACAAGAGAGAGAGAGAGTTTCTTTTTGTGTGTTTTTAAGCCTAAGAAATAAGCAACAAAATACATTCATAATGACTAAAAATCAAATTCATGGCCTATAAACCACCAAAATCGGAAGGTGAAGGGATATCACGCGCAAAAATAAAAACGTATGTATAATGATGCCAAATATTCAAATAACTCGATACGAGTATTCAATAAAGAGAAATAAGAAATATTTTTTAATACACTAGACAGACTTAGCAACAAATTTACAAAATTGATTGATTTATTTATTTGCATTTGTTCTTTGTTGTTGCTTAATTAGTATTATTGCGCAGCAGCAACGCAGAGGCTTATTGTAAATATCTATTATGTTTTGATAGAAGGTTGTAACGCATATTGATCATTGCTTTGCACCTGCTTTAATTTGTAACGATCGACTCACAACAAGTTTTTTATTGAACGAACAAGACTGTTTTTCTATTTTGCTACAAGTCGCAGCTATAGAGATAATTTTTTTAAATAAGAATACACACATACATTGTCTCTTCAGAATGCGCCGTAGACAGCAGTTGCTGTATGCTTAGCTGTTATTGATATATATGCTTAACTGCTGCCCTCTACGACTCACAGCCGTACAAAAGTGTAGACCTTACGCACGAGTTAAAGATGTTAATTTTCGTGTTGAGATGTGTGCAGATTGCCATATAGCGTTCAGGCTGGCAAAAGATTGGCTGTTTAAGTTTATTCTGTTTTGTATGCCTGTACAAAAAGGCGAACCATTCAGCATATTTTAATTGCCGATTTGCAGGCTTGCAGTATCAACTATTGATTTGCCCAGACAATGTTTATTTACTCTGTGACTCTTCCTGTAAGAAATCCAGTTCGTCATGCACGTCGCAATGTCTGTGAGCCAGTAGTCAGATCCCGAAGTTTTCAAGCCATTTGTTAAGTCTGCTGATTATACCTCTTGACGAGAATAAGGCTGTTTGTAACACACAGTCGATTAAAACGGCTAGTATTTATCAACAGAAAAGGTGTCGTGTTCCCTCATAAGTGGAGGTCAGTAAAACGCAATTGAATAAATTTTTTACTTAAAAAACCATGAAGATATGGAATAATGGCTTTACCCCAAAAATGACAAAAAGTTATCGATCAAAACGACTATATTTGGTTTCAAATATAAGAAAAAGGTGTTTCATTTTTAGTCAAATTTGTAAATGAACCTTTTTGAACAAGAGGAAAATTTTTAAACCCATACCTTTTATTGATTCTTCACAATTTGTAAAAATTCCTGTAAGCCAAGCGAAATCAAGACCATCTGGCAAGCCTACCCTAAGATCACTACTGCAAAACATACTTTAGTTGCTATTTAAAACCGCACGATATACCTAGACGAACTATCTTTGCCTTGCTCTTGGTTTGAAAACTATTTCAATCTGCAACGTCTACTTGTACATACTAAAGTGTGTGAGCCACTTTAGGAATCAGAGAGGAACCTGATTTTCCGTGCCTTGAAGTGCCAGTGGAACCAGAAGTATAAAATAAGAGGCTTTACCGGCTACATTTTTCTCTTTTGTTTACATTTTTATATTACATACCATATTGTATATGCATATGTAAATGTATACACACAAACATGCATATGGCATGATAAGAAGATTGATAAGAAAAATATGTAAGAAAGAAAAAAATAGAGTACCTATAATTGAAAAAGAATAATAATAATAATAATAACATAACTAGAACTAATGCGCACATTAAATATTTAATAAAAATAAAAAATAACAAATAAAATAGAACACTTTTTGCTACCACTGACACATACATATGTACATACTTACTACCAATAAACACGTACAAAATGCAAAAAAAAAGTAAATAAACTCACAAGCAAAACAAAACATTAATATTCTTGTTTACTTATTTTCATTATGCTCTTGCCATATTTCCGTTTTTGTTTGCCAGAATTTTCCAAACACCGTGGATTTTATGTTTGTGAGTATTTTTTTCTCTCTTTTTCATTCGCTTGAGGTTCGAGTAAAGCTTAATTACCTCTCTTATTGATATTTTTATTTTTGTTTTTATAGCATATATACATAATATTGCAATTTTTAATGTATGCATGTACATATGTATGTATACTTAGTGCATTGCTCGCTTAGTTATTAATGCATATGTACATACATGTATACATATACATGCTTTTGTTTTATTTTGTATTACTCACGCCGGCCGGTTTTTATATTCTCCCAATAATATTTCTCTCAATAAATAGGTACCTATGAAATTTCCTAAAACAAATCAAACACACTCACTCATGCATACATATGTATGTATCCATGTAATTGCCTAAGCAGTGATAACGTCTATTTGTCTGGCTTGTGTTTATTTTTTTGTATATACATACATACATATGTAGTTGTATTTCATTTGATTTTAATAAGTGTTGACTATGTAGTTATTGTTGTTATTGTTGAGAGTGTTTATTTTTACGAAGGTAAATATTGAACTTGATTTCACTTTTTCACAACCATGTGTCTATCATCCAAAGACAGTGTTGGTAATGCAAGCGAAGTAAAACGTAGGAAGGGGCTCGTCAAACAAAAAAAAAAAACAAAAAAAATCCTAATCGAACTGGTTTTGTACAGTGGTAATGAAATGTATGTATGTACATATGTCTATAATACCTATATACTTTTTAAACCAATTACTGATAAACTTGGAAATTTCCATTTTTTTAATATCACTATTAGAACTTTATGATAAGCGAGCTAAAGCATATTAAGTCATGTAGTGTGATGTGGCAATGCAAGGACTTCTGTGGATATATTTTAATACCTACCTAGGTACCTATCTGATAAATCATTTATAAAACACTGTGTGGTCATCTCAAAAGTTATGCTTTGTGTTTTCTTTCTTTTGTTTTCTTTGTTCTTCTTGGATCTCCGTTCTTTAATGTCTTTCGAATTTGCCCTAATTTACACGAATTTTCGTTTTGCATCCCATAAATAACACACTTTGTAAGTGTGTGTATCTCAAGAGAATAATCCCTTAAAGAGAGCACTGAAATGCAGATAAACATATGTATGTATTTACATATGTATGCATGTAAGTCATATATTCTTTTATTTTTCTTACATTTTAGTGCAATTTGTTGATATAAATACAATAATAAAATGCGAAAAATGCGTTTAATTTATTTTAAAATAAGAAAAAAAAAACGCGAAAGTGTGGGTACATACATATAAATAAATCACGTAGGTATTTGGTAAATATAAGAACTTTTACCGGTTTAAGACCAAACAAAAAGAGAGTGCCTTGCTCATATTCTCTTATCTCTTTCAGCGTTGTCAACTTTTATTTTTCAAAAAGCACTAAAGTCGCGAAAAAAATGCGTAATTTTTCAAAAAAGCACTAAATTTAAATTGTATGTTTTTAGTTTTATTTATATATACATATATATATATATTTTTTAATATGTACCTATATAGGTGGTTTTGTTCCATTTTAATAAACGTTTAATATATCCTAGCTTTTTAATAATAATTCAAACGTAACGATAACTAAATTGATATACATACATATGCATATTTGTACAATTTGCACCTATTGAACTTACGTATGTATTTAATACAAAAATGGGAAGTGCTATCCAATGCCGGATACTTTTTGACTGATGATTTGTATTAGCAACGAAGTCACTTAGACCCAATTCAAAAATTTCCACTATTACTGTTCCCAGGATTTGCAAAATTAACTATTTTTGGTTTTAAAAATGCGTTCACTTGCATATTGCTAAGTAACGAATAAGCAGAGTAGATCGCTGAGTGACGTTTGCTAAATAATATTGCTTTTATACATTTCGAAAAGGCTTTTTACACCGAGAAGTCCTAGGAAAATCATTGGCACTGTTGATGCACTATACACAATTAATGTACAATCCTTATTGAGCTGTGTCAACTTCCCACTCAGCGTTGCCTTCGAATGTGTGATACAAAGACGCCAAGGAGTAAAATAACATTAAACTTAAAACAACACTGGAAAGCCTCTAGATCTCCGAAGACACTGCAAGGCAAATCGATGCTGCAAGCCTTTAGATTATAAACCAATATTTGGAAGAAGTTTTGTGTTTCTGCAGATCCTTTGGTGGCTTCCGCGCACTAAGCAACTTAAAAATTCAATCTCCATACATCTAATCTAACAAGTATATAAGCATTTTTAATTCGTTTGTATAGTCTAAACTTTTTTAATTACCATTTGAAATAATAACTTTGTGTCACTAAAAAGAAAAAACCATTAAAATTACAAAAGAAAAAGCACTAAGCACTAACTCGAAAATTAATCGCGTCGAAAAGTTTTAAAAGCACTAGAAACAGTTCTAAAAGAACTGAGTTGACAAAGCTGATCTCTTTTTTCTCTTAAGTTTATTATTACTAAAGTTGCAAGTAGCAATTTGAAAAACATTTATTTTATTCTGGTCAATTGTGGAGTAAAAAACACAATTTAATAAACATACAATTTTTAATTTAATTCTGAGTATTTTGATTGGATCTTTTCAACTAAATAATTCTCATTTAGTTGATGAATTTCTTAATAGGTCAAAATATTATTATTGGTAATATTGATATCTTGTAATTTATATTAATATTATTCGATAGGTAAGCTTATTCGATCTCGAGTAAGACGATTTGGCCCAGTTTATGCGTAAACAACTAAAAATGGTTAGAAACCTATTAAAAAATAATAAAAGTAGAAATATATAACGACTGATATAATTCTTAACTTTTAATTTACTGTTTTCCTTATGTTTTTTTTACTTTTATTATTTTTTAATGTTTTTCTTATAGGATTTTTTAATTTATTCTTCTATTTTTTTTATTTGTGGTATAAAAAATAAGTAAGTAAGGGCACCTATGATATCACGCACACTTTGTTTGAGAGCGGATTAAGCTAAAAGTATCTCTAAAGACGTAATCTGTTGTATTTAATTCATGGATTCCTATTGTCTATGACAGACAACAGTTTTTATAAGCAGTAAATCTATATGTGTATATAAAAAGAAGTTGTCCTTTATTCGTAATTTTATAACTCGTGAACCACTAAACCGATTTACAAACCGATACATGCGTTGAAAAGCTGTAGTTTCACAGACAGGTTTTTCCTACAGGGCAGTACCTCGCCCATATATATTTCAAACGATAATAATAAGAGTTTCTGAAGTTGGCTCAAATAACTGCGTGGTCAATACAAATCATCAGTGGAAAAGTGGGTGGAATTGTATAAGTGGGAGTGGCACCTCCCATACAAAGTAATAATTGATTTTTATACATCTATGGAACTGAATTTAGTCCAACTAACTCCTTGGTCAATACACGTCATCTGTCTAAATATGGGTTAAATTAAATATATGTGGGTGTGGCAACTCCCATACAAAGTAAATATTTATTCTTGTACATTTAGAGAACGGTATTAGTGAAAGTTTCATAATTTTGTTCAAATAACTTTCTGATCAATACATATCATCAGTCAACTTTTTCTTACTAAATAACTAAAAATATATCGTCATATGAAATCCAAAAAGCCCTTAGTTACTTTAAAAAACTTTGCAGGGGAAGCAAAAACGCTTCAAAATGTAAAATAGGTTAAGTTTAGAATATCGTTGATAAGAACGCTGGTTTCAAATGTAGAATTGTAACAACTCATGGAAACGTGTACCTTGAAAAGGTATATCATAATGAATCAAAGAGTCGATTTCGAATTTTTTGTAACTTAGGGCTATTTGAATTTCGTATGACGATATGGAAAATAAAAGTCATGAAATTTAGTGGTGATATGTTAGATATTTTCTTTTTTACATTCATTTGAACATCAAAATGAGTCTCACAGACACATGTTAGTAAGATAAGGCTTAATAGTTTAGGTTGTAAAATGTGTTTTCTAACGCTACAATAGCCGCACCGATGAGTATCCGTAAGTAGTTTCTTGTATTAACGAAAATATTTTGCTTATGCATGTGTTTGTGAGTAACTACAGATGCATATATGTATGTACGTATGCTTTACATAGTTTGTTTTTGTGATTTGCTTTTTTCAATTTCTTGGCGCTTACTGTAATCGTCCGTCAGTTGTTCGTCATATGTTCGACTCGTAAGACTTAAAAGAGCCGCTAGAAAAAACAGCTGTCGTGTGTTTTATCTTTTTAAATATTTTTTGCAACAATAATAAACATATTTCTTGGTTTAAAAAAATAACGTTTTTTTTTTGAAGATTTGTATATTTGTGAAAGTTGTTATACAATTTGTAATACAATACACAAATCAAAACGAAAATTGCAATAATTTTATAAAAACATTAACGGTATCGCAAAGAACGGTATCTACAACAAGGGTTTCTCTTGTTGTAAAGAGTAGAGAGAGCAAATAACGATAAAAAGGTTTTGTAAAATTTAC
This sequence comes from Wohlfahrtia magnifica, assembly GCA_023159175.1. Taxonomy (NCBI): domain Eukaryota; kingdom Metazoa; phylum Arthropoda; class Insecta; order Diptera; family Sarcophagidae; genus Wohlfahrtia; species Wohlfahrtia magnifica. Next base: position 6,538,079 of record JAKWBJ010000484.1, read on the forward strand.
AAAAGAAAATTTTGCAAAATCGAAATAAAGAAAAAAAGGCATTGAAACAACAACAACAAAAACGAAAAAGAAGTGTTATAATTTTCTTAAGCTAAAAACGATACATCATAAAATTGTTAAGGAAATAAAATTAACAAAAAAAAAAACGTGTTAAAAAGTGATAAGAAATAAGGAAATCTTGTAGCGATAATTTTTGCTCTAAGCAGTCTAAACAACAACGACAACAACTAATCAAAGTGTGTTTGTTTTATTGTTTGTGTAAAAATATAAAGTGTGACGAGTTGTTAGTGATAAAACAGAAAAGAAAAGAGAAGAATAAAAGGGGAAAAATATAAATCAAATAAAGAAAAAGTATATTTTAGTAGAAAGATATAATAAAAATAAAATAAAAATTGATCTTATTTTAAATATAAAAAATTAAATTACAATAAGAAATACCCATAAATTGAAAAAATAAATGCTACAATTTATAAAGAAAGAAAAGAATTATACATATGTATTTGTTATACTCCCCTGTCTATCTTAATTTTGTTTAATACCTATTAACATTTAACTTTAAAAGGTAAGCTGTGTTTCTGTAAAAAAATAATTAACTTTCAAATTATTTTAAGTTTATAGGTAATAAACAGAAAATCATTCCAAATTCGTAAAAATTTATTTTACTACTTTTAAATTAAAAATAAAAGACATTTTAAAGGTAATTCATTTTATCGTTTTTGATTCGTCATTGCCAATAAAGAAAATAAAAGAAATTTTTGTGCGTTTTTGTATTACCCTTGTGCCTCGTGGTTGGCTTTAGTGTCTTTTTTCATTTATTTCAGTAAAAGAAAAAAAGAAATACATACATAGGTAGCTATAAGAAAACTAATGAAACAAAATAGGCCTGCAATATAAAAACAACTGTGTGAAACAACAATAATCACGATATTATTTGTATATTATTCTGCTCTTTTCATCCCTCTCTTAGTTTTACTCTCTTTAGCATAACTCTTACTTTCTCTTTTAATTTGTTTGTTACTCTTATGATTATATTTTGTTGTTGTCACTATTTTTGTTTTATTACCTTATATTACAAATAAAAAAAAACCTGTACTGTATGTCTTCTTTGTTGGTGTTGTTTACAGTTTAACAGGGCTGTTAGATAGGCAAACATGCTTGATCAACGTTTGGTTTGCGTGCGTTAGAAGATAAAACCAGGGTTACACGTATAAGTTGTGTGTGGCAACTTTATCTTTTAACGCACACACAAACAAAGTTTTGGTTAATAGAAATTCCTAAAGGGGTGATAGACTGGCAAACATTTGTTTGCAAACATCGTAAATAGCCAATCGCATACAGGGATAACTTATTTCTCCATGAAGTTTTGAAATTTTAATTGAATTTGTATAACAAATAATCTGAATGTTTTGGGAGTAATATACCTTGATATTGATGTAGTTTTGCGCCATGGTAGCAAACTGGATAACGTTTAAGCAACTCAATCACAAAATTTTACGAACCGTCGAGTTGAGTTGAGTTAGTCCATTAAGATCATCTTATATCTAAAAACTACTTTTATTAGTTTTTAAAATTATCTTCGACCCAAACAATAAATCCTGCAATTCTGGAAAAGTCACGGCTAATTCACGGCAGATTTGACTAAATTAATATCAGGTATTAAATAGACCAAATCAGGGAATGAGAAATGGGTCAAGTCATTTTGTATGTTTTTGACCACCTTGGTATCAACATTCGTGCAATACTACGAGTAATCACTTTTCCATTTTAATAAAAACAATTCCCAATCATAAAACACAAATTTTTCTGGGAAAGTAAAAAACATTTTATTCAAAGTATTGGCCAGTGCTAACTACACATTTTTCCTATCTTTCAGGCAATTTGTGGATTCCAAGCCAATAAACCCGTTCGTCTTTTAAATCAGGTCAATTAGTCACCCAATTTTCGACTTCTTCGTAGGAATTGAAGTGCTGCTCAACCAATGCGTGTCCCATCGATGAAAATGAAGCAAACGTGTTGGCTGAGGAGGGAGCCAAGTTTGGTGGGTCGGCTGGTGGGCAGCAGCTTCTAACCTAATGCTTTGATTGTATCCTGAACCAGTTTTGTGTTATGTGCAGGTGCATTGTCATGTTGCAAAATTACCTTGTCGTGTCTTGTTGCCTATTCTGGTCGTTTTTCGATAAACGCATGGTTCAAATTGGTAATTTGTTGTCGGTAGCGATCTGTATTAATGGTTTCAGCAGGTTTTAGAAGTTCGTGGTACGCCACACCTTTCTGGTCCGGCCAGACACACCACAATGTCTAGCTACAAACTTAAAATAAAAATATCATATTTATAAGTGGTTTATAGCACTGTTTGTTGTTTATGAATACAAATTTTTGGATTTTGTCTTATAAACCTGTTATAAAGCTGTTTTAAGTCATTATGAATAAGACGGTAAGTATATAATACTTTTCTTTACAAGCATTGAAGATTTAATTTTTAACTGGCTATGTAATTACCAATCACGTTATAAATAACATTTCTAGGATCCATGATATCATACTCGAATCCAATCGAATTTAGTTCAGGGTATAGTATAGGAAATCAGACGTACTTTAACCAAAGACAGTGATGACATACCATAACGCCGTAACCGACAAATTTTTTTTGATCATATCAACTATGGTTACGTTTATGACATTATGTTAGGTCATGTCTAATTGAGCTATTAGACGATGAAAGGAACCTACTATAAAATTAAATCAATATTCTAAAATTGAGAGCAGTAATCATACGACAGATTTTTGTAACATTTACACGATTTGTAAAATATCAAAACAAAGTAGAATGAAAACAGCTGTTTTAAAAAAGAATAAAAAGTGCTCCTAAAATAAGTTTCTTTTCTCTATGTTTATTTTATTTGTTTACATAAAAATGCACCCCTGATCTAATGAAGTGTAATGGATTTTGAAAAATTTCAATAAAACCTACTATAAAATTAAATCAATATTCTAAAATTGAGAGCAGTAATCATACGACAGATTTTTGTAACATTTACACGATTTGTAAAATATCAAAACAAAGTAGAATGAAAACAGCTGTTTTAAAAAAGAATAAAAAGTGCTCCTAAAATAAGTTTCTTTTCTCTATGTTTATTTTATTTGTTTACATAAAAATGCACCCCTGATCTAATGAAGTGTAATGGATTTTGAAAAATTTCAATAAAACAAGGGGTGCCGTATGAATGCCAAATTTTCATCCGTATTTGCTCTCAATATACTACGTTCTTATTTCATATTAAGTTTACGCGATACTATCCGTTCTCTGCTACATGTCGTACTACTTGTATTACCGTCTTAATCCCCTTGTACTTACTCTATTGGTATTATTTAACCCTAACTCTCCTGACACGGTTACCCAGATACCCGAACGTTCTTTAAAGTAAAATTTTTCTTAAACAAAACAAAATACAGATTTGAGGTCCCGCAAGTTCCTTCAGCTAAACATTTTAAAAGTTTTTTTTTGTCATCTATAGCTCTCCTGATTTACATATTTGAGTTGGTAGTATAGCCACCTAAAGTCAAATAGACATTATCCTCCTGAAAGGCTACACGGATACCTGTAAATATCTCATATATTTTGTGAGAAAAAAGTAAAATAAATAGGTTTTTTTAGAGCAGCAACAATTTTGCTATGCTTGTTGTATCTTGGCTATTTACAGGCATAGCATAATTGTAGCGTTTTTTATTAGATTTCGAAAAATCAGCCCCGCGAGAAAAACAACGATCAGTTTCATGCAGCAACCGATCAGTTTCATTTCGCTAAGAAGTATCGGATAGAACTGTAGCATCCAGGCAAACTACTTTAAGGTTGATTTTGCTTGCCATAAGCTCTAGAGTTACCGAGATGTTAGCGTATCGTGTTATTCGATTATGATCAGCATCTTTCGTTCATTTTGTTAGTTTCCAACTCCACGCCAAAATTCTCGACAAGAGCATTCCATTCCATTATTAAAAACTGGCTCCCCTCGAGTATAATGCATTCTTGATAGAAAGTACATATTCCTTATCGTCTTGGTTACGACAGACAGAAGAGTTCTACCTTTGTTGAAACTATATCAGGATGTATTTATATCACCCATTGTGTTTGTCCGTTGCTCTTTTGAAATATATGTCTTGTTTTGTCGTAGAATACCGTTGAAACTTATTCCTCTAACTTGAACCCGACTGACCAGAGGGAGTGATCTAAACAAATTATCTGTTATCATATTTATTTCATATTGCCTGTAAAAATCAACCAGAGTTAGGACAACATTTATTTTCTACATTTTCCTGTCACTGACCACCGGTAAATGATTTCATTCAAAATATAGCTATTGGCTGCGTTACACAAAAGTAAATAAAATATTTAGTAAAACTATTTCGAACTTCAAATGAAAATAACTGTTTGTTTACTGGGTAACAGCTTGTTGATTGTTGTCGACATACTTCTACTATCGTAGATTGGATCGGCTTTGTATGTGTGTTTACTTGCTGAGCTCGAAAAAGCATTATCAGAACGCATTACGCGTAGTACAATATTTGCTTAAATTAATAGCAACTTAACGATGCTTTCTATAATGGAAGAGAAGGGTGTGAAGATAGCTTCGTAAGTTAAATTCTTTTTTTAACATTTTAGTAATTTTAACAGTCACTGTTATTTAACATGAAAAAGTGTGAAGTTAGCTTCGTAAGTTATATTCTTTTTTCAATAACAGTAGAAATAAAAGAATTTAACTTTGCAAAAAAGAATTTAACTTTACGAAGCCAAATTTTTTTAGGTGTTATATTTTAATTTGAAAGATAATTAAAAAACATTAAAATCTAAAAAAGTAATGTGAATGAAGAAACTCTAAAATATTTACTAAAAAAAATGTAAAATATTTATTGTTATTGTACAAATTGTAGTCGAATAGTTAATGTGTCCATGGCCAAATATGGCCTTTTTCAACAGGGTATATCTCAGTCCACAAGGACTTTTGGGTCATGGGGTAAAAACTAGTGAATTCCTTGATGGAATACCTTTCCACCCAAATAGGTCCGATTCCCCCAGAATTTTATCTTTTACCCGATTTTTCGAATATCTTATGTGTCTATGGCCAAATATGGCCTTTTTCAACGGACTATATCTCGGTCCACAAGGACTTTTGGGTCATGGGGTAAAAACTCTTGAATTCCTTGATGGAATACCTTTCCACACAAATAGGTCCGATTCCCCCAGAATTTTATCTTTTACCCGATTTTTCTAATATCTTATGTGTCTATGGCCAAATATGGCCTTTTTCAACGGGCTATATCTCGGTCCACAAGGACTTTTGGGTCATGGGGTAAAAACTCTTGAATTCCTTGATGGAATACCTTTCCACCCAAATAGGTCCGATTCCCCCAGAATTTTATCTTTTACCCGATTTTTCTAATAGTTAATGCGTCTATGGCCAAATATGGCCTTTTTCAACGGGCTATATCTCGGTCCACAAGGACTTTTGGGTCATGGGGTAAAAACTCGTGAATTCCTTGATGGAATACCTTTCCACCCAAATAGGTCCGATTCCCCCAGAATTTTATCTTTTACCCGATTTTTCGAATAGTTAATGTGTCTATGGCCAAATATGGCCTTTTTCAACGGGGTATATCTCGGTCCACAAGGACTTTTGGGTCATGGGGTAAAAACTAGTGAATTCCTTGATGGAATACTTTTCCACCCAAATAGGTCCGATTCCCCCAGAATTTTATCTTTTACCCGATTTTTCGAATAGTTAATGTGTCTATGGCCAAATATGGCCTTTTTCAACGGGCTATATCTCGGTCCACAAGGACTTTTGGGTCATGGGGTAAAAACTCGTGAATTCCTTGATGGAATACCTTTCCACCCAAATAGGTCCGATTCCCCCAGAATTTTATCTTTTACCCTATTTTTCTAATAGTTAATGCGTCTATGGCCAAATAAATTTATTTTATATTACTGTATGCTTTTATAAAACTACAATTTGTACAATAACAATAAATATTTTACATTTTCTTTAGTAAATATTTTAGAGTTTCTTCATTCACATTACTTTTTTAGATTTTAATGTTTTTTAATTATCTTTCAAATTAAAATATAACACCTAAAAAAATTTGGCTTCGTAAAGTTAAATTCTTTTTTGCAAAGTTAAATTCTTTTATTTCTACTGTTATTAAAAAAAGAATACAACTTTCGAAGCTAACTTCACACTTTTTCATGTTAAATAACAGTGACTGTTAAAATTACTAAAATGTTAAAAAAAGAATTTAACTTACGAAGCTATCTTCACACCCTTATGGAAGAGTGTAATTTCCTGAAAGATCTGAAGGAGAAGAATCGCTGGTTTCATTTATACCCATGACCAGTGAAATTCCAATAAACGCATCAATTTCTTCCACAGAGGTTTCACCTTGAAAATTGCAATATTCGCTGTCATAAGTCTATGTGTGTAAATGCTTTTAGTATGGTTATGGTTAACATTCCATGTGTGTGAAGATAAATTTAAATTTAACTAGCAAAGACGCAAACCAGGTCTTCTAGCTCAGCCATTTTTTACGTTAACAGAGCACTGTTAACACTTTAACAGTAACTCTAAAGTAAAGTAAGAGAAGTTATTGCTAAAATATATATGCCTGGAATATGGAGGAATTGCACATCCTTGTTGGAATGGTGCTCCAGACTTTCTTTCGTAGATCAGCTTTAGAGCCAAAACTGTAAAAATTGTGGAATAGCAGAAAATGTATTTAAGAAAATGAATTTTTTAAAATTATTTTTCTCTGTGGTTCATTGGTTCACTCCATTCCATGGAAAACTCAGAGATGGCCGGAATACCACACTATATGGGGAGAGTGGTCCAAGGGGTCCCTAACGAAACCGTGCTAGTGGTATTCCTGAAATAATTTTGGGACTGGAGAAATTTAAATTTAAAAAATTGCATTTTGACTGGAGAGGATGAGTGGTTATTGTGGGAAAACTAGAGATAACCGGAATATCACACTATGTGGGGAGAGTGGCCCAAGGGGTCCCTAATGAAATTGTGCTAGTGGTATTCCTGAAATAATTTTGGGACTGGAGAAATTTAAATTTGAAAAATTTGTATTTTAACGCGTTTTGACTGTTGAGGATGAGTGGTTATTGTGGGAAAACTAGAGATGGCCGGAATATCACACTATATGGGGAGAATGGCCCAAGGGGTCCCTAATGAAACTGTGCTAGTGGTATTCCTGAAATAATTTTGGGACTAGAGAAATTTAAATTTGAAAAATTGCATTTTGACTGGAGAGGATGAGTGGTTATTGTGGGAAAACTAGAGATGGAAGGAATATCACACTATGTGGGGAGAGTGGCCAAAGGGGTCCCTAATGAAACTGTGCTAGTGGTATTCCTGAAATAATTTTGGAACTGGAGAAATTTAAATTTGAAAAATTTGTATTTTAGCGCGTTTTGTGAAATAGAAGAGAATTAGGTATTTTAGAAAATTGCGGGATTTGGGGTGTGGCTTGGGTACATTGACGAGATAGACATGAAAAAATGTTGACAAAAAAGTGTATGATTTTTATACATTTATGGAAGATCTGCCAATGCAACTCCAAAAATACACTGCTTAGTGCGGTTTATGGGCCGGCAGGATCATTGGTTTGCACTTCTTTAAAAACGATGGAAATCGCAACTTTACAGTCAATTGAAAGCAAGTTACCAAGCGATAATTACCGACTTTTTTTGTCCCTAATGGAATAATGGGACTTGGTTGACAAGACGGTACCACATGTCACACGGCACGCGATTCCTTGAGCCTATTGAAAGGCGAATTTAGTGAGAAATTAATCTCACGTTTTGGAGCAATCCATTGGCAGCCAAGATCACGCGATTTGACTCCACTGGGGATACGTAAATTCTTTCTTGTATAGCGAAGAGCCAGCAACAATTTCAGCCTTGGAAGACAACATTACAGACAACGTTACATTGTTGAGATACCGGCCGAAGTGCTTTAAAAAGTATGTCAAAATTTAGGCTGACGAAAGGACCAGTATATCAAAATTAGAGCTCACGGGCAGCCCACGAACGGTGTAGCCGTGAGCTACATTTACATGAAATAATCTTTAAAAAGTAAATGGCGGGCATTCACATATTTATCCAAATAAATATTTTATTCACTTTTGTAATTTTCTATGACTTTCAATTTTCAAAATCACCCATTACTAGAGATTCACAATGCCTACATATAGCATTGATAAAGAAGTGATAAAGAATTTTATATACCGCAGCATAGCAAACTCAGTATAGAGCATATAAGAAGACGAGTTAGACTTGTTAATCCTACAAAAAATATAGAATCATTAGTGATATCTTAATCAATTCTTTACTGTTGCAAGCTCATCGAGAAACACTTCTAGCAGTATACTAAGTGTTTCTTAAAGTATAAAAAATGGTCTTTAACTTCCATTTACAAATTCATCAATTTCTAAAGACCTACATCATGCTCGACAATTTTAACGAAGAAGCGCAAAAAAGTCTTTGTCATATTCATCGGCAAATTTAACTATAAACGCCAATAATAACAAGTTTGCTTTTTATTTGTTTTTTTTTAGAGCTCACTTGCATAAACATCATTCGATGTCTCTGATCTATTAATTTCACCTCGTATAGCAGAATAGGGAATGTACCCAATTACCTAATCGAGCAAATAAGATGTGTTGAAGAAGAGTAACCTATTACATGAGAAACGACAACAATTTCAGGCTGTAAAGAATAGCAACAATAACGAGCCGTGTGTGAATGTCTATGTATGTTTTGGACTTCTTTTCAACCCAATCACACTCAATGACAATATTTTGATGCCCCACAAGCAAAGAATTATTTCAAAGCAAAAAAGACCACTTCTTTTAAAATTTATTAATTCCGGTCGAAGCTACAAAAACAATACTCGTAGCACTTGAGCCATGTCCAATTTTTAGAAGTGTGGTCTTTGATAACTCGAAGAACGTAAACACGTAAACAAAAATTATTTTAAAATTTCCGTCAAAATCAACAACTAAAAATAAAATTTATTTATTATCTTATCATTCCTATTTTTGGAAAACCAACGAGACATTTTTCGAGAAAAAAACTTGCAGTGATAAAACGAAATAAAAACAATTCTATTTAGAGAAGTTTATCATTCAAAAGCAAAAATAATATTTTAGTTAAATATTAAAAAAAAATAGAATGCAGTTATGGGATTAATTAAAATAAAACTCTATTTGAAATATTGTCAATTATCATCTAAATTTAAATATGATATCGTTCATTCAAAACCCTACACCATCATAGAGTGTTACGGTTTATATATTAGGCTTGTAACACAAAAATAAAAGAGAAGCACTTCTTTAATTGAAAAGAGTATGTTTGCACTTTCTTATGAGTCTTGATATGAATGTGCTTTATAAGAGACACACGGGCTTCCATTTAAAATAATACTGTCTGTAGATTGTCGGTAAATTTTCTTTCACACGACAACGTAATTCGGTCACTCATTCATAATTCAATCCTCAATAATGAACCGAATTAAATAATTACCAAGAGTCGATGCCTTCTGCTCGAAAGCCTAGAGCAATGACACAGTAGGGGCTCGATCGTCTCTAATCCTTCCTCATTTTCGCACAGCCTACAGTAATCTATGTATATCAGTTTTCGCCCATCTACAAGTCATCGAACGAATATCGCAAACGGCCATAGCAACACCCGTAGTCAGTCACAGCTTTGCCTTACTCATTGGGAGAAGACAAGACGTCCTACGACTAGGAACAACCAGCCATATGGACTTAGAGACTCTATTTGACCAGCCTTTCAAACGAAGAACCTTTCGATTACACTAATGTAATAGCACGACGACGGCAGAATGGAGTCTTCAGTCCACAGGACTGCTAACTCAGGGCCATGAGGAGCCAATTCATCAGCCATATTATTATCAGCGACACCACAATGATCCGGTACACAGCAAGGTTTAATGATCTTCCGCAGCCTGCCCAGGACTGCAATCTAGTCTTGGGACGATTTGGGACCTAATCAAGCACGATCTAAGTGACTTGAAAGCCGCCTAACTATCCACGAAAATATTAACCGGATCCTCAATTCCTTCAAACTCATACTCGATCATCTCCGCTGCCTTACTAATCGCAAAAACTTTCTCCTGGACGACACTGTACTCGTCGCTCAACTTATAAGAAACTAAGGTCAAGTTGTCCGCAATAGACGCCAGCATCAGTGCCTTACTCTGTCTTGGATTCGCCCGTAAAAAAGGCCAAACTATCAACTATCGCACTCCTGCCGTTCATCCCTGCTCAGTATCGGCACCTCCACAGTTTCAAAACTCATAGTCTCTGCAGGACATAATCACGGACAGTCTCGTTCCGAGACTCAATCCAAGTCAACGCAAAACTCGCGCATGGCCATGATCAGCATCCTTTCAAAGTCCAAGCTCTTGGAGCCGTAAGACTTTTTGCGGCCTGGAGGTGAATTTGAAGGTCCAGAGGACGGACGTCAAGCATCACGTTCAGAGCCGCCTGCGGAGCACTCCTACACGTACCCGTGATAAGGAGTGATGCAGAACGCTACCCAGCTTCAATGAGTCCAATCCATCGCCCTAAGCGTGTCACCATAACAAAGAATGGGGCGTATCACAGTTCTGTACAACCAATATTACTTCAAACCTCAATTACTTCCAATCGAGTTCTTGCAGAAATAGAAAGTTATCAAACTCATTTTCTATGCGACGGTCGAGGATGACACGGAAGTATATCGCCTCTAAGGAGAGTTCCAATGTCACTCCATCTAAAACTCGCATCACGAAGAACAAGTTCCATTGCGATGGGCCCAGCGTGACAGCCTGCTTAAAGCACCCTGTATTAATTCAGATAACATGGGCATCGGGGATATAAACAAATTCACTCGTAGGGCGAAAAAATTGCTGTTTGATAATACAGGGAACAGCTGAGTGTGACTGTGACAGTGGATAATTATGGTTAACTGGACATCATCTGCGGGCGAGGGCATCATCTATGGGTCGTCTTTGGGGACTACAGTAGGAGATAAAAGACTGAGGTGTCTGCTGTTGGTCAACCTGCTGGCTGACTCTAATTATTATTGAAAAAGATAATTCAGTTTCAATTACCCTGTGGGTTACTAAAAAAATCAATGAATTTGTTTATTTAATTTCCTAACTTTTTTGTTATTAAAACACATTTTACTCGTATCGTCAAATAAGGAAATATAAAATTATAAAGCTGCTATATGAACAGGGTAATTCGTATAAACAAGTAATTCGAAGACTCACACGCTATTACTTGTTCACACGCTATTACTATACGTTGATTAAAATAAAAAAGCTAAATATTTTAGTTTGAGTTTAAGAACATGGTGTAGGATACTGAATAGTTTGTATTGGCCGACTATTGCTTTTTAACTTGTTTTGTTAACTTCTATCTATTTTATTAATTTTTGACATTGATTGTAACACCATACAATTTGAAAGTGACATTTTCAAAATCTAGTTTTGCATGTTTTGTTTTTTGTTTGTCTATTCAACGAAAACCAGAACATTAACGTGTAGACAATGAATTTTAACAATTAATTAATGCAAAATAGAAAAAGCAAAAAATAATTAAAAAAAAATTATATAAACAAATAAATAAATAAATTCAATCTAAACACCGAAGAGCGCTTTATTTCGTCATCACGCTTAATTCTCGACTTTTTTTTAAATACTAAAAGGAAACACAATCTTTCGATAACAGGCCTATTTATTGAAATAATTTGTGAACAAAAACAATAAAACGAACTTCTCAATGAATTAAAAAAAATATTTAAATAATTTCGTAAGAAAGTCAGAGGCATATTATTTTAATAACTTGAAACCATACTAAGAGGGTATAGCAACACTATTTGTATACACAAGCTTTCATCGAATTGAACGTTAATTGCAAATAATGATTCTTTTGTTCGTGTTCTTCTGAGGTAGGGAAATCCCTTGCGTTATATTGCTAGAAAAAAGTCACTTTCGTATAAAAAAAAGTATTAAGAGTGAAGTACCCATAACGTCAATGCAATCTATTCTTATCGTCAATATTGTATACACACTTTGTTACATTTCAATTTATACAAAAAAGAGTTTACCAAAAAAAGGTGTAAAAAATGTTTGGAAAAGTGGAAAACCTGAGGTTGAGGGTTTAAAAAAAATATCCACATTTTAGCTGGTTTTTTAGTAAAAGGTTGATAGAAACGTGACTGCGACTGCTACCCAAAAATATAAAGATTTCTTTCTTTGAAAGAGATTATTTTTTTGCTATAAAAAAGGAACCTGTTTTGGTCAGTGTTTTGACTATAAAGTTTTAATTTTAATGTTCCGATGGACTTAAAACACGATGTTTTTAACACTAAGTAAAGTTCAACATGTTTGCTAAGGCTAAGGACACTCTATCAAAAGAGTTATTCGAGTTGCAATTCAGAGCTACACTGTCACGTTTTTTATTTTCGTTTGGGTCCAGCACTCAGAGGGCACACACTTCACATTGCGCGGATGCTCTAACGAATCGATAGAGTTGGTTACTCAACCGTCATTAATAGGCAACTTCTTCTTCTTCTGTACGCGGTCTTTAAAGACCGTTCCATACATGAGAGCTGTATTCCATCGTAGGTCGGATAAAGCTCTTGTAAATATTTAAAAGGTCAGATGGAGTGATTTATTTGCTACACAGCTTAAAAAAAACCAAGGCACGTGAAAGCTTCCTTCGACACTCGAAAAATATGATCCTTCAACCGAACGTCGCAGTGAATTCTCATGTCCTAAACATCAAGAGCATCTGGTACTTTAATATCTATAATACCCATGGTACAGATGACATCACGCTATCACGTCTGTGTTTCAGAATACAACATTGGGTCCTAAGCGCGTTAAGATCGACCCTGTTCGCATGATCCCACTCGGAAATATTCACCAAGTCGCTTGTCAGTGAGCTATTCATATCCTGCCTTTTCGTCCCAATCTTCCAGAGGCTTAATGAGAAGAGAGATTTACCAGCTACCTGTAACAGCAACGTGTATACATCACGAGACGAAAAAAGATTATCAACTGGGTAAAATCCTACATTATTGTGGGAAAGCGGTAAATTTGGCTAAATGTGGATACAAAATAACAGAGATGAAATAAAAACCATATATGTATCAACAGAATGTTTAATATTTGAACACCGTTATAACTGCAAAATTTCGGGAAAAAATTTAAATGAGCGTTACATGGTTCCCGTTTGGGAATGGTCAATATGTAGGCAAGCAAGGTTTAGATCGGTATATTAATAGAATGCCAATGAATATGACTAGTGTGCTAAATATTCTGCTTATTCGAGTAAATGTAACGAAATTGGAGAGCGTCCATATTTACTTGGCTGGAACAGTTGAAGTTTTGATGCTGCTGATTGTTACTAACATATATCCAATGTTAGAAGTTAAGATCCCTACATCATTTATCTCGTCTGCAGCAGTTGCATTGCTCGATGAAGTATTTGCCACTTTTGGTGTACCGTTAATTATATAAGATGGGCCATTTAAAAGTTTAAATTTACAAATGCAAAAAAAAGAAACGGTTTGAAATGTTGCCCAATTTATTTTGTTGTTGTGAAGTGCAATTGTTCCGGTTAGAAATGAAATATTATTTCATTCATATGGCTGCCGTGGCTGGCCTTACAGTATCCCAGTCGATCGGACCAATTTTTGAGAACTTACAGAAAATAGTTAACAGAAAATAGTTAACGGTCTCAAATCGCAGCTTCTTGGCGGCCAACTAACATCACCATTTCGGCTAATTAAACGACCATCAAATATTTGATGCAATAAATCGATTGTGGCATGAGATGTGTTGCAAGTTGTAACATCCTGTTGAAACTAAACATCGTTCACATTAATACCATGAAGAGCGGGCACAAAAAATAGGTTATCATGATGCGAAAGGTGTCTCCATTGACCGTAATGGTTGCGCAGTCCTCATTTTCAAAGAAATATGGGCCAATGATGCCTCAGCTCCACAAGCCGCACCAAACAGTCACTTGTAATGGGTGCTTTGGCTTCTCAAAGATCACGTTTGGGTTTTCTGAGCCCCTAATATGGCAATTTTGCTTATTAACGTACCCACCTAGATAAAAATGAGATTCATCCGAAAAGATGATTTTTGCAATTTTTTTTTGATTTTTTTTTTTGCAATTTCCGACCAATTGTCTTTGTTTTGGAAATAAATTTCCAATAAATCCCAACGTTGCTCAAGCGTAAATCGATTTATATCGTTCAGTGAAGAATTTTGTGACAGAATGGAATAACATAAGTATTGCCAGTTTCGAATAACCGCTGGTTCAAATTTAAGCCGATGATGGCTCACCCGATAGTGTCTAGTGATGGGACAAATTTCACGTCAACCAAATACACTGGCGTAGTGACAATTTCAATAGTGACAATTTGAATAGTATCAAGGTCCTCTATGTATGACCAAACATTTAGGGCTATGTGAGATTATCATTTAAAAGCGTTATGTTCTCTGAGTCTGATAAAGCAAGGATGCTTTTCATATCTCTTGGGGTATTCAACAAACAGTTGCAAGTGCTCATTGTAGTACGATGCAAATCTTGTTGCTTAGAAAAGCTAGCATTTAGATCAGAGTCAGGCAAAATATACAAATGCATTTTACAATTGGGGTAGTAGTTTAAGAGTTTCTCACTCAAGCCACTTTGCACTGTATTTTCTACTAATTTTCTTTTTATCTCTCTTTGTTTATTTTGTTTGTTAATTTTTTGCCTATGAGTGTGAGTACGCACATACGTGTCAAAACAAAAGAGAAGAGCAGCTCTTTGCCTTAACCTGGTTTAGATGTAGAATTTTTCATAAATGCATTGACCAAATGCTTAAGAGTGGTCACCTTAATGCTGTTATTTAAATTTCATTCATTTCTGTTATAAAAAATTATTTAATTTTTAATTGTTTTCTATCGATGTTTGTTCAGTTCGTAAGTAAGCCAACCGCCTGGTTCTGTATTTAATCCGCATGAATTATTTCATTAAGTAAAGAGTGTATTTGGGTGTATAGTATATATATATTTATATATATAAAATATACACGAGTATATATATATTTATTTTTTTGCGAAAGCAGTTTACTATGTATTCGCGTGAAAACATTTAAATTTTTATTTTTATTTTTGCATTTGGTTTAGGCCAATTTAGTAGGAGGAAGCAAAAGTCACATGTGTAAAACCTAAAGATGAGACGAGAGTAAGAGGTGCTAGCAAGAGAGTTGGCAATTTTCATCATTTACTAATGCGATGTTTTTTGAAGCATTTCATACATACATACCTAATAATACCCTACAATATTCATGAAAACTTGTATATAAATTTAGATATTGCGTATAAAAATATCACACATATTTCATTCGTCCCCCAATCCCTCTTTTTGTAGGCTTTTATCTAGCAGTTGTTATTCTTGCGCGTCTCTTATTCTCATTTAATTGCCGTTTTTGTTTTATTTTCTTTTGATAAAATGCAAAGGTGTTCCTCCTATTTTTTCTACACATTCACATTCCTCACATTTTATTATGAAAAATTCTTAAGATAAAAAACAAAACAAAACAAAACAAAGATTAAATGGAAAATTTTGTTCTGTTGTTTATTTCGAAAAATGAAATTGAATAAAAATTTTCCTTTTTGAGTTGATTTGAAGTGAAAGATGTAACAAAACGTGACATATTTTGGAATTCACATTCTTTGCTAATGTGCGGAGGAGTGGTACTCTTATCAAAATTATATATTTTCTTTAAAAAATACCAATAAAATGATCGATTATGACAAATTTTTTTGAAATGCTAAACAGCATTTGTTCTTATCAATCACAGTTTGTTATGGAATTCGACATTAAGAGCTAACACCCTAACTTTCGAGTTTAACTTTTCAGAATTAAGAAAATTTAAAAAAAAAACTGAGAAAAAGTGTCATATTTTGCTAGAAGATAAGTTTTACCGGCTTAAGTGATGTTAAGGTGGCTAACAGAAATAGTTTGAATATGAATTTATACTAAAAAAACGCAATTATAAGTCAAATGAGATTTTGCGTGTCTGGAATAATATTGTATTGCACTGCACAACATAGTAGTTTTATGATCCTTTAAGATAATTCATCGTGCAAGATTTCATATGTGAAGAATTATCGATACCAAGATAATATTATGGAGACTTTGCACGGGTACATTTATTCGTTGGAGGCTAAAACGCACCGTAACCAAAGAAGATCTATTTGTGCCAAGCCATTTACACTAACCCCCAGCCTAAGGCTCTCAAGGTACTTAAGTCCTATTTGGGATTTGCTGTTTTACAACTTATGGTGAAGCACAACAGTGTCATCAAGATGGTGAAGCCTATATCTAAGGAGTTCAGGACAATCGTAAAGTATATGATGTTTGTTTCAGTGTCACTTTCACAAAATAGATAGACGTTGGTCTGTGAAAAACCAATTTTGTTAAAGTAACTCAGGTTGCAATGGCCAAAAAGGTTTAGGTATGCTCTTATCGAAAGCAGCTTATCTGATATTCTCCTGTTAGGGATTATGAATCGTTAGGCCTGACTCTGGCCGATACAATTATGCCAGTAAGCAGCGATTGCTCTCTTCTCCCGAAGAAGTAATTTTTGTAGCTTTTGGTAATCCAGATCATGTGTTGGGAGCAGTTAAGAACAATTTTGCCCCTCGTTTCGCCAGATTGTTCACCATTTTTTTACAGTGAAATGTGTCTATTCATAATGAAATGTCAAACGAAACTAAACAAAAAGCAACTATCAGCTGTTAAATCGGGTGTCAAAAATAAAACAGTGTTGCCAAGTCAAAGTTATAAACTTCTAAAAAAAAACACCTGAGAATAAGGTGGATGAGACTGAAAGCATGCACATATATATACAATAAAAATATTTGTATATAAAGAATTTTATATTATCTTATATTTGAAAAAACGGAGTCATTATTGCTCACATTTCACTGCAAATGCAACTGTGTGATTAATACAGAAAAGTGTTAATTTTTTTTTATTATTACACCGTTTTGTACATTTCTGACCGTTCTTTTGAAGTTTATTAAAACTCATTATAAAAATCATTTCAAACACTTTAAGTATAGATCACATTTAATCATTTGCATTGAAATTATTTGTTGGCTCATATGTTAAAAATATTCAATGAATGAACGAATGAATGAATGAATGAATAAATTAAACACAATTAGACGCAGTCTGTTGTCACTATAATTATAGTCCATTAGCCAGCCAGTGAGCGCAGTGTAAATTACGTTTTTTTATTTGTTTTTTAATTGGTATCATAAAACTATCGATACCACACCATCATCAGCACCAGTAGTCATAATCAGTTACAGTCATATTTTTTATACTATAGGGTGAATCATACAAAATAAAATATTAAAAAAAGCAAATAACCAACTGATCTAAACAAATTAAAAGCAAAAAGTTAACGCAACTTCAGCACGTAAATAATGAAAAAACAAAAAAAAACATAAAAAATAAACAACAATAAATACAAATAAACAAAACAATAAATACATTGTCTGTTGATTCGCGAAATATTACATCATAATTGAAAGATTTTAATATGTGAGAGCGTACAGAAAAGAGAAAGAAAAAATTGAGAAAAAGGAGATAAAGCATTGAAATATCGGAATAATTTGGAGGCGTGAAAATAATTTATATTTCTCAGGAAATTTTACGTGAAATTTTTTCAGTTTTATTAGGACAATAATAAAAAAACGCAGCTAGGTTACGCGTTAAAAACACCACATAATTTCAATTAAACATAAAACGTCAAATTTCACTAACTGACAAAACTAAATTAAGGTGGAAGTACATAACACGCGTTAATTCGTCAACACAACTGTCATGGTGTAAATCGACTCAGGCCACAAGACTCTCAAACTACTATCACAAATGTAAATGTATTAATATTAGTTTGCCTGCTGCTGCTTTAGTGCGTTGCGCGTTGCGTTGATATTTGTCTAGCGTTGAAGCTGAAGTGACATACCTAATTAAAAGCGTTAAATTGTGTCATGAGCAGTAATGTTAACTTAACTTTGCAACCAAAAATTACTAAATTGAAATTAAAAAATTACTAAAACACTAGATTTGACGCGAACGGCATTTTTTTCTTTTATTTTTTTGCTTCGCAGCCAACTTTATTTTTTAACGTGTAGTCAAAATTGGTTTTTCCAATTGCAAAGCGTTTATGCCACGCTATTATGGGGTGTTTCATACAGTTTCTATTGATACGTGAATTTTTGACAGCTGGACAACCCTTAACGCTCTGATTTAGGTTTGGTTGTAATGAGGTATGACCTCTAATTGTTCCAGCGTTTTAGTGTTCTTAGCACAACGCATTGACTTAACGTATCGCCCAAAAAATTAATCAAGACTAATCAAATCGAGCGATAGTGGAGGTTAAGAAATATTTCATTTTGAGAAATAACGTTATTACAAAATTAAAGCTTTAGTTATTCGATTTATTTTTATTGCTTTAGACTGTAAAAAGGCATTCATTTCATTCAGGGTTATTCTCTTTCTCGGTGTCCTTACTCCCGCATATGGAAAGAGAATTTACTTTAAACTTCCGGACCTTAGCAGTGTCTTACAGGCGGAGGTCTCGGCTATAAAGAGAACGGTGGATTGGTTGATGTACCAAAGGATATTTGATGTTGATATCCAGATCTGTACGGACAGTCAGGCTGCGGTCTTGGCGGTCTGCCGCTGTCTACTTGACTTCGTGGCTGGTATGTGAATGCCCGGCATTTCTAAACGAGATATCAAGACATTCAGACCTAGAGATTACCTTATACACAGATTATTTGTTTGACGGACGGATTGGCTCTATTTTTGGCGGTGAGGAGATTGACCATTTGGTCGGTTTTTGTTTCAGGCTTCTGATTCTAAGTTATTTGTTAGCCAGGGCACAGCGACGGTGGGAGGATGAATTCACCTGCTCTGTATCGAAACAAATCTGGGCTCCGTACGATTGGGCTCAATCGGGGTTTATCATAGTGATGTCGCTACATTGGCTACGTATCCCGTGGCTTTCATCACTAGGCATTGGATTTCTAGTTTGAATCTTTCGAATATTGAGACTGTTTTCATTGACAGTCCGTTTCTGCATTCCTTTTTAGAGCTGGCTGATATAAATGTCAACGGACTGTCTTCTTTTATGCATGCATTTGGTTGGTTTCGAGTCGGGGCACGGACATGTAGGATACTACTTTCTATGGCATCACAGTGGGATCAGTATATGGAATCAAGTGAACTGGACTTGTGTCTGGCTACCTATTGTAACTAATTAATTAACAAATCTCCTCCGCGTTGTCCTAGTGTAACCTCATGCTTTGCTTGGTAGTTTCCTTAGCGTGTGTTCAATCCATCTAAAATTTCGTTTACGTATTACTACGTTTATGCCACTGAGTTTTGCTTTGCACCACAATTCTTGGTTTGTAATTCTGTTCAGCTGGGATATTCGTAGGATTCAGCGTTAGCAGCGATTGAAAAATACCTTAATATCTAATGCATTAAAAATTCTTATTTTGGTATTTAGGCTGTAGCTATTGGAAGACAATACTTTGTGCAATCTAGTAAAAGCTCTGGACACCTTGAGAAATCGGAAACCGATTTTGAATGTATATATTGCGCATGTTGTTGTTATTAGGTGGTAAATTACTAAAATTTGTTAAAAACTGGCTTTAAATTTTTGCGACCACACAATTCTCGTCGAGTTAAAAATTCATTTGTAAACATTGAATGGAACGTTTTTATCGACCAACCGCCTAGCGCATATATTACCTTTTCTGACTAATGTTCGATTAAGAATTGCGTATTTAGCTTGGCTGATTCGCAAGTCTCGATAAAACAAAAAATCTAATTGTGCATTCTGTTATAAACGTAATCTAGTGTTAGATGTTATGTCTAATGCTTATAGGTACGCAAGATTATGGATTTTGTTGTTCTCAAAACTTAAACATTTTAAACTTCTTCCTTTGCTGAAAACCGGAAATGTGTTAATTTGAAACCAAAAATAGTCTCGTGTGTATCAAACTGATACTTTTTTATTTATTTATATTTTTTAAAACAAATAAATAAAATTGATTAGATAATAAATTAATAGTTTTTTTTTGTTTTTGTTTTGTTTTATTTCTTTTAGGTACAAAAACAATACCAACAAAAATATAAAATAATTAAAAATACACATATTTTAATACTTTTTGCAAAAATACAAATAATAAATAAAACAAGTGTTTTTTATTGAAGTTAAATAAACAATAATTTTTATTCAATAAAAATTAAGATAAAAAACACTAGTATATAAAGCAAAAATAATTGACGAATAAAACAACAGCATTAACCAAAAAGAAGAAGGAATACATTTCCTGCTGAAAAGAGACATGGTTAATAACAATAATTGTAAGCCGCCAAAAATGAAGCAAAAAATGCCAACTCCAATCCCACAACAAAATAGTAGGGAGGGAGGTAGCACTGACAAGGGAACGACACAGCAACGACAAAATGAACTGGCGCAGAAGCGAAATACTACAGACGTTAAGACGACACAAAACAAAAATTCTTTTAATGTAACAGGCAATAACAAGCAGCAGCAGCAACTACAACAACAGAAACAACAAAACAAAAATAATAGTAAACGGCGTAATAGTGTTAATAATAATAATGGCAACAACAACAACAACAACAACAACAACAACAATAGTAAAACAAATGGCAATCAAGAAAATCCAAAAAATAAGACCACTACCAAAAACAACAGTAATTGCTACAAAAACGACAACAACAGCAATAGCAAACCAATCATATCACAAAATAATACAGAGACAGTCCAAACAAAATCCACCACAGCTACCACATCATCGAAAGCACAACAGAAAAACTCTACACAAACACAACAACAACGTAACTATAACTCTCAGAGTTATGCCCAGACATTGGGCTGTCATAAGTTGCAACAACAACAGCAGCGATCGATGAGTTTTACGAATAGCAATAGTAACGAAAACAACAACAGTAATAGCAATAATAATAATGGTAAAAACAAAACAAATAGTAACCAATACAATGACAACAATCCTTTGCCCGGTGAAAAAATGCCAAAACATAATAAAATAAATCGCGTTACCCGCAGAAATTCAAAATCACCGTCACCACCTTCTTCCCCCATACCGATGTCGTCTGATGAGCTTCAAAGTCTCCATGTGTCGGAAACAAATCAAGACAGTGTAAAAAAAATAAATCCTGGCGATTTATTGACGGCTGCTTTAACAAAATCATGTACCAAATGTTTAAAACCTACTGTAACTTCAGATTCGTATATTGCTGTGGAACCTTTAAACTATCAAGCCGGTGTTAGTGCTGATAATAGCAACAATAACAATAATAGAAAACAATATCGTAAGTCAAAATCATATGTTGCCTCCTCGCGTCATTCATCAAATGGTGATTTGGGTATTGGTAGTGGTGGTGGTGGTGGCGGTGGTGGTGGCTATAAATCAAATAATAATCGTCATTATTATCAACGTTCACATAGCGATCGACGCAGTTCATTCGATCGTCATTTTGCCGAACGTAATAAGGATTTTGTACCGATTGAAACTCCCGCTCGACCCATTCTGTCCTCATCAATTATCAATGCTGTTACAGCAGACATTGATGGGCTAGTGCTGTTAGAACGTTTTGGTAAAGGACGCATCAAGTATCCCATTATGCAGGTGAGTAATAATTGATTTGAAAAAGCGTTTTATTAATAACTTCTGTTAGAGTTAAAGAATGCGTAAGAAGTGCTGAATGCCTAATACTTTTTAAGGATTTAAAAATAAACATTGAGTTTGTAATCTAAAAATGATATAATACTGGGGTTCCACCAATCAAGTTGAAGTTAAGGGCTGTATTGTGTGAGCTTAGTGGTTGAGGATCCTGAATCATTGGCAAATTTTGTTGCAAAACAAATGTACAACGAAATAATACCCGCCTCTCACAGTGATTTGGGTATAGAATATAGCAACCACACTATCTTTTCAAAAACTAGAAATTCAGGATTCTAGAGCAAGTGTAGCCAAAGAGAATCTTCATTTGGAGTAGTAGCAGTAGTAGTAGTAAATTTTTTTAAAACGCAAGCGACATACATCTGCTTTCATTAAAAGATATCAAACAACTGAATGAAGTTGTTGTTTATTTGTTATTCTCTGTTGAATATTATGGTTTTCGTTCGGGTGTGTACGTATACAGAGGCGATTAAACGTGTGCACTTCTGCTCGACTATGACCACGTATGTCTGGTGCGCCCATAGTGTTCATGATACCAAAATTAAAGTCTTTTATTTTTCTCTTCCCTTTATTCGAGCAACACAACAATTTGCATGCTCGCTTTATGACGATATGCATTCCTTGTGGCTTAACCGGCAGTGGTGTCCATGTAGTTGGACAAATTTTTAAAGACTCAACTTGTATATGTGCAACGTTTTTCCGGCAATATTGTCTAGATATTGGCTTCGAGCTGTTAGTATAAAGCCTGTGATATACCTATACATGATCACAGAAAGCTGTCTTACATCGTTCTTATGAAAAGCCATTATGTGGTGGGAACACTCGCCATAGCGCTTAAAACATGGGTGAATAGAAAGCTTTGCAACATTATGATAGCACATCATGTGATTTCAACGCCATTCGTAAACATTAAACTCTGGCATAAGCTGGCATTCACCCTCTCTGGGTTGTGATTTCGAATTTGATAGATCAATTGGCCGTAGAGAAGGCAGAACTCAGGTGATCTAATATCACCATTTGTAGAATATTCAGAAAGCTTGAACCTATTCTGGCTGAGAATATTACCAAGCTTCTCATTGGCTTTGTTAAAAATATGATTAGGCCTCTTACGGGTATAATTACTGAGCACTGTGTGATTGGACATATGGTTTACCCACATTATGACTATTACAGATATTGTTTGGATAAGGAAGTCAAAGATTGGGTACAACATCTTCTTTGTAAGCACCCCGTTGTAAAGGAAAAAAGGATCATGGTACAAATCTCTTTCGTGATCTGGAGATGTTCCACTGATGAATCTTATCAAAATTGCCAGAAGCACTGGTTGGTTGTCACAGAAATCACAGTTTACGCACGTTGGGATTAGACTGGTCGTTTAATTAGTTATTATTTGCTGGTGTCTTTCATAACCTAATCTAAACTAAATTTCCTCTTGATTAGGTGGTCGAAGACTACAAATATTTAACTTTTGCTATGCTATAAGTAACGATACCCCTTTGTAATGTAACTACTGCGTTTAGGGTATAAACCACAGTTACTATGTAGCTGTCCAATAGGACTCGCCATAGATATACAGGGGTCTTGATAACTTTAGCACCAGTAATAAGCCTGTTATCAGAATATGCAAGATAAGCTAAAGCCACTTCTATTAATTGAATCTGAAATTATTCAGAACTGGTAACTCATACACCTAGCAGTATATAATTGTTGATTCATTGAATTAAGTAGAACAATTAGGGTTTGTATTCGTTCCAATACATGGAATTTCACTGCTTGTTGACATAGAATCTAAACCAATAAAATGTCTCTTTTGAAAAGTTGTTCTTAAACAAAATTTGGATATACTGCATATATTTTTATTGCTTAACTAGTGATGATGTGATGATGTTTTTCATTGTTCGAGTAGCTCGTCTTCTTGCTTTAGCTCATTCTTATGCAGATGTAGTAGGCCCAAATCCAAAAATAAACTTATGAATGCTTCTACCATTAACAAATTTATACATTTTTGGTTCTACTTTGAATAAAGCTTTTACTTTAATTTTAATGAAGTAACATATGTAGTGCCCATTAAAGCTCCGATAACTACCGACTTAATAAAAAATGTTATGTTGCATGTCAACTTTTCAGATGAAACTTCGATACAAATTTTTCATTTTATTTTAATTTTTGTAATGATATTTGAACAAATTGCTGCTTGAATTACTTTTACGAATTATGCCGTTCACATGACACATTTGTAATATCTTTTGTTGGTTATTCTTCTTTTTCTTGCTATTTTTATTTAACGTTTTGTTATTTGCCGTTAATTTGTGTTCTAAAAATAGTAAAATAAACAAATTTTGGCGTAAACAAAAACCCAATACAAATTAGAGATCTTATTGATTTTGTAATAATTCACAAGGTAATTGAAACTTAATTACTTACGATTTAGTGGAATCGCTCTTAAAATTTTGTATAGGGAATTATGTATTTTAGAATTGCTTTATTCGGTGTTTGGTTTACTTATACGAATTACCCCGTTCACATGACACCTCTGTAATTTGTTTTAATGGTTATTCTTCTTTTTCTTGTTATTTAGCAATTTGTAATTTGCTGGTAAATTGTATTTTATAAATACAAAAATAAACAAATTTATCGTGGGCAAAAACCCAATACATATTAGAAATTATGTTGATTTTGTAATAATCCATAGGGTAACTCAAATTGATTTGTTTATGATTTAAGGGAATTGCTTTTAATATTTTGTATGGGAAAGTATGCAATTCCACTCATAATTGAGGGTTAAATTATGAATGAGAAAGCGGATTATCAAATAACATTGAATGAAGATGGCATTATATTCAATCGTCAAATACTGCACAGTTAAGTATTATACTAGGTGTTATGTATACTTTGTATATTAAATGGCTGCCTGCTGTATGATATTTTTTATATTTATTTGTTATTATTTCTCTTAATTCTCTAATCGATATTTTTCACTTGAAATAATTATTATTTGAAGTAATTATTCATTAATTTTGTCAGATTTATCTGCCAAAAAAAAAAAAAAAAATGTAAAATTTTCTAAAAAAAATTAACAAATAAAATAATTTGTATTATAATCGTATTTAAACAAGTTGCATATGTACATACGAGTACGTGCTAATATAATAAAATATATATTAAAAAAATAAAACAAATTCAAATCAAATTTACAAACGTACATTTGTTTTTTTTAAAACAGAATTAATTAAATAGAAGTTTGCACGGTAATTTAATTATTGTTATAAAATTATTTAAATTTCCAAAGAATTACTTTAAAAATGTACAGATAAGTTTGGCCCTTGATGTTTTGTAATTTCCCAATGTTTATCTCATCATTAATTATCTCCTCCTTATATGGCTTTACCTCTGCCTCTCCTCGCTCGGAGACGGCGTTGTCAATTTAAATATAAAAAACATTAAAACGCGTATATTTTTTTATTCATTAAGTTAATTCTAAACTAGCTAACACCCGGCGTGTTTCACCGATAATTTAATTATCCAACTAATAATCTTAACTAATATATTAGTTAACAGAAAGTCTTAAATAATGTTAACTAATATATAACTTTCTCCTTCCGGTCCAAATCCAATCATTTAAGGTTTCCAATAGTTGCTTCCAGAAAGAAATTGTAGAATTTGTTTTTAGTTGTATACAGTCCCGGTGTGCTTTGCACAATATCCATTTTTCTAACCTTCCCGCAATTGTTGTTCTTTACAAGGCATCACACCCACTTACCTAATCTCGCCCAGTCATTAACTAACCATGTGTATTGTCCACGACGTTGCTTGAACAAAATTTACAAATTTCTACTATTACCGTTCTCAAGTTATATAAGAGTTAATGTTACTATGTATGGGTCATGCCACGCCCACTTATCCAATTCCGCCTATTTTTTGACTGATAATCTGTATTGACGACGAAGTAAGTTAAACCAGATTCAGACATTTACACTTTAACCGTTCTCCAGATATAAAATATCAATATTTAGTTTGTATGCCCACTTTTGACTGATGATTTGCATTGTCATTTAGACCAAATTCAGAAACTTCCACTATAACCGTTCTCAAAATATATAAGACTCAATATTTAGTTTTTATGGGAAGTACTAAGCTCACTTGTCCTATTTCGCTCACTTCTTAACCTATGATTTGTATTGATTATGAAGTCAATCAGACCAAATTCAGAAGCTTTAGTTTAACAGTGCTCAAGATACACAAAAGTCAATCTCTGCTTTGTATGCGATTCCACCCACTTTTTGACTGATGAGTTATGTTGACTATGGCGCTATTTGAGTTAAATTCAGAGACACTTACTGTTACCAATTTTAAGATATAGACAAACAAATATTTACTATAAGGCATAAACAAGCAAACATACATACAAACAAACACACATTCATTTTTAGATATAAAATATGGGTTTTACACCCTACTATCAATCAGTTAGTTCAAGTGTAATCCCTTTTTACTGATCTTTGTTGGATTATTAAAAACACACAACGTCTGTCACATAAGAAAAACAGTCGAATAAACGCTTTTAATGCCAAAATCGCGCTTTTTTATACAAAATATTACATCGGATACGCTTATAGAATATATATTATTGCATCAAATTTCTTTTTAGTTGGTTCTTAACTGACACCAAATTTATAAGAAGTCGCTTATTTGTTAATTAGGTAAGCGATTTTAGTCAACATATTTTTGGTCGGTAAGATAAGTTTTTAAAAACCTTTCACTAGAGTGTCTAATTTTACAAAAATTAATTTACTCGTATTATTGACTTTTGCTAATCTTTACTTTTAGTATGATAACCGGTTTTTATCAGAATGTAACATAAAATGTGATGCGAATAAGTTTTTTTATAACTTCCGACTTAAGTAACTCCTACGTTGGTAGTTCTAATAAAAATAAAGAATATATGTATGTCGCTCAAATAAATTTTCCGTAAGCTTCTATTACTACTGCGACTCCATAGCTCGTATAACGGAAAGTAAAATTTTTCGATCTTTGTGAAACAGTGTAGAGACTGTGTACTATGAATTGCAAATAAGAGCAGCTTTACTTAGTAAACGTGGTTCTAAAACTTCATAAACGTAAGTATCACTCAACAACCATTAAATAACTTAAATCATGTCAATGATGATATTGATTTGTTCATAAAGAATTACAAACCATTGGTGTACGATTAAGATTTTGAAACTAATGCGCTCTTAACTTAGTGAGAGGTTTCAAAAGAGCTTAAACTTATCACTAGAAATTCTTCGAAAAAGCAATAATGTCAAAATTTCATACGACACATTCTACGTTTTTTCATCATAAGCATCTGTATTAAAAGTTACAATAAGTGTACTTTGACGTTGCCAATAACAAAATAAAATTTAAGGATACCATGACGCATAAAAAGAAAAAAATAGGTTTAATTTCGTGAGCGTCATACGCAATAACCCAGTGGTAAAGATCGTAGTGAAACGGTAAATTACCGATAACTGACGATGAATTTTCTATGATGTCATGCATGATTTTTTGAAGTAATTATTCAAATATTCATAAGTGTGTCTTAACAGATAATACCATAGAGAATCGTTAGTATTTTATTCGTTAAGGTGTAGTAGACTAAATTCGTCATCGTTCAGCATGTGGTCGTAGACAATGTCGGTAAATATCAACATGTAGTCGACTCGTAATAGACAATGTTGCAAAACTTCAAGACTTCTTTAGTATGTAGACATTCAGTGACGTTGTCATACATAATTCTCTTTGTTTGTGCCATTGTAACGAGATTTATCAATAAAATTTTTCATTTACGTTAATCTATTTATATATATATATATATATATATATATATATATATATATATATATATATATATATATATTTATATATATATATATATATTTTCTCTCCGTCACTCCTCTAGGGAGCATATTGTCCTTCCACAAAGCATCTATTGTTTTGCTTTAGTTTCTTTCATCAATTTGATATTTTCAAGCTAAGTAGATGATTAATCCGCTGTAGCTTCCTCCATATGATTTTTTTTTGTGTAATGGTGAAGATCCTTGCTAATTGGTGGTGATCTTTACTTTAGCATTGTTGTTTATTCCCAGTAGCTGGCGTGTTTTTCCTGATCATTTGTCTGATGCTTGTCATCATCGCCGGTGGTATGCGGGAAGGTCAGGAGCGTTTTTTTTTCTTTATTTTTTATTTTTAGATGGAGTTGTCTGGATGGAAATTAAAGCATTTTTTGTTATTAAATATTCGAAAACACAATTAAATTTTTTCTTCGTCGTGTCCTCTGCTGGGGATGCTTAAAACGTCAAAACGACTGGCCCAAATTGCATACTTCCTTCAGCGATTTTGTTCGTAATTGCTACGAGAAGGTTTAGGAAAAAATAAAAGTATAAACCTTTCAACAGATGGTACTGTAGGTGGTCATTCCTTTCCTCCTGTTAAAAATATTTGAACAAAATTTGGCACATCGATTCAGAGCACATATTCTAAGTTGTGCAGCAAATATAAACAAAATTGGATAAGTCGGCATGGTACCTCTAATACAAACTAAATATAGATTTTTCTATATCTGGAGAACGGTAAAAGGGGAAGTTTCTGAATTTGGTAGAATGATTTCGTAGTTAATACAAACTATTAGCTAATAAGTGAGGGAAATCACATAAGTAGTACTTCCCATACAAATAAATACTGACTTTTTATTTTTTTTATATCTTGTCTAAATGACTTGGCAGTCATCAGTTTATAAGTGGGCGTGGCATATATAATACATAAAAATAAGTCTTTTATTATTATAAGGCTTTAAATCAATAAATAGTCACTCTGAGGAAGCATACAAGCGACTGTTGTTCCTAAATAGCTGTCCATTACTGTACATACATATATAGATTCCCGGGCAGAGCCGGATGGGTAAATCTAGTTTCATACAAATATCCGACTACATATATTAATATTGCGACGGTGATTCATCGATGAAAATATCATAGTGACAATGTCGCTCAAATACACCACCTAGATGTGAGCACATCAGTTGATAACCAGGGATAACATTAATAGACTGGGAAGGCATAAGTTGCATTTAGTTTACTAAACGAACTTTCGCTACAGCCGACAGTAGCAAAAAATCGTTTGAGTACGTTTGTGTAAAAAAAGAGTAGAATGTGTAGAATGCGCACTGGCGTGAAATCTTTTTCATGTTAAGAATTAAAAAAACGCTTTAAAAAGTGCTAAAAGCACTAAGTTGATGGCTTTTTATTTTTAGACAGCCACTCAGCCATTATTGTCAATATGCTTGTTTTTTTCCTGTCTCTGATTGTATTTTTGTTCAACTTTAATTGATTTCTGTTAAGATTTCTTGGAAAATTGATAAGACATTAATATATATTTTTTATACATACGAATATTTTTATTTATGTGTTCATTTTAATATGTTAAAGCACCTTCAATTAATAACGTAATAGTAAATTAAGTTGAAAAAATAAGAGGGAAAAACAGCTGTTCTCAGCCCAAGCCGTAGCTGACTGAGTGTCTACACTTCCAAATAGATTTAATCCAACCGGCTTAAGTTATCTTTTAACTCACATAAATTTAAAAATAAATCGATAATCGATAAAAAATTTAAATTAATTACGAAATATTGTGCATAAAAACTCATAATTTTTTAGTCCACGGAAATATGCAACAATGCTTTACAACCTTGAATTTTTACGAATTTGTCTTGATTTTTAACCACATAGCTAGTCAATTTGTTTTTAGTTTTATTTTATTTAAAAATAAATAAATCATGCTACGCCCGTTGAAGATATTTTTATAACTATTTCTATAGCTAAAAAAATAAACAAGAAACATTTTAAATTAAAAAGGAAGAAGAAAAATTTGAAATAACTTTAAAGATAATGATCAATAGATTCTTAAATGAATTAGAAACAGGCTTCCAATATAAGTAAATAGAAAAATGTTAATGTAAATGAATATGTTATGACTTAAAAAAATATTAAATAAAAGTGAAATTGAATTCAACTCCAACAAGCTTGCTCCTTTCAAAATCAGTTTTTGATAAAGTGTGTCACAAGAAGAGATCTATTAGTATACGTGCTTACATACATACCTGTATAGATAGATAGATACTATTGTATTTAAACCTTAAAACAAATGACCTTCTACGAAAAGCTTCATTGGTTTCTAATTATTTAAAATTAGAAAAACCTAAAAATCATTTCTAGATCGTGAGGACATGAACTTTTAAAGTAATGAAGTTACATAACACTCGTTAACCGTTTAATGCGTTTGGTACTTTTAAATTTTCCACGCCTTAAAAACGCCAAATTACCCAACATACTTCAGAACAGCGACAGACACTCCTAAACCATTGCATTTTTCAAATGTGTGAATAATTTGAGAAGCTGACCTTAAGACTACACTGTAAGAAAAATTTACATTTTGTTCTTATAGGAGTGATTGTTTACACTGGTAAAAGTGCTTTTACATTCTAAGTTTACACATCTTAACAGAAATGGAAGCAATGGCAAAAACAAAAACAGAAAAATGTTGTGAAAAACAAAAACAAGACAATTAAAAAATTAAATAACAAAAACAATAACAGGTGAAAAAAAAAAAACAATTACAAAAATAGTAAATAACAATTAAGAAAAACACCAAATTAAGAAGAAATTGAAAACAATGTGATCTGTTATATAAAGTGTTTAATACCACCATCATTTAAACATTTTTCTCACTATGTATGTTTCCACTATTTTATATGTACTTCTCTGCTTATTTGCGGCCTATGCATGTGAGTACGTACGTGTGGGAGCAAAAGAGAAAATTTGCTCGGAGCACTGTTTTGCCTGAATCAGCTAATTGCATGACATTTATAAGATATGCACATATTATTTGCATACAGCAACCCATCCATAGACTATCAAAGTCTTCTACTAATAACATCTTGATTACAAAACTCGGGCGGCTTTAAAATTCAATGTACATTAGTATTCCAGCATAAAACTTTAGAAGCAAATTTGCTTTCGTTAACTGCCTACTTTTTAATAATTGTGATGAAAATATTCATCAAGTAAAATGTGCGCAGAAGAAATGACCTCAAAGTATTGTTCCATAACAACTATACACATGTGTAGTCAATATGCCAAAACATTGTAAATTTGGCTACAAACTGCTAACCCATGCTTTCAAGATAGAGCCCTTGCTTCGGATACATCACGACTATTTTGAGGGCTGCTTGAGAACTATTATTATTTAATGGGAAAAAAACCCATTAAACGCTTATCGTATAACAATTAAGAGTAATAAATTAATCTAATAGCAAAACAATTTGATGCCACACGTTTTGACGTCACAAAAGTGAAATGTGATTTTGCATAACCAAAATTCCGATAGGTACGCTCCGTACATTGTTGAATCAGAAGTAAGTTATTTACTTTTTACTGTTAAATTTGTATAAAACATTACGGAAGAGCTACGCAAACATAATTGATCTTGTCCAGATTTTAGCAGCGATCAAAAATTTCTATTAAAGTCCATCTTCATGTATCTGTTTAACACTTATCGATTGGGGAAAATTTTTAAAAAACAGATTTATTCGATAAGTTTAAAAAAAAGCCAGCGAATTGAAAGGCTACGTACGAGTACATATATATTTACTGCTTTCTATTTTTGATTTCACTAACATTTTTTATTAATTTGAGAGTCCTATCGAATCGAGATGCCCACTGAGGCATCGCTGTATGACACGCATTCGAAATGTCTGGATTTGACCGATGGCGCTTGCCTTTGCCAAAATCCACACCAAGCAGTGACTTTCTACATTGTTTCCGTTCCAAATTCGACAATTTGGTTTGTTGACATATCCATTTATTTCCATATTCGCTGAAGATTAGTTTTTTAGATACAAGATTAGAGTCAGTTTTCAATTGACCAATGTCATAATTTGCCCGTGTTGTTGAGCGCTATATGTGTCCATGGTAATTTGGCAAAATAAACTGACAACCAATTCGACAAATGTAGTTTCAGCTATATGGCTGCCATATACTGTCAAAATTCAGAAGACCCTATTGAAAGATGTGTTGTATATAAATGGCTGATATATTTATTTTTTTGTAAATGAAGTCTGCATATGAATCTGGTGTCTCACATTAGTCTTGCTTTATTAAACTCTATTTTTCAATAGTGCTTAGTTGGTCACCCTATAAAATATTTTTTTTGATTTTTTTCTCTAACCGGCGACCCTGCCCTTAGGCGGGGTATATTATATGTGTTGTTTTGCTCATTTATTCTTCTGAAGTTTCGTTGCAACTCAATATCGGGTGATTTCTTAGCAACTTTCTTTTTGGCAATATATTACTGTCAAACATGTTTAGTTTAGTCTATTATTTAACCATGAATCGACTTACAAACGAACAACACTTGCAAATTATTGAATTCATGCTCGGTTAAGAAAGTGCATCGCGTGCACATCTTCCATTTTATGGTGAGCTCATTTCTGGTTGAATGGATACGAGTGAACAAGACAAATTTCCGTATTTTGTGTGAGTAGCAGCCTGAAGAATTGCAATAACTGCCAATGAACCCCGAAAAATGTACTGGTTAGTGTGGATTGTGGGCCAGTGGCATCATTTTCAAAGACTACGAAGGCAGGAACGTTGCTGTGAATGGCGAGCGCTACAATGCGATGATTACATATCTTTTACCCAAAATGGAAGACCTGGACTTGACTGACAAGTGGTTTTAATAGGACGGTGCCAAATGCCACACAGCACACGATACAATGGCCCAATTAACCCTTTCGGTACTTCTTTTTTTCTGGACTCTAGAAATATTTCTTTTCCACTGTTTAACTGTTTAAGGCTACGTGATGAATAATCAAAAATATTTTTTTTTTAAATTTTGTTTCCAAAAGTGATTTTTGATCATTATTATGTCATATGGCAAAAATTTATTTTTACTTAGTTCAGGCACTTTATTAAAATTAGTTCGGAATATAACTATTGCTCTTAGTGTCAGCAGTGATTACCTTATAAATCACTTACACAAATTTATTAAACAAACAAAATTAAGTAATAAAATGTATAAAAGTATAAAGAATATCTTTCTGAATATTGCGAAACCTTAGAGGCACGATCACTTTCTGAATTTTCACAATGTGCTGATCTCATTAATCGAAAAGACTTTTCCATTAATTTGTTCAAGAACGCATTACAAAAAATATAAAAAAAGTAGCATCAATAAGTTTTCTGTCTAAAAATGGAGCTGAAAAGTGACTATGCCATATGGCATAGAATAACCGAAAGGGTTAAAAGGCGAGTTCGGTGAACAGTTTATTTCACGATTGTGGCCGGTCAATTGGTCGATATGTCTGATATCGCACACTGTTCTTTTATTTAACTCTCTTTTTCCATCGTGCTTAGCTGGCCACCCTAAAAAATTTGGTTTTTCGCTTTTCGTCAAATAGTTTAAAATTGATACACAAAAAATAGCTACTGATTCTATATATAATTCGTCGACTGTGTTAATGCTCTGTTATCAAAAACAAAAAAAAGGCAAACAAACAAATCTAAATTACGCTTTTCTTAAAAAATTACAGACTTTTTAATACATCGTGAAATAAATTAATCACAACGCATTTTTTACGATCACCATAATCTTTAGATAAAATGTAGGAAAAAATTAAAAAATCTACTCGTATGCTCTAGATTTCTAAAGATTATAAAGAGATTAGAAGGAATATCTTAAAAATAATTTGTTAATTTTTTTCTATGTTGACTTAAACAATTGATATGGTATTGTTAACAAAATCTTAAAACTATTTTTTTCGTTCTTTGGTTTATTTTTTTAAGATTTTTTCTTAAATGTTAGAAATAATCAAAAATTTATTACGACTTGTGATATCTCTCTTAAAAATTAATAATATTTGCAATTGTTGTGTCAGAATGTTTCAAATAAAATCGTGTTTTAATATTTTTATGCTTTATTGTGTGTATTACATGAAACTATAAAATAAATCTAATTTTAATGATTTTAAATATGTATTTATTCATGAAAAAACAAAAACAACAAACAATTTTAATAAACAAAATATTTTAATTGTATGTTTTTTTGCCACTTCCATAAAACATGTAGTATGTACTTAACATAACCTGTTAAATTATTAAGAAAAAAATGTGTGACGTCAAAAATATGAGTCTTTAATATACCGTGAGCGTCAAAATAAAGTAGACACCCACATTTATATATCAGTCTTTTAAAATGCATGCGATGAATTTAAACATTTTATATATTTACGACTTTACAAAATCCAAAAAAAAAAAAAAAATAACAATAAAATTTTTACAACAACTTAAGTCATATAACAAAAACGAAAGGTACTCTATTTTTTACGCTTAAAAAAAACAAAAGACAAAACCCTATACAACAAGAAAGAATAAAGTAGAAGTATCTGGGAAGCGATACCATTTTTCTGAGAAGTGCTATCGAGTGCAACAAGAATCAGATTTAGAAATTTTAGTAACACCTCCAAAATCTTGAGTTATGGGTAAGAAACTGGTTTTTCATATCTGCATGCACTTATAAACTGTTAACTTAGCTAAATGTTAAACGATTTTAAGATTCTTGGAGGATTTGAAATCATAAGAAAAAGACCTATGAAATGATCAGGTTTACTTGTGTATTTATCAAGCAAACACATTTTTTATCCAATTCATTCATAATTATCCAAGTTTAGAGATGTTTTTATATGCTATATGTAACCGTCCTATTTTTTATACTTATTAAAGTAGCATGTTTAGTCCATTCATCAGCCAGGTTTCGCAGCCATACAGTAATACAGACTTCACATTTGATCTAAATATTCGCAATTTTGTGGTCGTGGATATAGCTGTCGCTATATCCACACTTTTCTCAACTGACCAAAATCTGCTTTAGCCTTGTTAATACGGTTGTCCTCATCTTCAGCAGCTCCCCCTTCGGGTGTGATTAGGCTGCCCAAATAGCAGAAACTTATCGAGCGTTCTATACTTTCATTCTCGATACTGAACAGACATAGTTTTTGTCTTGGTACGATTGATCATCAGACCCATTCCCTTAGATGCACAATTCAGGTCGTCGATTTTGTATAACGAGATGATATCAAACAGATGTCGTCGGCGTAGTCGGGATCTTACAGATGTTTCCTGAAGTTCCATTGAATACCGCGTTTATGTCCACCCAACGCGTGAGAAAAAACATCATCAAGAACGCTTAAAAACAATAAGGGTGACAAAAGACAACCCTGCCTTCTTATATAAAATAGCGTTTAAAACGACTCTAAACTTGGAAATTTTTGATCAATTTAATAAAAATGTGTTTTCTTAAGAAATATACCCGATTGTTTGAGTTTACTTAAGTAAAGAATAAACCCTTTAATATGCCTGTTTTCCTTCTTTTCAAATCCGCCAAGAATCTTAAAATCGGTTAATATTTAGCTAAGTTATTATTTTAAAGTTGTACTCGATAGCATCAATACAACTAATTGTATTACTTCCCAGGTTCTAGTTAATTTTTTTTCGTCGCTTGTGTCTTTCGTGTTTACTTATTTTTGGCGCGTAAAAAATAGAGTTCTTTTTTTTAGTTGTTGTTGTATAACTTTAGTTGTTGTAAGAATTTTGTTGTTGTGTTTTATGGATTTTGTAAGGCCGTAAATACAGTCTTAAAAAATAAAAAAATATTGCATTTTAAAAGACTGAAATATAAACTGAATTCCAGAGAATGAGGCTGTTTACTTTATTTTGACGCTCACAGTATGTATTTACGCGCCTACATATTTTATAATTTTAAGAATCTAAGTGGCCTTAGCACGTGACTTAAAGAAGATAATAAAAAAAAACATTTTTTGTTATGTTTTTAATCATCCAATACAACCAATATTTTATTTTAAATCATACTTCACTAAACTAATAAAAAAAAAACCGGTAACATTTCCTTTTTTATATATTGGTTTGCGGTAATCTTTTAAACCAAATTTAGACCAAAGGTGGTCATAGTGGCCTTTAAGACGCGAAGTTTAATCGTCTTCCTGTATGTACATACCCGAACGAAAAGAAAAATATTCAACAGATAATACGAAATAAGCAACAATTTCATTCAGTTGTGTGATAGCTTTTGATTAGAGCACATAACTACTAATACTGCAAATGCAGTTCTCTCTTTGGTCACCCCTGCTTAAGACACTTTTATTTTTTTTTTAAATTAATTTCAGTATATAACTTAAAAAAACGGGACTATTTATAAATTTTGGGCATTTATTATGACATATTGGTACAATATTAAGTTATTTACATTCAGACATATTAAGGTTTTGGCTATCGTTAGCTATGACCTTTTCTCATCTTTCTGGCAACAGACAGTGTGTACTGACAGTTTGTGTACTGGCTTGAATCAGAATTCAGAAGGTAAAAAGTATGTCAGACTTCCACCAAACAAACAACTTAACCCTCGCTGTACTTTCAGAAACTTTTGCTTAGGATTTGTAAGTAGTCAGTCATGCCAGTATACAAAAAATTTTATCCCTTTATAGCTGGCCATTGTATGTCTGCCACCCGAAAAATTTGCTAATTTTTTAAGACCAAGAACGAATTAAGCCAATTTCAGATAGCCTGTTCTGAAGTCAGGCGTGATCGGGCAATAGTATTCTGCAGCAAGATCTGAATTATAAGGAAAGTATGACAAAACTTTTTAACTATTATTTTCTAAAAAGTTTTCAAGTGGTCTTATGTCTTGTGTCCAAACATTTTATTCCGTGCACTATTCCGACATTTCTGGTAATGTACCGAAACAAATCTTGCCAATGTTTAATATCTTGTTTTGAAATAAAGCACATTCTAGCTGTGGCAATCATTTGATTGTATGGCGGTTAATGTGAAATCCACTATTGATTGTTTTTTGTATACAGTTGAACACGAATACAGAGTGAACGTACGTAGCGAACATATTTTATTGCACCCTTTTATCAAATTTCATTAAAATCTTAAGGTTTTTAAAGAACTTGTTATAAAAACGATGAATTTTAACTTATAAAGATGCCGACTTTACAACAAAAACATATAAACAGAAATTGATCAGCTGTTTTCGTTTGTAAACAAACAACAATAACTGCAATACGTGAGTAAACTTCTACACTGCGTACCATAACTAAAACGCATTGAATTTTTTGTGTTATTTAAAGTTTAAATTTGTATGCAACTGGCTGTAGTATATTATGATAAACTAGCGGTACTTTTGTATTTAAACAGTTAAGTACCTACTGTTTAAATTGGGAGCACTAACATCTTCAACTTATTTCTTAGTGTTTTAGTACTATAGATGCATTGTTGCATATAATTTATTTATGCATATAATTTATCAATTTTGTAATAAATGCCACGTGGTTGGTACCTTCCTGAAATCAAAAAAGGCAAAATTTAGCTTTTCTAGAAAATGGTTTAAGTTTACAGGGAAATTGGTTGGAAAATTAATCGATCAGATAAAGTTTTTGGAAATTTTGCAAAAAATTAAAGTGGATTAAAAAAAAAAAGTGGTAGACCAAAACAAAAGTTATCAAAGAGAGACCGACCAAGACTTGTCAACGCTACTAGCAATGTAAAGTGCAGCTTGAAAGTGTCCAAATCTACAATAAGCAGAGTACTAAAAAGTCCAAACTCATTACCAGACAAAACCTGGTGATAACGCCCAAGCTACTTCCTCTTCACAAGCTTCCTCATCCGGAGATTGCAAAGAAAAAAAAAAGTATTTACAAAAAAATGGAAAAACACATGTATGACTTTGAAACCCACGCTTTATTTTTTTATTTCTTCTCATTTATGTGATTTTTTCAGATGATAAAAACATTCCATCTGGATAGTCCGGATGGGGTCAATTGTTATTGAAGAGGAGATTTACGAGAGGAACCCCAATATATCTTTAAACGAAATTTCGGTGACGATATGCTTGATTTGGCATATCTTAGTTGTCAGGTGAATTTTGTGGATTATGCCGATATCTGAAAGGAAAAGTTGGTGTTATTTTTGAAGAGTAACACCAATGAAAAACTGATTTTCCAACAAGACAACGCGTCAGTTAAGCGCATAAGAGCAGGCATACTTAAGAAGGGTTGCAGAATAAAAATTTTGTAATTATGGACTAGTCTACGTATTCTCTGTAAATGCGCTAAAACAAAATATTTTTATGATCAAAACCGAGAAAAACCTTAATTTCTTGACATTGAATTATTATCAAAATCACATTTCAGTAACTTAAAAGCTTCGTGAAATATGTGACAGTGTGAATCCAACATCAAGGCTAACAATGACATACCAAATAGTATATTTTTGTGATTGTTATGGTGTTTGGAAAATTTTCTTATTCAGGTATTCATTTACATAAAAATAAATCTAAACACCCTGTGATGACAAATTGGCAAGGCATTAAATGATTTGATATTAAATCATCTGGTGACTCTAAAAATATTAAATCTCACTATTCTTTAATCCTACTACTGTATATTGAGCAAAATAATCTTTGCTGTTGCTTTTGAATTGAATCAATCATAATTTTTAATTTAAAAAATAAACAAAATTTTAATACATGTACAAATGAATTTCTTTTTATTGATTCTTTTTTTTTGTTAAAATAAAAATAGATATTGCGAACACGTATTTTTAAATTTATTTTTTATTTCAAAATTGTAGGTTCATTTGTTTTTGTGTTTTATTTGTTATTG
Source organism: Wohlfahrtia magnifica (assembly GCA_023159175.1). Taxonomy (NCBI): domain Eukaryota; kingdom Metazoa; phylum Arthropoda; class Insecta; order Diptera; family Sarcophagidae; genus Wohlfahrtia; species Wohlfahrtia magnifica. The sequence goes on from JAKWBJ010000484.1 coordinate 6,576,740, forward strand.
TCACCGATTTTGTTTTATTTTGAGCAAAATTAGAAACAAAATCAAAATATTGCGTTTTTTGCAAAACATGGGAGTGTGTGTTTTGTAGTTGTAGTAGCATTGATTTATGTTAAAAAAAAAACAAAAAAAAAAGAGAAGAAGTGAAGAAGATCTAAGAAAAAACAACACTGATACAAGTCTGGCCATAAAATACCCTACAACACAATTGATTTTTTTTGTTTTTTTTTTTGGAAATAAAATTAGTTTTCATATGCAATTGACTTTAAAAAATAAGAAATTTACAACGGAATTCCAGTTAAATATTATTTAATCTGGTATCACTTGCAAATTGTATATGCAGGCAGTGTTGCCGATTAACACAAAAATTGCATATGCGTATTTATCTTCACACATATTCTGTTAACTTACACAAGTTTTGTTATGTTAAGGAAAACGTATTTAACTTTTGTATTTAACTTCACACCCATAAGTTTTAATTTAAAATTCAAATTTTAAATGAATCATATATATGTAAAGTTGTATAAATAAAATATATATGTATATAATATACATAATATATATAATTCCTAATATGAACATCACAAAATTTTGGTGGCTCAACCAATAGGTGTTTTTTTTTGTTTTTGTTTCATTATTACTTTTAGGCTTAACTTTATCTTTTTATAAAATAAAAAAATTTGGTTTTTTAAAGTTTTTCTTCACATAGATCCCTAATGTCCCTTTACATATGTATTTAGTTATTGTAATTTAAGTATGTATATCGAATTAAAAATAAAGATCAAAATATAGTTGTAATACTTGAGAGCCCAATTATGGACTGTGTATATTTTATTTATAGCATGAGTATCTAAATTAATTTCAAATAAAAGAATAAGAATAATAGTCCAAAATAATGAAATAATGTATATATGAACCATGTACGTATGTATATATATTATTATTTATTTATTGTTAAATTGGGTCAGAGAGGCCCAACTGGCCATGACACTGTGACCTAGCGCAATAGCTGGCGCCAGTAAAAATACTACTGAGTCAATAACCCTGGGTAGATGACTGTCCGATCGATCAGGAAGTACCAGTCGGAACAATATCTTGTGTATGAAGACAGCAGTATCCCCAATTGGTAGTCTATGAACCTGCTCAGGCCCAATAAAGGGCTCCTTAAAAGTTCATCTTCGAAGTTTTGCCAAAGCAACACATTTACAGAAAATGTGCTCCATTGTCTCCTCTACCTCCCTGCACAGGCGACACTCCGAATCAGGCCCCACATTGAAATTAGGAGGTGATATTTGATATAGTAATGGCCCATCAGGAAGCTAATAAGTCTTCTTATAGTTGACTTACCCATGTGGTGCCACTCCCTATTGTAGGTGTCTCAGTTGCTTCGTTGAGCGGAGTTTATGCTCCCATTCGTCGATCTTCCTCCTGACTGTGAAACAGCTAATACCACAATACTGATCTGATCCCACGACTCCTGTGTAAAAAGGTATGCAAAGGCTTATTAGCTTAAAAATCGATTCTTTCTTGTTATCAAGATGATTAAAGTGGTTGGTCAATTCCGAAAAATTTGATGATGAATTCTGTACAATTTTACAAATTATTCAGCCCAAGTAGGCACAATATTGTCAAGTTAAATTATCAATACATTTTTAAAAAAGGTTTTCTATCATATAAATTGACGATTAAAAACGGAAACCAACATGCGTTTTCAGATTTTGAAGTGCAAAGACTTGATGACAAATTTGACAATGAAAGTTATTGGGAAAAGTTTTTAAAACGGTTTCGTTGGGAGTCTGTTTACTAATTTTGAAACTGTAATGACTAGTGAAAATAATTTTTAGCGAATTCATTAACAAAAACTCATAAAAATCGTTACAAATAAACACAAATTGAATTTTGTGTTATTTTGAGGACTTGTTTGTGTAAAATTGAATTTGGACTCTGGCAACAATGCGTGGTATCGTTTTATGTGTGTGGCGATTAAAAAACGATAACATTCTACTGACCTCCAAATATTTTCGCATACACACACATATACTACTAGCAAATACAATTTGTTTTTGTTTTTCTTCTTTCATCAACATTTCAAATACGCAACATGTATTTACATTGTACATACATACATATGTGTTTTCTTTTTGCTTTTGTAGTTGTTGTTGTTGCTTTTATCGTATTTATTTATGTTTTGCTTTTTTAATTTGCTACCAAGCAAAAACTCCACGTGGTAAATAAAACCAAATTGAACATAAGAGAAGATATTTGTTTATCTTTCTCTTATATTTATTCGTATGCTCTTGAATTGCAAGTGATTAAAGTTGCCACATGGTAATTCTGTTATTCATATAATAATAATGTGCGCTATTTTTTTATTATTTGAAATATTAATTGAAAAATATTGTTTTTAAAAATTATAAAAAAAATATTTATTTTTTGTTTTTGTTTAAATCTTGTTTATTTTAGAACCTACGTAAAGATACTACATACATATGTACATATCTAAATAATATTAATTTTTTATTATCTTTTCATTGTCGACTTTTCCCTTTTGCAATTAGTGTGTGAAGGGGGAAACAAAAAGAAAAAACACTTGTTGTTTATATTTTTTTTCTTGGGTATGTTTTTATTTGAATATTTTACTTGCCATCGGTTTTTCGTACCCTATACTACCACTGGCAATACGTATTTATGTGTGTATATATGTATGCTTGTGTGAAGTCTATAGACAACTAAACGGCTGAAACGATTTTCTTGAAATTTTTACCTATCTCTCTGTATACCTAGAAAGAGCTATAGGCTGTAAAAATATCAAAAATTTCAGCAGAACGGGGCCACGCCTAACAAAGTAAATGTTTATTTCTCTGCTATATATCTTCAAAATCGTAACAAAACAGTAAGATTATCTAAATTTAGTTCAAAGAGCTTCATAGTTAATACAAATTATCAGTTAAAAAGTGGACGGAACCAGATAACTGACGCCCACCTCCAAAACAAGGTAAATATTGATTTTTTGTCTATCTTAAGAACGGTTAAAGGCTAAAGTTTCTGAATTCAGTCTGAATGACTTCATTGTCAATACATATCACCATACAGAAAGTGGGCGGAATAGGACACGTTGGCATGGTGGTACCTCCAAAACAAACTAAATATTGATTCTTATATCAAGTGTCTTATTTTTTTTACAGTTACACAAGTTTAAACCATAATAAAACAAAGAAATATATTTTCAATATCAATGAAACGAGCTTTGTTGGATGGAAAATTTTATGTAGCCCAAAACTGGACTTCATCGAAGAACAAAATTTTGAATGGAAATTCAAATCAAAAATTTCTACAATTTGCAAGGGTTGCTCTCGTGTAACCTCCCATTCACAGCAAAGATTGATTTTTTAATATCTTAAGAGTAATAATAAATATTAGAAGTTTCTAAATTTGAGAGCAGTGCACATTATCAGTGAATAACTGGGCGAAATTATATAAGTGGGCGTGGGACCTTCCATTCATACTAAATATGTAATTTTTTCTATGTGGGGAACAACAACCACAGTTTCGTTATCTATCCACATCAGCTAAAAGCGGGAAAGATTAGCGGATATTGCACAAATTACACCGTGTAAAAGGTATCTGTAAACATAAATACAAAATTAATTACAGTGTCTTCTTGCAAAGAACTATACATACTCTGTTTTAAACATTTTAATTTAGACCGGAAGGAGATAAAATGGGGAAAAGTTGTAAAAAACCAGGTTAGGTTAGGAAAGAGAGTGGCAGCTTGATTTAGTCAAGGCACACTTGTGAGCACACATAGTGGCCCGTTGTGATACCACAAATGAATTGAAATCTCTGTACCGGCCGGCAAGTCGTGATTAACCGGTCTTGACGGTCATCCAGAGGTCCTACACTGAAGTACATTCCCGGTAATCACGTCGGAAACCAGTCTGAGAGTTTAATGAATCTGGCTATAAGTCTGACGCCAATGATCGATAGCTTCGATAGACCATCGAGAAAGGGCGAGCCAAGTGTGAATAATCTACGTCTAGCTAGAGACGGACATTGGCAAATGAAATTGGCCACACTCTCCTTTTCCTCAATCGGTCTACAAACTCGACAGAAATCATTCACCGGTAGACGCAGCTTTGCGCGTGTCTACCCATAATGCAATGCCCCGTGAGGATAGACACTGTAGAGGAGGAGATGCTCCCACGATCCAATTTAAAGAGCTGATTGGTACGCCTGCCATCAAATCTTGGCCAGGTGAGTTTAGCAGTGAAGCGAGAATCACCCTCTGACCAAGATATCTATCAGCGTCCAATAAATACTTTTGCCTAATTGACGACAGCCTAACGGAGGACAGCAGTACACCAAGGCTTACCAGTAGGTGACTGTCCGGAAGGAGTGTGCTCGCTCATCAATGACACAATTAGCCCTGTGACCAGGGAGCTAAATGAGATGGACACGAAACTGTCGTGAGAGCAACCCAAGGGTATCACCATAGTACCTAACCAGACTGGAGCTGAAATTTGCACCCGTTAGAGATCTTATAGTCATTTGCCTATCAGAGATAATGCATATATCAGCTGTGTGAGTACCGCCTCCCCCTATCAATTCCGCAGCATGGTAGGTGGCCATCATTTCGGCATCAAACACGTGCAGTAGTCCGGAAGTCGGAGAGACACCCTTAGATTGAGCTTTTCGGAGAAAATTCCGCTGTCCACACTGTCCTCAATATATTCAAAGCTCATGGTTTCTCGCACAAAATCGAAGAGTGTCTCGAGGCGATAATACGCCACCGTGACAGGACGTTAAGTCTTACTGTCTCAAGTTTTGCATGCTGTCTGACAAGTATCCTAAAGGAAGCCAACCAAGCTTGACAAAAAGCGCTCTCGTAGGGGTAGTACGTAACGCCCCCGTAATCTGAATTGCCGCTGACCTTCTGACCTTATCAGCCTGATGTTGCAATGTTTATTGAAGGCAGTCCAAGAAAAGGCCGCTCCGTATAGAAAATTAGGTTCAATGACCGTCGAATGACGCTAGGTCTGAGACTCCATCTAGCACCCACTGCCCTTCTACAGCAGTAGGTGGCCGCTTTACGAGTTCTCTCAGCCAACACCAAGCAGATACAATGCCCAGGGCAAAATAGAGCTTGTCCGACAGTGTCTGTGGACAGATTCCAGACACTGCGATGGTGATATCATTCGCATAGGCGACGATTCTATCACCAGAGGAATCAAACCCGAAAGATTTCATAGGAGCGGTGAAAGGACAACCTAATGCGGTGTTCCTCTACTTACCACTCTCTGTCTCTGTACGTCCACAAAAGAGGAGGTAATCAATCAGTCGAGACTTAAGCAGGAGCTCTATGAAGCCAAATAGGCCAGACTTGACACCAAGGTCAAGCTTTGATGATTGAGTTGAGACAGACATTGTTGAAAGCCCCCTCAATATCAAGAAAGACAGCAAAAGTGTACTCCATAACATGTAGGGATTTTTCCACTTGCGAAATTAGCGAGTGAAGCGCTGTCTCGATTGATCTACCTGCTGAGAGGTAGCCAAGCGCGAAGGACTGATAGAGTTCAAGTATTCTCTCTGTCTTCAACAGAAAAGAGCTCAGACTAATGGGTCTCAATTCATGACGACTAGTGTGATAATCTTTCAGCTTTGGGAATGAACACTACCTTTGCACTCCTCCAACACAGAAATATAACTGAGGTCCAGGCAAGCATTATATCCGGGGGATTTAAAAGGCTTGAAGGTAAAACAAACTATAACTAAGATAATAATTAAGATAAGAAAGTATAAAAATTTTTCAAGCCCAATTACACCCTGCGACAAAAACATACTTAAGGAATGATACTATTTTCCTGATAATCGCCACCGAGTACGACAAGAATCTGTTTTCGAAATTTGTGAAATACCTCCAAAATCATCTTGAATTGCGGGTGCTAAATATTGTTTACCATACATAGATCGTTGCATATAAGGATCAAACCTTTATTTTATTCCAATAGTTATCGGTCTATACTAGAACATTCTACGTATAGAATAATTTAGTAGAAAAATCATATTTACTCTTCTGTAAGCAATAAATTGTGTGATTGTAGAGTAGGATCTCATAAGATTTTCATGATTGTCTGACTAAAGTTTTCTTAACTTTTTTTTGTAAATGTAGTGAAAAGTGAAAATTATGCAAACAAATTATTTCTGATAAAGATTTATATTTATTATTGATAGACCTTTTAAGGCGGGTGTATTAGATAGGTGTGAGAAGAAAAACAGATATTCTACGAATCATTTTTATTAAAATTCTTTAATAAAAGCTTATGGCAAATTTGTTGGAAATCTTCTTTTTGTTTAGTACAATTGGCGGAAAGCTTGGAATGAAGTTGAAAAAATAATTAAAATTTATGTACAATTTAAATTTTGTGAAAGTCATTCATTGAACTAAAAATGTGTCTTACTACTAAACATAAAGAAGAGTTCTATCCACCTCGGTCCCGGCGTGCAGTCGGCTGCGCATTTTTTAAACCTATTTTTTGAAAGTTGTAAGAAGTTTATTCAATGCATGACCACTTATGCAGGCGGCTGGAAACGTCGTTTTTCTAAATCATTAAATGTTCAGTTAGACGTGACTTAACGTAAGGCCAGAGTTGCAATGCAATTAACCAACCCTAGAGTCAACAATGTGTTTGATTAGTGGTGACGTAAAGCCATAACAAACCAATTTAATATTGGTTGTCTCGACTATACATACTTACTTTTATGACGTTTTGTTAAGTCACGTCTAACTGAGCCTTAAAACAAGGGTGCCCAAAGAGAGAACTGCATTTGTAGTAGTAGTAGTAGTAAATTGTTGCAGTGTGCATTGATGAGAAAACAATTGATCAACAAATTTAAATAAACAATTTTAACATGCAAAGCGACATACATGTGCTTTCATCAAAAGCTATCACACAACTGAATGAAATTGTTGTTTATTTGTTATTCTCTGTTGAATACTTTCGCTTTCGTCTGGATGAATACATATAGGGAGCCGATTAAACTTGTGCACTTCAGTGCAACTATGGCCACATATGCATTAAAGTGAATATTAAAAATAAGTTTCTCATCACAGGCTTTAAAATTCGGCTTCTGCGTACTTTTTTCACAAGTGCATTCATTTTACGGTGATTTTTATCTCTAAATATATTCGTTTGTTTAAATAGACTTGTGTCATGCCCATAGAAATTGTATGAAGCAAACCGAATTAGCACTGCGTTCAACACTTTGCAATTGGAAAAATCCCATTTTGATACCGAGTTAGTAAGTAAAGTTGGCTGCGAAAAACCCTCACTGATACAATATCAGATACAGAAATCAGATGGCTTTTGTCAATTTTTAACAATAATGCCATTTTACATATCATGGCCGAATCGATTGCTTCATTGTCTCTGCTGAGAATCAGGGAATGTGGTCTTAGATTATCGAAGTACTTTGCTGGTCTACAGCACCAGATTAGCTTGTCTCCTGTGAGGACGGACTACTGTCTCCTGTGCCTATTACCAGTGACCAATCTGAGGAGATTTATACCGAAGAGGAAAAAGTTATTAAAGGTGACCACGGAAAGAATTCGATTTTACACGTATGGATCAAAGCAGGTAGGTGAAGTAGGCTATGGCGTCCATTCTCCTGATCTTAATATCAACGTGTCCTACAGGTTGCCGAATCACCTCTGTCGTGTTTCACTTGTGAGGTTGCTGATTTATTAAGGAATAGTGTTACAGCGGTCCGGAAAGTCTGAATTTATACGGACAATTAGTCCGTCTGCGTCTGCGAAATGGCCATGGGCCGATATCTTTGCTGGGAAGTGGAGGTAAGCTCCGATTGGTAATAGGCAGACAACCCTTAGGTTGGGCCATAGGGAATCCGTCCTATGTAGGTGCTGTTTAGAGGAGTAACATCTTTTGGAATGCCCGGCGTTGGCAGGACTTATGTTCGGGATATTTCGGTATACATATAGTTGGTATTGGTGCTCTACAGGAAATTCCTTTAAGAAAGTAATCAGCGGCTGTCTGGAGGAAGCTAAAGGTATCATAATGCGCTCTTATCAGGCCTAAGTGTGCTGGACGTTTGTCCGGCGGCTCCTCTTAACCTAACCTATTCTAACGCCAGTTGAGCTATTTTCACGACAAATCTAGTGATTTACTCACTATTTCATTTCTATTGCTTATGAAGTTAAGTTATTATTACTGTTTAGGACATAGCTTCAACGCCCTTGTTTAGTTGTGTCACTTCAGCGCTAGGCGCCAATCAACTCAACGCTTTACGTTCTTATTAAGGTTGGTCTGTTAATGCAAAAAAAAAAAAAAAAAAACGAACAGGTTTTAGAAAACACCCTATATTTATTACAAATATATAATCATCTACAACAACTCTTGGTCCCACAAGTGTTAACCACTTAAACACTATTGCAATCATCTCTTTGAATAGAAGCTTTCTAATGGAAGCTTTACTTATATTAAAACTCGCACATAATCTTAACTTTAAATTAAGTTTAAGCAAGCGAAAGCTTTTTGTTGTTTTAATTACAAGCCTAAAAGTAAACTTTAATTTTTTAATTAATTTAAATTAATTTTATTTTTATTTTTTTTCATGTATGGATGCCATGTTATGGGCAAGTGATTTTCGTACATTCGTTCTTATTGAGTTTTGACAAATTGTTGTTTAAGATTAAAAAATTAATTGAAAAAAAAAGAAAAAACTCTTATCAAATTTTCAATAAATCTTAACAAAGTCGAAATGACTGTGAACAATAAATTTATTTTGTATTATATTTCTGTTTTTTTTTATTTTTATTTGGTTTGTTTTAATGAACTGTTTTAAATGAAAAAAAAAGAATAAAGTAAAGAAAATTATATCACCTTTGAGTAGAAACAAATAAACCAACACAGATTTGAAGGTCATGGTAGCATTTAACAAATAAGTATATAAATTCTAAAATATTATAATCAAACATAAACTACATACATACATACATATATTGTATTGTACATACAGAAGTAAGAAAATAATTATTATTAAAGATGTTTTTTTTAATGTTATAATGCAACTCATGTCGACTTTATTTGTTTTATTTTTTAATCAAATCCGCATACATAATTTTGCAAAAAAATAATAAAAATTAATAGGAGAAGAATTAAAATTATAATAATTTTTTTGTGTATTTTATAGAAAATGAAGAAGAAAAAATCAGCAACATAATCAAATGTTTATAATACTTAATAAATTATTCAATACAAACTTTAGTATTTAATTCTTTTTGTTTTTCTGTCTTTTTTTGTTTTTCTTTTTTTTTTTTGTTTAATGACCAAAGATCAAGGTTCCAACATTTTATACAGATTCTGTATAAAACCATTATGTGGAAAGAAAAAATACTCGTACATGAGCGAGAAAAAAATTTGTTGCTTTTGTTATTTCCATAAGAGTGTGTATTTAATCAATCAGAAATGTCAAAAATCAGTCAGAAACGTCAAAAAATTTTATTTATAATTTAAATGTCATTTAAAGCTTAAAAGGACATATACGCATACCTATAATAATATATAATAAAGATAATCTGCTGTCATACAAGGACGTACGAGTATGTATGTATGGTATAAACCTTTCCAAAAATAAAAGAAAAACTTGTTAATAATCTTGACTTAATGACCTTTAATTTGTTTGATTTACAGCAAATTATTAAATTTGTTAAAATAAACATTAAAAAAAAAAGAAAAACTTAGTTAACAGACGAAATCCTGTTGTCTGTTTTTCTTTTAAATGTCGTTGCAATTTCTCTATCTTAACGTGTTTCTTAATTTAAACTACCTTTTAAGCTACATACATATGCATTTCTTAAGTTAGGCTCATTAGCTCTATATAGTTCACTAAATTGATTCGTTGTTTTAGTTCAATAATAAAAAGTGGTCCACCCATAATGCACGATGTTAATTGTGAGTCACACCTTAACGTTAAGGTTTTTGCCAAACTTAATTTGACATTTCCTTGTTTCAGTGTTTGACAAATTCAACCATGAAAAGGTACACAAGCCTTTTACAAAAATGGGCGTTCAAATCAAAATGCATTTTGTGCACTTCGTGATATTTTTGGTCAGCATAATCGTACAAATGTCAGCAAATTCAGCAAATCGGGTTTGCAGGAAATGTGGAAACACCTAAGCATGATTTCTCAGTTCGCTCTGCGGAAAACATTGCTGTTGTTCGCGATATTGTGGCAGAAAGAGCCGTCAACCACGACCCGTCATCGTACCCAATAATTGAACACCTCATCTGAATAAAGATTTTAATTTACACGCTTACAAGGCTTAATTGACTCAAAAGCTGAAGCCTAGTGACCATTTCAAGCGTCGTAAGTACGCTGAATGGTTAGTTGAACCGACAGAAGTGAATGGTGACTTTACAAAGAAAATCATCTTCAGCGACAAGGCACACTTTCACTTCAATGAATTTGTTAACAAGTAGAATTGCCGCATTTGGGCAAATGAGAATCTACGAGTAATTGTTGAAAATCCGACGCATCAAAAAAAAAAGTGACTGTTTGGTGCGGTTTATGGGTTGGCGGCGTCATCAGGCCTTACTTCTTCGTTAATGGTGTTCGCTATCGCGGGATGATAACGGACTTCTTGTGGCCAGAAATTGAAGATATCGACCTGGACGATATGTGGTTCCAGCAAGATGGTGCCACTTGCCGCACATCCAACGAAACCGTGTTATCTCATGTCATGGCGAAGTTAATTGGCCACCACGATCATGTGATTTGACACGGTTGAACTTCTCTCTTGGGGTATATTTAAAAGAAAAACTGTACGCCAATAAGCCAAGAACAATTCAAGAGCTAAAATATGTGATAATTATGCACATTAACAACATTGAACCTCAAGTTGTCTCACAGTAATTGAATATATAAACCGAAGTGTGTCACCATGCCGTGGTGAGCATTTGGCCGATACTTTGTTTCATACATAATTATCATAGATCTTTTTATCATAAATATTAAGATAATTGTCTGAAAATTTTTTGTTTTAGGGTCGAAAATAGTTTCTCCAACCGTCTTGCACTTATTAAGCTTCCTACCCTTAATTGCGGTATTATTGATTCCCATATCGCGCTTAGGCAGTTAGAATTTGTAATTTCAACTCAAATTCCAAACCACGGCTAAACTTCTGCTGCCGCATATCACATTAGTATGTGAGGAAGAAAAAAGCAGGCTTCCGGCCAGATAGAAACTGCATAGATCAGGCCACCACTCTAAGCATTATCATAGAACAAACTCTAGAATCCCGTACTCCGCCTTTATCTACTGTTCGTCAACTTTAAGAAAGAATTTGATCAGACGAACTGCTATATGGAAAGCCTTGAAAAGAAAAGGAGTACCACAGAAAATAACTCGAACTGTTAGAGCGATGTACGAGGATGCAGAACATTCAGTTCTTCAGAACGAAAACATTAGTTAACCATTCCACACCAATGCTGGAGTAAAACAAGGATGTCCACTATTACCTCAGCTATTCACCATAGTGTTGGATGACATAATGAGCAAAGTCTTTTCAATGAGAAAGAGGATAACATGTAGTCCCTTACGCCAAGATATAGTCTAATATGGATGAAGACTTAAAAAGACCGGATCGCAACGTTGGACTTGGAATAAATACCAGGAAAACCAAGGCTATGACAATTAACAATACTACCACGGAAAACATAATGCTAAAAGGTCAACCAGCGGAGTATATAGATAGCTTTTGCTAACTAGGACGTACAATGACCGAAAACAGACTTAGACAACAGGCTCAATAAATCAAGAACTTTACTCAGACAACTGAAGTCAGTATGGAAGACCCCATACGTATTCAAATAAACTAAGCACACAATATTCAACTCATGTGTTAAATAATTTCTGCTGTATGGTAGTGTAACCTGGCTTGTATCGAATAACATCACGCAAAAGATTCAGGTATTCATCAGCAAGTTCCTCAGAATCATTTGCAAAATATTGAGGCCTAATACCATAAGTAACACAAAATTGTGAGACATGACCAATCAGGAACCCTTAATGAGGCGTATAATAAATAGGAAATGAAGGTGGATCGTGTCACCAGGATGGTGTTCAAGTTGAATCCTCAAGGCTCAATGAACTGTGGACGCACAATTATTCCGGAACTAAGAGAGAACAATCTAACATAGAAAGAAGTAAAAACTACAACGGTGAACCTTTAAAGAAAAATGTGCTTTGTGAAAATGTGTGTGAAGATAAATTTAAATTTAAGTAGCAAAGACGCAAACCAGGTTTTTTAGCTCAGCCATTTTTTACGTTAACAGAGCACTGTTAACACTTAAACAGTAACTATAAAGTAAAGTAAGAGAAGTTATTGCCAAAATATATATGCCTGGAATATGGAGAAATAGCACATCCTAGTTGGAATGGTGCTCCAGACCTTTCGTAGATTAGCTTTGGAGCCAAAGCTTTAAAAATTGTGGAATAGCAGAAAATGTATTTAAGAAAATTAATTTTAAAAATTATTCTTCTCTGTGGTTCATTGGTTACCTCAAAGATGGTCGGAATACCACACTATATGGGGAGATTGGCCCAAGAGGTCCCTAATGAAACTGTGCTAGTGGTATTCCTGAAATAATTTTGAAACTGGAGAAATTTAAATTTGAAAAATTTGTATTTTAACGCATTTTGACTGAAGAGGATAAGTGGTTATTGTGGGAAAACTAGAGATGGCCGGAATATCACACTATATGGGGAGAGTGGCCCAAGGGGTCCCTAATGAAAAAAGAGAAGTTGGCAATATATTCTTTGACTAAAGAAACATTAATTCTTCGCCAAAAACATGAGACCACATGTCCTTTTTGAGCATTCCAAAGATTAAAGTTTAAAAAGAAAATGTTTTTATTTCTGATCAAAATGTACTGTCAAATCGAATGCTTTTTAAAGTCTACCACAGATTCTCAGTCTTCTTCTCATCATCATAGTCCTTGTCGGACTATAGGTTCTACAACAACTTCTCTTCATTTTTCTCTTTCTATGGCAAGTTTCTCTCAATTTCTGATTCTCATCTTCTTTGAATCAAACCATTATTTTTCGTTCGAAGCACATCAGCTGGCTGATGTCATTAGTCTTTAGAGTCAATAGCCCATACCCGTACTGTTGAGTGTCTTGTAAAATTCAAGTTTTAGTATTCTCGATAGCAGTTTAGATTGAGGTCGGTAAATTAAGCTCTATTTGGAGATTGTAAAGCTTAGCGGCCATATGCAAAAAAATTTGATAAAGATTATTAAACTTTTGTTAACAAAATTCCTTAATGTTGTGTGCAAAAAAGATTATTAGCTTAAAAGCTCTTTGTTAAACCTACGTTAACCTTATGAATTATAAACTAGGAAGATATCGGCCTTAAGAGTACTTTTAAGTAACATTTGTGTTATGAATATTTAATATAAAAATAGATGCTTTGGCGTCAAGGAACATTTTTTTCTCTTTTCCAAAAGAAAAAGTCATTTTTTAATGAGATGGTGATGTAGTGAGACTGTCAAAGAATGTCTAATTTAACTTAGAGAAACATGTTGAAGTTAAGGCATCGAATATAATATGAATGGAGCCATATTTCTCTTACGATTTTGGGTAATATTGTAGAGAGTACGTCTAAATTTTTCAAAAACGCCGCAAAAAGAAAGTTCTAGGAATAGTGTAAAAATATAAAATTTTTTCTACAGGCTATCCGCCGGGAAGGTATACTACTTTGTTTTGCCGCCGTTTTAGTAAACATTAGTCTTGACAGTTCATATTTGGCAGTCGTGAAGTAGAGACGTGGCAAATTTATTATAAAAATATTCAGTACACCAACGTGTTTTAATCGTTAAAACATTTTATCAAAATCAATCATCGATTTTCATGAAAAAATCAGAATGAGTGACGAGGCACATTTTCATTTGAATGGTTATATGAATATCGCATACAGCCAGGATAACAATGGAATTACTACGAGACCTCTTTCCACAACAAATTATTTCAAGGAATGGTGATGTTGACTGGCCACCATGGTCGACTGATTTGACTGATGAAATTAATGAAATACCGCGTGAAATGTGTGAGAATGTATGGAAGAATGTTTGAGCAATGAAAAATGAGGGCTCGCATTTGTGAGGCTAACAGAGGCGGGCATTTATCTGACATTGTATTCCATACATAATTGCCGACATTAAATAAAACATTTGTCAATATAAGATCCATTCTTTTTCATATAATCAAAAATTATAAACAAACAAAGTATACCTTCCCGGCGGACACCCTGCATTTAAGCGAAAAGTGCAAAACCAAGTTCATGCAGATTCTTTTATGTCATTGTCTTTCTCTTAGTCCGGTGTTTGAATATCATACTTTTTTTTAATAACTGTGTAAAGTTTTGGTCTATTTGATTGGGTCTTTAAGTTTTAATAGGAATTTTTCTGTTCAACTTCAAAACATGAACTTGGTTTTGCATCCCACTGTATGTATAACATTTTTACACCCACTTTATCATCCTCGGCATTAATTTCGAACCTTTTTCTTTTAAAACTAATTTTATTCTAATAAATTTTTTCATTTAAGCGCAATAAAAAAAGTTTCCCTTAGTGATGTACATAAAATCAAAACAAATTCACAAAGCTTGTTATTCGGATATTTTTTATTGCACTAACAAAATTAATTGTCTTAATTTTTTAGGATTTGAAGAATTTTTGCAATAATTTAATTTGTTTAGAATTAAATAAAATATAAAAAGGCAATGATAACTGAAACAGATTTATTAAAAAGAAAAATGATTTTATATCGGGTCCGCCATCTAACGTTTTTTTTTTTCAACTAGTGCTTATTTCGTGAATGGTAACACTTAGCTCATGTCTGATTTGACAGATAATTAGTTTTATCCTTCCGCTGAAAGAATATGGTTGTGTATACGCTTGAACTACGTTGGGAAATATTACGATATTACTTTGATCGATCGACTTACAGAAGATGCCGATTTTGCCAAAAAAATCATCTTTTCAGATGAAGCTCATTTTGACCTTGGCTGGTATGTAAACAAGCAAAATTGTCGCACTTGGGGCACAGAAAACCCGCACGCATACATTGAAAAGCCGATACACCCAAGACGAGTCACTGTTCGGTGCGGATTTTGGTCCGGAGGCATAATTGGGCCATTTTTCTTCGAAAATGAGCAAGAAGTGGCCGTTACAGTCAATGGCGATTGTTATCGGGCCATGTTGAACGAATTTTTGTTCACAAAAATTGAAGTGGAAGATATTAGCGACATTTGGTTTTAACAGGACGGCGCTGCGTGCCACACAGCCGAAGCTACACTCGATGTTTTGCGCCCTGTTTTTGAAGATCACATTATCAGCCGCAGAGCTGATATCATTTGGCCACCACAAGAGCTGCCATTTGACACCGTTGGACTATTATTTGTGAAGTGCCGTCAAAGATAAGTGTTACGCCAACAAGCCAGAGACAATTGACGCTTTAAAGGACAATATTCGTGAAGCCATTGGTGAAATACAGCTGCACACAATCGATAATGTGCTTAAAAATTGTACCGATCGTGTAGGCTACTGCATGGCCAGCCGAGGCAGCCATTTGAATGAAATTATTTTCCATTATCAAACGGAAGGATTGTACTTTCAAATAAAATAAGAAATTTGAGAAAATATTCAGCAGTTTTTTTATAGCATTTTCAAAAACAAAATTATTTGGCGGACCCTTTATTAAATTAATAAAAATAAATCACTTTTGGTTTAACTACTCGTTTGTGTGGCATTCGTTTCTTTGTATCGCTGACACAAAAAAACCATGGTATTGCCAGCACGAAAACTTAAAATTTAGTAAAGCAATCATTAGCTACTGTAGGATTTTTGCATAAATTTTCTTAACAAATGTATGTTAAACTTAAAGTGTGGTAAGTAACTTGCACTACAAGTCTACTTTTAGATTTTTTTTTGCATATGGCCGTAGGTATTTAAATTCACATTCTAAACATTTGATTAGAGCAAAATTTACAAAGCCATCTGGTGCCTTCCTTTGATTATGTTATCTTCCACATTAATTTGTAAAAAACTAATTGAATGGAGGATAGGGTGACTTGTTTCACTTTATTTTAAAATTTATTAAAGTAATAATTGGATTTAAAATTTCAATAAATTTAATTTTTTTAATTCGAAAAAATTTTACAATAAACTTACCATTGTTAGGTGTTTCGATTTTAAATGTCTTGACTGTGTTTATAACACTCTTGCATATTATTTTTGTTAATAAAAAAAAAAAAAATTATTTATTTTATTATTACTCTACTCATTACATTTAATTTAATTGTAATTGTTGTTCAGAAGAAAAAAAAATAAATATTTTTCATTATTTAAATATTTAATTTTTCTTAACGATATTGGCCTTTAAAGCTGAAAGTAACAGAAAGACAAACATTAAAGTACAAAACCAGTACTAATTTATATTTTGATTAAGATGCAACACTGTTTTGTTTTTTGTTGTTGTCAAGGCTGATGTTGTTTTGGCTTTGCTCTGTAGTATGTATAATGAGAACGTAGCTTCAGGAACGCACCTTTATTTTAAGCTTGAATTCTTTCTTTCCCTCTTAACGATCTATAAACAATAACCAGCGGGGGAAATTATAGTCCATTTGTTCGACTTTAGGATGCCCTTCTACACAATGTAATTAAGAAATAAATAGAATAGTTAA
Source organism: Wohlfahrtia magnifica (assembly GCA_023159175.1). NCBI lineage: Eukaryota > Metazoa > Arthropoda > Insecta > Diptera > Sarcophagidae > Wohlfahrtia > Wohlfahrtia magnifica. The sequence continues at coordinate 6,593,496 of JAKWBJ010000484.1, forward strand.
TAAATAAATAGTTACATACAGAATACAGAACATTTCCTATTCTTATTTATGGTATAGAGTAGAGAATAATTTGCCAGATACGCTAGTAGTCTTTGTCACGGCATTAAAAATCTATGCTAAAAGAATAGGCCTTCTTTGCAATGCTCTATCGTCGTAGCTGCCACCATAAGAAAAAAGAAGATATGGCTAGGTCTGTGGCCGGCACACTAACCACACCTAGGAAGACCAACATATTCGTTTTCTCGATAAAAATACTATTTCTGTACAGTGTTTCCATGATTTTTTCTAGAAAAACTGAAAATTTCGGAGAAAAAAAACTGATTTTTAAGTGAAAAAACTGGACATACTTAAAAAAGTAAAAGAAAAAAATATGCATTTTTATAACAAAATCTGTTTTTTTTTTGTTTAAAATTATAGCAATTTAAAGTTTCATTAGATATGGATTTCACTCGATTTCGATTTACAAAACATACCCGTTAATTTATTATATATTTATATTATATGACACTTTTTTCCGACAAGCGAGCTACCTAGCGAGTAAACCTAATTCGAGTACGCTGAATCCAGTGAAGCTAATCGTTTTTTTCGGTTAGCTCTTGTGTTCGAGATATACTATTATTTCGAAAAAGAATGAGGTTGTAAAGCGTGTTTTTTATAGAGGTATAGAACTTCAAGTTGGCATTACTTTTCAAAATGGTGACCGATTTAACAGCTGTCAAGAGATTTATTCTCAGTTTGGCTTGGCAATTTATCATGAATAGACTCACGCCCGGTGTAGAGTCGTCGAATGTGCCCAAAACGAGATTACCCGTGTTCCCGATTTTCATAAGCGAATTTTGTTTATCGAATTTGGTTGAATGGCTACGTCAACAAACAAAACTGCCGCATTTGGAGTGAAGGTAATCCTCAAGTGTATGTGAAAACATCGTAACATCCAGAAAAATTGACTGATGGTGGCCAGAACGTTACAGTCAATGGTGATCGACATAGAGCCATGATTACTAACTTTTTCATTCCTGAATTGAATACCCATGATGTCCAGGCGATGTGGTTGCAACAAAACGGCGCAACATGTCACACAGTTCGTGCCACAATAGATTTATTGAAAGACACGTGTGGTGACCGCCTAATTTCACGTTTTGGACCTGTGAATTGGCCTCCAAGATCTTGTGATTTAACACCGCTAGACTACTTTTTTGTGGGCCTATGTAAAGTCATTGGTCTATACGGTAAAGCCACAAACGCTTGACCATTTCGAAGACAACATTCGCCGTGTTATTGCCGATATACGGCCACAAATGTTGGAATAAGTCATCGAAAATTGGACGTCCAGATTGGCCTACATCCGTGTAATGCTACAAGATTATCTTTCGGATAAATAAAATTTATGTTAATCGAATAATCCATCGTTGTTTTATTGCAACTTAAGGTTCTATACCTCTATAAAAAACACCCCTTATAACATATATTCGCGTAACTCAAAAGCGGTTTAGTTTAAATAAATAAAATTAACTTTTTTTTAATCAGCGCAGTTGTTTTAAAAATAGTATAAATTTATTTGGCAAAAGAACAGTGTATGTATGAGTGATGTTACTGCTTCACTAATAAAAGGTATGAGGAACCTCACCACAGATATATTAAGCAAATGAGATGAAATTATAGCTCCAGAAATTGTAATTAAAATAACAAAATTAAACGTAAAATATTAAAAACTGCAAAACTGCTTAATGCTTAAAAAAAACTACAAAAAATTTAGATAAACCTGCACATTTGACAACGCTGCTTCTATAGCCTCTTGTAGTTATCGATAAAATGACTTGTTTGACTTTCAAAATAGTAAATACTTTGCTGTACTCTCAGAATTTTGCTGTACTTACAGAACTTTGCATTACTATTTTTTGAGCAAAATTTTTTCTCAATTATGCTGAAATATTATCTTATCATAAAGCTAATTTTTGACAATTGAGTTATACAAAGGCTAGGCCCTACTAAACTTTATAAGACTTTTGCCAAATTCTGTTCAATGATGATGCAGATTTTAACCTTTTTGCTTATGCACTTACCAGAATAGCGTCAGAGTAAAATCTTTACAAATTTATAGAATTGAAAACTGGCGCTTTAAATATAGACCGTTTGAAACTAAATTTATTTCGATGGTAGATATGGTATAAGAAATAACTTTTGCAGTATTTAACTCACTTGACGGCAGCATCAAAGTTTTCATTCCATTATTGAAAATGCTTCTGGGCCACGCAAAACAATGGAAATGATCAGAAATGTTTACTAAAGGGTTACACATAATGTTCCAATAAGGCGTTTCGTTTTCAGTAGTTAGCCATTTTACTAGTTGTCATAAGTCAACCTGTATCTAAGTTCCCTTCAGGAATGCATTGAAAATATTAAAATTCATTACAAAAATATTGAAAATTTCCCAGTCGCTGTTCGCAATACAAAAGCAATTTCTCGGCCAACAAATGTGGAACTGGTGGAAAAATTTAAGCTGTTGGGGCAAAACAGTTATGTGAACCACTGAAAGTATTGCTGTTTTATGCCATAGTGTTGAGGAAAACACAGTTTTGTTAGTTTCTCGTCGATCTTTGGAATTGGGCATTCTTTACACGACATTACACCCTATTTTACATAAAGACTTAAATCTTAAGGCCTGTAAGGTTCAATTGACACAATAAATCTCGCCTATTGACCATCAAAAACATCGTGTATTTGTTGATGGGCGATAGGTTAGGTTAAGTTGGTGGGTTAAGTTAGGTTAGGCTAGATGATGTGAAAACACTAGGGAACCAGTGGTTGCAATATTCGGAGATCATGTGGTTCATTGTATTCATCCTACAGAAAAAATAAAAAAGATCAGTTAAGAGATTAGAAAGAGAGGGAGGAAAAAGAAAGTAATGACGTCCTTTTTCAGCTCCAAGGCTACGTTGACAAATGGAATTGTCACATTTGGGGTTTACAGAACCAAAAATTATTGTTAAATTCTTAGCGTTCAGTCTTTGGTCTGACGACGTCAATGGACTTAACTTTTTCTAAAATGAGGCTCGAGCAACTGTTGCGGTGAATAGATTACCCTATTGAACGATGATTAAGTGGATGAAAAAATTTTAGCTTTTGGCAGCAGAAGTTAGCAATGTGAATAACTGAGATTATTGCTGTTGTAGCCAATAGTGTTTTGAAACTGGGCATTCCAGTAACATCATTACACCCTATTTTCTATAAAAACTAAGATCTTAAGGTTTTTAAAGTTCTGTTTACACAAGAACTCACGCCTACCGACCATCAACAATAGTGTGCTTTTGTTATTTGGCCATCGGTTAGTCTAGATGATGTAAATGCCACTAGAAGAACCGATGCTTGCAACACTCGGTCACCATGTAGTCCATTGTATTCATCCTATAGATATAATAGGAAAAAGAGAAAGTTTGGAAAAAAATAATTAGAGAGACAAAAACGAGAGTGATTACGCCCGTTTTCACCTTGAAGGACCCAAAAATTATTGTTGAAAAGCCTTTGAATCCGCCAACGAACCGAATATTGTTTAGTTTTTGGTCTGACGACGTCATTGCATATTACTTTTCCAAAATGAGGCTGGAGCAACTGCCACAGTGAATGGATTGCACAATCAAACGATAATTAATGATTTTGTATAGCTGGAATTGAAAGATCTTGATGTGGACCACGTTTACTTTTAACAAGACAGACGCTACGTGCCACACAAGTAATGATACCATTGCTCTTTTGCTTGATAAGTTTCCTCAACGAAAAATTTCTCTCAGAGGCGATCAGTCAATAATCTACAATCGATTCGAGACTTCTACCTATGGCTTAATTAGAAGCCTTACATTGCCGCTTATGTAGATAAATAGTTGGTTGGACGGACAGATGAAATAGTTCTATTCGATATAAAAAGCGATCTAGAACTGATTGGCATAACAAATGTGCCTCCATTATCTACGGTAGTGTAGGGTATAAAAACAATAGAGTATGAGAGGCAAATGTTGTTCTTTATCGATTTATTTCGATTTATTTCGATTTATTTGACATTTAGAATTTTTTTTCTTATTTATGACATTTTGTTGTTGTTCTCTCTATTATTAATGTTTGTTGTTGCTGTGCATATGAAACAATTCAAAGAAAAATTCTTATTCTTCTGTAAGTAATAATGATAATGGTTTTTAATAGGGGAATGAAAATGTATTCTTTTTATATAATAAAAAAAATTTACTTCTGTTTGAAATTGTACTCGTAATTTTTTTTATAAATTAAAAGACAAACGTTGTTTTTTTGCATTTTTTTTCGAATTCAGTTTTAAAGTCATTGAACTTTTATGTTTTTATTTTTTTTATTATTTTTTTTTTGTAGCAAATTTACGTAATTTTTACTGATAAATTGAATGTAATTTTATTTGTTTGCTGTTGTTTGTGGTTGTAGTAGTAGTAGCAATTTTTTTTTTCATTTGCGAGATTGTTGTTAAGCTCCTATTAACTATAACTACACTGAGAGAAAATTTATTATGGAAATTATAATCGGTAGTAGCACCACAGAAAGAAATCACATCGGACGAGCGTAGAGGTCAGGCAATATGTCTATTTCGTAAAATAATTTAATCAATTTAATGACATTTAAATAATTCGGTAACAAAAATTCTTAAAATTCTGCTAAGACTTTCACATGGAGTAACCAAATGTCCAATACTACCAATAAAACAGAGCATATTGCGCTTGTCAGTGCTATGTACTAATACTGATCTATACTGCTGTAGCGCATTGGCCTAGAACAGAGCCTATTTACAGAAGGCATTGCCTATGGGTAAATGTGCTTCAATTTTCCAGGCTGAAATTTCTGTCATCCCAGCTGTTGCTATTATAATTCTTGTTATTATTGTCATCATACCAACCAGCCACTATTGCAAGATACCGCGACCCATGGGTTGTAAGGTGCCACTTCAGGTAGCAGATCTAAATATATAATGATTTGTGTTACAGAGTGTCTAAAAGGAAAGTTGAAGGTATTAAGTATTGATGTGTTGTCAGACATTTCAATAACTTTGAAGGCTTTGTCATCTTGTAAGCTAAAGTCAAAGGTTGTTTGTCTGGCATCTATCATTGAATCTGTTGCACTCAAGTCACGATATGTTGGTTCCCCACTAACACGGGATATCCTGAAAACAAAAGGATTGTCCGCTTGACAAGCTGAATATCTCAACGAGTTTTTATTGGGCCTGAAGCATCTGTGATATCCCTGTGGGATACCTCAGAAGAAAAAAACTATAGTTACTTCAAAAAAGGCATTTGTTCTCTCACCAAACCAAGCGGATGTCAATCAATCACTCAATCAACTATAACTTCTACCTCATTTCGAAAATAATATATACAGACTAGTCTTACCCATCCGGCTTTGCCAGCTATTTAGGAACAACAATTGTTTATATATTGTCGTTCTCAGAGTGATAATTTATCAATAAGAAACAACGATTTCTTACTAAGTAAGAGAGATGCCACGCCCACGTATTCAATCCAGCCCACTTTGCAACTGATGATTTCTATTGATTGCCAAGTCATTTAAACCAAATTCAGAAACTTTCTCTTTTACCGTCCTAGATACTTACAAAATCTATATTTATATGTATGGGAGTTACCATGCCCACTTATGCGATTCCGCCATCTTATTGGCCAATTATTTGGAATAGCTACGAAGTCATTTATATAAAATTCAAAAACTTCCACTTTAACCTTTCCCAAGATATATAGGGTGGGCAATTTAAAAGTTGAAATTTGAACCAGCGTTTATTTCGAATCTGACAATACTTATGTCATTCTATTCTGTCACAAAATTCAGTATATTATCTCCACTGAACGAAATGAATCGATTTACGCTTGAGCAACGTTGCAATTTATTGGAAATTTATTACCATTTAAAATCATTTTTTCCGGTGAAGATCATTCTCATCTTGGTATGTTAATAAGCAAAATTGCGGTAATTGGGGTTTAGAAAACCAAACGTGGTCTTATAGAGCACCTACCACGAGCGACTGTTTGGTGCAGCTTGAGGAGCGGAGGCATCATTGGCCCATATTTCTTTGAAAATGAGGACGGCGCAACCATTACGTTCAATGGAGACACCTATCGTACCATGATAATTATTTTTTTGTGTCCGTAGCGTTCCACGTTTCGCAATCATAAAAAATGGTAGATTTTACATTGGTACTGAATATCGCAATTTTCGTACGTAACGATAATATGAACGATTTCCGAATTGATCTTAGACGGCCAAAAGCCTGACTCGGTTTCTGCAAGCGGTTCATAGTATTCTCGCTCGAACCTCCGTTTACGGATATAATACGCTCCAAATAGTAGAATTGGCTGACGTCCTTAATTTCTTCAGTGCCAATAACAAATAATTCCTGAGACGTCGCGTTAATACGGAAAGTGTTAGTTTTCGCGGCATTTATTCGCAAACCTGCCGCTTTCCCCGCCAGTGTTACGTCAACGCATGCCGGTCTCCATTTCTCACTTCTATTGGTCCGCTTAATAACAAAGCACTGGATTCAAGTGAGGTTGCAAGCACGTGTGCGAAATCTAGCGGATAGGACTCTGTCAAAAAATGGCTTCCAGGTTTTATGGGTTCTTCTCGCTCCCTGTGTCAGTAGAAATCCTACCCCACTTGATCTGGGAAGGGTATTGGATCTACCCGATTATATAAGTGTATGCCCATCAGACGTTGGGCTGCGACAACGATTCTCGCATAATCCTAAGAACAGAAGATTGTATGCATTAAGTTCTTTGCAGAGCTGCGTCAACGAAATGGTTGCAACAGTGTTCGTATATTCCATGTTCCCAATTCGTGTTCTTTTTTCATGCTGAAGGTCGTCATCGGAAAATTGGACGGTTCTGCGAGGTTTCATTAATCTTTTGATTTCAGATAAGCAGGTGATTAACCTGTTGTATCATATTCTGATGATGGTACTGCTTTATAAGCCATTAGACTGACCGTTTATAACACATTCATATAGCGATCCGCTTAATATAAATACAGACGACCGCTCGCAGAAGCTTGACGGGTGTCAAGAACAACGCCCAGGGGTCACCACTTGGAGGTTTGTGAGTGAGTGTAATAGATAGGGATCTCTCTGGGTTCATCAAGTTGAACCAGTCAGAAACTTTACCTTAACCATACACACCCTTTACAAAGTGCTCTATATTTAAATTCTCCAATTTGAAAAAGTTCTGGAGCGTAATATTCATGGTGATTTGCAAAAACTTTTTAGTTAACACGCTGGTCATTTATGCTTCCTTTATGCTTCAATTTTAAAGAGAATCTCGAACTATGGTTTAATGATATCTAATGCTAATGTCGCTCTGGAAAAGCACAAAGCACAAAACATGGATACTGCCGTGTTTATTCATGTCTTGCCATATTTCTCTTCTTTTAAATACCATAATATCTTTCAGTGTATTAAATCGAAAGAAAAAATTTACTTTAAATTGCATTCGAGTGCACCTTTCAAAAATTTTTGTTGTTTTTTTATATTTTTTGTAAGTCTTAAATTATTTTTGTTTTTTTTTCTTTGCTTCTTGACTGGGTTTCTAGATTCAGTTGAACAATATTTTTTTTGTTTTTTCTTGTTGATGTTATTGTTGCAGTTGTTGTTTTTGTGTCTGTGTGTATGTGTGCTAAACTTTTGAAATTAACGAATTTTCGGTTTTTTCTTCATTTTTTAGTTTTTTTTTTTTTACAGTCAGTTACTGGGTATTTATGAATTTATAGCTGCAACGTTAGAGAAATATTTGAAAATGTTTTGTAGATCTTGTTTCTATATTTTTTTTTGCATTGCACAGTGTGAAAAACAAGTTAAAGAATTAAAGCCGATCAAGAACGATTATTTGATTTTCTTTACCACAGAATTACAACTTACCTCAGTATCACAACTTACTTAACCAAATACCAAAGTCAATTTCTTACTTATTGATATTCGGATATTAAGGTAGACCTAAATTGCTGAACAAGGACTAATCGCGCAACAAAACACTATACAGAAAAGATATAATACTGGGCTAGATAATAAGTTCGCAGAGTTTTTATATTTTCGTTTATTTTCAACGACTATTTGTTACTTTTGTGGCTTAGAAATGGAATCTACAGAAGTAAAAAGCAATATCATTTATCTACGATAACTCCTTCTATTTTTGTGATTTACGCTCTAGGGGATCGACACACCGTGAGCCGCGGCTACGAGTTACATAATCCATTCGATCAGTCAAATTTTTGATAACTTTTTCTAATAAATCTGGCCATATGACGTCTATTGTGGCTTGAATTTATCAGCATAAGCCAACCAGAGGCGTTAAATCGCACGAACGAGAAGTTCAGTGAACAGGACCACTTCTGGAAAGAAAGTTAAAATTAAATTGATTTTGTAATAAACTGATTGTTAGGCGCGCCGTCTTGTTGAAATCAAGTTTCTTTGATGCTGATTAATTTCTGGAATCAAGAATTCAGTTAGTATCGCTCCATAGAACTTGCCATTCACCATAACGACAGCTTGTTGCTCATTTTACCACACCAAACAGTCAATGTTAATGAATGTAATGCTGATATGTTAACGGCTTGTGGGCTGCCTTTGTTATTTAACCAGAAATAATTAACCGTAAAATAGACGAAGTGCTCCATGAAGTTTGCGAACAGATTTATTTTTGTTTTAAAGTAAATTTCCACAATCTAGAAGCGTTGTTCTGGCGTCAAACGATTCATGCTGACTTGCCTGCCAAACATTACTGAACAGGAATGTCAACACAGTTTGACATCCTCAGCTGTCAAACCATAGTAATCGATAGTTTTTATGCAGCTGAAACAAACGCCCCATATATCAGGTCACCCAATAAGTGCGTAGGATGGCATATAGATGGCGTTACTAGAATTTTGTCCATATGATTTTTATTTAGTACTAACCTTCAAACGAAACGTGTGTAAATTTGGCAGCAATTTGGTTATTGATTCGTGAGTTATAGCTAAAAAAAATAAAAATTGAAAAAGTGATTTTGAGTTTCGATCATTGCCCCTACTCCATCAAGACAAATGGTAGAGAAGTGGATTGCTGAATTTAAACATGGTTGTACCAGCACAAATGATTTAGAGCGCAGTGAATCCCAAGTAAGGCTGTTATTCCAGAAAACATCAAAAAAATCCACAAATTGGTTACGAATGATTGCTAATTGAAGGTGCACGATAAAGCTGACATTGTGAACGTATCAGATGGTAGTGTGTTTTACCATTTTACACGAACATTTAGGTATGCGAAAGCTCTGTTTAAAGTGGGTGCCGCGTGTGTCACAAGTCTATAAAAACGATGGCAAAATTAAATAAATTGTGCTTCGAATTGCTTAGACACCAACCGTATTCTCCAGATTTAGCTCCCAGAAACTTTTTCCCGTTTTCACAAACAAAAGCTGGAGAAGAAGAAACAAAACAAACTTTTCTTCAGCAAGTTGGGCAGAAAGAAATTGGTGACTCTGGCCAAACAGTAACAATTTAAAAAGGGCTTAAACGCATACGACATACTACATCGATCAACTTATATTAAATAAAATTAAAAATCAACAAAACAAAGAACTAAGTGTAACCGATGAATAGCAAGGTGATAATGGATTTAATTCCGTATTCTGTAGTGGGGAAGAATCTGATGGCACGGAGGAGGTCGTCGCTATTTTTATTTCTTTTTTTTTGTGAGCAAATTTTAAAATTCAGCCAGCATCTCTCTTTTTTTTCCGTTACTCCTCTAGGGAGCATATTGGACTGCCACAAAGCATCTATTGCTTTGTTTCAGTTTCTTTAATCAATTTGATATTTCAAGCTAAGTAGATGATTAATCCGCTGTAGCTTCCTCCATATGATTTTTTTTTTGTAGTGAAGAAGATCCTTGCTAATTGGTGGTGATCTTTACTTTAGCATTGTAATTTTTTCCCAGTAGGTAGCGTGTTTTTCCTATTCACTCGTCTGATGTTTGTCATCATCGCCAGAGGTATGCGAGTAGGGTCAGGGGGGGCTTTTTTCTTTATTTTCTTAGATGGAGGGAAGTTGAAAAGCCTTTTTTTAATATTAAACATTCGAAATCTCAATTACATTTTTTTCTTCGTCATACCCTCTGTTGGGGTTCGAACCTGGGTTGTATGTGTTGTTATGCGTGCGCTCTACCCACTACACCACTCCACCCCCACGTCTCTTAAACTACAAGAAATACATCTGTTACCCTGTATCTTATAGTGAATATAATATATTGCACTTTATTAACACTTCTAGTCCTTAAATAAGTTAATAATTATCCAATAAAAAAAAAATACTTCAACAATAAAGGCAACTCCCCAGCAAAAATGATGTGAACAAATCAATGGGAAAAAGGAACAAATTTCGAGAGAAAATACTATTCACGATCAGGGGAATTCTTACAGGGCTTCGTCCCCACAGAATAATCAGAAAATATTTTATGGGAAAATTATTTATGATTGCAATTGTGGGAAAGGATCCGCAAATTAAATTTTTTTTTTTTGAAAATGCTATAAAAAAACTACTGAATATTTTCTCAAATTTCTGTTTTTATTTGAAAGTACAATCCTTCCGGTTAATAATGGAAAATAATTTCATTCAAATGGCTGCCTCGGCTGGCCATACAGTAGCCTACACGATCGGTCCAATTTTTAAGCACATTATCGATTGTGTGCAGCTGTATTTCACCAATGGCTTCACGAATATTGTCCTTTAAGGCGTCAATTGTCTCTGGCTTGTTGGCGTAACACTTATCTTTGACGGCACCCCACAAATAATAGTCCAACGGTGTCAAATCGCAGCTCCGAGGTGGCCAAACGACATCAGCTCAGTGGCTGATAACGCGATCTTCAAAAACAGCGCGCAAAACATCGAGTGTAGCTTCGGCTGTGTGGCACGTAGCGCCGTCCTGTTGAAACCAAATGTTGCTAATATCCTCCTCTTCAATTTTTGTGAACAAAAATTCGTTCAACATGCCCTGATAACGATCGCCATTGATTGTAACGGCCACTCCTTGCTCATTTTCGAAGAAAAATGGCCGCACCGAACAGTGACTCGTCTTGTTTGTATCGGCTTTCCAATGTATGCGTGGGGGTTTTCTGTGCCACAAATGCGACAATTTTGTTTGTTTACATACCCGCCAAGATCAAAATGAGCTTCATCTGAAAAGTAATTGAAAGTGAAAGTAATTAAAATGACTTTCAAAGTAATGTCGCAATATTTCCCAGCGTTGTTCAAGCGTATACACAGCCATATTCGTGGAAGGATAAAACTAATTATCTGCCAAATCAGACATGAGCTAAGTGTTACCATTCGCGAAATAAGCACTAGTTGAAAAAAAAACGTTAGATGGCAGATCCTTTATATGATAGGGGTGAATAAATAAACGCTACTGCTGTAAGTGTATTACGTTTTTTAATTTTTTTTTATGAGACACACTGTGCCACTTGTTGGAAAAAAAAAACAACAACAACAACAAAAAATACTACAAAAATTATAAATTTTTAGTTCAATACTTCGTTTTAGAAGCAAAAAGTTGCAAAAATATTTTTAAAATAAAATACGAAAAATATCAATACATTTTGGTAGAAATTAATTATGTGGGTTGTGTTTTCAATTTTTGATTTTTCAGATATTTTTTTTTATAATTCATTTATTATTTTTTTAATCATGGCATTTACAAAAAAAAAAAAAAAAAAAATATTTATCGAAAATCAGCAATTTGTCTGCCTAATTAAAAGGCTTAAATGGAAATTAAATAAATTATTCTCATATTTAAAATATTTCTTTTGAATGCAACTGGTTAAAGTCATTGACAATTAAGAAATTTAAAAATGAAATTGAAATTGAAATTTTTGAAAAATATTTTGTGATTGAAAAATGCTTGATATGACCAATAATTGAACAAATATGAGCATTCTACGAGCTTTTAAAGGTTGAAAAGCTCTGATGGTCTCAATTTCTTGAACTTAAGAAACTAAGCTAATAATTTGTTATTTAATTGGTGTCTTAACATTTTCTATTTTAATATTTTTTTTAATTCTGTATAAATAAGCAATAAAAATCATATTAAAATTCCAAAGCGAGGCTGTATCAATCAGCTTCTCTTTGAATTATCGTTCAACTATTTCTGAGACCGTTAAGACTCACTTTTTTGAAACGCAACAACATCTCTTCAAGGCTGTTCGGTGCAAAACTGTTGCAGTTGGGTAGCAGCAGTTAATTTTAATTTTTTTTTTGCTAAACTTTTTCTTTCATATAAAACTTGTGTCATAATTTATAATTTAAAAAAAATTAATTAATTTTAATAACGAATAACAAACAAACTGGATTTTATTTACAGCAATAATGCAACAACTTAATAAAATTTCATATTTAGTAGCACTGGCTAAACTTAAAATAACAACAGCAGCAACAAAAACACCAACAATTAAATTGGTAAACCAATTGAATAGATTAGTTCCAGCTAATTTATCTAATGGTGTTGGCAACAGCCACAAAACAATTGTCGATTGGTTTGATTCTTTTGATTTTTCTTCGAGAGAGGGAGAGAGAGAGTTACACTTGTTTAAAGCCATGTCGTGTTAATTTTAACCAATTGATTCAAATGGCCTTTTAAGTTAAAACATAAATTGAAACAGTCAACCAAACCATCAGGCTGGCTGGCAACATTTTCAAATGATAATGAGTGTTAAAAAAGAGTTAAAAAAAAGAAAAACTAAAATTTGCATTCACTTGATAAATGCAACAGGTTGGTCATAATTACAAACCAAAAACAAAAAAACAGTTTCTTTTTTCTTAAGGTTAAAAAGATAGACAAGATATTTACATAGAGAATTTCATACATTCTAATTAAAAGTAATTTTCTTGCAATAATTTCTCAAACAAAAACATTTAAAAGAACGGTGCTGTAACGCTTTATCTGCTGCCAAGCCTAGTTTGACCGCATTCCCCATAACTGGCTTACCTTGCATACAGACAAACACTCGTTCACAAATAGGATCTCATTATGAAACACTTTCACGGGTTATGCGGTGTGTTAAGCGGATGTAAGCAGCAACAGCAGCAGCACCACCAGCAGGAAACACGATTGCTAAATGCGTTTTTTCTTAAAACTCAAAATTAGTTTTTTTTTAACCCTAAGTGCACTTTGTAGAGGTAGGTTCTTGAAATTCTTAAACCATGCACTTCTTGTAAACTATTTACAACACAATGCACTCTTGAATCTAATAATGAGACGACCAACGGCAGATACCGCAACCTAAAGGAAATTCTTTGTCCTGCTGTAATCACGAGAGATGACTCATATGATCACCCCCATATACCCTTACAGTGCGTTCTCGTCAGGAGATGATGTTTTAGTTAAGCACAATCGCCTATTGTCTCCCATTTAAACAGAGGCAGGCCGAAAGCCATGTTAGAAAAGCAACTTTTCCGCCCTTTGAATGAAGCCGAGTAAATCCCTTATAGGAAAAATTCAATCTCCTCCGATCCAATTAACTCTGTACAAAAACGTGCAATTTGGTGTTTCGTTAGCTACACATTTGCAAAAATGTACACCGTTGTCTCATTCCCTTTTAGACGGAGCCTGCACTCAGTTTCTTCACGTAGATGTAACCTGTTGAGGTGATATTTCAGGTAACAGTGTCCAGATAGCAAACCTACTTTCCTACAGATGTCGGCTCTATTTAATCTATACAGCTCTTCTCTATCGCAGCCCTTGGATGTCCTCCCAATGTGCGATCCTAAAAGATTGTTGCCAACTGTCCACCCTTGATTTGAACTCTGCCGAGTTAATCTTACGAAAAGGTTCTGTGTTGAAAGTCAGTCAACAATTTCATTACCAGCGACTTCGTAATGACCGTATTAAGTTGTTGAAGATAACCAAAGCACTCTTCGACTAGCCGCGATTTCGGCAAATATAAAGCGAATGTCCTTAGTGCTGCCTGCATACTGAAATTGCGTGAATTTCAGCTTGAAAGACACTTGGCCATTGGCTCATAAGTACATAGATCTTTATATTTGCTCCAAAGACCCTGTCAATCCTCGATCTATCCTAGAAACACATTAGGCCACGTACCAATTTTCTGCGATCAGAGAACATAATCTCGAACCTCCGATCGAAAACTAGCTTAAGATTCATATAGTCTGTGATCGAAAACACGACTGTACCATCCGATTTCCAGTCCTGAAACAATTTGCATTTTCAAAGTACTCTTCACAGCACACTTCTACAGTAAGATGTGCAGGGGTGTTAACCCCATTACAACCTCAATGACCTGTCTTTGAAGGCCGCTTAGTTGTTTTCTAGCGAGTACCTATTCAACGTTACGGCGTAGTAATCATAATATAAATCCAATAAATCATGTTTTGTCACAAAAGGCTATGGCAGGCTCACATGTCCTTTACAGCCTTACTAAGTACCTTACTAGGATGAAAGTTATAATTTAGTCTCCGATCCAGGACATGAGACGACTGAATTCGGTACAATGATAAAGTTTGTTGAGTTCCAATATAACTTTTTGAATCACTTTAATTGTTGATCTAAAACACCAATTTCGAAAAACTTTTCGCAGCATATGCGGGCGTATTTCGCCAATAATTCTTGATTTTTATATCCAGCTATTCAAACTCTCTAGACAAGTGGTTTTAACCCCATAACCACACCAAACATAATCCAATGGGTGGCCAATTGGTTAGATCATTACGTAACATTTGTGTTTCATCAAAAGTTTCTTTGTGTAAATCAAATTGGGGCGCGCTGTGTGGCATGGGTCGTCGTCCTGTTGTAAGCACATGTCAGCAAGATTAATGTCAGCTACTTGAGGTACGAAAAAACTGTTAATCATGTCCCTATAGCGTTGACCATTGGCAGTAACATTCTGACCGTTATCATTTTTAAAGACATATTGACGAATGGAGCCGTCAGCCCATAAAGCGCACCAAACAGTATTTTGTTTGGATGTAATCATGGTTCGACAAAAATTTTTGGGTTATCTTTATTCCAAATGCGACAGTTCTTCTTATTTACGAAACCATTTAACCAAAAAATTTTAAACGGAAATTCAATATCAGTATCAATTTATGCTTCAACCCATTCGCCGAATTGGCGGCGCATTCGATGGTCGTTTGGTTTTATTTCCTGCACAAGTTGAGTCTTGAAAGCTTTTAAGCCAAGATCCTGTCATAAAATCTTCCATAAAGTAGAAGGACACAACCCCAGTTGCTTAGATTGGTGAAAAATTGATTGACTTGGATCTTCTTCAATGCTTCCCTGTACAGCGGTTACAGATTCCTTAGTGAGTACTGTTCGGCGTTTCATGGATGGCACATTATCAGTAAGAGTAAGCGTGATCCAAAACCCAAAATCTGAAGGACGATTATGTACGCTATAAAATAGGCGAAGCGCACCATAAGTTCGATGTGCGGAACCATTATTTTGATTAAAAAAAATTTCAACAATTTGCAAGCTTTGCTCTAGTGTAAGGCTATCCATAATGAAACCTCAAACCAAACTAAATGATAAGCAACTGTTCAATCAGCTGTTAAATAGGTTGTCAAAGAAAGCAGTGTTGCCAACCCAAAGTTATAAACCTCTAAAAGAACACCCGATATTTTGAGGCCTGTATAAACAGCTTTGATCGTATAGAAATTCTCTACCTGTTTTTTTCAATTCGTTTTAACTTCTTCTTTGAAATGTCAAAAGTTCCACTTTAAATCAAATATAATGATGATAAATTTTGATTCGATTTTACATTTTGTTGTTGTTATTATTTCTAATGGTTTTTATTTTTGCTTTGAAACTTGTCGATACCCTTAAGCATTTGAATTCTTTTTTATCTTCAAAAATTCTTGGCGTCTGTGAGTTTTTTTCTATATATTTTTGTTTCTTCTAATGGTCTATAGTTTATAGTGTAACGAATCTTAAATATCAAATCAATTTTTTATTTTCATATCAAATAATGCCAAAAATAAAAACAACAATAATTATATTATAAAAAAAAAAACAAAATTATATAGAATAGCATTACTTTAAAATTAACTTATTTTTGTTAAATGATTGAAAGAGATAGATTTGATTTTGCTGTATTCGATAATCGGACCAAAGTTTGATTTATTTGTGATCCAATTTTTTTGCTGTTATTTGAAGATGATCGTACAGTTTGGAGTTTTAAATCGAATAATGTGTACTCGTAGTTAAAATAGTTTCGATTGAAAGAAGTATATAAATATTTTGCAATTTATGGTTACTGCTATCTATGGTATCTCAAATGTCATTAATGAGTTATAAGGAAAGTGTTAAGTCATGTAAAGTTGCTTTAAACTAACCAGAGTTTCGCTCCCACTATCTCCACACTGGCGCCTTATCCACTAGTCTTCTAAGGCACTAATTTTACTACTTAATTTTGAGTGATATCCGAATATAGCTTTACCTTATTAGGCTTATAACTTTTAAAATTAAAAGTAAAAAGTTTTATTTTATTCTAACTACGTTCTGTCATTCATTCTTCATAATCAAGCTGCCTCTTCTATGTAGGAGAAGGTCTTCCCAAAAAAGATTTCGGATTAATCCCCGTGTGGCGGTCCCATCGTTTCGATTTGAGTTTTTTTTTTGCACCAACTGTTATTGATATTCCCGCTAAATCTTAGCGTCATAGCTTGACATTTGCAAAAGCTACGTAGCCAAGAGTACATCTATCTCTATGCGTGTTGGCGATTTTTTACAATTTTGACCGTGTTGAGGTAGCAAAAGTTGTGATTTCATTAAAAGGATCATTACTGCACGAGACGTGGGTTTATGAGTACGACACGCAATCCAGACATCAGGCAAGTGAATGGCATTTACCAAATCAGCCGAGACCAAAAAACCACGTCGTTTTCAGTCAAAAAAGAAGGCAATGCTCACGGTTTTCATGGATTACAACGGTGTGGTGCTCTTTAATTTTTGCCAGAAGGCCAGACAGTAAACAAAGAGTATTGTTTGGGCCGAAAGAGACCATAATTGTTGGCAGAAAACAAATGAATTTTGTACCATGATAACGAATCGTCGCACAGTGCCATCATTATTTGAATATTTCTGACGAAAAATTCAACAAATTCCATCCAACAAGTACCGAATTCACCTGATTTGGCTCCCTGTCGCTTCTTTTTGTTCAGTCGACTTAAAAAAACATTACCTTAACGCGTTTCAGCAGCCGTTTCTAAAATTGCTGACATCTTCTCGTACATTATGCGCTTAGGCTGCAGAATACCGTTGCGCAAGAAGACACAAATCTACTTCGTAAAAGAGGCCCTATAAACACTCCTGCATACCTTAGCTTATGTAGAGTGTTTTTTCAGAGTTAGAAAACTTAAACTTTGATAATACAAGACATAAATATTGTTTGAATCATAATATTTATTTTTTAAATATGATTTGGTCCATTGACATGGTCCATTCGATTAATCCATTTTCGACTACTTTTTCAATAAATCTGTCCGTATGGCATTAATCGCCTCATAAAAAGTAAACCAGAGGCGTTAAATCGCACGAACGTGTAAGCCAGCGAACAGGATCCCTTCAGGAAAGAAAGTTGTCACTAAATTGCAATAAATCGATTGTTATGCACGTTGCGCAACTTATAACAATAAATCGATTGTTATGTGCGCTGCGCAACTTACCATGTTGCGCAATCTTGTTAGAACTAAACGTTGTTGATGTTTAGCTGACGAATTTTTTTAAACAAATATTCAGAAATGATTAACCGTAAAACGGTCAAAGTGGTCTATTTATTTTGCGAACGAATTTTTATTTTTTCAAAATAAATTTCACAATTTTTAAGCGTTGTCCTGGTGTTGAATGATTCTAATGACTTGCTTAACTTTACTGATCAGAAATGTCAACTCACTTTGACTGTTATTGTATCGATAGTTCTCATGCAGCGAAAAAAACATAAGTTTTATAGCATTTGCCATAATGTCTTAAACCAGGCAGCCTTGTCTAACGCATTTTTTGACCGAAATGTTCTCACCGGTGTTTTTTTCGGGCAGCACCCAGCAAATGGCACCAGAGTACAAATTTGCAGGGACTCTTCCGCAACATAATTTTAACCTAAGGTTGCCAGATTCAATATTGAAAGAGTCGACATTTATAGAAAAAAGAAACGAAAATTTCGCTTACAAATTGTCGGTAGATGGCTCTGAAATATAACATCTTTCGTAACATTAATTGCATCAGGCAACACTACAGTTTGTTTGATACGTCTGGATGATTACGTGTGAAAAAAAGTTGATCACGTAGGGCAATAATGGGGAAAAAATCATCGACGAAGCAACAATTATGAACACCAATGAAAGGTAATGTTGTTTGTCTGTTGGAATTGGAAGGGAATTGTTCGCTCGTCTCTATAATCTGGTCAACAATTCAATTAAAACGGCCAGAACTGATTAACAGAAAAGGTTTATGTTACATCATGACAACGCCAGACCACACAGAATGACCTCGATAATAGAAAAAGGTGTTTCTTTGTTGCTCAAATTTGTAAACAAACTTTTTCAAACACCTATTAAAAAAATCTAATTTGAAAATTGTTTGATAAACTAAACTAGGAAACAAATATACTTAAACCGGTTTGCTTTATTAATTCAATAAAATGTTTAATAGCTTTTTACAAAACTTTGTGTAAGGAAAACGTGAAAAAAGTTTGCTTAATAAAAAATCTTGACAAGCTGTCAAAACTCTTGTAAATTAAGCGAAATCAAGGCCATCTGACAAGTCTATGTCAACCAGACAACTTCCTGAGACAGAGCGTCAACAGGTCAATGAACATTTCAAATCGGTTGGAATTAATAAAATCTTGCGTATGTCCATAAAAGTACAATAATAAAATAAAAGTAGTGACTCTTTTTGCCGAAACCTGTTTATTTCTGTTATACGAGTACTAGTAATCGATCTGGTGAAAAACCAATAAGGTTTACCCATTGTTCTTATCAAGTTTCATAAAATTTGACTTGTATTTTATTTAATAATACAAATTTATATTTGATTACAATATTTCATTAATAAAATTATTTGAGCAAAATTATTTAATCTATTCACACGTACATATTTGTTCACTACACCTATAATGAGTTCAAAATTAGTTGTGAGTTTCGATTGTGAAGGGCCGTGATGAAGAGTATGAATTTAACGGTTGTTAAATAAAACTTTATTGTTTTATTGTTATGTACGGAATCTATACCATACAAACCCAATCTGTTTGTAAATTTTTTGTTTGTATTACTTGTGGTGAAGAGTTAAGGCAGGATCACACGATTGTCGTAATGCACCAATAATTAGTGTGATTATACAATTTATTGGCTCCTACGGCGATCCACAATATTATTGTGTCTATTTATCCCAATCAAATGCAACCCTGATGCGACAATCGTGTCGACAATCATGCACCAATGAAAATTCCAAAAATACACTAATATTTATTATATTCTTGTGTGATAATTGAAGAAGACAATAATCACCGATTTTAAATTTTAATTGATTTTTTTCTGAAAAAACACGTGTTTATACGGTATTTATAATTGTATATGTAAAATGCATCGCAAACTTCCATCATTTCTTTTCTTTTCATTATTTTTACTTATTTTTATCAATACCTAGTAATCAAAACCGATGCAGTTTTTATTTTTTAGCGAATAAATCATCTTTACTTTAAAGACTTAAATATAATTTTTAATTATATTCCAATTTAAATAAATAAATATTTTAGTGAATTATTATTTTTTAATTTGTTGAAGTGTTGGCTCATATGACCATCAATGGCCCTTTTTCTGATCCAATCCCTGATCCTCACACTTCTTTTTTTATTTATTTTTTTTATTTGTTTACTAAATGACCTCAATATATAATATGTAAATAAAGATGACGCTATTTTCTTTTGTTTAAAGAACAAACCATTTTAAACAAAAAAAAAAAATATTAATTTACCACAACAGCTGGTTTACAGAGTTGTCGTAAACTAGAACAATCGTTGGACAGCTTTGGGACAATTATTGTCAATACATCGTTGCGCGCCATCTTGTGACAATAAATTTTGTTTGAAATAAGACAATCGTGTGAATACAGAATTTTTAATTGGGACAATTTTATTATTGTGCGCTAAGTTGTCACAATAAAATTTGTATCAGATTGGGGTATTTAAGTCAATCGTGTGATCCCAGCTTTAAACTATAGTGTACTAAGATCATATAAGAATCATAGACGAACTTCTCTCACTAATAGATTGTGATGTACCACATAAAAAAGTCTAGCTTGGCCCACTATACGAGTACTAATTTGTTTTTCTTATTTGCTTATAAAACAATGTAAATCTTCATACATATGTATGTGTGTATGGTTACAATACTATGTTGTAATACCAGTGTTATTTTACTTTGATAACAACGTTTTACAAAATGCTATTCTGAAGGTTTGAAGAAAATATTATAAAAAATTGATAGGGACGATTAATTCACGTGCAACAACAACCATGACGAATCAGCAAGTTTTTTCTTATTCACGTCCATCCAAAGTCTATTACGAGTGTAATCACTTCAATCAGAAGTTCATTGGCCATCAAAGCGATATCGACTATTTCGTATTATAAACTGTACGTGAGTGTTCATATTGGAGAATGAAAAGTGCAAGCAGAAATAAAGTGAACACGTGTTGTTAAATAGAATCGGGCGGAATAGATTATCGGGGGGAATGCATTCTAAAACAGATATTATTTCCAAACGCTTTTAAATTGCGGAAATTTAGATCTATTCTCTGGCCCAAATTTGTATACATTTTTGGAGATACAGAATTCATAGATATGCTTACTAATTAAGTTAAATTTTGTTTTAAATTTAACTCGGTAATATGTATTAACTCGGTAATATGTATTTCTAAGTTAGTGGCTTATGGCAGTGTTCAGTAGCATAATTGACTGGTACGTTAAGGTGGCCCAGTGGTAGTGCCATTTTGATACAACAGAAAAAAAACTTGTTACAACTTATGATATCAACTGATGATATGTATTACACTGGCCCTGGTTTAAAAACCGCTAAATCCAACCCAATTCACAAAGCCAATAATCTTTTACGGTATAATGCTTGCTATTACTCTTAATGTTTGGAAGTATAGTAAGAAATCTTAGCCCCTTCCTAATTAACGCTAGACACACGTTCCCTTCAAGAACTGTGGAGGGGATTGCTGGTGTTTATGCCCATATAATCTGCGTGTTTACCCAGAGTCCTGTGCCAAGTAAAAACTGCCACAGCTTTGAAGATACTTTCCCTCGATTAACCGATTAGGTTCTCGGTTTTGTGTTTGTCCAGTTTGTCTAG
The DNA here is from genome assembly GCA_023159175.1 of Wohlfahrtia magnifica. Taxonomy (NCBI): domain Eukaryota; kingdom Metazoa; phylum Arthropoda; class Insecta; order Diptera; family Sarcophagidae; genus Wohlfahrtia; species Wohlfahrtia magnifica. Next base: position 6,614,892 of record JAKWBJ010000484.1, read on the forward strand.
CGATAGTTCATGTAGTATTGGCCCTTCACAAGACTGTGTGCCATAATCTCTGACTAATCTCAAGCATTGGGGTGGCAAAGGGAAAACTGCATTTGTAGTAGTAAATTTTTGTAGTGTGCGTTGAAGCAAAGAATCAACAAAGTGAACAATAAAACAAATAATCAATTTTAAAACGGAAAGCGACATACGTCTGTCTGCTTTCATCAAAAGCTATCACACAATTGAATGAAAATATTGTTTATTTGCTAAAGTAGAATTAGCCGAACGTTGTCATAACGTAACATGTCAGCTGTTCGCTTTTGGTATATGGGAATCAATGTAAATGCTTACTGAATTTTAATGTCACGTTGACGTAACAATCTGTAGACATTATTACGTGACATTTGTAAAGCAGTGATTGTATGTTAAATTATATGGGTTTATTTTTACTCTTTTTTTTGTACTTTTTTCCACACAATTTAAAACAATATATTTTAGAAAATATATTGTATCCTATTTTAAAAAAGATTACTATTTTTTAATGCAAAATAGTTTCCTTCATTTTCACGCTAATAATAGATAAGCAATTATGTATGTATGTAATTCGTAAATGAAATTAAAAAGAACTCTGGATCAGCAGCGACTAGTTTCCGAGGTGTAAGCCACTTAGTTACAACATTTAACCGAGTAGTATGTTGAAATTTTGATGAACAAAAAAAGAAGGATATCAGGTAAAAGATATTTCCAATGACTTTAATTTGGTGTTACATTGGTCTATCGTGAACCATGGAAAAAGAAAAACAATAATTCGGTATATAATTTGTCGTATTTTATATTTGTATATATGTGCATAATATATTTATTTTATTTTTGTATACTTAGATAAAAGATACTATTTAAACCTATTTGGTACTTTTTCCAAAGTGTACATAATTCGAACATTTATAATACCCTTCACTGTGACTTAAACAGCTGTTTCTTTTCGATTTTTAATAATTTATATAAACACATTTGAAAAAAAAGCAACATATGACACGTTTTTAAGTGTTCTATAATCGCATAGACGTTCTTACAGTACGCTAGGTTACATTACGTCTACGGCTAACCGGTCTTTATTCTCTGTTGAATAAAGGGTCCGCCAAATAAATTTTTTTTTTTTTTGAAAATGCTATAAAAAAACTAATGAATATTATCTCAAATTTATTTTTTTATTTGAAAGTACAATCCTTCCGGTTAATAGTGGAAAATAATTTCATGCAAATGGCTGCCTCGGCTGGCCATGCAGTAGCCTACACGATCGGTCCAATTTTTAAGCACATTATCGATTGTGTGCAGCTGTATTTCACCAATGGCTTCACGAATATTGTCCTTTAAAGCGCCAATTGTCCCTGGCTTGTTGGCGTATCACTTATCTTTGACGGCACCCCACAAATAATAGTCCAACGGTGTCAAATCGCAGCTCCGAGGTGGCCAAACGACATCAGCTCTGCGACTGATAATGCGATCTTCAAAAACAGAGCGCAAAACATCAAGTGTAGCTTCGGCTGTGTGGCACGTAGCGCCGTCCTGTTGAAACCAAATGTTGCTAATATCCTCCTCTTCAATTTTTGTGAACAAAAATTCATTCAACATGGCCCGATAACGATCGCCATTGACTGTAACGGCCACTCCTTGCTCATTTTCGAAGAAAAATAGCCCAATAGGCCACTCCTTGCTCATTTTCGAAGAAAAATAGCCCAATTATGCCTCTGGACCAAAATCCTCACCAAACAGTGACTCGTCTTGGGTGTATCGGCTTTTCAATGTATGCGATCGGGTTCTCTGTGCCCCAAATGCGACAATTTTGCTTTATATACCCCCCAAAATCAAAATAAGCTTCATCTGAAACCACCTAGCGAAGCGTATACTCAACCATATTCGTTCAGCGGAAGAATAAAACTAATTATCTGTCAAATCAGACATGAGCTAAGTGTTACCATTCACGAAATAAGCACTAGTTGAAAAAAAAAACGTTAGATGGCGGACCCATTATTTTCGTTTTTGTTCGGGTGTATTCATATAGGGAGACGGTTAAACTTGTGCACTTCAGTCGCCCTCGTAAGCTCTAGACGCATCAAATTATCCTTGCAGCGTGTGACTAGCTTTGGGAATGCAGAGATCAATGTGAGAGCATATATCGCCGCATGCCTATCATCAAATATCATTAAGTTTTTACCAGAATATACATACATATCTGTGCTGCTCCCTCTGCTTCCTTTTAAAGCGTGAAGACCAGAACTTGAGCTTGAGTTCTGGTTAATGTATTAATTATAATTTTCTTTAAATTTTAAGCTGTCGGGCATGAAAGTAGGGCACGGTGCCAGGAATTAACATCTTTGTTTTCTAGGCGTATAAGGAAATGAATGTAAGATAATATCACAATTCAAGTTTTTTTCGCCAGAAGCTTTGATTCCAAATGGCTAGCGAGTTGGTATTGCGAAATCACACTGTGAAAACTTTTAAAAACCTGCTTAAGAGGACTTTGAAAAATAGTAAGGGAACTAAAAAGTGGCCAAAATAGGGTTTCTGTAGTTCTAAAAAAGCTTAAATACTACTTGGAGATCACTCGAAAGGCAGGTTCTCAGAGTTAAAAGGGTATCTATGACCATATTAAAGCGAACATAATTAGTCGTATTAGCATGTTGAAGAAGAATCTCAATGTTTGAGGAGGAAAAGTTGTTTAAAAAGTGGATGCTTCGGACATTTTGTAAGCAAGGTTGGACTGAAAACTTTTAAAATACAAATTGTTCCTGACAGGAATGCTGTAAAGAACACGGGAGGCAAGACAACGTGCAAAAAAATAAAAAAAAATTTTTTGTGACAAATTCAGTTGCTGCATCATGTACTATGAGACGCATGTTTTAGACGACTACTCGCTGTTTTGAGGCCAGGAATTTTACATTGCATACACACGAGAAAATGTGGACGACAAATTTAAATTATAAAAGCAATCGATATATTCTTGAAAATTCTTGGTATGGCGAGCTATCTGCACTGGCAAAATGAGTGGCAAGTCTTTCGTGAGTACAGATACAATAAATTCGGAAATTTATATCATAGAAAGCTTGGCGAAGTGACTAAAAACTTTTAATAGACTTTGCCTTTACAGCATAGTGGCTTTGGAGAGGTAAAATGTAATTATCTTTATAATTCAATGTTTAAAGATGATTTCATGTAAATGTTGACCGCGGCTACGCTTCAAATGGTTCATACGCTGAGTCCAATTTTGACATGCTCCGTCCAACATATCAGCCGGTATCTCACGAAGAAATGCTTCAGTATTGGCTTCCAGCGCGTCAACAGTTGCGACATTGTTCCTATAGACATAAGCCTTAACGCATAGTCCCACAAAAAATAGTCTAAACGTGTTAAATCGCATGATCTAGGCGGCCAGTTGATCGGCCCCACACGCGAAATGAACTGTTAAGCGAACTTGCCTCTCAATTGGGCCATTGTTTTGCATGCTATGTGGCATGTGGCACTATCTTGTTGAAACCACATATCAGCCAAGTTCAGCTCTTCCATTTTGAGCGAAAATAAAGTTGTAATTATCGCACGTAAAAAATCGTCATTCACATTAACGATCCTTTCTTCGTCGTCTTTGAAAAAGTACGGTCCAATAATGCCACCGGCCCACAATCTACACAAAACAGTGCATTTTTCGGGATGCATTGGCAGTTCTTGCAGTTCTTCTCGTTGCTCTTCATACTAAATACGGCAATTTTGCTTGTTCACACGTATCCATTCAACCAGAAATGAGCTGACCATAAAATGGAAGCAGTGCACGATGCACTTTTTTAACCGAGCAATTTTCATAAAAACATTCAATAATCTGCAAGCATTGTGCGTGTGTAAGCTGATACATAATTAAATTATAGACCAAACTGAACATGTTTGACAGTAACATATTACACCAAAACAGCTGAGCTGCCAAAAAACAGTGTTGCCAAAAGGAAAGTTGCTAAAAAATCACCTGATTTTGCTTTTGTTGCTTCGAGAAGTAAATCCATCAAATCGTCTAGAATTCAGGCCATTTGAAAGATACTGGGTTTTGGTCAAAAGAGAAATTAAGGCAACAAAAAAGGTCGCTATAAGTGCCAAAGATTTCGGAAAAAAGTGCTATTTAGCCACTCGAAAGGTATGTATGTCATAATAAATTACTTCAATATCCATTAAAAGCTTTTGGTCAAGAAGATAGTGTTCTTTATTTAGAAGTTGTGTCAGATTGTTTTCATTCACTCTTGGCTTGGCTCCACCTACTCTCTTAACTAAACCGACGGCCTTCTGTTCTTTCAATTACCTTTTTATGTACAGTCGTCTAGAGCTAATCTGCAGTATGTTAACCTAATCCATCTTTTGGGAAGTAACTCAAATCGAAACGATGGAATCGCCACACGAGGGTTATTCAGGAAACTTTTTGATCAAAGTAGTATGTAACTGTACTGTTTTATTTAATTTCAACAGCAAGAACAATAGCGTCTTGCGTATGACGCCATACTCGTGTTAATACAAATTTGATTAAATTTTCTATTTGTAGGTTATAATTATTATTTATTTACCATCCACATCTATTATTGACATTTATTGTTTTTAATTATTGTTTCGATTGTTGCTGTTTTATAAATTACCAGACCGAATCATAATATGTTTTTACAAGAAATAGATTTTAATCGATCCATAGCATTTGTATTGTTGTTTTCTATGGAAAATCAAATCAAATCCAACTGCTGCAAAACATTGCTAGTTTTTCGATGTTATTTTTTTGCAATTTTTTTTTATTTAATATTTTTTTTTTTTAATTCATTATCAAAAGTTTAACTGTATTTTTAATCAGCTGTTGGCTTACATTATAACGGTAAATGTTAATGAACTTTTATATGAAAACGAATGAAATTAAATTTTTTTTTTTAATTTATACACGATAGTGATGATACGATGCAATGTGCGGCAAATGAGTAATCGACGTGAGTCTGTTTAAATGTCCGTCTGACTGTCAAGTCCACATGCAGCAAGTGCTGTTAACGGGCGATGTGATCGTTGTTGGTGGTGGCGGTGGATCATTTGAAAACCAACAAAAAATTAATTGTGTCGACGATCATTATCAGCGAAATACTCGTACAACAATAAACAACACGAACATGACAGTTAACGACAGCAACAAAAATTTATTCAAAAATGTTGATAAAAGTTGTTGCTGTTTTTAATGACTGACTTGACTGCGCTGGTGCCGATATGATTGACATTTTAAGCTGAGTGTGCGTTTTATAACCTACAAAAGAAGAAAACAAAAAAAAAAAAAAAAAAAAAATTGCAGTTGTGACTAGTTTTTGATTTTATATCTTCTTTTTGGTGATATTTGCCTCGGTTTATTTTCGATATGCAGTTTTTATAAAAATTAATAGTTTTTATTCCCTACACTGGTGCTGGAAGTTATCAGTGCTTAAGTAACATCAATTTGTACCGATTACTTTCTGAGTATAATGATAAGATACTTTCAAAAAAAAACTGTTGATATAAACCCCCACTGACTCAAAATTTATCCTATCGTTGCTTGTTCAAGTTCCTCTCATGGACCCTACATTCGAATAATCTCTTTTAATGACAAAACTTGTTTAAAAATTATTTTATTTAGTTTTTTACACGCTCCAAAATCTGTGAGGAATTTTGGTAAAAGTCACGAATTCTGGCAAAAGGATAGCGGATAGCGGTACAAATGTGGGAACTGTTTTTACGGACGACTTACTGATAAAACCGCCTTAAATTAAAGTGAGTTTGAATTTGGTTCAACAAAAATTTTTTGTAAATCTTTTAGCGTTTATCCTTATAGTCCTGACCTTGGCTTCTATACAAAATTTTCTCCCGAATTGAAAGAAGTTTTTATTTTCTCTGGTTTAGATAGACTTATCATATGTTTTACAATTTGTACCAAACTTTCTTCAAATCAGTCCTTAATTAGTTTTAGTCTGTAAATAAAATATAAATTCTTAAGTAGGCAACTTTTTAATGATTCAAATATATCATTATCAGAACACTGTACAACACTGCGACGCTGAGACCTTATGTCTACCCAAACATCTTCATCTAAACCTATTAAAAACTCTACAGTCACACAATATGTATTTCGCCGTTTCTAATGCCATTGAACACAGTCTTAAAACATCCATATACGTGACCGCCATACTTTTTAGATACGCTCTCAGTCCACATGTCCGGCCTGCCACACTTGACGCCTAAATTGCGAACTGATCGACGACCTAGAGTGGTGAAGTCCCCTTTGCGAGGATGGTAGAAAGTGGTGACGCGCAGTAAATTTTCGAACTAATATAGTCTGTCACTGAACCTTTCCTACCCAATGTATCCTCTGTTTCGTTACCATCTATCCCACAGTGTCCAGGTATCCAAACACTTATTCCTAAGCGAAATCCTTTGCAACATATCGTAGCAATATATGACCAGTCTAAATGTCAGAGAATATATTATTGGTCTTACACTCGTGCCCATTGTCCAGATTTATATCCGGAAGACACTCATCGATCTCTCAATGGGATCGACAAGTTTCGGTTGGGTCCATGAACACTAGCACCGACACAGTCATTCATTTTGGAGCTATCGGTATACCAGTTCAGATCAAATTCACTCCGGACTAAGGCCCCATCAGACTAACAATCCCAGTCAGGGAATTAAACGCTTAATCTCCTGTCAAAGCTTACATCCAAAGGCATAAAAGGGATTTGCCGCCGAACATGCCTCTACCTTCATTACATAGATGTGAAGCGGTGTCAAACAAGTCAAAGCTTCCCAACCGCTGTTGATCATGTTCTCATTGACCTAATTATACCGAGGCAGGCGAGTCTTTGTACCGAGTCTAATTTATTAATGGTGGTAAGGCCATCGCAGCTTAAGTGATAATGAGATGAATAATGGAGGTATATATCCATTTATTCTCGGTAAAAGACTCCATGCCCTACCGTAGGAAAGGCGACTTATGCAAAGGGCTCTTATCGCCTTGTCCTGTACGTAACCTATGTGCGGGATTCAACTAAGTCTCCTATCCAATATGACACCTTAGAAAAGTTGATGGTTGTACCCATAAAAAAATAATAAATAGTCACGTGTTAATTCATATTTCCTTGTAAAAAGTACAACAACTGCTTTTTGAGGGATACACCGACAGTCCTTCCTGGATGCCTCAATATGATATCCAGCCCAGGGCTGTCCTCATGAGATAACACATCGTACTCTCATTTTTCCAACTGACCATTATTACGAGGTCATCAGCAAAACCAATTACACTGACTCTTCTATCAGCCATCACTTACTAACGTCCATAACAGTGCTCTGAGGGCACCATTTTGACACCATCACATGAGATTCTACCCATCAAGAGACGAGCTAATGAACATGCTTCTAAGCATGGAACTGATCCAAGCTAGTGTAGTTCTTCCACCCCTTCCGTTTCAAGGACCTAGTTTCTGGAGCCAAAATCTGTATTGTCAAAGGCGCCCTGAATATCCAAAAAGACACAAAGAGCCACTTTATTATACTATCAGAGAATGCCTTTTCGATACCAATATAAGATAAGATATGATTCCCTGCGTACAAACCTTAAACCATCAGTTTGGAATTAAATTTTGAATATATTCAAAATATAATACCTTTTAGACTAAAGAGTACATTGCTGTGTATGGTACTAAATAGTTGACTTTGACAGACTATAACTTTAATTTTTTTTTAATATTTTTATTTAGCAGCTCTTAGCATATTTTATTTTTAAATTTTCATAAAAGCAGAGCCATTGCACGACGCTGTCTTTAAATGCTAAATTGCTTTATAAACACAGTTTTTGTTTTATTTTATTTTTTTCTTTTTTGTAATATTTTTGCTTTAGTTAATTAGTTGCCTTCATCAATATTTCAAACATCCGGGTTTTATTTTTTGTCTATTTCTTTTGTTTTGTCAAATTGTAAGGTCTTAGTTTAACATTTGATACTACGTTTACCATGGAATAACTTCCTCGATTAAATAAATAATTTTCTTATCTCTCTTTCTGCAAGTGACAAATATAATAAGTTTTCGTAAATCATGAAAAATAGGGCAATAACGGAGATGATGTACAGTCGATTCCTCTTCTTTATTATCGTTGGAGTATTGTTAGGGATCATTAAAAACTGTATATGACTACCAAGAGCGCAATGACCACTTATTACACCTACAATGTTCATAATATAAAGGGTCAGCCAAATATTTTTTTATTTGAAAGTACAATCCTTCCGGTTAATAATGGAAAATAAATTCATTCAAATGGCTGCCTCGGCTGGCCATGCAGTAGCCTACACGATCGGTTCAATTTTTAAGCACATTGTCGATTATGTGCAGCTGTATTTCACCAATGGTTTCACGAATATTGTCCTTTAAAGCATCAATTGTCTCTGGCTTGTTGGCGTAACACTGCGACTGATAATGCGATCTTCAAAAACAGGGCGCAAAACATCGAGTGTAGCTTCGGCTGTGTAGCATGTAGCGCCGTCCTGTTGAAACCAAATGTTGCTAATATCCTCCTGTTTAATTTTTGTGAACAAAACTTCGTTCAACATGGCCCGATAACGATCGCCATTGACTGTAACGGCCACTCCTTGCTCATTTTCGAAGAAAAATGGCCCAATTATGCTTCTGGACCAAAATCCGCACCAAACAGTGACTCGTCTTGGGTGTATCGGCTTTTCAATGTATGCGTGCGGGTTTTCTGTGCCCCAAATGCGACAATTTTGCCTGTTTACATACCACCAAGATCAAAGTGAGCTTCATCTGGAAAGATGATCTTTTTTGGCAAAATTTTTAAAGCAATGTCGCAATATTTCCCAGCGTTGTTCAAGCGTATACACAACCATATTCGTTCAGTGGAAGGATAAAACTAATTATCTGTCAAATCAGACATGAGCTAAGTGTTACCATTCACGAAATAAGCACTAGTTGAAAAAAAAAAAAAACGTTAAATGGCGGAGCCTAGTATATCCCGTTCTTTGAACATCCAAATTTGATCTGGTCTTTATGATCGAACAAAACTTCAGTAATTATTTTTAATGCTCAGGTTGAGCAGAAGGTAATAAACGAAAAAAAAATCAGGTACAGAGCACTAGTTCCTAACTGTCAACTTTCCTATACACTCTTAATGTTTAAATTAGCATTGAGTGTGTTTGTAAAGTTACTAGTACCATTGGTCCTAGTCGTATTGTTGGATCCAATAGGGAGTTTTTTTTCTCTGTCACTCCTCTAGGGAACTTATTGGTCAGTTTATTTTTCAATCTAGACGATTAATCCACTGTAGCCCCCTCCATATCGATTGTGTAGTGGTGAATATCCTTGCTAATTGGTGGTGATCTTTACTTTAGCATTGTAAGTTTTTCTCAGTAGGTAGCGTTTTTTTCCTGATCATTCGTCAGATGTTTTGTCATCATCGTCAGAAATAAGCTGGATGGTCATAGGGATTTTTAGATTAGAACTTTTTTTGTTTTTATCAGTTCTTTTATATGAAAAGAGTTTCCATATTTTGATTTGGTTCCTCTGTTGCTCGAGTAAAGATAAACAAGTTGGAATATGTATATTTTATTTGGTTTTTATTTATTAAAACTTTTATAGAAAAACTTTTTCGTGCATTTTGAGTGTGTGCAGAAAAAAAAAAAAAGATTTTGCTGGTGTATCACAGCACAAATTTTGAAATTATAGCCCAATAATTTCCACTTCACCATTTAAAAAATTCGCTTACGCAAATGAGTTCAAAAAGTCCTCAACGCAGTGTGGTTTACCGGGGCCCACAAAGCTACATTATTTGTTCTTTTACGTTAATAGGACAGAGCTGCATTAATATTTATTTCAAGTTCCACTTTTTAGTAATGCTCTCAAACATACTCTACTTAGTGGAACACCTCTAACTTCAGAGATCTTTTTGCAAAATTCGACGTAAACAGGTGCGTGAAATGTTCAATTTTTGAGAACGATGACGAATTGATGTTGATGGATTCTCACGCACACTCTCAGACACATCTTCAATATTTTCTGGTGTAAACGTCTTTGCGCATCAGCAATATAAAAATAAGTATTTAAAATTCTTATTTTTTTTTAAATAAATTTTTTGGAAAAAATTATTATTTTATACTTATATATTTTTAATTTGTAAACATTAAAGTATATATTACGTATGTATGTACATACATAATTAAAATAAATGTTAGATGCTAGAATGCGGCTGATTGTGTCAGCCGCTGAGTACACAAGTGTATATACGGGTCCGCCATCTAACGTTTTTTTTCAACTAGTGCTTATTTCGTGAATGGTAATACTTAGCTCATGTCTGATTTGAAAGATAATTAGTTTTATCCTTCCCCTGAACGAATATGGTTGTGTATACGCTTGAATAACGCTGGGAAATATTGCGACATTACTTTGAAAATCATGGTAATGTTGCAGAATGTGTGCGATGTGTTCAGATGAAGCTCATTTTGATCTTGGCGGGTATGTAAACAAGCAAAATTGTCGTATTTGGGGCACAGAAAGCACACATACATTGAAAAGCCGATACACCCAAGACGAGTCACTGTTTGGTGCGGATATTGGTCGAGACGCATAATTGGGCCATTTTTCTTCGAAAATGAGAAAGGAGTGGCCGTTACAGTCAGTGGCGATCGTTATCGGGCCATGTTGAATGAATTTTTGTTCACAAAAATTGAAAGGGTTATATTAGCAACATTTGGTTTCAACAGGACGGCGCTACGTGCCACACAGCCGAAGCTACACTCGATGTTTTGCGCCCTGTTTTTGAAGATCGCGTTATTAGCCGTAGAGCTGATGTTGTTTGGCCACCTCGGTGTTGCGTTATGACACCGTTGGACTATTATTTGTGGGGTGCCGTCAAAGATAAGTGTTACGCCAACAAGCCAGAGACAATTGACGCTTTAAAAGACAATATTCGTGAAGCCATTGGTGAAATACAGCTGCACACAATCGATAATGTGCTTAAAAATTGTACCAATCGCGTAGGCTACTGCATGGCTAGCCGAGGCAGCCATTTAAATGAAATTATTTTCCATTATTAACCGGAAGGATTGTACTTTTAAATAAAAAAAGAAATTTGAGAAAATCTTCAGTAGTGTTTTTTTTTTATAGCATTTAAAAAAAATTTATTCGGCGGACCCTTTAGATATAGATATACATTCATACATTTCTGGCTTGTTTTTCTTGTATATGGGTCTATTTTATGGGGGTCCTTACTTTAACTCTAATATTAACATCAATGAGTTTGTACAGAAATAGAGTCTTCTATTTAATAGAGGTGGGTTTATTATCTTTTCTTAGTTCAGCGCATTTTAATGAATTAGTTCGTAAAATACTCAGTTGATTTGTTGTAAATTGAAAATTTAAAGATTTTGGTAACACCGTTTGTATATATATGATTGAGACGTGTTTTCGGCCAATCCACGACGTCATCGCCGACCCTTCTCTTTGAAAAGTACTATGAATTGTGCTACTCAATGTATCATACGATTTGTGCTGTTTTGTCAAAAAGGCGTATATAAGCTTCAAATAGACAAATTCATGTAAAATGTATTCAAAATGTGTGGAAAGCCACACACGAGGGTAATCAATGTCAGTTTTTTTTTAAGGGTGTAACAAAGCTTAAAATATGACAGTTAACAAACTATGATCACTTTCTAATCACCTCAAAAATCATAATGTTTGGATTTATTTGAAATGGTTCTTAGTTTATTAATCGATATTTGAAATCAATGGTTTGAATCAACGTTGTTATAAACGGAACTATATTTTGTTCATTTTTTAAAACTCGGATCTAAGACTTTTAAACTGTAATTTAAATCCGTTTTCGTTTATTTATAAAACAAAATATATTTCCAACCAAAATGTTCTTGAAATTCTTTTAAAAAATTATAATTCAGAATTAATTTCGTGAAAAAAAAATTATACACGTCAATAGCTTTTATTATTAATACCTATACATATGTATGTGCATACATATACATATTTTTATTTATTGTGAAGTTATTGTTAAGATTTTTTGTTTTGTTTTGTTACCAACTGTTGTTACACTTAATAATTCTTAAATATAAAAAAAAAAAAATTATAATTTAACAAATTTTTGCACGCCATTACTAAAGAATAGACAAAAAGTAACAATAATAATATGATAAAAAGTCAGAAAATTAAACAATAAATACATTATTTAACAAGAGTACTTCAATAATTTTTTAATAAAAAATTATAAAGTTTTTATTTGTTCATTTAAACAACAATAATAAGAACTAAAAAGGTTTTCGAGATAATTGAAAATATGACGTGTGATCAGTGATCACATTGGCTGTGGGAATCAAAATTTTAAAAATTGAAAAAAAAAACACATTTTTTTCTGCTTAAATATTTGGTAGTATTTTTTCTTTCAATACCATATCCCTAAAATGTTGCATTTGATTACCAATATCTTGTTATTCTGTACTTAAACAATTCAGTATATTAAAAGAATGTATTCAATATAAAATGGATTTAGCGAAAGTTCGTTACTTTAAAAGAAATTGCAAGTGTGCTAAGAATAGTAAAAACTGAATGAATTATTTAAAATTTTTTTAAACTGATATTCGCGATAAATGACCACCACTAGTACATAGGTTTTATATAGCGCAACCTGTCATTTCGTTAATGGCACGAGTTATATTGATCTATATTGATTTAAGTTGCTTAAGATATATTGCGTTTTATGCATAACACATGGAACTTACGTATACCCCAATAAAATAATAAAAATAAAGTGGTTTTTTATATGGGTTTCGAACTTTAAGTTGGCATTACTTTTCAAGATGGCAATCGATTTAACAGCTGTCAAGTGATTTATTCTCAGTTTGGTTTGGCAATTCATCATGAATAGACGCCGCCGCAAGCGTTGTTATAAATAGTACAATTTTATTTCGAAAATAATGGTTCTGTGCGTAAAACGTATCGCGCACTACGTCTATTTTATCGTCAACAAAATCGTCCATCAGAGCAGTTAATTCGATTAACCATGGAACGTTTTCGCACGACGTTTACTCTTATTGATGACTCGCATCCCCAGAGACGCTGTACGGTGCGTACAGAAGAAGCTATTGCTGCTGTAGAGCGTAGTATTGAGGAAGACCCGAATGAGTCCGTCCACCATCGAGTACCAGAATTAGATCTGTGTCCATCCACTTTATGAAAGATTTTGCGGAAAGATTTTGGTTTGCGTTCTTACAAAATCCAACTCGTGCAAGAATTGAAGTCAAACGATCATCAAGTAAGGCGTAGATTCGTCGAATTGGCCCAAAACGAGATTACCGTTGTTCCCGATTTTCATAAGCGAATTTTGCTAAGCGATAAAGCGCTCTTCTGGTTGAATGGCTACGTCAACAAACAAAACTGCCGCATTTGGAGTGAAGGTAATCCTCAAGTGTATGTAGAAACACTGTTATATCCAGAAAAACTGACTGTTTGGTGCGCTTTATGGGCTGGTGGAATCATTGGTCCGTACTTTTTCAAAAACGATGGTGGCCAGAACGTTACAGTCAATGGTGATCGGTATAGAGCCATGATTACTAACTTTTTCATTCCTGAATTGAATAACCATGATGTCCAGCTCGTACCACAAAAGATTTATTGAAAGACACGTTTGGTGACCGCCTAATTTCACGTTTTGGACCTGTGAATTGGCCTCCAAGATCTTGTGATTTAACACCGCTACTACTAGACTACTTTCTGTGGGGCTATGTAAAGCCATTGGTCTATGCGGTAAAGCCACAAACGATTGACCATTTGGAAGACAACATTCGCCGTGTTGTTGGTGATATACGGCTACAAATGTTGGAAAAACTCATCGAAAATTGGATTTTCAGATTGGACTACATCCGCGCCAACCGTGGCGGTCATATGCCAGAAATCATATTTAAAATGTAATGCCACAAGATTATCTTTTGGATAAATAAAATCCATGACAATCGAATAATCCATCGTAGTTTTATTGCAACTTAAAGTTCTATACCTCTATAAGAAACACCCTTTACATCACATAGCGGATGTCAAGAAACTGGTGCCTTTCGTTGATGTTGGTAACAAGTTTTTCATGTTTAGCTCATTAATTTTGCATTAATTTCTAAAGAATTTATTTTGTACTTGCTAAAACCGTTGTACCTCGTTACCCCTATTTTAACTGTTATTTTAGTTATTTTTATTTACCCTTTTCCCCATTTTGTTCTCTTCCTTTTGTAGAGCCTGCTGTTTACAGTCTTGGAACAAACAGATATTAATTTGTATATAGTATAGTGTGGGCAATTTAAAAGTTTAAATTTGAACCAGCGGTCATTTCGAATCTGGCAACACTTATGTTATTCTATTCTGTCACAAAATTCAGTATATTATCTCCACTAACCGAAATGAATCCATTTACGCTTGAGCAACGTTGGGATTTATTGGAAATTTATTATCATTTTCAATCATCTTTTCGTATGAAGCACATTTTTATAATTGCCGTATTTGGGGTTCAGAAAACCCAAAAGTGGTCTTACAGAAGCCAATGCACCCATTACGAGTGACTGTTTGGTGCGGCTTGTAGAGGGGAGGCATCATTGGCCCACATTTCTTTGAAAATAAGGACGGCGCAACCTTTACGATCAATGGAGACTGATAACTGATTTTTTGTACCATGAAGATATTGATGTGAACGATGTTCGGTTTCAACAGCATGGTGCAAATTACCACAATCGATTTATTCCGTCAAACGTTTGATGGCCGTTTATTTAGTTGGCCGCCAAGAAGCTGCGATTTGACACAGTTGGGCTATTTTCTGTAGGGCGCCGTTGAAGACAAGTGTAATGCCGACAAACCAGAGACAAGTGAGTATCTGAAGGCCAACATTCGTGATGCCATTGCCAAGATAGTTATTGATGTGTATTGTCCACGACGTTGTTTAATTCAAATGGAGAATGGTGTACTACTACCGTCCTCAAGATATACAAAAAAATAATGTTAACTATATACGGGTGATGCTTCGCCCACTTATTCATTTATTATTATTCATTATTGACTATGAGGTCATTGAGATCAAATTTAAAGTCTTTAACTTTAACCACTCTAAAGATATACAAAAATCAATGTTTAATTTGTACCATGCCCACGTGTCCGATCTCGCCCACTTTTTGGTTAATGAGTTTTATTGGCTTTGAAGATATTAGGACCAAATTTAGAGATTTAAGTTTACCATTTTGAAGATATAGACTAATAAATAAAGGGTCCACCATCTAACGTTTTTTTCAACTAGTGCTTATTTCGTGAATGGTAACACTTAGCTCATGTCTGATTTGACAGATACTTAGTTTTATCGTTCCGCTGAACGAATATGGTTGTGTATACGCTTGAACAACGCTGGGAAATATTGCGACATTACTTTGAAAATCATCGTAATGTTGCAGAATGTGTGCGATGTGTTCAGATGAAGCTAATTTTGATCTTGGCGGGTATGTAAACAAGCAAAATTGTCGCATTTGGGCACAGAAAACCCGCACGCATACACTGAAAAGCCGATACACCCAAGACGAGTCACTGTTTGGTGCGGATTTTGGTCCAGAGGCATAATTGGGCCATTTTTCTTCGAAAATGAGTAAGGAGTGGCCGTTACAGTCAATGGCGATCGTTATAGGGCCATGTTGAACGAATTTTTGTTCACAAAAATTGAAGAGGAGGATATTAGCAACATTTGGTTTCAACAGGACGGCGCTACGTGCCACACAGCCGAAGCTACGCTCGATGTCTTGCGCCAGGTTTTTGAAGATCGCATTATCAGCCGCAGAGCTGATGTTGTTTGGCCACCTCGGAGCTGCGATTTGACACCGTTGGACTATTATTTGTGGGGTGTTGTTAAAGATAAGTGTTACGCCAACAAGCCGGAGACAATTGACGTTTTAAAGCACAATATTCGTGAAGCCATTGGTGAAATACAGCTGCACACAATCGATAATGTGCTTAAAAATTGGACCGATCGTGTAGGCTACTGCATGGCCAGCCGAGGCAGCCATTTGAATGAAATTATGTTCCATTATTAACCGGAAGGATTGTACTTTCAAATAAAAAAAGAAATTTGAGAAAATATTCAGTAGCTTTTCAAAAAAAAAAAAAAAAAATTATTTGGCGGACCCTTTATTTACTTTGTATGCGCTTGACACTGCCTCGTTGGCATTTTTGAAATTTATATAGCCTACGATTCTGTCCAGACATACGGCGAGATAATGTAAAAATTTTAAGAAAATCAGTTCAACCGTTTAGTTGTCTATAAACTTCAAATAAACATACATACATACATAAATATATTTTCTATATATGGTATAAGATATGACTGTACGTACCCTATTCATTATAATGACAACTGCTTCAACCTTTTTTCGAAAGAATACTTTTTTTCAGCCTCGGGTATCAAACTACCTCTGTCTGTCCGTTAAACGGCTCAATTGTTCTACCATCGTATGTTAACTATTATTATCCAGGGAGTAATAGCCTCTGGATGCCAAAAACTTTGTCGTTGTTGTGGACCTTAATAGGTCCAGCAGTGGTGGAGTATAAAATGGAAGTTGTCATTATATCCAGTGGGAGAGCTGTCTTAAACATAGATGTGGCGAAATTATCTTTAAAGGCACATTTATGTACTTGAGTGAAAAGATAAATAACAGACTGCCATTTAATATTCATATGAAGTACGTCGAACAAATGTCCAGAAGGTACGCTGAATCTTTGCATAATGCCTAATTCGAGAGGCACTAAATACCATGGAGCACTGATATATAAACTGGACTGTACGGATCAACTCTGTAAAGTTTTGGTATAGATGGGCAGCTGTTAAAGTAGGCTGTGGTTACAGAACAGTGGGTTTGTTAGTGAAAGAGTTGTGTGAGGAGAACCATGGAAATCTGACACAAAAAATATATGCTACCACAACAGGAAGATAGATCAAAACAATTATTCCTTATCTAAATACATAGTTAGCTGGGTAAAAAGTATGATGAAGTGGAGTATAATGCTGTCATAATTTGATTGATGGTTTCTTCACTTGTCTTAGATTTGCTTCAGAAAGCGAATACCTAAGTCCAATGAAAATTAAAAAGTGGGCTAATCGGTAGCTTGATGATGAAGTCAGTGACAGATTGGGAGTATATTGCAAATTACATACAGTTCGTGCTTCTTAAACTCAATGGGTCACTTAATAGCTAAGGAGGATGTTAAAAGATCTACCCATACCGTGAAATAGTGCTTCGCTGTGCTACCATCAGTGGCCATGTTTGGGGTGTTTTAAAGTGTCAAAATTTCTCACAATGTCTATTGGTGATTTCACTTTTCTTAAAAGAGGTATTAAGAACCCAGAAAATGTAAAGCCAACATGCACCAACAAATTTATTTTCTAAGAATATCTTTTCGCTGTTCGATTACACGGTACTACAGCAAAAAAAGCCTAGAAAGTGATATCATATTTTTGATAACCGCTATCGAGTACAATAAGAATCTCTTTTTGAAAAACCTTTCAAAATTTGAGTTAAAAATCAGGTTTTTCTCACTTTTATGCACTTCTAAGCTGATAACTTAGGTAAATATTAACAGGTTTTTAACAGGTTTATGTTTCTAAACGGATTTGAAAAGGAAAGAAACAGACCTTTCAAATGATGTATGTATACACTCATTCCCCTTTATATACGGAATACGGCCTTGGTTGGTTCTGAAAATGTAGGCCGTAAGTCGAAATGCCCTAAAACGAGTTACTTTTGCTTGCTTTGAAGCGTTTTAAAAAAAAAAACAGTGAATCCCCGATTATTTAGTCATATAACAAAGTAATTTGCGCCGTAAAGTAATGGTGTTCCATAATTCAGAGAGGTCGTTATAGCGATATGCCACAAAAGGAAAGGCCGCCTAAAGAGGTATGAGTGTATATCATTTAAGTAATATTGTAGAATCTGCGTGTATGTATCAAGGAAACATTTTCTATATTTTTAAAGTTTAGGTGCGTTTTTACGCACTTATTTACCGTACTGTATGAATTAATTAACAAACTGTGTGTTGTGAAGTATAAAAGGAGTATTACGTTTTAGAATTCGGTTGAAAATTGACGGAGTTATTAAGCGTATTAGTAGAGAAAGTTATGAAAAACGAAATCTCATCCCACATGAACTCGAAACAATTTACTTACTATCAGTTTATCGTAGAATCACTGTCAGTTTCTATTTGGAATTTTACTACTTCTCTTACTAGATGGAAGTTACATGACGAATTTATTCCTTTAAGTTCTGTCATGGAAGAATCGTTATACAAATATGATATAACAAGAAATACTGTGTAAAACTTGAATTGGAGTAATACAACAACAAAATTATATGTTTTATATGATGTTGTTGTTGTTGCTATTGTTATAATTACTTTTTAGATTTTTTTCTCTTCTTTCGTACTAAAAGTAAAACCAAAACGAACGGCCTTGCTGAAGGCAGTCTCTCAACCTCATTTTTGTTGTTGTTGTTGCTGTTGGTTATATATAGAAAAAAATTACATTTTCAGTTTCTAATACAACAATACAAACGCAGTAGGTTGTTCTCTCAACTGTTGCTAAAGTCGAAAAGTAAAACCAAACAAAACAAAAAATAAATAAAGAATTAGATGATGGCGGCGTTGTTGGTGGTTTTCAATTCTATTTCTTTAGTTTGAAATCAAAGAAGACAACAACGCATGCTTAACTAAGCCGCTGGGCAAACCAACTAACTAACTAACAGATAGACAGACAGATGGTTGCATGCCACATAATCAGCGGCTCAGTGAGTGATCAACTTAGTTGGGGTGGTTGGTTGATTGTTTGGTCGGAGGGCATCAATGAATTTTCATGTCGGAAAATATGATTGCCACCACTTGGAATGCCTGTATGTCTATCTGTCTCTGTGCCTGCATTTGGTTTAGTAAAGCGGTTTGGCTATTTGGTTGGCTTTGATGGTTCGTTACATACCTGTGTCTTGGATGGCAGAGGTTGTGGTGGTGGTGGTGGTGTTGGTGATGGCATTTCTTAAGTTACAATTTTCTGTGAGTACTGACGGATTTCGTATTTCACATACTCGTACGCCATCTTTTCCATTATAGTGAAACTTTAGATGTTTTTTTTTTTGTAAGTTTAAAGCAGTTTTAATTAATTAGTTTGTTGTTGTTGTTGTTTCTTTGCTATTAATTTATAATTAAGTTCAAAATATTTATTTGTTTATTTTCTGTATTTGATTTAAACAATAACAGAGTTCAACAATAAAAGTCGTAATAATCTTAACAATTATTCTTAATTTAACTCACATGTTTAATTTGTTTTTAAAGAAATTAATTTTTTTACTTACAAGTTTCTCAAGCCAGCGTTGGTGATGTGTGAGAGCTTCAGTTTCGTAGAAATCGTTTTGAAAAATTTAATTTCGAAAATCTTTTTTTCTTGGGAGTTTTTTTTTCTTCTTCTAAAATTTCGTAAAATATAGATAAAATAAGCTGTACTATGGAAAAAGTATAATGGGAAAGTTCATAGTTAATAAGATAGTTAATAGTAATGCAAATGGATTACTATTGCTGTTATCCCTTTTTAGTAGGAAGATTGACATACACACAGCAACGTATTTTTTCGTAAATCGTTCTTTCATTCAAAATTCAACCGAATTATGATAAATAATTCGCCATATAATATTTCGAGAGCGAATCAACCAATTTGCCTGTAGATTACTAAGAGATCAATATGATCACTAACTTTTATCGGGTGTTTGTCCAAGCTTAATTAGTTTATTCAGTTTCCTACGTTTTTTTTTTTTTTATTCAGAAAGCAGAATTTATCGGTAAAGAAGAAAAGAATCGAAGAAGAAGAATCAAAGTATAAACGAAGAAGAAGAACCATCGAAAGAAGTAAGAAAGGTGCCATGCGAATAAGTAATTCAGACAGTAAGCAAGGTAATTGAAGATGCCGTGTGAACGTCCTATTAGCGTTTGTACATATTTACATAAAAGTATTTAGACTCGGAATGTCGTTTTAAATCCTGGGCGAATGTAGTCACCCCTATTCTGTAATTTGATTACGTCTTCGTTCAGTAAAGTTTCGATTGAAATTTGGTATTCCAAGCAAAAAAAAAAAATCGAAAGAAAAAGAAGACAATAATGTTCTTCAAAGCATAAGAACGTATGATATACGACAATAAGTATATTTTACTTAATAGAAATTTAAAATGTAGTACATCCACAAAGAGTTTCAATAATAAAACACTTAATTTTTGTTTGTCGTTTTCATGCAATTTTTATAATTTTTGTTGTTTACATCTTGTATATCTTTATTTCGTATTTAATTAAAGAAATTATATAAAAATAGAATTTAGTCAAATAATAAATTTTTGACTAAAAAACAAAAATGGAAAGAATGTCCATCACAACTTAGAAAAACGCAGCTACGATCGTAGTACATACAATCGAGAGAAACTGAACGGAATCGAAACACAGAATATCAACTTGATTATCTTTCAGGTCATTAATCATAACAGCATTGGCAATAGTAATTGATATTAAAGCCACTCTGAACCAATTTTTAGATAGCTTACTACATCAGTATTTATATATATGTACCAGAAGGTTCCCATCTCTTATGATCTGCTGAAATTAGGCAAGGTGATCGCAGAAGACCTGCACCAAACACAATTGATTTGCTAAAAGCAAACATTGGCCTAAGAATGCTTTAGAATGTTGCAAGATCCGTTAAAAACTACTAAGAAAATAATGGGTGGGAAATTTAGGTTTGCTCAACTTATAGTCTATATCTTGCAATGCCAAATGATCTCACTATAATACGTTGCATTTCAAAGCAGGATGTCCGAAATTGGCTTGATGCGTTCTTGGTCTCGAAAATTTGTATGTACTAAATGTAGGGGATAAGGTTATACCTAACGAAGGTTAAAACATTGATAAAATTTAAATGAGGACTCTACGCTATAAACACATTCAAGGTTACCAACCGTCGGCCACACGACTACAAAAGACGCTGACTAGCTACTTAATTATTTTAACGACTATAACTACAAGAAAACGTGATCAAATGATTATTCTTTTTCAGTGGTATTGCGTTTTTAAAACGCCTATTCGTGCATCCGCCAAGAAAAATAGAAATTAGCCTATGATGGCTACGGGCTACAACGGTAGTCGTGTAGTCGGTGGACGTGTTGCCGCTAAAATAATTATTCACATATGCACACATGTATTCTATTACTGACAACTTGTAGTCGATGGCCGGTAGCCTTGAATGTGTTTTTAGCATTAAAGTTACCATAAAAGATTTCCAGTTATTTCTTTTACGTGCTATTTATTTTAGTTCACTAAGCGATTTGCCACTCTGCTGAGAAAACAGTACGACGCCATGTTGTTTGTGGGCTCTCACGGTGCCGAACACTTTGAGGGTTCTTGGCTAAGGCAGCATGTGGAGGATCGTTATAAGGTTTTCGAAGAAGTTGTGCCCTATGTAGCCATAGTTTCCCTTCTTATGTCATCATTGATGCCCTGCTTGCTCCTCGTTCGATATTATTCTGCGCCACCAAATGTGGAGGATATTTCTAAGACAATGGTTTATAAAACGACTTCATTTCTCCGCTAGCCAGCCATGTTTTTGAGCTGTAGAGAAGTACAGATTTCACACATGCATTAAAAATTCGGCATTTAGTTGCAGTACTGATATTATGTGCACGCTATTCACTTCGCAGTTTGGCAAATGCCATGCGGGCCTTCTAAAGGGCCCGCCAAATTTTTTTTTTTTTTTGGAAAATGCTATAAAAAAAACTACTGAATATTTTCTCAAATTTGTTTTTTTATTTGAAAGTACAATCTTTCCGGTTAATAATGGAAAATAATTTCATTCAAATGGCTACCTCGGCTGGTCATGCAGTAGCCTACACGATCGGTACAATTTTTAAGCACATTATCGATTGTGTGCAGCTATATTTCACCAATGGCTTCACGAATATTGTCCTTTAAAGCGCCAATTGTCTCTGGCTTGTTGGCGTAACACTTATCTTTGACGGCACCCCACAAAGAATAGTCCAACGGTGGCCAAACGACATCAGCTCTGCGATCTTCAAAAACAGGGCGCAAAACATCGAGTGTAGCTTCGTCTGTGTGGTACGTAGCGCCGTCCTGTTGAAACCAAATGTTGTTAATATCCTCCTCCTCAATTTTTGTGAACAAAAATTCGTTCAACATGGCCCGATAACGATCGCCATTGACTGTAACGGCCACTTCTTGCTCATTTTCGAAAAAACTGGCCCAATTATGCCTTTGGACCAAAATCCGCACCAAACAGTGACTCGTCTTGGGTGTATTGGCTTTACAATGTAAGCGTGCGGGTTTTCTGTGCCCCAAATGCGACAATTCTGCTTGTTTACATACCCGCCAAGATCAGAATGAGCTTCATCTGAACACATCGCACACATTCTGCAACATTACCATGATTTTCAAAGTAATGTTGCAATATTTCCTAGCGTTGTTCAAGCGTATACACAACCATATTCGTTCAGCGGAAGGATAAAACTAATTATCTGTCAAATCAGACATGAGCTAAGTGTTACCATTCACGAAATAAGCACTAGTTGAAAAAAAAAACGTTAGATGGTGGACCAGATATATTCGACTTATAGCGCAAACAGAGCATTAAACACATAACCGACAGCAAGTAGCAGATAGCAAAATGTCAAAATTAGAATACATACGTTTATATGAAAACAATTATTTTAAAGGCAGCACAACAAAAGCCTATTCAGCAACCTTTGCTGCTGCTGCTAAACATAAAATAATTTCTGTTCTTTTAGGCAGCAAAACAAATATTAGTGATACCAATACAATATAAAATTTTGAATAAAAACGCGTAAAAATAGTTTTTTTTTATTTATCAGGAAAGAACAGTATAAAATTAAAATATTGTATCAAATAACATTTATGTTAATAATTAAAAAGTTTTAAACAAATAATTCCATTAATTTTTATATCTTTGAGTAATGTTTTAAAAAAGCGATTTTATTTTGCTGGATTTGAAAAGCTTGAGTGTCACCACTGAAAAATATTTTTCTATAACAAATATGTTTATGATAAATAAAATAGATGTCAATGAAACCTAATTTTATTGCTGCTGCTGCTATCAAAATATTTGTGAAGTCTATAGTATAGTAGCAAATGCTACCAACAACAACTTGCTACTTGCTTTCATGCTGCTTTGCTGTCGGTTATGTCTATTTGAATCCTTTTAAATTTTTTCAATTAAACATTCATTCAGAATAGTAAACAGTTTGGTTGATTTTACACAGTATTGCCATATTGAAAAAGCTAAATGCCGTTTAGTTTTGTGCATTTACATCAAACTTAATTCACATTTAGATGGGGATGCAAGTTAATTTGCATTAAGACTGTTGATGCTATTAGACTGTCCTGTTTCGTTCCTTCTTTGGTCGAAACGACACTATCCAAATGTGAGAAGTTGCTGACGTCTATGTTTTGGCCGTTTATGGTAAATATCTTATAGTTGGATGCCTTTATTCGCAGTGCTTCCATTTTGTTGATGCTAATTTAAAGACCAACCTATAACGACTCTTGCCGCAAGTCGACTAGTTTTCAGTGCAGGTGTTAATGCGATTACAAGAACAAAACTATATATGTATGTCATCGGCGTACGTAAACCTTCAAGGCATTCATCCAGAAACCAAGTGATACCACAGTTTGCCCATAGCGGTGTCAAAAAGTTGTAGTTTGCGAGCCAGCATCGTGATTAACAGCAGCGGTATTAAAGGTATGGTAACAAGGCAATGGTGAAGTAGATTGGTTCACTAAAATTGTTGTTATGTGGTACTCCCATATTTTCCAGTACCTCCCATATGCGTTCTCTCTTAATTGAGTCAAAGTCCAATTTGACCAATATTTCACAATAAATGCTTAAATTTTGGTATTATTTCTAGTATGACTATACAAATTCTGGCCTAGAAAGAATAAGGTTTAAAGTGCTTAATATATGGACTTCCCTAAGAGCGTGAATGGGTGTTTTTGTGGAAATTGTCATTAGAGTCAAAAATTTAAATTTTTTCATCAATGACATGCCACATCTGTATCACAGAAGTGAATAATTGGAGTCAATATAACATAAAAATGTCATCAGTGCGATGACTTGGTAACATCGGAAAAGGACTCATTAATGACAAACTGTTATCAATGCAATGCCACACCAACGTCGGAGATATGACTAATTGTCGCCTAATTATTGATAAAGTGTCACTAATGCAATGACACAGTAACACAGTAGCAAAATGTCCTCAATACAATGAAATTTTTATATTAATTTTATGAAAAAATATGTAAATAACTGTCATTAATATTATGTTTTAATAAAACAATTACTATGCTTTGTACATTAGAATAACAAACATTTTAATATTGGTTTTGATGTAAGCATAGCATAGCTGACGCATAAAATATGACAATTTGTTTGTTGTAAATTTTTGCCTTATTGATGCCATTTGTCAACATTGACGTGACATTTCTCATGTTAGTGTATTATCAATATGAAGATGAATTTTTCTATGAGTGTATGCCGAAAGGATGTGTCTCCTTTGAAGGCCTGGCATCGCAACTGACACGTTACCCGCTTGACATGGTATTCGCATTAATCGATTGTTCGCTATTAGCGAAGAATTTTCGAAACAAAAATATAAGTTTTGTAAAACAAAAATGCATCACAGAGTATAGAACATTGCTATTCATTTCATAAGACTATTCATTCATAAGACTTGTTTTTAGTCGTCACTGAAACAGCGACGAATGAACATGCGTATCGTATGCTGATATTCTTCTATTTTTGTTTTCTTGATTCTTAAAGAAACGAGTAAACCTCTCTCGTTTTTAGCATTGAGCGGCGAAAAAAAAAAGCAAAAGCAAAAGTAACGGCAAAAACAGAAGATAACAAAAACAAAACCAGGAGAAAACAAAGCAAAGTTATTTGCATT
Source organism: Wohlfahrtia magnifica (assembly GCA_023159175.1). Classification (NCBI taxonomy): domain Eukaryota; kingdom Metazoa; phylum Arthropoda; class Insecta; order Diptera; family Sarcophagidae; genus Wohlfahrtia; species Wohlfahrtia magnifica. The sequence continues at coordinate 6,639,980 of JAKWBJ010000484.1, forward strand.
AAATAGAGGTTCGCTAAAGGTTTGCTGTTGATATTAGAGGCAAGCGTTCGAGATCGAAAGATTTTTTGCTGCCACAAACTGAGCGACGGTTGAACCCTATATAGTCAATAGTCGTTTTCGAATGTTTTATCAGAGAACTGTTTGTCAAACGTTCGAAGGTAATGTTATTATCGAATGTTCTAATCAAGGGGATAATGATGAAAAATGTCGGTTATAAGGTATTTGGGCCAAGTTATATTTAAGCAAACTATTACTTCCTATAGGCATTATGACGCAGAAAGAATTTTTATAGCACTTAAGTGTTTTTGATCGATTCTAAGCCAAAACAATGGATCACCACTAAAACAATAATAATTTACGAAAATTTCATTTAATTATGCTTTTAATTGCGGTTTGCTTTTTGATAAGATGATAGACGTGCTCCATCTAATTTAGGAAATGAAAATCAAGTTGAGTCAAAGACTTCCTTTAAATGTTATTTTAGGTTGTAGGCGTTTTAAAAAAGACGTCTACTACACCTATATATGTATGTACATTCTAAATATAATTATTTTTTAATTTATTTGATTTTTACACATTCTTTCTTATTCTTTTTTAGGTGAGTAAAATTGTAAAATCTTTTGAATTTGAACGTTACAGGGTAAGTTTGGCTCCAGAAATATTAATCCATTTTATACGCTCAGTTAAAGAAATCATGACTGCGGTATGTAAAACAAATTACGGAATCATTAAAATTCCTTTTTTTTGAATGATTCAATTGTTAAAAGCACTTTGTTTTGTGTGAGAGACTGACCTTTAATTTCAATTTATTTTTTTTTTTTTTTGAATAAAATCTAATTTTTAGTAGAAAGAACTATAATTAAATTTATGTAAAACAAAATACAACATAAATCCCTAAAACAAATTCGATTTTTGTACATTGAAAGTGATTTTTTTTGATTATTTCTTGACATTAACATGGCAGCATAACCATCAATTAAATTATTGTTTTTGATTTGGTTTTTTACCAAAATTCCTTGATTATTATTTATTTTATTAAACCATTTTGTTTTGTTTTTGTTTTTTTTTTTCATTCAATGCTATGATCTTGTTATTGTCTTGTTTTATAAAATGTTTCTTTTTATTATTATTGTTATTGTTAATATTCTTATTATTTAGTTTTATTAACAATATTCTTTAATGTTCACATTTATTATTTTTTACTTAAAGCCACAACTATTTTTTTATTGGTAATTGTGGTGTTTTCAATGCTCAATGACTTGCCAAATGATGAACAAATTTCAGTAGAAAAAACGTAAATATTTTTTTAAATTTTGTTTACAATTTTTTTTTTGTTTTGTTTATAAACAAACAGAAAATTAAAATAAATCATTGAAAATAATGATGAAATTTTATAAAACTAATAAAGACGTTATCTATTAAAATTCAGTTTCAAAACGGAAATAATATCTTCATTTTAGTTGGCTTATAAAGCTGTTTACGGAAGTTATGGTTTCATTACGATAAAAAAAAAAAATATTTTGAATCTCTGTTTTTCTGAAACGGCATAGAGGGTACAGTTTCTTAGAAAATCAAATTTGTTCTCGGTGTAGCCTTTTAGAATGACTTCTGAGATGAGTAGAATATGTCCGTTCTCCTGTTCACTGGGATTAAGTTTGTTTCTTATTTTAACAAGAACCTTGGTTTTCAAGGCTAACTAAAACCAACAAATTTACATATATGAAAACTAGCTTTATCCATTGGGTGGTAATGCTCGGTAATCTATAGTGTATACTTTGAGCGTCAAAATAAAGTATACAAACTTATTCTCTAGAACTTAGTCTTTTTTATAAGATCAGTGCCCAGGGAATAAGCACTACTTTTGCAATGAATTGTGCTGGTACTGGGAAAATAGATTGTGGAAGGGACTATAGAGGCAATAGTGTTTATGGACGTTCGATTTAAATTCACTTATGGCGTAAGTGTCAGAGAAGACTCGGTGGAAGATTGTTCCACAAATGAACAGTGCGACTAAAGCCTGGCAATTTTTCAAAATTTGTCGCTTTTATGCCTTAAAATATGCTACATGGTTTTACGTGTGTTTATAAAATAATATTCAGTAGGGATAAAAATACTCTTATACATATAAAAATAATAAACGTTTATAGAACAATATTTTTATTAATTTATTGATATAAGTTCTATAAAAGAAACTAAAAAGATTTTAAATTGTTTTGAGGGCAATTTTGATCTTTTTAACCTTATGGGCTGTCATAAAATTCTGCTCGAAAGTACATCTTAAGAGATCCTCCCAAATCATGACTGCAGCTAAATGTGGTCATTCAACTAATGGGATAAACTCAGGGGATGCTTCTTAAGATGACCTTACACACTGTGCAGTGCAAATTTTTTCATCAGTAAACCAAATTTGTCTGTAGTTGAATAGCACTAGAACAACGATACGATTCACATTTACTGCTGACCACTCCGTGGTGAATGCTGATACAATTTGGCATTCCCGGAGCAGACTGTCGATATAGGGGTTAGCCTTCATTAGCCATATAATAAAGCCATTAATTTGCAGAAAATATTATTTTAGGTTTCAAACAATTAAAGGCAATAATTCTACTCAAACTAAATATCGGGTCCGCCATCTAACGTTTTTTTTTTTCAACTAGTGCTTATTTCGTGAATGGTAACCCTTAGCTCATGTCTGATTTGACAGATAATTAGGTTTATCCTTCCGCTGAACGAATATGGTTGTGCATACGCTTGAACAATGCTGGGAAATATTGCGACATTACTTTGATCGATCGACTTATGAAGCTCATTTTGATCTTGGCGGGTATGTAAACAAGCAAAATTGTCGCATTTGGGCACAAAAAACCCGTACGCATACATTGAAAAGCCGATACACCCAAGACGAGTCACTGTTTTGTGCGGCATAATTGGGCCACTTTTCTTCGAAAATGAGCAAGGAGTGGCCGTTTCAGTAAATGGCGATCTTTATCGGGCCATGTTGAACGAATTTTTGTTCATAAAAATTGAAGAGGAGGATATTAGCAACATTTGGTTACACTCGATGTTTTGCGCTCTGTTTTTGAAGATCGCATTATCAGCCGCAGAGCTGATGTCGCTTGGCTACCTCGGAGCTGCGATTTGACACCGTTAGACTATTATTTGTAGGGTGCCGTCAAAGATAAGTGCTACGCCAACAAGCCAGAGACAATGGACGCTTTAAAGGACAATATTCGTGAAGCCATTGGTGAAATACAGCTGCACACAATCGATTATGTGCTTAAAAATTTGACTGATCGTGTAGGCTACTGCATGGCCAGCCGAGGCAGCCATTTGAATGAAATTATTTTCCAGGAGGATTGTACTTTCAAATAAAAAAAGAAATTTGAGAATATATTCAGTAGTTTTTTTTTATAGCATTTTCAAAAAAAGAATTTATTTGGCGGACTCTTTAATATCAAAATCAAAAATCAAAAATCTTCTTTAGGAAGCTCTTTTATTTGTAGTTGACCATTGCAGTATTTCATCATTAGATATTGTAAATTCTGCTGGTATGTATTGCATGATCCTTTACTTTAGCGGTTTTTATGAAACGCGCTTATATTTCTCGGTATGTCTTACTCCATCTTTTCTTTTTTCGGGTATAAAAAAGAATCATTAGGTCTCATTATTTAGTCAAAGCGGCACTTGTTTATAAGCATGAAAAACGGAATGACTAGTGGACGGTTTAATGTTTTTTTTAATCACAAAAAAGGAAGAAGAAGATATTAATAACGGCTTTGCACTTTAAATAAAAAAGGTTGCTACATTGCATTTTTTGTACTCTTTGTTTAAACAATTATTTCGAGGAGCGCATATTCCCTACAGTTGTGACCTTTTGGAAATTTTTTCTGTATCTGTAGAACGAACACTATGTTAGTTTTTCAAACGTAGTAGGTGCAGGGAAGTATTTGGAACTCATTGATACGAAAAAACACATTTGACAAAATGTGCGAGATGTGCCCTTTTCGAAATCGCATATTCAATTTGATATTGAAATTTTCGTAACACCTTCAAAATGAATTACGGATAAAAACCCTGTTTTTCTTATCTTTATGTACTTAGAAGCTGATAACTTAGCTAAATATTAACCGATTTTAACATTCTCGACAGATTTGCAAGATAGAGGAAAACAAGTTCCAAAAACAGACATCTCGTAGTGAACCTCTATTTATATATCCACATACATACCCAAACCTAAATATTAATAAATTCTTTGTTTGTTTGTCAATCACGAGGAAAAGACTGAACTGATTTTATTGGAATTTGGAACACAGATACCTAAATACAGCTAATGAAAGTTCAATAGAGTATCCTTTTTAAAAATCAGAGGAGGAAAATGAGCGATATCAGTAGATATGCAAATTTTGATTGGCTAATAAAATAGGAGTAAAAGGTTAATTTTTAGTTCATAGTCCATTCCTACGAAACACGTAGTTGTTACGACATATCTTGGGAACTAAAGGATGGTCCAAGCCAAACGCACGATGTTAATTGTAAATAAAACAACAATTTTTCAAATAATTTTCTTAATATATTTTATTATGATAGAAAGATCTATGACAATTATATGCGAAACAAAATACCGGCCAAATACTAGTCAAGGCTTTGGTGGCATACCTCTATCCGTCGGTCCATATTTTCAATGACTCTGAATGTCGTCAATTGATCTTGGCTTATTGACGTACACTCTTTCTTTTAAATATCTCCAAAGGAAGAAGTCCAACGGTGTCAAATCATATGATCGTGGCGGCCAATTAACATCGCCACGACATCAGATAACACGGCAATTGAATTTCTCGTGCAAAAGAGCCATTGTTTCGTTGGCGGTGTGGCAAGAGGCACCATCTTGTTGGAACCACATATAGATGAGGTTCATATTCTCAATTTCTGGCCACAAGAAGTCCATTATCATCCCGTGATAGCAAACACAATTCACAGTAACTGCTTGACCGACCTCACTTTCGAAGAAGTACGGGCCGATGACGCCGCCAGCCTATGGAACGCACCAAACGAACTGGGCAAGCATGCACAGGTGTTTCCATATTACCTACAGACCGGTTTTCTAAAATTTTCGCACAATTCTCCCGATTATAGACACATTTGGTCGATTCTGCTGATCAAAAAAATAACAAAGTACACGAAATGCATTCTGATTAGAACGCCATTATTCGTAAGAGGCTTCAACAATCTTAACGCGCTTTTCAAATGTTTACCAATCCATGGTGGAATTCGTTTGAGCCAGTCGACTAAAATTTATCGAAAAAATTCTTAATAGTTGTTGCAGAAGAACGATAATGTTAACTGACTTTAACAGCTCCAGCACTTCCATCATGTTATTCAAATATGTTGTCTGTTTGAAAAGAGAGCTTTTGTTGAAAATCTCAGTAAATGAGTTTATTTGATAGAGGACACAACTTCATTTAGTCTATTTACTTACCATTTACTCTTTGGTCTATTGCTCAGTTCTCGTCTATAACAAAGTTCAACTATGTTAGCCTTCCTAACCTCAATGCCTTGATTAACTTTAGGATATTGGTTTCATTCTAGAATGCATCAGTGCCTTACAATCACCAAATATGTGCTCTGGCGATTCAGTTTCTTTTTCTCAGCATCTGCACATTCTATTCAAATGTTCATTGTAATGTGTCTGTCAAAAGACCAGTTATAATTCTCAGGCTATTTTTAGATAATATGATGCAAGACTCGAAACTTTTCCTAACATAGTTTCCCAGAAAAAGTTTGGACTGCTTTCGCTAAGCAGTCTCCTCCACAAGAAGATTCTGGGCACACCAGTGCTCACGGAACTGTTCATTCCCCCAGATTTTTGTATGAACCCAGTAGCTAGCAGAGGCTACTATATTTTCCCTTCTTAGTTGGTTCCATTTAACGATTTTAATTTACTCTTTCTAACTTAGAGTTTATATAGTATGGCTATGTTCTGCCATTTGTACTTCCTGTCTAAGCTGAATTGTGTACATCTTTCGATGACTTAAACTTCCGCTGGACGAATGCTTTTGAATATACAACTATCCTCGTCCCTGTACTACACTCGTTTATCAAAGGAGTGTGTAGCCTCCAGACTGCTCTATTTATTCTTATCACTCAGTTTCGTAACAAAATGTTGCTTAAACTCGTTTTTACCCCTATAAGCCTGGCATTTTGAATATTTCTTAACTGTAAGACGAAATTGATTAGTTTTCAAAAATAATTGCTTAACAATAAAGGATTTTTACATTTCACTTCTGTGATATGTGGGTGTAGGATGTGTTTTCATTTAACGCTCAGGTTTTAACCGGTTTACCTTCTTTTCGTTAGATTTTATTTCTGCGGTTTCTATAAAGTGAGCGCCTTTCGACCGACTATTATTGCAACAATAAATTTCATTATTTAGTATGTATGTAGAAGCAGCTGATTTTGTAGTATGTGCCACATTATGTGGCATTGTTTTTTTTGCATATTTAAAAACTAAATCTTCTTGTATTAAGTTTCAATTACATATTTGCAGAGTTTTTTTTTTTCTATTTTATTTTAATTTTATTACTGTTACTTGAATTACTACCCCCACCACCTCATATTGCTTCTTGTATCTAAGCGTTTAGTTTAATAGCTTTTTCTTGTTTTTTCTTTTTTTTTCTTTTTTTTTTTGATTTGGATACGAAAAACCATTCACATTCATCATTATTTTGAGGATTTCATTTTTTACGTAGATTGGCTGTTGCCTATCTGGCTGGTTGGCTGGCTGCCTGTTTGCCTGACAACTTAATGCCTTTCAGCTTTAAGTCTCATGTGGTTTCACTTTTGGCTTAGATTCTTTTAGCCAAATACAATAACGACGACGATCATCATTTTTAAATGGCTGTCAGACCCCAATGACTTTGCAAACCGCCCGCTCTTTCATGGTGCGCGATCGTCTCATACCATATGATCGTGACAAACATTAGAAATGTTTGTCATTTTCTAATACGATTTTAAGAAGAGCTCAGAAAAAAAAGAAACAACAAAATTGTTTGGAGGCCTTGTTGCCAAGTAACAAGGCAATTTTTTGAAAGTATATTTATGAAATATTTTGTTATTGTGTAAGGAGCAAAGTGGTGGTGGTGGTGGAGTGGTGTTGTTAGAAGGCAACTTTTAATTGTCTTTTTAAGGTGCTAGTTTTTGTTTTTGTTTTCGTTTTCTTTTTCTGCTTTGTGTTATATGATCCATGATTATTTTTGTTTGTTTTTTTGTTAGATTTTATTACAAAATTTATTTATTTTTTTGTCAAAGCTTTTGTCCGTCCATACACCAATCCATCCATCCACCCATTCATACATTAATGCATTAATTCATAAGGCGGCATTTTTGTTTTGTTTTCCTTTTATCTGTGTTGGCGTTTCGAATTTTTTCTTCTTTTTTTTTGTTGCGTTATTAGACAGAAACGTATCGATTTCTGTACAGAAGTTGAATTAAAATCGAAAGAAAAATTGAATACATTTTGACATGGTTGTTATTCTTGTTGTTGTGTATTTCATCATTGTCACATGTGCGAATGAATAGATTGGATGGGTGGTTGTTAAGATAGGTTTTTATTAAAAAAATAATAACCCAACAGTATGGGTTAAATTCGAGTTGGAAAAACACATTTTTTTCTTTAAGTTTGAAAATTGTAATCGATTATAACCGATTAGAAAACCGATTTTCAAGTGTTTTATGCTCTTTTGGGAATTATTTTGATATATTCAATAAAATTTTAACAAAAATAATTTGACAAAACCGGGTTTGAAACCGGTTCTAAGAATAACATTGTTTATATCTTTTGTTTTAATATAAATAAAATAATAATTTGATAACTATATTGAAAATAAGTAAGATCAAAAAACCATGTTCAAAACCGGTTCAAAAACCGTCTTTTTTGTTTGTATTTTTACAGTATCACTCTGTATGTCTGGAAGGAATTGTAGGTTTTATGAATTTTAAAAATTCTAACTGGGCGGTGTCACGCTCGCACAAAACAAATATTTATTTAGATATATGGTGTCTTCAAAATGGTAAAAGTAAAGTCTCTAAATATGGTCCAAATAGTTTCAAAGTCAATACAAATCATCAGCCAATCGAGTTCGACAAGTGGACATAGTATGTTCCATACAAACTAAATATTGACTTTTGCATATCTTGAGAACGGTTAAAGTTGAAGTTTCAAAATTTATTCTAAATAACTAAGTAGTTAATACAAAAATGGGCGTAATTGGAAAAGTGGGCGTGACATCAGTCATAAATATTAAAATTAATTTTTTTCTTGTGAGCGATAATGGTAGCAGTTCCTAAATTTGGTTCAAGCAACGTCGTGGAAAATACACATCGTTAGTCAATAACTGGGCGAAATTACATAAGTGGGCGTGTCACCTCTCTTACTTACTTATGTGGCACTACAACCGTCTGTCTGTTTCAACTGAGTCCGAAAAAGCAAGGCAGTTGGATCTATCCTGCGTTAACTGTCACCAGTTTGAGATTCTCAAGCTCGTTAGTTTCTGCAACACTTGGTCTCTTTAATTAAGGTTTGGTCGTACTCTTCCGTGCTTTCCGGCTTGGGGTATCGTATCAAAGACCTGTCTTGCCGATATTTCTTTATCCATACGAGGACTTGGCCAAGCCAGCGCAGCCGCTGTATCTTAATGCACTTCACTATATCCACGTCACTGTACAGCACGTACGTATGCGGTACTAATTTCCTACTCGTAGAATGACGAAGATCTTATGCCGTTTTTCGATAGTGTCCATGCTTCTTCGACATATAGCAGGACAGGGATGATAAGCGTGTTGTAGAATACTTTGTTCATCGAGTGAGTGCTCTGCTCTTAAATTGTTTGTACTGAGCTCAAAGTAGCATCTGCTAGCAAAAGTGATTATCCGTTTGATCTTCAGCCTAATGTCGTTCACGGTGTTAATGTTCGTACCCAGATATATGTTACATTATTCTTTACTACTTCAAAGCTGTGATAGCCAACAGTTGACAAAAGATTTTCATTCACCACGGGATTCATTTAGACGTTTTTCTCTCTAGACTAGAGTACGCAGAAGATATAGCGCGGGTATTAAGTTGGCACCTTCTGTTCATACTAAATATAGAGTTTTTTTTGTAAGAATTAAAATTACAGCTTCATTACCTGTCCACATCGGGTGGCGTGGTGTAGTGGTTAGAGCGCATGCATAACAACACCAATGAGCCAGGTTCGAGCCCCAGCAGAGAACATGACGAAGAAAAGATTTAATTGTGGTTTCGAATGTTTAATTATAAAAAAAGGCTTCAACTTTTCTTCCCTCCAGACAACTCCATCTAAAAAAAAAAAATAAAGAAAAAAGCCCCCCTGACCCTTCTCGCATACCTCTGGCGATGATGACAAACATCAGACGAATGATCAGGAAGAACACGCCACCTACTGGGTAAAAATTACAATGCTAAAGTAAAGATCGCCACCAATTAGCAAGGAGCTTCACCACCACAAAAAAAATCTTATGGAGGAAGCTACAGCGGATTAATCATCCACTTGGCTTGAAATACTGATTAAAGAAACTGAAACAAAGCAATAGATGCTTTGTGGAAAGCCAATATGCTCCCTAGAGGAGTCAGCCAAAAAAGAGATCATTTTATCCCACCGGGTAAAATCTATTAATGCACATACATACATCTTTATATATAAAAATCAATGTATGTTTGTTTGTATGTATGTCTGTATGTGTATATGTGTGTTTGTTTGTATGTATGCCTGTGTGCATATGTGTGTTTGAAGTCTGTACACGGTAAAGCGGCTGAACCGATTTGCTTGAAATTTTCACTGCATCATCCTGTATGCCTGTAGGGAGACATTTTTTTCGATAGGGTAAGTGGGAGGGGTACCCCCCATACAAACCAAATATTAATAATCACATACCTAAAGAATTATAAAAGCCAGAGTCATAAAACTTTGCCCCAATTAATTTCGTATGAAACTGATTTATTGGAACAAATTTAGGACGGATATAATCAGGGGGAGAGGTATACCCCATACAAAGGAAAACTATTATAGCAACAGTCTTTAAATTTTTTTCCAATCACATTGCTATGAAACTAATTTACTGAAATAAATGTAGGGCAGATATAATCAGGGGGAGAAGTACCCCCTATATTAAGAAAATATTAATTTTTGAATACTATTACACTGATTGCGATAAAATACTATATAAAACTGATTGTGAATGTTTGAATTTGGGCCAATTTAGTTAAGATAATAATTTAGATGAGTATAGCGAAGCACGCCGGGTTTTATATAGTATCTTTATATACAAATATGAATGTGTGCTTTAATGTTTGTTTGTGCCTTAAATAAAGCTAAACGGCTGGACCGATTTTCTGGAAATTTTTATACCCGCAAGGAATTACGGACTATATAAATTTCAAAAAGCTTTTCTTTATCTTCAAAATGGTAACAGAAAAAGTCTGTAAATTTAGCCAAAATGGCTTCATCTGCGTACACATCAGCAAACAAAAAGTGGGCGAAATTAAACAAATGGGCGTGTTTAACAAGAATTATATATTGAAATTTCGATATTTCTTATTCGTAACAACGTTTAAAACCCGTTTTAGTTGTAATTTGTATTCGATTACTTGGTTCTCTATTTACTGCTTAAAAATATATTTTTTTTTAATAAAAAGTTTTATGTTTTGAAACAAGAAATTTTGCTGGGCTTTAGCAAATTTTTTTCAAAAGATAATGCGTTTGTCAGGCAGCATCTTTATATTGGAATTGTGCAATAGTTTTCAAAGGCAATTTTATTCGTTTATTGACAACAAGATTGAAAGTTGCAATAAAAGAATAAAAAATCATCAAACGATATTACTTGCTTCCTCAAACCTTCCCAAACAAATGGGCCGTCATACCAATAATCATGACTTTATTTCCCATGTCCTGTACCGGTTGCATTATAAACAATTTTGTAAAAAAATTAATTACATTTTTAAATAAAATATTTTTTTTTCTTTTCAAATTTATTTCGTAAGTACGAGTATTTTATTTAAGTTGTTCTCCTTTAAGACATTCTAAGTTTATATATAAGCAACGTGATCAAAATGTTTTTTTTTTCTCTCTTTTTTATTTTTATTTGTAAAAGTAGATCAAACAAGTCAAAAAACAAAGTTTAAAAAAATAATTATAATTAAGCTTGTTTTTCTTAAATTTGATTTGATTTTTTATTTTTATTCTCGTATTAACTGCGGCTGCTGCTTTAAAACATTACTTGACTTGGGTGTGGTAAGTATTTTATGGATGGCGATTACTTTGGCTTTTAAAATAAGAGCAGAAAAAAACTAAAACAAAACCGTCAAAGCAATATATTGAATAGATTTATTTCTACATACGACCAGAATTAGTTTTTCTGATAAAATTTTGTTTAAAAAAAAATACAATAATAAAATTAACAACAACAACAACAACAGCTACAACTATAATAAATGCGATCATAATTATAAAGTGGACAATTAAAAATAATAAATCAATTTTAAAGAAAAAGGCGTCATAACAAGAAACCCAATTTAATGTTTGATTTTTGAGAAAAAAAGAGGCGAAAAAATTCATTTATTCAAATCGCATACAAAGCAGGGTTGGCAAAAACCAGGGTTATTTTTTTAAAAAACAAACCCACTGGGTTTTATTAGGTTTTTTGATGGGTTTTTTGATGGTTTTTTTTTTGGGTGTTATAACTGCTTCCATATTTCGTTCAAAGTCGACATTATTTTTTTTTATTTGTTTTAGTATTTACAGTGCAATTTTGCACTCTTGGTGGGATCAAGGCGGCCTTCTGTACTATGAGCTGCTAAAACTCAGTGATCGGAGCAAACTGCAATTACTTCATTTGAATCATGCATTATGAGAAAAACGGCTGGAAATATAAAGAGACATGATTAAGTTATTCTTTTGCATGACAACACCCGATCTAATGTCGCAAAATTTTCAATACAAATATTAGAAACGATCGAATGCCGCATCCGCTGTATTCTCCGATACAATATATTCACACCTCTATATGGGATTTCTTTATATGGTATAACGGCCTGTTTGAATTATGGAACATATTCGCTTTAAGTGCAAATTACCTCGTTCTACAGTTAAAAAACCATTGATTCTTCGTTTTTTAACAAAAACTTTAAGAGAAGCCAACGCAACCATATTCATCTCGTTTAAAGAAAAAAAACCCACCCGCGTTTTTTTAAATATTATACTCAATAAAACCCAGTGGGTTGCCAACCCTGATACAAAGGGTCTTTTTATAAGACTGTCGAAATTTAGTTAAGTTTTGTTATGTCACTTTCAAAATGATATCCGCAAAGCTCATCCTTCCAGTCAAGTGCTTTTGGTATTATTTCATTAACGGCAGGAGTTAAATTAACCATCAAAGGGCATTAAATTAGTAATTATGGGTGCCGTTGTGGCATGGTAGGTAAGACCAAAAGGTTCTCCATTCAATCACAAGCCACTATACCTTCTGAAAGAGAAAAGAAATTTGTCTACAGTGGTATCACCTCATACTGGTTATTATTTTATAATCACAAACATACTTAACGAAAAAATAAGAGTTTTTGCAAAAGAAATTCTTAGCGATTATCAATGCGGCTTCCGCCAAAACAGTTGAGTTGTTGACCAATGTTTTGTCATATGTTAAATCTGTGAAAAGTACACGAATTTAAAATAGATATCTACTGCTTATTCAAAGAACTCAAAGAACCCTTCGACACTATTGACCGACGAAAAATTTAGTTTATTCATACTAGTAAAGAACGGCATCTCAAAAAAGCTTGCAAAACTGCTACAAGTAGAGCTGACTGATTCGTTCGATATAATCTCAGGAGTCAGACAGGTAGATGCCCTTTCCACATTAAATTTGTCACAAAAAAGCATTTTCAGTGATAACATCCAAATTTGTGCATACGAAGACGACACAGCTCTTGTTGCGCTCACTTAACGTAGCCCTGAGATCGCCTACAGAAATATCAAACGATTAGGTGCTGTCGTAGGGCTGAAAATAAACCACCACAAAACGAAATATACGCCCCGTTTCAGCCACTTTCACAGTTGGCAACACTAGCTTTGAAACTGTCGACGAATTTAAGTACCTTGGAATGGTACTTAGTCCAGAAAAAAGAAACATTAATCGCACATAAAACTATTCAAATCTAAAATCCTCTCCCGCGAGAAATAATACATGTGTACAAAGCACTTATGTATAAGGCTTGTTCTAGCTTACGGTTGCGAAGTATGGACCATGAAGGCTATCGATGTCACACAATTATTTACTTTCGAATACAAAATTTTACGAAAGGTTTACGGGCCTGTACAGCTAGAAGATGACACATTTTGAATACGCTATAACGAAGAACTGAATGCAATAATAGACGATCGTCATGTCGTCAAATAGGTCAAGTCTCAGCGAATAAGATGGTTGAAAGAATGCCACGAGAAAGAGGAGCAAAGCAAGCATAAAGCAGACATCTAACTGGCATATGCAGACAAGGACGCCCCAAGAAAAGATGGCAAAGCAGTTTGCAACGATTTAAGGAAGATGGGAGTACCAAATTGGAGGATAATAGCCCGAGATGGAGCACACTGGAAGGAAGTAGCTGAGGAAGCAATTGTCTACCCCGGACTGCAACGCTAAGGTATCACCTCATAACATTAGCTAGTGACTGGTTATAAGTATTACTACATTTGCCATTTGGGGCCGACAATGTATGCCTTTCAATTAGTCTAAAAACGCTATCGAATGCAGCTCATTGACTGAGTAACATCGCCCTGTTCCTCTCTGAAATGTTATGGGAATTATTATTATTATTAAAATAGGACATTTTTTTCGTCACTGCTCTAGGGAACATATTGGGATTCCATTTTATCAATAACCGCAAATTAACCATCAGAGAGATAGCGGTGGACTGGAACATTGCCTATGGATCCGTCCAAGACAATTTGATTAATGATTTGGGTTTCCGTCATGTAGCAGCAAAGTTGGTGCCAAAAGACCTCAATTTCATGCTAAAAAGAGACCGTGTTGAGGTAGCAAAAAACATGATTTGTGAGGCTGAGTCAGATTTCACTTTTATCAAAAGGATCAATACTGGAGACGAGACGTGGGTTTATGAATACGACACGCAATCCAGACATCAGGCAAGTGAATGGCGTTTACAGAATGTGCCTTTGGTCTCGGCCAACCACGTAGTTTTAAGTAAAAAAAGAGGGCAATGCTTACGGTTTTTATGGATTACAACGGTGTACTGCATCTTGACGTTTACGTACAGCAATTCGCCGAAAGACACCAGATTTGTGGGCAGAAAACTCGTGGATTTTGTACCATGATAACGCACCGTCGCACAGTGTCATCATTATGCGAAATTTTTTGACGAAGACTGCAACAAATACCATCCAACAGCCACCGAATTCACCTGATTTGAATTCCTGTGACTTCTTTCTGTTCAATCGAATTAAAAAACCATTAAGGGGGACGCGTTTCACCAGCCGAGAGGAAATAATGGAAAAATCGCCGGAAGCACTGATGGACATACCGAAAACGGAATATAAAAAATGCTTCGCGGATTGGATCAAGCGCTGGCATAAGTGTGTTGCAGTCGGTGTTGATTACTTTGAAGGGGACAATATAGATTTGGATGAATAAACTTGTAATTTTAATTTTCTGAATAAATTTCAGGAACTTTTTTATCAAAGCTCTTTGCTTTTATACATGGTCTTAAAGATCGGATAAATTTAGAAAGGCTCTTGAGGTACAAGTAACCGGTTCAAGAAGAACCATTAGTTATAAAATTCATTTCAGGTATTCTTTCTGTAACCGTTATTCACTATAAAATACTAGGCGTTGTAGTATTCAACGGGGATTAAGTGTCATTCAAAACTCATTGTATGAAAACCTATAAACTGGTACCTTTGGCAAAATTTTATGGTACTTTTTATTCTTTAATATTCTTCGAAGTATACTTTTAAGTTGTCTTAACTTTCCAGTGTAAAACTCTACCTCCTCTGGCAACAACTTGCTAACTGGCTGGCTGGATAGTTAGCTGGCTGACTGACTGACTTGGTTTGGTTTGGTTTGGTTTTAGTTGTATGCCGTTGTTGTTGTTGTTATTATTTTTCTTTATTTGTTGGTGTTTTTTTTTTTTTTTTTTTTTTGTTAAATCCAGAGTGCATTGGCATGGTTTATGATGTTTGAATTTAAAATACTTGTTGGTATTGTTGTAATTATTTTTTGTTTTTATTTTATTTTATTTTATTTTTTTCTATATTTTTAATCTAAATCGTATTTATATATTATCAGTGTTGTTGTATGTTGTTGTTGTTATAAATAAATATAATATGCATCTAGTTTGTTATTTGTAGTATGAGATATATAAAGAAAAATCCATTTGTTGTTTTTGTTGTAATTGTTTTATTTTTTTAAAAGTGAATGTCCACCAAAAGTCCTTGAAACTTAAAACCCAACTTACCAGTTTAAACAACGTCTATATCGGAATATATAGTATGTATGTATATGAAGACTTGTCGTATAGTACAAAGAGTCTATCAGTGTTTGTGCTTTTTTTTAGTTGAAAAACTTTTTTTTTAATTTTCGCTGTAATTTTGCTGGGGCAGTAGTACGACGAGTATTATAATCAGTAGAGCCATGCAAAAAGCTTAAAGAAACTACAAACAAACAAACAAAAAAGAAAATGAAAAAAACCGAATTTAAGTTGAGTATGTGTCAGTTTGTTTTATAAAGTTTTTGGTTGCAATTACAGTTTAATGCACCAAACTGCAACAACAACAACAAGAACAACAAGAACAACAAAAAAAACCAAATCACCTTTAATAAATACAAAATACAGATCTTTGAGCAGCATAAATCAAATAAAAATGATTTTTTAACAATTTTATTAACTTTACTTTAAATGTTAAAACCCTAATAACCTCATGACCTATTGAACTTTTCTTATTCTTGAGGGAGTGAAAGAGGATCTAAAAAAGTTTTAAAAATATGTTTTTCTAAGATTTCGAATTTGTACGCTTAAATTTCTTTACGGTTTGGTTTTGATTGATTAAAAAGGTCATACGCTACGCGACCCAAAAAATCTTTTGTGCAGTCTTATGTGAACCACATCCGGTTGAGGCTTCCAACAAATCCAGCAATCTTGTTTGGTACACAGCTTCCCAAATTTCGAGGGACACAAAACCAAAATATTTAATGCAAACAGACATGGTACGCAACGAGGAAAGAGCTTTTATAAATCGCTGCGTGAGAAGAATCATGGGCGTATATTGGCCCAAAAGAATTACTAATGAAAAACCTACGAGCAACCACAAAACCAAGGAATTCGACACCGCAAGTGAAAGAAAAAGATAGATAGTGAAAGATAGAATTAAGCGGAATGATTTTGTTACGGGCCTATGTTCCCCTTAACAACATCGGGTATGTATATAGCTTCCACTAGGATCTGTAACCTCTATTACGTGATCTGAATGGCAAAAAAGGAAAGTGTTGTTTCATCAATACAATGCACCAATTCACACGTTGATTTTTTTTCAATAGTTAAAAGCAAAGAAGTGAAGTTCGAATTGCTTCATCGTGCAGAATTAAGATTCTGAGATTATTTTCTTTATTCAAACTTTTAAGTATGGTTAGACGATGAAGAAGAGGAGCAGTCTACAGTTGGTGACAGTTCTTACTATAAAAGGAGTACCGAAACTCTGGGAAGGGTGTCTGTAGTTGGAAGGAGATTATATTGAGAAGTAATCGAAATTTTTCCCATGTTTGTTGCGTTGTCCTCGTTAGGTCGGCTACTTTTGAAACCATACTCGTGAAATATATAGAAATAAAGTATTTGTTAGCTCCGTTTTTAATAACGTCTGTTGAGGGATTTTCTCGAGATATTGAGCCTCTAGTACGTGGTAATGAGAAAAGCCGCCGAAATAGTAATTGGTTACCGAAAGCTGCCAGAGAGAAACCAATGGTAGGATGAGGAGTGTAGAGATGTCACCGAAGCAAAGAATAGGCAACATTGACAGCTATAGCGACGCGAGCTGTGGTGGACCGATATTGGACATTGAGGAGGGAGAAACTACGTCGAAAGAAAAGATATTTGGAAAGGCGAGAATGTGAGGAGATTGAAAGTGAGGATATGAAAATAAGGATGATGCCAAAGAACTCTACTAACGTGTGAAAAGCCGGACAGATGGAGTGACAACTGTACAATTTCGTGCAGAGATGAGAATGGGAATCTGGTAACAGATGCGCCAAGTATGTTAAGAATTTGGAAGGAACACTTTTAAAATCTTCTGGTGGCCGCTGATACTGCTGAATGGCCTACAAGCAATCATAGATGATGGTATTGATTGTGTACGCCCTACCCAGCAAGAAGTTCATACAGCCATATATAGAACTTTATAAGCAGGCGGTTAAGGTGTATGCATCAGCTAGTTTGAACTATCAGGGATAAAGAACACATGCCTCAGCGTGCTATGTCAGATCCATAAAGAAGGAGACAAGACGATTTGCGCCAACTACCGCGGTATAAGTCTCCTGTGCATCGCATATAAGGTACTGATCTATTATCTGAATAGAAATAAGGCGTAGATAATCCTGGCAACTACAAGAGAGCAGCCGCAAAAGAAGGCGAAATTCTTACGGCTGACAGTTTCAACGTCGAGGTTGTAGACGAGTTTATATATCTGGGATCTGTTATTAACCAAAAGAACGAGATAAAGAGATGGATTTTGCTGGTAAATACATAGGGTACAAAGACTCGCCTGTCTCGGCATAATTGGGTCAATAAGAACATGTCCAACAGCAGCCTTAGAGGCCTTGATTGGTGCGGGTGGTGTCATGTTTGCAAAGTTTTTCGCGCAGGAAGAACATTCGGTCTTGAATGTCATGCCTATGATTTGGCGGGAGGTTCAAGTGTGAATTCCTGGACTCGGATTTTTGGTCTAATGGAGCCTTAGCTAGGAGTGAGTTTGATCTAAACTGGTATACCGATGAATATAAAATTAATGACTGTGTCGATCTCACTAGGGATATCGCTGAGTGTCTTCCAGGCTGGATAATGGGCTAAAGGGTAAGACTAATAATATATTCTCTCACAAGGCAACTTGGCTAAGATTTGGAAATTGCGAGATGCCTGGAATACTGGAATATCCGCAATTTAGGCTTCATTCTAAGGTTCTTAAGTACGGTAGACCGGGCATCGGATTTTATTATGTTTGTAGACTGTGTTCCGAGGCATCAGAGACGGCGGAATACATATTGTGTGAATGTGGGGAGCTGGATAGGCTTAGATAAAGATGTTTTGGGAGACATAAGGTCTCATTGGGAGACATATCCAGCATTAAGGTTTCAGATCTGCTGGTGTTCATTAGGAAAGCAATAGATCTGTAGACCAAAAGTACCTGATTAAAATGATAATGATAGTATTGGCTATTTTCATGCAACGAAATACCACGGAAACCTGCAAGATATCACAACGAATTTTTTAATTTTATATATGCAACTGCTAAAAATGCACATTCAGTATTAAATTTAAAATTTAAATGATTTTCCAAAGGTTAGCAGTTATTAATATTCATGAAAGATAACATTTAAAATTAATAAAAAAATAAGTCTTAAGTGACATAAATACCAGTTATCTTGAAAATATACAAAATCAATTAGATGCAGTGTATAAAGTAATAGTGCTTACATACTCAGTTTTACTGTAATACATACATACATACACCTGAACCAAAGATATTAAAAAAGAATTATTTTTTTGGCGGTAATGGATTTAACTTCACAAAATTTGGCAAAGTTGTTAAGCCATATGCATCGAAATTAAAAATCAAAAAAAGCCGTAATAAGAATGCACACTTTTGAATTACTGGGTGTTTAACTCTTAATATAGATGGACGGACACAAAGACTTACGTGCAGACAAACACTTACTAGGCTAGAATTCGAATTCGATAGTTGGTTTTTTGGAATCTTTGTTTTGTTTTTGTTGTTTTCTTTAAAATTTTATTTAAAATAGAAAACAAAAGAAATACAATTTATTTGTTGTTGAAGTTTGGTGCAGCAATAAGCAAACATACTCGAGTATTGTTTGCTGTTAATACACGAGTATTACACTCACTATTTTACTTTGTTGTTGTTGTTTTTCTTAGTGGTATGGTGATGGTGGATAGATGTATGGATGGATCCACAAACATTTAAACACCCCGCAAAAAACAAAAAAAAAAAAAAAAAATGAAAACTTTCAAAAAACGCTTATGAGCGTTTGCTGTAACGCTTTTTGCATGCAAAACGACAAAATATCAACCAATTTTAAGCATGAAAATCAATGAAAATTAAAAATCAAAAATTCAAAAATGGAATGTTGTTCTCTGTTTGGTAACTGTATTAGTGGTTTTTTCTTGTAAAATATCTTTTAAATTCAACACAAATCCATTAAAAACGCATATAAATAAAAAAATTAAAAATAGGCGTTTAAGTATCTCTTGAAAAAAAAAATTAAGATTTTTTTCAATTTAATTTTTTCTTTAAAAACAACCTTCAAAAAGGCGTGTATTATGGCATATAAAACTGAGTTTTTTTTTTTTTAATTCTTTAGAATATTTAATTCTATTATTTTATTTTTAATTTATAATTTTTTTAAGAACTTATGACCACTTTATAAATTAAAATAGCTAAACAAGATATTTTCATTAGGGTGATAATTGTCAGAATGGAAAATTATGGGCTCAGTTACAACATCCTTCTGATATCCCTTGATTTTTCAACGTAACGAACTTTTGGAATTTTAATAAAGACTCTACGGCTACGCTATTTCGTTTTGATCTCATGTAGCTGAGATTCTGTAATAATCCGCTGAACATTTTTTTCGGTTACTTCTTTATAATGTCACAAGAGAGCGCTAAGGTCAACTATTTTATATTAATAAATGCTATGTAAGAAAATGAATTTTAGGTCCTTCAGCTATTAACTGTTAAAACTCGATTTGTTTTTTTTTACTTACTTTACAATATTATTAACAAAATGGAAAAAAATTTTAACTTTATTGTTTTAGTATATTTTTTTTTCTACTTTGAAAAGCGCATTTATTTCAATAAGAAGTTTAAATAGACCAAACTTTGCAGGAGTATTAACAAAAAGTATATAAAAAAAGATATTTTTTTATTATTGTTTTTGAAACTCTATAATATGTGCTATCAATTAAAAAAGTTAGAACCTCCTTTGTCCTACGAAGTTAAACATTTTTAAATGCATGATTTAGAGAATTTTTATACCATTGTACTAATTTTAAATAGCTTGAGGCAAATTAAAAATTAAAAATAGTTTTGATTATCACTTACAATATGCTATATTAACCTAGAAATAACTAAAATTACACTATGCAACAAATAAAAAAAAAAAAAATTCTGACCGTTTGATGCACTATGGTCGCCTAGCTTAAAAAATCATCAGCATTTCAGATTCTAAGGCTAAGATTTTTTTAGAATTTTTTTCTAAAATGTGAGATTTCTGAAGAGGCTGCTTTCTATTTATGTGTGAATTTTTAGAAATCAAAAATTGTATAATTAAAAAAATATATTAAAACATGATATTAAAATGACTTAAAGCTGGTATAATTTGGAATTTTGTAACATATGGCTTAACGAAATCGAAGAAGTCATTTCAAAGTTATCATAAGTTGTATGAAGCAGCTTCTTCAAAAATCTCACATTTTAGAAAAAAATTCGAAAAAAAGCTTATTCTTTGAATCTGAAATGCTGATGATTTTTTAAGTTAGGCGACCATAGTGCGTCAAAAAATATATTGAATATCAAAGGTATTTTTGCTTGTTTAAATTCTAAATTTGCAGAATTTTCGAATTTTCACCAGAATTTTTTTTTTTTTTAATTACAAAATTTATATAAAAATAATATACTTTTTTTTATAGATTTTTGTTTGTTTTAAATATATATGGGCGGTGGGCGTGTCCGTTGTCCCATTTTGTCAAAATTTTGCATATATCTGTATTTAATAAATGTCTGCACCCTTCAGGGTGTCCAAAATTGAGGTATATGGAAACAAAACTGGGCGAGCATGCACAGGTGTTTACACACTTCCTACAGACCCGGAGTGCTGATTTAAAAAAGAATAACTTATAAACATGAATGAACATAAATGATCCTTTGCCTAAGACTTGTAACTTTTCATTTTGATATCTTGCTTGACATCATAGAACACAAAAATTTCGTAGAAGTAATAAAATTATAAAATACCAGCTAAGCTAACGTTTTAAGTTAAAACAAAAAGAAAATTGATCAAAATGGCTCAAACCTCATAGCAAAAAATAATAGTGTCGTTTTCATATATGATACCCTACCTATAGCAAAGACAATAACCTACAAAAAGGTCAAGTAGTGAAAAACGCTGGTCGTTTTGGTGATTAAAAGAAAAATTTTCTTGAATTGCTTAAAAAAAATTTTTTTTTAACAAATATTTTTTCTCCGTCACTCCTCTGGGTAGCATATAAGCTTTCGGTAAAGCATCCATTGTTTTGTTTAAGTTGCATTAATGAAGTTGATTTTGAAGCTAAGTAGATGATTAATTTATTGTAGCTCGCCTCCATATGACTGTGTAGTGGTGTGGATCCTTGCTAAGTGGTGGTCGTAATCCTTACTTAGCATTTTTAATTTTTTTCCCAGTAGGTGGCGTTTTCTCCTTGATCGTCTGATGTTTATCAGCATCGCCAAAAGTAAGCTGGAAGGTCGGGGGCCTTCTTTTAGATGGATTTGTCTGAGCGTTGGCAAAAACCCGGGTTTTTTTTAAACCCAACCCACCGGCTTTTATTGGTTTTTTGATGAGTTTTTGGGGTTTTATTGAGTTTTACAAATGCTTCAAAATTTCGTTAAAGTCGACAATATTTTTTTTGTTTCTGTATGTTTTAGTATTTATGGTGTAATTATGCACTCTTGGTGGGATCAAGGCGGCATTGTGTACAATGAGCTGCTAATACTCGCTGATCGGAGCAGAATGCAATTACTTCATTTGAATTATGAATTATGAGCAAAACGGCGGGAATATAAACGGACAGATATGAATAATAAATTAATAAAATCCGCGTGGGTTTAATTGGGTTACTAAGTGGGTTGCTAACCCTAATTTGTCTGGAGGGAGTCTGAAGTCTCTTTATTAAACAATCAAAACCGCAATTAAATTTTTTTTCGTCACATCCTCTGCTGGTGATTCGAACCTGGGCCGCTTGAGTTGTATGCGTGCGCTGTAAACACCTCACCACGTATCTCGTTGTACAAGAAATATAAGCCGTGGTTAACAAGGTACAAACTGACCGGTCTTTTTGAGCCCCAGTGACAGGATTCAAGTGTTTTTTGTACACACATTTCTCTTGGAGTCTTAATAATGGGGCTCTCTTAACACTGTCCCTAGAGCCTCCACTATAAGAGAAATCGGTTTTGTAATTTAGAGCTACATTGTCTAACTGTAGGTACCTTTTTTATGTTCAGTTGTTAAAAAATATATAAACATTTGCTGTACCATTAGTAGTATTGTTTGCAATGCAACTACGCTCAATAGCGATGCCTCTTGTTAATAAGTTAGGGCAAACTTACTACCAATACCAATCAACGAGTAGCAACTGGAGCCCGTGTAAGCAAAACTAAGTCTCAGGTTAATCTCGAAATTATTTTTCCTATTATGGCACTATACTACTCTGGGACTTACAGATCTAATCGGCTTTGGTAGCTAAATAAGGTATCAAAATCGGTCTATTCGAGCTACCGTGAGCTGAACTTCAGTTAAATCTTGATTGACATACATTAGATGAACATGATACACATTCTGCATTAATACAGGGTGGGCAAATGATGAAATGTCAAGAATTAAGCTGTCAACCCTTATAAAATAATAAATAATTGACACTTAGTAAAAAATTGAGAAATTTTAACTATTGAACGCTACACTCTTCGACAAAGAAAATTAACTGTCAAAATTTGCTGTTTGAAAAACTGAACGAAACCAACGCATTTTTCAACAAAATTATCCTTAGTTATGAGGCCCACTTGCAATTAGGCGGTTATGTTACAAACAAAATTGTCGCAATTTGGGCTCACAAAATCCACAAACAGTCCTCGAAAAACCATTACACCCAAAGAAAGTGACCATGCAGTTTCTGGTTAGGCGGCATTATCAGCCCGTATATTTTTTCGGAGATGAGCAAGGCAACGCCGTCACAGTGAATTCTCTGCTCTACCAAACCATGATAAACAAAATTCAAAATTTGGTTCAAAATTTTGTGAAAAGAGCGGACGTCCGTCGACGTGCTAGAGGCATCATATTCCATTATTAATTCCCATATTTCTATTTTATATTGGTATGAATAAAACTGAATTTGTCAAAAAAAAGGTGTTTTTGATGCGACGTCGAATCGATTTTTTGATTTTAGGGCGGTGAACTGAAGTACTTGATTAAATCTAAACTTGCTCATAGATTTAGAGCGCACCTTTTAAATCTAGCTTGCAAATATCTTTAATAGGTTTTTAGGATATTGCTGGTGTTGATTTGCTACAGTGAATGCCTTGACTAATTTGATTTTAAAACGGTAATCTAAAGTTGATTAAATCTAGACTTTAAGTGCATAACTATATAGCGTACCTGTTAAATCCAACTTGACCATATCTTTAAAGGTTTTTACGATATAGCTGGTGCGCTGATCATTTTTGGTTATTCAGTTGCTATAGTTTCGCTTAAAATGAACCTTTGCCTCTATTATAGTCTGTAAACGCTAATGGTCAGCATCATTCACCTCCAATATTATGTTGTTACAATTACTTTGAATGGGCACTTGTTGTTTTGTTGTTGTTGTTGTGGTTTTTGTTAGTAATCCGGTACTTGTTTCCATCATGTCTCTCCTTATGTGTCAACTTTTGGTTTTTATTTGGCTTGTGGTGGCAATTTATTGTGTTTAATACGTCTAATGGTGGTGGTTGTTAGAATTGCTGTTAAAGTCAAACAGACGGTCAAATCAGATCAGCAACAATTCACCAGCAACAATTGCCAATGCTATACGAACCAACGCCCTACTTTCAAAAAGTCTCGCAGAATATTTTTCTTAATTTTTTTATTTGTTTGTTGTTTTGTTGTTGTTGCAATTTTAAAATTAATATTTGTTTTTTATTGTTGTTTCTTCTAACATTCTATTAAAATGCAATTCTTTTGAGTTTTGTTGTTGTTATTATTGTTTCTAATTAATAACAAATAAAAATTGTATCAATTGTTGGTGTTGTTTTGCACAAGACAAGGTCGTTCTAAAAAGATTTTTCCAAATGATACGTATTGGCTATTATTGGCCAATAAATTCGAGAGAAACACCAAAAAAAAAAACGGACATTGAATTGAATATGGGCTTGTTAATATAAATATGGAGCTTGTTACTGTAATTGTTGTTGTAAAAAGGAAAAGTTGCAATGATTTAATTTATGGCACTCTAATCATTATGATTGCCATTATTAATTTGAAATCTTATCATTGATTTGAAATCTTACATACTTATTAAGAGAAAAAGAGTTTTGCCTTACTCAAGGCATGGCCGCAGATTCGAATTGTAACGTGAAGGCGGTGTGGGCGCATAAGAACAACGGAGTGAATATAAATTTTGACAATTTTTGGCCTATGTCTTTGCTAAAGCTGGGACCGTATTGATGCTTACTTTTGGCGATCAAAACGATGAATTTACTTTAAAAAATAAAAAAAAAACAAATTAACTGACGTGTTTAAGACTGCTTTTTATTTAAATTATGCCTAAATGACGTTTCTGTTAAATTTTTGACAGCTTGTGGTTGGTAGTCTGCTGTGGTCTGTGTATTTAATGCTGCAGTTGGGGACAGCGACAAGGGTGGTCATATAGTCGTGTAGTTGTGATGGCTTTAAATCGTTTTTATATAAACGCGTTGTGGTAACTCAGAAATGGCTTTTCTTTCGTATCCATACTAATATTGCTTAAAAATCATAAACATTTTATCATCCCAGTTTTACGGTTTTCGAATAATTCGAAAAGTTCAAATTTTATAAAAACCGGTTTTCGGTGAAGATTTAATTAAATAATCGGTTAACCGGTTATTTTATTTAAATAAAATTCTCAATTATTGTTGCATAGCAAATAAAGTTGATACATTTTTGCACCATGTCGTAGTGTTTAGCGAGTAAGTATGATAGAACAACGTTCGGCTGTTTTAGGGCCTCAACGAATATTCTTTCCTCGAAAACACAACGTCCTAATATTTCATCCAGTGATTAATTTTTACAGCGTGTTTTGTAAGAGTTTTATTTTCCACTTATTTTCCTCTGATAATTTGGACTTCAGGGGCCGTAGCTCACTGGCCCATCTGGAACGATATCATGGCGAACTGATATGATATGAAATTCCCAATGAGTGCGCTACTACAGGGTTTTCCTGTATCCGTCCTACAGGGGGACGCGCATGCCCGTCTATGTACGTCGTTTATTTTGTTGTATAAATGGGTACTGAGGAGGGTGGAACAAAGGTGGTCCAATATCACCACTTGTAGAATATCCAGAACGCTTTGTCCTTCCCTTTTCATGGAAATAACCAGTTCTTTTCTTAGGTTTGGAAGGTGGTTGCTTTTTGCGGGCATAATTACAGAGCATTGTATGATGAGCCACATGTCGAAGCACATGGGGTGCCCTGACCATGGCAACTGTGGGAGCTGTCAGGATAAAAAGGAGGAGGAAACAGTACAACACCTTCTCTGCGACTGTCTTGCTCTATGGGGGCTTAGACTTAGGCTCTTGGGTGCAGGTCGCTTCCATGATCTGGACTATCTTAGGGATGCTCAAATGAGGTCATTGATATTTTTGGTTGTTAAGGTGGGGATCTCTCTTCTTAGACTCTCCCATGTTCGGCCTTGTGGCGAGTGTCTCAATGGGCCATAGTAAACTCGCCTCCAAGTAGACTCGTGAAATGCGAGCGACCGGTTTTACCTAACCTAACCTTCCATCCCAACTTCCCGTCGGCTTCCAAATATTTTCACATTTCAGAGGACATCTATAGAAACATAAATGCATGCATCACGTATTTAATAGTGTGTGCCACTATGGTATGTTAGGTAAGACACCCGCCCACCAACCAAGAAGTCCTCGGTTCAATCGCAGGCCACACCATCTGACAATTTTCAACAGCGGTATCACTTCATAACATTTCTAACGACTAGTTATGAGTATTAACGCTGTTGAAAACTTCACTAACTAATACATCTGCCGTTCGAAGCCGGCGTTTGTAGATCCTTTTCAATGATCATCATTCTAATCTGAGAAAAATTATTTTCACGTTTTTTGTGAGACGTTCAAGGTAGTCATGGTATAAAAGTAAGTCTTTATATATTAAATTTGGAAAAATACTTAAACGATGAGCATATTTGCAATAAAAGTTATTAACACGTATAAAAATCATACATATATTATACAATTAACCGGTTATGCGGGTTAAAATAACCGGTTTATTCGCTATTCGAAAAATAAACATTTTAAGAAAACCGTATTCGACAAAACCAAAAGCGAATAATAACCGTTCGATCTCCCTATTTATGATACATCTTCTATTTCTATTTTCAAACATCGCAATACTCCTAAAAAATAAATCATAAAAACAACTTACCATCTTCAAATACAACAACTATCGCTGCATACTGATGTAAGGCCTTTCACTTTTGGTGGCGGTAATTAAAGTTTACAATTGCACCAGTAAATTTTGTCCTCTTTCCCAACAAAACGCCAGCGCCATCAGCACTTGCAACACGGGGCTCTTATGTAAGTGAAGCTTGCATAACCGCACTGATCTTTTAACGACTCATCTCTTGGACTTTCAAACGACATTTTTTTTTTTTAATGAAAAAAAAGCAAACAAAATTACAAATTATAGACTTTAATACAAAAATAAGTTATAAATTACAATGTTGATAACAAATACCAACACCAAGCACTTGATGAACGGCTTAAATCGATCTGAATTTAATATAATGTTGAAATGACTTAAACTTCTGCTTATCAATACGACATAAACGAATAATTGGCAGAGAGAAAATGCTAAAAATGTGAATATAGTGGTGAGTACCATTTCTATTGTGTTTAGCATAAAATGCGCATAAAATACATTTTTAAATAAAATAAAAGGGACATTAAACCTCCTTTATTGACAGCTGATAAGCAACTAAATGAATTTTTTTATCTCTTGTGTGAATTTTGCTGACGTATTCATAAGAAATACGTGCGAAGATATCGAAGATTTTCGGCTCCTAGTAATGGCTTTGCGGACCCTTGATATGAGCTATAGTTAGCCAAGACACATACCAGTAATACTATTAAATAAACGTTAATACACATTATATATTTTTCGGTTTCACCAGTAAAAAGAACACACAAAGTCGATGACAATTTAATTTCATTATAATGCTTGCACCTTGTCATTATGTACG
Organism: Wohlfahrtia magnifica; assembly: GCA_023159175.1. Lineage (NCBI taxonomy): Eukaryota > Metazoa > Arthropoda > Insecta > Diptera > Sarcophagidae > Wohlfahrtia > Wohlfahrtia magnifica. Next base: position 6,667,527 of record JAKWBJ010000484.1, read on the forward strand.
AAATACTTTGTCATTTGGAATGGTTGCAGCAAACGATACTTTTAGGGTAGTTCTTAATCACTTTTTCGCACATTTCGTTCGGTATCTCGGCGTTAACTTGACGAATAGTAGTTTTAAAATTAGGGAATTATTCGCTTAGACATGATTTCTAGTGTAGACCGTAGACGGCTTTAAATCGTATGATCTTAGTGGCCAATTGATGTCGCCCAATATAGAAATCACGCGACCGGGAAATTTCTCATGCAATAAAGCCAAAATAAGTCGTGTCGTGTGGCTGCTGGCACAGTCTTATTGAAACCACATATGGTCCAGTTCATAATTTTCAATTGCAGGCCACGAAAGTCGGTTATCAAACGGTCACAGTGCTCTAAATTCAACGTGAGGTTTCTTCCAGCGTCACTTAAAAAAATGACGCCCAATGATACCTCCAGACCATAATTCGGACCACTTGTCCACTTTTTCCGCATGCAATAGTGGTTTTCACAATCACTTCTGGGTTCTTCGAGCTCGATTGGCGACAATTTTGCTTTTTTTACGTGAGAAATATGCTTTATCGCTGAAGAATTTTTTGTTCGAAAAATCAAAAATCAGTGGCCACACATTTGATTAAATCACCACTTTTGTAGTAGTTAACTATTATTACTCGTTATTCGATCAGTATTCGTAAATGGCAAACCTTTTACTAAATAAATGTCATTTCATATAACAGCTTTTAAAACTACTAAATGGATAATCTGATATGTATATCAAAATTTGGTGTGGCGTGATCCAGGTTCGAATCCCCAGCAGAAGACATTAAAAAATATAATTGCGGTTTCGAGTATTTAATAAAGAGACTTCAATCTCCCTCTAGTCAAATTCTTATAAAAGAAGCCTCCTGACCTTTCTGCTTATCTCCGGCGATGATGACAAACATCAGACGAATGATCAGGAGAAAACGACAACTACTGGGAAAAAGTTACAATGCTAAGTAAGGATCACCACTACCATTTACCAAGGATCTTCACCATTATACAATCATATGGAGACAAGCTACAGTTAATCTGCTTAGCTTGAAATAAAACAATTTGATGAATGAAACTGAAACCAAGTAATGGATGCTCCTCCCTCTCTTGAGGAGTGATGGAGGGCAAAATTATATAAAAATGAAAGTGTGTTTGTACGTTTGTGTTTTATAAGCAGCTAAATGGCTTAACCGATTTTCTTGAAATTATTACAGTAACTACCTGTATGTCTGGAAAGAACTATAGACTATATAGATATCAAAAATTCTAACTGGGCGGTGCCACGCCCATACAAAGTAAATATTTTTTGTCTATATCTTCGAAGTGGCAACAAAAAGAGTATCTAAATTTAGTCCAAATAGTTTCATAGTTAATACAAATTGTCAATCAAAAAGTGTGCGAAATCCGATAAATGGGCAGGGTACCTTCCATATAAACTAAATATTGATTTTTGTATATCTTGAGAACAGTCTGAGCGTACGCTTCTTTTTTTTTGTCCAAATGACGTCTTATTTCATGCATATCATCAGTTTAAAAATGGGCTAAATTGGACTAGTGGGCATGGTACCAGCCATATAGCACTAATATTGAATTTTGTATATCTTGAGAATGAAAATAGTAGAAGTCTCTGAATTTGATCTAAATGATTTCGTAGTCAATACTAATCATTAGTTAAAAAATGGTTAGAATTGGATAAGAGGGCGTGGCATCACCCATATAGAGAAAACATTATTTTTTGAAGCCGGTAAGAGTAAAAGTTTTCGTGGGCTATATATACCAATAACTGGGTCAATAACTGGGCAAGATTGGATAAGTGAGCGTGGCAACTTCCATTTATAATATATATAGAATTTTGTACATGTGGAGAACGGTAAAAATTAAAGCTTCGTTATCTTTCCACATCAGCCAAAAGGCGGGTGAGATTGGATAAATAAGTATTGTACATAAAACACTGGGCAAAAGCTATCTATATACATATACAATATAAAAATGAAATTGTGTTTATTTGAAGACGGTAAGCAGATAAGAAGCAGATACTACAGTGCCTATAAGCTATTTTAAATACTTGGGTTTGGATTGGAAGGGGCAAAATGAATAGGGTTTAAGAAGTATAAAGTTGTTTCTTAAGAAAGTAATTAAAACCTTTGGAAATTGTAACTGAAGTTTTGTCTTCAACAGGTTTTTAACTGTTTCGATATATATTTTTGGATGGTTTTGAAGAAGTAAATTCTTCGTACTGAGTGTATTAACCCTCTGAGACTGACTGTAGTCTAGCAAACACCAATAAATTTGAGAAAAGCTGTTTGCTCTTTTATGCCATGTAAGTAAAAACAGTTTAATATAAATTCTTGTTGTGAATTCAAAAATATATAACAAATAACAAGGTACGCCCTTAAACTAGAAACAAGAATAATTTTACCAGGTTAAAAAAATCGGAATTTAGAAAGTACAGAGCGTTGAAAAGGTGTCTGGTATCCTACCACGTCAGTAGAATAGAGACAATTAAGCTACTTCAGTCACAGAGAGCTAATAAAGTTTCTGCACCATGTACGCTGAGACATATGAAAACGTACTGTATGAGTACCCTGCTATAGCAGCCCACAGAAGAAAGATTATAGGAGAGCTACATATAGTAACTTTAAAAGGGTCTCATCACACAAAATAATTGGCTTTGCTTCAAGCCTTTGTCGAACATATAGGGCTGATCAAAAAATCCTTTCCTCAATCAGTTTTATTCCCACCGCCCTTTCTTGCCGTAGAGTGTATGTAATGGGTGTATGTTTAGAGGTTCATAACTTTGAATTGGCCATACTGCTTTATTTGACAACCGATTTAACAGCTGATAGTTGCTACTTGTTACGTTTGGTTTGACATTTCATTATGGATAGACTTACAGCAAAACAACATTTGAAAATTCTTGATGTGTGTGAAGATAAATTCGAATTTAAAAAGCCAAGACACCAACCATACATTGTATATAGTGGTATAGGAGAGAAGAATTTTCACAAGAATGTTCAGATTATTTAAAAAAGCGATTTTTAAAAATCCGATTTTCTCAAATCCGGTGATTTTTTTAGACATACCACTATAGTGGCTCTAGACAAGACCCTTGGCACAAACATTTGTATATAGCGGTATAGGGAAGCACTTTCATATTTAAGAGAAATAGACACTCATCCTCACAAGAATTTTCAGATTATGTAAAAAAGCGATTTTTAAAAATCCGATTTTCTTAAATCCGATTATTTTTCCAGACATACCACTATATGGGCTCTGTACAGGAACACTTTGGCCAGCATGTGTATATAGTGGTATATGTGTACACTTTCATATTTTAGAGAAATGCCCGCTCATCCTTTCAAGAATTTTCATATATTTCAAAAACCAATTTTTTAAAATTCCATTTTCTAAAATCCGGCGATTTTTCCAGAGATACCACTATAGTGGCTGTAGACAAGACCCTTGGCACAAACATATGTATACATTGGTATAAAGGAGCACTTTCATATTTAAGAGGAATAGATACTCATCCTCCCAAGAATCTTTAGATCTTTTAAAAAGGCGATTTTTAAACTTCGATTTTCTTAAATCCGATGATTTTTCCAGACATACCACTATATGGGCTCTGTACAGGAACACTTTGGCCAGCATGTGTATATAGTGGTATATGTGTACACTTTCATATTTTAGAGAAATGCCCACTTATCCTTCCAAGGATTTTCATATTTTTCAAAAAGGCAATTTTTTAAAATTCCATTTTCTCAAATCCGGTGACTTTTCCAGACATAGCACTATATGTACTCTCTTGTTTACCCCTTGGACAACCATATGCATATAGTGGTGTTTGGGAACACATTCATATTTTCTCAAAAATTACATTTTGTATGTAGTCACTGTTAACCTCTTAACAGTACGCTGTTAACGCAAAATTAGAGAATGTTAAAAAAGTATGGTTGGTGTCTTGGCTTTTCAAATTCTATTTTATCTTCACACAGATAAATTGTTGAAATATTTGTATCAAAATAATGATTCTGTTCATCAAACTTATCGTGCACTTCAGTACATTCGGTTACATTTTTAGTTGAATGGCTGTAATCCACAAGCGTTTTTCAAAACGCCATTCCATCCACAGAAAATTATTGCTTAGAGCGCTTGTGGGCTGTCTCCAAAAACGATGTTGGTTGGCCAGAATGTTACTGTCAATACTTCAATTAGCTGGAATTAATCTTGCTGACATGTGGTTGCGTCCTGTTGGGACAGCGCGGGCTACAATTGATTTACTCAAAGTAATTGTTGATGAAAGAGTAATTTCACGTAATGGTCCAATTAATTGGCCATCAAGATCGTGTGATTTAACCCAATTGGATAGTTTTTTTGGGGTTATGTAAAGTCACTTGTCTACTTCAATAAACCAGAGACAATTTAACACCTGAAAATCAACATTCGAAGAGTAATTGGCGAAATAAATAAAGCGCGTTTCATGATGATTTAAATTTGTCTAACTGTAAAAAACATTCGTTATATCCGATCCCCCATATTTTTCTAACTCCAAAATTTTTCAGTACAAACTTAACTTATGAAAAAAAATTCTTTTCTTTTTTGACTTTTTGAATTCAAATCATTAAAATTTGTGTCACAGCATTGTTTTTCTAAAATTGTAATTCGGGGCTTAGATGTACATATTTTCTTAATAATTATATCAAATATAGTCAAACATGTTTGCAACAAAGTTGCCAGTGTCTTTTACTTAACTACTAATTGAAAACAAAATTTGATATTCAAAAAAAAAAAAACAAAATTTGTTTAAAAGACAAATTATTAAAAATAATTCTACGATTTTTCTTTTTTTTTTAGTAAAAAACAAACAAGTGGTGATTGTGCGACATGCGTTTAATCATTAGAAAATGATTTATTAAAATGTTTATTAATATCCTCAAAGAGAACAAAAAATCCATTGATTTCATCTGTACAATACATACATACATACATATAAGTATCTTTGAAATAAAATCCTTTCACTAACGCCAACGCATTTGAGGCAGGTCGGTGTAGAAAACAATGCAAAATTTTGCTAAAATTATCGCAAACATATGGTGGCTTAAATTTGGGCTGAAAATAATATTCTTTCTACTGTAATATGAGTCATTTCCAAAAGTAGAAGCGGGGAAGAGAGCGAAATTTACACACCCACTTGTTAAAAAAAAAAAACAAAAAAAAAACATTAACCGGCATACGTATATTCAAACAGATGAGAGATTAAATGAAGGTTATTTTGTTGTTATTGTTGTTTGGTTTTACTTTTTTTGTACTGAAATAAAAAGAGTTTATTTATTTTTGTAAATTTCTAGAATATGAGAGAAAAAGCTTTCACTAATTAGAGTACAAAGATTTCTCTTCGTTCTCTCAAAGTCAAAATTGAGTGAGAATATATCATATTTTCAAGTTACTCAAGAGGAATTACCGTAATTTCTAGAATTTACAGCTTACGCTGTTTAATACTAAACACGAAATTCTAACATATGTTTTTCACTTACAGTTAGAAAATTATATTAAAAAGTCTTAAAATGATTTACAAGTAATATTTGTTTACAACAATAATAATTACAATTGTAAAAAATTGTCACTTACGGCTTAAAATTCTTTATAAGGTAAAGGTCATTAAAAGGACTGTTACTCTCACATGCACTACTCGGGCACATGTATATTGATATGGAAAATCGAATACACACTCATGTACGGATTTCTGTGACTTGCTCAAATACTCACACTCAGTTTTAAATAACCCATTTATTAATTGATACTCTCACGCAGTGTTTGTTGTTTTATTTAACCACGCAGTTCGTTATTTGCATGGAGAGAGAGAGAGAGCTTCCGGTTAATAAAATAAATATAATCAAAGTTTGACGTCATTAGTGTTGCCATTTCGTTATGTTTTATATATTTATATATTAAAATACGTTATATATATAAAAAGCTGAAAAACACGGCGTGTTTCGCTACGTCTATATTAATTATTGTCTTAACTACTACTATCTCTTTTCCCCATTTTATTTCTTTCCGGTTCAAATCCAAACATTTAAAGATATCCTATAGTTTCTTCCAGAAAGAGACTATAGAATCCTCTGTTTGGCTGTATAGCCTTCAGATAAACGCACATTAATTTATAGTTTTATACGTACATACATAAAAATAAGTTGTCCTATGATCGTCATTTTATAACCGATTTTCAAAGCAATATATGCGTTGGTAAGGTGTAGTTCCACACTGAACCAGGCGATGCCAAGCCAATATAAAATTTTTATTTATATGTTTATATCTACGAAACGGTAATAGTGAAAATTTCTAAATTTGGTCCGAATAACTTTGTGGTCAATATAAACCATCATTCAAAAAGTGGGCGAAATTTGATAACTAGGAGTTATGCCTTCCATACAAAATAAATACTGGTTTTTGTATATCTTTGGAACGGTAATAGTGCAAGGTTCTAAATTTCGTCTAAATAACTTCGTCATCAGTAGAAAGATGGACGAAATTGAATAAGTGGGAGTGGCACCTCTCATACAAAGTAAATATTGATTTCTGTACACCTAGAGAATGGTAATAGTTTATAAATATGGTCCGAATAACTTTGTTACAAGTGGGCGGAATTGGTTAAGTAGGAGTGCCACCTTCCACACATAGTAAATAGTGGAAGGCTCTGAATTTGGTCTAAATAACTTTGTAGTCAATCCTCATCATCAGTCGAAATATGGACGAAATTGAATAAGTGGATGTGGTACCTCCCATGCAAGGTAAATATTAATTTTTGTATATCTATAGAACGGTTACATTAGCAGTTTCTGAACTTGGTCTATATAACTTGATAGTATACACAAATTATTAAATTGAATGCATTCCTTTAAATTTTTCTTATGAGGAATACATTTTATAATCATACAACATAAAGGCTCCCAGCAACGCGAGATGGGTTACTCTAGTATAGTATATGTATAAAAATATCTTTTACCCGGTGTGCTTTGTTCAATATCCGTTTATCCAATCTTTCCCGCTTTTTACTGATGTGGATAGATAGCGAAACTTTATTTGTTGTTCTCCATATATAAAAAATTCCATATGAATGGAAGGTGCCACGCCTACTTGTCTAATTCCGGCCATTTTTTTACTGATGGTTATTATTAACTATGAAGTTATTTAGACCGCATTCAGAAGTTTTAATTGCAACAGTTTTCAAGGTAGACAGAAACCGGTCTTCATATCGTATACGAGGTGTCATGATACTTATTCGATTCTGCCCACATTTTGACTATGAAGCTACGAGTATTTGGATTAAATTTAGAGACTCTTATTGTTACCATTTTGAAGGTATTTGAAGGTATATTTGTCTTGTATGTGTGTGGCACCTTCCAGTTGGAATTTTTGACACACAGAGAGATACCGTAAAAATTTCAAGAAAATCGTATCAGTCGTTTAGTTTTCTATAACACAAACAAACATATTTACTTACATACGTACAAAGTCACATTCATTTCTAGTCAGTTATTTCAGAACTTCTACTGTTCATTCATTAATGGCATGGGATATGTTCTAAATTTCATTTTATCAATACTTAACAGATTTACAAGGAAAATGGTTAAGAGGCATCAAATCTCACGATCTTGGAAAAGACTCTATTCCGTTAATGAGCAATATGGTGTCTAGCATCATACTGCTGAATTCATTGAGCATACTTGTACGTAGATTACATACATACACCACATTCTCTGTAATGGCACTAATCTTAATACTTCATTCGAAGGATTCCTACTTCATTTCGAAGGACCAACTATAGACAAGCATCTCTGAATTGATAAAGTGTTTTTCTTAATTAAGAATTATCGTAGCTTTCGACTTCAAGCTTGTTTAAAATGTAAAAATAAATCAGTGTACTGGAGTTGTGAAAGAGGGAAGGGGAACACATAGGGAACGAGAGAACGAATAAAAAACTTGGATGACCAAAACGCGTTTGGGGCGGTAAAAGTCGGCTTGAAATGGTATGCTTTAAATGCACACGTCTTACTTTGGCATAGAGAACCATTTGGGAAAACCTCGAAGATACTTTGCTGGGATCGCAACTTGGACAGGACGGGAAACTAACTCATATTATGCAAGAGGCATTTAAGTGGCTTCTCGGGCATCCTAACAGGTATGAGCTTAGTAGAGAGCAGTATTTGTTGGGCTTGTGGTGAGGATGATGTTACCCTCTAAAACTTCTTGTGTGACTGTACGGCCTTTGTAGGCTGCAATTCTTTAGGATTCCTGATATTTTTCACCTTAGATGTTTCGAATGTAAGATACTATAAGGAATATGTCAACAGTATTTAGATTATTAGGAACTGATCAGGATAAGCTTGCTTTTTGGTCTAATAGCCAGCGAAAAACAAGCTGAACTTTGGCCTACACCTAGGCTATGAAAACATGAGACTGTATTTGCATGTCTTTTCTCTTCAACCCACCTATGCAGTTACCTGCCTAATGCTCTGGAAACTAGACCGAATATAATTTTTTTCATTATTTCAGCTTATAAATATATTTTCTTCACTTTACTCACTCCGTCTTCTGATTAATTTTTTCCAAATTGCTTACTAAGTCTCCTAACATGCTGGCAACACTTCAGAGAGAGAGAGAGAATGTTTGTCATCATTGCGTAATAAATTATTTCTACAGTTACAGGTTCTCAGAGAATGTAAGAAAAACAAAATTTATGAATGAAAGTCACAGCCATTTTGCCGGAGTGTTGGGTGTGGGGAGTGTACAGTCATCTTCCCTTTGTTAACTTTGTGGCAAAATAGCGTTGTTGTTGTTGTTGTTGTTGTTGTATTTATTTACTTAACATCTGTGAATGGATGACGTTGTTTTGCAAAATTTCTACTATTTTGCGTTTATTTACGAATGTTCTTGTTCTTGTTATTGTTTTTTTTTTCTTTTTTCTTTGAAATGACGTCAAAATAATATTTTAAAAAGAAGTGATGAAATTTTGGACATTTGCGTTATATGTTCGTATTCTCTAATATTGTATTTACACATACGCTTACACACACGTTAGTCTCTTTGGTCTGTAGTGTGTTAGAGGTAAAAGAGAGTAAAAGGGTTTGCATTTTGAAGTGGGTAGTGATAAAAATTCTGTTTTTTCACATCCTATTATTATAGTACGTCAAAGCGGTGAAATAGCAAAAAATAATAATAATGGAATGAATAGATTATGCATATTTTATAGTTTTCAATTAGAATAACATTTTTTAAGGACTTTCCAAAGTAAACGCTGATCTTTTACGGTTTGAACTCAAAACGACTACATAGCCACTAAAAAAGAACAATTCATTGTTGGGAAGTCATTAATTTTGTATGGGTAGCAACACGTACTCTGTGCCAGCATGATCAAATTAAAAGGGTTACCCAAAGTTAAGTAAGATTCGCAAAATAAATTAAATATTTTTCTCCGCCACTCCTCTAGGGAGCATATTCTTGAATCAATTTGATCTTTTCAAGTTAAGTAGATTGTTAATCTGCTGTAGCTTCCTCCATATGATTTTTGCGTAGTGGTGAAGATCCTTGCTAATTGGTGGTGATCTTTACTTTATCATTGACATTTTTTCCCAGTGGATGGCGTATCTTCTTATCATTCGTCTGAGGTTTGTCATCATCGCCAGAGGTATGTGGGAGGGTCAGGGGACTTCTTCTTTGTTTTTTAGATGGAGTTGTTTGGAGGGAAGTTGAAGCCTACTTATTGAACTTATTGACCACAATTAAATTTCTAAAAATAAAATTTCTTCGCCACGTCATCTTCTGCTGGAGCTCGAACCTGGGTCTTTGTGTTGTTGTGCGTGCGCTCTAACTACTACATCAAGCCACCCATTACATAGGCTACAGTTATTTGTGGAATAACACATCTGGCTACACATGATCAAGTATTTTAGATCAAGTCAACTTAAGGACGTAGGTTTTTAATATCATTTCTACTGGACATATAATCCATAAAAATAAATTTCATAGTCGGAACTGTATCAAGCACATGGGGTATATTGTGCCCCTTCAGGTCTATATTTTCCTCTGAAGATCTGTAATGGTGGATATGTCTCCCTAAATTTTTCCGCCTAAACTTATCAAGAACTCAACGTTCACAGAATATGTGTTTCGCTGTTTCTAATGACTGTGTATCTTCGGATGCGCTCTAAGTCAACAATGGCTCGTTAAAAATTCTGTTAGGGTGACGAAATCCTCTTTGAGTATATCAGTGTTTAAAGCATCTGGTAAATACCCAATCCTTGAATAGATAGAGAATGGTAGTAAGTGGTACTTTACAGCAAGGTTCCGATGCGATATTGGAGTGCCACAAAGCCTTTTATAGCTTTTCTGCTATGACATTACCATCTTGTGTCCAGATACTCAAAATCGTATTTCTAAGTGAAAGCCTTTGTGAAGTACCGTAGCAATATTTTACCAGTCTAGATGTTATACGATTCAATCCAAGTGCCAATAAGCTCTTGAGACCCCGGGTACACATGTGTGTACCTTAAATTGTTGTTATTTATCATACGTAGCGACATTATTGGGTAGCTGTTGGAATTGTATTGCTTGGTGTAGACTCTAGAATTTCTAAAACTATCAACAGATAACCAAAGTTATTGCCATTTATTTTTAGAATTGGTTAAGTTCATATTTTTGCAATAAGCCCACGAGTGCTTTAGTAATAACAAAAAGGAAACGATATATATATAAAAAAAAAACTGTTATCATAATAGCTTCATGTTCAGTTCTGAAGAGGTTAAGTCAGCTTGGCTGTCAGAGAATATTAAATGCCTTACCCTTGAGCCCAGTGTCCAGGTTGTCCATGGTAATAATCATAATCTCAGCATGGAAGACACTCAGCGATCTCTCCAGTTGGGTTGAAAAGTCTCGATTGAATCAATGAACACCACTACCAAGACAGTCATTTATTTTGGAGCAATCAGTTTAACAGTTTAGGTTAATTTCACTCTGAACTAAGGCTCTATTAAACCAGCAATACCGGTCCGGGAACTTAATCCTGAGTCTCCTGCCAAAGCCCAGATCCAAAGGCATAACATTCAGCACAGAAGATGGTTCTCCTACCACCCTGCGTAGAATGGACAGACATTCAGATGAATTTCGGGATTCCTTGTCGAAATACTTTGCAGGCGAACATGCCGCTACTCTCATCACATAGATGTGAAACGGTGTCAAACCAATCGAGAACTCCAAGGCCACAGTTGGACAGTTATACCGAGGTAGGCGAGTTTGTATACTCTGACTTACTTCTTCATGATAGTAGCTTCCTCAGCCTTTCTCCACTAAGGTATCGCCGCATGCAGTAAGTGATTACGGGCCGAATAACAGCGGTATATATCCATAGCGTCATTCTCGGCGAAAGATCCTATGTGATACCGTAGAAGGAGCGACTTGGCCAGACGGCCCTTATCGCTTTATTCTGGGCGGCACCAATGGGCGGACTCCTACTAAGCTAAAATGACACCTAGATATTTAATCTCCTTAGATGGTACCATACAGCCACTTGTTTAAAATTTAGAAAAATTCAATTTGTTTTTAAACTACTCATAAAAAGGCTACTTAACAACTTTTTGAATTATATACCCGATTTAAGGGTACAAATTTGTAAGAAAGTTGGAGTCAATCAAGATTTTTGAAGGCCAAGAAACTATTGGGTATACAAGTTAATAATGTTGATTTTAATTACATATGGTTTGTGTGAATAATAAATATGGTATTTTGGAGGGTGAACATCTGTCATTATAATTCAGTAATCGAGTAATAATTCAAACGCCAAGTTGTCAACGCACATTTTTTTCAATCGCTATAACAATGCCGAAATTTGTGCCTAAAAAAAATGTTTTTCGGGGAAGTCTGATAACCTTCTTTCATTTGAAGAAAACGGCTGCTGAAAGTTATCGATTGTTGGTAGAAGCTTACGGTCAACATGCACCAACTAAAAAACTTGTGAATGATGGTTTGCACGATTCGAAAGTGGTGACTTCGACACAGAACACAAGAAGAGGCCTGATCAGCCGAAAAAATTTGAAAATGAGAAATTGGAAGCATTACTCGACGAAGATTCTTGTCAAACGCAAGAAGAACTTCCACTATCATTGGAAGTCATACAACAAGCCATTTCCCTACGTTTAAAAGCATTGGGTCCCATATGAATTGTAACCGAGAGACGTTGAAAGGCGATTTTGCATATCGGAAATAATGCTTCAACGCTACAAAAAAAGTCATTTTTTGCATCGTATTGTTACCCCAAGCTCAAAACATCATATATAAAACCCGGCCAATAAGCCAAATTAACGACGAAGCCAATATAGCGTAGCGAATATCCATGACGCCAAGGTAATGCTCTGTATTTGGGGATATCAGAAGGGTGTTTTGTATTATGAGCTGTTGAAATCGGGTCAGACCATCAAAGGGGACCTGTACCGAACACAATTGATTCGCTTGAGGAAAGCAATCAACGAAAACCGACGAGAATACTCGACCAGGCACTAGGCCATAATCTTCCATCATGACAACGCTCGGCCACATGCTGCAAGACGGGTCAAAAGCTATTTGGAAAACAGTGGATGGGAAGTTTTGGCTTACTCGACTTATAGCCTAAACCTTGCCCCTTCTGACTATCATTTATTTTGATCGATACAGAACGCCATTACTGGAATACACTTCGCTTTAGAACAGGGTATCAGAAATTGACTTGATTCATTCTTAACCTCATACCTGGAGCAGTTCTTGTGGCGTGGAATCCATATGCTACCAGAAAGATGGGAAAAAGTAGTGGCTAACGAAGGACAATACTTTGAATAATGTATCAATTCATTTTGTCATCATCATAATTGCATTTTTAACGCAAAATAATCGACGATATTAACTTGTATATCCAATAGTTTAATCAAAGTATGAAAGAATTCATGCTTGGACCCTAAGAGCGTAATTTACTTCAAGTTATAATTAAACACATTGTTGCTGATGTTATCCTTCCGACAATTTTTATGACCAACAGACCCTTCTTAACTCTTAACTTTTAACTTAACTCTTAATCTCTTATGATTCTTCCTAGTTGTGGCTATTTGCCTGCCACCTTATTTTATTGTAAGTAATTTTAATGAAATTTTTATGGAAATTGAATTGAAAATGTTAACACGTGCTTAACACAGAAGAGCTTTTAATAGCAAATAAAATGGAAACATTCAGTTTCTAGGCGCCAAAGGAATTCTAAAGAAATTTACCCAAAAAATGAAAAAAAATAAAAAAAGGAATCAGAAATTAAAAGTCGACACTTGAGATGGCATAAGGAGGGAAGGATGCCTTTATTATAACACGGTAATATCAAATATTTACTAACAAATATTTTTAAATGAAAATGGCTTTATTGTTTTTCAAAATGTTCTCCTTGTTGATCAATTCTCTTTTGCATTCGTTCAAACCAGTTTTTCAAAGCAGTTTTTCCATTCCTCTTGAGACACCTCCAAAACATGGCTTTTGAACGCTTCGAACTGCTTCTTCGGCACACGTAAATCGTTGACCACGCAGTTTATCTGTAATTATCAGGAACAAAAAGAAGTCACTGGATGCCAAATCAGGATTGTAAGGGTGATGAGACATCAGTTCGATGTTTTGACTGCTCAAAATTTCACCTGTTTGACGAGATCTGTGAGAGCTCGCATTGTCATGATGGAGAATGATTCGTCTTCGGCGGTTGGTTTTCCAAATTTCTCCGAATACTTCCGGCAAACAAATGGTCATGTAGCACTCTGAATTGACCGTCCTACGTTGACTGCTCAAAATTTCACCTGTTTGACGAGATCTGTGAGAGCTCGCATTGTCATGATGGAGAATGATTCGTCTTCGGCGGTTGGTTTTCCAAATTTCTCCGAATACTTCCGGCAAACAAATGGTCATGTAGCACTCTGAATTGACCGTCCTACGTTGCACAAGAGAAACAGCGGCCACATGACCCATTCGGCCGACGAAATAGGCGACCATTTGTTTCGCTGTGCTTTTTCCACGAACAATTTTTGTTTGATTTAGATCGTTTTGGAATACCCACACGATCGTTTGCTGTTTTGTTTGCAGCTCATACGCACATATCCATGATTTGTTACCTGTCACGATTTTATACACGTCTTTTGAAGCACCACGGTCGAACTTTTTAATCATTTATTTTCACCAATCGATGCCAGCCTTTTTTTGAGCGATTGATAAATTATGGGATAATTAACGAGAACAATTTTATTTTACATGCAATAGCGTATACATTGAAATTGGAACTAATGTGCTGTTTTCTGGTGCAACAACCGATTTTGAACGACCTTCACCGAATTCGTCGGCGACCGAACTACGATTATGATTAAATTCACTATACCAGCTATATTCTGCGGTTTTTGATGGTGCTTTATCACCATACAAAGAACTGAGTTCATCGAAACATTCTTGTTGAGATAATACACGTTGAAAGTTATGAAAATTAATCAGACGAAAACCTTCTTAATTCACTGTAAACAAAACAAATTGTACATCAAAACGTTGTGAGTACGTTTATACTAAAAAATGTCAGACTTTATTATGGTGTTGCCAGATTTTAGCTATTGGCATTAGTGTTGCCAGTTCCCGAAATATAATAATAAAAAGATGAAATATTTGGAAAGTGGTATTATTTTTCTGATAGTCGCTATCTTACAAGCTAATAACTTTGCTGAATCCCAACTGATTTCTAGTTTCTCATCAAAATAAAGGAACGTTTTGCTAGTTTTATTTAATCTAGGACAAAAATGTCGAAAAACGCTTACACAAATCATAATTAGGTCTATTTTTATTGTTGTAGTACTGACACCCTTTGCTCTATTGTGCAGACCTCGTCTAGTATAGGGTTTTACTAAATAAGCCTTCCAGCTTTGTTGCCCTTTCGAAATTCAGAATGCCGGTGTCGCACCTTACTTGACAGGCGCCTAGGTGGCTCTTCCTAAAATGCATAACTTTGGGTTGGCAGCACTGTTTTATCAGCTGACAGTTGTTTTTATCAAGACACATTTAAGAAGGTGGTGTTGCCGGTTTGGCTAATTGTTTTTGTTTATATAATGCAGTGATTCTTCATTGCCTTGACCATAGTATTATTTAGTTTACACCTAATCCAGATTTTTTGCACGTTATTGTTTGAATCGTAAATAAAATGTACAAACAGGCTCAGATTTATTTTATTATAAATGTCATACGTTTTTTATTTTACACATAAACCTGCATTTACGCCAGTAGAGTGTAAGAATAGGATTGGGTGTATTTTATTAAAACTATAATTTATATTAATTTTTTTGACATTCAAAATTCACAAAAAAAGCAACAAATATATGTTGTTGTTTTTGTTAAAAAGTTAGTTGTTGCACAGGCAACACTACCTTGTTCAATATGCCTTGCTTTTTATTTAGTTTGGTTTGACATCCCATTATGGATAAACTTACACCAGAGCAAAGCTTGCAGATTTGTTGAATTTTGTTATCAAAACAATGGTTCTATTTGTCGTGTACTGTGTTAATTTTAATGGCGTACATTACCTACCTTCAGACCGGCTAATTCGATTAACAATGGGTCGTTTTCGGACCACGTTTACTCTTACTGATAATGTGAATCACGTAAGACGCCGAACAGTACGCACTGAATAAGCTGTAGCTTAAGGGAATCATTGAAGAAGATCCAAATCAGTCAATTCGTTGCCGTTTTCAGGAGCTAAGGTTGTGTCCTTCCACTTTATGGAAGATTTTGCGAAAAGAATTTAGCTTCAAAGCTTTTAAGATTCAACTTGTGCAGGAATTAAAGCCAAACGACTGATATTGAATTTCCATTCAAAATTTTATAGCCCAATGAAGCCCACTTTTACGTAAAAAAGCGGAATTGTCGCATTTGGAGTGAAAATAATCCACAAGCTTTTGAAAATAACTTTTTGGACTGACGAAGTCATTGGTCCATTGGTCAGAATGTTACTGTCAAAGGTGAATGGTATAGTTACATGATTAGAAATTTTTTCGTATCCGAATTAGCTGGCATTAATCTGGCTGACAGTTGATTTACTCAAAGAAACTTTTAATGAAGGAGTAATATCTCGTAATGATTAACTAATTGGCCACTAAGACCGTCTGATTTAACCCCATTAAATTATTTTCTTTGGGGTTATGTCGATCAACCAGAGACAATTGAACACCTGGAAGTCAACATTCAAAAAAATACGACCGCGTATACTGCGAAAAGTTTGTAAAAATTGGTGTTCAAGATTGAGCCTGCACGCGCCAGCCGTGGCGGCCACATGACTGAAATCATATTTGAACATTAATGTCATAAACTTTTCTATCCAACAAAGCCCGTTTCACTGATATTAAAAATATATTTCTCTGTTTAAATAGTTCTATTTTAACAATTTCCTCTTCAAAAGCTTTCAGAAAGGGACTTTTTGTTAGCCAGTAAATATCTAAAATAGTGATTTAATATTATCGTTGTTTGTAACTTATGTATTACTGTTTATGGGCTTACCTTCCCTGCCAGTTTGCTTTGGTACTTTGTAATAAAATTTCCTATTTTTTTCGACTTACAAAAAGTCATTAAAGTTGTAGTTGTAGAGCGACTCTTTTACATCGCGACTAGAACAACACTACCTCAAACATATTTTTTGACTAGTGTTGTATTACAATAGCAGAGGCAGTAATTTGACGCCTTTGGTACTAAAGAAATGGTAAAAAAGTACTACTCATACCTTGATTAAAGTATAGCTGTTGTATAAAGTTCTAATGACTAGTCAATCAGAAAAAAAAAAAAAAAATAGAAAAATAAAATTTCGCCCGCATTTGTCCATTTTTGGTTATTTTTATAACAGTGGCTTGCCTTATATTTCTTTCGCTTTCTTTGTCTCTTAGTCTCTATTGACACTAAAACAAAAGTATTTTGCTCATTTAAATTCCAGTAAAAGCATGAATTTATTATGCTGTTTCCTTTGCTTCCTCAGTCCTCCATTTTATCTACGTAATAGGTTCTTATATACGTTAAACCGGACAATATGGACTTACAGATGAATGAAAATATCATGAAATACTTGTGCCATATTGTGATAACAAAAAATTGTTTGAATGACATTTCTATTTTATTCATAATCACACAAATACATGGCTCCCAACATTATTATCATTTGATACGGTTTTTAATACCCTCAGTAGCCGGAGAAAAAAAAGAGCAAAAAAAGCGCACCAAATAAAAGCCTTATCGCAAAAAAAAACAGAAACAAAAGCTAACAATTTTATATTTATGTGTGGGTTTGTTTGAATTTAGACTGTTGAGGTACTAAAAATAGTCACTAAACAGTACCGTATGGTATGATAACCAGCAGCCAACGTTTTCTGTTTTTCTATTTTTCTTTGAATGTGTAACGCCAACGCATTTTGATGTGATTGTGTTTCAACTCTTACTTCCCTTCATTTCCGTTTTTATCTTCCTTTTTTTACGTAAAAATTCTATAGAATACGCAAACGTATTTTTTTCTCTTTGCTTCAGATATCTACAGACAAGTCTTAAGGTCAAAATCATCCCTAGTTTCTTTAAGCTCTCGTATGATGAAATTCCTTAACACTTAAGAAGACTTTTCTACGAATGGGCAACATGTGGTTGCTTAGGTGATAAGAAAATCCTTTTTTTGTGATAAAACAAGAAATAGAAATTACAAAACTTTTAATATTTTTTTTGGTGCAAAATTTTAGAAAAATTCTGAAAAAAATTCTGTATGTACATACATATTTACATACATACATAAGTAAAAATATAAATACGGCTTTTTTCGGACAAAACCTATTAAACTCTTAGACTTTTACAATTTATTTCCTCAAAGGACACTGGAGAGCAAAAAGGTAAGTAGTAGGTAGTATTTAAATGGCTTAAACCACCTGTTTAATTTAGTAGCTTGACTTCCAGCACTTTGATTCGTTGAAATATTTTTATCTCCCATGATTGATACATTCTCCACTTTTCATACATTTATTTCCTATCATTTTATTTAAAAACTTACCAATATCATACATTTACTATAGGCGGGTGGCGTGGTGTAGTGGTTAGAGCGTGCGCATAATAATATAAACGACCCAGGTTCGAGCCCCAGCAGAGGACATTACGAAGAAAAAATTTGATTGTGGTTTCGAATATTTAACGATAAAAAAAAGGTTATAACTTGTATTTTAGAAGAAAATTTATCGATATATTTACCACCGATAAATTTTCAATAGAAAATTTTTAGATGGCGTACACTTTCTATAGAAAATTTAGCGACTGCATATGTTTCCTATAGAACAATTTTGGTAAGTATACATTTACTATAGAGCATTATCGCTAGCATATATTTTCTATAGAAAATCGTTCGATAGAAAATGTTTCGATAGCATACATTTCCTATAAGAAATTTATTGATACCATACATTTTCTCTAGAAAACTTACTAATTGCATATATTTTTTAATAAAATTTAACGACAACATTTATTTTCTACAGACAATTTTTCGATAACATATACTTCCTACTTAAGCTTTATCGATAGCATATATTTTATATAGAAAATCTTTCGATAGCATCAATTTCCTATAGCATATATTTTCAAATTTCGATAGCACATATTTTGTATAGAAAATCTTTCGATAGCACAAATTTCTTATAGGAAATTTATCGATGCTACACAATTTATATAGAAAATTTATTAATAGCATACATTTTCTACAGAAAATTTTTTGATAGCATATACTTCCTATTAAAACTTTATCAATAGCATACATTTCATATAGAAAATCTTTCGATAGCATAAATTTACTATAAGCAATTTATCGTTACTATACATTTTATATAGAAAATTTATTAATAGCATACATTTTCTACAGGCAATTTTTTTGTAGCATATACATATTTCCTATTAAAACTATAGAAAACTATATATTTTCCATGAAAAATTTAACAATGGCATATATTTTCTAGAAAAAATTAAGCGATAGCACACATTTTCTTCGGAAATTTCTTCGATCGCATAACGTTTTTATAGAAAACAAGAGTACCCTTTCGTGTTGCTGGGAGCCTTTGCTTTGTATACCTATAAAATGTATTCCTCATAAGATAAACTTAAAGGAATGCATAAAATTTGATGATTTCTATTAACTACCTAGTTATTTAGACCACACTCAGAAAATGCAATTCTAACAGTTCACTAGATATACAAAAATCAATATTTACCTTGCATGGGAGGTGTCACACCCACTTATACAATTTCGCCCATATTTAGACTGATAATGAGGATTGACTACGAAGTTATTCAGACCAAATTCAGAACCTTTCACTATTACCGTTCCAAAGAAGAACCTTCCACTATTACCGTTTTAAAGATGTAGATATTTAAATAAAAAATTTATATGGGTGTGGCACCGCCCAGTTGAACAGTAAAAGTGAAAATACAGATTTCCAACGCATGTATTGGCTTGTAATTCTATTTTGTGGTTCTCGAGTTATGAAATGCCGAACATAGGATAACTTATTTTATTTAGATACATGGATGTGTATAGATTTGTCAATAGCAAACATTTTTGTAAAAATTTGTTGATTACATTGGCTATAGAAAATTTATTGATACCATATTTTTTCTTTATAAAATTTGAAAATAACATATATTTTTTTTAATTTTCTATAGAAAAGCTATCAGTAGGCTATATTTTCTATTAAAATTTTATGTAACTTATCGATAGCATGGATTTTTTTATACTTTCCCTATTTACAAAAAAAAAAAAATTAATTTTTCTAGTGTGTGAAAATAATTTCTTTCACAATTCATGGAAATTACACATATGAAAACTTTTTTAATCTGCTTTTGAATTTTAGGAAATAATGCATTATAATCTAAAAATATACGTCCTGTTAATCTTAATAAACTCATTGTTATGAGATTTTTTACATTAATTTTTGCGTTCTTTTATCAATTTTCCTTGTGTTATTACAACCCACCCGTATTTGCTTCTCGCATTACAATAGTTGTTTTCTATTTTTCTCTCTTCACATCTCTTTATTTGGTTAGCAATAGTGTTGTACGAAAAGAATTATTACATGAAAGAGGACGTCATTTGTGTGGCGCCTTCTTTAAGAGAATAGCAACAGGCAACATGAGTGAAAAATTCAATGGAAAAAGTCAATATTGAGCAACCAACCAACCAACTAACTAACCAATACCCACACACTCACTGTACCACAATCGCATCATCATTTTCTTCTCATCCCAAACTCATCTCATCTATTTATTGAATGCATACATCCAGCCAGTCAGCCATCCAGCCAGCCATTTATTCATCCTGTGGCTTTTTGTTACACAATTGTTGATAATTCTCTATGTAATTGTGTCACATTTTACCATGTCTTTCACCCATAATACCACACAGTCCTGTTACATATCATACACACTTTCATCTCATTGGAGCAAAAAGCATATTTCCATTTATCTCTCCATATGGTCGATTAATATATTTGGCGTCATTTAGATTTTGATTTTAGTCTGTGTTCTCTAGTCTTTCATTTTCTTCTTTTTTTTCCATAATTTAATGCTGTGGTAGTGTAAAAGAAGATTTAAACATGATTTTTAAAATTAATGCATAATTCCAGGGTTTTTCTTTATAGAGAAGGAATTTATAAATCAGGAAATAAAAGTACTAAAACAAAAATTGTACATTTTGCATAGGTTTAAAAGATTTTGTTAATTTCATTAAAGAGTTAATGGTACTTTATCAAAATAAAACAAAAGGTACTTCGTTTAAGTAGAATATATCAAAATGGCATTTAAGCACACCTTAAGGCGCGCTGACTAACAGCTGCACCAACCAATGCAGCCTTAAGAGATTCATTGTGGCACATTGTATTTTACACACAATTTTTAATTAATTCCCATCAGGTCCATCTGAGAGCCACTCTTCGAACAAATGAAAGGTGGCAAATCATTTGGTTTGCGCCTTTTAAGCTTTTTAAGCAGGCATCATGGTGGCAAATCCACGACTGGTCTTTAAGCAAGGAAAAGTAAGTGGCTTTACAAGGTTTTCAAAAATGGTTATTATTTTTTTATTACACCATCTTCAGAAAGGTGGATGGTATGGTGTAGTGCTACTACACAAGCAGCCCAGGCTCGAATCCCCAGCAGAGGAAATGACGAAAATTTTTTATTGCGGTTTCCAGTGTTTAATGACGATACTTTAACCTCCCTTCAGAAAAATTCATTTAAAAGGAGCCCCCTGACCATCCAGCTTGCCTCTGGCGATGATGTCAAACATCAGGCGATTAATCAGAAGAAAACGCCAAAAAAATTGCATTAAATTAAAGATTACCGCCACCACTTGGCCAGGATCTTCACCACTACACAATGGAACAATGCAATAGATCCTTTATGGAAAATGCAATGGATGCTCTCTAGTGACGAAAAAGAAAAATCGTAAGAAAGACCACCCGTGGGATGAGTGCTTCGTTAAATGACTCTACATACACGTACCTTTAAAAGCACTTCTGGACTTTTAATGGTTTCTAAATCGGATGAATGGATTGTAATATCATTCTAAATCTTATAATGAAACCTAAGGTTGCAAAGAAAATGATTTCAGGTATCTTTTATGCAAATCTTTTTCGGAAAAGCCCTTTGACATCATAACTTCATTAAAAAAGCTTGCATTTCTAGATAAAGAATTTTACGCTGTTTCACATACTACGCGACTGACAAAGTGCGTGGCAAGTTACAGTGCACAAAAGCATAGAATGGCATGATGCACAGAATGTGTCAAGTGATTAGCAGTTTTTGTTAACCAGAGACGACACAGCTGACAAAAAGTTAATCACTACATCTGATTGAAACAACAAATCATTTTCGCATAAAAAGCGTTTTATGAAAATTGAAATGCAGTCTAGAATGCCTAAGATGCACAAAAGCCATAGAACACATCATGTGGATTTTAAAATTGATCAAAATTTAGCATAATTCAACACAAACAAGCTTTTGTGACTGTACGTCACTATGCCAAAATTTGGTAAAGATATGTGCATTGCTGGATCCAACTATAAAAATTTTGATTTTCAATCGAAGCTTTATGGCTTAACTTCAATAAAAATTAATAAATTTATGTTATGATTATATATTTAATGTTATCTCTAAGGAATACCCCAGAGGAAAGATCAACCGCTGGGTTGATTGGAAATTTGCTTGACTAAGTGCGACCTCGGGACTACGGCAAGAGAAGTGTTAGATCCATAATGTTACTGTTGCTCAACTAGAGCGAACTTATAGTACTGACGTGTCTATATCATAAGTAATGTTGAAACCAATCAGACGATAAAGATCTAGGGGAAGTTATAGTAACTCCGAAAAGGGCACTTGATCTGTCACCGAACAAGGTAACTGGCTTTGTTCGAAGACTCAGTTTGATGTGGTGAATGTAAACATAACGTTGTACTAAAAATCCTTTGCCTTGTCCACACAATTAATCGATCTTTAAAGGTGTATGTTTCTTACAGAATGATTGTATATTTCTTTCCGTTTATGATTTTTATTCTTTTTAATGTGACTTTTTACCAGTTACTCCTCTTGAGAGCATATGGCTTCCACAGAGCATCCCCATCTTCCACGGTTCACCGCCGTTGTCTTTGCTTTTTCTCATGTTAGATTTTTCTGTCTTAGTTCCTGGATAATTGTGCATCTCCAGGTGTTTCTTGGTCGACCACGATTTCTTGAGCCCTGAGGATTCCACTCGAGTGGCATTCTAGTGATGCTATAGAGACTTTTTCTACCGATTTGCTGATCTACCCCCATTTTCTTTTTCTTATCTGTTTCAGTCCACTATTCTGTGATACTTATGTCCAGTATATGTTGCATATGATTCTGAGGCACCTGTTGATGAATAATGTTATTCCATACAAGCCACTTTTCACTGCCATACAGCAGAATTGATTTAACACATGAGTTGAATATTCTGAGCTTAGTTCGTCTGTATACTACCTTGATCAAAAAGTTCCCGGAATAACGTACTTGTAGCGATCCCATCATTGCGATCGCAAAATCTTAGCGTCATAGCTTGACATTTGCAAAAGCTACGTAGCCAAGATTTTTGTACAATTTTGACCGTGTTGACGTCGCAAAATACATGATTTGCGAGGCTGAATCCGATCCCTCATTCATAAAAAGGATCATTATTGGAAACGAGACGTGGGTTTATGAGTACGACATGCAATACAGACATCAGGCAAGTGAATGGCGTTCACAAAATGAGCCGAGACCAATAAAGAGGACAATGCTTACGGAAATTATGGATTAAAACAGTGTAGTACATCATGAATTTTTGCCAGAAGGCCAGAGAGTAAACAAAGGAGTATTATTTGGGCATTATTAGACGTTTCTATGAAGCAATTTGCCGAAAAAGACCAGAATTGTGAACAGAAAACTCGTGGAATTTACTTGATTTTGCTGACTGTGACTTCTTTCTGTTTAATCGAGATAAAAAACCATTACAGGGAACGCGTTTCAGCAGCTGGAAAAACCGCATGAAGCACTGATGGACATACCGAAAACCGTATATAAAAAATATCAACAACAGTAGTACCAACTTAAAAAAAAACATAAATCGAAACGATGCAACCGCCATCCGGAGGTTATTCCGGAAACTTTTTGATCAAGGTATTATATGGGGGTTTCTCCATACTGACTGCAGTCATCCGAATGTCGCTCTCCCTTTTGTGAGCATATTATCTACGTCTGTTTCTGCGCCGCCATTTGTAGTCATTGCATTTACTATGTAGTATAGAAGCTATCTACTTACTCGACTGGTTGATCTTGTAGCATGATGTTTTCCGTGTTCCAAAATTGCAAGCCAATATTTCTGGGTCCCCCAGTTTCGATTTCATATTGAAGATCTTATTTGAGAGTAGACAAATGTAATCCGCAAAGTCCAAACCTTTGAGTGATCCATGGTATTCCACTTATCTTTGAACAGACTTGGCACATTATGTCGTTCGGCGCGACGGTGAATAGCAGAGGTGATAGTGGGTATCCTTGTTTAACTCCAGCATTGGTTTTGAAATGTTTGATTGATGTTGCCGTTGCGAAGAACTGAAAGTTCTGCATCTCTAATTATTCGAATTATTGTAGAGCTTTCCATATTGCAGTTCGTCTGATGGTATCAAGTGTCTTTACTAAACTCTATTATTTGAGAAGTATTTTTTAAGATTTAAAAAAAATAATGTTACAATGTTTACTCGGTATGGTATTTACTAAGGAATTACAAAAGATTGTGGGCAATAATAACGATAACGACGCCATTTAAACGGCAGGATATTAATTGAGATGCAAGCGTGTTGGCGTCATCGTTCATTCAATTCACACAGTCACTCACTTATTCAATCCATTGTCTGCTGTAGAATTTCGCTTTAATTATGGCTGAAAATCACTTTGTTTTTTATTGATGTTGTTGTTGTTGTTGCTGTCGTTGCTGTCGTTGCTACTGCTGTTGTTATTGTTTTAACACTATTTGCGCGAATTAAATAATCAAATCAATGGATCATTTAGTGATGTGGGTGCTGATGGTAAATGTGAGTGATTGGATGGCAAAACAAAAAAGAGAAAAAAATAATAATGCGTACGTGGGTTGATAAATTTAAACGTGATTATTATACAACGAATAGTTATTTCCTTCCTTCCTGCCTGCCTTAACCCAACTTCTGGCATTTTGCGTTATCTTGTTGATAAGTTTTTTTTTTGACTTGATTTTATTTTTATTTTTTTTATTTAGCATATTACAAACCATATTGAAAATTATTGCGAAATTATGGCAAAAGGAACCAAAAAACAAAACAAAATTTCAAATCAAACAAAAAGCCCACATAAATCATGGATTATTGCAACAAATCACATTTTGGTATAAACCAAAAGGAAAAAAATGAAATTTAATAATTTTTTGTTTTCTTTCATTTTCATGATTTCCACATACTGGCATACATTTATTTTTCTTCTATTTTTTTATTTTCCTTAGTTAATTACTTTATTTTTATAATACATACTTGTATAGATAATTCTTTGTCTAGTTAAAAGAAAAAAAAAAAGCTTCCAAAAAATGTCTATAAAAAAAAAATCGAAAAACTATTCAAGTAAAAATAAAAAAATATTTATTAACTTTCAATTTTTGTTACCACTCGCAGTTACTGCAGCAGTGCTTGCAGTTGCAGTTGCAGTTGCAGTTGCTGTACAACGTTTAGTTCAGTTCGGTTCAGTTTTTCCACTACATTATCAAATTGGTTCATGGCAATTCATTTTTAAGACCTGTATGTTTATTTTATTTTTTTTTTTTAATTTTTATTTTATACCAAAATAAAACATTAATAAAACTACATACTTGTACTGTACTACCAACTATTACTACCACCATTACCATTACAATTTTATGATATTCTACTGAGTTCTATGGTATTTTTTTCATTTAAATGCGTGCGGTTGTAAAAATGTTCATATTTCTATACTATTTTTATGTGCAATATCAAAATTTTCGCTATTGAAAACCACTTTAAGTGCCAGGGAAGAATTGCCAAATTTTTCTTAAATTTGTAAATTTTTTTATACAGTACTACAGCTGGCGTTTAAAAAGTACTTTGAAATAGCAAGGATAGAAAATTTATTTTAACTAAAGAATCTTACGAAGTGGAATATATCCAGTTTTGGATTATACTGTATTCATGTGTTAAAGTACTGTATAATTTTATTATAAGAATAAGAAATTTGTACCTTTACAAAAAGGGCATGGGCATGGGTTCATAAAAGAATTGGAGTCCAAGAGCGAAACATTACAAGCACAATGAAATTTGGAGGTGGATCTTTGATGGCTTGGGGCTGTTTTCGTGGAAACCAGTTGGGTGTACTACGCCGAATAACTGGCAGAATATGTGCCAAAGATTATATTACAATCCTTGAAGACTCATACATGCCAAGTTTGGATATATTTGGTTTAGAACCGGGTCAGGATGACATCTTCATGCAAGACAACAACCCGAAGCATACTGCCGGTATTACTAAAAAGTGGTTTGAAGAAAATGGGAGTAAACTTATAGATTGGCCACCCCAGTCTCCGGACTTAAATGCGATTGAACACCTTCGGTCAATACTGAAAAGAAAAATATTGACTAAAAAGACCCAGCGAAAACCATCAATTGAGCTTTTATCGAAGAGTGGGTAAATATTAAACTACAGGTGCTAATAAATCTTGTAAATAGTATGCCAAAACGAATAAAAGCTGTTAAAACTGCCAGAGAGGTGCACACGAAATATTAATACCCAAAAACGTAAGGATTTTCGGCGAGGGTCATAATTGTTCGCAGCTAACATGTGAAACCTTTTTAAATTTAAGAAGTGAATTTAATGTATTTTGTAAGCTTTATCTTTTTTTATTAAAGCATGATGTTAAGATTAAAATCAATTTAAAAAATTTCAATAAAAACAATGAATAAGTAAAAGCAAGTTGTTTACATTTGATATTGGTTGTTTTGTGAACAATTTTGTCCATAACTGTATGTAAAGTTACTGTATACCACAGTGTATACAGTGACGACACACCAAAAAATAACAACAACCAAACAACAGATTTTACACCACAGTAGGGATACAAGAAATAGTAAATATTAACATAACATAGCTACTCTTTTTTTCGAGCTGAGTTGTAAAATTTTTTATTTTGCTTTATTATTGTATTCTGACAATGTTTTTGGCGAAAATTAGTGTTAAATTTTATTTCACATTTTTTACTTACCTTTATTAGTTGGAAAAAGTACATCTATTTCATTAAATAAAACAAAAAATTTTGTATATCTTTAAAAAATCACAACCAATTCAATTTTATTACATTAACTTTTATTTTTATTTACGTTTTTTTTTTTTTTTTTTTGCATACACATACGAAAAAGCATATAGATTTTGTGCCTTTCGCACTGCTTTATTTTCGTATGGAAAACAATGTTGCTTTTTCTTTTACTCCAGCTGAGTTTTAAATTGTTGTAAACAAAGAAAAACAGCTGATTTTCGCTTTTTGAGCTGTCATTGGTGTCGTCACTGTGTACACTCTGCTGTATACTAAAGGTACTGTATAATTTTATGATTCGATTTAGAAATACGTACCGTTTTTGAATAGTTCATTTTAGGTATTGCAATTTAAAAAATTTCGTTATTGAATATAAATTTAAATGCTAGGGAAGAATTGACAAATTAAAACAAACAAAAAAATATACAGTACTGCAATTTTATTTAAATTAAGAAGTCTTAAGCAAATGTTATATATCATTTACTGCATACATTTATAAAAGTACTGTATAATTTTGTGATTTATACCGCTGTGGTATGGTAGATAAGACATCTGTTTACCAACCAAAAGTCCCTAGATTCAATTCCAGGCCAGACCATCTGAAAAAGAAAAACCAATTTTTTTTCAACAGCGGTATCACCCCATAACAGTAGCTAGTAGCTGGTTATGCGTATCATTACTATCAAAAAGGGATCAAATTGTGAAATATGTGAAATAATTTTGAAATTTGAAACACAGATATACATATATGGTAGATTCAGCTCACGAAAGTTCAAATACTATTTTTCATAAGTAAACCTTGGAGACTTTAAAATCTAGTGATAACGATCTGAAATGAAATTTGTTTGCCAACATTCCTTATCCGCTGTAATGTGTTGTACAAAGGAACATTTTCAACTTTTTCGGATCTTAATAATATTTATATGTCAGTTTATTATAAATATGTAAGTTCCGGTTTCAAATTATGTCGGTCAAGTGACCCCTCTTCTGGATCGGCAGACTCACAATTTTTTACCAAAATTATCAATCACGTTTTTCAATAAACTGTTGTCTATGGTTGATATCTGCTCGATAATAATGGTTTTAAGCTCTTGAACTCTTGTGGAATTATTGCTGTACACTTTGGATTTTTAAAAACCTCATAAATATACATCCAAAGGTCTCAAATCGCACGATCGTGGTGGCCAACTTACTCCTCCTCTACGAGAATTAATGCGATTTTCGAACTTTTCTTTCAAAAAATCCATTGTTTCTCTTGCTGTGTGCCAATTTCAAAAAATGTTTTAATAATTAAAACACGTTGTTTCTTCGTATAACGTTCCATCATAACTAACCGGAATAAATATATTTAGAATCTGAAAATAAAAATTTAGAATAAAAATTACAAGGAAAAAAAATGGCGGCAAAACCAAAATGTTATAAATGACAACAAAAATATAAGAACATGGCTGTATTTACATATTTTTAAAAGTACTGTATAATTTTATGATTAAACTAAGGTATGCTCCAATTCATACTGTAATTTTAAAAATTTCTTTATTAAGAAAAACTTTTAGTGTACAGCACCCATTAAGTTAAATAATATCTTGAAATGATAAGAGTTAACAGTTTAAGAAGACTTAGTTAGTAGTATAATATCATTCAGCAAGAATTTAATTTTGTAAAGGTACTGTATAATTTTATGATCTTCTATAAAAATTTACGGCATTTAAGTTCTTGTTTACTTTTGTATGATACCAGAACTTGCGGTATTGAAAATATTGTTCAATGCCAGGGAAGGTTTACTAACATTTTTATGTTTTTTTTTTTTTCATACAGTACAGCTCCGCTTTAATATTAAATTTTTGAATTGAAAAACTTTACGCCTTTAATTTCTATTATTTAATACAAGTAATTATTTATTTAACTTTAGCAGTTTTTGAATGCACTGTATGTGATTTTAAAAGTACTGTATATTTTTCATAATTTTCTTAGGGGTTTCAATGGCATTTCGACTATATTTTTTGTAATTTGCGATTCGAAAATTTTCGCGTAACGAGACTATTGAAAACTTATGCAATTTTTCAAATTTTTTTTTATAAACTACATGTTGCCAGAAAGTCAATAGAAAGTCAATAAAAATTTATAAAAATTAAAAATTTAGATTAATAGTCTTCAAAGTACTGTTTTAAACTAGAAAATTCTTACATATTATTCGAAACATTGCATTATTCTTTATCAATTATCTGATAAACTTTTGCGTAAGCAATGTGGTAAATTTTCAATTTAAACTCGACATTTATTTTGCATGCTATTTGAATTTAATAAGCAAAGATACGTTTTTAATACTCGTAATACATTGATCATGTTGAAAGATATCAAATTCAATGTTGGTTAAAAGTCTTTGGTATTCAATAATTACTCGTAAGATTGGCTCGCTCCTAGGATATTAATGGCCTTTATAAACGCACTATAAACGTTTTGTATAAGCGATACACATATGTACGTATACATACATGCATACATATATGACACTTTTCGCCTTGAGTGTAATTTAGGCTAAAAATGTAAGACTCTGTGCACAAATTTTTTTTCCAACTCTTCGCTATACTTCCCCTGTTTATGCATACATACATATAATAAATCTTTACATCTTTTTTGTTGTTGTTGTTGTTATAATATTTTTGTAAAGTTTCTCAGTTTCTTGATATCCTAAAATTACATTTTGTTGTTGTCTGTTGTAATTTCATATGAAGCAAATAAAACTTAAAAATCTCGTGAAACAAAAACAAAAAAAAACGAGTACTCTTGTGCTGTGGCAACACTTATCCGCTTTAACAAGTTTTTCTTTTTTTTAAAGACTTTTTTTCTTAGTTTTATTAAATTTTAAAATGCCATTCTAAAAATTTTTTTCATTTGATTTGCATTTGAAGTGAATACGTTACAGTCTTTTTTTGTATATTTTTCTTAAGACGCGGATGCCCTTGAAGGTGTTTGAATTTCGTTACGTTGCAACCTGTCAAAAAAGATCAGAAAAAAATTTTATATAAAAAAACGTATTTTAATATTTAAATAAATAATTATAGAAAAATATGTACTATGTACGAAGTTTTTCTTTTTTTTAAGAAGCCAAAAACTAGACAGAGTATTACTTAATATGGTACAAAATTTTCTGTGCTCTAGCATGTTTCAAATGGTACACAGAGAGAAATGCTAGTGCTGCAAAATTATTTTTTAGTTTCTAAAAATTTAAGGATCGATTTTTTCCACTAAAAATGTCATAAGAACCATGATGTTAAGTGTTCATAGTCATTTTTTTCGCACAATCTATATAAATGTATAAAAATCATATATTTTTTCATGCCTATTTCGTCAATGTACCCAAGCCACACCCCAAATCCCACAATTTTCTAATATAGCTAATTCTCTTCTTCTATCCATCAAATAAATCCACAAATTGTTTATGATCGATCGCAAATTGAAGATGCGCGAGTTAGCTGACATTGTAAAGATATCAGAATGTAGTGTTTTTGTGTATGCGAAAGCTCTGTTCAAAGTGGGTGCCGAGTGAGCTCACAAATCGTGCCACAAATCGATGAAAACCATGGCAAAATTGACCAACTTGGGCGTCGAATTGCTTACCCACCCACCGTATTCTCCAGATGTAGCCTCCAGCGAATTTTTCCTGTTTTCAGATCTAAAGAGAATGCTTGCTGGAAAGAAATTTAAGTCCAATGATAAAGTATTACCTGAAACTGAGGCATATTTTGACGAGAAAGAGAAATCGTACTATAAAAGTGGTATCGGAAAGTTGGGAAGTCATTAAACTCATTATATTGCCCTCGAAGGTAACTATGTTGAGTAGTAAAATCGAGTTTTGTCAAAATTTTGATTTATTCTTAGCTTATCTTACGGACTTACTGAGTGACCTGCTATGTATGTTCTTTTTATTATTAAAGCAGCTGCTATTTATTTTTTTTATAAATTTCAATACAATTTATACTTAGTGCTGAAGACCACGTCGTTAGGCACACTGCTGTAAGAAACTCAAAGTAAGGATGAATAAAGTGATCAAACATCACTTTTGTAGGTGTAGATTAAGGTGCGCCTTATTTTAAAAAATGCGTAAAACTCTTCCTGCCAAATATGGTCCTCCAAAAAATTCGTTGTTACAGTCTTCTGGATCTAATGAGAGAATGAGACACAAATGTCTTTATCTGATTCATACTAGAGGCAGACCTCTAAAGCCGAGCGAATTTTCTCTCAAGTGAGCCCTCCCCCTTGGGTATCTACAGGTACACTTCCGTCCGCCAAGCACCTAGCTATTTCGTTCAAAAGATGTTAAATTGATTCGTTTTTTATGTTGTAGCTGCTAACAGTGCCTCAGGTATCTAATACAGTTTCAAATAGCATTACAAATATTGGCCTCGGTCTCGTTCGAAGCAAATTAGTAAGGTTTTTTTCAGCAGACTTATGTGTTTCGAATTACTTATCATTTTCCAATTACATTACATGTCGATTAAAAGGTAGTTGATACCAATTTTAAAGTAATTGCATTTGAATATTTCTAATAATAAATTCCGAACTTTCAAACTCTAAACAAACAACAAATATTCTCATCGGCGCAAAAATAATAAATTGTACAACTTTTACGCGTTTTGTTAATGATATTGAGAATTTTGCTACGTATGACAGGCGTCGCTCAGTATATGGTAAACGTTGCCAAAGTCAAGTTGAACAATATGCCGTGTTAACTGAGAAGGTTTAGAATATTGTAAAGTTAACAATTTAGCATAAACTAGAAGAAATTTCAGCAAAAGCCCACAAATTTATGCACTAATTTTTATATGCCAACATTTTACAAAGGATTATAATGCATGTTCTTCAAATCAAGTTTTAAAATATAACCTCAAGGAATTATGTTATATAATGTTTACACATAGGCCTTAATTGGTAATTAAGGGATTTTAGGCAATTAGGACCATACAATAACGCAGTTAATAAGTTGACCAATTAGTAATTAATTGCATTATTAATTGAATCGAATTTACAATGCAACCCTGTGTTCAGTGGGAAGTGCGTTCAGTGGGAACTTACAATTATATACAGTATGCAAAATCCGTATTCATACAAATTTTCAAATAGCTTTTTTTTAAATCATTAACTTTTAATAAAATAAATATTAAATAATATTTTTTACACAGTTTTAAATAAAGAGGTTTTACTACTTAAAGCAAATAAAAAACGGCACTTGAATTATATCAGTTTTTTTTAGAAAAATAATAAAATACAAGCAAACAAATTGGGGTTGTATGAATGCAGATTTCGCACACTGTACGATGTCATATGAAATATATATTATCAAATGACAAAAGTAAACAAAAATTTTATGTATTGAATTTGAGTTTTTTCTTTACATTTTACACTCTTTTTAAAGTCAAAACCTTATTATTTATTTTGTTATTTTGTGTCAAATTCATAAATTCTTTTTTTCACCAATAAAACCTCTTTTAGCATTTTCAGCTGTCAAATGCTAATTAAGTCAACTTAGTTGCGCTATGATATGATATGAGAAGAGCAAAATCGATAGTTCAATTTAAAAATTATTTGACTCAATTAAAATCCATGTATGAACATGGTATTATCCGTTAAGTATGCACCCATTCATAGGTAGGCTTTTTAATGTATAAAAATTTTCTCAGACGTAATAAACAACGCTTTACTTCTCGAAATTTAACTCAATGTCTCGTTGTTCATTGCAATAACAAAAATTTTAAAATTGTAAAAATTTTTATATATTACTTCTTATATATAGTCATATGGAATCTAAAAAGCCCTAAATTACATTTCAAAAATTGTTCAAGAGAAGCAAAAAACTTTCTATTATTGAAAAAGAAAACCAACATTAGGTTTAGCTTCGAATATTGTTTACAAGAACATCGTACTCCGAAAAGGTGCAATATAGCCTATCAAAAAGTCGATTTTGAATTTTAGTAACTTACGTTTTTTTGGGTTTTTATATGACGAAATGTATGTAAGTTTACAAACGATATTGAATTGTAGAATACAAGGATGATATTTATGCTTTTTTTAGAGCATATTTGTAACATTTTTAGGACATATTTTAGAATTTTTTGTGCATATTTTATAGGCATAAAACACTTTTTAAGAGCATATTTCTGGTTTCCCTGGTAATTTCCAGTTGATAATTGCGTAATTGGTAACGAAATCTACTACTTACGAGATTTCAATTAGATTTTCCATACAAAACAAAATCTACTTCGTCACGAAGATTTGTCGAAATCTAGTTGAAGTAAATCTAGTAAATTTGTTGATACAACTCTGTTTTTTTGTACTAAAAATACTAAAACTACAACTCTGTTCAAGAGAAAATGACATTCAAAATAAAAATAAAAAAATATTTTTATTTTTTAATAAAAAATTGTTAAAGAAGATATAATTTTTCGGCATAACAATTTACGAATATTATTCATACAACTGGTAGGTATCAAAGGCTATCAGAAAATGTAATTCCTTGCTCTTCTATTTTAGGCATGTGAAAACTAAATCTCGTTAAATATCAAAAAAGATTTTGAACAAGATTTCAAATCCAATTGACGTAATTTCGTTCAGGTGTAACACTTTGGTAACACTTTAGTCTGCTTTTCTTACAATAACTCAGTAGCAAAGTGTTTGCTTTACAATTTTGTTAGTTTCATTACTTGAATGACTGCGTTTGTGGATCGAAGAAGAAAAAAAATTACTAAATTAAATTAAAATTAAATCTTAAAATTTTTGCAAATTTCTTTTTCAAATATTTCTTTCAGTGCTGCATTTACAGATTTTTATGGTCTTAAAAAGCTTGTTAATTAATTATTTTGTTAATAACTTTGTTTTAACGTTTAATACTTAACATTTGGTTGGCCATTTTGTCAAGTCATCATTACAACAACAATTGCTGTAATTAATTTTCATAAAAATTTATCATGACAACTGTAATTAAGCAGAACAAAAGCGAAAAAATAAAAAAAAAAATTACCAGCATTGAAGACGTATTTTAGAAAACTGGTAAATTTTTTTACAAACAACTAAATTTTTTTTTCGAAATTTTATAAAAATTATTAAACAAAAATTTATTGAATACAAATTAAATTAAATTAGCGGACTGCAAGCAGCTTATGGCCTTTAAAACAGATTAACCCTGCCAGTGACCACAACATTGAGGATTATCTCGACCTCAGCATAATCTCATAATGATTGAGTGCTTTTATGATCAGTTTTTACTTTTTTTTTTGAGTTAAAAAACAAAATTAAATGTCAGATAAATTGATTTTGACATTTTATTTTATTCAAATTTTTTCTTTTAATAATTCTTTTGCATAGAATTTTTGAAATGTCTGTTCTCCACTCGTATAATTTTTAAATTATACAGCTTTTCACAAGAACTTATGTATAGTTATAGTACAGGGTTGGCAAAAACCGGAGTTATTTTTATAAAACTCAAACCACCGAGTTTTATTTGGTTTTTCATAATTGTTTTTGGATTTCATAACTATGAGTACTTCCCAATTTCGTTTTTTTTAGTAAAAATACGTGGAGGTGACGTAGTGCAGGCGATAGTGCAGCATACTACACGTCGAAGAATCCCAGGTTCGAATCTCGGCAGAGATAAAAACATTCTCATTGCAGTTTTCGAAGGTTTATAAAAAAGGCTGCAACCCACCTCCAGATGAAATCCATCAGAAGATACCTGACATCCTACATTATCATTCGCATCAATATCAACACCAAGAAAAAAAGACAACGTCATATGGATGATCAGAAAGGTGCACCTTGACCAGATCAAGAGGGCATTGCGCACTATGTGTTGCTAAAGCAGAAGTGAATCGTGCATTACGATAAAAACGGCTGGAATATAAAGACAGACATGATTAAATTATTCTTTGGCATGACAACTCTCGACCTCACGTCCGAAAGCTGCAAAACGATTGTCAGAGAGGATCAAATGCTGCACACGCCATATTTTCCGATTATTGATCCAGCTAACTATTGGCTGTTTCATCGAGTTTAATTGGGTTAACCAATGGTTTGCCAACCCTGGTATAGTGTGTTATGGTATTTTTGTTAGAAATACAGGAGGAGTTATGTATATGTCCGCTTGAGATAAAGGTATAACCAAGATAGCTGCTGCGCTTAGTCGGGTTTAAGAGCGAACAGACCGTAGTTTGGCTCAAAAATTTTTTTTCTTAAGATTGCCACTTTTTAGCAAAGCAGTTTTTCTCAAACTACTCTCGGCACCTACATATACATACCACCTTAATCAAAAAGTTCGCGGAATTTATTCAGAAAATTAAAAATACAAATTAATTCATCCACATCTATATTGTCCCCTTCAAAGTAATCCCCCGCCGACTGCAACACACTTATGCCACCGCTTAATCCAATCCCCGAAGCACTTCTTATATTTGGTTCTCGTTAAGTCCATCACTGCTTCCTGCGATTTTTCCATTATTTCCTCTCGGCTGCTGAAATGCGTTTCCCGTAATGGTTTTTTATTTCGATTGATCAAAAAGAAGTCGCAGGGATCCTATCGGGAGAATTCGGTGACTTGTTGGATGGTATTTGTTGCATTTTTCGTCAAAAAATTCCGAATAATGATGACACTGTGCGACGGTGCGTAGTCATGGTGCAAAATCCACGAGATTCTGCCCACAATTCTGGTCAATTCGGCAATTCGGCGAATTGATTCAAGCAAACGTCTCATAACGCCAAAATATTACCCTTTGTTTACTGTCTGGCCTTTTGGCAATAATTCATGATGCACTACATCGTTGTAATCCATAAAAACCGTGAGCATTGCTTCCTTTTGATTGAAGACGATGTGTTTTTTCGTCTAGGCTCATTTGGTGATGTCTGGATTGTCTGTCGTACTCATAGACCCACGTCTCGTCTCTAGTAATGTTTTTTTTTTTTGATAAATGTGGGATCAGATCAAGCCTCGCAAATCATGTCTTTTGCGACCTGAACACGGTCTCTTTTTTGCATGGAATTGAGGTCATTTGGCACCAACTTTGCCGTTATACGACGGAAACCCAAATCATAAATCATTTCCTGGACGGATCTATAGACAATGTTCATTTCCTCCCCTATCTCTCTGATGGTTAATTTGCGGTTACTCCTTTACTGTACCAATGTTTTCGTCGGTTTTCGATGTCGATGGTCTGCCACTGCGTTCTTCATCTTCGATTGACTCATGACCACTTTTGAACTGTTGGTGCCACTAGTAAACTACCATTTTCCTTAGAAAACCGTGGCCGAAACACTTTTCCAACATTTCAACGTTCGCGCACTATTACATCCGTTTCTTACACAAAATTTAATACAAGTTCGTTGTTGCAAATTTAAATACATTTCTCAAATTGTAAAAAAATCGCCAACACACGTAGAGATAGATGTACTCTTGGCTAAGTAGCTTTTACAAACATGAAGCTATGACGCTAAAATTTAACGGGAATATCAATAACAGATGTACCAACTTAAAGAAAAAAAAAACTAAATCGGAACGATGGACCGCAACACGGGGGTTATTTCGGGAACCTTTTTCAAGGTGGTATGTACATCTGGTTGGCGAGGGGACTGCCCCAGTATGTGTAAAGGCCGCCCTTATAAATACAATAGTCATAAAAAGTTCCCGTCTAAGTGGGCAACCCTCTCAGAGATTCCCTTTAAGAACAAAAAACATTAAAAAAAATAGAATTTTTTTGGTACTTTTTTGTAAAAAGGGTTCAGCTGGTACCTCACTATCACTTTCTCAATGCTTTTGTTTTTATTTTGAAAATATTTTCTTTTCGTCTGTTGAAAAGAAAATTTGAAAATTAAAGTTTCAAATATTTTATTATTTTTTATTTATTTTTTTTTAAAACGAAATTTTTTTGTTCTGCAGAAAAATAAAGGCATGAACCTGAAGCCACCTCAATGTTTTAAAGCCATTAAATGTGAGTGCCAATCTCGCACCGAAATAAAAAATTCGACATCATCGAATCCATTTTTCATTTTCTTGCACGAATTTCGTCAAAAACTATTGGTTAAGGGAACAAAACCCGCAAACGTTACTCAAGTGGCTAAATGGGCTGGTGAAAAATGGCGCCAAATGTCAAAAAATGAAAAGTTAACATATTTTGTATGGGCACGCAAAAATCAAGAGCAAAAGCGTTTCATGATGATGCATCAGTTGAAAAGAGAAGACCTTAAATGCAAAATTAAACTTCCCTCTTTAAGGAGGACGCTAATGCGAAGGAAAACTAGAATCAAGAATGCGACAACACCTTTACGAAACTATTTCTCAACTTACGTCAAATAAAAAGGTTTGGGAAGTAGTGAGCCTGGGAGTGAAAATGATTTTTGTTTTATTTTTTAATAATTAAACGTTTGTATGTGTGTGTTTGTATGTATGTGAAATTGTGAAAATTTTTGTGTCGTCGTTTTAACAATAAAAAAAAACTACAGGGATGATATAGGATCCCTACTAAAACAAATATGTAGGATCTTACATAAAAGTTTGGTTTTTAGAAGCTATAATACTAGTAATTGAATGTATGTTACCATGGGAGCAGAAGTACCAATGTTATAGCAAGTTTAAGTAAACAAAAAAATGGTTTTAGTCCCTAGATCCGAAATATATGTGGAACATTTCAAAACATTTTCGTAACATTTTCGATCTGTATCTGAGGTTATATAAAAGGGAAGGTGAGGATGTGTAAATTAAATTTGAATAAATCTGGGAACAATCGAAATAATTTGAGCGCAATAGATTTGCTCGTTAGCTAAGTAGGGTTTAATTTATTTGGAAATCAAAAGAACTACATACTTTTTTGTAGAACTCGTCAATTAGTTGCTTATAATTTGGTAATAATCAATTACCAATTACAATATGCATATAATTGGGAATTGATTACATAATTACAAATTATAGGAATTATTTTTGAAAGTGCCATAAGTGTTTAGCAAAAATGAATTGATACTTACATATGATGTATAATTAAAAAATAAGAATCACTGTAATAAGTAATTGGTAGGTTAATTACTAATTATTTGTAACTGCAATTGTTAATTGTTTAATGACAATTAAAAAAACTATTTTAATTATAATTGACAAAATGTACTGCTATTTTAAAGTTAAAGTTGGTAATTCGTAAGTCAGTGGCAATGTCAAGGTCTGGCGTGGTTGCTCTTAAATGCTACATATCACCTCTGTTCCGCTAAAGTGAGTCAACTCAAAATATTCAAATTTTCAGTAGGGGCAAAAACCTTTTCTGTTTAATATGAAATTTTATTACAAAAATGGGTAACAAGTATATTATTTTTGGCGAAAGAGTGAAGAAAATGGTGTAAGACTTTTGCAGTGGGTAGATAAGATCATACTGCAAATATTGCTATTATAGCGCATTGTGTTTCTACGTAAACCCAGGTTTACCCATTTCTCGCCAATATTTGGAACACCTATGTTAACAAACAGAATTGTCGTACTTTTTCGAAAATGAGACTGGAGAAATTGTTACAGTGGTGGAATGCGTTATCAAACGTCAATTTTTGATTTTGTATAGCCACAATGGGAGGTGGTGTAGCGTAGTGGTGATAAAACTTTCATTGTGGTTTCGAATGTTTAATAATAAGGCTTCAACTTCCCTCAAGACAACTTCATCTAAAAAAAATTAATAATAAAGCAAAATGCCCACCTGACGAATGATCAGGAAAACGCGCCACCTACTGGGAAAAAATTATAATGCTAAAGTAAAGATCACCACCAATTAGCAAGAATTTTCACCACTACGCAAAATCATATGGAGGGAGCTACAGCGGATCTATTTAGCTTGAAAAAGATTAAAATTGATTAAAAAAACTGAAACAAAGCAATTGATGCTTTGTGGAAACCTAATATGCTCCTTAGTAGCAGAAGTAACAGAGAAAAAAAAAAATGGCCGCAATGGGAAGATAATGATGTCGACGACATTTATTTTTAGCAAAACCTCGCTATGTGCTACGCAAGTAACGATACCATCGTTTATATGAATGAAAAGTTTC
The DNA here is from genome assembly GCA_023159175.1 of Wohlfahrtia magnifica. Lineage (NCBI taxonomy): Eukaryota > Metazoa > Arthropoda > Insecta > Diptera > Sarcophagidae > Wohlfahrtia > Wohlfahrtia magnifica. The sequence goes on from JAKWBJ010000484.1 coordinate 6,706,506, forward strand.
TAGCCATGAGGCGTTTACAATTGGCCACCGAGATCTTGTGATTTAACGTCTTTAGACTTTTTTATTTTTTATATAATTAAGACTCACTACTCATTCAAGAACTTAAATGTGGAATTCATAATATTATCGACATACATATACAGTCGCAAATGTGCGATTTTGTGACGAAAACTGTTATGAAAAGAGTATGGTTCTGAAAACATAACCGTTGTGACTATGTGGCTGATATTATTTTCATTATTGGTGGAACAGTTAGATAAATATCCAATAATTTTGCTTAGAAATACTCGTTTTCTTATAAAGCGTGTTTTTTATAGAGGTATAGAACTTTAAGTTGGCATTACTTTTCAAGATGGCGACCGATTTAACAGCTGTCAAGTGATTTATTCTCAGTTTGGTTTGGCAATTTATCATGAATAGATAGATTCGTCGAATGGGCCCAAAACGAGATTACCGTTGTTCCCGATTTTCACAAGCGAATTTTGTTTAGCAATGAAGCGCACTTCTGGTTGAATGGCTACGTCAACAAAAAAAAGGTAATCATCAAGTGTATGTGGAAACATCGTTACATCCAGAAAAACTGACTGTTTGGTGCGCTTTATGGGCTGGTGGAATCATTGGTCCGTACTTTTTCAAAAACGATGGTTGCCAGAACGTTACAGATAATGGTGATCGGTATAGAGCCATGATTACTAACTTTTTCATTCATGAATTGAATAACCATGATGTCCAGGAGATGTGGTTTCAATTTTTTTCCTTTTTTGTAAGCTGACTGAGAGACCAACATAATGCGTTAGTTCCCAGAGCTCTCTACTTCGTTAAGGTATTACGGGATTCAGAATAAATTCAAATCTAATATATAAAATTCTCGTGTCACAGTGTTTGTAACCGATTTTAATGAAATTTTATGTGTATATTCAGTAGGTAAGAGAATAGGACTTAAACTATTTGTCATACCGAAATTACAACTAGGCGCTCATACGAAGGGTGCTCAATCGGATAAGGGGGATGATACCACCTATCAAGAGTAAATATTGAGTTTTGTATATCTTGAGAACAGTTGAAGTTTCTACATCTACAATATAAGTCATCAATCTAAAAGTGGGCGGAATCCAACTAGGGGTTATGGTATCTTCCATATAAACTAAATATGGGTTTTTGTATATCTTAAGAAGGAAGAAAAGGTTTGAATTTGGTCTAAATGACTTCGTGGACAATACAAATCATCAGTCATAGAATGGTCGGAACTAGATAAGTGGGCGTGGCATCGCCCATACATAGTAAATATTAATTTTTGTATGTTTTTGGAACTGTAATAGTAGAAGTTTATAAATTCAGATCTAATAATTACGTAGGCCATACATATCACTGTTCTGTCACTGACCGCATTGCACAGAGCACACCGGATAAAAGCAATCTACATACATAAAAATAAACGTGTGTTTGTTTGAAGACTGTATATAGCTAAATGGCAGAACCTTTTATTTTGTCTTTTTACAGTTTCTTTCTGACGGGAACTACAGGCTACCCTTAATGGTTAGACTTGAACCAGAGGGAGATAAAATAGAGAAGGGGCCGGGTATTAGTTAGTAATTAGTGATGCGTTCGTTTGCTTGTAAAATAATGATTCTTTTACGCTGTCAATTCTAAGCTTCCTTTAAACTATTTGATTGCGAACCAATCCAAACAGCTCTCACAGCTATATAATCTGTAACTTATAAGCTTTGTTTTCATTCAAGGAACTAAGCAGCTAACGATCAATATAAGCATACAAGTTAATTTCATTCAGTACAACTCATATGAAACAAATCGCAGTGAGCTTAACTGAATTGTAAATCAAATTTGAACGTAAACGTATAAGTACCTTTTGAAATCTCATTTTAATGTTCTCCCACGCCTGTATTTGTTTTCTAGCCACAAGAGTTATTAATCTTTATTAAAAAAATTATATTCTGATTGAATTTTGTATGTTTTTTCTTCTCTTCTAAATTGAATTTGTCTTTCGATTTAATGCAAATGATCTTATCACACGTTAGAAACAAAATATCAAAAATAAATCGAAATTCTATTTAGCGAACTTGTGAGTGTTTTTTGCTTTTTGTTTTTGGTTTTTTGAATAACACTGGTCTACAGCAAAAAAAGTCTTTAAATAAAACTACTCGTATATGGAATATAAAGATTTCGATGCGCTGAATCAAATCCGTTTTCAGTCTTTGTTCATCTGGCACAAATTTTCTTTTTATGGGCGTGGCGAATTACTAGTAATGAAAATATATTTCATCATAACTTGGCAACGACTTGACCAAATTTAGTCCAATTACCACCAAATGTTTAGAAACAAAATTTGCTATTAATCATCTCAATAAAATTTTTTTTTTTTTGTATTTTCAACAGTTTTTTCACGCAAATTTAGAGATTTTTTTTTTTTTTTTTTTCAAAAAGTCATAAAATTTTTTACATGTTAAGCTCTTAAGTTAAAGCTTAGAGAACAAAATAAGCTATAAATCATAGAAATCGGTTGGCTATTGCTGATTTTATTTACAATTTAATGCAGGTACTTAACTTTAACCAAAATTTGCGAAAAAATATTTTCTTGCAAAATTAGCGGCAAATTTTTTTCTTGCAAAATTGGTGGAGATTTTTTTTTATATTTTATTTCTAAAAAGATATGTAAAAAAATTCTTAGAATATAAATTTCACGTTTTAAGCATATTAATAAAAGCCAGGTGTGGGTTGAAAGTAAAATAAACTATACAGGCAAGTGCATAACTTTGACAAAATTTAAGGGTTCATTTTTTAAGGCTATGGTAAGTCAAAAATATTCTAAGAATAAGATTTTTTATTGTTGTGGTAAAAAAGTTAGTACAAAATGCACTTCTAATAAAAATAATATTTTCTTTCATCATTCAACACTTGTTTGCGAAACCGAAAGGACAAATCCTATCCGATATTTGATTTTATCAAAACAAAAAGTAATCTCAGGACTATTTCCGTTTTATATTTTTTTATTTTGATAAGTGTTTTGCAAAATTTACACATAGAGTTGGCTTATTTCTAATGGATTTTGATTTTAGATTACAGTATGTCAAGGGCTTGGACTTGCAAAAATTCTAGAGATTTGTTTTGCTACATCTGTGGGGAATTGACTTTAAAATCACAACGCCATACAATAACTTCCTAAATTAAGAATGCTTATAAACATTACCTTGGATTTCCTATCGAGGAAAGAAACAAATATTGGCTGCCAAAAACATGTACTACCTGTTAATGCCTGGAAGAAAGAGCGTGTCTGAAGAACCTTTAGTTCCAACTCTTCATATAAAGCTGGGTCTAAGGAGAAACTTTGTAAAAGCACTTAATAAGGATTCTGAAGAATTTCATTACTTACCAAGTACACTCGAATCGGCGACGCAAAACTAAAAGAAGGAATCTTTGTAGGTGCACAAATAGGAGAGCTTCTGGAGGACGCAACTTTTGATATGACATAAAGCATGGATGGTTTTTGTAAATGTGTGTCACTATTAAATTAAATTAAAAAAGTTGAAAACTACAAGGAAATCGTTCAAGAATTCCTTTCTGCCTATAAAGCTCTCAAATGCAAAATGTCACATAAAATTTATTTTTTGGACTCGTGCTTGGATTTCTTTTCTGAAAATCTTGGTGCAGTGTCTGATGGATATGGTGAAAAATTGCATCAAGACATGTTGCATATAGAAAGGCGATAAAATGGAAAATGGTCAGAAAGAATGCTTGCAGATTTTTGTTGGTCGATCCGACATGAAACTCCAAGAAGAAGAATAAAACACTGGATTCAAGATAATTTTTTTAAGGAAAACATACATATGGTATATGTGTATGTATTGTTTCCTACCGGACATTTCCTTTTATTATGTTTGTGTTGCCTAATAATGTATTACAAATTTTTAGTCCAAGTTAGGTACCTCCCTTTATAGGTTACATATGTGGCTTAAATTTTAATGCCTAAAATGAAAAAATAATATTTTAATAATTCTTGTATAACTTTGTGGAAATAAAAGAAAAAAAATTTCTACAAATCTTACAAGAAAAATTTTGTTCGCTAATTTTGTTCAAAGTTAGGTACCTGCATTTAATTTTGAATAAAAACAGCAATAGCCAACCTATTTTCAAGATTTATAGCTTATCTTATTGTCAACAATTTTAGCTTCAATTTAAGTGCTTAACATGTACAATTTTCATTCTGAATTTTTTTGTTTTATGAAAAAAAAAAAAATGCTGGAATTTTGAGCGAAGATTTTTTATTTTGGCAACTAAGTCATGAATAACTCCGAAATTGTTATTCATTTGATTTATAGGAAATTTTGTTCCCAAACATTTGCTTCTACTTGCATTATAATCGGTCAGGTTGTTTTGAAGTTATGATAAAATATAGGGTCCGCCAAATAATTTTTTTTTTTTTGAAAATGCTATAAAAAAGAAACTATTGAATATTTTCTCAAATTTCTTTTTTTATTTGAAAGTAAAATCTTTCCGGAAATAAGTTCATTCAAATGGCTGCCTCGGTTGGCCATGCAGTAGCCTACACGATCGGTCCAATTTTTAAGCACATTATCGATTGTGTGCAGCTGTATTTCACCAATGGCTTCACGAATATTGTTCTTTAAAGCGTCAATTGTCTCTGGCTTGTTGGCGTAACACTTATCTTTGACGGCACCCCACAAATAATAGTCCATCGGTATCAAATCGCAGCACTGAGGTGGCCAAACGACATCAGCTCTACGGCTGATAATGCGATCTTCAAAAACAGGGCGCAAAACATCGAGTGTAGCTTCGGCTGTGTGGCACGTAGCGCCGTCCTGTTGAAACTAAATGTCGCTAATATCCTCCTCCTCAATTTTTGTGAACAAAAATTCGTTCAACATGGCCCGATAACGATCGACATTGACTGTAACGGCCACTCCTTGCTCATTTTCGAAGAAAAATGGCCCAATTATGCCTCTGGACCAAAATTCGCACCAAACAGTGACTTGTCTTGGGTGTATCGGCTTTTCAATGTATGCGTGGTGGTTTTCTGTGCCCCAAATGCGACAATTTTGCTTGTTTACATACCCGCCAAGATCAAAACAAGCTTCATCTGAAAAGATGATTTTTTTTTTGGCAAAATCGGCATCTTCTGTAAGTCGGTCGCATGCCCACTTAGTGAAGCGAAGTTAAAGCGTATACACAACCATATTCGTTCAGCGGAAGGATAAAACTCATTATCTGTCAAATCAGACATGAGCTAAGTGTCATCATTCTCGAAATAAGCACTATTTGAAAAAAACGTTAGATGGCGGACCCTTTATATTGACATAACTACCACATTTTGGGCAAAAAAAAAAAAAAAAATTAGCCCGATGGAAAAAAAAACTGAAAACGGATTTGATACCATAGAGCTTTATTTAAAGGCCAGAAAATTTGTAGTTTTTGTAGACCAGTGTAATTCAAGAATTTAAATTGATTGTCTGAATATTCTAAATCACTCTGGCTTATGTATGTTTTGTGTTCTTTATTAATGTCTTTTTAATTCTAATTTATTTTGATTTTTTAAAATTTAAATTCAATTAATTTAAACAAAGTTTCGTTTGTTTTTGTTGATATATATATATTTATATATTATATATATATATATATATATATATTTTTTTTTTAATATTCAAACCGAAATTATAAGAAATTAATGTTTATAAGCATGGAATAAATCACATTTTTTTTTAATTTTAAATTTGTTTAATTTTTATTTCATCTACATATTGCAAATTTAATTCGAAATCACCTGAAAAAAATAAATAATATTAATTTCTTAACAAATTGTAGATAATACTGTGGGTAACAGTAAAAGATTATAAAAAACTAGCTTTACCCTTCCGGCGTTCCCCGGAAATCTATATTATAAATGGGAAATAAATGCTCTTTTTTCCCGATAACTACAATTCACATCCCCAGTGCTCAGGGGATAACCTCCTACTCATGCAGTGCATTGTGTTGGTACTAGGAAGATACTTTGTTGGAAAGAGAAAAGAGGGAGAGGTGTTTATGGACGTTCGATTTAAATGTACCCATGTTGTAAGTAACAAGGAAAACTTTCGCGGGAAGATTGTTCTACAAACGAACAGTGCGACTTAAGTAGGAATTCTCCCTATAATGCGTTGTGCGATTCGCTGGTCAATCTATAACAAAGGGCTACTTTTTACGCGAAACCCGTACGAGTACTACGTAAGAATATATGATTATTAGGAATTAACTCCTTTACTTCTTCAGAACCCATTCCGTTTTAGTACCAATAAAATAATGAAACACACACCACATTGCGACGATGCTCTAACGAATCGATAGAATTGGCGGTAGGGTCATTAATAAGCACCATCGCACTCTCCTGTACGCAATCGAGAAAATCCAAAAATAGACTTTTAAGTAGCGGACCATACATGACAGTTGTATTTTATTTTAGGTCGGATATATGTCAGAGTTGGCAAGAACCCGGTTTTTGTTTTAAAAAATCCAACCCACTCGGTTTTATCGGTTTTTTTTATGGATTTTATTGGGTTTTACAACTGCTTCCAGATTTCATTGTTTTATTATTTATAATGGAATTTTCCACTCTAGGTGGGAGCTATGAGCTGTAAAAATGCGGTGATCAAAGCAAACTGTAATAACTTTGTTTAAACCATGCATTATAAGAAAAAACGGCCGGAATATAAAGACAGGCATAATTCAACTATTCTTTTGCTTGACAACGCCTGACGTGAGGCCAGGCAAAACTTTTAAAACAATTATTAGTAACAATCAAATGCCGTTTCCGGCGTATTTTCCGAACATTGCTCCGTCTGACTATTGATTATTGCTACGAATTGATTGATTATTGCCGTGGATTCACCGTTTTTTAACAAAAAGTGTAAGGGAAGCAAACGCAGCACATATTCATCTCATTTTACGGTTGACATTTTCATATCCTATCTAAGCCGTATAAAGAGGTATGAGTTTATCTGCAATCATGTCGCCAATTTACTTCTTTTGAAAAAATATAATATCAGCATCAAAGTTGAAGCGCCTTAAAAGACGAGAAGTTTTTCTGAGATGGGATTTTGAAATTGGCTCAAAGGCGAGGAAAAGACGTAAGCAGAGATTTTGTAAATTATTATTTTGAAAATTTGCTAATTAATTTTCTTTTTTGAGCTAAAAAAGCTAATCGCCTTAATTCGTAGCCGCAATACGTAAATTATACTTATTTTTGTTCTAAATAAACTACGAAAGTCTTCCAATTAAAGAAACACAACCAGTGGGTTGCTAACCCTGCTTATCACCCTTTGCCACATACTGCTGTAGGAGAGCGGCGGATGTTAGATGGGGTCTCAGACATAGCGTCATTCGCTGGATTTACTCGACGGTTATTAAACCTAATTCTATATACGGAGCAGTGTTTTGGTGGACTGCCCTCGATAGACAATGCAACGTCAGTTTCTTGAATAAGATCAGGAGGTCTGCTGCAATCCAGTTTACAGAGGAGCTTTTTATCTTGCTTGACTTCCTTCCGGGATACTTCCCAGGCAGCAGGCTAAACTTGTTATTGTGACATTTAATGCCCTGTCATGGCGGCGTATTACCCCCTCAATGTACTCCTCGATTCTATTTGAGGAACCCATGATGGCTCTAAATGTGGGGACAGGGTGGGCAGTGGTGTCAATGGGTCGCATTTATGAAACACTTTGGAGAGAATTATATTTTTTACTTTTTCAGTTCTCTATTGTACATTTCTCGTAGCGTGAGGGGTCCGAATTCGTCAAAATATTGGTTTTTCTTTTCGATTATATTTTTCTGTAAAATTGATAAGCGCTAGCAATCATTTTTCATTGTTAACGTTGACATTGACAGCTAAACCTCCTTTTAAAATAAACTGGTTCGCTAACACAAAGTTCGTTTATAACTATGGTAAGCACAACGAAGCTTTTTCCAGAAACTTTGTCTTACGACTGCCGTAACCTGTATTTAATCACCTTCTGTTGTTTTTTAGTACTAAATAGTGATGTTTTTTTCTTCTCTTTTTGGACTCCCATAGTTTCTAAATATTCCTTAGTTGTGTTTTTGTAGCAATTTTATTTGTTACTTAATTTACGATAAGGGTTTTGCACTCCCACTTACTGTTCCAGTTTTAAGTTTTGATCGGAATTTGGAATCTTACAAACTACACTTAACTACACTTATTCTTAAATAAGTTTGTTGTCCTGGAGATAAAAGTGTTTTGGAAACTTATGTCCTTAATATGCTTTAAAATTTCACTTTTTGTTCTGTTCGGATTTTCTTCACAAAATTTACAAGTTAATTTCCGACAGTTCAGCTGCTTTAGTGACATTCTCAAAACCATAGTATACCACAGTTACATTTACCGTTATAATTAAGAAGTGTTGCACTTGTTCATATTTTATTCACTATACGTTATACGCGCTCGTTTTCGTATGTTTTAGGTTCGCAGTATTTCTTCTTCTCAATTGTATATAGCCAGCGTCATTCCGTATTGCACGGGCTAGTGTATTTGGTTTAACTTCTAACTTCACCAAATGGCACGTTTAGGTCTTTATTAATGTTGAGGTACAAAGGCGCATTTGTTATTTGTTTTAAAAGCGTCTTTGATTCTTCTCAATGTTTGAAGCTGAAGTAGTGCCTCATAGTTATACTCCGTAACATCATCGTCATGGTTTCATAATCGCATTATAAGGTAGAAAGTTGCAGTCTAAGCTAAGAACCGGGTTCCTGTTGAAAAGCCAGTTTAATGGTATGGACTTTAAATCCATTTGTTTCAACTTAGCCGATTTCGCATCTAAATATGAATCGGATGGGCTATTTAAAAGTTTAAATTTAAAAATGTAATAAAACAAAAACGGTTTGAAAGTTTTACAAATTTATGTTTTTGTTGTGAAATACAATTGTTCCAGTTAGAAAAGAAATAGTATTTGATTCATATGGCTGCCGCTTCTGGCCTCAGAGTACCACATTCGATCGGATCAATTTTCGAGAACTTTTTCGAGTGTATGGGGTCGTATCTCGACAATGGCATCACGAATGTTGGCCTTCAAATGCTCAATTGTCTCTGATTTGTCGGTATTACACTTGTCTGTAACGGTGCCCCACAGAAAACAGTCGAACAGTGTCAAATCGCAGCTTCTTGGCGGCCAAATGACCACCATTTCGTATGATTAAATGGCTGTCAAACATTTGACGTACTAAATCGATTGTGGCATGTGATGTGTTGCAAGTTACATTAGCCTGTTGAAACCAAACATAGTTCACATCAATACCAAGAAGAGCGGGCACAAAAAATCGGTTATCATTTACCGTAATGGTTGCGCCGTTTTCCTTTTCAAAGAAATATGCGCCCATGATGCCTCTGGTCCACAAGCCGCAACAAACAGTCACTCGTAATGGGTGTATTGGCTTCTGTAAGACCACGATTGGGTCTTCTGAGCTCCAAGTACGGCAATTTTGCTTATTAAGGTAACCACCAAGATGAAAATCACATCTTTTCGTATGAAATTGAAATCAATTTGAAACTTAACTGATATTTTTTTGATTTTTTTTTTGCAAATAAATTTCCAATAAAACCCAACGTTGCTCAAGCGTAAATCTATTCATTTTGTACAGTGAAGATAATATACTGAATTTTGTGACAGAATAGAATGATATAAGTATTGCCAGATTCGAAATAATCGCTGGTTCAAATTTAAACCGATAGATGACCTACCCGATATATATACTCTGCTGAACTCATATTAAGTGGCAATCAATTCTTTTGATTTTAAATAAATAATTGATTTTGTAAACTGAGGGTGGGTATGAAGGCATCGACCAAATTCGCATTATCAGTAAGCAATTGCCACAATTTTATCAAACCCTAGTCAAAGTTTCACGTTGTTATACAAACTGCATGGCCACTGATTTCATACCAATTTACAGTAGTATCGAATTAGTGCGAAATTTTGAGATGATTTTTAATTTTAGTCATCATACAAAAGATAAAATATTTGAGGCTCTGCTTAAAATCAGCTTTACTAGACTTTAATTATTAAAAAAAAAAGAATGGAAATTAATATTAAAACACCATCGCCACCACCACAACCATCACAATGATAAACCGCAAGTTTGATTCTTTTAAAAAAATATTTTTTTATTTTTATTTTTTTTAATTCTAAAGTTTTTGTTCAACAAACTCATAAACAACTTGTTGCTTTAATTTCATTAAAATTGATTGTTACTGTTGCTATTATTTTTTGAAAAAAAAAAATAGAATTTTTTTCTCTAAATATTAACAAATAAATACAAGAACAAAATCAACAATAACAATAAAAAATATAAGAAACAAAAAAGACCTTGCTTTCGATTTTCAATTTTTTTCTAAATCTTCGTCGTACACAATTCAATTTTGCCACAAAAAGTACAAAAAAATATTATACAAAAAAAAAAAAAAAAAAAATGTTAAATAAGAGCCAACGATACACGAGAAAGAATAACGTTTAAAATGCCAATAACAATGAAAAATATACAAAAAAAAAAAAAAAAAAAAAAATAAAAAATATTTGTTTGAAAAAGTAAAACAATAAGAACCGTTTTTATATTTCATTTTGTTAAACATTTTATTTTATTTACTTAGTAAATAAAAATAAGATTTTAAATAAAAGATACTCTTCCGTATACAATTTAAGTCATTCCATTAAAATATAATTTAAAATCTTAACTACACACACATCCTGCAACTCTGCTGAAAGTATCTCAGTCGGAGTAAAATCAATTAAAACTTTAGCAGGCTGCTTCTATGTTCACCAGCAATGATAGTCGGACATTTATGGCTACGCTTTTCTCTTTACCTATGCCAGGTGCAACTTTTTTTAACTTAAGGCCAGCACTCACGGGATGACCCCTACTTATGTAGTGCTTTGTGCTGGTACTAGGCGAGTAGGTTGTGGGAAGGAGGACAATGGGAGTAGTGTTTATGGACGTTTGATTTTAGCCGATCCATATCGTAAGTGACAGGAAAAACTTTCTCAGGAAGATAGTTCCACAAACGAACGGTGCGGCTAAAAAAAGATAAAAATGAGTACTGCGTGAAAATATATGTTTATAAGGAAATCAATTCCTTTATTTCGTCAGAACACATTCCGTTATAGTACCGATAGAACAATTAAACACACGCTACATTGCGACGATGCTCTAAGGAGTCGATAGACGCGGTCGAGAAGTCCCAAAATAGACTTTGAAGCACCGACCCATACATGAGAGTTGTATTCCATTTTGGGTCGGACATAGGCCTTGTAAATATTGAGAAGGTCAGATTGAGTGAAGTATTTCTTGCACCGTCTTAAGAAACCGAGGCACTTGAATGCTTCTTTCGACACATTGAAAACGTGAGCGCTCCAACGTACATCACAATGAATCCTCATGCCCAGCACATCAGGAGCATTACTCCTCAATATCTACGAGTACATTACCCATAGTTACAGACGACACCACACCACGACGTCTCTGTGTCAGAAAACAACATTGGGTCTTGCACGCATTAAAATCGACCCGATTCGCACGGCCCCACTCGGATATTTTCGCCAAGTCACTTGTGAGTGTGTCATTCATATTTTGCCTTTTCGCCTCAATCTCCAAAAGTCTCGGCCTACGATCAAAAGAATATGAATAACAAATGTTGCTGTCGTCTGCGAAGAATAAATAGGATTGCAAGTGAGAACAAGAAAGTTGTTAAGAAATATTAGAAATAGAGTTAGAGAAAGAACAGACCCCTGCGGTACCCCTGAGATCCCATCTATAACCACTCTTATCTCTGAGAAAGCTCAATATAAATGCCGAACAGACTGCTATTGGGCGGTAGTTTTCAGGGTTGGAAGCCTCACTCTTTTTATGGACTGGCGTTACGTTAACAACCTTCCAGCAAGATTGAATAATACAGGGCGATATGACGCACTGAAAAGTTTGGCTAATGGACGAGCAAGCGTCGAAGAACACTGCTTCGCGACCAATGCTGGTTTGCCATCCGGCCAAGAAGACTTCTTAATGTTGAGATTTGCAAGAACAGTTTTTACAGCACGGGCACGAAAGTATTTACTAGGCATAGTCACTTATACGCTTTCGAGTGCGGGCAGTGGTTGGAGGCTTTCCGGCAAGCGAGAATTACTTGCAAATAATTCAGCTAAAGGGCTTGCGTTTTCAACCGGGTTCGTGAATGCTCGGTCATTCTTTATAAGAACTGGAATCGAACTAGCGCTATTCCTAAGTCTTTCAACCTGCCGTATAGGCCAAGAACAACAACTAAGCGATCAAATACAAGTGAAAAGCTGCTCGTGAGCTATGTGCCTTTTCACTATTCCTTTTTAACATCGTGCTCGACATTGTGATGATCTTCGAGCAATATCTAAATCAAAATAATTCAAAATGCCCTTAAACCAAAAACAGGTAGGGAAACTCGTGTAAGGCAAACAAACACACAGCCGACGACAGATAATCGTATTATCACTCTTGCCAAAATTAAACCTCTTATGTCCTCTAGGGAAGTATCTGCCAATATAGTTCATGTGATATCTGCTCGAACTTTCCGACGAAGACTACAGCGTGCTAATTTACCGGTTCTCTTCTTCGGAACAAAAATCTAAGGTTCAGACTGTCCTTCGCAAAAAATTTAAGTTGTTGTGATTCAGCAGGTGAGAAGAAGTGGCATAATATCTTGTGGAGCGACGAAACAAAAATTAATCTGTTTGGAAATGATAACGGCCTTAATGTGCGTCTACCGGGAAGGGAGTTCACACACTTTACACAAAAAAGACTGTCAAGCACGGTGCTGGCAACATTATGGTGTGGGGATGTTTCTCTTGGTATGGTGTTGGTCCAATTTATCATATTACCGATACTATGAAAAGGTTTGAGTATAAAAACATATTGGAGTACACAATGTTGCCATACGCTGAAGAAAATTTGCCGCTTAGGTGGGTTTTCCAGGACCCAAAACGTACATCCTGCTATGTGAAAGATTGGTTTCGTAAAACTGGTTTAACTCTCCTAGACTGGCCAAGTCAGTGACCGAATCTAAGCCCAATTGAAAATCTTTTTGGAGAGTTGAAACAAAGATTAAGTAAGAAAACATTCCAAAATAAACACCATGTTTGGAATATTGTTCAAAAGACGTGGTATGAAATCCCTTTGGATTATACAAAATTACTGAAAATAATGAATGAAACACTAGATACTAATAAAAGTAAAAAATATTACAAAACACGCTTAATAATATTGAACAACAATATAAAGAATCCGCCATCTAACGTTTTTTTTTCAACTAGTGCTTATTTCGTGAATAGTAAGGTAACACTTAGCTCATTCTGATTTCACAGATAATTAGTTTTATCCTTCCGCTGAACGAATATGGTTGTGTATACACTTGAACAACGCTGGGAATCTGGGCCTGCGATCGACTTACAGAAGATGCTGATTTTGCCAAAAAAATCATCTTTTCAGATGAAGCTCATTTTGATCTTGGCGGGTATGTAAACAAGCAAAATTGTCGCACATGGGGCACAGAAAACCCGCAAGCATACATTGAAGAGCCGATACACCCAAGACGAGTTACTATTTGGTGCGGATTTTGGTCCAGAGGCATAATTAGACCATTTTTCTTCGGAAATGAGCAAGGAGTGCCCGTTACAGTCAATGACGATCGCTATCGGGACATGTTGAACGAATTGTTTTTTCGCAAAAATTGAAGAGGAGGATATTAGCAACATTTGGTTTCAACAGGACGGCGCTACGTGCCACACAGCCGAAGCTACACTCGATGTTTTGCGCCCTGTTTTTTAAATTCGCATTATCAGCCGCAGAGATATCGTTTGGCCACCTCGGAGCTGCGATTTGACACCGTTGGACTATTATTTGTGGGGTGCCGTCAAAGATAAGTAATACGCCAACAAGCCAGAGACAATTGACGCTTTAAAGGACAATATTCGTGAAGTCATTGGTGAAATACAGCTGCGATAATGTGCTTAATCGTATAGGCTACTGCATGGCCAGCTGAGGCAGCCATTTGAATGAAATTATTTTCCCTTATTAACCGGAAGGATTGTACTTTCAAATAAAAAAAGAAATTTGAGGAAATATTCAGTAGTTTTTTTTATAGCATTTAAAAAAAAAAAAAATTATTTAGCGGACCCTTTCTAATTTAATGATTTACGAAATGTACTTATTTTCTGAAGTTTTTTTAATTTTAAATTTTCCTATTTTGGCCCTACCCATCCAATTATAATGCAATGCTTAGTACTGAGTGCAGCTCTCAAAGTGTTCGCCTTTGTTGTATGGGCCACACGAAATTCGAAATCCCGTATTTCCTTCGTCTTAGGACCCACTTGCAGATCTCATTCGAAATCTATTCAAAGAAATGTTGATGTGTGCACTGATCAGTTAGTTTATTTCGATCACCGCTCTTAACATAGCTCTAAAAGAAGAAGCGTTCGGCAAACTAATATTAATACATTTTACAATTGTGGTAGTAATTGAGAGTCTCTCTCTCAGGCCATTTTGCACTGTATTTTTCCACTTGTTTTCTCTTTACTTCACTTTGTTTATTTTTTGTCTATGCGTGTGATTACGTACATGTGAATATAGAAGAGTAGGGCAGCTCCCTGCTTGAATCTGCTTTAGAACAGCAGAGAGAAAATGTTAAAAATGTGAATGAAAAGGTGAGCAACATCTTATCTTTTGTGTTTAGCACAAACAGTGTTGCCAAATGTGCAGATATATCTGTATTTTGCAGTTTTCTTAAGCATTAAGCAGTTTTGAAGTTTTCTGTTTAAAAAAACAGTTTTTTTTTGTAAATTGTGCAGATTTTGCAGTTTTTAATATTTTAGTTATTTACTTTCAATTTTGTTATTTTAATTACAATTTCTGAAGTAAGAATTTTACCCCATTTGCTTAATATAACTGTGGTGATATAACTCGTGCTTAATATAACTCGTTTTTTTGGAACACTCCTCCTAAATAAAGAAAAAATTCACACATTGTGTGATATTCACATTAAAGTCTAAGAAAGTTTCGCTATTTTGGCAAATAATTTTGGTGGGATCATATTACGTATCACTTATACGTAAGTGCTTACGTAATGAAGTGATTCCACTGTTCTTTAATAAAAAAAGAACTGCACAAATTAAAAAAGTTTTAGCCTTACTTAAAAGTAACTTTATTGCGGAATTCAGGATTTTTAGTTTATTAAATAAGCCGAACCGTTTTTGAGTTACGCGTTACTCATCTCAATTTTCCAAATAGCGGTATATTTCGAAAACAAGACCTAGCCTATGAAAACGGCTAGCAGCACTGGATCTAGCGTACTCGAATTAGGTTTGCCCGCTGAGGCTCCGCTTGTCGGGAAAAATGTGCAAATTCAAGACCATAGTCATTATATCATATCAATTATGTGTATCACATTGAATTTGTTGTGTTCTGCTTATATAATATGTGCAATATATTTAAAAAACAAGCGACTTAAATCTGCTTCATTGAAAGTTGATAAGGAAATAAATTAATTTTTTGATATCTTGTTTGAGTTTTGATGGCGTTTGTATGAAAAAATGTGAGGATGCCGAAGATGTTCGGCTTCCAGTAGCAACTTTGCGTTAGAATGACTTTATATTACTGAGTATATGTCTTGATATTATGCTTAGGGTGACCTTAAAAGTAGATAAGTTCGTGGTTGCCTCATAGTAACATTGCTTAAAATCAAATCTCCAAGCAGTTTCGTGAACTGCTTGCCAGCTATTGACCCATTAGATAACTGAACTTTAGTATCTACACTTAGTCACATCGTTTATGCGACAGAAATTGTTGACAAAAGCATATTTATTAGTTGCTTCCGTTAAAGTAAATAATGACCAATTGATGTTACCTAATCAGGATCGAGAGATGATTCAAACCAAATCCAGAACTATTTGGAGCTTTGAAAGTGTTGTTTGAGCTTTGTTTGCGAAATCATTCTTTCACAGACCTGTCATTCAAAACACGCGCACACACTTTGCTATGACCAGTGTCTCAATGTCTACACGGTTTTAGACCGTAAAACAAAATACCAAAAAAGAGGAAAAAACAACAACAAAACTTTAAAAAAGAACAGAACCACCACCACCACCACTAACTATCACTACCAAAAGACCAAAAAAGTCCAAATTTAATGGCCGTCGTTGTTGTACCTTTTATGGTCAAATCGATCGAAACAAGTCTAGAGCTTATGAAAAGTAACAGTATAGAGTACAGTAAGTACGCGGAAAAAATTAACAAATAATTAAAATAAAAATATTTGTAATGAAAAAATTTTCTTCGTCTACATTCGTCGATTCTTTACAAAACTATTGCCAAAGAATGATATCAACTTATACTATGTTTAGGCGTTGGTATTGTTACTTAACCTGGTAAAGAGAGAAAAAAAAGTTTATTGTTGTTGTTCTTTCTTTTTTTTTTGAGTGCAAATAAATTTATCACCGAAAATTTCGAAATGGCACACCAACAGACAGCAAGAAAGAAACAGTATAAAATCTCAATTATTTGTAGACGGCTTGGAACTGATTTCTTTCACTTAAACCTTTTTTTAAATTTAACGGTCGCTAGTTTTTTTTTTTTTTCAAAATAATGGTTCTGTTAGTCAAACTTCAAAATTCAAATTTGTGTTCTCCGATGAAGCCCATATTTCGTTGAATGGGTACTTAAATAGGCAGATTTCTCGCATTTAGAGTGAGAATAACCCACACCATCCACAACAAATTACTCAAAGAAACTATTGATGAAAGAATAATTTCATTAATTGGCCACCAAGATCGTGTGATTTAACCCTATTGGATTATTTTCGCTTGTCTGCATCGATAAACCAGAGACAATTGAACACCTGGAAATCAACATTCGAAGAGTTATTGGCGAAATGTTTAGGAAAATTGGTGTTCCAGTTTACAGCTCCAGCTGTAATAGCCACATGGCCGAATTCATAATTAAACATTAATGTCATAAAATATTCTACTTAACAAAGGCCGTTTCGTTGAAATTAAAAATGCATTTCTTTGTTTTTTGTTATAATTTAAACCTGCATAACTGTCAAAAAGCACCCGATATGATCGCTATGTATAGCGTTTTTTTTCTGAAAATAATTTTGCATTTTTAAATAGTAATATTTTTAAAATGTCACCTTCGGATTTCAAAAATATTACCTTTTTTATCATCATAATGCCCTTTTTACAGCTATTCACCAGTCGACATTTTCTTTGCTTATTTTTTGTATACATACATAAGTATTTCTTAAAAACGCTTACCACAAAAAGGAGAGAACCTGTGTTTCCAACGTTGATTGTTTTCTTCCCCCTTGACAAGATCTTTCTACATATGAAAGCGAGTATCTCTCCACTAAATACATGACACTTTGCTAACAAACGCACAAATTTTTCTCAAACTAAAGTAAAATATAGTGAAAATGTAAACTTACATCGGTCTTATTTTACTATTACCACTCGCCCTGTAAAATTTAATCATCATCAGATGACTATGATGACTCCAACAAGTCTTCAGTGTCTGGTTACAACATAATGCTACGAAAATAATATACAACACTGCCTTGTGGGATTTTGGTATATGTCAATTTTGCAGCACTGTCACATCGACATCTCTACCGTACATTTAAGTTGACGGATAAGGAAATAGAAGATGGTCGATATACCTGAACCTTCCAAACTGTAGGCATTTACGTATAATAAGGGCTGTTTTAAATACAATTTAGTTAGTTGACGTCTTGCTGTCGCAAGATAAAGATGTGTTATAGCGGAAATGAAAGTGTTGTATAATCGAATATTAAGTTGTAAACTGTATAAAAGTTATTGTTTAGTAAATAAAAATATAACTGTAAAACAACAAAATAAAGCGGTGTTTATTATATTTTATTTTAACGCAATTTAAACGAACTTAAGCGTTTTAAAAAGGTCAAAACGTATAAAGTATAAACGCGGAAGTTGTTTCCTTTTTAATATTTTTATATATTTACATACACTTTTTGCGTTAAAAATTCGTATTTTTAAAAATATATATTTTTGGAGTCATGCTCAAAAGTGCAACATTTTATTGAGGTCGCAAAGTGCAAAAAAAGAAAAAAAATATGCAACTATTTTAAGAAAAGAAGACAAAAATGGTACTCGAGCAAAAAAATGCAATATTTTCATCAGGCAAGAAAACGTTATAAAAGTGTATTCTAGGGTAACAAATGACATTATATATTTGATTCTTAAGAAGGGTGTTATCCTGGAAAATATTTATTTTAAATGCTAACATTCTACGTTTTACATAGAAATTGATTTTAAACCGATCTTTATTATATTGAAAGTGAAATTTCCGAATTGCTCTCTTTTTTAGCTTAATTATTAAAATAACATTTTTTTTCATTTTAAAATTTTTTATAACTGTTGCTATGTTAGTTGTTGTAATTATTAAATAAATTGTTTTAGTATTTGTTGTCTCTTATATTAAAAATTACCTTAAATGTGCATAAAATGTTATAAAATATGCTTGAAACCAACTAATAGCTGTTGTAACTTAAATATGCAAAAAGAAAAAAAAATATTAAAAAGTTGTTGGTGCACTACTAAACAACAACCCACCATAGCCAACACCCTAAAAAATAAAACAAACAAACAAAAAAAAAATAATAATAATTTTAAACATTTAGAATAATAGCAACAAGAGAGATAGAAACCAAAGCATTTTTGTAAAAGCCATTTACCATTTACCATATTACAACAACAATAATCACAATAATAATATTCGTAACATTTAATTTAATCAAAGTAATTTTTATTGATTTTTTTTTTTTTCGTGAAAATACATATTTTTTTTAAAAAAAGCAGAAAAAAATATTACAAGAAACCAACTTGTTTGAGTAAAACAATCATCGTCGTCATATATACTAACACTTATTAAACATTCCCATCTCAGGTTGGTGATATTTGGTTCTGCAGTTGAATGGCATTATAGTGCATATACAGATACATATGTATGTATGTATATGTCTTATGTATGTACGTATGTGTGGTGTGCTTGTATATCTGTTTAAGCTTTTAGCCAAGTTAAAACAGCCATTTAGTTTAACAGTCTTACTTGACTAAGAAGTTGATGTTTTTTTGTTTTGTTCTTGTTTTTGTTATTACTGTTGACTGCCATACATTCGTTTTAATATCGACTTTTAAAACAAAAGCAAAAACACAAATATTTTTTTATTATTTTATTGTTGCTTTTGTTGTTATTAAATGATTTTGTTTTAGAAACCACCACCATACATACCACCAGTAATCACTATATAACCATAGCTGTGTGCATTTAGTCAGCCTTCTTAGAGTCACTTTGAAAAAAACCTGTCTTACTTTTTTTTTTTCTTTTCAAAAAGTACTCGTTTTTGTGGTTTAATTGTAGAACAATTTTATTTTTGTTATTTTTAATATTAATTTTGTGTTATTTTTAATTTTTGATTTATTTTAAACATATTTTCATTACTGAGATTTCGTTGTTGTATTGGCACTCTACCTGTACAACAATTGGAATTACAGCCTGCTTTTTATTCGTACATACCGATCAATTCAAAATTAAAATTTTTGTTGTCGAAGGCAGTATATATACACTGCTACGGTGCTCCATATTTAAAAAAATGTAAAATTGCACTGTAACTCCCCTCCAAAACATTCTCTGTAGCCAGAAACTGCGCTGTGTGAAAACTATAGGCAGATTACATCAGCAGAAGGGGTAAACTCGAGGTTAGGAAGTAAATTGGCTTAAAAACACATTTTTTTTACAAATTCAGTTTTATTCATACCAATATAAAATAGAAATATGGGAGTTAATAATAGAATATGATGTCGGGCAAATGTTCACCTCTAATACGTCGGCAGACGTCCGCTCTTTTTTACAAAGTTTTGAACCACATTTTACAACAAAGCTTCGCTTATCTCGTCAATGCAGCGCCGAACTTCATGTTTCAGAGTGTCAATCGTTTGTGGTGCGTTCACGTAAACCCGGTTTTTCAAATGGCCACAGAGAAAATAATCCATAATTGATCTCGCCAAATCGATAAAATACACGACCGGGAAATTTCTCATGCAATAGCTGAATTGTTTTGTCCTGCTAAAACCAACGGTCACTGATGTCAACATTAGCCAATTGAGGCCACAGAAAACTGTTTATCATGAACAAATTCACGGTAACAGCGTTTCCTTGCACATTTTCGAAAAAATATGAACCGATGATGCCGCCTAACTACAAACCGCACCAAACGGTCACTTTCTTTGGATATAATGGTTTTTCTAGAACTGTTTGTGGATTTTTCGAGCCGCAATTGAGACAACTATGTAAAGTAACATAAGCGCCTAACTGAAAATGGGACTCATCACTAAAAATGATTTTGTTGAAAAATGCGTTGTTTTCTTTCAGTTTTTCAAACAGCCGATTCACAAATGTTCGACGCAAACAATGGTCGGCTGGCCTTAATTCTTCAATGAGTTGAATTTTATAAGCGTGAAGATGAAGATCTTTATGCAAAATTTTGCGCAAAGTTTCTCTCGTGATGCCCAATTCTTGCGTACGTCGACGACTTCTCAACACTTTGCTATACAGCGGTTATGTCTTCATCACTATGACCGCTACGAGCGTATTGTTTTGATCTATTGTTAGTAACAGTACCGTGAGCCTCGAATTTAGCACAGCGGCCACAGAAGGAGTCTGATTACGAGCAAAAGCTGCACGAATTTTGCGAAGTGATACAGTTAAATTTTCACCATTAAAATTCTTTGTTCAAGAGTGTAGCGTTTTATAGTTAAAATTTCCCAATTTTTTTACTAAATAAGTGTCAAAGGTTGACAGCTCAATTCTTGACATTTCATCATTTGATAGCCAATTGACTTCCTAACCTTTAATTTGCCCATCCTGTATAAGAAGAAACCTAATGTATATCCGTGTTTGTGGGTACACAAACTCAGTACACCAAGAATTCTTCGAATAAGGTCATACGGTTAAAATGAAGTATTTTCATAAACTTATATCCCGTTTGCCATAAATATACACCAATACACCAACAAAAGCTTAAAATTGTGAAATACTTTAAGATCTGAGAGATTGCATTCAACTTGATCTTATCACTGGAATTCCGGTTGCCCGCTTAGCATTTTACTTTGAGCATATGGTCAAACGAGATATATCGTAGACAATACAGTCAATTTACTATGATGTGTCCCAATGTATTGATAACGTATAATGGCATACTCGCTAAAAATACGCACCTGAAAATTCAACGAAATATTTTTTTTCTCTAAAACACCAAGAACAGCTTCATCTATTCCATTACTTACGCTTTTTTACTTTCATCGACTCTTTTTTGATATTTACAAAGAAAGGTAGCAGTTATGTTTGGGAATATTGGACTTTTTTTTGTTGGAAATAGCAGACCAACAGACTGCTAAGTTCCAACATGACATTTTTCTAATAAGATGATTGCATGAACAAAGACTATCTCTCTGCGTCATTTGAAATTACATGATTCTGAGAGGTGGTCTTTCCTATTTTAACATATAATTTCATGCCATCATTCTGCATACTTACTTAAATGGGTATATCACGATCGGAAGGCCTTTACCCTGAATCAGAGTTTAAATCAAGCCCGCTCTTACTGACAACGTTGTCAAGCCCCCTCGGTCGCTGCACCTTAATATGTCTAAATTCGTCGACCTACAGCTTACGATTTATTCGGTGTCTGTACTCACCACCAACGGCCATATATGTTATTCTACGAAATATCTTCTTCTCGAAAACTTCAAGAACAGCTTCATCTGCCTGTGCAAGTAACACCGCTTCTGCGCCATATAACAGCACGAATAGTATTAGCCTCTTGTAATTTGTGATTTTTGTCGGCCGAGGGAGAGCCTCGCTTCTAAATAGCTTGTTCAGATAAAAAAGCACCCGCTAGCAAGTATGATACTTAAAACTGAAGTTATTACAGTTTTGTTTACTGCGGTATATTTATTATCAAGGCATACGTGTATGTATGGCATCTCGAACAATATTAAAGTTGTAGTTACCAACTTGATTTTATTTTCGTTCACTGCCAGACGCAATTTTCTCGATTGTTTTTTCTTAGCCTCATCGGCTTAAGGTGCCAGTTAGTGTAAATAGTGCCGGTTGCTAAACAGTCATCTTGCCTGCAACCCTGTTTGGGATTTAATGCATCGTAAACTTTCTTCTATTAACTGATGATCCCGTGTCAGTTAAGGATATTCTGCTCATTGTATTATCTTAGCAGGAATTCAAAAGTCCGACATGGCCTCGAACGCTTTTCGACATATAATAAGGCTATCGAAGGCGGCTAATATCTGGCCGGTAGTAGATTTACCAGGTCTAAAGCCACACTGGTATAGACCAGTTATCTCGCTGATAACTTTTCAGAATTTGCATAGTATTTCTAACAGGTTAGTGATTGATTTGATTGATTGATTTTGGGTGGTACAGGTTCGAACCCACAGCAGAGGACATGACGAAAAAATTTAAATTTAATTGCGGTTTTGAGAGTTTAACAAATAGAATTTAATCAACCTCCCTTCAGACAAATCTGTCCAAAAGAAGTCCCCTGACCTTCCAGATTACCTATGGCGATTGATTAGGAGAAAACGTTATCAATTGGGAAAAAAACTGAAATGTCACCTTACAATCATATGGAGGCGAGCTATATTAGATTAATAATCTTTTTTTTCTCTCGTCTTTTCTCTAGAGAGCATACATTGGCTCTCTACAAAGCATCCATTGCTTTGTTTCAGTTTCTTTAATCAATTTGACCTTTCAAGCTAAGTGAACGATTTTTTTCATTTTTGCATAGTGGTGAAGATCCGCGCTAATTGGTGATGATCCTTACTTTAGCAATGTAATTTTTTTTAATTTTTTCCCGTGCGTGTTTTCCGAATCATTCCGTCTGATGTTTGTCACCATCGTCAAAAGTACGCGGGGTAGGTCAGGGGGGTTTCTTCTTTTTTTTAGATAGACTTGTCTGAAGGAGAGTTGAAGCCTCTTTATTAAACATTCGAAGCCACAATTATTTTTTCTTCGTCATATCCTCTGCTAGGGCTCGAACCTGAATCGTTTGTGCTGTTATGCGTGCGCTCTAACCACTAAACCACGCAATGATCCTAGATTAATAATCTATTTAACTTGCAAATCGACTTGAAAGAAAGAGGTGATTGATCTACCGGTCAAAAATTGCATCGGTAAGTCAGAGTATTGATTATAGATTTTAAGTCATAAAAATGTTTTTTTTTTTAACACATTGTAGCTTTTTTCACTGATCAAATACAATTTAAAATTCAGCCACCATTGGGGTATAGTGTACCATGATAATCGTTCTGTTTCGAGTGTATTAGATCCTTAGTAATTTATCACAGCATAGAAGAAATTGCAGAATCAATGCTACTTTATTAGAATCGTTGTATGTGAGAGAGTGTTATTTCTCGTACTTACACCCAAAATAATTGTGCGAATATTGTTAATCAGGTTCTATTCATTTTAAATCACCGGTAAATTATTAAAAGAAAACAAAATAAAAAAATTAAAGCAAAATAATAAAAAGAAAGCGTTTGATTTTAATTTTTAATTTATTTTATTGTTATTGCTCTGTTTGCAAAGGCAAAAGGAAATAAAACAATTCTAAATGCATTGAGCAATAAATTAATTAAAAATTTGTCTTTATAAAGAAAAGAAAAAAATTTAAAATTAATTTTAAATAGAAGGCAAAATGGTGCAAAAAAATTAAATAACAACGTCAGTAATTTATAAAAAATATATCTATCAATTGTAGCAAAATTTTAAAATTATAGTAAAAAAATTAATAAAATAGTCATAAAACAAATAATAAAATCCACAGTCGATTTAAAACAAAAAAAGAGCAGCAGCATTTCAGTGATAAAAATCGATTGTGTTTGACTTGGCAACCGATGACGAAAATTTTACAGAAAAATTCAACAATTCAAATAGAAACAGAAATAGACGAAAAATATTGACAATTTTACCAAGGCTGCGTTTAAAAGAGTAAATTCTTAAGACATGAAAGGTTAATGGCATTAGTACTTTTTCGTAAAAATTACGCTAATGCGTATATGGGCTAATTGCATAGGCTAAATTTTAGTATAAAATTTTAATTATTAAACCGCCAGCTACCAGATATTTTTAGTTCGCAGCCGATAGCAAGTTACGTCTGACGGAGAGTTTTAGTTTAATCTTATTAAAAGCCGAAACGTATGTGTTACCCAAGTTATCTCTACTTCACCGTCTTTACGACTGCCTACAAGAGTTAAGATTATCTCTGTCTTAGAGATACAATACTGACGAATATGATCAATTTTGTAATTGGTTGGCTATCGCAAGGACATTAAGTCAGTGGTTTAACGTGAGTACCTGCCCTAGGACGTTACCTCACGGTGCCAAAGCACGAGTGAATACAATGCGTCCACCAACGCCCCCACCTATGATTAAAATCACCAGTGAGTACCAATTTAAAGCCATGTTATTTGGACATGACTTCACACCTTGGTAAGGTGCCGGAGACTATCTAAACTCCTACCGATCTATGGGTCACGGCACCCGGTTAAAATGTAACTCCACACCGCGCCAGCATAGCTCTCCCCGCGATTTGTTCTAAACCACAGCCACCACGTTGCTCCCACAAAGGGGCCTCACCATAGTCGGGCAGGAACCGAAATTCCTGGGGCTCCCGAATCCCGTGGCACCAGAATTAAGCCTCCGGTCAGGCCTCGTAGCATAAATGCTACTACCAGTTTAAGTCCCAAACAACTTCGGACTGGTGACCAAGATGGTATCAACAACAAACAGGAAACACTCAAACAACACAACAATAAAGGGAGCCACCCTCACGGGAGAACTCAAAGTGACATCGTGCGCCACGGACACAATACACAACAACAAGAACACAACCAGTCAAACGCTGACCAGTACAAACACACAACACCCAAAACTGCAGCCACAAATCAAGCCGCAAACAGCAGGTCGGGAAACAGCAAACAGCAGACAATCAGCTAGCAGCATAACACATCAAAACCGTCAGCACCCCAGCGGGACGCCAAGCTAGAAAAAGGCTAGCCAGGAGACCGCTAAGATGGTGATGCAGGTTCAACCTCCGCTAAAAGTGCCGTCCTTCTACGCCTAAACACCTCAAGGGCAAAAACGCCCAACCTACCATAAGTACGATCGTCCAACAATACCCTACTGAAATCCCACACCCCCGCAGTATGAGTAATACCCATACTATCTAAATCCCTAACGTCATCATAGTCCGGGCACGAAGTCAGTACATGCCTCCAGTCCTCAATTCCCCTCCCACACCGACAGTCAGCTGATTCAGTCTGGCCAATTCGATGCAAAAATGCATTGAAAGAGCCATGTCCCGTCAGTATGAACCCCAGACTCAAGCCAAAGCCAAAGTCAGGGTGTTCCCGTACGAACATAACGTCCGGAATAAATCCATAAGTCACCCTTCCCTTGTCGCTGTTCGTCTATCTCGTCTGCCACCTATCTACGAGGCACCCCTGCAAAAGGGCCTTATACCTATCTCTCCCAATCTCGAGCTCCGAAACAGAAAGCCAGTCGTTCGTCCCAAGTGGCAGTCCCCTCTTGACCCTGAAAGCAATGCTACGACGCACCACTTCCAAGTCAAGCGGAGGTACACCAATAAGGACCTGCAAAGCATCAGTAGAGACCGTCCGACACACCGGAACACATGCCAAGAGTGCAATTCTCTGACACGTCAGAATCTTGCTCTGTCCAACAACAGACATGACCGTCTTATACCACACCGACGCGCCATACGCCGCACAAGCGACGAAAAGCCCATCGTATATGATACGGACGGCACGCCTGCTGAGTCCCCAATCACTCCTTAATATGCGCCTAACCTTTCCAACGATAGCTGCCAGCTTATGCCTGACATGGGTGAGTTGAGCCTGGAAGCTCATACGCTCCCCAACAACTATTCCGAGGTACCTAACCTGAGTCACATAGCGAATGCTGTTGTCACCAATTCTAATGAGCGGAGGTCGCCCGGTTGACAATATGCCCTTAAGCAACATCATCACCGTCTTATCCACTGCGACGTCCACACCAACCCCTACACCCCACTCACAAGCAATGCGAATGGCCTGGGCACCCCTTCTCTCCAGCTCAGCACGAGACCGGCCTTCGATCAGGATGAGCAAGTCATCCGCATACGCACACAGTTTGAATGTCAGCCCGAGCTGCCTCAACAGAGTATACATCATGAGATTCCAAATGAATGGACCACAGATGGACCCCTGCGGGCAACCCCGAACAACCTCCATCCAAACCGTTTCAAAGGATCCAACAACACACGCTTTCCTATCCTCGAAATAGCTGCTCCAAATGCCCATCTCACGACAGCCAACCTCCGATAGCCTTCGTAAGACCTTGTCCCACGAAAGATAATCGAAAGCTCCCTTAAAATCAATGAAAAGCCCAAGCACATACTTCGCAGATGATTGTTCGACAGAACTCTTCACATGCATCCAAGCGTCTTCGACGCATTTGCCTTCCCTAAAACCAAACTGGTAACATGAAGGGCCCTCGCTGTAGCATTCCTTGAGTCTGTACACCATGACTCTTTCCAGCACTTTTCCAAATACTGGCAAGAGGCTGATGCCCCGATAAGAGCGAGGATTACTCCTCACTCTATCAGGCGACTTAAGGAGTACCACAACACGAGCACATTTCCATGCCTTCGGGAAGTAGCCCTCATTAATGCACCTACCGTACACCGCCTCCAGGTATTCAGGGATGGCCTTCCAGATGTTCTTACACATCTCTCCGGTCAACCCATCCAAACCTGGGGACTTCCTGCTTCTCACCCGACAAAAACAGTCATCTAATTCCGACCTCACCAAGTTTGGAGGGTCAGCAACCTCCACCGGTGGGGGAGGATAGTTGCCTGGCTCCGCCCTTGGAAAGAAGACCCCCAACAATACGTCCGTGCAGTCCCTCCATGAAGACAACACGGTGTCGCCAACATGGAGGCATCCTATGTCCACCTGACTTTTTCTACCCCTGCAGATACGGTAAACCCTACCCCAGGGGTCATCCCTATTGTCCTGTACAAATCTCCTCCACTCGTCCTCCTTAACTGTTACAATCATGTCCTTGTACGTCTTAAGGCTGCCAAGATACTCGGTCCTACGCTGAGCTAGATCTTCAGCATTGGTGCGCCTACCCCTCTGGAAACGTCTCCGGAGGTGTCGAACGCGCCGCCGCATCGTCTCCAACTCAGGGGTCCACCATTTGACCCTTTTGGGCTTCGCATAACTAGCTCGGCCCAACAGTGCATCATTCACCGCAGATGCCGTCCGGACAATCTTGTCAACCTGGTCGTCAATCGTTAGTAGCCTAAAGTCTTCAATTGGCACCGATGACAATGCCTCCCTAAAACAGTACCGATAATGGTCCCAATCAACGTCACGCGTTCGCCATCGTAAAACGCCACCAGTCTCCCTAGTCCGTTGTGGACAAGTAACCCTAATCTCGATGAGATTATGGTCACTTATCCCCCAATCGTCACAAACTCTCCAACTAAAGTCCAAAGCAGTAATTGCCGCCCCATTCGCAGCTGTCACGTCAATGTCACTGACGCCCATTGGCCCATCGAAAGTATATAGCTCACTCGGCTCATTCAAAACGCTCAAATCTCTCGAGAGCAACCATTCACTAAGCACTCCTCCTCGTATGAGGTTCGGATGTCCAGACCCAAGTCTGGAGATCTTACTGAACCACATACGAGAGGAGGCGTTCGCATCTAGGCCGAGGATAACAGGAATACTACTCGCCGCGAGTAGTACCGTATCCATATACCCTAGATAGGGTTCCAAAGAAACGCCAGGCCTACAGTAGATGCTAGCCAGAAACATCTCCCCAAACCACCCTTTTACCCTAACACACACCCCAAGCTGGCTATCAACTGATTTCGTACAGTCCACGTCGCTGTCCCTAACTATAATCGCGGCCTTTCCCACACCGTCAGTAAATACGCGAAACCCCCCCGGAATCCCCTAACATCACCATTCGCGAAATACGGCTCCTGGATCAGGGCAAAGCTAGCGTCCAGCTGACACATAGCTTGCCCTAGCTCGCACGTCACCGCCTACGAGCGCTGACAATTCAGCTGCAAAAGGCGCAACTCCATTAGTGTCTGGCGTTCGCCCTGGCAACCATAGCCGAGTACGTGGGGCACGCAAACGACAGCATACTATGGTCCGCTGGCAGGCCCCTCATCTCACAGTTGCGGCACCTCACCGGGTTAACACAACGTGAGGCCAGATGCCCCATCGTCCCGCACGTCCTGCACACATCCTGCCCCATCCTGCACTATCGCAAGGACAGCGTGATTTACACATTCCGGCTTAGGAAGGGAGGACTTTGTCAAACTGAGTGTCTAACTTGAAGTATTTCATGAATTTTTAAGTGCCTTTAGGTTATCACAATAGACCATATACGAGGACGGATTGACATTGAAGCTACCTAAAGCTATATGGCAGCATAAACATAAAAACTTTTTCTTTCTTAGAAATTACGATCTGTCAAACGTCAGCTGTTAAAATTTTAGCCAAATTCATCGATTAGTTTATTTGTTGTACTCGTTTGAAGTAAGCAACTTTAGTGTTTCTTGGAAAATGGAAAAAAGTGAATTTCGTGAGTTATGATTAAACACTATTATTTGAAAGGCAAAACGGCGAAAGAGACAAAAGAAAAGCTTGATAAACATTACGGCGAGTTTGCTCCGTCAGATTATATGGTAAAATATTGGATTGCTGAATTTAAATGGGGCCGAACAAGCACTGCAACAATGCCATCAACAGGAAGGCCAAAAGAGCTGGTTACTGAATAAAATATCAAGAAAATCCCTGAAATTGTTATGAATGATCGCCGGGTCAAAATCCGTGAGATTGCTGAAATGGTAAACATATCATATGAACGTGTGATCAACATTTTGCATGAACATTTGCATATGAAAAAGCTATCGGCAAGATGGGTGCCGCGTTTGCTCAGTGTTGAACAAAAACGAGTTCGACAGATCACTTCACAGCGGTGTTTGGACATGATAAAGCATAATCCTGCTGATTTTTGGCGTAGATTAATAACTGTTGATGAAACGTGGGTCCACCACTTCACACCTGAAACCAACAATTAATCTAAGCAATGGGTGGAAGCTGGTGGAAGTGCTCCGAAGAAGGCGAAGACAGCGAAATCGGCTGGCAAGGTTATGGCCATTGTATTTTGGGATGCACACGGAATATTGCTCACCGATTATCTTGAAAAGGGATCCACAACCACAGGAGAGTATTATCGTGCATTATTTGATCAATTGGTTGATGCAATCAAGGAAAAACGACCACATTTAAACAGAAAAAAGTTCTCTTTCTTCAAGACAACGCACCGGTTCACACAGCATTAGATACGATGCTAAAACTACGAGAAATCCACTTCGAATTTGTTGATCATCCACCTTATAGTCCAAATTTAGCCCCTAGTGACTTTTTCCTGTTTCCAAACTTCAAAAAATGGCTCGCAGGAAAAACATTCATCTCAAACGAAGAAGTGATTACCGAAACTAATGCATATTTTGAGGAGTTCCCAAAATCGTATTATTCAGATGGTATAAAAAAGTTTGAAAATCGTCTTACTAAGTGTATTGAACTAAAAGGAGACTATGTTGAGAAATGAATGGTTTTTGAAAAAAAAGTTTTTTTTCCTACTTAGGTAGGAAATATCAATTCGCCCTGGTAGCTTTCGAGTGTACTAACTAACTGCTGGCGATTAGTGTAACCTGACCCAAACTAAATGCAATTCAGAGCTCACCTATATGACTTGAAAGAAATGAATGGCAACAGAACTTCAACTATTAATTATTATTAGTAGATTTCACAAATATTCCACCATATGTTAGACTAGCTACGAGTATGTCTTGATTTTATTGGCCAGAATTGAACGTTTTCAGAATTTTGCAAACAAAATTTTTGAACTTGAATTAAACTGTTAAAACTTTAAGAAGATACAGTGAATTTAACACCTTCTACTCTGCTGGATGGAAGCATATTGTGACAGCCATGAAAATAATAAATATTCCGCATTACCTAGTGAACATTAGAAGAGATTATATCTCCAACAGAATCCTGGTAGTAAAAACTGACAGAGGTGTGCTTGCATACAATTTAACCTCAGGAGTTCTAGAGGGATCTGTACTAGGTACGCTATTTTGTAACATAATGTATGATGACATATTTAAGTTTAATCTCGCAGAATAAGTAGGCTTTGCGGACGACATTGCAAAAGAAGCTCGTGCAAGGTATATGAACGAAGTGTAAATATATGCGAACGAAGCTATTAGAGAGGTAAGAAGATGGTTATTCTTCATAAATCTTCAATTTGCAGATCACAAAATTGAGTTAGTGTTCATTAGCAGGAAGAGCAAAATGGAAACTCTGAGTGTCTAGGTGGGAAATACCACAATTATGTCGTCACAAGCTGCAAAATATTTGGGAGTGATGATCGATGACCGAACTTTAAGAAACATGCAAATTACGCCTCTGCGAAAGCCACATCAAAGTTACAGAATCCTAATATCCCAAGTGACCAATCCCATACTACTTATCGGTGCACCCGTGTGGGAGAAGGCACATCCAAAATAGTGATAAAGGCAATTCGTAAAAGAAGTTGTCTAAGAGTGTGCAGGACTCTCTCAGGTAGGTGTGATATCGTCAATGATACCAGTTGATATAAAAGCTCAATAGTACTGCAACCTATACCACCAGATAGGCCCAAAGTTAACGGTTTCAAAAAAGATTAAAGGAATAAATCGATATTAAGCTAGCAATATAGGTGGAAAAACTTACCAAAGAGAAGATAGACGTTCAGGTTAATTCCTCAGATAGAAAAGGGGTAATGGAGAAAGTATGGCGACGTAATCTATAATCTTACAAATTCCTAACAGGTCATGAAGCCCACAGAAAACTTATACCCATGACTCTCCGAGGTGTCCTGTATGTCCAGATAAAGACGAAAGCGCGGAAAACGTCGTACTCCACTGTCCACGTTTTCCAAGAACCGCTGCCATGACGAGATATGCTTGGGCGAAAGTGTTAACACTGATAATATCATCGAAATTATGCTTAAATCCGAGGATAACCGGTATACGGTGAATCAATTTATCGAGAGGCTGAACCAAATACTACTTAAAGCCGAAGCGCAGCGAAGAAATAACCAGAGTAACAATTCAATTAGTAAACAGATTGTCGATTCATAGCCATAAAAGACCTTCCCCATGATGTAATGCCGAAAGGCAGTTACCTGGGGTCTGGAGGCGTTTAGTGGGTGTGTTTTAATACGTAAAAATCGTGCAGTACAATACGGGCTGTAAATACCTTATTAAGATTCCACACCTTTTTTTTGTCTACATCGGTATTACCTCATAACATTAGCTAGCAACTGGTTATGGGTATCAATACTAATGCATTGCCGTTCGGAGTCGGCGTTAAACTGTAAGTCCCTTTCAATGAGTCTTAAAATAGAATCAGGTGTAAGTCATTGACTGAGAGAAGACCCCGTGTTCCTCCATGCAATGTATTGTATTCCTTATAACACTCTCTAGTAGACAAGAATATTCATTGGTTCTAAAAACAATCAATAATTGAGCATGGTTGCCATATAAAGTTAACAAATAATTCCAATTTTAAAACAAACGTTGGCAACATACACTGCATTCTTTTGCTTACTGTATCAAAACAGTAGAAATATTTTGATAAATACCGAAAAAAAACAACAACAAAACAATAACTATAAAAAGTGCAAAACTATAACGTTATTATGGGTGATTTAGAAATAAAAATAGAAGAGAAAGAAAAACAAAAAAACGAAAAATAACAATAAAATAAAAGCTGAACTAAGTGATGATGGTGATGATGATTATAATGGCGATGATGATGATGAGTTTTTATAAACAAATATTAAACAACAAAAACCACAATATTAAAATACTTCTAATAATTGAGAGAGAGTGAGAGAGAGAGAGAGAGAGAGAGAGAAAGAGCGTTATTTTTAAACTCTCTTTTAGCCGTTTATAATTGTAAACACTCAATAGTAACGCTTAGAATTTGTTTTAGTTTTTTTTGTTTAATTGTTAGAAATAAGACAAATCAATGAAAATTGAGCATGAGTAGAATTTGGAATTTAAAAGCTTTTTCCTTTTTTGCTTTGCTCGCAAACAACTTTAAAAAAATATAAATGAGCGTTTTGCGTTTGCAAAAGCTTTTTTCTTTTCCTTTAGTACTATTTCGCTAAACAGAAAAAACACAGCAAACAAATGTGAAGATACTTGTTGTTGCTAATAGAGCTTATGTTATGGCTGTTGTTGTGGTTTTTGCAAACAAATATCGATGAAATAGTTGAAACAACTACAAAATGAAATGAATGTACACAAAACAAAAAAAAAAACAAAAAAACTTGCCACAAGTTGTAGTTGTCGTCGGCTCCTTCGTATTAATATGATGGCATGTGTGAGTGGTGTATTTCTTTGCTAATTTTTTTTGCACAAAGCCACACGCATACAGAACAAATCAGCTTTATTGTTTATTCTTTTAGTTTTTTATTTTTTTATTTATAAATTGTCAAAGAGAGAGGGTTGTTGTCTGCCTAGTTTGGTGTGTGTTTTATTTTTCTTGTTATAGTTGTTGCTTGTATATATCTTGTTGAAAGAAGGGGAGGGGTAAACAGCTGCTCCTATCGCATTTAAAAATTAGAGAGAGTCTGAATGCTGTTGTTGTTTTTCTTGATATCAAACATGTTATGGCATGTCATGATATTTTTGTTTGTTTTAGTTTTTGTTATTGTTGTTGTGTTTGGTAAGCAATGCACTCAATTAATATTTTGTTGTATTGTGCGAGCCGACTCGTGCAATTCTGTGTTGATTACGTTTTTACACACCAGTCGTTCGACGAATGTGACCGCGCGTATAACAAACAGTGTCTTTTGTGTATCTAACTCTTATTAGAAACGGGCAAACAAGAATAATAATAACAATAAAGAAAACAAAACAAAACACTATTTATACAACAGAGAAAAAGAAAAGAAGCAACATTTTTTGTTAAAGTGTTTCATCTTTATTCATTATTTTGTTGATGTGGTGTTGTTATTATACACCCCAGTTATGTGGTGAATTAAAGTTTTCACAAAGAAAAATTGTAAAATTATTTTGTAGAAAAAGAAAATTTAAGTATTTTTTCTCAAATTGTTGGAAATTTCTAGAATTTAGACAAAAAAAAAACAAATTAAAGCGAATTATACGACGTTTTTAGCAAAGTGTAATAATATTCGAAAAGAAATATGCCTACAATTTCTTTCCTCTTTAACTCAATCTCTCTTTCTTTGATTGTTTCTTTCTGTTCAAAAACCTTTTACTGAAACAATAAAAGCTTCAAAGGAAATAAGAATAAAAGATATTTTTTCTGTTTTTTCTTTTTTGTTTTACCATAGATAGCCAATTAAACTGTAAATTGTATTTCTATTTTCAACGGCCTTGACAATTTTTTTTCTTGTAAATGCTTAACGTACTTACATTCAACATAGTTTTAGTGTTTTATTTCATTTTTATTTGTTTCTTATAAAAAATTTCTTTTATTGAGTAATAGAAAACATATGTTTTCGAAATGTTGTTTCTTTCTCCTTTCTTTATTTTCCTTTTCATCATCTTCTCTCTTTTCTCTTGAAAATACAACAATACATACTTTCGTTAATGAAATAAATAGAAGCAGGGAATCCTTTAAGCAGCAGACTTTAAGAAGAAGTAAAAAATATTTTATAAATAGCTGGCGCTTTTAGATTCAACACATGTGTTCTTCGTTCAACAGATGAGCTTTTTTTTGCTTGAACTATTGCAAGTAAAATTTGAAAAAAAGTCATATTTTTTTTTAATTGTGTGCTAATTTCTTTTAAGAAAAACAAAGTGTTTAAAATAAAGCATTAAAAGTGTTTTAAATAAAACATTTTGAGTTTTTTTCCTGTCTTTTTTTCACATTTTTTTACTTAAAAGTGTTTGTGTTTTAAAACCAGCGTTCATATGAAATTGGCAAATAATTTAGAATCGTATAATGCAAAGGTGAGTTTATCTTATATGTACATATATAAAAATGAATGTGTGTATGTGTGTATGTATGTATGTATGTATGTTTGTTTGTTTGTTTGTGCCTTATAGACAGCTAAACGGCTAAACCGTAATTTCTTGAAATTTTCACAGTATCACTCTCTGTATGTCTGTAAGGAGCTATAGGCTATAAAAATTTCAAAAATTCCAACTAGGCGGTGCCACGGATATACAAAGTAAATATTTATTTGTCTATAAATTCAAAATGGAACCGTAAAAGTCAAAACAGCTTAAAAAAGTAGGCGAATTTTTACAAGTGGGTGTAGTACCTACCATACAGTATTTGGTCTGGTTGAGTTCATAGTCAATACAAATCATCATTCAAAAAGCTCACAGATTCGGACAAATGATCGTGGTACCGTTAAACGTGATACAAACTAGATATTGATTTCATTATATCTTGAAAGGTTAAAGCTAAAGTTTCAGTATTACAAATCATCAGTCAAAAAGTGTGCGGAATTTGATAAAAGGGCTTGGTACGTCGTAAACAATACTCATCGTCAGTCAGTAACTGGGCGAGATTGGATAAGTGGGCATGGCACCTTCAAGTCACACTAAATATTGATATTTGTTAATATGAAAAATGGGATAAAATGGGGAAAAATGGTAAAAAATTATAACTAAGACAATAGTTAAGATAATAATTAAAACAAGGGTAGCGAAGCACGCCGGGTCTTAGCTGGTTTAATATAAAAAAATTAAATGTATATACTTAAAAAAGCTTTAAGTGTTAAACTAATGGATACAATTTTAGTATTTTTGTTATTTTCCAAATTATTTACAATATATTATATGTCTACTCTTGAATCTAAGTAGTCCACGTACCTGGATACTGTGTAATAACCGGCAACGAGACTGAGAATGCATTGTCTAGGAAGGAATCCGTGACATCCTATATTGGTTTGGGATCCTATATTGGTCTGGAACGTTTCGTAAGACCAGTAGCCAGGGGATAACCTCTAATCATACAGTGCATAGTGCTGGTACTAGGACAATAGTTTGCGGGAAGGAGTTGTGTTTATGAACGTTTGATATCAATTTAGATACAAGAGGCAGGGAAGACTTTGTTTGGAAGATTGTTCCGCAAACGAACAGTGCGGCTAAAGAAGAAATTCTTTTTATATGCGTTGTGGGATTCACTAAACAATCAACTACACTGAACTATTTACTCAATGAGAAATAAGAGTACTACGAATATAAGAATATATAATTATTAGGAATTATTTTTTTAATTTCGTCAGACCACATTCCATTATAGTATCGGCATATTGCGAAGATGCTCTAACGAATTGGTAGTGTTACTAATGGGTACTTTCGCTCCTCCCTCCTTTACGCTGCCGAAAAGCTCCAAAATATGCTTTGAAACATCGGCGCTTACATGGCAGTTGTATTCCAATTGAGGTCGGATATAGGTCTTGTTAACATTAAGGATATCAGCTGCGGTGAATATTTCTGACACAGTCTTAAAAAACCAAGGCTCGATTCAACGCACGTCACAGTGAGATCTCATGTTCATAACAGCAAAAGCGTCTGATTCTTCAATATCTACATTACCCTTAGTCCCAGATGACACCACACAACCACGTCTGTGTACTTAAAAAAAACTTAAGTTTTGCGTGTATTAAAATCGACCCTGTTCGCACGATCCCATTTGGAGATTTTCGCCAGATCGCTTGTAAGTGTGTCGATCACAGCCATTCATTTCGCCTTAATTTTCAAGGTGCTCGGCCTACGATCAAAATAATATGATTGACAAATATTGATGTCATCTACGAAATAATAGTGAGAAGAAGAAAGTCGTTAAGAAATATTAAAAATGTAGTGGGAGAAAGGAGAGAGACTTACGGTATCGCTGAGCTTTTCCTGAACTCATCGCAGAAAACCCCGTCTATTAACACTCTTATAGAGCGATCTCTGCGAAAGCTCGATATAAAAAAGCCATAAGCTTCGAAAATAGAGCGTCATGCAAACTTTATCAAATATCTGGAGCTGTAACCTTACTCTCACCAAAACTATGAACGGATCTGCTCCACTGCTCCATGAGCCAGTAGGTCATCGGTAGAACGGCCCTTGCGGAAATCGTTGGACTCGAAACACCTCGCCAGATGGTGATTAACCATAATTTTCATAACTTTAGAGAGTACGGAACAAATTGCTATTAGCCTCACATGTTTTGAGGAATTGGCGCTACACATGCAACCTTCCAGCAAGATGGAAAAATATCGGCGCGATATGACGCACTGAAATAGTCAGCTAATGTATGAGCAAACGTCTATGAGCACTGCTTTAGGACTGTGATTTTAACCGAAATCGCGAGGGGAACTATGCTGGCTCGGTGTGGAGTTACATATTAACCGGCATGACCCATAGATCGGTAGGAGTTTAGATAGTCTCCGGCACCTCACCAGGGTGTGAGGTCATGTCCAAATAACATGACTTTGAATTGGTACGCAGTGGTGATTTTAATCATAGGTGGGGGCGTTGGTGGACGCATTGTATTCACTCGTGCTTTGAGGTAACGTCCTAGAGCAAGTACTCACGTAAAACCACTGACTTAATGATCCAGACAACTTGTTAACGTTGAGATTTGCTAAAATTCTTTTTACAGCACGGAGTCGAAATAGTATACTAGCCGTAGTTGCTAATACTCGTTCAAGTTCGGACAGTGATTGAAGGCTTAACGACAAGTGCGAATTACTTGCAATCATTTCAGCTAAAAGATTTGCCTTTTTAGCCGGGATTGCGAATTCGTAAAAACGGGAACCGAACTAGCGCTGCTCCTTAGTCGTTTAACGAATGACTAAAAGTTTTTATTTCCCTGCATTTACATCTAAAGCGTGGTGTGGTAATAAAAGCTTTCAGATCTATGACAATTAGATACCTATACCCGTCGGTCCATATTTTCTATGACTCTGAGACATAATTAAGGTTCAGTGTCGTTAATGTGCTTTTGAATTGTTCTTTGCTTATGACGTACAATTTTTCTTTTAAATATCCCCAAAGAATCAAGTCTAACGGTATCAAATCACATGATCGTGGCGGCCAATTAACATCGCCACGACATGAGATAACATGGCCGTTGAATTTCTTGCCCAAAAGAGCCATTGTTTCGTTGGCTGTATGGCAAGTGGCACAGTCCTGTTGGAACCACATATCGGGCAGAGCCATATCCTCAATTTTTGACCACAAGAAGCCCATTATAAATTCACGATAGCGAACACCATTTACGGTAATTGCTTAGCCGACCTCATTTTCGAAGAAGTATGGCCCGATGATGCCGCTAGCCCTTAAACCGCACGAAACAGTCACTCTTTGTGGATGCATCAGCTTTTCAACAATCAACCACATCATTCGAAAACTATCAACAGCATCATTGTGGATACATTTGGTCGATTATGTTGACCAAAAAAATTACTAAGTGCACGAAATGCACTTTGATTTGAACGTCTATTTTCCTTTACCCACGATATATGTGTAGGTTTATTCACTAATTGCGCATGGTGATTGTGCGGGGTAAATTACTCAACGAATTGGCCCTCTGGACTTGTGTGACCTGAATGGCGTAGATTATGCATTCTGTCATCAGCGACGGCGAAACACATATTATGTAAATGTGAGATTCTTGATAGATTTAGATGGATGTGTTTAGAGATGCATAGGTCTCAGTGGCAGACATATCCACCACTAAAGTTTCAAATCTGCTGGCGTTAATTAGGAAGACAGTATGTCTGCTGAACATATAGTTGGTTTTGAAGAACATAATCAGAAAATTTTATAAAAATACGACTAAATTTTTCAAAATTAATTTACGCTTTTTTAATGCATTGATTCTTTATTTTAATTCCAGTTTATTTTCTTCTTTTTCTTTGCAGGTATGTTTTGTTACGACTATTGAATAATTTATAATCCTTTAAAAATTTTCAAAACATAAGTAAAAGACAGATGTACGTATGGTATGTATGCTTTTAATTAAAAAAAAAAAAAACTTAATTACGGTATAACTTTTGAAAGTTCGTGAGTGAAAATCACATTGAACCCCAAGCTAGGGTATTCACAGAATTTTAGTATATTTTTGTATTTAAAATTTAAAATGGTGTTTCAATCAAAAATTTTTAATTAAAATTTTGGTAAAAAAATTCCGATAATTTATATGTTTCTTATTGTTAGCAATTTTAAAAATAAAGGGTCCGCCATATAATTTTTTTTTTTTTTTTTTTTTTTTTTGAAAATGCTATAAAAAGAACTACTGAATATTTTCTCAAATTTCTTTTTGTATTTGAAAGTACAATCCTTCCGGTTAATAATCGAAAATAATTTCATTCAAATGGCTGCCTCGGCTGGCCATGCAGTAGCCTACACGATCGGTACAATTTTTAAGAACATTATCGATTGTGTGCAGCTGTATTTCACCAATGGTTTCACGAATATTGCCCCTTAAAGTGTCAATTGTCTCTGGCTTGTTTGCGGCTCATAATAGTCCAACGGTGTCAAATTGCAGCTCCGAGGTGGACAAACGACATCAGCTCTGTGGCTGATAATGCGATCTTCAAAAGCAGGGCGCAAAACATCGAGTGTAGCTTCGTTTGAGTGGCACGTAGCGCCGTCCTGTTGAAAACAAATGTTGTTAATATCCTCCTTTTCAATTTTTGTGAACAAAAATTCGTTCAACATGGCCCGATAACGATCGCCATTGACTGTAACGGCCACTCCTTGCTCAATTTCGAAGAAAAATAGCACAATTATGCTTCTGGACCAAAATCCGCACCAAACAGTGACTTGTTTTGGGTGTATCGTCTTTCCAATGTATGCGTGGAGGTTTTCTGTGCTCCAAATGCGACAATTTTGCTTGTTTACATACCCGCCAAGATCAAAACGAGCTTCATCTGAAAAGATGATTTTTTTTTTTTTTGGCAAAATCGGCACCTTCTGTAAGTCGATCGCAGGCCCAGATTCCCAGCGTTGTTCAAGCGTATACACAAACGTATATGTTCAGCGGAAAGATAAAACTAATTATCTGTCAAATCAGACATGAGCAGAGTATTACTATTCATGAAATAAGCACTAGTTGAAAAAAAAACGTTAGATGGCGGACCCTTTAAGTTGAGAAACTATATGGTATGGTTAACCAAGCTTATAAGAAACTTTCCTGTGAAAAGTCTTTCAAAACAAAAAAATTTGCCACAAGAGGTGTGTCGTGTCTCAAGCGATATCGTTAAGCCATTAACTTAAATTGTGGAGAAAAATATTTTAAAGATATGCGTGTGTGTGATCAACAGCCAACAAAGAATTATATTTAAAACAAATAAAATAATTCAAGAAATCTATAGCTTTATGCTTATAAGTGTGTTTAAATATGAATGTCAATTGCCATCGATTAAATAATCTGAAATGTTTCTGAATTTATGTAACCGGTACAAGGTGTTGTTGGTATTTCTTATCTCATAATATTACAATGTAAAATTTATTTACCGGCTTCTTTATGTCTGTATATGCTCACAACAATAACAATAAGAAATGAGGTCTTTACATGATAACCGATATACTTATACGTACAAGCGTACGTCACTTTGTTGTCAAGTCTTGTCGCTTTTACTGCCAATAATTTATTTTTAATGGCAATTATGAAGACTTTACTTAATGAGCTGAATACTAAGATTAATACTTACACTTCACAATCAATCACTTAAAATACTAAAGTTTTTCTTTTATCTACAAAAACAAAACAAAAAGTTAAAAATGAGAAAATTTCAAACTTTAAAAATTCTTAACAAATATTAATGAGTTAAAAGTTGGTACTTTTTCTGAAATAAGGTACTTTTACAAGAATAAATGTCACTGAGACCTTTGCCTTTTTAAAATTTAAGCTTCAGGTATGCAAATTTATTTACTGCGCGTAACTGTTATTCAAAATTAGAGAACTTTTTGTGAATTCAGGGTGTTTATTTTGAAATATTGCAGTGTGTCGCCTTGTGCAACCTAGCTAAACAATATTTTTTTTAACGTCTTGTGAATTTAACGTGTTTGTTAATAATAAACAGAAACAGAACAATGATGCACCAAAGTTTAAGTGTAATTTCTTTACACTTAAACAAAATTAAAATTGAACCTACTCAGCATCACTTGATTCTTCTCCAGAAGGATCTTCTACTGTGTAGTCGTCATTTTAAAAATTACTTAACCTATCAACTCTATTTCTAGTTACATTACATCGGGGCATTGAAACTAATTCTACGGCCTCAGGACGGATTAAGCCTGTCCTTTTTTTGAAAATCTCCCTGAGACTGTTAACAGGATCAGACGTGATACGCAGCGTGTTAAACAATTCTGTATTCGTGGCAGCACATGCCCGTTTTCGGATATTATTTTGTCGGTTTTTTCTGCAATCTTTACTTCTGCCCCATGCACTAGGATCTTGTGGCCTGCAATATCTTAAGCAAAACTTCTAAACATTTTAAAAAAATATTAATGTCTGAAAAAAAAGCTCTGAGTAGAATGCCGAATATTTTATCAAAGTCAGGTGTAATCATGTAAATTCAACACCGTCATTGTTTTTCCGTTACTCATTTAGGGAGCATATTGGCTTACTTTGTTTCAGTTTCTTTAATTAATTTAATCTTTCAAGCTAAGTAGATGGCTAATCCACTGTAGCTTCATCCATATGAGTTTGCGTAGTGATGAATATCATTGATAATTGGTGGTGATCTTTACTTTAGCATTGAAATTTTTTTCCAGTAGGTAGCGTGTTTTCCTGATCATTCATCTAAAGTTTGTCATCGT
Organism: Wohlfahrtia magnifica; assembly: GCA_023159175.1. Classification (NCBI taxonomy): domain Eukaryota; kingdom Metazoa; phylum Arthropoda; class Insecta; order Diptera; family Sarcophagidae; genus Wohlfahrtia; species Wohlfahrtia magnifica. Next base: position 6,747,586 of record JAKWBJ010000484.1, read on the forward strand.
CGCCAGATGTACGCAGGAAGGTCAGGGAAGCTTTTCCTTATTTTTTTTTTAGATGGAGTTGTCTGGAGGGAAGTTGAAGGCATTTTATTAAATATTTGAAAGCGCAATTAAATTTTTCTTTTCTACTGTGGCTCGAACCTGGGTCGTTTGTGTTGTTATGCGTGAGTTCTATCCACGCCACCCCATTTCCGGCATTAATGTTTCCGAAATCTAGTTTTGGTTTGTCTACAAATCATTCCATTTCTACTACTTGACATTAGCTTTGTCAGCAGCATCTCTTAATTGCCACTTTTTAGTTTCGTGGCGGTAGTTAAACCAGAACACCGAATCCAGGCGTGTAATGTCGATTAACCAAAACTAAGGTTCTCTTTGTTAGCCACATATTCCATAAACTCTTCATCCATTAATGTTGGCATTGCTCCACAAATGTAGCATTTTTGTGATGAAGTTCTAGGCAAAGTATTACAAACTTTACCCAGAATCAGATCATATTCGACAAATACCTTACAGTCACAGTCTTCGCATATTGTCTTCAAATTGATGCAGATTATCAATACGTCTAAGTTTAGTCTTGAAAGAGGCATTTTGTAAGTCTTATTTAAATAACTTTACTTTTCTAAGTTGCGGGTTGTACAATATTAAATATAGTAGTATAAAAAAAATACTTACCCTAGGTTATTGAACCCTCCACTAATTCATCACTTAAGTAGCGCAAAAATCGGTTAATGACTAAGTGTTTATAAATGACAGTTATATACCCTCCAAAATGCCATTTAGTATATTAAAAAAAACCCAAACCATGTATAAAAGGTACGCCATCTTATGCGATTCCGCATTTTTAAGTTCTACACCCATGTTTTTTATTAAACATCAAAATAATAAAAAAAAATTGTTTTCCTCTTTTAATGGTAACACCCTGTAGAATTATATGTGAATAACCTGCGATTATCTCTTAATTTCATATGCAATTTGTCATTGTGTATATGAAAAAAGAAAAGTTTAAATATTTTATTAATATATTAAGTGAAGGTTTCACTACACTCACAAATACAAGTATACTTACATACACGTGAATATTACACGAAAGATACTATTGTCCAAACAAAAGATGAGAAGTTAAGTTGGAAGAGAGAAAGATTTTCTATAGCTTGTCAATGACATGTTAAATTGTATTATACATTGTTATACAAACACTCGTACTACATTGCTCTTCTTCGTTCTGCTCCTCTGTCCCTCTCTAGCTCTCTCTTATTCTTTGCTAAAGAATATTTGTTAAATTTTATTTTTATTGAACACCATTTAACCTGTTGCATGTAACACAAGCACGTTTAGTTTACTTTCACATTTTGTTTTACTCCTTGCTGCGAGTATCCGAATGTGAGTGTGAGCGTGAGCGTGAGTGTGCGTGTTTGAGAGTTAAATTTTAGTTGGGGTTATATGCATATTAAATGAGCACACAAACATACGTAAAGTTGCATAATAAGCACTCAGGCAAATGTTGGAGACGTTGCTGTTTAAAAAATAAAGCACAATTTTTGTTTTTGCTGTTGAAACATGAGATAAAACACAGGCGCTTAAGGTCGAGTATGAGCAATTGTGCCAACTATATAAAATATAAAATGTGTTGTACCACCCTGTCAGGTTAGATGCCAACTTAGACAAGTCTATTGATTGAATTTCCTTCAATATCTTTTTATGGTTGATATCCTCTCTAATGCCAAATTCACATGCCAACGTTTTTTCTTTTTCGTAATACGCTTTCATATAAGACAAATTACATAATTCCCCATACAAAACGTAAAAACGAATCGCCCATTGTAAGTAATATAGTTTAATCATACCGTGGATTACTAGAAAATCAATGCGATTTCTAATTTTTTGGAATCTATGTTTTTCCACTCCTAAACTATAATTTACTGGCATATAATAAAATAGTAGGGGGCAATGAGAACATACCCAACAGCGGCCTTTGAGGCATCGATGATTTAACACCGCTTCACATCTATGTGGTGAGGGTAGCGGCATGTTCCGAGGCAACATACGTCAAGAAATCTGCCCATTTTATGCAGGATGTTCGGAGAACCATCTTCTGTCCTGGATGTCATGCCTTAAACTAAACTATACTTTGGCCGCAGATTCAGCGTTGAATTCCCGAACCGAGATTGCTGGTCTTATGAGTGAGTTTGATCTAAACTGGTATATCGGTGGCACCAAAATGAATGACTGTGTCGAGGCTGGTTGACAGTAAGGTCAAGGGGCACTCGGCTTGAATTGTATGACATCTAGACATCTATACTGCAACGATGTGTAACAAACATCCAGTTGTGTTGTATACCTGGACACTGTGGATAGATCGTAATAAAACAGCGGATGCATTGGATAGAAAAGGTTTCGTGACAGCCTATATTGGTCCAGAACGTTACAGTGCAGCACCACTTACTACCATCCTTAATGTAATCAAAAATTTGGAAATTGGCCGATGCTTGGAACAGTGAAAAGCTTAAAGCGGACGTCGCCACTTTAGTGCGGCAATCGGACCGCAACGTGGGTGTCACTCTAAAGCTCTCCAGTATGACAGGCTGGACTCGAAACACCTTAAGGATTTGTTTACAGGCCATCTGAAGAGAGACAACAGAACATATATTGTGTGAATGTGAAATTCTTTATGGGTTTAAATGGATATATTTAGATAGTCGTAGCGTCTCAGTGGGTGACATATCCACCAGTCTGGTTTCAGATCTGCTGGTGTTTATCAGGAAGTAGACAGCAAACTATAGATCGGAGGGGTCACAATTGATACCATGTGTCGCAGCATACTGCAATAGGGCATGGTCGGTATGATGATAATAATAATAAAACAATAAACAAAAATAATAACAACCATCCAAATGAATTACAAAGGTGCCATATGAACAAACTCATTCGAAGTTTTGTGTAAACATATTATTAGACTAGCTAAACGTGCTGAAAAAGCTCTAGTAGAATTTAGAAACTATATTTTGATATCTTGCTAGTCCTCTAAGAGATAGCAGCTAACCAGGAGCACTGTTGTATTTAAAATTACTTCGCTTATAATAAAAATATTACGAAACCCTAGTAAACTGTCCTCGTATTTTAATGTATTAGGACATATTTCTTATTTGATACCCTTTTGCATAGAAATTCTTTTTAGTGTTTTCTCCCATACCTGATGAAATGTTGGCTTAAGGTTTGTTGAAGGAAAGAACAAAAAAAAACTTATTTTTTTAATACAAAGTTGGGATCCTTTCCAAGGAAATTTCCTTAAAGCTGAAATACACATCCGTATGAATTGCGTTTTACAAATTTTTTCTATCATTTTTTTAATATCATGTTATTGCGTTGTTATATGTTAAAGTTGGAGGGAGAAACAGAGTCGATTGGTTCACATACTTTAAAACAAAAATGCTTTGAAAGAATTTCTAAAAAAAGAAAATTTTAAAAAGAACTTATGCTGGATCTTCTAGATAAATATAGAAAAAAGAAAATATGTAAAATATTATTGACTGTGTTTTATTACTGGAGGGCGGCGGAAGAGAAAAAAAAGAAAACAATCTTAAATAGATTTCAAAAAGAAATGCGTATCGTTTATATGGTACAACTGTACTACAAACAGCAGCACAAATATTTCACTTAAAATGCCCCATCTTCTATTATGATTTCTATGATTTATAAAACGTAATTTAGTTTAGATAATAATGTATTTGTATTATATTTGTTTTTAAATTAACAATTTTGAAACGAGATATTGGGTAGTATTATATTTCAACTCAAATACGCTCCGGGCGTATGAAGAATAATAATTGTAATGGAATACTCATACGCCTTCAGCTATAAATAAACTTTCTTTAAAACAAAATCAAATTTTACACATAAATTTGATAGAAAGCCTTTGTAATTTATCATTCATACAAAGCATCAATTTATAACAACAACAATTATAAAGTAATCCCACTCTTTAAACAGTATACCTGTGGAAAACCTTTGAAAAAAAATCCTTTAATTTATGGTCCATTTCCTGTTGTTTATCAAGAATGTATTTGCTTAAATCTCATAACAATCTTGGTTAGATTATTTTCTGTAATGACAGCAGAATAGCAAATAGAACGGCTGAAGTTCGACCTTACGATACCATATATCACAATGTGCAATCCAAAGCGATTATTTTGTTATCAGATAGCTAGGTGGTAAGTAAGTGTTACAAATGTCATTGTCATCAGTTTTCGCCAAAATTGGGAAAAAGTTACAAATATTATAAATCAGTGGCTGGTGAACCCTTTCTAGCAACTTCGAGCTGAGTTTAAACTGGAAAATGGTAGAACAGGAGCGAGGATTAATGGACTCAGATTTAGAAGATCGATGACAACAATTTTCCAGCCAATTCATGTAATCGAAATATGTGAGGAGGAATCTCTCTGTAGTTAGACGGCCGGTACCCATATCTATATAATTTCGGGTAGTCAAACTTCTCGTTAATCGAACATGATCACCTCGAAAATAATATGACCTTTGCAACACGTTGGGCAACCCTAACACCGCATGTTATGAGATTATCTAGCGAAACAAGGCACAAACTTGCCAAAGAAATGAAAACCTTAGAAACTGGGAGGAGAGAGAATTCGGTGTTAACTGGCATAATTGTGCTGGCCAGTGTCAGGGCGAACGGTTTCTAATTCCTAACAGGGCAATCTCAGATAAACTTCTTTCGCTAAGAAGAGCAGCTTTAAGCTCTTTGACAGGGTACTTTACAGGTCATTGCAACCAGAGGTACCACTTAATGTATGTCTCTTTTGTAGAAATAACACTGAGAACTTATAGCACATACATACGTGGGCTGAAAAGTCCCCAGCTTAACAAACAAACGAATTTTTTGTTGTTTAAAATTAGCTTAATTCATCAACGTACTCTCCGTCAAGAGCAATGCAGTCATTTCAGTGCCGCTCTAAAATTTCAATACCACTTTTGTAGAACGATTTATCTTTTGCCTATAAATAGGCCTCCGTTTCAGCGATAACCTTTTTATTCGTGCGAAATTTTTTACCGGAGAGCATTTTTTTGAGGTCTGCGAACAGTTAGGAGTCGGTGGGAGCCAAATCTGGCGAATACAGTGCATGTAAGGGTAATTCGAAGTTTAATTCATGTAGTTTTGCCATTGTTTCAGTGGAAAAACACGGCAACCACTTTGAATAGAGCTTTCTCATAGTCAAATGCTCAAGCAATATAAAGGCGACACGTTCTTTTGATATCTTTACGATGTCAACTTACACAGGAAACTTAACTTTTCGATTATTAAAAACGATTGGGTGGATTTTTTTGATGTTTTCTGGTGTTATCACCTCATTTACACGTCCACTGCGTTCTGCATCATCGGTTTCTCTACGACTAAGTTTGAAGTTAGCGAACCAACGTTTTATTGTTGTTTCTGATGAAGCGGAGTTCCCACAACACTTTTAAAGCCATTGCTTTGCTTGATCGGTAGTTTTTCCCATCAAGAAGAAGTTTTTGCTCAATTGTTCTGAAAATAAGATAAATAGCGTGTCAGTCTTACCGCATTAACTCACAAACTAATTAATAGAATATCATGAAATTTTATCAGCTGTCTTTTGAAGGTTAGCACTAACTGCAAGACTGGTGGATGAAATAAAACTAGCACCATCTATGTGTTAGACCCGGGACTTTTCATATATTCAGTCTTCAATAGGAATATCAACATATTTACAGACAAATCCTGTCCCTTTAAATGACCCCAAAAAGTGTATTAAAGATAACTGCGTGCACAAAAGGGTATCACTCGGATCATTATCGATCGATCAATAAGATATACCAGGTTTCTTTTGCAAAAAATAAACAACTGATATTGAAAGAATTACATCTCAGAGCGAATGAATGAAATTCAAAGTAATCATAAAAGAACTGGTTAAATCCACAAGTCCCTTAAATAAAAACCTAATAGAGGTTATAACTAGCTATTAGGCTCTTGTCTTAAGGACCAAACATTTCTAATAATGATTTTTTCTCTATCATTACCCGGCGTTTCGTTTCTTACGGCTGCCATTGCGTGGTTGTATAAGATGCTAATTCAAGAACATTCTTGCAACAGACGACAAGGCTCCACGCCCTCATAAAATTAACTGCCTGGCTAACGAAAGCTAGTTAAGTTAAGCAAGAGTTTGCCACTATGTACGTACAGTGGACCTACTTAATGGGATCTAAGTGTCCTATATAGAGCCCAAATGCCAAAGGGTTGACTTTATTAAATTAAAAATTTTTTTATGGATTTTGGTAGCTGTGTGTTAATATTTCTTAAAGTCTAAATAAAACCTATTCACACATAAGCTTTAATTGCCAATTAAGGGATTTTATATTATGTTCGCACATAAGCTTTAACTACCAATTAAGCGATTTACGCAATTAAGGCTTTAATTGAGCTCAAATTACCATAGAATAGTACAATTATTAAATTGCTCAATTAATACATAAATGCACAATTAATTTAGTCGAATTTAAAATACAACCCTGTGTAAAGTATGCAGAATGAGGAGTGGCAATTCTGTATGATGTATGTTCAATGAGAAGTTACAACCATATACAGCAAGCAAAATCCTAATTCATACAAAGTTTTAATTGTCACTATTAATTTTTAACAAAATATTAATTTAAAAATAATTTTTTTTATAAAGTTTTAAACTTTTAAAAGAAATTAAAAACGTTAATAGAATTATATTTTTGTTTTCGAAAAATAATGAAATTTAATTTTTTGTGGTTGTATGAATGAGGATTTCTAACTCTGTACAATATCAAACTGTGAAACAGGGAAAAAGTAAACAAGAATCTTGTGTATTAAATTTAAGTTAATTTCATTAAATTTTACACTCCTTTTCATAGTCAAAGTTTAATTATTTATTTTATTGCTTTGTTTCAAAATCTTTAATTCAGGTTTATGCGAACAAACTCTATCTTAGCATTTTCTGCTGTCAATGCTAATTTAAGTTAGTTCAATTGCGTTTTATGTGAACACCAAGCTTGAAAGCTCAATTTAGATATAAATTGATTCAGTTAAAATCTATGTCTGAACATGGTATTACGCATATAAGGCGTTAATTGAGCTCAATTTACTATACAAAATTGCACATAAATTGCTTAGTACTTAATGTGCATTTAATTGAATAAAATTTAAAATGTAACCCTGTGTGAAGAATGTAGAATGATGAGTGGCAGCTCTGTGTGAAGTGTAGGCACTGAGGAATAGAATAGTTTTGTAAAAAAATATTAAAATTGAAGTGAATAATTTTTTTTAATGTTGCATGTATACTGACTTCGCATACTGTAGATGTCATTTGAAATGTAACATTTTTAAAAATGAAAAAAGTAAAAAAAAATTGCTGTATATTGAATTTGAGTTTTTCATTAAATTTTACATTCTTTTTAACGGCTAAGTTTTATTAATTCTAAATTCTATGTTCCAAATTCTCAAATTTAAGTTTTTATGAACAAAATGTGTGTTAGCATTTTCAGCTGTCAAATGCTAATTATATAACGGTAATTGCGCTATTTGTGAACACTAAATACAATAGCGCAATTTAAAAGTTAATTGACTCAATTAAAACGTATGTATGAACATGATATTACAATATGGCTTTAGTCAAATTGAATTTGGCTAATTAACTACTATATCTAGAAAGCTTTTTTGTCTTTGAGATCAATCATAGACTATTTTTCACTTAAACATTTGAAAAATCACTCTGTTTCATGTTGGTGTAGCGTATAACAATTGAATTGAATTAGAAATCGAAATAAATGTCAAAACGTGATTTATTTCCAAAAAAAAAAAAAACATCTGTCAGCGCCATCAGCGCAACATCATTGTCATTCGCAATGGCAGCAACAACTGTCTGTTTACGGATATAAACTTATATTTACGATTAACGGTTAGAGAGATTTCATGGGAAATTTAGGATAACGCTTGCATGGTGAAGGATTCTTCGGAACTTTAGCACATGTTGGCTTAAATAAAATTCGTGACTAACAAACGTGTAGCACTGTAGGTGTAAAACTTATGCTACTCTTTTAAATATTTATTGGTAAAGGCCAGATTGAAAATGATATTATAAGTACAAATATGACTTTGAGGCTCCTGCTAAGTATACAGTCACAAGCATATGTAACGCTATTATTTGGATGGTTATTTAATTTTTGAAAATTTTCCATGTCAAATGTTTTTTTTTTTTTTTTTTTTTTTTTTTTTTTTTTGTAAGCGTGGAATTATGTTAGATTTTTGTATATTCAAAAAAAAGTAGAAACTGTTCCTATACAGTTTCCTCAGTTACTTGCTAGTCGACTTTGTTTTGCAATTTTTATAATTTGTTTCTGTCTTTATCTGTAAACAACCACTTGAACGTGTGTGTCTGCCTAATTAATGATTCCTTAGATTACTGGCATGTCTGTTGTATTTACGTTTGTTAATTTAAGTTTTGTGTACCATTGAAAGCCTTCTTTTTGGTTCGATGGCAGAAAATGATGCATAATAAAGAAGAAATTGTTGTGAAACAAATAAGAGCATTAAAATAAACGTTTAAAGAAAATTGTGGCATCGGAGTTAAATGTATGTTTATACAATAGACAATCTATAAATATAAAATAAAAAAACAGATTTATTAAGATTAAAAAAAAAAACAAATTTCGTTAATTTTATTAAACTTTAAAAATCATTTTCTGATAATTTTTTTTTACAAGTTTCAGTTTTGGGGCGCTGAAAACCCTTCAGGTAGATTCTTCTTAAGGATCTCCAGGCATCTTTATTTCATGCTATTGTTCTCTGGTTAGGTATTCTTGATTTTCTTGCTTCATATATTAATAGGTTTTCTGTCATCTACTGGAAACTTTAAAAATACTTTCTTAGCAGGCTAATTTTAAGCTCAATTTGTTGCAGATGATTTACCCATCCCAAAGGCTTAGCCCACGTCTTCTTACAAACATCTGCGTGCTACTATAGCTGTTCCAGATCTTGCTTGTATAATATTTGAACGAAAAATTTTACAGGGAGGACCAAAACTTACCATGTGGCTTAAAAATATTATAACCTTTTCGTTTTTAATATGGTTTTATTTTTGTTTGTTTTCAGATTATCAAATATACAAAATGGATATTTTTATGGAAGATATTGTCACTTAAATAACCCGCGTTTTCAGCTTCGCAACGATAGGTTTGTTTTAGAGTAGAGTTTTAGAGCTCAAATTTCTGCAACAAAGCTAGCTTTGAGTTCTATGATGGTTTCGAGAACAATCGGGTGCTAAAAAATTTGACGAACGCGGTGGCTGATTAATTTTTGAATTTCTGGAAATTCATTGTGACACTGTGTCTCGGGCATTGGCTCCATCCTGATGAAACCATATCTTAGGTTTCGTTTCAAGAGCAGTACGTAAAAATACCGCTCTCCATTTACAGTTGCAGCACTTCCATCTTCACTTTCGAACTAGCAAAGCCCAATGATATCATCAGGTGAATGACTATTGGATTTTTAGAACTCCAGAAGCTACAATTCTGCTTATTAACAAAGCCATTGAAATCAAATGAGTTTCTTAATCACTCATATTCAGATTTTCAATAAAGTTGATTTTAATTCTCACCAACTATAGAAATTTTACTGCAAAATTTAGATGTTGACGATGATCTGCGGGTTTTAATTCTTGCACCCATTTGCATCTCATATGGGAATAACAGTAAATATTTTTCTAAAATGCGCCGCAGTGTAAGCAGAATGTCTTTGCTCTACACGTTCGATATATTCCGCAAAGCAAATTAAACATGGTCTGCCAGTGCGAAGCATATCTCTTACGGCACCATGTTGGTGGTGGCGATAAACTAAGCATGGAATCATTGCTTCCATGATGTTTGCTGATATCATAATCAATTCAGAAAAAATTACATAACGTCATTACGACAGTGTGAAACTACAATGTGATCCTAATAGCATACACGCAGTATCAAGTGTTGTTAATAGTCTTTAGGCATTGTTTAACGAACATAGAAGGGATGCCAAATTGGTTCATAGCTTTGCGTAGCCTATTTCTTTGTTGAGTATCATAAGCCTGTTTTTTATAAACGGGTGATAGGTATAGATTTGGAAAATCTCATCAGTTGTAGAGCGACTAGGCATAAATCATTTAAACCAATAATACAAATTACATAAGGTTTCAGTTTTTCAAATACGTTCTGGTGAAGCAGAAATATCAGTCATACGTACGTACTTACACAAAAAGTGTATTTCTAAAACGGCTGCGCAGATTAAAAAAGGTCGTAGCCTTACTTTATTAAATGTAATTTTATTGCGGAGTATCGGTTTATTTTTAGATTATTCTATAAACTAAACCGTTTCAGAGTTACGCGAATATATACGTGTGTCACCTCCTAAATTTTCGAAATAATGGTATATCTTGAAAACAAGAGCTAACCTAAAAAAAAAGTTAGCACCATTTGATTCAACGTACTCGGCTCAGGTTTACCTGATGTGTGCCTTGCTTGTCAGAAAAGAAACTGTCAAACTTGAGCAGAGTGAATAAAAGAAATGTTCAAAAAGTACGTGTGCACTTAAGAGTAGGAAGTTTAATAAGAGTAAGTACTAGTTTTGTCTGATGGTAAACCTTATTTCGATTCCATCAAAGATTTGTAAGATTAAAAAGGAGAAACGGTTTCTGAACTGATTAAATTTTATTTATTTAAATACTATATTGAACATCGTTGACAACAGAATAAATACCTTGATGTAGACTGTAGTTCTTCATAGCAATGCTTCAGAAATGTACTATTTAAATAGCATCATTCAGTTACTGAGGAGGAAGCTAAGTTTCAGAGGCTTCAAGTGTTAGTGGCACCAGAATTAAGTCTCTGGTCAGGCTGTGAGTAAACGTTTAAATCTGCAGGACTATCTCACAAATATAGGTTGGTCCTTCTATCCCGCCATGTCATGGGTAGCTGGGCAGGGATTTTTTCTAGCCTAGTTGCCTCATGACACCTAAAATTTTTTGGAGTAATTTTCCTTAGACGATAAAATACCTGTGCTGCTCATTTTAAAGTGGCCTTTAAATTTATGACAAAATTATTTAAATTTCTTTCATACCACTTTGTTGCAATTGTCATAATATTTACATCAAACACCAATAATAACAACAACAATAAAAGCTGTGATAACAATAACTATTAAAAATGTGCAAATCGCAAGCAACATTATTTTGTATAAATAAGAAAGTGTTCATGATACAATGTGAGAACCTGAAGAATGAAACAAGTGTACTACTTAACAGTGGGTCGAAAGTATAGACATTGTTGTTGTTCTTCTGTGTTCAGTATTGACGTATTCTTTTATACTTTTATTATTATTATTGCTACTATTGCTATTGCTGTGTGATATTATTAAATAAATCTACAATCCATATATAAATTTGTTCTTTAGCTTAGCTTTAAATGGCAATAACAGCAACAACAACGACAAAAGTATTTATTTACGAAGTAAAATTGTTGGTTGTATTTTTATTTTGTTTTTTTTTTTACTTGGATAATGTAATTAGTTCAGTTCAGGTTTTTTTTCTTTCTCTATTTTAAATAATGAAAATAAGTAAAACGAAAATTAGATCGATTTTTATTTAAACATGTCACTATAAATGGCGCATTTACAGACAGTGTATGACAAAATTCTTTGGCTAAAAAAAATAACGAATTTTTTAATGGAAATAGTACAACTTTAGCGTTTATGTTGCACTTTCATCAGAAATAAACTTCAACTAACTTCATGTTGAACAAAAAAAAAAAAAAAAAAAGGAATTGCTGCTGCTTTTTTTATTATTTTTACTTTTTTGACATTCTAATATCGTTGTAAAATATCAAACACATCACGCACGGTGTCTCATTGCACACAGGAACCTTGTAATCTTGCCCTACGTCAGCCATGCTCATTTATATTACTTAGGTAACGATGTTGTCGGCTGCCTATTTAAGCCCCAACCATAATATGCGTAGGCTAGCTTAAGTGACTGTACGAATACACACAATCAAATATGTATAACCATAATGTACTTAACACACTTTTCGTCAATTTTTGTTCAGTTTAATTTGCTTACGTTTTGAGCGAACCTGGGTTGCACTATACGTACGTAAACAGCTGGTTGTGTGTTATATGCAAACCATGGCAAAACAAACATGTTGTGAAATGGATGTTCTTGCTTTTATTCGTCACTGAAACAGCGACGATTGAACATACGTATTGGGTGCATGCAGATTTTATAAATTTTTATTAAAACTGTGTTATTTTTCTGATAATATTTAAATTTTTACACAAAATAGGTATTAAAATTTTTATATTTTTAACAAAAGTTTAATTCATCCAAATAGTAATAATGGTAATTATCCATTCAACTCAGCTCTCAGATAGCAATTTTCATGTTCTCACTAACACAACAAATCAAAATGTAAATTATAGCCACCAAAAGGTTGATTAAGTATTTGACAGACTTTTCGTTGAGTTTTTTTTTTTTTTTTGACAGTAGGTTAAGTAAGCAAAAGTATATTATGTTTGGGACTTCGTCAATATTACACCCAGGATTATTATAATTTCTTGAAAACTATTGTTGTTTTACTTTCCTATCAAAAACTTAAGGAATTTATAATAAATTAACAACAATGCTACAAAATCTTGTAAAAACAATTCATGCGCTCTGTTTGCATTAATCCAAAACTGCAACTATACTCGTAATTACAAATTTGTGTGTGAGACATAAATTTTAATCAGTAGCTTATTTGCTTCCAACAGAGTAGAAGTGTAGTGCATGTTTTTGTGTGTTTTTAAATTGAAATAGATTTTGTTTGCTACTACACTGAGAAGTGTTGATAATAAGCTACATAAGTATATGCATGTTTATACGTTGTACGAATACTTATTTTTTTACGACATTTTAACTTCAATGTATTCCCTCATTTTAAGTGTTTCGCTCTTTGTGAGCACCCCTGCCTTAAATTGAAATTTATTGAGTATGACAAAGGCTTCAGAAATATCTAAGGGAACGGTTTTCCTTTCTAATAAGAAGAAAGGTGGTGGTAGCACCACCAACTTTTACTAGCAGCATCACTGTTTTCAAATGTCGGGAGGGCCATCTATCGGTTTAAGTTTGAACCACGGGTTTTTTCGAATCTGGCAATATCTATGACAGTCTATTCTGTCACAAAATTTAGGGTATTATCTGCACTGAACGAATGAAACGACTTACGCTTGAGCATCGTTGGGCTTTATTGGAAATGTATCTTAATTTAAAATCGTCTTTCGGATGAAGCTCATTTTCGCCTTAGTGGACCGTATTTCGGCTCAGAAAACACAAACGTGGTCTTACGGAAGCCAATTCAGCCATTACGAGTGACTGTTTGGTGTGGCTTGTCGAGCGGAGGCATCATTGGCCCATATTTCATATTTCACAACCACCACAGTCAATGGAGACACCTATCACAACATGATCACCAATTTTTTTGTGCGCACTCTTCATGGTATGGATGTGAACGATGTTTGGTTTCAACAGGAGGGTGCAACTTACCACACATCTCATGCCACAATCGATTTATTGCGTCAAACGTTTGATGACCGTTCAATTAGCCGAAATGGTAATGTCAGCTGGCCGCTAATAAGCTGCGATTTGACACCGTTGGACTAATTTCTGTGGAGCGTCGTTAAGGACAAGTGTTATGACAACAAATCAGAAACAATTGATCATTTGAAGGCCAACATTCGTGATGCCATTGCCGAGATACGATCCGATGGAATGGGGTACTGTGGGGCCAGCCAGAGCTGCCATATGAATAAAATAATATTTCGTTTCTAACCGGAACAATTGCACTTCACAACAAAATATAAATTTAGCAAAATTTCAAACCGTTTTTGTTTTATTGAATTTTTAAATTTAAACTTTTAAATAGCCCACCCGATATATCTAATAAGCGGCTTGAAGCCTGATACTGTGGTTTGTGGAAATGTTTGCACAAATTATTTGTACAAGCTCTTTAACAAATAGTTTATACAAATAGTTTTTTTAAACACAAAAACGACAGTTGAAAGCTTAATTCACTTGTAAAGTAAAATATTCACAAAAACACATTTATTGTCTAAACATCCTTTACACAAACAGCTTCCATCTTAAATGTCCATTGAACTGTCTATTGATCTTGACATACGTATCTCTTACTATCTTCCAGATAACTGTGGTGTTTCTCAGGCTGAGACATTCGTGCTAATGATAGCCTGTATGTTACTATAAGACCGCTATATTCGTAGCGACATCGGCGTTTCTATCATTGAATTCGTACACTACTGTCCTGGATGGCTCCGCTACATGATATTACTTTAGTTTGGATCCCCGAGCATAGAGACATCTATGGTTAGAAACGAGTAAGCTAGAACGGGATCTGCTTAAAATATCTCCAACACGGTGATGACGTAATCTGAACATTTGTAAGCTGGCTTATCTTTTAATGAGAAGCACACTATAGTCTGTAATATACGAGGACAGTAAAAACTTGATATTAGGTGCTAAGTAAACACGCAATATTGCCCATTGTCGCAGTCGTAATGACAGGGAAGAGGCAGATACTATTTTTCACCTTCTCTACGAACGCCCGGCCCTAGCTGTCAAGAAAAACAGATTCCTTAACAGATACATACAAATTGTCCAAACTTGGTGTGTTTTTTCTTTCGCGTTACTCCTCTTGGGAATATAGAGCTTCCACAAATCATCTCCGTCTTACACGATTTGCTGCCGTTGTCTTTGTTAAATTTTTTTGCCTTATTTCTTGGATAATTGTAAGTTGCCAAGTATTTCTTGGCCGAACGCGGTTCCTTGATTCCTGGGGACTCCATTTAAGTACCATCCACCGCCACCTTCTGGAAGCTTCGGAATGATACCTTTCTTTCAAGTTGAAGACAGCCTCTCTTCCTCCCTAATGTGGTATGCGGCCGTAGTATTTCAGCTGCGGTTGTGATGTCTGCCCGTAAAGTTTCCGCCAGTAAACCATTTTCGTTTGCTGCTTTATTATTCTAGAACTTTACTTTTGCCTCTTTTATTTCATTTAAACTGGGCTATACACAATATGTTTTCTATATGGCTGTTGTGGTATATTTTAATGTCTTCTGGTACCTGTGACGTTGGTAATTTCCTCGAAATTTTCCCTTTATCTTTACATCTGTACTTCACTATTCACATTGGTGAGCTACGTAGGCTTAAAATTAATGATCTACTGAGATACCTCAAGGCTACAGGCTGGATCTAATACCACAGTGGTATATATTACTGTCTAAGTAGCAGTACATACGAGAACTTGACAATACTTGACTGTATTTGTGCAGTGAACTACTCCGGAAACCAAAACTATTGGTCTTTGGTTTAAATTCTAAACGAAATCTAAGCTTTTCGGTTGTATGCACTGATTCTTTAGTTCCTCACATCCTGGGAAGATTTTTTTCTTATATTAGCCAACGCATTAGTTGTATATAGATGCGTCTTAATATATTGATGCATAGAATTCATTCAACGTCTGAACTTACCGTCAGCGCAAACTTAACCATACTTTTAGGTTAGGTTAGGTTATGTTATGTGACATAAGTCTCCCGCGGCTAGTGAGTACACTCGGAGGTCATATGGCCTATTGTGATACCATTATCAAAGTCCTAAAGTTAGAGACGAGATATATCGAACGGAGCCCTCACTAAACCTGAATGTGCATATCTCGTGGATATCGTGTGCATATTGGTACCACTGACAAATTTGACCAGACTCGTTAGTGATACATCGAAGCCCAAGTTGCCTTAGTCTAAGCTCCCGTAAAGCAGAAGAGCCACAAAAGAGGTGCTGTACCGTTTCCTATACTTTTCAGACTCACTGTACTACAGCATTTTATTGCTTTTTTCTTGTCGTCAAACATTATAAACAAAATAATTAAGGCAAATGACGTTTGTGGTTTGGAAAATTATAATGTAAAATAAAGAAATTATTGTCTAATTGAATGACTTGGAGGCAAAAAAAGAAGAAAAAGGAAATACGAGAGGTGTCATAAGAATACCTTCTATTTTTTTATATGGTAATTACATAAGTAACAGAAAAAAAATAAAATAAAATACTTTTTACAATTTACTAAAAATAATTATTTATTGCATTTGATTGAAGTAATGGTCTTTGTTAATGCGCCAACCGATTCGTAAACCCTTAAACGAAAGGTGAAGTCAATACAAAGGTTTTTATGGGTATGCGGTTTTTGTAGGTCTATTGGCTCGCAAGTTATTGACGTTAGAGTGAGCTCCTTTGTAATAAAATATAAAAATAAGTTCTCCTATGTTCGTCATTTTATAGCTCGAGAAGTACTAAACCAATTTACATACCAATACATGCGTTGGAAAGGTGTATTTTCACTGATAGTTATTGTTTAACTGGGCGGTGCCACGCCTATATAAAATTTTTATTTACATGTCTATATCTTTAAAACGGTAGTAGTGAGAGTTTCTAAATTTGGCCACAATAACTTTGTGGTCAATACTAATCATCAGTCAAAGTGTGGGCGGTTTTGGAGAAGTGGACGTGGTATCTCACATACAAAGAAAATATTGATTTTTGTATATCTAGAGAACGGTAATAGTGAAAGTTTTGAAGATTGGTCCAAATAACTTTGTGGTGAATACTAGTCAAAGAAAACATTGATTTTTGTTTATCTTTGGATTTTAGTTTATCTTAAAATTGGTTCCAATAACTTTGTGGACAATATACATCATCACTCAAAAAGTGGGCAGAGTTAGATAAGTGGGAGTGTATCTGCTATACAAAGTAAATATTGATTTTTTTATATCTTTGGAACGGTAACAGTGGAAGGTTCTGAATATGCTCTAAATTACTTCATGATCAATACCCATCATCACTTGAAATATAGGCGAAATACCAAGTAAATACTGATCTTTCTAAATCGAGAGAAGCATTAGAATGGCAGTTGCTTAATTTGGTCTAAATGACTTGGTAATCAATACAAACCATTAGTTTTAATGCATTCCTTTAAATTTTTCTTTTGAGGAATACATTTTTTAGGTATAGATCGCGACGCTCCCAGCAACGCGGGAAGAGATACTCACTCTAGTATAAAATAAGTATTAAAGCTTAACTTCTATAGATATCTTACGCCTAGTCAAGAAATTTTGTTCTCAAATGGTAATTATTTTTATTTAAAATTTGTAATTTTAATTTCAGTAACGTACTCGGCATTAACGTCACACACAAGATTTCTACATATATAAGTTCAATAACCTGTTGCTACTGTCAAACCCAACAAGACGTCCATTTTATTTGTTTTTAGTTTGATGTAATCCATAGATTACAAATTTAATTCTTCTTGCCTGGGGTTTTTCGCTTTCATTGTGTTTTGTGTCAAGCACTCTTTGTTTTATCTCTTTTTTTTAATTTTAATTAAAATTAGTTTTCAATTAGAGATTAAAGTCGGTTGTTGGTATTAAAACTAAAATGTCGTGCATTTAAAGACAAAGGCAAACATTTATTTGAAGTATAACTTGTAGCGAACAGTGGGGAAAGAAAGTAGTGTTTTTTGCAGGAATAGTTATAATAGAAATTAGTCCAGGCTAGTTGTCTAGCCTTAAAGAATGGAAATAAAAGCGTATTCCCAATAAAAATTTTATTAATTTGTTTCATACTCATATTCTCTCCCTCTCTCTTTCTTATATGGTACACATGTACTCATTTTACTCTATTATCTTATAATGAAATGTAACTTCCGCTTGCTTTTCCCCTGTTTTTTTCTTATTTAATTATATTTTATTTATTTATTTTTGCTTTTTGCGAATTTAAGCAAAGGTTATTAACACTTCAGAAATTTTCTCATATATAGTACTACTTCCCCACTCAGAAGAATTTATGTTCATGTATAAGTACTCCGTACGTACAGCAAATGAGCGTCATAGAACATATGTACATACACATGTATGTGAATGTAGAAGAACAAAATGAAAAAGACAATGAATTACAAGTTAGTGTTGCATACTTGTAATGTTATGCATAAGAAAGTGTATAAAAAAAGTATGCCAACAATATGGTTTTTTAAAGCATTTAATTTCAATTTTTTGTTTGTGTTTTTTTGTTTTAATAAAATAAACAATACCTCAGAGAATTTCTGAATGACTAGAAAAATTCATAGAATAAAAAAGAAAAAAACAGAGAGAGCGGGAGGGAATTGGGAAAAAGAAAAGTGTTGTAAAACGGAGTTTGTTTGTATGAAAAATGATACCAACATAAGTTTTATTTTATTATTATTAACTTTGCTTCTCAGCGCACTTGTTATGCGAAAAAGTTGTGTGTAAGTCAGGGTTTCCCTTATGTTTATTAAACTTAGCTACTTTTTTTTGGCAACACTGTTTTTGGCAGCTCAGCTGATTTCGAATTCAAACATTTTCAGTTTGGTGTATAATTTAAGCATGAATCGACTTACAAACGAACAACACTTGCAGACTATTGAGTTTTATTATCAAAATGCATGCTCTGTTAAGAAAGCGCATCCTGCACTTCTTCCATTTTACGGTAAGCCCATTTCTGATTGAATGGATACGTGAACAAGCAAAATTGTCGTATTTTATGTAAAGAGCAGCCAGAAGCATTGCAAGAACTGTCAATGCATTCCGATAAATGCATCATTGGATTGTACCTTTTCAAAGACGGTGAAGGCAGAAACGTTATTTTGAATGGCAGAAACGTTACGCTACGTTGCGATGATTACAATTTTTTTTCCCAAAATAGAAGAGCTGGACTTGGCTTGGCAGCTCGCAAAAGAATGGCCCAATTTAGAGGCGAGTTCGGTGAACAATTTATTTCAATTGGCCACCTTTAGACTATTTTTTGTTGTGTTATGTTAAGGCTCATCATCTATAGGGACAAGCCCGCAACAGTTGCCGCACTGGAAGTCAATATTGAGAAATTTATTCGTGAGATAACGGACGATATAATTTAAAGAGTGTACCAAAATTAGACAAAGCGTATGAACCATTTGGGGATTAGCCGCGGTCAATATTTACATGAAACATTTAATTATATAGATCGTTATATCGACTCAAATAAAGATTTCGTACATTTCTCTAAATTTTGTGTATTTTTTTTTTTTTAATCAAATCCGAAAGCTCTTAAAAAATCACCCGATTTTCGATAGCAAAAAGTGTACTTTTATTTGCACTGATAACGAAACAAATTTGGGAATTGGGGGCATTTTTTTCTCTTTCATCCAAGTTATGGATCTGTACTACGTCATTTCTACTCTCTTATTGTCATTAGAAACTGAAAAACTTGTTTTCTTTTATTTCGGTTTAGAGCTGAAATAAGCTAGTTTTGAACTAGTCAAAGAACACACTTAAAAATTGATCACAAAACAGCTGTTTTTGCCTAATTTAGATTGTTCCTTATACTGAATCGTCTTTATAAAGTTGGATGCTTAACTTACAGCAGTTTATGTTGTACCCAGTACAAAGTGCAATAGTTTATTGAAAGTTTTTTTTTTATTATTTATAGGATTTAAATTTAAATTTAAATGTAAATTTTTTTACTGACAATACACAATGTTACAAAATTGGTAAGAATTTGAGCGATTTTTAGATTTCGACCAAAACAGTTCTGATTTTGACTTCTGTATGATCTAAAATACAGGTGTTGTGTTCTAAACTATTGTAAAAGTACATCAAACTTTTCTGTCATTTCTTTTAATTTTCTTAAAGAAAACCAAAAAAAAAAATAATTACAAATCATGAATATTAAAGCAAATTTCGGTGACAAAGGGACACCCTAATAACTAAAAAATTCGCATTTCATGTTTAATGCAACTTTATAACAAGTCTGATTAAATTGTGGAATGCATCAACACCAGATAATCTAGAAAATTGAGACGAGTGTATGCCACTGCAACCATAAATGTGTTTAGAGAGCGCCACGTACACAGTGAGGGCAAATATTAAAGGGAAATTAAGTTTTTTTTTTATACGGAATAGGCTCCTAAACTTAATAGGCTAATGCAACAATATCTCTTCCAGCAAGCGAGTTAACTACGTATCTTGTGTGGGCTTAGGCAGCAGTGAATCAAAAGAATATTCTGATAAATTAACAGAAAGCGGTTATTGAAATGGTAACATTTGCTTAATGCGCGGTTTTGTTATAAAACCGGTTGTATTTTACAAATCCATCAAATTAAGTTCGAACGTATCAAAGAAAAACGGTTTGAAATTTTGCCATTTTTATATTTTTGTTGTATTTATATTTTGTTGTGAATTGTTTCAGTTAGAAATGAAGTATTATTTCATTCATATTACTGCCGCAGCTGACCTTACAGTACCCCATTCGGTCGGACCAATTTTCGAGAACTTTTTCGAGTGTAAGGGGTCGTATCTCGGCAATGGTAACGAATGTTGGCCTTCAAATGGTCAATTGTCTCTGGTTTGTCGGCATAGCACTTGTCTCTAACGACGCCCCACAGAAAATAGTCCAACTGACATCACCATTTCGGCTAATTAAACGGCCAACAAGCGTTTGACGCAATAAATCGATTGTGTCAAGTTGCACCATTCTGTTGAACCCAAACATCTTTCACACCAATACCATAGGTGTTGCCATTGACCGTAATGGTTGCGACGTCCTCATTTTAAAAGAAATATGGACCAATGATGCCTCCGCTCCACAAGCCGCACCAAACGGTCACCCCTTATGGATGTATTGGCTTCTACAAAACCACGTTATGGTTTTCTGAGCCCCAAATACGGCAATTTTGCTTATTACCGTACCCACCAAGATGAAAATGAGTTTCATCCGAAAAGGTGATTTCTTGGCAAAATCGACATCAGCGTGCAGTTTCTCGTTGAACCAATTGCACTTTGTAAGGCATCATAACGTGATCTTTTCGCCAAATTCAACGGAAACTAGTGCGTGGAATGTTCAATTCTTGAGAACGATTACGAGTTGATATTGATGGATTCTCACGCACACTCTCAGCAGCAGCTTCGATATTTTCAGGTGTGCGCATTGTACGAGCACGCTTAAGTGTTGGCGCATCAACAATTAAACCAGTTTTACGAATTTTAGCAATAAACTTGTGTATACCGGCCACTGTCTGTCCTTCCGTGCGATAAAATTTTGTACGACAGTTTCTTGCAATTTCCAACCAATTGTCTTTGTTTTGGATAAATTTCCAATAAATCTAAACGTTGCTCAAGCGTAAATCGATTCATTTCGTTCAGTGGAGATACTATACTGAATTTTGTGACAAAATAGAATGACATAAGTATTAACGATGACAATTGTGATAACTGGGACACTGAGAACTATCCGCAACAAACGCATTGTTTACTTTTTTGAACTGGATAACTGTAGATAATGAAACAAAGCGTATAGCAGCACTGAAGAAGTTTTAGATTTAAGTTCACTAATTGTGTAAGTATAGAAATGGTAGGATTTTGGGCTCTGGCAGTTGTAAATTTGATACAACGTACGGTACCGCCTTTCATTTCGGATATACCGGGTAGAACGCAATATTAGATCGGTTTAGCTCTGTGGGGAGGTCATTGATATACTATATACATACATATGTATGGGCTAATTGGGATCGTAACTCCGCACACAGGCTGTACAATTTTGTTTCTTATAAATTTGATATATTTTGACAGCTTGTGGGTGAATGCTGCATGCCTTCCCCTGATGCAATCTGCCTAAAATTTTCCTTAATAATTTGTTGGCTACAGAGAACATTTCTATGGGGGAATAACGACCCTGACTTTACAAACGAAAAATGGCCCATACATATAAAGTATACCCTATTGATGGCGAATGCGGCACGCCTTCCCTTGATGCAGTCTGCCTAAAATTTTCGACGATTTTTTGCCTACGAAGAACATATCTGGGGAGTTATAGTGCACTTTAGCATTTTTTTAAATAAGGTGCACCCTAACGTATGTATATGCACTGATGGGTTGAGTACACGTGGAACATCTATAAAACGGCATTATTTAGTTAAATATTTCTGAGGAGAATATCTTATATATCTTTATAAGTGCCAAACTGGCCATAATATCCCTAGAGAATCTAATTTATCGAAATTTGATTTGATGATATGGACATAAAATCGGCCGGGTGATTAGCGGAAAATAATCATGAAATGTAAGGACTTTGGTACGATGGTGGACACATCATAGCACAACGTGATCTACTCTATTGACCCAAGTGATCTGCGACCCAGACTTTGCTAGCAAAGCGAAAACACATGCTTACTGGGTCCAAGTGTGCGTATAAATGATGATTTGATGAATTCAAGTCTAATCACAACAAAGTCTCTGTTGTATTGTAGTGACTTCCAGATTTAAAAAGGTTTTAGTTTCTTCTCTTTTTAAAAATTGTTCTGGTTTATACTTATGAACTGTGTTTGTTTCTATATTTATACCCTCGACTGTTTTTAATATTTTCTTCATACATTGTTGAAAATATACAACAATTTTATTATGATTTATCGATGCTTTTGGCTTTCATTTCACTCTTCAGTCGTGTAAAATGATATCAGCCTGAGTTTTTCCTCATGTTTTTCATTATTGTTATTTTTGTAGAATTTATTTTTTGTTGTTGTAAAACAAATAAAATTGATAACAAAAAGCCGCCCTAGAGACAACATGTGTAGAATGTCTAATAATAGAAAATTTATTGCAAAAGAATTCATTGGTTTTCAATATCAAAGACACGGAGTAGTGACAGACAAATTTTGTAAAACAATTAATGAACTGGTTTGCTTGGAAACAATTTATTGTAGGAAAATTTGAAATATTTTGAGTTTAAGAAATTTATAAAGAAGAAAAGCTTTTGTGAGGATGAGAATGGTATACCAACACTGGTCCTAAAACAATGCTCTTCGACGCTTCGAGTCCACAATATTTGCTATCGTTTTCAGTGCCATATACGAGTACTGTGCCATTTTTCCATCATGCAAAAAGGTGGTTAATATAGTGTTAATCTATCAAAAGGTTAAGACTAGTAACTAAACATTTTCGCTCTATAGCAATTTGTTGTAGTAGTTTCTAAATTATGAAAAATTTGTTTAACTATCATCTTGTAAAAACAATTTATTTATAAATCGTCAGTACTGTTTCCGTATGGAACGCTCTACTGGTCAGCTGTTAGTCTTACTCTTCAAAGCAGGCTTTTAGTTTATTTATTGCTTTGTTTAGCCAGAAGCATTGCCAAAGCCTGCGCTAAGTGCTTGAGAGGTGCATCACCTTCTATCTTACTCAGAATCTCCTACAGGTGTTCTGCCCCTCAAGCACTCAACGCAGGCGTTGGCAAGCTCACACCAAAAGTCAGATGTTGATACAACACCTTCAGCGCCATCTTTTATCACGTGCAAGATTCTTAATCAAGAATGCCCAACAGGTTTTTCGCCTTGCAAGCATTCAGAGCCTAATCACTAACACTGAGGAGTATGAATATTTATTTTATGTGATGAGCCGCGGTGATAAGGACAAACAGATAATAAACACTGCTGCGCCAGATAAGATTGATTGGCTAGGCGCAGTATGGCCGTTTTGCTACCCTGAAGAGGACAGATTCATGAAAAAGGAAGAAACGCCCGACATGAAAGGTTCCTAAAAATCCCCAACTAAAATCTGTAAATCCAGTTTCATTGTGCCCCTGACGATATTGATTGAATTCAACAGTGACACATTCCTGAGACAGTTCAGATCATGGAAGTTTAAACAGATAATAAACACTGCTGCGTCAGATAAGATTGATTGGCTAGGCGCTGAAGGTGTTGTACCAAAATCTGACTTTTGTGCTGAGCTTGTTAAAGCCTGCGCTGTGTGCTTTAAAGGCGGATCACCTGTAGGGGGCTCTGAGTGAGAATCTTGCACACAGTGCGGGGTAGTTACAGAAAAGATTTTTTTTCCTCTTCATTCTGATAGGTCCTACAGTAACCATGACCAGAACGCTCCATGCTCTCCGACATGCGTCCTATCATACAGTGTCCGGTAATTATATCATTAAAAAATCTGTTTGATCCCCTTCCAAATCTAAGAAAAAACATGGGTGAAGGCAAGAAAATTCTGGATATTCTACAAGTGGCTATATTGGTCCATCTGTGTTGCAGCATGCCCAGTGCCCATCTATCAGGCTTGACAGCACAAGTGTATGTAGTTCCCCTGCGCAAGAGCCAGAGAGAACCACCTAGAAGCGCATTCATCAGCAATATCACTCCCTCGGATGCCCGCATGACCCGCAACCCCTATCAGTTCGACATGATGACGTTCCAGTCGAGCCAGTGAGCAAATATAGCTAAGAAAAAAGCATTAATTGCCGCAAAATATTAATAATAAAAATAGGAATAATGTTCTCACGTATTGGAAGGTGCTGCAAAGTCTGTCCTAAATCGCTGTCATTGCGTACAATACAGGATTAAGAAGTTAATTATGATAGTCTAACCAACCTTAGTAAATCGTTCGAACATGGTTGTTGCAATGTGGCATACGTTTCAACATGAAGCCCATTGTAGTTTCCTTATTCATATCTTATATTTTTTTTTTTTTTAAATATTTCAATTATGAAGTTTGTAACTGCAAAAATTATATAATTTATAATTTTTTAATTCATATTTTGTTTTTGTATTTATTTGTTTTATTGCAAAACGTGCGCAAGCAATTAAAATTAATTATTTTTGTTCCTTTTTCTTTATTCCATGTTACAAAACTTATTATTAAAAAAAATATTTGAAAAAAAATTATTAATTTGTTTTTCATAACAAATCCATTTTTATAAAATTTGTTATACGATATGGCATATTTTCCATCTTACCAGTTGGTATTACATTTATAATTGTTACAAAAAAAATAATAATAATAATAATAATACAAAAAATAAAAGAAAATAAAAAATAAAAATAAAAAAGCAAATTATTATTTATTATTAATTTATAAAGCATATACTTTAACTTCCATAAAAAGTCTGTATTGAAATAGAAAAGTTTTTGGTTTTTGCAATACGAGTACATAAGTATGTATATACAGTGGTGGTCAAAACATTTGCAACCAAAGCTGTATTCCAGTTCTTTAATTACCCATTTCTTTCCGATTTCTTTTTAATCATTGATTTTTGGTATATTTATAACTTTGTTCATTGCTTTTGCGAAATAGCGGGAAGATATTATCTTCTGACCAAAGACAACAAAAAAGTTATTCTTGAGCAAGAGAGTCTACCTATTGCTGTTAAAAATATTTGCAACTTCCACCCCTCTTACTCTATAGGAACAACTATTTACTTACAAGCCTTTAGGAATGGCTTTAATTACATTTCATTTTCATAATGTGAGTTTCTGGCATTTGTAATTTATTACAAAATTCCACATTAGTCATTCAGCTTTTCAGGAAATGTAATGTAATATAAAGGAATACCCGACGAAGCGAAAACTGATACTTCCATTATTGTTGGTATTTCAACCATTAATAGAAGAGCCAGGTAATTGGTTCCAGAACTTTAAAGGATACAAAAAACCCCCTTATATCCGAAAATAATAGAGAAATTTGTCTTAACTTAGTACGGGCACATGTGAATCGGACTCTACAACAATGGAAAGCAATATAGTGGTCTGACGGCTCTTCGAGGATCAAAAGAAAGGATTTGTGTCCGAAGACCGGTTGCAACTGTTGTGACCACCACTGTTTGTATATTGGCATTACTTAAGAGATTGTGATATTGGGTAAACTTTGCCATTTCATCATGCATGCTGCTCGCTCAATTGTAAATAGGCAACGTAAACAAATGAAAACGAAATATCTTCTCAGTTGTTTTACATATTTTGCTCCAGAGGTAAAAGTGCAATGAGCATAATTAACAAATATTATTGGGTATTATTTTTTACAAATAATATAACTCTTATACAGCTGCCCGGTTTACCGCTGGGAGTCATACTATAGTTTAGTAAGAGTGCCATGTGTAACGCCCGTCTCACTTTCACTTACTTTGTTTCTTTAAACAACACAATGAGATTCGCTGCTCATAACTTCAAGATCATCGGCCTTTTTAATATTTCTTGATATTTATATTTGATGAGTTGAAAAATCTGCGTTATATCTTGGCCTGACTTTTTTTAGGTCAATAGTGAGTAGGGCACAACCAACGATCATATAATGATGAATGATAAATGCTACTTCCATTTGCTAAAGAGTTAAAAGGAATTGAAGTTACGGAAAAAGATAGACTTAAAGTCTCTGGTATTCCTGAATTTAACCTGGACACGTTAGATGAGATTTCGTCTATAATTGCTCAACCTTATCAACTTTCCGTTAAGCGAAGTCATAAATATACTGCAAGCCTCCTAAGGTTAACCGCTGATCAGTAAAGCGTTCGCTACGGAGACAGTACTTACGATTGATAAATAAATTGTTTTTACAAAGTGATAGTTAAACAAATTTTTCATAATTTAGAAGCTACTTCATATGTATAGTATGTGGCACTGAAAACAATAGCAAATATGGTAGACTTTGAAGCGTCAAAGGGTACTGTTTTAGTACCAGTGTTGGTATACCATCCTCATTCTCACAAAAGCTTTCCCCCTTCCTAAAATTAAAATATTTCAAATTTTTCCTGCGTTAAGTTCCTTACAAGCAAGAGGGATTTTTAAATATCAATTGTAAATGCATGTGTGGTTTAGTCTCCCCCATGCTGCTCTTCCTTTACCTAGTTTATCTCTTCTTCAATGTCACCAGTTTTAGTAATCGATCGAAGTTATCGTTTTATACAATTTTAAAATAGCAGGTGCACCAGTATAAAATAGGCATTTTTTGTGAAAATAAAACACTAATTTTTATTCAAATTATTGGCCATTGCTGGCTACATATTTTTCCCATCTTTCAGACAATTTGCGGATTCCACGTCCTTTGAAGCAAAACAATTAGTCACCTAATTTTTGACTTCCTCGTAGGAATCGAAGTGCTGCTCAGCCAATGCGTGTCACATCTATTAAAATAAATAGTAGCCGGACGAAGCCAAGTCTGGTGAATACGGTGGTTGAGGTAGCAGCTCCCAGCCTAATGCTACGATTGTATCCTGAACCGGTTTTGCTTTGTCTGCAGGTTCATTTTCATGTTGCAAAATTACATTGATGTATCTTATGGCCCGTTCTGGTCGTTTTTCGATAAATACATGGTTCAAATTGATCATTTGTTGCCGGTAACGATTTGTATTAATGTTTTCACCAATGCTTAGAAGCTCGTGGCACACCACACCTTTCTGGACCCACCAGACACACAGCATTGTCATCATACCGAATTGATCTGGTTTTGCAGACGAAGTTGAGGATTACCCGGATTTCCGTTTAGGACTCTGAAAATAAATACTCGACAAGCATTCGATGCGACTCTGCAGCACTTTTCTTCAAATGAAAACAAAAATTTAATACTTTCCGCAAATCATCATTTTCCGGTACAAAAATTCGCCATCTTCAACACGATGAAAAAATATGATGTTAATCTATACTAAATATGTTTGAGAAATTTCATTGCCGACAAACAAAAAAAAAAAAAAGAAAAATTAAGGCTCGTGCACAATAAATGTTCCCTATGGAGACATTTGTATCTTGATGCTCACTTCATACCGGTAATTTATTTAGAAACTTCGTTAGATATCGAGTGACAGATTTTGCCACCAGAAACAATATATATCGCCCTCATCAGCAACATTCGTTTCTATAAAACACTTTTGCTCTTGCAAAAATTGTAAATCTTGATCAGCGTTTTAATATTTTCATCTCCTATTAAAAACTTTCGATTAAAATGAAGAATTTCAACTAAAAAAAACGAAAAAAAAAACCTTAAGCTCATATAGTGTTATTGTTATTATCATATTCCACCAGGAACATAGATTATTTACAAAGAATCGCCATTGCTGCCGATCTGTTACGAAAAATCTCAACTCATTTAAAGATTTGTGTGTTTCTTTTGCCACTGTTCTTCTTTGAGATAGTCTAAGTCTTTGTATGGCATTCGTAGGGTGTGGCCTAGCCAATTTAGTTTCCAGATTTTTGTTTGTTTGCGTTGTCTTGGTTAGCTAGTCTTATTTTAGATTTTTCTGGGCCACCAAATGCCCAATATATCGCGTGGATGCCTGTTCGTAAAGCTCTAGGGTTTCCGTTTAATTGTCCATACATATGTAAGTACTGATTTCACGCGAGTATGACAAAGTTATAATTAAGTCTTAGGGGAAAGCTCACTGGAGATCTATACCATATATTTGAAGGTCTTATGAATTCAACTCTGGCCTTGTGGATTCTGCCTTTTACATCGCTGTCGGCATCTTCGTCTTTGGTGGTTGTGTTCTCTAGATAGTATATATTTGTTAAGTTTTCTATTGGTGTGTTGTTGATAGTTGATGGTGATCTTACGTTAAGTTATTTATGTTCATCTAAAGTTCTTTACTTGCTGCCACTCTATCGAGTTTCTCTTGCATACGCTTCGCTGCAACTAGTACTGTATAATCCATGGTATTCCTCTCTGTACCACAATAGTTTC
The DNA here is from genome assembly GCA_023159175.1 of Wohlfahrtia magnifica. NCBI lineage: Eukaryota > Metazoa > Arthropoda > Insecta > Diptera > Sarcophagidae > Wohlfahrtia > Wohlfahrtia magnifica. Next base: position 6,776,189 of record JAKWBJ010000484.1, read on the forward strand.
TTCCAGTATCATATTCAAGGTGACCACAAAGTGTCAAGGAGACAACAAGCATCCGCCGAGCACTACTCGTTTTCTAGCATTTCTATACTACGCCTTTATAAAATTTATTTATTGCGAATACCTTTTTATGAAATTGCAGATCATAGAGCATCGCAGCTGGCCGTGTCGCAAGCTTTCTCGTAATCAACAAAGACGGTATAAGAAGTAATGCTAAATTCGTGACACTCTTTACAGCTCATGTAAGGCGGTATAAAATTGAAGATTATTAAAATTTGGTCCGTAGTTAGGAAAATACACGTTATGTACCAACTTTTAGATAATCATAGCCCACTTTATCATATTAAAAGTCCATACAATTGTAAGAGACCAGACTAATAACGAATCAGTCTAGTAAAAGCATAAAGTTAACAATTAAACCGCCAAATAACAGCTACAAAACAAAACAAAATTTATGCATTACAAAATGAAATATATAATTAAAAATAAAACAGAAAATAAAAAGCAAAAGACGTTTCTTAATATCCTGTTAAAAAATAACTAAAACGTAAAAGAACAAAACAGCAACGCGTAAAGGAAAAAGAAGCACTTGACCCTAGAATTTAGCGATAAATATTATGTGTTGCCATTGGCGTTTTATATAATAAAATACCAACACGGTTAAGGTTGCTGCTGTAGTTTTTTTAAGCGACGTTTTCTCCCACCATTCCACTCCTCTCTCTCTCCCTCTCTCCACAATACATAATTACCGTTTGTTGTAGCAGTTGATGTAATAACAAATACACTGAACAAAACGTACTAATAGACTCATGAGTCGATATTGGATGGCAACTTAACTTCAGCTGCGTTGCCGAAAGGCGACTAGAACTTTGTAGTTGCCTATATAGCATAAATTAATAAATTTTTAGTTGTCAGTTGCAACTAAAGTTCAGTATCAACACCAGTATTACACTAACATGCTGCCCTGTAAATACAAAACAACATGCACGCAATTATTAAATTGTACACATATTTTTATGCCAATAAATTGTTTTCAGTGTTTTCCTTTGTTACATATACAGCGACCATTAATTTACCTTTTACAACACTGCCAGCGTAACCACACTAATGTTTGTACACTCATTTGAAATGTACTAACTGATGTACTGACTTTGTTCAGTTCATTTTCAATGAATGCTTCTCTGGCTGTCTAAGGTTAGCTCTTAGTAATGCAAGCAACAACTAAACTAACAGTGATGATAGAAAACAAAAAAGAACAAAAACTTTAAGGTTGGCTGCCATAGTAAATTAACAATGTTAAGAGAGTAAATACGTAAACAGTAAATATATTTTGATTGTGGACTACATTCATAAAAGAATTGTAATGACCTTCACTTTACACATACATATATACGTATATACATATAAAATCAATACTTTTATATTTACCAACAATACATTACATATATAACATATAGTATATCAAGAGAATAAAGCGATGGCAGAGAGAGTGAAAAAGAGAGAGAGCGGCTCTTTAGGTTTAAATCTATGGATAAAGTGTATTGTTTTATAAAATTGGTCTGCTTAAAGCCCACTTTGCTTGCATAAATATTTGCACACACACACATATATATATATATACGACAACCGTACTAAAATATTTACAACTCTCTCGCCTATAAAGAAAACTACAAATATAACAACAACAGTAATTACAGTAGCTCCGTGTGTGTTTTTGCAATACTGAAGGTCAGTTTAGTAAGTCATTCAGTTAGTAAGGCAAACCCAATATATAGAATCGGCAGCAGCAAGCAATAAAAATATAAAAAAACAAAAATATTTTTAAAAATTTCAATGTAAATTGCAATACGTTAGCTTGTGTTTATAATTTACATAAAAAAAACAAAAATAACAATTAATAAAGTTCTTGTTATTTGTTGTTGTAAATTTTAAGTCCGTTTCAAATTCAGATTAAATTAAAATACAAAAGTTTGTTAACCATTAAATAGGCAAGATCAACTTATTGATCGTTTTGTGTGTTTTTTTAATGCACAAATATTATTACTGTTAATACCTTTCAGTGTCTATGGCAAACATACTTATTTTGAGATTACATGGTTCATTGTGCTCTATTGTGCTTTTGCATATATCGGCTATTTTTTTTTTTACAGTTAAACAAGTTGAAATCGTAATAAAACAAAGAAATAGAAAATTTTATGACATTAATGTTTAAATATGATTTCGGCCATGTGGCCGCCACAGCTGGCGCAAAAAAGGCGTAATCTGAAACGCCAATTTGCCCCAAATTTTCGCAGCATACTCGTATATGGCCGCATTTTGACAATAACTTTCCGAACGTTGATGTTCGTGTAATCAATTTGATTTATTGACGTTGGTAAGTGACTTTACATAACTCCAAAGCAAATAATCCAATCGGGTTAAATAACATAATCTTGGTAGCCAATTAATTGGACCATTACGTGACGTTATTCTTTCGTCAAAAGTTTCCATGAGTAAATCAATTGTAGAGCACCATATGCACAGGCCGGAACGAATTGAGGTACGAAAAAATTTCGTATCATATCCCTATACTGTTCAACATTGGCAGTAACATTCCATATCATCATCGTTTTTGAAGGCATATGGAACAATGACTCCGCACGCTCACAAAACGTACCAAAAAGTAATTTTCTGTGGATGTAATGTTGTGTGGACAAAGACTTGTGGATTTTTCTCACTTAAAAATGGGCTTCATCGCAAAACGAAATATGTTTGATGCACAGAAACATCATCCGGTGTCTCTTCATAATGAAATGTCAAACCAAACTAAACAAAAACAACAACTATCAGCTGTTAAATCGGTTGTCAAATAAAGTAGTGTTGCCAACTAAAAGTTATTAACCTCTAAAAAGCACTTGATATTTACTTTTAATAAAAAAAACTTCTTAATCCTATTTTGAGAAAATTACCTGTAATTGATCTTCAAACTTTAGAACCTCCCTTGTCAAGCATAAACAAGCAAACGGAAGCATAAATGGATATACACTGGTGGTCATAACTAAAGCAACTAATGCTAAACAGCTACGTTTTGGCCCATATAATGTCTTCGAAACAACTTGGACGAACAATTTTTCTGTTTTCTTATTAACAAAATATTCAAAAGAATTAAAATAAAAGATTTTTATAATTTACTTTTCTAGAATATATTTTATTATCAAAATAATGAAAGAAATCTAAAATATGCCCGATCAACACTAAAGCAACTTTTGTATTTCTGTCAAAGAACTTTAAAATAGAATTAATAGTAGCGTAACTTTTATTTTTAATGATAGGAGCACATATGCGGTGTATTACAATAACAAATTCCTCTATTTGAGTTTCAGAAATGGTGTGCTAGGCCTCCTGTATCCGATTAAAAATGGTGTCCGTGTTTATCTCAGAACTCCTTTTATTTATTGCGATCTTTGTATGATGTTCCATAGACTTTTAATAGGTTTAAGGCCAAGCAATTGAACTGGCTACACGAGGACTATTAAATTTGAATTATCCAACCAGTCTTTGACAAGTTTTGAAGAATGTTTGGTATCATTATGGCCACCAGTGTATATGGTGTTTCTGTGCCTGACGTTTATCTCACAGAACCATCACATTATTCTTTTAAAATTTCATAATCGATTTTCATTGCAAACATCAGTACAAACCCAATGCACAAACTTACATTAACAGAACATTCAGTAAACGTTTACAGGTGCTGCCAGATTGTTAGTGTAACACAGTGTGTTTGTGTGTGTTAGTTTGTTCTGGTATTTGTTTAGGGTGTGCCACAAAATGTATAATTTGTTTTTTTTAAGTTTTGTAAATTATAATTAAAGTTCGTATGTGTTTTAAAGGTTAAATGAAATTGAACTAAAATTTGTAACAAACCACTGCTTAGAATAGTTTTACTAATTTATTTATGTTTTTTTTTTTTTTTTTTTTTTTTTTTTTTTTTTTTTGTTAAATTTTGTTAGTTTGTCCTACAATACACATACCATACCTGTGCGGTGCTTTAATTATATACACGATACTATTTTAAATAAATATTATTAAATTTGCTAAAATATATTTATTATTTAAATTACGAACGAATATTTAATTATATTTTAATTATTACGAACGCAATGACTATGACAATGTGGTCAGTGTAATGCAACAGACCTCGAACTGCCATACTAGCTAACCACCCACCCTTATTAAAATACATTTTAATACGTTATGGCCACACTTAAAAATTTTTAATGATAATTTATCTCAAAACATAACCACAATACATCTTGCAAGTTTGAAATCTTTAAATAACAAGTGTTACAAATTTGAATTATATGTATAATATGTTACGAGGGTAGCTACAACATTGTATAGCACTGAAATCTTTGTGAAACTGATACCGCCATTTTCTCAGACTAAATGTTTTTGAGATTTTCGGAATATCACGTAGCTTTAGTGGATAAGCAAATGTGATTATGAGACGAAAAATTTGTAGGGCTCCTTTTGACTGTTTTAAAAGAATGTTATTTATAATGCAGTTTAATATCCAGCTGAGGGGTTACTCAATTTGTCTGTGGTCTGCTCTCTATGCAGTAATATGTAATAGTTTTCGCGTTATGTATATAAATTCCTGTATTCCTATAAGGAATATAGGGCCTCGAAGTTTGCTTTCCACTCTTATCTGCTGCACTGAACTTTAGCTCTTTCCACGTTTTGTTGATCTTTGCTGCTCTCTATTCCAACACCATTTTCACTTCCATATTTCGGATACAGTTAAAATGTTTCTTGCAAATCTCGACGTTAATAAGTCTTCTGGGCTGGACGACAACCCGGCGCTGTTTTCCGATGTTTGCGCGTTCTGAATCTTGCTGGAAGGTTGCCAATCCCTAAAAAGGGTGAGGCTAGTAACCTTCGAAACTACCGCCCAATAGGAGTTTGTTTGGCACTTTTCAAAGTTATGAATAATGTGATTAATCACCACCTTGTGAAATATTTGGAGTCCAACAATTTGCTGACCGATCGTCAATATCGTTTCCGTAACAGTCGCTCTACTGGTGATCTGCTGGCGTTACTCTCTGAAAGGTGGAATATATCCATGCATGGATTTGATGATAGTAAGGTTGTGTCTCTAGATATTTCCAAGGCGTTTGACAGAGTCTAGCACGAAGCTCTAATATCCCAACTTATTGCTTTTGGTGTCGGTAGTCACTTCTCTCGATTCATATCGAGTTTTCTCAGAAATCGCACTCTAAGAATGGTTATACCAGTGAGTACCGCAAGGCTGTGTTCTTTCTCCAACTCTTTTTCTAATATTTCTTAACAATTTTCTTTTTCTCACTTTTAATCCTATCTACTCTTTTGCAAACGACAGTAATATTTGTTATTTATATTCTTTTGAACGTAGGCGGAATATGAACGCCACGTTTACAAGCGACCTGGCGAATATCTCTGCGGTCGCGTGAACAGGATCAACTTTAATGCGCACAAGACCCAATGTTGTTTTCTGACACACAGACGTTTTGTCATCTGTATCTAAAGGTAATGTAGATATTGAGGAATCAGATACTCTTAATGTTCTGGGTATGAGAATTAATTGTGACGTTCGTTGGAACGATCATATATTTCGAGTGTCGAAAGAAGGATTCAAGTGCCCGGGTTTTTTAAGACGATGCAAGAATTACTTCACTCAGAAAATTTTCGATATTTGGCGGAGGTTGTGGTTGATGAATACTTGCACAGTGTTAGCATCGCACGTTTTCAAATTCCATGATTCACATCCATAAAGCGCAACTGATTTTGAGCAGGTGTTAAATAAGTTAATTTTGATGCGCTTGGAGATATGAGGCGATTTCCAGACATGATTTAATTGCCCTTAAGTCTGCTTGGCCTTATTTATGCGGTTCAATACAGCCCAGATAGCAAAACGATTGGACCTCTTCAATTTGTTGTTGCTGCAAAGAGAATTATTGTGTGTTTGTGGCTTTTATTCTCATAATCTTAGTTTTTTGAATATTGATTCTAAGACTGCACGATGTAGCTTCGGCATCGATTTTCTAGTTTCGTCTGCATATCATCAAATGTATGCGAATTTAAGAAGATGTTGTATGCGTAGTCTAAATCTTCGAGACGGCTATTTGAAAGCCAGGTGATACCCCTAGAGGTTGAAGTAACTTTTGTTACTACATTGTCAATGATTGTGTTTAATAGAAGAGGGTAAAGTGGTTATCCCTACCTCACACCTATTTTGATATTTATTAAATCGCCACAATATTTAGTGCGAATTTGAATGTCTAGTGAAGGCCATCGATTTACATTCACTTACATTTAGTACCATAAGATTGTTTGAGCAGCAGTTGCAGAAGTGATTCAAGTCCTCTTGGAAGAGAATATTGTCCTCAATGCTTGAAATGCTCTTAAAATTTTTACATCATCAGCATATAGTAGAATATTGCTATATCGGATGACATTCGGAAGATCATTAATGAACATCAAAAACATTAGCGGACCAAGATAGCTTCCCTAAGGAACACCTGATGTGAGTTCGTTATATTTAGTTTTTCAATTGTTGACGATTTTTCTAACGCATGTGTTGGTTCGTAAATCGGTTAAGTGGTTCTCGAGTTGTTAAATCACGAACATAGGATAGCTTATTTTTATACATCGTTGCTCTCATATAAAAAGCGAAGTCATATTCGTGTACAATGTATTGGCATCACTAAAAAACTTAATTTCGAAAAAATACGAGTTAAATATTTTTAAACATTTTGTTAGTCATTTGCCCAAAAATGACCCCTAACAGCTGCTTAATATCTTCCTCTCTAAGACAAGTTTTTGAAAACAGTTTCAATATCGCTGATCAATATACGATACCACTTAATATATTTCTTTTACTGGTTTCACATTTGAAATAAATTCTTAATTTTTTAATGAACTTATTAAATGAAACATGTTGTCTTGACCATTGAAATTAACTGCCGAAATATCTAAACAATGACTAAGGCATTTTGTATATTAAACAATATTCAGTTTAAAATAATTCTTTTCTTTTTTTTTCTCCATAAAAGAAGCCTGTTTTTGGACGTTAGTTAATATATTTATACCCTACACGATCATAGATGAAGGTAACATATTATTAAATTGAAACTTGGTTCCAAATCAAGTTGTTAATTGAAGTTTATTGAATTCTTTTCATTTCATTTTAGCACTATCCTTGATTTTCGATTTCATTTTAATTATATATCTTGAATAACATCTTTTATACTCTAAGTTATAACGGCTTCCAGCTAAAGGATAATGACTATAATCGATTGGATTACTACTTTTTTTTAACTTTTTGTAAAACCGATTTTTGCTTTCTTTAACCATGATAATGTATTAGTAAACCAAGGAGGACGATTAGATTTTATAGATTTAACTATTGGATTACATTCTGACGAACAGTTAAGGAGGTCTGCAAAATTCCAATTTACTTCCATCCTTTTCACATTCTAGAATTTCCAATCAATTTATATGGGAAAACAATTGATTTAACAGTCGATAATGCGTTCGCTTAAAACAAAGTGGTTCAGACACATTATAAGTTGAAGAACGTTGAGGAAATGGCGTAGAAATTAATAAACTTGGATGATGACGAGCCTCTGGCGGACATCAGAAAGTGAAGGCTTATTAACAACCAGCAAATCCAGTAATCTATTGCTAATATTCACAACATTATTTAATTGAAAAACGTTTATTTATTAATGGGTACTAAGAAATCGGATCAGTTGGCTGTGTGAATATTAAAATCACCCAACACAATTAGATAATCGATCAAACTAAGCTTAACTGTAACCGACCTAATAAGAGAAGTATGCAATAAATAAATTTGCTGACTAGAGTTAGAGGTACGTTATGAATTTGTTGTGTTTTGAGAACAGTTAACATTTCAGCAGGATACAACTCTCCATCACGCCTAAAAATTTGATTTTCATCGCTCAAGATTCTATTATTAAAGATATTGTTAAACCATCTTTCCGTTAAGGGCGCTACATGAAATTCAGAACCGTAACTATTAAGAAAAGTATTCGTCAGCTTAGATTTCATTCCCCAAACATTCTTATAAATTATGTTGAGTGTAGAGGAAAATACTAGTTTTTTGGAGCATTGGTACTGCAATCAGGAATTTGAGCTAATTTTTCTTCACGATAAATAAATTTCCGAACTATCGCATTTTTAGGCCAGAAGTTAGGGTCCACAATTCGTTCAAAGTACTCCAACGGTACAATTATCTTAAAAGAACCCATGTTCAGTGAATTCATTTTATAAACGTTGATTCTCTCTGGTAGAACGTTGTTGAATTTATATGAAGTAAAGTTGATAAAATCTGCGGTTGTATCGCAATGAAAACGAGTTGCAATTATTGTCTTCCTTGGTGCAGAAGTACGAGAGCTATTCGAAGGTGCAATATAAATACTTTGGGCCGCAACGTGTGCTTCATTGTTGACCGCAGCCGACGCAATATTAGAGTGCGAAGCAACATTTTATGGCGAAATGGCGTGACTCGTTTATGAAGTACTATTACCAAGTTTATTAGTATTATCGGCTTCAACGAAGTTAATTGGCGTAGTCGTTGAGGAAACCTTTTTAAGGCGTGTTATTATGAGACTTATTAGGTGTTTTCTTACTCTTAGGAGAGGAAATATTATGACCGCTTACAAAATTGTCAATTTACCAAAGCTTGTAAATAGCTCGCCACATTTAGACAATTTATTGTGAAGTTCGACAAATTCTTTATTAAGTTCAACATTAAAAATATAACAACTGGGACAGCTCCATTGCAACGATTTTCCAGCGTCAGCAAGCGCATCGGCATCACTATCTTTCAGACCACAGCATTTAAGATGACAGCTACCGAGGCACAACCAGCAGGTCATGCGATCATTCCCGGTGACATTACAATTGCTGTTTAGATACTGCATAATTTAAGATTAGTGTACGAAGTGCAGTGCAGTGTAATAAATTCATTGACAAAAGATGGCGCCACAAAATCAATTGGCAAATACACAAACCAGTATAAAAGAATTATGTTATAAGTAGAGTTATAATAAAAGTCATTAACTTTTACAGAGTAGTTATAATTGTTACTTGTTTACAAATGGAGCCAAAAAAATAGAATAAAAACAAAATCGCCAACCACATTAGACAAATTCTGTTAAACTAAAATTGAAAATAAAGAAAAGTTTTTAATAACACACGGCTTATCCACACGGCAATCGAAACAGAAAATTGAATTTATACGGATAACAAACTTTTAGAAACACAATAAAAACTCAGGACGAACAGCAAACACGTCAATCTCCGTTGCAAGTCGTATATATATTTTATTATTTTAACATAGACTTCTCATATCTTTTTCCTTTTTTCTCGAAATGGTGATATTATCTGAAACTTACTAAGGATGCTCGGTAGTTCCACAATTTGCTGAATTACTTATACGAATTACTTCGTTCACATGGCATCTTTACAATTCGTTTTAATAATTCGTCTTCTTTTTCTTGTTGTTCTTATTTATTGTTTTGTTATTTGCCGATTAATTGTGTTTTGTAAGTAAGAAAGATGAGCAAATTAAATAAACACATTCAGCGTGAAGAAACAGCCTCTAGAAATTGGTGATCATGTTGATTTTTGTAGTAATTCACATCGTAATTGAAGCTGAACTACTTAAAATTTGTATAATTCGCTTTTAAATTCGACTAATGATTGATTATCGTCGTATGAACATTTCAATACAGTTTGAATAGCTTTACGAAACCTTACAATTTACCTGACTTCAAAAAAATTTAAGATTATTCTCATTATGTGGTGCTTTAATGGCTGGAATAGAGATGGTCTCATCACTGGTAATATGGGTTCTGGAACTCGCCTCAGAAAACGAAGCGTGCTTACAATCGCCGAGATTAAATACAGTTGAAATTAATTAAGATTGCAGTGGTAAAATTTATGAAGATCAGTTAATATTCAGATAAAGCCACCATTTTACTCTTTTGTTTAAATAGTTGGTTTAAAATATTGATAATGAGAGTGGACATCTTAGATTACCAGATATAAGGCTTTAATTAGCATTATGATTCGGCGTTTGTTGAATCATAGTCATGTTATGTCTTGTTGAAGATCATTGTTCTAAATTTGTACAACCAAGAAGTAAAAATATCACCTTGGGCTTTGGGTAAATTGTGTGTGTATTGTAATCTAATTTTGATGTATGGTATCCGGTTGTGGCGTGTGTTCATTGTTTTTTCTTCCTTTTTTTTATTAAAACAGCAACAGTTGATCTGCTAAATGTGAAAAAAATGTATTATTATTTAATGAAATCATTTAAAATCAAAAAAATTACGTAAACAATAGCATTTTAATGAAAGGAACTTTTTTATTGAATATTTTCAATAACTTCGCACAACTGTTACTTTAAATGCAAATTAAAACGAAACAATTAAATCATTTCTTGTATTTCATTGACTTATTAATGTTGTTTTATCTAAATTTTATAATTAAAATTCAATCACAATTACTAAATGATTTAAATAATCTTAATTTGAAAAACAGTAAATATTTAAAATCTCACATATAATTAATAATAAGTACGTTATTTAAAATTATTTGTTGCTCAATGGCTTCAATAAAAGTCGAACCATTTAATTCCAAAAATGTTTAAAACGCATAAATAAGAAAGAAAAAATAAATCAGTTAAAAAAAATAATAAAAATTAAATAATAAATTAAAAATCAATTTTTAATACAATCACTTTTTGATGATAGTAAACAAAAGAGTAAAACTGTATTACTTACAAATTGGGAATTACTTACAATGATAGAGCGAATTAGGTTATTATGTGAACATAATATTTGTTAACAAACCAATTCTGCAAAATATTAAAAAAAAGCTTTGGCACATGTTTACTGTTTCAGTAAAAACCTTGAATTCGTCTTAAATTTGTCAATAATACAAAGTCTCCTGCTGAAGATTGTGTGGAATTTAGTCAATTACACTGGTCTACAGCAAAAAAGCCTTTAAATAAAACTTATGGAATATAATGATTTTGATGCGCTGAATTCAAATACGTTTTCAATTTTTTTCCATCGGACTAAAATTTTTTTTTATGGGCGTGGCAAATTTTTTGCGATTAAGTTCATAAAATTGCAGGGAAAAATTGCCATGTCTTATGCGTTTAATAAGGCCTTGTTAGTGGCAAGCTAAAGGGCTGATAAGATACAATTGTATCTTCCTTCATATATTTTCATATCTAGGTGTCATACTGGTGGTTAAGACGCTTAGTTGAAACTCGCACAGTAATGCAGTCCAGAATAAGGCGATAAGAGCCATTTGGGCAAGCCGCTTCTCCTACGGTAAGACTGTTTTTTTTTTTTTTACTGAGAATGACACTATGGATATATACCGCTATAATCCGGCCCATTTTCATTTATGCAAAGATTTGCTTGCCTTGCGCTTCATATCCATGTGAGGGGGGTGGCAGCATGTTCACTACAATATTTTTCGTCAAAGGTTCTCAGAATGCATCGGTAAGTCTAACCATTCTACGCAATGTTGTCGGATAACCATCTTCGGTCCAGGATGTTATGCCTTTAGATTTGTGTATTGGCAGCAGATTCAGGGTTGAATTCCCGGATCGGGATTGTTGGTCTGATTGGGCCTGCGTTCGGTGTGATGGCTGCAAAATGAATGACTGTGTCGGTGGCGATGTTTATAACTCAACCGAGATTTGTCGAACCCGCTGGGAAGATCACTGAGTGTTTTCCAGGCTGATATCATGGCCATTGCTATAAGTGCGGAGATTCAGCTGAACAGTGGGCTCAAGGTTAAGACCATTAACATATTTTCTGGCAGCCAATCTGCCTTAGAGGCTCTTGGCTCGAATCGTATGATATCTAGATGGTCAAATATTGCTACGATACGTTGCAATAGCTTGGAAAGAGTTCATTGGCCAGAAAGGATTCTATGACACCCTATATCGGTTCGGGCCTTGCTGTGCAGCACCACTTACTACCATCCTCAATCTAATCAAGGATTAGGAAATTGCCAGGTTCTTGGAGCAGTGGAATGCTCGCAGTAGACTTAGCCACTCTATTAATAATACTATACTATACTGTATTATACTATATTACGCTATGATGATTTGTATTGACTAAGAACCTATTTGGACCAAATTTAGAGTGGCTGACTGTTACCGTTTAGAAGATTTACACAAATAAATAATTCTAAGCGTTATTAAATCACGAACATAGGATAACTTACGAGTATTTTTATACATCGTTGCTTTCATGTAAAAAGCGAAGTCATATTCGTGTACAAAACTTAATTTCGAAAATACGAGTTAAAGCCAGTTTACATGAGAGCGACGATATACAGATAATTATTGATGGCCATGGGGAGCAGACACAGATGTTTTGAACCGTATTGAATCCAGACACAAATGTAATATTTAAATCAATCCTACCCAAATGTTTTGTGTTATTTAACGGCCCCAGAAGAAAAATATTTTAATAGTTTTTATAACTCAGTTCTTAAATTAAATAGTAAATATTTTTAAATATTTTGTTAGTCATTTGCCCAAAAATGACAGGTGCTTAGTATCTTTCTCTCTAAGACAAGTTTTTGAAAACAGTTTAAATATCGTTGATCAATATACGATACCACTTAATATATTTCTTTTACTGGTTTCACATCTAAATAAAAAAAAATTCTTATTTTATTAATGAACTTATTAAATGAAACTTGTTGTCTTGACCATAAAATTAACTGTCGAAATATCTAAATAATGACTAAAGCATTTGATGTATTAAACAATATTCAATTTAAATTAATTCTTTTTTTTTCAATAAAGGAAGCCTGTTTTTAGACGTTAGTTAATATATTTATACCCCACACGATGATAGATAAAGGTAACATATTGTTACGTTTTTACGTTTTTAAAAACGTGTTTTTTTTTAGTTCGTAAATTATAGTTAAGATAAAATCAATTTTGTGTTTGGTTTTTAATTAAAATCCTTTATTCAACACAGTTTTGTGCACCACTGCTTGTAACCTTTTTACAGGCAATAACAATTTTCTATTCTTAATTACAACAACAATTACTCAACAGATCTCTCTACTTAAAGATCTACCGACCCGATCGTAGTTATAACTTAGGTTCCATCACCACCTTTTCAACCAGAGGTTATCCAGACTTAACTCTCTTTACTGAGTTAGCTCCAACTAAACTGGTTTTTTTTTACTTCACGATTCACTTCACGAGTTTACTCCTTATAAATAAGCTGCGCTCGCTGTGTTTACTTTACTTAAACTGTATTCGCTGAGTTTACGACACATAAACTGATTGCTGTTCGCATCGATGTGCTTTTTATGTGGCTGAGTAAACAACACACCGAAAGCTCTCGAACCTATCGATATTTCAGCTAGATTCCATTTCTTTCTTTGAATTTCTTTTTAGTTGTTTTGTAGCCATGCGTATGTGAACATCTACCTCTTTCAGCTCTTAGTATTTGTTGTTGCTTGTTTATTTTCTGTTACTTGTTTTCTTTGCTACTTAATTATTGTTGTTGCCGTGTTATTTTTATTTATTTTATCTCTGCTAATATATGTTGTTGTAGAGTTTGTTATTGGAAACAGCACGTATAGTTAGTTGTTCTTGCAACTTCTGTTTTTTTTGGCGATGTAATAAACGCTGTGGTGCCCAACCTTATTTTCGTAACAATATTCAATTGAAATTTGGTTCCAAATCAAGTTCTTAAATGAATTCTATTGAATTATTTTCATTTCATTTTAATACACGCTTATTTTCAATTCAGTGTGCAAATACACATTGGTATTTACCCCCATATTCATTAAAATATAAAACAACTTTTCATACAAAATTAAACCTTTTTTAAATAGCTATTTTTATGAATATAACGGTTAATACTTTTAACCAGATTTGCTTATACGTAAAAAGAAAGGCTTGTTTTTGCTAAGTACTAATATATATATAATATATAAGTGTATACATATACACTTATATATATATATATTTTTTTAAATCATATTCTAATATTCTTTTGTGGCAGGTTTTTCTTGCATTAATTTAATATACTTATGGTCTGGTTATTTTTATACAAAAAGAGTGTTTCGCGCAGTAAATGTGTGGTTTGCGATTCATAAAATTAACATTTTTATACAATTTCTGTTTTTTTTTTTCATAATTTTAATTTCGTGATAAAAAATAAAAAAAAAAATTAAAACAAGTTTTTATTATAAGCCTTGTCTTCTTACTGCCATTAAAATTTTATCAGTTTTTTCTTACTTTTTTTGTTTGTTTATTTTTAAAAACAATGAAGAATAACAATATCAGAGCTGGGAATTGTTATGTAATTTAAAATTTAAGCTGCCTTTTAACTATAAGATTCAAATCTTAAAAACTTTAAAAACTCCTTCTCTCACCTTTGATGGACATTTACAGGTTGTTGTACTCATTTGCCGTCCCTAATTTTTTCCATCTAAGCTTATGTCGTCTCTTTTTGCGCGAGCCTCAGCAGGTATGTTTTGGTATGATTTTTTCGCTAGAGCGTTTCCATCAATTCTTATAACGTGTTAGGTCACGTAGAGTTTGTTTGTTGTAGAGCCGTCAACGCCGACCAGTCGTCGTGCTCAACAACTGAATATCTCACGAACATCAATGATGCGAAATTTGAATAAAGATTTGAATTTACACGCTTACAAGGTTTAATTGACTTAATAGCTGAAGCCTACTGATCATTTTAAGCGTCGTCAATACGCTGAATGGTTAGTTGAACAGACAGAAGTGAATGGTGACCTTAAAAAAAAATCATCTACAGCGACAAGACACACTTTCACCTCAGTGGATTCGTTAAAATAGTGACTGTTTGGAGCGGTTTATGTGTTGGTGGCCACATCACGCAGACAGACTTCTTGTGGCCAGAAATTGGGGGTATCAACCTAGCTCTTTTGTGCAAGTAATTCAATGACCGTGTTATCTCATGTCGTGGCGATGTTAATTAGCCACCATGGTCATGTGATTTGACACCATTGGACTTCTCTCTTTGGGGATATTTAAAAGAAAAAGTATACTTATTAACGCATAGCCAAGAACAATTCAAGATGAGATATTTCGGCACATTAACGACATTATATCTCAGAGTAATTGAATGGACCGGTAGATAGAGGTAAGCCACCGAAGAAGTGGCGAGCATTTTACCGATATTTGGTTTCACACATAATTGTCATAAATCCTTCTATCATAATGAAAATTATCAAAATAATTCTCTGGAAACTTTTTGTTTTTTTTACAATTATCATCGTGCGTTTTGGTTTGACCACCCTTTAGATCTTGCGAAGTAGCTGTCTCTTAAACACTGAAAGAACTTCTTCGTCTGCTTTCGGAAATACCCATACCTCTGATTCATACAACAGCATAGGTAGTATCAGTGTCTTCTATAGAGTGTAAGCTTCGTTTTACGAGATGTGGTTATAATATTAAGCTGCTTACTTAGGCCATAGTAACATCTGATATTCACAAGAATTCTTTGCTTTATCTCAAATCTGGTATTAATCACTTTGGTCATAACTGAAAGTGCCAAGTTATATAAACTTACGTACTACCTCAAAGTTGTATTTACCAACTTCTACAGCCTGTGCAAATCTCGTAGACGTTCTAGTCGTCGATATCATCAACTTGGTTTCGTCTCCATTTACTGCTAGACTAACTTTCTTCGACTCTCTTTTAATTTTCTCAAAGGTTGCAATATGCCGCTCGCAACGTCCGACCCAAATTATTAATGTTGTCGGCATAAGCGATGCCAACTCTATTTGCTGCTACTTCCCGCATGATCGCACAATAGACTGTCGCCTGGTCGAATATCTAGGGATGCCAGATTCTGGGAAGGTAAAAAGAAGAAATTCAAAAAATAAAAGGAGTACAATTTTAAGTATTTATGCAATATCAGAATCCAGCAAAATTTCGCAATCAATTACTATTCTGTTGTGGACATCGGAACAAATAGCTCCAAGTTAATTTTGCATCCAGTTAATAAAATTAATCATTATATACATATCTACGAGTACATGTATGTAAAAAAAAGTACTTTTGATGTTTAATTCATGGTTTTAAAGTGCATTTTGTAAAAAATATTACATATACTCTTTAAAAGAGCATGTATGACATCTCTACTAACACCTCGTTTGGTATATAGTGTGTCGAAAAAGCTCTTTTGAATTACTTGGATCTTGTGCCAGTTAACATCACCATGTACAGTTTAATCAATTTTACATGCATGCCAAACTCAATCATGACCCTGTATAGCTTTGAGAGTAAAGGAAAGGTGGTAGGTCTCGATCTGCTTTGCATGAGTCTTTTACACGATTTTTGGCAGTGTGAAAATTTGATCTACGGTAGATTTGCCGGGTCTAAAGCCACATTGATATGGCCCAATTATCTTTCTAACTTTAGGTTTTAATCGTTAACACAACACGCTCGACAGAATCCTATATGCGATGGGAAAGGGACTTATCGCACTAAAGTTTGCACATACTGTCTTCTCTTCTTTTTTGTGTACGGGACATAGTAAACTAAGGTGGCAATCGTTTTGGCTTAAATAGCTCACCTGGCAGCCCAGTCTTGTTGTTCTTGTTCAAGCTATACTTGGCTCTGTGGTATCTTGGTCGCCTCTTTCAGATACCAATAGCTCTCTCCGTATCCTCAATATGCTGTCTATATACGTCACTAGATGTCGTTCATTATCTTTGCAGGAAGTTATGCCTTCAACAAAGCCCTCAATATGACGCTTAACTCCTTGGTAAAAGTTCCGAGCCTCATTCTGTCTTCTGTACATCTCAATAATCTCACACTTACGCCGTTCCACATCCTTGTTATTTCTGAAAAAACAAACTTTAACACGTTAACTGCCACTGTATAAAAAGAGAATTCGACTTATTTAAACAAAGCCATACAAAATTGTATTCAGTAAAAAGAGTGTATCTTTTCAAAGGTGCCACTGTAGGAAAATTTATTATCAACAAACCGAAAAATATGTATATGATCTTGTGGTACACATGGCAGCCAACGTGTTAAAAAGATAATACACCAAAATATGTATTTTATTTTGCTATCAAAAAAAAAAAAAAAATATCCCATATGCACAATTAGAGTGTCCTTTAAAAATTAGAATCTGGAAATATTGAGACAGTACCCGCTAATGTTTTACTATTTGCCATGAGTATAATTCTACACTCCTAAAATAAATTACAAATCCCTGGATTTGCAAGAAATATTAAAAAAAAAAAATTCAATGAAATTTTTAATGTGGCATATGGTCAACATAGTCTGTGTATATATGGCATTCCCCCTGCCTATGTTCGTTGATAAAGGATATAATTACACACCCCGATATAGGAAAAATTATAATTCGAAAATACATTAGTGTTGAGTACCGCAAGTACATACATTCGATAATAATGGCGCTTAAGAACCAACGAATCGTAACATAAAATGAACCCAAAAATACTCACTTGAGTGCCATTTCTAAAATAACGCAAAAAACAAAAACTGCAAATAAAGTAGAATCGTTACAGCACTAACGTAAACAATGAATTGAATTAAATTTTTTATTTTTTATTTTTTATTTTTATTTTTTTATTGTTGCTTGTTTTATATATAAAACTGAAATAGAAATAAAAAAATTGTTAGTGCGTGTAAAGTTCAACAGAACCTTGAACTGATTTTCAATCGAATTCAGTTTTACTTTTTTCGTTTTATTTTTGCGAAGTGATTCTAAAAATGTGTGTTGGCAGATGTTTTTAACTTTGACGTTTTTTCTATTTTTTTTTTTTTTATTTTATTAAAAATATTAGAATTTACACAATTCATTTATTACCGAAAAAATAGCATTACTTTTTTTAAATAAAATATTTGTCTAGACGTTAATATCGTACAATAACAGAGTAAATTATTGTAATTGCAGGATAAGATGTTAAAAAATATGTTGGTTTATATTCTCTAAAGAATTTTGAAAGAAATCGTTATTCGATTTTTTAGGAATTTTGTAAGAATTTGGTTAAAAAATTAATTAAAATTTTGTAGGGCTGACACTGGTATACTATGACTCAGTACTGAGTTAAAAAGAAATGTTAGCTCTGTTAGCTTTAAAAAAGTGAAGAGAAGAATTTAATTATGAAAACCTTTTTCAAATTTGTGTATTTCAAATATCCTTTTAAATGTACAAAAGACATATTTTCTTCTTCTTTTTGTCAATATACGACAATATTTTCAATAAACCTACGTTTTTTTTTTAAATTTATTTTTAATGGCAGGCCGTTAACAGCTGCTCTTTAAGTAATTCATAATCATAAATAATAAAAAAAATATTAATTAGTGTATTTGCTTTATTTTTTGTTTTTGTAATATTTTCAATCCAGTTGCATTTAAAAAATCATTAACACTATTTAACACAAAATATCTGCTGTCTGATCTAAACAGAAATCTTACATTAAAATGCATTTGAAAAACATCAAATAGGCATCACTTTAATACCCTACATACCTTCACATACAGATGTGATAATGTTATGATGCTTGTAACACTCAATTAATAACAATAATTTCAGCATTTTTCTGAACTAAGATTCGCTTTTTGAGAGGATTAAAGTCTGTTTGTCTGTAATCAGAGTTTAGGACATCGGAACTAAACAAGAATTGATGAGACTTAGCAAATTACTTTCTTATGTCTTAGAAGGAAAACTTATTCTTTTCGATCAGTATATATTTTTGGTCAGGATATATTGTCTTTTAATTTGCTTGCTTGGTTTTTGTAAAAAATTTCGAATTTCATAACTTTAATAAAATAATTCTGTATTTACAGAAAACTTAGTGAAAATTCAAAGCTCACTTGTACAGCTAAAGTGATTCAAAATTTTTCAATTTTCCTTTTTGCACGAAAACGATATACTCCCAATCCACATAAACCGAATTTGCATAAAACAATACACGAACTTCATATAAAAACTACTGATTCGTTTCTGAAATTAAAAAAAAAAAACGCACATCATCATTTATAAAATTAATAATAAGTTGACTTAAGCTATTTTTACTAATCAACACAAATTATATGATAAAAGACATGGTACAAAGAAGGGAACATCGAATACAACTAGAGTTTTGCCAATAGAAGTGTATTCTGTTAGACTTTTTCCCATATTGCTTTTAAAAATGGTAAATCTGCTTCGGTAAGTAAGAATAGCTTAAGTCGACTTAAGCTACTGTTCCATATCGACACAGATAATATTAATTTAATAAAAGGAAGATAGATAAAAATAATTTTATAATATATTATATCTCGAAGACGCTTAATACGTATTTACACCTTTTTTTGAATTGGTTCCATATCACTTTCATCTTATAAGGAAGCAATTAATGTATTGACACTATTTTATAGATCATCATTTTCATCACTACAAATATTCTCATTATGACTATAAGGAACGGTAACGAAGTTGCCAGGAACTTTATCTTTTTCTTCTCGTAGAAAATAATTCTTCATCAGACTTTGTCAGGTTGAATTATGCAGTTGTTTATACAGCTTCTGATATCCAGATAGTAGATCGGTAAATCCACGTTGAAGGTTCGTTACTCGTTTGGTATCTGGAACCACATTGAAAATTTTATTTTTTTACAGCATTGATTTTGTTAAGAACTTCACAAGCTTTTTTTTAAGTAAGAAGTTCAACTACATATTTCCTCACAATCATTTTCGCAATAATTGTCTTCCACATTATCTGTAGTTAGAAAAATATTGTTGTCTACTAGCGCTACTTAATTGCTATATTTGGTAATAAAATGAGAACAATCGCTTCAAAGGATTTGGAGATCTTTACATTTCGTTAGAAGCGCCGAAACACACAAAACAACGAAAACTTTGAAACCGCATAAATTTGAATTGGCATAAAACGAGATTTGACAATTTCATATGAAACAGTAAACTTTTTTGCCTCTACTGAAAATTTGAATATTTAGAGTTGACCCACTTTAGCGGTACAAGTAGAATATATTGTTTTTTATAATTTTTTATAACTCTACTAAGTCTGAAGTATATCGGATGATGGTTATCGTAGCTGTCGTACAATTTTCCTTGAAAAGCAGTTAAGTAAAGTAAAACTGAAATGAAAGTTGGTTAAAATAAGTTTTCTATAACAAAACTTCTGTGTTTGACCTGTAAGTACAATAGTAAAAATTCAGTAGCTACTTAAGTAAAGAGCCGAATTATGCTCTCTGTTATGATAAGAAATCTTAAGAAGATAGTACATTCTTTTAGTATGTTCACACGTGACTTACTAATTAATTAGTGACTTAATTACTTTGACGCTATTGAAATTTTGTTTTCGTCACTACTCTTTAAAGCATATGACTTTCAACAAAGCAGTCATTGCCTTGCTCTAGTTTCATTAATCTTTTTAAGCTAAGTGGACGATAAGTCTATTCTAACTCACCTCCATGTGATTGTGTAGTCGTAAAAATTCTTGCTAAGTGATGGTGGTAATCTTTATCTAGCATTGCCAGTTTTTTTCGGTAGGTGGCGTTTTTTCCGGATCATTCGTATGAAGTTTATCATCGTCGCCGGAGGTAAGCTGGAATGTCAGTGGGCATTCTTGTCTGGAGAGGGGATACGATCTCTTAAGTAAACATGTCCTCTGCTTGGGATTGGAACCTGGGCTACTTGTGTTGTCTACGGAAACTCTAACATTTGAATTACTTATACGAATTACCACGTTCATACGGCACATTTGTAAATCGGTTTGATGGTTCTTCTTTTTCTTGTTTTTATTTATTGTTTTATTATTAGCCGATAAATTTTGCTTTAAAAATGGAAAAAGAGGACAGTCAATTAAATAAACAACATGGGCAAACACCGAATTAAAAATTAGAGATTACATTGGTTTACAATTTGAGTGATTCGCTCTTAAAATGGTGTCTTACTAATTCGGTAAATAATTAGGTGTTTAATTATGAATAAGACAGTGTATTACAAAAAAGCATTGTCGTGTGCATATGGCATTAGGTGAGTAGCCGAGTTAGATTAGCTAATTTTAAAAGCTGTGCGCGGCATACTTTACTTGGGTTTTATATGTTATTACCCTGCCATCGTTTAATAAAAGCATGGGTCTTATTCACATCGTTCATTGCCAGGTTGTTCTCTCAAGCCATATTGGACTTAAGTCCTTAATTGCAGGGCAATGATAACTTTTTCTCTTCATCATTGTAATTTATGGATTTCTACCAAAAGTACAGGACCTTACAGTCCAAATTTGATAAGATTTCTCTGGTATTGGACTTAACGCCATTCTCTAGCGGTATATGCATTAATTAGAGCAGTTTTTCACAGCGTAAATACTCATAATCAGTCGCTAGCTATGTTATGAGGTGATGCCAATGTTGAAAGTTAACAGATGGTTCGTCTGGGATTGAACCGAGGACGCGTTGGTTTGTAGACGGGTGTCTTACCTAATATACCACAGCGGTATGAAGAAGATGGGTTCTTTTATTCATCGTTCATTCTCCTAGTGATGCAGTTTATGCGATGTTAGTTGTTTTTCATCTTAAAAAAGTCTCAAGTGCCGCTGAGTTGGTGGTTTCGAAAGGGCTTCATTTTGACAAAATCACACCAATCATTTTAGGCATGCGCGAAAGTCTGCACAAGCGTTGGACTCACTGCTTTTGAGGATACTGTAAGCACATTCTTAGCGACTGTCCTACACTCGGCAGACCTTAAGCAACTTGACGACATTGTTGTGCCTCCGCACAAATTTTAAACTACCAACCCCAAATGGTGCTTGTATTCCTTGTGGCCTTAAGATGTGGGGATGCTTTCTGGCCTTGGATAATAGTAACAATATTTTTTAGGTTTAAACTTATGTAGATTTAATATTTTGTCGCATCAACATCACAGTGCTAAATACTATAAAGAATCGGGTCCAAAAAATGTCTTGAAACAAATTCTAAAATTCGCAAACTCAATTAACACAATTGCTCATGACTTTTGTCAATGTTATTCAGTGTGTAACTCGTTAGCTGTCGCTAGCTGTCATATTAGAAACGTATTGTTTTAAGTTTATTTTGGTGTAGAGTGCTGTAAAGTACGCTTTAAGCCACCAAGTACATAGTTTTAATATTGTTGTTTTTTTATATTTTTTTGTTTCAGTTTAATTATTGTTTATTTACAAATTTTAACAACAATTACCTTTTTTGCAAAACAACAAAATAATAGAGTACTCATACGAGTATTATATTTTAAGTGATTCTGTTAATTTTTTTTTATTTCGTTCATTCGTATTTTCTTTTTCAATGAACATAAATAAAAAGTAGACATGAATTTTTTAATTTATTTTTTTTGGTTTTTTTCTCTATCTTTAATTTATTTATTCACATTTTATATGTTATTGTTAAATTTAATTTGTTTTTTCTTTCTTTTGTATAATTAATTGTTGTGCTTTTCGTCTATTTACAGGTAAGCAAACAAGCAGACTTTTTTTTCTTAATTTTGAAACAACAGCCATACTCGATTATGCGAATTAAGCAGACGGATGGACAGACAAATAGATGAAATGTTAGAGAGAAAAAGAAAACAAAATTTGATTTACAAATGTATGTAATTGTGAGTAGACAGAAAGAAACCTTCTTTTTTGAAAACCTTCTATTTTTAATAGAAATTAAATTCTTAGAAATGAAAACAGATGCTATAAAATATAGTTTAGAAAATATGTAAATATGAATAACAAGATCATTCAAAATAAATTAAATATGATAATTTGCAAACCACATAAAAGTATAAGATAAGGGGTTATCGTTCGACAAAAACCAGTTCAAAGATTGGAAAGGCATAAACATAAATAAATCTGATTATTTGACACGTGCTAGAATGTTTTTTGGCCGAAAGCATAATTCTTTCAAATTATCGTGTGGGCCACTTAAAATATTAAATTAAAAAATGCAATAAAACAAAAACGGTTTGAAATTTTGCCAAATTTATTTTTCTGTTGTGAAGTACAATTGTTCCGGTTAGAAATGAAATATTATTTCATTCGTGGGGTATGGGGTGGTATCTCGGCAATGGCATCACGAGTGTTGGCCTTTAAATGCTCAATTGTCTCTGGTTTGTCGGCATAACACTTATCTTTAACGGCGCCTCACAGAAAATAGTCCAACGTTGTTAAATCGCTGCTTCTTATCGGCCAACTGACATAACCATTTAGGTTAATTAAACGGTCATCAAACGTTTTATGCAATAAATCTCAACATCCTCCCAAGAATTTTAATATTTTTCAAAACGGCGATTTTTTAAAATTCCATTTTCTCTAATCCGGTAATATTTCCAGACATCCCACTATATGGGCTCTGTACAGGACCCCCTTGGCCAGCATGTGTATATAGTGGCATATGTGTACACTTCCATATTTTAGAGAAATGCCCACTCATCCTCTTAAGAATTTTCATACTTTTCAAAAAGGCACTTTTTTAAAATTCGATTTTCTCGATTCCGGTGATTTTTCCAGACATACCACTATATGGGCTCTGTACAGGACTCCTTTGGCCAGCATGTGTATATAGTGGTATATGTGTACACTTCCGTATTTTAGAGAAAGGGCCACTCATCCTCCCAAGAATTTTCATATTTTTCAAAAAGGCTATTTTTTAAAATTCCATTTTCTCTAATCTGGTGAGTTTTCCAGACATACCACTATATGGCCACTCTTGTAGACCCCTTGGACAACCATATTTATATAGTGGTATATGGGAGCACCTTCATATTTTCCCAAAATGTTCACTTATCCTCTGAAGATATTTAACATTTTGTGTGTAATCACTGTCAATCTCTTAACAGTACTCTGTTAACGAAAAATTTGTGCCTGTTAAAAGAGTAAGGTTGGTGTCTTTCTTGGCTTTTCAAATCCGAATTTATCTTTTCACATAATGTTGATAATGCTCACAGAATTTTTCAACAGGATATCGCTGCCATTCACGTTTCTAAAGAGTCATTGAAGTGGTTTGTTAGAGCTCTAGTTTGTCACTAAAGGAGCTTAGGAAGATTTGGATCATTAGTTGCTAAAAAATTTGGTGAAATCGATGTCGGATCGTAATTCTGAAGTAATAATTATTGAAAATAAAGTAACTATGGTGTTCCTAGAGAAATTAAGTCAGTGCGTTTAAACGCATATGTACCCATTTTTGGAAAAGCAAATTACACTTACCTACTCTTACACTAACCATTCCTTAATGAAAACTTTTTAGGAAAATTCATTGACAAAATGTACTATTTTTCATTCACAAAATGTGACATCAAATTGATGTCACTGTAATCATAGCATATAATACGACAACATTGTATGATAACGTTTTTCATAAAACTGATGTCATTTTTTGCCTCATTGATACCATTTGTTATAACATTGATAACTATAAATCAAGTTTTCGAAAGAATTAAGAATATACAGTATTCGAAATCGGATTGCGGTTTCTAAATACTCTACTAGTGACTGTCACAATATGTGATCATAACATCCTTGACACAATGTCATAATAAAGTTTATAGCTAAGACTACTGTACTACTGTACTACTGTACTTATTTAGTGCATCTTTTCTTTCTTCATTTTCGAAACAGTATGCATATTTTCAGTTCACACAGTTGCAAGAAATTTGTCAAAAAATCTGGCCATGTCATTTTGCATACGTTTTTTCTGATAATATTATCTGTGGCAGTTGTTAAAAATTCAGCCATCTGACAATCTGACAATGATATGACAATGTTGAAAGACAAAAATTGTAAGTCCACAAGGTTGTAAAACATTTTCAGATCTGTCAGTCATGTAAACAGAACTTAATTTTTTTTTTTTTTACAAACTCTTACTACCTTGCCATATTAGATGAGGATCCGTTCATAAACCAGCAATGCTGCCCTGCAAATTTTTACTGAAGATTTAAAAAAAAAATCGCCTAAATTTTTACACAAAAATTGGTAAAATTTTGATAAATTCTTAATAAAAAATCTATTTCACAACGGTTAAGTGACAGATTTGTATAACAAAATTGTATTTTGTCGATGAGATCGGGCTGTATTGAGATTTATGTTGTATACGTTTTCTGTATATCATTAAAAAACATTATTTTTTAAATTCCAAGTAACTTTATTGTATAAGTTATGTTTCTACTTCGCTTTTTTTTTTTTGAAGTTGAATCAGACAAGATTGCATGTCTATGGCCAAATAGATAAAAATCAAATTTGAAGCACAAAAAAAAAAACCGCTAAAAATTATAACTTTTTTCAATCAATTTCAATTGAAACGCAACACTTTTTTATTATTTTTTTCCAATATAAATGGTTATAAATATATATAGAAATGTTTAAATAAATGAATTAAAATTTTGATTACAGGATGTGTTGTCGTTGCTGTCATTACTTCTTGTAACTGTATATTTTGATTTACAAACCCGTTGACTAACTCACCAACTGGTATATTTGTGTTTGAGATTTTCGATTTTCCATTGAAACTGTCAGATTGTATTGAAAATCATTAGTTTGTAAATAAAAAAAATTATAATGAATATAATTGCTTATAAATATCGTATTAAATTGGAGAAGAAAAAAAAAAGAAGTCACATAAAAATAAAAAATTGTTATACAATCATTTATTACAAAAATTTGCATAAAATAGGCAGATAATGCCTATGATACGACACAGAAGATAAACTCGAAAATAGAAGAAGAAAAAGAAATAAAGCTTCTGTCTAAAACTGTGATTGTGCCATTTTCTCTAATTGCTAGTCGGTCTTTCTTCTATAACTAAAAAACTTAGACTGTCCGTCTGTCTATCGAAAACTGCACAAGATCCGCATGCCTTAACAACGGGTTAATGGTTAATTTAAAAATACTTATAGGGTTTTCATTTAAGCGATGTAAAATTGTTAGCGTTAAGCTAGTCTGTATAAAATTTGGTGGAATCGATTTTGAATTGAAAATTATAGACACATATCGTTATAAAAATTAGCTTGAAATCATATTAATATATATTTATTCCGCTGCCCGCTTAGTAGAGTTTCTAACTTCCCGATTTGTAGGCGAAAAATTTATTAATTATAGATTGACTGGTTTTACCCATCCAGCGATCCTAATAGTGTTTTTGCCACTTGTCTGTCTCCCGCTGATATATTTTGATGACTTTTGATATCTCCCTGTGATATACATATTTATTGAATTGTACGATAATTATTATTACATATATATATATATATATATATATATATATATATATATATATATATATATATATATATATATATATATGTGTATGCCAAGCCCAATCTTTCTGTGAAGTTAGGTTTTGATCACAATTTGCAACTTGATAATAGATTAGCATATGAATAGTTTAAAGACCCTATCTTTTATAGTTACCAAGATATACCGTAATAGCTACGAAATGGTTCGAAAAAAGGTCTAAAAATATCCCTGTACTATTCAATATTGGCAGTAACATTCTGACCATCATCGTTTTTAAGACCTATGAACTAATGGCTGTCACAGCCCATAAAGCGCAACAAAAATTAATTTGTTGTGGATGTAATGGTTTTTCGCCAAAAGCTTGCCCAAAAGCGTTCCCATTCAACAAAAAATGGACTTCATCGGAGAACAATATTTTGAATGAAAATTCAATATCAATATCAATTTGTGCTTCACCCCATTTGCCGAATTGGCAGTAGTGTAAGTCTATCAATAATGAAATGCCAAACCAAACTAAACAAAAAGCAACTATCAGCTGTTAAATCGGTTGTCAAATAAAGCAGTATTGCCACCTCAAAGTTATTGTGAAAAGGTGTTGAAGTACTGCGATTTCATCTACTGTGTAACCGTGGTCTAGAAAAGGGTTTTCTTATAATATCCAAAATCCAACTTCGATGCCTTAACAAACTTCATAATAACGGTTGGTGTTACTTGATAGGTGCTTAGGTGCCTTTTTTTAGAATTACTCTATGTATGTACTCTAGTGATTCAGTATCTTCACAGAAAATCTCTACATTGTATATGAAACTATTCTCATTCTATTTAAAGGTTCAGTCAAAAGGGCAGTTATCATTCTTAGTCTATTACTACATCGATTTCATTATTTTCCCTTCGTAACTGCTTAGTAAAGGTTGAACTGTCTCAAACTATTTTTGTTATCGAAGAGTATACGCCTCTCGATCTGCTCCCTTTCTCTAGCCAGGCTCCTCCAGACCTCTCTTCTTTCTGCACGAAGAGGTTCTAGCCTCATCAGTGATGTCGGGACCCCACTTGTGGTCAGCTCATCTGCCTGTTCATTGCTTAGAATTTTTACATTAGAGAATGACTTTATTATCCTATCCACCACGGAGTTTATATGCTGTTTCCTTCCCAATAAACACCAACAGAACTCAACTAACTTGGGGGATATGTTTCTCAAGGAGACCTTATGTCTCCCTAAACATTTCCATCTAAGCCTATCAAGAACCCTGCATTCACACAATATGTGTTCCGCTGTCTTTGATACCTGTGAGCACAATCTACTAACGTACACATACGAGATCGACATTCTCTTCAGATACGCTGTTGTCAGTCCACAACAGTCTGTATGAACTTCAACGTATAGCAACGATATTTAACTTGTCTAGATGACATACTATTCGTGTGTCCTTAAGGCGGCTTAGCTGTCAGAGAATATATTGTTACGAAAATGAAAATGCCTAAAAAAAATGCATCACATCAGGGACTGTATTGTGGAATATTAGTCTATTGGTTTGTGCCAAGGTTTTGAATGTATTACCCTGGTAATGCCGTACTGATTTCTGTATTTGACGGCATTGCCAATTCCACCATTTTTGGGTAATATAATCCCACATGTTTAAAATAACGGACATAAAATAGAGGATGTAAGAGCGTTTGAGACATTTCCGGAAACTGTAGGCAACTAGATATATAGGGAGGCTGCTTTATCTACGTTGACATAGCTATACTTTTGCAGTCATAAAGTAAAGTCGTGTTTAAGCGTAAATAAAAGTGTTGTATAAACGAATATTAAGTGCAAGATAAATAAGTTAGAGACTTTGTTGTTATAATTGTATATTGTAGAAGTGAGGAAATTAAAACTGTAAAACAACAACAACGTGGTATTTATTTTACTTTGACGCAATTAGAAAGAACTCAGACATTTTAAAAAGGCTAAAACGTAACAATATTAATGGTCTTACCCTTGCTCCAACTGTTTTAGTTGGTCTATGGCCGTATGTCAATAGTCATGACCTTAGCCTGGAAGACAGTCAACGATCTTCCCAGTTAAATCGACACGTCTAGGTTGGATTCATTAACAGCAGCACCGACACAGTCATGCATTTTAGAGCTATCGGTAAACCAAACAATCTATCTAGTGCAGTGACCTAAAAAATGGATGACAACAGCGACTACTCTTAAACTATAGTACACCATGATAATTGTAAACAGATCACATACTAGCGATCGAAAGTTGCAACATGAAGAAAAAGAGCGGAGCCCCAAGCATAAGTATTCAGACTTTTCGTTTGTAGTCTATTCTTCTTGTTGTAATTTGGAATCAGTCGGTTTAATTCCAAAGCTTTTAAAAAAATGTGAATCTAGAATTTACTAAAAATCTATTGTACGCACAAGCT
This sequence comes from Wohlfahrtia magnifica, assembly GCA_023159175.1. Lineage (NCBI taxonomy): Eukaryota > Metazoa > Arthropoda > Insecta > Diptera > Sarcophagidae > Wohlfahrtia > Wohlfahrtia magnifica. Next base: position 6,804,915 of record JAKWBJ010000484.1, read on the forward strand.
TTTTTATTTCCTTAAATAACACTTCGTTGTGTGTCACCCATTTATTTATTTTTTTTTTTGTTAAGTGCGAATTGTTTTTATTGTTGTTTTGGGGCACTCATCTGTCGTAATCATGGGGTTTTTAAGTTAAAATTACTTGCATCAAGGCATACAATTACAATTGTTCGTGTTGTTGTTTTTGTTGTTGTTGTTGTTGTTGTTGTTGTTGTTGTTGTTGTTGTTGTTGTTGTATGGTTGTTTGTTGTTTTAAATTTTATAGTTTATCTTCTGCTTCTTCTGTTGTTGTTGTTGTTGTTGTTGTTTTTTTTTTTTCTACTTTTCTATGGCTGTTCGTTAGTGCATTTTTTTAATTTTAATTGCCAAATAAATCACTGGCAGCAACAAGAAAATAGTTATTGTGGGTCTGCATTTTATTTTATTTTTTTAGCCTCTACTTTTGCTTCTTCTTAGTCAAGATTCACATTTTCGGATTCGATCTAAGTGAAGAAAAAAAATTCACTTTCACAATTAAAAATAAAATTTGAAAAAAAAAATATTTGAAAAATAGCAGACACAGCAACTGTTAAAAAAGTAAAGAAAAAACAATTGAAAAACTTGTTGCATCTGCTACAAATAACCGCTGCTGTTGCTACATTAAATACCAGCCAAGTCATACCAATCCGTCAGTCAGTCATTTCGTTTTACTTATTTGTTTTTTTTTGTTGTTGTTGATTTTAAAGACGATTTAACATTTTATTGACTTGGTTTGTGTCTTCTCGAAGAAGACGACTTCTGAGCTTTTCTTGTATCACATCCCCATGGTTTATTAGCGACACGTAGGCGCAAATGACTTTTTATAGCACTCAAACTGTGTTTGATTAGCTTTGTATGTAAGACTGACTTGACCGACTGAGTGTTTCAATGAGTTTAACACTCTGACTCGACTCGGCTGAATAGCTGACAAGCACTTGTTATTGGTTTAATTTGTTTTTTTCTTTTTTTATATATTTTATTTTTTTATTTTTGCTTTTTAAATGCATCATCAACATCATCATCGCCATCATCATTAATTTTATTCCTGGTTTCATATGTAACTGCTGTCACACTCGTTTGTTGTGCTGGTTGTTAAACTCGTCTTAATCTCAAGATTTCATCTGGTTTTTTCCTCAGCTTCTTTGTGTCTTCTTTTCTTGTTTTTGTTATTGGTTTTTTACATTAATTTGGTTATTTTTATGCAAAAAAAGAAGAAGAAAAACAATTTTTTTTATTAAAATGTCTGTCTGTGTGTCACTTTAGAATTCCATTTATAATTCAATTGCAATGTATGAGTGTGTTTATATATACGTATGTACGAGTGGGTATTTGTAATGGAAAATGTCAACGTAATATTATTAAACAATTTATGTTCGTAATAATATTCGTAAAGTTTTTTATTTTATTTTTTCATTACTTTTGCTTCAATTCATTTTATTGGCCTCTATGCGGAGTGCTGGGATTTGGTTAAAAAAAATTAATTTTTTCTGCAGCTTTGAAAGGGTCAAGGTGGGGGTCTTACTGTGTGTGGTTGATTAAATGTGCAGTATGAAATAATTTATGGATAAAAACACATTTGCGAAGGTCACCGAAATAAGATTTTAGTAAAAAGGAGGCAGTTAGTAAAAAATATATATTTTAGTATGGAAGTAATAAATTAAAAATATCCTGTTCGCTATTTACAGTAAATATTTGTTATATATTTTTAAATTGTCAATTCTCTTTCGCTCTTCTTAATAGCATGTGCACACGATATTAAGAATCATTTTCTTTGCTGTCGAATTACTTGTACTTTGGTTTGGTAGCCTTGTTCACATGGCGCTTTTGTATTTCGTTTTGATGGTTCTTTTTCCTTATTTTTTTGTTATTTGCCTTTCAATTATGTTTTAAAAATAAATAAACGGTTAGGAACTGAAATAAATGAACGCTGACAAAAAACAAAAATTAGAGATCTCATTCGTTTTTAGCCCTTTGACGACGAATGGGACAGATAATTAGTTTTATCCTTCCGCTGAACGAATATGGTTGTGTATACGCTTGAACAACGCTGGGAATCTGGGCTAGCGATCGACTTACAGAACATGCCGATTTTGCCAAAAAAAAATCATCTTTAGAGATGAAGCTCATTTTGATCTTGGCTGGTATGTAAAAAAGCAAAATTGTCGCATATGGGGCACAGAAAACCCGCAGGCATACATTGAAAAGCCGATACACCCAAGACGAGTCACTGTTTGGTGCGGATTTCGGTCCAGAGGCATAATTGGGCCATTTTTCTTCGAAAATTAGCAAGGAGTGCCACACAGCCGAAGCTACACTCGATGTTTTGCGCCCTGTTTTTGAAGATCGCATTATCAGCCGCAGAGCTGATGACGTTTGGCCACCTCGGAGCTGCGATTTGACACCGTTCGACTATTATTTGTGGGGTGCCGTCAAAGATAAGTGTTACGCCAACAAGTCAGAGACAATTGACGTTTTAAAGGACAATATGCGTGAAGCCATTGGTGAAATACAGCTGCACACAATCGATAATGTGCTTAAAAATTGGACCGATTGTGTAGGCTACTGCATGACCAGCCGAGGCAGCTATTTGAATGAAATTATTTTCCATTATTAACCGGAAGGATTGTACTTTCAAATAAAAAAAGAAATTTGAGAAAATATTCAGTAGTTTCTTTTTTATAGAATTTAAAAAAAAAAAAATTTGGCGAACCCTTTATGTCTCATTTCGTTTTTTAGTCATAACAGATACATTTACGAATGGATGTTCATCATATTACTATTGTTCGATAAAAAACAAATGCATTCTTCGGTATTCGAGTTAACATGAAGCTTTTGTTGCTTAAATTAGGTTTAAGGACATCTTAAGGTCAAACATTTTTATTTATTTATTTTATTTTTTTGCAATTTTAGTTTTCCACTATCTCATGCTCTAGTTAAAACAGTTAGTTAAACTTTTAGTAATATATGTACCAGTACCTTTAAATCAATGAACCAACGTACATATATTGAATCGGTTTTATATTTTTACGAAAATAAGATTGAGCACTCCTATCGTTTTTTACATCGCTAAAATAAAGAAAACAAAAGCCGAAAAAAAACTATACGTGCTGTTTAAAAATAACCAAATCGACAACAACAAAATTAGCAGAAATGTAAAAAATAAAAATAAAACGGGAACAACAAAAACAGGCAGAAAAGAAAATAAGTAGCAGACAATAACAAATAACAACAACAAACAACAAGTACTAAAAGAAGTAGATGTTTACATTCGCATGGTTTCATAAGAACTAAAAAAAACGTCAGTTTAGTGGGGTCAAACTCTGGTTGGAAAGGTTGTGATCGAACCTAAGTTGTGAATACGATCGAGTTCGAAGATCTTTGTGTAGAAAGATCTGTCGAGTAATTGTAGTTGCTTACAAAGTTGTAAACAGAAGGAGTAACTAAGAAGAGAAATTGTTATTGCCTGTAAAAAGGTACAAGCAGTAGTGCACAAAAGTGTGTAAATAATTTTTTTTATATATTTTTTATTTAATATTAGAGAAATAAAGAAAAAGTATATATATATATATATATATATATATATATATATATATATATATAATTAGTTAAAAAAAAAAATAAAAAAAATCACCAGAACAATCTTATTTCTTATAATCGGCTTATTTTTACTTATAAAAATATTATACCTTTATGCTCACAATAAAGTTTCGTTTGGTGAATTATGCACATTATTAGTGAGTCGAACTCACAACCTGTATTGAAGGTTTTTAAAATAGATGGATCCTCCTTATAAGGGCTTATATTTCGGATTGAAACCTGCCTGTATAATTAGCGTCAGCATAAGCTAGCCAAACGTAATTTTCATAAGCTTTTTACCACTTAAAATTAAGTGCAAGTTCCTTGTGGTCCAGTTGTCATTGACGCCTAAGTCTTAGAATTTTTACTTGTTGAAGGTTTTTCGGACTGAAGAATATCTTCGATTTTTCTCCGATTGCTAAATCCTTTAACCAATATCCTCCTATCCTCATATATAATTCCAGCACATTTTTCTCATCTTCACTTCATCTGCTCATTTTCCACAATAGTTTATGTGATTTACAATAAATAAATGGAAAATATGTTCTCAAAGCGCAACTAACGCTGTAGTGGTTAGAACGCACGCATATACACAAGCGACCCAGGTACGAGCCCCAGCAGAGGACATGACAAAAAAAATTTAATTGTGGTTTCAAGTGTTTAATAAAGAGGCTTCAACTTCCCTCCAGACAAATCGACCAACAAATTAAAGAAGAGCCCTCCTGATCTGGTGATGATGACTAACATCAGACGAATGATCAGAAAAAACGCCACCTACTGGGAAAAAGTTACGATCCTAAAGTAAAGATCAACACCAATTAGCAAGTATATTCAACATTACACAATCATATGGAGGTGGCTATAGTGGATTAATCATCTACTTAGCTTGAAAAATGAAATGGACACAAAGCAATGGATGCTTTGTGGAAAGATAATATTCTCCCTATAGGAGTGACGGAAAAAATATGATCATTACATTAGTACTCTTATATTAGGAATGCTTATTGGCATTGGCTCAATGCTAACTTTTTATAATTACAAAATTTGTTCCCAAATTTCTATATTATCACATACATATGTAGCATGATTTTTCTCTTAGAAGGAGTAACAGTTCTTAAATTTTGTCAACACTTTAAACTTCAAAAGTTGCGTTTCCGTGGAAGAATCCGAATTAAAATGTTCAAAATTTTCACTAGGAAATTCTTCGTCGTTAAAGGGTTAACAAGTCCACAGTGAAATTGAAAAACAATTACCTACAATTTGTATAATTGTGAATGTGAAAGTTAATTACGACAAAAATGTTGTTGTGAACATGGCGTAATGTTTCGTTTAACTTATTATTTGATGAGTAAATGAATGTAATTATATAGATGGATTTAATACTTATACTATTATTAGGTGTTATAAACATAAGCCTAAATACTGTCATTTGTCATCTGTCATTATCATTATCATCCTGACCAGCCACTCTTGCAAGACACTGCGATCCATTGCCCCTATTGTCTTCCTATTGAACAATAGCAGATCTTAAACCATAATGGTAGATATTTCTTCCTACGAGACCCTATTTCTCCCTAAACATTTCGATCTTAAGAACCTTGTATTCATATATATGTTCCGACGTCTCTCATGCCTGTGAGCACAGTATAAAAGCATCCATATTCGTGAACTCCATCCACTTTAGATGCGCTCCAAGCCCACAATGGCCCGTAAAAAATTCCGTCAGGAGTGTGAAGTCCAACCTGCGATACATAAGAACCTCAAAGCGCCGTGCAAATTGTGAACTGATCGCCGTATTAGCGTACCAAGGTCTCATTTTAGCTTTCCAGTGTTCTAAGCATCAGGCAATTTCGCAGTCCTTAATCATATGGAAGATATTGGCAAGCGGTGCCGCACAGAAGGGTTCCGAACCAATGTAGAGTGTGGTGTGATAGGTGGGATACCTGCCTACCCACCATGAGGTCTTGAGGTCATTATCAATCCAGGCCATATATATATTTTCAACAGCGGCATCTCTTCATCATATGAGCTAGAGCGATTAGTTATGAGTACTTACGTAATAGAAAACATCTCTAACTAATGCGTCTTCCTTTAGGATTCTGCGTTAAGCTGCAGATCTCTTTCAATGATTGAGAGGAGTCTCTTTTGTTCGATTTGTGATGTCGCGCGAATTTCGTATGTATCAGGTCACTCAATAAGTCTGTAGGATGACACATAAATGGCATTACTAGAATTCTGTCCATATGATTTTTATTTAGTACTAACCTTCAAACTAAACGTGTATAAATTTTACTACAACCTGACTATTAATTCGTGAGATATGGCAATTCGTGTGAAGCATCTTTTGTTATTGAAAAAAATTGAATTTCGAGTTTTGATAAACCTTTGCTTTTTGATGAAAAAAAAAAAAAATACAGTAGAAAACATTATCCCAACTCTGCTCCATCGAGACAAGTGGTAGAGAAGTCGTTTGCTGTATTTAAACTTGGTCGTACCAGCACAAATGATGCATGCGCAGTAGACGCCTTAATGATGCTGTTATTTCAGAAAACATAAAAAAAATCGATAACATCGAAAACAAGATAAAATCGCAAATGGAAGGAGCATGAGTTATCTGACATTTTAAAGATATCAGATGGGAGTGTTCTTTTTTTTACCATTTTACACGAACATTTGTGTATGCGAAAGCTCTGTTCAGAGTGGGTGCCGCGTGAGCTCTCAAATCGTGTCACAAATCGATGAAAACGATGGCAAAATTGAATAAATTGGGCTTCGAATTGCTAACCCACCCACCGTCTTCTTCAGATTTAGCCCACAGAGACTTTTTCCCGTTTTCAGATCTCAAAAGAATGCTTGCTGGAAAGAAATTTAAGTCCAATTATGAAGTAATCGCTAAAACTGATGAGAAATTGTATTATAAAAGTGGTATCGAAAAGTTGGATAATCGCTATAGAATAATAAAATCGAATCTTGTCAATATTTTTTTTACTTATCATATGGCCTTATTAAATGACCTGTTATGTATCTAAAGCATAACATACTTCTATTTTTAAAACAAAAGATTTTGATTAGAATAAATAAATTTTTATAATAAGTAATGGGCTTTTGAGTAATCGAAACAAATTGACCCATTTGGGCTTACCAGGTCACAAACTTACTTAAGTAGTTGCTTTATTTTAACCTTCATGTTTCACCCAAATACACCCAATATTTGTGTACTTACGTTTTGAAGACTTTTTAAATGATTTATATATTTCCTGGAATTATTGAGAGAGAGAGAGGCAAATTTCTTCAAAGAAAAATAATATAAACATCCCAATGTCCGCTAATTAGGTTCCAGAACTTCAATGGATTTAGTATTTGGTTTCTAAAAACCTTTATCCACCTTTAACTATAAGCGTAAACTTTGAATAAATTTTATAATCGAAAAGAGCACATATTGATCTTTCCTGAGTTTTCAAAGCATGACCACATCTCTATATTTGAGCCCTGATTCTCTGACGAATGGATCTGTATCCTACAAAAGGTTGAAAGTTTAATTGCAGTCAATGTTTCAAATCGTAAAACAGGAGTTTAGATAATCTTGAACACTTGAGCAATGACATTAGTACTCGGATATTTTTATTGTAATATCTTATGGTTCATTGTCAATTTCGGTGTGAGGAGCAGTATGCTATGGTGGCTTTTAGTAATGGAGAAAAATGTTAGAGTCAAATCATGATCGGCAGCCAATACGGTACCATGCTCTAGTCTTTAAAGCTACAACTAAAGGGCCCGCCAAATAATTTTTTTTTTTTTTTAAATGCTATAAAAAAAACTACTGAATATGTTCTCAAAATTCTTTCTTTATTTTAAAGTACAATCCTTCCAGTTAATAATGGAAAATAACTTCATTCAAATGGCTGCCTCGACTGGCCATGCAATAGCCTACACGATCGGACCAATTTTTAAACTATTATCGATTGTGTGCAGCTGTATTTCATCAATGGCTTCACGAATATTGTCCTTTAAAGCGTCAATTGGCTCTGGCTTGCTGGCGTAACACTTATCTTTGACGGCACCCCACAAATAATAGTCCAACGCTATCAAACCGCAGCTCCGAGGTGGCCAAACGATATCAGCTCTGCGGCTGATAATGCGATCTTCAAAAACAGGGCGCAAACATCGAGTGTAGCTTCGGCTGTGTGGCACGTAGCGCCGTCCTGTTGAAACCAAATGTTGCTAATATCCTCCTCTTCAATTTTTGTGAACAAAAATTCGTTCAACATGGCCCGATAACGATCGCCATTGACTCCTTGCTCATTTTCGAAAAAAATGGCCCAATTATGCTTCTGGACCAAAATCCGCATCAAACAGTGGCTCGTCTAGGGTGTATCGACTTTTCAATGTATGCGTGCGAGTTTTCTGTGCCCCAAATGCGACAATTTTGCTTGTCTATATACCCGCCAAGATCAAAATGAGCTTCATCTGAACACATCGCACACATTCTGCAACATTACCATGATTTTCAAAGTAATTTCGCAATATTTCCCAGCGCTGTTCAAGCGTATACACAACCATATTCGTTCATCGGAAGGATAAAACTAATTATCTGTCAAATCAGACATGAGCTAAATGTTACCATTCACGAAATAAGCACTGGTTGAAAAAAAAACGTTAGATGGCGGACCCGATAGTACGTAATTGTAAGGATCTTTAAACTTGAGTTCATGGCGAAAAAAGTTGTAATTAGTCTAAGCTAGGCGTGTAGCTGTGATGACGTTAAGAGAATCGTTTTCATATAAACGTGTGTAATCTAATTTTGACAGCGTGCAGGCGGTAACCTGCTGCGGTGTATGTGCTTAATGCTTTACCAACATCATACACAATACTCCTTCACCACTTATTATGGATTAGAATAGATATCACAAGTTAACTCTAAACTTCGTTTCAGTAAATCCAAAACCCTTTTGTTTGCCAAATCTTTAAACGTCTACTATTCCTATGTTTTTCCAAATGTTTGCTAGGTTATGTTATTGCAATTTTTAGTTTAATTTTTTATATTTTTTTGTAGTTTCTGTATCTAATACTGTGTGGCTGTATTATTTCAAGAAACAAAAGTGAAAGGAGTTTGCAACTTTAATTTGACTGCAGCGGTTATTGTTACCAATTTTTTATTGTTGTTGCAATTTTCGGTTCAAATAAACATGTTTGTTGGAAAAAAAAGAAGAAAAAAAAACACACAAAAAGCGAAATATGATTAAATTTTTTGTAAAACTAATGTGTTTAGATATCAAAAGCAAAATAATTTTGAAAATAACAGGCTTTTAAAAAACATTATTGGCTAATAATTGAAATATAATTGATAAATTGTTAGCAAATAATAGTAAAAAAAATATACATAAATGCGTACATACATACATACGCATAAAAATATATTAGGGTTAAAAGATAATATTTGTTTTAGTGAAGAAGTGTCATTAAAGTGTTGTTTAAACACCAAAATGCTACATTTAGCAGCAACAATCAGTGTTAGAAGAAGGAAATCGATGATTCTTTTATAAAAAAAAGCTTAAAAATCTTAATGAATTCACCACCTTAATTTGCAGAAATGCCTTTCAATTTTTACCCAATACACTCGAGCAAAACACAATCACTTAGAATTGCATCATGTTCGTTTATTCAATTCATTCATTAAAAATCGATATGAAACTGGAAAAAAAATCAAGTAAAACCTGTACGATACCAAAACAACTACAAAAGAAAAAAATCAAAAAAATATTGTCAAATACTTCCAGTGGCTTAATAAAAATGAATGTTTTTGGCTTAGTCTCTGTTTTCTTCTTATGCTGGTTTTCCTAAATCAATGATTCGCGATCTTGTCTTTTGAAAACCAGAAAATGAAACCAAAACGAGTTGTTTTTCTTTTTAACCCATTAAAAGCCTCGAATAATATAAAAAAGGAAACCTTATTAGTATCATCATTCTTACCAGGCCCTCTTGCAGGGCACTGCGCCCCTTAGGATCTGTTGTGCTCCTTGCGGTCTACAGTTGATTTAGCAGATCTATGGCCTTCCTAATGAACACCACCATACTATATATCTACCCAAACATCTTTATCTAAACCTATTAATAATTCCACATTCACACAATATTTGTCGTCTCTGACGCTTGTGGACACAATCTACAAACAACCACATTCATGATAGCCATCTTTTTTAGATGCGCTATACATACATACCTTGGCCCGCAGAAAAGTTTATTAGGAGCGACTCAGAGCGATACACAAATTGCGAATTGATCTTCTAAAGCGACGATCAATTCGCAATTTGTGTGTCGCTCTGAGTCAACAATAAACAATACAATATTCCAAACAACTGGCAACTTCACAATTCTTGATTAGATTGAGAATGATAGTAAATGGTGCCACACAGTAAGGTTCCTGAATACGAAACCGTTTCTAGCTAACGCATCCATTCTTCGTTGCCACTTGCCCTACAATGTACAGGTGCTTAAAACAACTGGACCTTATTCCTAACCGATACCCTTTGCACTTGATGATTAAAAGTCTTTTATCCGCTGAGTGTTAAAAATGTACACTAAAAAGGTACACGATTCGTCTACTTTATGTTATAAGTGTAAGCTTACTCTGCTTATTCTATTAGGCATCCGCCATTGTTCTCGCCACTTTACGTAGCCATGCTTTCAATCAATTATGATGGCTTAATGCCATCAAATCCTAAAAAAACGCCCACTACACACTTTAAAACAACAACTTTTTCTGTGTGTATAGGTTAGGTAAGGTGTTGGACTCTACTATATAACCCTCCACTTAGGGCAGAGATTTGGACCATTGTGATGCCAAAAGCATAGAAGCTAACTCGGGGATCCAACAGTCCCCATAACGAACCATTTTGATTCCAAAATAAATCTCGTAATTGCGGTGACCTTCATTTTGGGGAGTTCAGTTATAAATTAAAAGAACTAGGTGGCCAAAGACTTCAAAGGCAATGGCTGGACACTGACACAAAAGGTGAAAGTCAATTTCCTTCTACTCTTCAGAACCACAACTCCAGCAAAAATCATGGGAAGGAATTTCGAGTCTATTATGAATTCCGCATAATTGAGGACCGCAATAGTGCTATGGTTGGCCATGCGATTTAAGAAAAGAAGTCATTTAGTCCTCTTTTTATGGAGGTCGGTCTAGCTTAGCGGTACCACATGTGTCCTCATGCCGCCAACGAGATTGAGCCTCGCTATACATCGACTCGAGAATATGCAGCCTAACCTAGGTAATTGGAACACAAATGATGGGCTCCCATTCGAATATAGCGAACTCAGTTCATCGGCAATGCAATTCCAGACGATATCCCTGTGGTGCGGAACCCATATGAGAGTTACCTTTGAATGATCCGACATTTCCATGAGTAACTCACATGGTACTCGATTGTAGCCTGGCCGTCCAAGTAAATCAGATAATTATTTTAGAGAAGGTCAGAGGCGTTGCAGAGCCTACAGTATGGCCATGACCACCGTCTGAAATACACTGCAGCGGTCAGGCAACCTATAAAACAGTCTAATGTCAGTATCATCTATGTATATATTATAGCCCATTCTGCTACGCATCTTGAAACCGTCGGTATAGACCTCAAAAACATTTTCAGGAATCTTTGGTCCGTTAGACCAAAGGTCTCTTTGGATATCCTGAAGTCAAATCTCCTGGCGAGAAAATTACCAGCGTGCATGAAATCGACTCTAATATATCTGTGGTCCACAAGGATCGCAGCATGTCCATATTCTATATTGCACTTGGAGTTGACTGCATTTAGCCTAGCCCTCTGCTTCAAAAGAACGTCAATGGAAAGCCAGTTAAGTATAGCAAATAAAGCTTCGGTTGGAGTCAAATTCCTACCAGCGCATCCCGTCTATCAGCCTACAATGACACTTATACTTCTACACCGTCTACCAAATATGAGCGCCGTAAAGTAGAGTAAGTTCTACTACGACTTAATAGAGCCAATAGATGATGACACGCTTGAGACTCCAAATCTTGGCTACTTCCCTCTTACAGGTGTAAAGCGCTGTGATCGCCTTCTTCACCATTTTCATTATGTTTTCCCTTCAAGTGATGTTGGGGTAGGGAAATAACCCTCATTTACTTTACCTTTATGGACAAAGAGAGATGAACGCCATCGTGTCTCGGCATATTGAATACAGATATCTTGTATCAAATTCATTTCATTCTATAACAAGTTTAAAGGTCCGATTACACCTCGAGAAAATGGTGTGTGCAACAACTAAAATCGTCAGATTATCCGCATAACAAAAGATTCGCTAACAAGTCCTTTACAGCGATATTTTACAGCAATGGCGAAAGAACCCTCTTTGAAGGTTCCTCTATTCACTGCCATTACACATCACTAATCTGACTTTAAGCTTTGACTTCACTTCGAATAAACTGTGTATGTGTAAACCTTAATCACTATAGCGAATTAAATCTACACATGCTTCTAAACATTTATTTATTAATGTTTTTTTTTTTCTTTCAAAAAATTAAAACCGTGTAATTTGAAAATTAATTTTTTTCACTTATTACAAGATCACAGTTCACTTTTAACAAATTAAAAGATTAAGGGTCTAAAGTAATATCATTTTAAAATTCCTTTTCTTTTGTGTTCAACACTTCAAATTTGCATAAAATTACAATAAATTCCTTTACAAGAAGTAAAATAGCAACAACAACAGCTAAATAAACAAAAATCTTTAAAAATAAAATATTTATTTTTAATTTGTTTTTAAGAAGCCAGATAATTTTTGTAAAAGAAGAAAAACTTCTTAATTTTAAATTCTGTTAAACTTTAAAGAAAACCGATAATAATAAAAATCTAACATAAATTTAAAAAAAAATTAATTATTTGTTACGTTAAAATGCATTAAAATTAAAATTAAATATTGGAAAAATTTTAACACAAAAACAAAAAATAAATAAATAAATTTAAAAATAAATTTTTAAGTGCAGTTGTAAAGTTTAAAACTGCTTTGTGCAGAAATGGCAGTAATAACTGTTCTGAAGGTTTAATTTGCCATAAATATACTTAATGAAGCTTTAAAGTTACATGGAGTCGTCAGATTTTTTTTTGATTTTGTTTTTTGTTTCTTATTATCCGCGTACATGTTTCATTCAAATAGAAATGCTTTTTTTACTTTAATGATCAGTCTTTCGAAATATTTACATGCAAAAGCTATTGGCAATTCCGCTCTTTAGCCTTTTGTTTTGATAGGTTTCTTTCGATTATTTATTTTTAAGTATTAGAATCGCGGGCAGTGGGACCAAATGTCCAGATTTATCTGTATTTTGCAGTTTTTTTTTAAGCATTGAATTTGAAGTTTTTTGTTTAAAAAATACGTTTTCCCATAAATTGTGCAGGTTTTGTAGTTTTTAACTTTTTAGTTTTCTACTTACAACTTTTTTATTTTAACTACAAAATCTGAATTAAGAATTTCACTCCATTTGCTTAATATTACTGGGGTGAAGTTTGCTTTTCATTGCGACAATGTAATTATCCCCTTTGTCGGCCACTGATCACATTAAGGTCTCAGAAATATGCGTTTTTATGCGCGGTCGTTACAGAAATATAATTTTTTTTTTTTGCACAACAACAGAGGGATTACGGAATTTCAGTTTTTTATTTTATCAATAAACTAAACCTTTTTTGAGTTACATGAATATATGTTATGCAACCTCTTTTATTTTAAAATAACCATATATCTCGAAGATAAGAGCTAACCGAAGAAAGCGGTGAGCACCACTGGATTCAGCGTACTTGAAACTAGTTTATCCGCTGGGTGCCAAGCTTGTCGGAAAAAAGTGTAAAATTCGAGCACAGTGTCATTATGTAATATATAGAATTTGCTTTCAACGTTGTTTTTATTAGTTGTGTGGGATGCGTCCTTTTGAATTCAAAAGACCTGAAATCGAAAGGGCGTAACATTAGAAAATTTTTTTAAAGTTTGAAGGAATAAGAAGTACAAATAGAGATGCTTTTTATATGTATTTAATTTTATTAAGTTTATACATTTTATTAAGTAACTGAAAAGTTAAAAATAATATAACATTTCATTAAATAGCGGCTAAAAGAATTAAAGATGGAATTCATTGCACATTCACAAAAATTAATGTGGACTTAGTATAAGAATTTTCTATGGTTAGTTTTTATGAATACTGGGTTAATCTTCAAGCGGAATGTTGTCATAAAATAAGTGGCAATCTGCAGGTATTAATCTTTTCTGATCTTGAAGATGTTGCCACTTCTTCTTTGAAATTTTTAATTTCTCCGTATGTAATTGCGAAGGCTGTTCATATAATTGTCTGTGAGGCTTGATCTCTGCCTCGAAATATAACTTATTAGAATGCTTTCGGCGGTAATGTGAATCCAATTTTGGAATATCATCTAACCATTTCTTTAAAAAGTTTAAACGATTGTCAAAGCATATTTTCCGATTATTATGGCCTTTTCTCTGGTTTTCTGAAATCGCCGGAGTACAATGTAATCCGCTAGAATCTTTCCATATTCTTACCATTTTTTGTCTATTTCCCAAAGTGGAGAGAAACATTTTCTGACAAACTTGAATGCGATTTTGGTATTTGAATTTCAGACAAAAAATGGTTCGAAAGAGTATAGAAGAAAGAATTTTATTAATATATATTTTTTTCTAATCCAAAAATATAAATTTTTAAGCGATTTTAAAATTATTGGTTTGGGCAATATGATTTGTTGGAGACCTGAAGGATATCGTAATTTGAGAGTTTTTACAGTGAACCTTATGACTTAGTGTGGGTTGCGCCCTTTTGATTTAAGAAAAAAGCAGCTTTGTTGTTACGCTCTTTTGCATTTCTTTTATAAAGTCGTTGTTTTTGACATTAGGACTGTAAAAATTTAAGAGAACATGTATTTTGATTTGCTCTACCGTTATCATTAAAAAACCCCATTTTTATTTTTTTATGTTACGCTTTTTTGCATTTCAGGTGACGATATATGTCATGTAACTAAATACATCAAATTAAATTTTTTTGTTATGCTTGAATAAAAAATACACAATGATATAAATTATCCAGTATGTTATATAAACCGAAATCGAGTGAAATTGAAATCGAATTGCACTTCAAATTGCAATAATTTTCAAATCAGACAAGATTTTGATATTTTTCTTATTGCCACATTACACATCAAATAACTTCCTTGATTATCAAAAAATAAAAGAATAATTGGCGTATATTGTTTCATTTTTTAAGTACGTGCAGTGTTTTCACTTCACAGTTTGATTTTTTCTAAATTTTCAGTTTTCCTCAAAAAACTTATGGCAACCAATGGTCGAGTGTAAAATACGTTGCAATCAAATCTCTGTTTTTATCGGCTAATCCAATAAAGATATTTTAGCGTAACTCAAGCCATCGAAGTTTCGTTTAACGAGCCTTTAAGTGTAAAGAATTCATTTCTATTAGTGTATGTATGTCTGTATGTTTGTATGTTAAATTGTTATATAATTGAAAAATTCAAAATCAATCACTTACACCGTCTTATGTATTACACTGGCTTAGCCCTTAAATTTTTATGCATTATAAGCATTAACATGGTTGGCATGTTGTAAAAAAATAGTACGATTGACAAACTCTATTTTTTTATTTTTTTATTTTTTTTTGTAATTATTTTTTATTAAAATTATGTAACTTTGCTTGCATATGCTTTTGTGCATAAATTAATGAAAGCATTACAGCAACAAAAACAAACAAATTATTAATTATAATTTAATTTGACCATTGACGTAAAAATTATTAAAAATAAATTTAATTTTTTTTTTATTTGCTAACAAAAGTAAACTTTTTTTTTAAAGAAAAACTAGGTTCGAACGCATTTTAATAGCATTTGTGTTAGGCTTCATTTTACTCTAGACGATTTGTGCTGAATTATAGATTAACTATGTATGTGTGAGCAGCGCTTTAAATCAATGAAATCAAATATTTTTAATACATTTTTAACCACATACACATAAAGAAATAAAATGTTAAATAGTTTATATCGTGTAAGGTTGGTTGGTTAAATTAGAGTCGAAGACAATCCGTTCTGACAAGACCACACCATTCGTCAGATGAATTGCCTTTAACATCGTAATGTACACCAATGTGTTATTAAGTCCAGCCTGTAGCTAAGATATTTCTAAGTAGGTTATTAAGTCTAGCTCTCCTAGATAACTCACCAAGTTTAAACTGTATGTAGTTGCCATTGAATCTGTTCTTTTGACAGTAAAAGCCTGGCAATCGCCAAGAATGTGAAAGACCGTTTTAGCCTTTTCCATGCCATTGCAACTGCGACAATTATTGTCATTATAGTTCTGATCAGGCAACCTTGTAGGGCACTCCGACCCATGGGATGGTCTTAGTGTCTACAGTTTATTTAGTAGATTTGAAACCATAAGGGTGGATATGTTTCTCAATAAGATCCAATATCTCCCTAAACATTTCCATCTTAACCTATCCAGAACCCCACATTGAACATATGTGTTCCGCCGTTTCTTTTGTCTGTTTTTAAATGAGCTCTCCGTCCATAACGGTCACTAAGAAATTTCGTCAGGTGTTTCAAGTCCGGCCTGCCTTATTTGGGAAACTCAGAGTGACGCTCGAATTGCGGCCGCCCTTTTGAGCGTTCCAGTGTTCTAAGCATCTGAAAATTTCCCAATCCTTAATCAGACGGAGGATATTGATAAGCAGTACCGCACTGTAAGGTTCCAGTGTTGTGGAATCTTTTCTAGCCAATGCATCCGCTGCTTCGTTGCCACTTATTCCACAGTGTTAAGGTTCCCAAAACAACTGGACCTAATTCCTAAGCGCCAGCATTTTTAACGTAGCAATATTTGACCAGTGTAGTTATCATACTATTCTAGTTGAGTGCCCTTAAGGCAGCTTGGCTGTCAGAGAATATATGAATGGTCTTACCCTTATGCCCTCTATCTATGTTGATTTCTTCTCAGCCTGGAAAACAGCCAGCGATCTCGCCAAGTCTCGGTTGGGTCCATGAGCACCAGAACCGTTCCAAAAATTCAACCCTTAATCTTACGCCAAAGCACAGATACAAGGGCATGATATCCAGGACCAAAAATTGTTCTCCGACCATCCTGCATAGAATGGATAAACTCCCCGAAGCATTCCGGCAGCCCTTGGCGAAAAACTGTCCCCAAACCACCCAAGCCACCTTCATCACATAGACGTGACAAGGACCTCCTAGGCCGCGGTAGGAGGTGATCTCATTGCCCCAGTTATACTGAGGCAGGCGAGCTTTTGTACTCTGCCTTTCCATAGCGATTTGCGACATCGATGTGCGAGTTTCAACTAAGCTTCCTATTAAGAAAGACACCTAGATTCCTAACCTCCCTAGAAAAGTTTATGTTGATATCCATAAAAGAAATACACGTTATACGATAACTTGCATCTCCTTATAAAAGGTACAGCAACCTTTTTGAGGGAGCACTGCCGGAGCCCACCAATTTGACACTTCGCCCAGTGAGGTCCTCATGAGATCACACAACGTACTCTCATATATCCCATGAACCGTTATCACTATATACCATAAGTAACTGCGTTAACAGTCGTTGAAGTTCAAATCGACTTGCATGTTTACCTAACACCTATCGTTCGCTTATTACTGCCAGCAACCTCGATGAATCTATTCTGTTGAGGGCTGTAATTGCATAGTGCATTTGTTATTAAAAGGAAGATTACGCCCTCTAAATTCAGCGTTTTAGAGAAAAAGTTCGAAGATACTACTTTTGAAAAACTTCCAGCGAAATTGTGACTGAAATTGTAACCCTGTAAAATAACTAGTGTTTTTGATACCAATTTTTTAGCTTTTGTGACCTTTTTAGCTTAATTTATTTTTCATTGTATTAATTTAATTGAATTTGGAATCGACAAACATTTCTATTTTAATTTGTTTCTTTCAGTGTATGAATTCATGAAATATACGAGTAGTGTGATGGATCGTTGAATAGGCATTTATTGTATTGTTGTGCATTCAATAAATCAGTATTTTACTTTAAAATTATATATTGTTAGTGTAATTGTTATTATTGTAATATAGGGTGACCAAATAAGAACGATAGAAAAACGTTAGAGAGAGAGCGATAGAAAAAGTTTAATATAAATTTAAGTTGCAGTTGGTTTCAACTGCATACTATTCGTCTAGTCGTCTTTGATTGTCCTTCAAGCTTTCTGTTAAATTTTTGATGGTCACGTGAATAATGAAGTAAAAATCGCATAATGTCAAGCCTTATGATCGCTCACTATGAAATCATTTATGTATGTAGTTTGAAAATATTTCCTTTATCACGTCGAGTTTTGCCAATATAAAGCGCTATTTTGATTTCGAACATGTGGTTGTTTTATACCTTGTGGTTAGAATGCTGGCATACAACAGAAGCAGCTCTGGTTTAAATTAAGGAAAGCGGAGACTTGTCCCAGTGACTTTGGATTTTAAATAATTAAGAGTCATCAGCCCCTCCAGATGATCCTTCCAAGAAGCTTTTTCTGACTCAAACTCAGGGAAAGGACGAGGAACACCAGGTATAAAACATCATTGGATAGGTTAAGCAAGAAAAAAAGGGTAGGAGTTTAAGATAGGCCGCCGCATCAATACTCCGAACCACCACTGTATCCTCCAAATATATAGAGGGCATTTTTTAAAGGCAACGACAACATATATCTTAGACATCTGCTACAGTAGATTGGAAGACAAAATTTATTATAAAAAAGAAACAAAGCAAAAAGATGCCTTTTGAGAGCCATGTACTACCAAGAGAAGTTACGGGAAAAAATACATTTCGTTTTAGTGAGATGTTAAAGCGACCATGGTATGAACGTACCAAAGAACCAATTTTCTCAGATGCGTCACCTACATAATAAAGGGTCCGCCAAATACATTTTTTTTAAATGCTATAAAAAAAAACTACTGAATATTTTCTCAAATTTCTTTTTTTTTTTGAAAGTACAATCCTTCCGGTTAATAATGAAAAATAATTTCATTCAAATGGCTGCCTCGGCCAATTTTTAAGTACATTATCGATTGTGTGCAGCTGTATTTCACCAATGGTTTCACGAATATTGTTCTTTAAATCGTCATTTGCCTCTGGCTTGTTGTCGTAACACTTATCTTTGACGGCACCCCACAAATAATAGTCCAACGGTGTCAAATCGCAGCTCTGAGGTTGCCAAACGACATCAGCTCTGCGGCTAATAATGCGATCTTCAAAAACAGGGCGCAAAACATCGAGTGTAGCTTCGTTTGTGTGGCACGTAGCGCCGTCCTATTGAAACCAAATGTTGCTAATATCCTCCTCTCCAATTTTTGTAAACAAAAATTCGTTCAGCATGGCCCGATAACGATCGCCATTGACTGTAACGGCCACTCCTTGTTCATTTTCGACGAAAAATGGCCCAATTATTCCTCTGGACCAAAATCCGCATCAAACAGTAACTCGTCTTGGGTGTATCGGGTTTTCAATGTATGCGTGCGGGTTTTCTGTGCCCCAAATGCGACAATTTTACTTGTTTACATACCCGCCACGATCAAAATGAGCTCGTCTGAAAAGATGATTTTTTGGCAAAATCGGCATCTTCTGTAAGTCGATCGCAGGCTCAGATTCCCAGCGTTGTTCAAGCGTATACACAACCATAGTCGTTCAGCGGAAGGATAAAACTAATTATCTGTTAAATCAGATATGTTACCTTTCACGAAATAAGCACTAGTTGAAAAAAACGTTAGATGGCGGACCCTTTATGTGGCAATTTTATTTGCTTGTAAATGAGTTAAGCATAAAAAATACCTGAATCATTATTTTGGCAATATTTATCCTTTTTTAGGTCTTGAACTAGCAAAATATTTTATCAACGTATGTACGCCAAAATTTAATCACATAATAGGCCCGACTGTACTGTCTCATGATGTACAATGAATCTAATCATAGCTAAATCAAATTTTCTGCTCCTGCAGCCTGGTCATCCTAACTTTTCGTTAAACACCGACGGGTTAATGAACCTAGAATTAAAAGAATGCATCCAAACTGCGCAATAAATCTTCTGCGCACCGACGTCATAAAAATGTCATACTTTGTAATTTAATAATTTGAAAACAATTTTCAGTAAGCGGTTAACTAAGACTGTTAATGAATATTTGAACAATGTATTGTCATGGATAGTTTTCATAACTACTGTTTTCTAAATATTAAAAAAGAAAAAACATTATGTTTGCTATCTGGTCACCCTTTATTAGCTTATATATTTTCAATTTGGTAGAAGTAAAATCATAAATAATTTGTTAATTTCTTTTATAGTCTGTGCAGTTACATTGTGTTTATTGCAATTGAAAAAAACTTTTATTTTTTCTTTTTCAGTCAGACGTCCAATGACCGTTTTCGGCCCTACATTAACTTTTTTACTTTTTTATTTCATTCGCACGTTCGTTCATTCATGCGTATTTTAACTGATTTTTTTTTAGTTTTTACTTCAAACGGTTTTCAACACGATTATGGCATGAAAGTATAAAACGAATATAAAAAAAATAAACACACAACTCTGACGTCAATTGTTTTAAGCCGCTTAATAAAAACCAACTTAAGTAATGGTTTATAATACTCGTATGGTTAAACGCATGTGTGTCTATTGTGTCTGTGCCGTGATTAGTTTTGGTTGCAGCGCGGTAGCACAAAAAAGAGCATTAAATTATAGTTTATGATGAGAGCCAAGAAATTTTTGGTTCAAAAACATTCACTTCAAAAATGTCTACCATACACACATCCATATGTATGTGCACTATGTTGCCTTATTAACTGTTTGAAAGAAAATTTTTGGATGTTTGAAATATTTACTAAGCCGATCTTTTTTTTTCATGTAATTTTAATGAAATATACTTCAAATTAATAGAAAATTTTTTAATCCGTCCAAATATTTGAAAGTAATCTAGCGCAATAAATATTTCTTCTTCTTTTTATTTGATGGTGTAATAAACTAAATTGAATACAAGTATTAGTATCGTAAAAGATCGATCATGCTATTCTAATCCCATCATATGCGAACCATTACATTGGATTTGAGCTTAGCATACGATTTTCACTATTCCGTAACAGTATATTAGATGCGATGGGTTTCATTTTTTTCGCTTAAGTGTGTCACTTATATCCTTTGCTACAAATGGTTTTACAAGCATTTAAACTTCAAAGGCCTTATGCAAACAAATATCTAAAAGTAGTCTTGTAGTGCACTTTAGTTACCACACACTTTAAGCTTAACTAACATTTGTTAAAAAAAAGTATGCAAAAACCCTATATTAGCTAATGATTGCTTTAGTAAATTTTAAGTTTTCTTGCTGGCAATACCATAATTTTTTTGTGTGTCAGCGCTATAAAAAAACGAATGTCACACATACGAGTAGTCGAACCAAAAAAGATTTGTTTTTATTAATTTAATATAATATCACAGTTTTCATTTCCATTTTATATTTAACAAGCTAAAACCCGGCGTGCTTCGCTAACCCTGTTTATCTTACACTCTTTAATTATATCTTCTTTAAAATTTTTAACTCGTTTTCTCCATTTTAGATACATCGGATTCAAACATTTGTTTCCAGAGAGACATTGCTTAAGATTAAGATTTTCAGTCTTCAAACAAACACACATTTAATTTTATAAAGAGTCCGCCGTCCCTGTTTTTTTAACAGGGCGCAAAACATCGAGTATAGCTTCAGTTGTGTGGCACGTAGCGCCGTCCTGTTGAAACCAAATATTGCTAATATCCTCCTCTTCAATTTTTGTGAACAAAAATTCGTTCAACATGGCCCGATAACGATCGCCATTGACTGTAACGGCCACTCCTTGCTCATTTTCGAAGAAAAATGGCCAATTATGCCTCTGAACCAATTTCCTCACCAAACAGTCTTGGGTGTGTCAGGTTTTCAATATATGCGTGCGGGTTTTCTGTGCCCCAAATGCGACAATTTTGCTTGTTTACATACCCTCCAAGGTCAAAATGAGCTTCATCTGAAAATATGATTTTTTTTTGGCAAAATCGGCATCTTCTGTAGTCGATCGCAGGCTCACTTAGCGAAGCGTATATACAACCATATTCGTTCAGCGGAAGGATACAACTAATTATCTGTCAAATTAGACATGAGCTAAGTGTTGCCATTCACGAAATAAGCACTAGTTGAAAAAAAAACGTTAAATGGCGGACCCTATATATAAGATGTATGTGTATGTAGACAGCATTGAGCCGGTGTACTTTATGCAAGACCCCCTTCTTTTGGCTAATGTGGATAGATAACGAAGCGTAAATAGTTGTCGTTCTCCATATTGTTACGAAAACGAAAATGCTAAAGAGAAAATTCACCGCGTCAGAGCTTCTAAAATTACCTGCACTAATTAAGAGTGCTGCCAAGCGCATGGATCGGTTACTTTTTGTGTTATTTTAAACCATTTGAATTAACGTCGAAAAATCGAAGATTCGTGTCCGTACTAGAACATTCTAAACTAATGATGAAATACTATAAAAAGCGGCGAATTGCGGCTGGTGAGTTAGTTGGTTATCATTTGGCTGTCAAGAAGTAAAGTCTGTTCTAGGCGCAAATAAAAGGTGTTGTAAAAGCGAATTTGGTGTATTAAGACAGAGTGTACATACAAAATTAAATAATATGGAAAATAGAGGGCATTTTGTTGATATTTGTATGGGAATATACAGGAAAATCTAAATGTCATATCTCCGAAACCACTGAGCCGATTTCGTGCAAACTTCACATAAAATATCAATACCATCACAACGTACCCTAAAACGTTGGTTAAAAGCGGTAGACCGGTTTCCGCAATTAGTGGTGACATTAAAGTGTACACTTCTTTTTATTAATTGTCATAACTTCAGCATTTTCCAAGAAGTCCAACTATATTTTTACAGGCGTTTTTTACTATTATCCAATAATTCTCGATTGGATTAGAATTAGGGCTTTACGGTGATCAACTAATTTACCTAAAATTTATTTTGCAGTAGCCATTCTTTGACAATTTTAGCGGTCTGGCTTAGATCACCATCTCACTCTTTTGGTTAAACATGCCATTTTTATTTTTTTATTGTAATAAAGCGGAAAAGCTTTATTAATGAGTTTTTTCCAATAGGTTATGCGGTTGGCGTGGTGTAGTGGTTAAAGCCGTGTTGTAAGCTTCTATTTTCATATCAAAAAACTTGTGTGAGGTAAGAATATCTAAAATTAAAATTGTTAACCTTAATACCAAACTTTGCAAAATAAAATTATACTTACCTTTTGTGCTATCGCTGTGTTAATATATAAAACCATAAATTTATTATTTGAACATTTCAAATAATACATAAAATAAACCTAGACCTGTGATATATAATATACTTAGCCTTTAATCTGGAAAATAAATAAATAAATAATATATAAAATTTAATAGAACATTAAAACGTATACGAAAAATAACTCATCCATTTATTTATGGTTTGTACTCTTACTCTAAAGGTAAATATGGCCTATATAGTTACCATAGAAAAGAATAATCACTTTCACCCAATATTTTTTTCTCTCTCCCACTCACAACCCCTACGTTATGTTAGTATTTTAGCTCAAAACCCTCGCTCAAACCTCGTAGAAGGAAGTTTGTTTATAAAAATAAATAACGAACTTTTATTTTCACTTTGTTTTTTTTTTTTGCATATGGCCGTAAGATTTCATCTCTAAACTTTTTTGGCCATCTAGCTGTGGTGGCGTTAAAATAATCGTCTTCTGTCATATATTTTTGACAGATTGTAGTCGTTAGGCTGCCGTGGTCTATGTGTTTAATGTTTAAAATACAATGGTTTCTGGCAGCGGTTTTCTTTTAAAAAGACTAAAGTAAACTTTTCTCAAACATTCCTTTCTGTTCTTACAAAACTCTGCACATTTAAGTCGAAAAAAAATTGTCTTGATTATAAAATCTTGGTATAGTATCTGCTCATAGTCAAAGCTTATAAAACTTAGTGAAACTCTTGTGACGTTATGAACCATTTTATTTGCTAACATGTTCAATAGTATTCTATCAGCTTATGTAGTAAGCTCGCTGCGTATCTAGTAAGTTTGTATCATACAAACCGGATTTATGCAAATTATTTTGAATATTTTGTTGTTGTTGTTGCTTTTTAGTCTAATAAAACTCAGGCATATATATTTCAAGTTAAAATATATCAAAAAGAAAAAAATTCTAAATCTGATAGAAACATGAACTTAAAGAATTTAAAAATAAAATAAACAAATAATTGCTGTTTAAACTCAACTTATACTTAATATTAACAACAACAACAACAACAACAAAGTCAATAAAAAAACTCTTTAAATTGTTGTTTTGGAAATAACTTTGAGAATGTTATTATTAACTTGTTGTTGTTATTTATTTTTGTTAGTAAAGAAGAACAACAGTCAGCGAAGCAGTTTTTGAAAACTTAAGTAAAAAGTTTTAAGTGAAATAGTGGGGAAGTAGTAAAACCTAAATAATTATAATAAAATAAACAATAAAATCTTATACATTTTATAGAAAGTAAACACTAAGTGTCTGATTACTAATTGACAGTTTGAAGTGGACCAATAATGGTTTGTAAAATTTAATGGAAATAGAATCCGGAAGTGTCACAGAATTTTTTCAATTCAGAAATGCATTTTTATATTCAATTGTAAGACTTAAGAAATATTATAATACAATTTTATTTAATCGATTTATTTATTTTTTTTAATTATTGCTGTAATACTACTTCTACAGTTTCTACAGTTTCATTAGAACCCTTTTAACTAGACTACCAAAGAATATTTGTTTATCTCTAGTGATTTTGCCAAAAATATTTTTCATAAATCGATTTTTTATTTTCAAAATTATTTCTGGAACACCGCTAATACAAGAACTCGTTTAAACTGTTTCCCCCGTATAGTGTAATCTCCCATTTCTTTCTTGGAAGTAAAAAAAAAAAATTGCTTTTTCACATGATTTTTCTTTTACTTCAAAATTTATAAAAACTGTTCCATAAAGTTACATCTGAAATACTATACTTAACTGGATGCTTTTAATATTTTGTGCCTCTGACCTCTATATTTTGTTGTTTACTTCTTTTTTTCTAACTATAATTATTTTTAAAGTGTTAACAGTGCTTTGTTATGGAAAATATTGTATAGGATAGAAAATGGTTTTTGTCTTTGCTATCGGCGCTAAAATAAAATTATCCTCACACCACTTCTTAAGCACAGAACTTGCCTATTAAAAATTTTTTAATTTAGTTTGCTTTCTTTGAAAGGTTTTCTCTTAGCTTGATATAAAATCGAATTCTAGTTGCTTCGATCGTAAATACAGCTTTTTCAGTTTTCTGCATTAGATTCGGGAGAACATCTTCGAAACGGTCAATTTCTTAAAATTGATTTTTAATCTTGATATAGAAATTGAAACGGAAAACAAAGTATGATTAATGCGATTTAAGAAAGGGTTGTGGTTAAAATTATCTCCTCGAAAAAGGCCAATTTGTAACTCAATGACTATAAAAGTAAGCATAATTTGCTGATATTGGTGCATACAAACCGCACATATTGATTCACTCTAAGTCTCAAAGCTGAGACAGTCATTCAATAATATTCGTCATGAATTCTTTATAGACTCATCCATTATATTAATATATTCCGTTATTGTATAATATTCATACATAATTATTAAAATATGTTTATTGACAGATTTTATTGTCACGTCATTATAAGCTGGCGTATTACATCGTGTGTGCACAGTTAATCAAAAATTAAATTTTTAATTTCAACGACATAATTAAAGCGATTGCATAATTATGTACATACTTGTCGTACTTAAATGTTAATAAAAACACTCTCTACCCCTTTTCCCTTGTCAATATATCGCACTCTCTTTTGACCATAATTTATGTCAGTTATTGTAAATATTTATGGTACTATTGTTGTATTTATGGTACTATTGCTGCTGTCGTATTGTAGTTTATAAAAAAAACGCAAAAACATGTCAATTGAACTTGTCCTATTAGTGTGCCAAACGTCATTAATTGACATATACAACAAGCAACAACAATAACATAATTATTGTCATTGTTGTTGCAGTCCACATAAGCGAAGTATGTAAGTAATTCACCTCATTTTTATTTGCCATACAATTGTTGCTAATCAACAAAGTTGTTATTTGCTGTTGTTGTTGTTATCATTTCTGCTTAAATGACAGTCTCACACATTTACTACAAAAAAAAAAAAAAAAAAAATTAAAAAGACAAACAAACAAAATACGCGTAATCGGAAGCGACGTGCTTAGATTTTTATTAAACGAAAGTACGAGTATTTTTGAACAAAAAAGTAAAAAATAAAATCGAAGACAGAAAGAAAGTGAAATCGTTAACGACCACATCCAGTCAGTCAACCAACCAGCTAGAAAAACATCAAACATGCTATTCCATACAGTCAGTCACACTCACTCATTCACTCACAGAAACGATACTACTTACACGTTCAATCACTTACACTTGGAGAAAAATGCAAACAGACAAACAAACAATCACAGGTTTAATTTACTGTTGCCGTTGCTGTTGCCTTGACTGGATGGATAACTACTGACTGACTGATTGACTGAGTTGTTGGTGTTGCTGTTTTTTTTTTTTTTTTTTTTTTTTTTTTTTTTTTTTTTTTTTGCCAGACTATAGTGAGTAAATCGGTCACATGTGCGTTAAAATAGAAGTGAGTGAAAAAAATAGAAATGAAACAATCAAAACAAATATAAAAAATATTTTTATTTTCTGAACTTTGTTTTTTTTTATGAATCAATTTAAAATTCATAATGAATTGGATGAAATTAACAAAAAAGTTATTAAACCTGTGTATTTGAGATTACGAAATGTACATATTTTTTAAAATAAAACCACACAAAATGTTTTGTTGTTGTTGTTTTTGTCAGTCTGAAGTAATAAAATTTAAGAAATTTAGAAATCCAAAAATTTTAACGTTAAAAAGCCGTATTTTAAAATATATGTATGAGGTTTGTTATTCAATTTTTTTTTTTTTTTTTTTTTTTGAGTTATCAATGCGACTATTTGGTTCTCTTCTCATAACAGCGTTTTCTAATCCTTTTCAAACACTTTTCTGAAATAGTCTCCGAGATAGATGCTGTTAGGCTGTCATTATAAATATTTTTCATTTCAAAATCAATCGCATAAACAATGCGATGCGCTAAATGGAACGTTATTTAACACTTTAGGGGCCAATTAGACAAATTAAGTACTTAGGATTGAGAAAACTTTTTATTATTCAATCGTTCAATATAATTTCATTGATTTGATTTATGTGTATGGCGTCAGTTGTGGTGATACCGGTATTGCCATTTTTTTTTTTTTTTTTTTGTGTAGAAAAACTGAACATTTTAAAGAAAAAAGAAACTGATTTACACGTGAAATAACTGCACATATGGTGCTTAAAAAAATAGCAAAATTTACATATGGCCGTTTCGGGTACGTCCTGTAAACCGAAAACTAGTGAAATTGAAATCGAGTATACTTTTTAAAAACAAATAAAACCTAAATGCGCCAATTATTTTAAACTTTTCATAACACTGGCCAACACAAGTCTTGTTTCCATTAATTTTTTTGTGTTACTGGGTATATCTATGGCCCTGACTATTAAAAAAATACTGGGAGATTGCTAACAGCTTTTTATTGTGAAATATGTAACTTGATAACTTTGGCAAAAATACTCGTATACAAAAAATTAATACAAAATGTCTACTGAACACCAAAAAATGATCTTTTATAAGATTTCCTTGAATGAATGACTTTAGTTAGATTCTGACTAAATATTTCACCCTGCTTCTCGCTAAATTCACCCAGATTTTCTGAAAATCGGTCATGTACTCAACAAGCTCGACATGTTCGTAAGAATTCTTTTTGCCTAGGAAATTACTCAGGAAACAGTAAATTTTTATTTTTATTTTCTTTTTTGAGCAGTGTAATCAAAGAAGTTATTTCAAAGGTAATAAGCGAGTTAATAAGAAAAAATCTCCAAATCTTTTCTGATTTGAATATTAAATTTGAAGTTTCATTCGATTTCAGTTTCACTCAATTTCGGTTTACAGAACATACCCGTTAACGCATTTCATGATGTATTTTTTTATTCAGAACAAATTAAATGTGATATACATAAATGATATGATGTAATAACTGTGCTCGACAGTATTTTTTCCGACAAGCGGGGCTTCTTCAGCGGGTATATCGAATTCGAGTTCGTTAAATACAGTGGTGCTAACCGTTTCACGCATAATGATAATAATTCCCACAAGAAATTAAAACACAATAGAGGATAGGGGCATGTGATTGTGTGAGGAACTATATCCTACTATGGCACCTGTGAGTTTCAGTTTTAAAATCGCATATGAATGCGGATAACTGCGTTTTGAAAACAACTTTTTCCTACTTTCAAAACATATTTGGAAATCTTAGGTGTTCCAATCCAAACAGTCCGGTTCGTGAAATCGTGGATTCAGAGCAAAAAAGAAAAAAAATAATCAAGAACGTCCGGAAATGGGTGGCTGGGAAAGTGTGCGAGTCCGGAAAACAATACAACATAAAAATGGAATTATTGGATAGAGTCAAACACACTTCGTGCACCATTTCGTTGAATTCTATTGAAAAACTTTACAACTTCCAATCGAATTTTCGAGCTTTGTTCAAGCAAAGGCGGTCCAACGCATTATTAATTATCCTTAATAATGTTTATCATATAGTATTTAATAGGGTGATCGATTAATCGACTTTTTCAAAAACCGGTTTTTGAATAAATCGGAAAGTAGCACTTTTCAAAAATCCTCTTTTATTTAAATAAAATTGTTCCTAATTCTTGAGCGCAGAGCTGGTCCAAATCTTTTTAAAAATAAGCAGAAGCTGATGGAGAGTTAAAAATTAAAGAGGCAATTAATGAAATTAAAAGCAGAAGTACTAAAAAATGCTTAAGGTTTGAACAGTTACTCAACGAACTAATACCGTTTTTGTTGTATTACTTGGTAGAGAATAGAATTAAAGGTTTGTTATTATAGTTATAATTTAGGTTCCTAAGATGACAAAAATTAAATGTTTTATTTTCAATAAATCTATTAGTAATATACGAGTCTTTAATTGTCTCGACAAGAAAATTTGCTTAGATTTCGAGCAGCACTGTCTGTAAATTTGTGCAGCACCTATTTAATAGTGTGTGTCACTGTAGTATGTTAGATAAGAACCCACCCTCCAACCAAGAAGTCGTCGGTTCAACATTACTGACGACTGGTTATGTGAATTTACGCTGTGAAAAACTTCACAAACTAATATATCTGCAGTTCGAAACCGGCGTTTGTGGTTTTGTGGGCTTTCAATAAGTCTAGTTGTTCATTCTCCATATATAAAAATTAATATTTATTTATGGAAGATGAGAAAAGGTTATTTTTACTCAAGAGTGCATATCTTTTTCGATCTACCTTAGTTTTCAAGTTCTTTAAATTTATACAAATAGTTAAAAGATGAGCATATTTTCAATAAAAAAATACGAGTATACAAACGCATAAAAATTATATGCACCGTAAAAAAACCGTATTCGACAAAACCAGGAAAACCTTTTAAGACGGGTCGAATAACAACCGTCCGATCTTCCTAGTATTTAAGAATTGTTATATAGTTGCTTAAGATACTAACTAAAATAAATTTAAAGGCGTCTACGACATAAAAATTTGAAGATCACATCTCAATTGATACAGATAATATATAACATTAACAGTTAAAATTCAATAATTTAATAGCGTTATTGAAGCGTCAATATTTTCATGATTATTTGCCATAGTATACTGAACATAAATTTAAAAAAAGTGAGCACAGTATGACACTTAACCCTTTCGTTAGTTCTATCGGGTTCTTAATTAACACCCTCAATTGAAATACTTTGAAATATACGTGAGGTGGCTAGCAGCGCTCAAAGTTACAAAAAAAATTCAAGTTACAAAGAAAAAATTTAGCTTATACGGTTGAGAAAAGAAGATAAAACATTATAAATCATTTTAATTTTTTTTTTTTTCAAAATTGTTTTCAAAATATCCTGTGAGTCAACCATTTAAAGACAATATGTAATCTCTGCACAAGAATATTTAAATGGAAATGCAAAAACACGTTTATCTTGTTTTCTTGGCGGATAATTTGTTTTCTTATGATGACTTTATTGTTAATAAATTCGTCAGTTCAGTTATTATTTCACCGATAACCTTAATTTAAGCTTGTAATGCAATAATTAAAAAAAAAACAATAACAACATCAGTAATAGCAACAACAAATATAAAAATTAACTACGTATGTATGTATTCCTTTACATGCATATAAATACAAACAAAATTATTTGCTGATTGCATTTGTTTTCGTTCATCATAATTTGCACTTTTTTATGACAAAAAAAAAAAAAAAAAATTTTTTTTTAAACTCATCTCTCTCTCATTGTGCATTCTTTTTTTTCACAGACAAATAAAAAATTTGACCATTTAAATAGCGGTCAATCAACCCACAGTCACAAACGAATTGAACAAAAAAAAAAAAAAAAAAAAAAAAAATTAATAAAAATTAAATTTGTATATGGAAATGTATAAAAAACAAAATTATTTTACATAAAATGCACAAAAAATGGAAGAAAAACTGTAATTTCGTGTATTTTTAGAAACAAATGGAACATAAAAATATGCTGAGATGATTATTTGTTTTTGGTTTTGTATGGCATTAAACAATTAAGCGAAGTTTCTATGTGTGTTTTTGGGTCAATAAAAATTTAAATTTAAAAAAAAATGTAAATGTTGAGCTTTTTTCGTATATGAAGGAAGTCGTTTAAAATTTATGCTTTATACAGTTAATGGGTTACACGCTTAAGTAATAATTTTAACTCATTGCTGCGAGGGTATACTCGTATACCGTGGGGTATAAATATTATATGTATACCCGTTTTCTAAGTAAGATAAATGTTTTTTATATACAGTATTGGACAAAACATGTGCACGAGCTTGCACGTGCTATCATGTATCTTCATAACATAGCAAGGCTCATTTGAATTTTAATTTTTTTTATTAATTTATAACGATAATATCCTTTTTTTGCTAAGAAAAGACAAAAAACATAGGAAGACAAATTTGTAACAGTAAAATTGTATGTTAAGGTTACAAAACCGATATTTTGCATGCGTCAAAACAATAGCACGAAATAGTTAGATAATTAAGTTATTATTATGAATTCCCATAACATTCCAAGAAGAAACATGTGGACTTCTCGCAGTCAATGAGCTGTACCCGATTCTATCCTTTAGACTCATTGAAAGAGACCTACAGTTTAACGTCGGCTCCGAACATTTAATGTATTAGAGAAGTTTTCAATAGTAGTAATACTCATAACCAAATACTAGCTAATGTTATGAGGTGATACCGCTGTTGAAAAAAGTTTTTCTTTCAGATGGTCTGGCCTGATATTGAACCGAGGACCATCTGGTTGCTAGGCTGGTGTCCTACCTACCTTACCACAGCGGCACATAAATGAAATTACCAACGACAAAAATCGTTCAATAACAACAACGATCATTTCAACATTAGAAGAATAATTAGAGAAAATTTAACGTCTTTATAATTGTACCGTATCTATCAACAAACTCTGTCCCTAGCCAACAATATTTTATAATATTCTACAAAAATTGCTAACAGTAATTAGCAATTAGAAGAAAAAATTATTAATGATTATAATAGAGATGAATCAGTGACATCAATCGAAAACAAATTTGGAATTCATCACAGTATTATTGACTGTACTACACAGAAGTAGTGGACCCCTGAAAACCAGCAAACGGAACGACCAGGCGATACTCAGTATAACAAAAAAATATGTCTTAATATCAGGAAGGTCTACTACAAATCAATTAAAATTAAATGTTTCGATTGGGTGCATTCAAAACTGAGCTTAAAAAAAAACCAAACCCAACGGGTTTTATTTTGTTTTTTGATGTTTTTTTTTTAAGTTTTATTGGGTCTTACAACTGCTTACAAATTTCGTTGAAGTCGACAATATTTTTTGTTTGTTTATACAATTACGTTGTTTTATTATTAATAATGCAATTTTGTTCTCTTGGTGGAATCAAGGCGGCATTGTATACTATAAGCTGCTAAAACTGGGAATATAAAGACAAACATGGCTAAGTTATTCTTTTGCATGATAACACCCAACCTCATGTCGCAAAAGTTTCAAAACAATTACTTAAAAAGATCAAATGCCGCATCCGCCGTATTCACCGAACATTGCTCCGTCGGCTGTTGCGACAGATACAATATACTCACATATCTTTACACGGGATTTCCTTACTTGGTATTTCACTATAACGGCCTGTTTGTATTATTCTCCGTTTTTTTTTTTTTTTTTTTTTTTTTTTTTTTAAGTGTAAGGGAAGCAAACTCAACACATATTCATCTCGTTTAAAGGCATTTCGATTTACGGCTTACATTTTCAGAAACTATCTAGGCCGTACAAAGACGTATGAGCTTATTG
This sequence comes from Wohlfahrtia magnifica, assembly GCA_023159175.1. Taxonomy (NCBI): domain Eukaryota; kingdom Metazoa; phylum Arthropoda; class Insecta; order Diptera; family Sarcophagidae; genus Wohlfahrtia; species Wohlfahrtia magnifica. The sequence goes on from JAKWBJ010000484.1 coordinate 6,837,124, forward strand.
TTTAACATGTCACCGAATCATTTCTTTTGAAAAAATACAAAATTGGCTTCAAAGTTTTTCTGAGACGGGATTTAAAAATTGGCTCAGAGGTGGAGAGAAGATGTAAACAGTGGTTTGATAAATTAGTTATTTTATTATCTTTATGAAGTCAAAAAGGGAGCAAATAAATATTTAGTCCCAATACGTAAAATCCACCTATTTTTATTGTAAATAAACTACGAAAACCTTTACATAAAAAACCCACCGGGTTACCCTGTGGTTTGCCAACCTTAATCCCACCACTATCTGTAAACGGTAGATAACTATCACGTCCATTTACTACTGCCAAAAACAGATTGATCAGAACTGAATTTACAAGGAAACAAGTAAACTTAGGTATACTTTTAATGGAAGACCTTACGCTTTTCTGATGTGAGACGTTCTTATGGATTAGTAGAATTAAATATTTTAACTGAATTTATTGAAGACGTGCTTATGTTTTGTCGCATTCAAAAGACTGCGCTCAACGTACAAAATGATTTTTTCTAAGTTAAATAGGAATATTCTTTGTTTTTCTTTTATTTTTTAGTGAATTTAAAGATGGATTTATACGACAATACAAGTTGTACGACATGTCAATGGCGAATAGTATCGTGTAAACACAATATGCAATGAGAGCGTACGACATTGCGAGAAAATACGCATGAAATTTGACAGTCGTACGGCTCTTTTTGTTTTTATTTATTTTTTTTTAATACCATCACACTTCATTAGATCAGGGATGATTTTTTATGTAAACAAATAATAAAAAAATAAATAAATAAATAAATAAATAAATAAATTTTTTTCGCTCACACTATTGGTCTGTTTTAAAACAGATGCTTTCATTTTACTTTTTCTTGGTTTTTACGTATCGTGTAAACGGAAAAAAAATCTGTCGTAAGATTTTTACTCTCATTTTTAAAATATGGATGGAATTTTATAATATAAGATGTGCTTCAAAATGATAAGGTCACCTTAATATTTGTTCAATTCATCCAAACTATAAAATGTTATGTATGGTCACCTTATTAAAAAAAATCTACGTTCAAATAAGTGAATAATAAGCCAGGTTTGCTCCAAGAGATGTACCGTTATATTATGTTTATTTAAATTTATGTAAATATGTGCAAAATTCAAGGCGTTAAAATGATAAGGTCAGTGATTAATAAGCTATTAATCTAATCAGAAGGTATCACAATTGTTATTCGTTATTTTGTAATAATTCATAATTTATATAATATCTACGCGGAGTGGGTCCCGGGAAACCTTTGTCACCTTATGAACAAGGACAAATTGTAGCACTTCATGAACAGGGATGGAATGGCAAAAAAACTGTTTGTTGTCTGCATAAACATTACGCACAAGCAGTCCTCACAAATTTTCTATGGGGCTTAAGTCGGGAGAACGTGCTGGCCAATCAAGTACTTTAACCATTGTCTGGTCGACTTGCTGACATTAATAGCTGCGTTATCTTTCTATCCATTCGAGGGGAAGGAAAGTAGAGTTCCAAGGTACCATGTGAGCTAAAACCAGCCTAAGCCATCAAACTGCCCCCGCCGAAATTTCGTTTGGAAAAAACAAGGGCTCCTTCCTTAAATCTCGCCAATAACAATTGAAACTATCTGGTACATCCAAGTTAAATATCTTCTACGGGAGTAGGATTGCCAGATTCAACATTGCAAAATTCTTGACATTGATACAAAAAAATATTGTTTGAGATTTGGCAGACTTTTTCCCTTTATGCCTGGTGTTAGGAACACCGTTCTTATAAGACAATTAGAGAAAAGTGAGCAACATAGTTTTTTTTTTTATAACAGAGGCTCCAGATATGAAGCCAGATGATCATCATTAATAGCACGGTTTTATAGTAGTAGTGCATCATGTGACTCCCACCGTTGTGGCTTTTAAGTATTAATTAATATTTTGTATTAAACTTGACAAAGTTTTCATATTATAAGCATCATCCGTTACTTAAATAAAAAAAAAAATTATAAATTAAAATCAAAACGCAAAAAATATTTGTTTTTTGGGTACAACTCACTCGTATAATCATTTCCGTTTTCCTAATTGTTTAGCCCATAACGGACAATTACTTTTACTTCATACAATTCAGCGAACTTCATACCTTTTTTTTAAACAATACGTTTGCAAATGAATTATTAAAAAAAATTGCAAAAATAAAAAAATAAAAATAAGAAAAAAAACTTAAAAATCGTGCTGCAGTCGTATAATTTATTATTAAAGCTAAAAATACTTTTCATTTGAAAAAATCGTTTGTTTTTATTTAATTATGGAATAGATTTTAAATGCAGTTGTTTAGATTTTTTAAACATATAGGTGATATAAAGGGTCTTTAATTAAGCGCTTTATATCTTCAAATTTAAATAAAACAAAATGTGTATCATAGATGTCATTGATATTTTTTATTTCTTTGATAGTCCTTTTTTTACCCCTCTAATATTCCACTTGGGAGCATAGGGCTTCAACAAGACTTTTTCAATCTTACTCTATTCTGACACTAAATTTTAATTTCTTCCCATGACTTATTATTATTTGAAAGTCCTTGCTGCATTGTTCGGCACCATGCATTCTTTGGGGCGTCCTCGGTGTCACCTACCTTAAGGCTTCTATTCTAGCGCTTTTATAGTTATGCTTGACGACGATTTTCTGAAGCTATGTACTACCATCCACTTAATTTTTTTTTCTCAAGATTTGTAGCAGAACTGGTTCTTGGTGGCCAAAAATAACTGTGAATATTCTGCAGGCATTTATTAACAAAGACCTGCAGCTGTCGAGTATTTACGTACGATGTTGGCCAGGTCTCACACCCATAGAATAATGTTGATTTAGCACATGTATTGAAAATTCTTATTTTAGTTTTAGTTGACATTTGATTTGAACGCCAAACGTTCCGTAGCCGTCTTAACTTACCTAGTCCGTTAGATATATTATCTTCTATACCACCGTTAGACGACACTATGCAGCCCAAGTAACAAAAGTTGTTTTAACGTATTCTATGCGCTGATTTTTTATTGTATTAAAACCTGGGTTGTTGCTGTTAATGCGAATTGGCTGTGTCTTCTTGATGTTTACGTTTTGGCCTACGTTCTTGGACAAATCGCCAAGATGATTGATCTTATCTTGCATACCGCTCAGCTTATCCGAGATGGGACAAATGTCGTCCGCATCTTCTATGTGACAGTTGATGTCCCATTGAATTTCTCTCTTCACCTGCATAGCTAAAGCATGTCATCCATGTCATCAAGCATGATTCCTGATGATACCCTTATCAAGTCTGGTACACCTTTGTTAGCTAAGTCCTTCCATATTGTATTACGTTTAATTGAGTCGAAGGTTTCTTTAAAGTCTATGAGAAGTAAATAGAGCAGAAATCAATAAATTGTTCCATTATGATGCGTAATGTATTGTTACGTTTTTACCTTTTAAAAACGATTATTAAGTAAGTTCGTAAATTGCAGTTAAAATAAAAATAAATATTTGTTTGGTATTAATACAATAATTCTTTATTCACACAGTTTCTATTCTTAACTACACTTTCTGTTTAAAACTTTGTAAACTACAACAATTACTCTACAAATTTGTCTACCTAAAGATCCTCCAACCCGATCATTGTTACAACTAAAGTTCGATCACGACCTTTTCAAACAGAGGTTATCCACACTAAACTTTATACTGAGTTAGCTCCAACTTAACAGGTCTTTATAACTTGAGTACGATCACGATTTAGTTCATGGGTTAAATCATTATAAACTCTCATTACACTGAGTTCAAACCAATATACTCTACTCGCTTAGATTACTGTACTTAAACTAACTGCTGTCGACATAGATATGCTTTATATCACGCCACATACTGGGAAAAAATTCTTCCTGATCATTCGTCTGATGTTTGTCATCATTGCCAGAAGTATGCGAGAGAAGGGTCAGGCGGCTTTTTTCTTTATTTTATTTTTTTAGATAGAGTTGTCTAGAGGGAAGAAGTTGAGGCTTTTTTTTATTATTAAATATTCGAATCCACAATTAAATTTTTTCTTCCTCATGTCCTCTGTTGGTGCTCGAACCTGGGTCGTTTGTGTTGTTATGCGTGCGCTCTAACCGCTCGTTATTTTAGGTAGATTTCCTTTATATTCTTTATTTTATTTTTAGTTCTCTTCAAACTATACGTACATATGTAAACATCTACTTGTTTGTTTCAGTGCTTACTCTGTTGTTGTTGCTTCTTGTTTGTTTCGTGTTCTGTTTGCTTGTTGTTGCCGTTTATTTTTATTTACTACATTTCTGCTTATATTGTTGTTGTCGATTTGGTTGTTTTTGTTTCTCTTGTTTATTTCTTAGCGATGTAATAAACGACAGGGGTTCCCAGTCAGATTTTTGTAACAGTATTAACTTGATCTATAAATTAACGGTACGAGCGGATTGTACGTTGCGTAGAGTGTCCTCAATACACTGTAATCTTTTATTTATAATAGTGACCAGTATTCTGTCAATCGTATTCAGTGGCGTAATTTCCCGCCAGTTATTTCATAATGTTTTATCATCCTTTTTCGGAATCTTTGTTTTCATTCACGTTAGCCACAATCGACATGATCTCCCTCTTTCCCATGCTTCTTTGATGTCTGGTAACACTATTTCCGCTGATGCGTTTGGATCTGCCTTAAGCAGTTCCGGGAGTATGCAGCCTAGGGACTTATTTCTCTTTAGCTTCAGTATTGTATAGTCTTATTTTCTGGCCAGGTTCAATGTCGTGTAGTGGTTGTTTTGGTTCGGTTTGTTTGAAAGATCTATCGATGCTATTATGTATGTAATGTAATATAGTGCAAATGTCCGCCACCTCTTTGCTGTGTGTTGAACATTCGAAATGTCCAATTTTTACATAACTCTGGCGTATAAATCAGGCTGAATTTGACCGATAGCATGGGTTATGACAATGGCGTCAAATCGCTCTTTCCAACGACTTTCTCAAAAATATATATCGGGTGGTCCATTTATCGGCTTAAATCTGAAACAGCGGTTATTTTGAATCTGGCAATATTTATGTCATTCTAGTCTGTCACAAAGTTTAGTATATTATCTCCACTAAATGAAATAAATCGATTTACGCTTGAACAACGTTGCGATTTATTGTAAATTTATCATCACTTAAAATCATCTTTTCGAATGAAGCTCATTTTCATCTTGATGGGTACGTTAATAAGCAAAATTGCCGTATTTGGGGCTCAGAAAACCTAAACGTGGTCTTACAGAAGCCAATTAACTCATTACGAGCTTGTGGAGTGGAGGCATGATTGGCCAATACTTCTTTGAAAACGAGGACTGCGCAACAATTACGGTCAATGGAGACATCGCACCATGATAACAGATATTTTGTGCCCGCTCTTCATGGTAGTGAAGTGAACAATGTTTGGTTTTAACAGAATGGTGCAACTTGCCACAATCGATTTATTGCGTCAAACGTTTGATGGCCGTTTAATTAGCCGAAATGGTGATGACAGTTGGTCTCCAAAAAGATGTGATTTGACTTTCAAAAGTTCTCGAACTTCAAACCGTTTTTGTTTTGTTGCATTTTTAAATTTAAACTTTTAAGTGGCACACCCTATAGAAAGATAATGCTGACAATCTACAAAGTGGCTTTTTCGGAATGCTTTGTATTCTCATGTGGATTTGCTTCGCCTCAAATTTGACTATTTTGTTTGCTGATATACCCAATTTGACATATGTGGCTTCAACAATACGATCTCTATCAACTGTCAAAGTTCGGAAGCCCCTATTGGAAGACTGTATAAATATTTTACACAACTTTTTTATTACAAATCGCATATTATATAATAATAATTTTATATGACACTGTTTTCAACGCTGCGCTCAAACAAGAGTGAAATAAAAATCGTTTGTTTTTCTTTGAAATTTAAAACGCATTTGAATTTAATTAATTATTTGATTGATTGAAAACTTTAAGAGTCAAATTGCAGAAAAAATTGGAATGGAATCGTTTTGTGAAAAACAAATCCCGCTTGTCATATGGTTGATTTAATAATGCATATTCATTATTACACTATTATTTCATTAATAATTTAATTTTGATTTTCGTTTTTTTTTTTGTAATAAATTTTTTTCCATTAAGAAAAATAACATCGCGTGCTTAAACTTAAATTTGAAAACAAAAAATAAAAAATAAAAAAATCAATTTGATTTAAACTGTAATTAAAATTACTCACAAACGTTATTGATGAAGACCTTTAGAATCTGAAGTGAATAGAATGAAACTGCGTTAAAGTAAATGAATATTCCAAAGATTTTAAAAATTCATTCAATATTTTCTAAAGTTTAGTTTATATTTTCTAGTTTATGTGAAGAAGATTTATTTGCTAATTTTATTCACAAACTACAGTAATAAAAGTTCATTATTTTTTGTTTTATTATTTTATTTTATTTCATTTTATTTTAATTTAATTTTTATTATTATTGTTTTTTTTAATGAAGTTTTCTTAATTTTCATCAATAGCGTGACTTTTTCTCAAATAGAAAATAAAACAAAAATATAAAATAAAATTAAATGTAAAACCATGTTAATAATTACAACAACGTGATGATGTTTATTAGTATTTTTTATATATACTTCATTTGTTGTAAATTCAGTTTAAATGTTTGTTTGTTATTTTTCAATTCATTTTTACGATTTCAATTGTTTATTTCATATTAAAATGGGCTTTCACCCTACATTTTAAATAAAATTTTTTTTTTGTCGAATTAATATTTTTCCATTCATTATTTTTGTTTTTAATTACAATTCTGATTAAGCATTAAATGTCTGCCTTTGTATAATCAATTGTATAATTGAGAAAATGATTTGGCCTTTGCTTTTCTTTAAAACATGAACTTCCTAAAAATCTACAGTGAGCAACAAAAATTAAAACATAAAAATATTTTTAATGCCACCATTATTAACATACCGACTAGGCATTAGTTCGCTGCCTGAATAATGAACACCAGCAGATCTGAAACCATATCCGCCACCCAGTGAGACCCTATGTCTATCTAAAAATGTATTATGCTGTCTCTGATGCCTGTGAGCACAGTCTACGAACTGTTACCGCCTCTTTAGATGCGCTCTTAGCCCACAGTGACCCGTAAAAAACTCCGTTAGAAGTTTAAAGGTCCGGTCTGCTCTGCTTGAGAACACAAAAAATTGCGAACTTATCGCCGCCCTCGAATGATAAAGTCCCCTCCATTCATCTAAGCATCTAGCAATTTCCCAATCCTTAATTAGATTTAGGTGGTAGTAGAAGAAAAATAATATAATGGAGAAATCACTTAAGAAGAATTCCTAAACCATTTGCTGCTAAAACAGTATTTGAAGGTAAAATCTACAACACCCGACCCCACGGCCACCTCCAAAAAAATAATGCATGAATGTTGGACATCGACATGAGTTGAGGCTTAGTTTTGAAATTTAACGAAAAGAAGAACTTGGTCCAGTATATTATACTTAAATTGATATGAATTTTAAATGTATAGTATTACACAGTGCGACAAAAATGAACGAACTTGAAATACCTGGGAAATTACACTACTTTTCTGGTAGGCGCGCTGTTAAGTTAAATAAGGATCTGTTTGTGCAATTTTCGAAACACCTCCAAAATCTCGAGTTATGGTTAAAAGATCGGTATTTTGGACTTTCATGCACTTCTAAGCTAAGAACTTAGCTGAATATTACCCGATATTATCGATCCGAAAACAAACTTAAATCATTTGTCATTTTTTTTTGTCGGATGTAATCCGAAGCTGGTAGTAAGTGGTGCTGCTCAGTAAGGTTCCGGACCAATATATGGTGTCACGGAACCTTTTCTAGCCAATGTATCTGGTGTTTCATTACCATATATCCCACAGTGATCAGGTGCGAATGCCTTTGCATCGTATTGTAGCAATATTTTACTAGTCTAGATGTCATAATACTCCAGCTAAATGCACCTAATGCAGCTTGGCTGTCAGAGAATATATAAATAGTCCTACCCTTCTAGGTTGATCTCCCGACTTATCGTAGTGGATATGATCTAAGCCAAGCCCACTTGAAATGATTTTGTGTATACGCTTGAACAACGCTGGGAAATATTGCTACATTACTTTGAAAATCATGGTAATGTTGCAGAACGAAAAAAGAAAAAAATCATCTTTTCAGATGAAGCTCATTTTGATCTTGGCGGGTATGTAAACAAGCAAAATTGTCGCATTTGGGGCACAGAAAACCCGCACCATTTTTCTTCGAAAATTAGCAAGGAGTGGCCGTTACAGTCAATGGCGATCGTTATCGGGCCATGCTGAACGAATTTTTGTTCACAAAAATTGAAGAGGAGGATATTAGCAATATTTGGTTTCAACAGGACGGCGCTACGTGCCACACAGCCGAAGCTACACTCGATATTTTGCGCCCTGTTTTTGAAGATCGCATTATCAGCCGCAGATCTGATGTCGTTTGGTCACTTCGGAGCTGCGTTTTGACACCGTTGGACTATTATTTGTGGGGTGCCGTCAAAGATAAGTATTACGCCAACAAGCCAGAGACAATTGACGCTTTAAAGGACAATATTCGTGAAGCCATTGGTGAAATACAGCTGCACACAATCGATAATGTGCTTAAAAATTGGACCGATCGTGTAGGCTACTGCATGGCCAGCCGAGGCAGCCATTTGAATAAAATTATTTTCCATTATTAACCGGAAGGATTGTACTTTCAAATAAAAGAAGAAATTTGAGAAAATATTTAGTAGTTTTTTTATAGCATATTCAAAAAAAAAAAAAAATTTATTTGGCGGACCCTTTACAAGGGAACTAAACTTAATTCATGGTTTTTGGCCATTTCGTCAATCGCTGAATTTTTTCAAAATACTTGCCGTTACATGTTTTACCTTTTTGCAGATAATCAATAAAATTCATCCCACGCTCATCCCAAAAAACAAACACCATAATCTTGCCTGGAAATTGAATTGTTTTTTGGACACTATTCTCCCAATAGACTCTACTGCTTAAACTGTTTCTTTGTCTCAGGTGGTCGACACAATATCTCATATCGGCAAACACTCTACTGAAGCATCTTTGCAACGCTGTTTTTGTTCTGTTGTAAGTAAACGTGGCACGCATCTTGAGCACTAATTCTATGTGGCGAACGTCATAGTGAAACATTGTGACAAACGCTGACAATTGTAAAGCATCGATGTCGATGAATATTCTTTGATGTCATACCTGACTTTTTAAAGTAATTGTCCAAATTGTCATAGATAACAAAAGTTGATTTTGTCTTGCACGCTTCAGTTTAGTAGTGAGTCCTAACAGACAGTACCATCAAAAATCTTTGTGCTTTATTTCTAACGAGGAAGTGTGTCAGACAAAATCCTGCATCGTTCAATATGTAGTGTACTTATTACAGACAATGTCACTAAATTTCAGCATGATGTCGACTCATAACGGACATTGTCGCAAAATGTCGTCGTAAAATCTACTCATAATAGACAATGTCGCAGACTTTTAGCTTTCTTTGGTATGGTGACACTCAATGACATTATCATGCATAACTCCCTTTGTTTGTAAAATTTCTCATTTATGATAATTTCATACGAATTTCGACGCGATGCTGATATTGTGACGAAGATTCATCAACAAAAATATTAATGGGATAATGTCGTTCAAAATCGCTACGGGTTTTTGACCTCAATATATACGGTCAATATAGCATTAAATTGATAATCTTTTTAAATTAACAAATAGATCACGCAGCTTCAGCAGACGATCACCATGTGCATTTTTTTGTTTTCATTAAGCGATTCTTGAGTGAACATCTTAACTGGTCGACCATTCGATCAACATATCTTGGCAGCAAGACTCTGCCATCCAATATTTTACAGTCATAATCGAAAGCGCTAATTTCACGCAGGTGATTATCATATACATAGATTGTGCTGGCAAACGCTTTACGAACTTATGTTCACAGTTTCAACTATACAGGAAACATTCTTTATTTGTTTTTTTTACAGACATAAAGCCAAAGCCTAATTACCGACTCTCTGATATTAAATACTAAGCACCTTTATACGAAGACAAATATTTATGATTCGCTCTCTCATTTATAATTAATACCCCAAACACAAGTGAAACAACGTGTTTCGTTTGTGAGCGATACACCTAATTTTAAGTTGCTTCAGTGTGAATCACTTTCCGAAATGCAAAACTACTTTCCTTTCTATTTTTTAGAGGAAGTTTATTTGAACTAATTGTCAAAATAACAAAACAAAAATCTTAATTCATGAAAAAATTAACAAAGTGAAGTGAAGAAAAAGCTAAGCTTTAAATGAAACATTTTAAAATTAAAAAGGATATCTTCTACTTGATTAGGCAAACAGTAGTTTCGATGGCCTGACTAAAATACTGTATGTGTGTACACTGCACAACTAATGATGTTGTTAAATCGAATTAAGTATGTGACGTGCAAACACCATGATTCACAGTTGAATTTAGAGAGTCAATCAATTCATTTTTTTATAGTGTAAATCGGATTGAAGAATTTGCATAAAAATTTTTGTGAAAAATTGAATTTAGTGATTTGGAACAATATTTCCCGTTACAAACTAAAAAGAGCTCAAAGACATACAAAAAATTTGTCGCTTTCAGAAGTCTTAAGTTGATCTTTCTGTTTAAATGTAACAGATATCACATTACTTATGATGTGTGTTAATTATTACCCATTTTCAGCTATTTCTCTTGAGAAGGGAATTTGAACTAATCACAAGGATACTGAAGAACCTTGAAAACATTTTTTTAAAAACTTAGCCTTTGGCTATAAGCCTTTATATTCCTAACGCACTTTGAGTCCAAATCACTTATCCAAGCATATCACGTTTCTTGCCTAAAAATGCAACTTATTTGCAAATCGAATTGAAATCAACTGAAACAAAACACAAATTGATCAATATTTTATTAATTTCCATAATTTAGAACAAAATATTTCGTTTTCAATTTGAATGCAAAAGAAACTGAATTAAAAAAAAAAAAAAACGAAGAAGAAAAATAAAATAAAATTAAAAAAAAATAGCGTACGTGTCTTACTCGAAACACTTAATGTTCTTAAACACCTTTTGAATTTTAATTACTCAGGTGTGATTTTTATATTTTAAAAACAAGCTATGGCTTCTGTAGTTCTTTTTCTTGATGTTGTAGTTGTTACGTTTAGATACTCGACATAACGTATATGAACTAAATAATTGAAACCGGTTGGTTTTCGATTAAAGATTTCGTTTAATTAAATTTAATTAATATTTCAATAAAATTATATTTGTTTAAAATAATTTTTTTTTTTAAATTATGGCAGTAAAAAAAAATACCAATAAACACCAGCGTAAATATTTTTTTCTTTTTTTTAAGTTTTTAGACCACAACGTTATACTATAGCCCCTTCTGTAGTTTACTTTTTAAATAGTTTTAAATACAAAATAACTGACACACCAATTAAACCACATTTTATGTAAATTTCTATTTTTTTTTCTCATTTTATGTTTTATTTCAGTTTTTTTTTTGCTCTTAAAAAAAATTATAATAAAAAATTATTTTTAATTATATATGAAGCGAAAAAAAAAACAAGAAAAAATTTAAAGCTGAAACTGAATGAAAATATTTTTATTTTGCAAGTGTGTACCAATATAAACCAGATAAATGGCGTTAATATTATTATTTAATTGTTAAATATTTTTGAAATAATTGTAATATTCATTTTCATTTTTATTTATTTATCTTTCTTGAAAGTAAAAGTTTAAATTATCTTTTTCTCTTCTCAAATTACGTGATAGAAATTAAAATAAAGAAATATTTGCATGAAAAAAGTTATAATATATACATGTATACAGTTTGTCAAATAAATGTTTTCGAAGTAAAAAAAATATAAGAATCTTATTTTCATTTGACAATTTAAACAGCAAAATTTTAACATGTTTTTTAGCTCTCAAATGTTTTAACCCTTTTGACCCCAAAGCTGCTTATAAGCAACTTTATGTTTTATCCGTTTAACAAAACGCGACAACTTATAGTTTTACGCAGTAAATAAGTTAATTGCAGTTCCCAAAATAGGAAAAGCAACAAACGAATTTCGCGTGATTAATTTTTAGCCTAGAAAAAAATTAAATAAAAATATTAAAAAAACATATATCTAAACACAAAATACATAATCTTATTTATAAAAGGTAACATTTAAATAATAAATGAAATATATTAAAAAAAATTTATAGTTTCCACTACACGGGTCAAAAGTAGGTCATAAACGTCCTCCAATAACTAACGATCACAAGCCCAGTAATTTGAAAACATCGTAATTTAAACATCGCAGGTATCACAAAAAAACTATGTTTAAACAGTTGATAAAAATGCAGGGTTAAAAGGGTTAAAAATAAGATATTGGAATTTTTTGGAATTAAGGCTTTTTATGAAAAGTTTTCGGTTTTTTTTTTTTGTGAACGTAATAAAAAAATTTTGGTAAAAGTGCAACAAATTAGTCTATATTTAAATAAAAACATTCCGTGAACACAAGTCTCACAAGATTAGAGCAATTACATTGTCATAAAGTCAAATCAGTTAGAAAATTCACTGATTTGTTATAAGGGCTGTGCATAACATCATTTCCCGCGCTGAAAAAAACACATATTTGACAAACTGTATGCAATTCCTTTAAACTGCTACAAAGAACATAATAATTGAATTCGAGTGTACTCCATACATTGCACGGGATTTGAATACATTCCAATAGAGGTTGAATGTTCAACTTCGTCTACTGCCTTGCAAATTCTATCCATGGCTTGTCTTTGGACTTGTATGTTAATTGATTGTTGCTCCATAATAGGCCATAAAAGGCTTTTTGATATAATTTTAGGTCAGTATTATATAATTATGAATATCCATGGCTCATAGTCAGATTGTTACGTTACTCTCAAGTTCGATCTGAACAGGCTTAATTTTATCTTCTGCGATAAATATTCAAGTAACAGAATAAGTAAAAACTGATTGGTTGTCTTTTAATGCGTAAACGTTAAGTTTTTTCCACCTTTGTACAAGATGTATGCTTTTCGATTTTTGTTAGTTGATGTTTGTCTTTATACAAACTCTGGTGGCCGCTACTTGAATAGGGTGTTCTTTTACAGTTTTTTATTTTATTTTATTTTTTCTCCTTTTCCGCAAAGCATCCATTGCTCTGTTTCAGTTTTGTTTGATCAATTTGAAATTTCAAGCTAAATAGATCATATGATTTTGCATAGTGGTGAAGATCCTTGCTAATTGGTGGTGAAATTTAACTTAGCATTGTAATTTTTTCCCATTATGTGGCGTGTTGTCCAGATCATTCGTCTGATGTTTGCCATCATCGCCAGAGGTTCTCTTGTTTTTTGGGGTTCGAACCTGGGTCGCTTGTGATGTTATTCGTGCACTTTGACCACTACATCACAACACCTCTCTGTTACAGTTACACAAGCTTAAATCATAATAAAACTAAAAAATATATTTTTAATATCAATAACACGGATTTTGTTGAATATTAATTTTTTTGACAACGTTTAAATATGATTTCGGCCATGTGGCCGCCACGGCTAGCGCGTAAGAGGAGCAATCTGGAACACGAATTTTCCCAAACTTTTCGCAGCACATACGCGCGTATATCGCTAATAATATTGGATTTCCAGGTATTCAATTTTCTCTGGTCTATCGACGTAGACAAGTAACCGTAAAAAACCACACGATCTTGGTAACCAAATAATTGTACCCTAACGTGAAAAGTTTCTTTGATTAAATCAATTATATCGCTCGCTCATTGACACGCTAGCCAATTAAGGTACGAATAAAATTCTAATCATATCCCTACACCGGTAACCATTGACAGTAACATTCTGGCCGTCATCGTTTTTAAAAACATATGAACCAATTTTATACTTTCGGTCGGATCAAAAAGGTGTTGGGTACTATGGGCAATTATTTAATTTCAACCGTGCATTATGAGAAAAACGGCCGGAATACAAAGACATGATTAAGGTATTCTTTTGCATGACAACGCTCGGCCTCATATCGCAAAAGTTTCCAAACGATTGTCAGAAACGCTCAAATGCTGCACCCACCGTGTTCTCTGCACATTGATTCCTTTGACCATTGGCTGTTACACGGATACAATATCCATTTCACCGCCTCAATTATTTTCAAGAAATGTCAAAGCTGTTTCAAAGTTGGATCGCCTCAAAAGATGCAAAGTTTTTCTGCAACAAGATTCGAAAATTGACTCAGAGGTGGGGAAAGGATGTAATCAGTGATTTGACAAATTATATTTTGATTAATTTGTTACTTCATTATCATTTTTGAGCTAAAAATGACGGACTAAAATAACTTGTACTCCCAATATGTAAATTATACATATTTTTGTTGTAAACAAACTACGAAAACATTTAAATAAAAAACCCAAGCGGTTTTTTTTAAATATAATGCCCAGTAGAACTCGGGTGGGTTCAATTGGATTTCCCAGTGGGTTACCAACTCTGGTTGTTAAATGAAGCAGTGTTGCCAACTCAAATCTATGAACCTCTAAAAAAACCATCCGATATTAGTTTTAACAAAGCTCGTATATCCGCAAAAGTGTGAGTTAGCAAGCAGATATTATCGGCGTAATCTAGAGCCTCAAGTTTGCCCTGCAATCTGTCTTCTCTGCTTTGTAGCATACTCTTAACTTGGTCTAGAAACGGCGATAATACATAGCCTTTACGTACATCGGTTTTTATGGGTACTTTTCACTCAGGAGATTTTCATAGAGTATATGGCATTAGGGTGCTAATTATATGTATTAATTTAATTAATTTTTAATTAATTTTTATTTTTTATTTTTGGATCGTAACTCCCTCCAGAAATGTGCTTCGTAGTCAAAGAATGCAATACATTATGGCAAATTTTAAGTGGATTGCATCAGGGGAACCCGTGCCGCATTCGCCCACCAGCTGTAAAAATTTTGTTTTATATGAATTGAAGATATTTTGACAGCTTGTGTGCGATTGCGGCACGCCTTCCTCTGATGTAATTTGCCTAAAATTTATCATAATGCATTTTTTGGCTACGAAGAACATTTTTGGCGGGAGTTACAATGGAATGTCGCATTTTTAAAAGTAAGGCGCACCATAATGGGTTTGTGTATATGCAGTCCCTTTAAAAGGGACATTAGTTATAGCATTCCATACATAATTGTGGTTAAGTGTGATGAATACCTTAGTGAAAGCTATAAATGTTAAATAAAGATGTGATCTCCATTCAAAGAACTACTATGCTTTTCTTCTCAGTCTTTTCACATGGAAATTAGCTGGGTTTGTTTCTTAGCCCGGTTAAGATCACGTCGAATAGCTACCGATTCAGTATGTGAACAATTACTTGTTTTTTTTCCAGTTCCTGCGATCTGTCAAGTTATTTTTTTTTTACATTGATAATATGATGGTCTTCTCAATTGGTTGGTCTTCTTTTAGGAGCAAAAGAGTTTTTCGGAAATATGCCTTTTATTTCCTTCATAATTCTTCATTGTATGTTAGTTAAGACACCCACCTACCAACCAGAAGGACCTCGGTTCAATACCAGATAAACCAACTGAAAAAGAAAAAGTTTTTCAATAGCGGTATCACCTTATAACATGAACTAGTAACTGCTTATGAAACTTCTCTAATGCATTTGCCGTTCGGAGCCGGCGTTAAACTAGGTAGGTAGGTGGGTCCCTTTCAATGAGTAAATAAATCGGGTGCAGCTCATTGATTGAAAGCAGTCTCCTTGTGCCTTCATGGTATGCTATGGGAATTATTAAATTATCATAATTCTCCATATTCTTGCGTTAAAAAACTGTTTCTGACCCTTTCATGCCGAAACAGACAACATTTCTATAGCAGCACCATAATTGAAAATTATCTCGGTACGTAATTTTTACAAATGCATTGATTTAATTTATCGTCTTATATTTCTTGTTGTTGGCAATATTTATTTTTATTTTCGCAAAAGAATTTTCTATAAATAACAATTAAACATTTTAAAAATAGAAAAATAGAAAAAATAAAAAAAATAGTTTCGTTGTCGTTTGGTTATATGTAGAAGGCGATGATCGGTATTTGGTAGTGGTGGTCTTGATAAAAATGGTATTTTTTTTAATTTCTATTTTTAAATCTCAAAAATAAATTATCTATTGAATGTTATTTCTTTATATTTTTCCCACTTAATTTTTTGTGCTTGATAATGAAAATAAAAATTATATTTCATGAGTTGTTAAAGAAAATTTATAGCACATATGTATGTATATATGTATGTATGTAGTTTATAAAAATAGCAATTGGAATTTTCAAATAGCAAATAAAACTAAAAATTTACAAATTTTGAATATGATTTTTTTTATAGACACTAAACATTTTATAGAAATTTCAGTTTATTTTGCGTTATTTTTTGCTTTTTTAATTAAACTAATATTTATGTGTTTATAGTTTTTGCTATATTCAGCCATTGATGCTATAAACACATTTAAGGCTACCGACCATAAACTCCAAGCTGTCAAAAATAGAATACATGTGTGCATATGAGAGCAATTATTTTAGCGGCAACACGGCTACCCACTACACGACTGCCGTTGTAGCATAACTGCAGCTTAACTGTAGTATTGATGGCGATTGCCATCTAAATATCATTGTTTTGAATACATCCAAATGGATTTCGATTGATCGATTGATTTGCTATTACTACGGTCTAACTAAGATAAGCAAATTTATTTAAAAATTACTCTTTATTAATCAATATACTCTCTTTCAAGCGTGATACATTTATATATTCTAACGCTTCTCTCATTTTACGATGACCTCTATGTAAAATTATTTTTCTATGGTTTCAAAATAAGCTTCAGTTTTGTAAATTGCTTCATCATTTGAGCAAAATTGCTTTGTGTGAAACCTCATCTTCCTATCTGCAAAAAGGCAGATAGATCAGATCAGATGGCCTTGATTTATGGTCAAGGGGTCATTGTCCAGCACTTTTTTCTTTCACATGTGGTGCCATTTTTGTCTTATATTCTGTTTTCTATTGATTCTTTAATGTGTTATATCGTTAGTTATGTCTTTCGCAGTTCAAAATAAACAGATTCATCTTTAGTATTTGAATTGCATCAAAACTTTTTCTTCAAGCAGAACAACGAATTTAAGAGTAATTTTATTTTAATGTAATAAAGAATGTCTTACCCATTTTTGTTTCTAAAATATTCTTCGGCCAATTCTATATAACTGAAGCTCTCCATGTTTTTATAAATAAATATTGTTTCTTGCGACTGCTATGGCTGAAGTATATTTTAACAATTTCGTTTGTATTAAAATGTCACTTCCTTATAAGCCTTTCCCCTGTTACTGGTAGTAGAAAAAATAATTACTACCTGCTGTTAACTACGAAACACCTAAAGCATAAATTTAACGCAACAGTAAATTTTTTTGAAGTAAATTTATTAAAATAAAAAAAGTATTCTATAGACGGCAAAATACGGCAGCAAAGTATATATAAGGTAAAAGGGGAAATTTTCACCTATCCCTGAGTGCTTTACTTTTCTTGTTCCCTTTGGTTCTCTATAAGTCTATTCCACTAAAGTTGAAATTTGACCAAAATATAGAGGTTTAATAAATATCTTAGAACACACCTAATATTAATAGTAGGGTTGCAGCAACCTAAAATTATTTAAAGTTAAAAATTGTTTTAACCGGGCAAAAAGTAGCAGACCATTATCAATGATAGCTTGCGAGTTGTAACCATTTCTCTTCCATAAAAAAACAAAAAAATTACTTTAAAAAAAAACTGTGTTTAGCAGCTTGCCATTCCCACAGTTACCAATAGTTTAACCTTATTTTTTGACTACCTTAATTTGGATATGTTAGTTACCAAATGTTTAATCGGTGACAAAAAGATATGGACTTTTGGCCAGTGAAATCAAATTTTCAGCCACTGTGCGGCGCAAAAGCTCTGAGTTTGAGATAATTATTGACTATTATATTCTCAATATATGTTTCAGACAACGGTTTATAAACTCTTGGAGTTTATTTGCCAATCCTTCATTCATCAGCCATGTTTCGCAGCCATACAGTAAGTGGACTTCACATGTTCTCTGAATATTAGGATATTTGTGGTTGTGGATTGATTCTGTTTATTTCCACACTTTTCTCAACTGACAAAAGACGCTTTAGCCTTGTTAGTACGATTCAGGTCATCGATTTTGCAGTGCATATCCGTACAACGAGCGGATATCAAATAGATGTTGTCGGCATAGTCCAGGTCTACGAGATGTTTTCTGAAGTTCCATAGAATGCTACGTTTATTACCATCCAATGCCTGAGACATCATCGAGAACGATTATAAATAAGAGTGGTGAGAAGAGACAACCCTGCCTGACAACAAGTGTTGAGTTGAAACTTTCAGAATATTTGTCGTTGTGGAGAACTCTCAGTTGTATCCTTATTTAGGAGCCACACCCCCTAGCGCGCCACGCTATCAAGTTTTATAATCAATAATGTTTGTATTGATTGCCATTCATTGACCTGTTCGACCGACGATAAGCCGCCCTTCTTCGGAATCTTGACGACCGTACCCATGAGCCATTTATTCTTCATTCTCTCTTCCTTCCATGTTTGCGCCGAGTCCACTTTTAAGTTTTAGATAGCTTCAAAAAACGGTTACCATCTGCCGTATACTCATCTAACGATCTTTTGCATTTACGCCTATTGTGGAGGATCCATTCATGACCCAAGAAATCCTAGAATTTCAATTAAACAGCTACAAAAAGTGTTCTGAATTGTCGAGGCATTGCTGTTTCTGGTCCGGTTTGAAAGCAAACGCGGCACCCAGTATCAAAAGCAACTTGAACATGCCTATATTGTCATGTTGAACTGTAAACACACTATCTTTAGATATCTTTAAAGTAGGACGAATGATTAGGGTCTTTTAAAACTATTTTGATAATCTTTTTATGATTTCTGAAACAAGTTCGGATTTTTGGCTGACAGAGCGTTTTGTATAATCGGTGTTTGTACGTCTCCATTTGATTCCAGCATACCAGTCAATAATCGTTGATTACCCTGATGCAAAGTTCCCGTAATGTTTATCGAACCACTCTTTGAGAACACACTTTTATTGTCTTGAGAATAGCAAAACTGAGGTCATTAACACTAGATAAACCAACACCATGCAAAATTAAAAATAAAATGAACACCACTTTGTTGTTGCTTACAGCTTTTTATTTACTATACCATAATTTTTATACAGTTTATCTTAATACAACAGCTTAATATTCGTTTATACAACACTTTTATTTCCACTTAAACACGACTTTATTTTATGACAGCAAAACGATAATTAACCGTCACGTAGGTAAATCAGCCTCCTTATATAAGCAATTGCCTACAGTTTGGAAGGTTTCGGAAATAACTCATATCCTTTATTTTATATCCGTTAATTCTGCTGCTAGGTATTCAAATAAGTACGACATTGACAGGGTGACACATAATTACCAAATATACCACAATTTTACAATACAGTTTTAAAGGCGCTGATGTGGTATATTTTCTCTTTTTTGTTTTTAGACATTTTTTATAAAGGGTCCGCCATCTAAAGTTTTTTTTTCAACTAGTGCTTATTTCGTGAATGGTAACACTTAGCTCATGTCTGATTTAACAGATAATTAGTTTTATCCTTCTGCTGAACGAATATGGTTGTGTATACGCTTGAACGATGCTGGGAGTCTGGGCCTGCGATCGACTTAAAGAAGATGCCGATTTTGCCAACAAAATCATCTTTTCAGATGAAGCTCATTTTAATCTTGGCGGGTATGTAAACAAGCAAAATTGTCGCATTTGGGGCACAGAAAACCAGCACGCATACATTGAAAGGCCGATATACCCAAGACGAGTCACTGTTTGGTGCGGATTTTGGTCCAGCAACATTTGGTTTCAAGAGGACGGCGCTACGTGCCACACAGCCGAAGCTACACTCGATGTCAGACCGGGGATTTATTAAGTAATGTATTTGTTATATGTTTTTTGCTCTTATAGTGTAAAACATTTCAGAAATGTTTCAATCTTTTTAGAAATTCTAATGCATTGAACTTAAATTTTAATTCTTTTGTTGTTTAGAACATTTTCTTTGGTGTGAATTGTGTGTGTGCCTGTTTTTAATATACGAATATGTTGACAAATTTTGGTTCAAATTGAGTGTAAAATCATTTTAATATGTGGGTTTTTTCATTTTTTTCTAATTTTGTTTAAATAAACAATTTATTTTATTTGCAAATTCTTTTTATTATAATTGTATTTGTCTTGTTTGAGAACACATTGAAGTATTGAGTAATTTACGCCATCCTAATATGACTATTTAAGTGTATCATCAAATTATACTTTGAATTCTATTATTTCGTTTTATTCTTTATTTTCTTTGTTTTTATTTTTTTCTAAACAAAATTGCACTATCGTACACTAGAGCACAGTATTACGAAAACAGAAACTCATAAAATATATCATAATTTTAGTATTTGTGAGTTGTATATGGAATGTATATTTTGTTTTTTAAATGGGCCGCAGTAAACCATTAATCAAAGTAGAAATGTAGAACCATAATGCTAAGTACCTATAATTTTATAGGAAAACATATTTCCTATTGCGGAAAAAATTACGAAAATTCGTTCGCATAGGGCCAATACAAAAACGGATAGAAAAGCCTCCCCTTTTAGTTTTTCTGCTTCAAAAATTACATGGTGTGACAAAAAAATAAAACAAATCATGGCAAGTGATACCACTTTTTTGATAGGCGCTATTGAGTAGTGTCACACCCGAAAGATATCTAATCGCCTCTTTGCGATATATCATTGGTAGACGCCATATTACTCCGGATCCACTTCGCAACATAATATATGGCTATTACTTCGATCTGAAACACACTATAGAAATCCGGAAGGCGGAGAGGTATCCCAAGGTTGAGCCTTTTAAAAAAATTCCCTCACCCACCCTCTTTTTAAGTTTAGAGCCGTACGTATAGACCTCCAGGGGCCCAATCATCCTATTAAAAATCACGATATGGAATCCTCTATACAGTTCAGATCCAAATGATATACCAGAGTGGCAGGGTGTTTATTCTCACCGCTACAAATTTTGGCTGGAAGCCAATCAGGCATGACAAACAAGGCTTTTGTAAGAATAGAAGACCTCCTGACGTTGTCAAGGAGTCTGAGCTGTTATAGTAAAAAAGAAAGACCCAATTACTAATAAGACTTATTATTCGGTACAGCCTTGAACTCGTTTTGGATTTTATCAGGAAAAAGTCTTAAGAAGCCTAAACATCCTAAACATTTTAAAATCAAAATTCAATTTCATACAAAACTATTTATGTAAATTCTGTGACCCCATTTGTAGCATGTTGACACTATAAAATGAATGAATTGATTCATTTCACTAATGCATCACTACGTTAAGAAATTTAAGCTTAATAGCCCTCAAATAGATCCAGTGAATAACGCTAGGACTGTGACTCCATTTTGCATCCTCTGCTCTTTTATAGTTATAGGTGGCATAAGCCGCTTGACGAACTCTCTCAGCCAAATGGGTTTTCAAATTAACTTGGGGTCGAGACTAAGACCCAGATATTTAGTCGTAGGACTCAAATTTAGCCTGTCCCATTTATACTAAGCAATGTAAAGTGTTGTATCCTGTACCTCCTAGTAAAGAGCATTGTATCGTTCTTACAAGGGCATACACTAAGTGCAAATTTCCTGCACCATCCAAACACAATCCTCAGGGAAAAATTTAGCTCATCCGACAGTGTCTGTAGACAAATACCAGACACTGCAACAGCGATATCATCCGCATTAGCTACGAATTTATCACCAGAGGAGTCAAGCCGAGTAAGGAGCGTGTTAAGCGCGATTTAACAAAAAACTTAACAAAGTTCACCTCTAATTGCCACCCTTAAAACAAAACGACTTCAGTTTGCTCGTGTATGCTAAAGACAAAGTTTTTTTTTCTTTCCTTTTATAGACATAAAGTATACTTTATTAAAGTCGTTATCGTTACACTGTGCTGTCAGTTTTTTTTTTCTTCATTACCATATAAAAACATAAGAACTACTCATCTTTAGTAATACAATATTTTATTTTTTTTTTTTTACAAACTTTTATTAAAAGCGTATGAGTGATTACATAATAAGGTTGGCGTTTTATATTCGTAAATTTGATGTGCAGCAAGAATTGGCATTGCTCACACTGGGGGATGTGTTCAGTCGCAAATTTTAAAAATTTTTTACAATATTAGTCATTCATATTTTTTTCTTTTTTTCTTTTAGTTTCTCTTCTCTGCCTGAGATAAAAATATTATCATAACAAAATTATACAATTTTGAACCAAAAAAAAAGAAAAAAATATTTGGGTTTGTAGTCTATTGACGTGTGTCTATCTATGAGTACTGAGATTTTATGAATATAATTTTGAAGGTAATCGTCTGAAAGGCGGAAGATTTATTTATTTTTTGCTTGAATTCGGTGTAAATAGTAAAGTAGAAATCATCAGCGTTAAGGTGTCAACACCAGACATGTAGACAACATCATAATAATGAAGATGATGACGTTGGTGTTGATTATAATTGTCATTATATGACAGTTTATTAAACAATAATTACAAGCGATTACATATCGTTGTCTTGTTTTTTGAAAAAAAATATGTTCTAAGGAAATGCTTTAAGAAGATGCTTTAAATTTGGCTAAGGCTTTAAGGCCAAAGTAATTAAAAAAGATGTTTTTCTAAAAATAAAATAAAATTAAAAAAACATAAACAAAGAACACACATTGAAGCCACGCCTACTTTTTATGAGCTTTTTGATGTTTCGGCAATTATTAAGTTTCACTAAAAATAGATGTGTTTCAAAAGAATATGAATAAGCGAAAATATGGTATATTGCAGTTGTATTGTGGAGTAGGGTATGAAATAGTCGGTTAAATAGAAGGCTTGTTTTAACACTTTTTCCCATTTCAATAAAAACTCTTATTGAGTCCTTACAGCTTTCACATTTCTCTGTACATGCCAAGTTTTTATCGGAATCAGGGATTGTTGCATCGAATTACGTATGAGGCGTGCAAACACCGTGATTGAAAATTAAATTGAGAGAGTAAATCAATTCATTCATTTTATAGTGTTAGACACACTACAAATGAGATGAAAGAATTTACATAAACAGTTTTGTGAGAAATGGAATTTTCAGATTTTAAAATGTTTAGGAAAAAAACAAATTTTCTTCTTAAGAGTTTTTCTTGATAAAATCTAAAACGAGTTCAAGGCTGTACCAAAAAATAAGTCTTATTAGGAATTAGGTCTTTCTTTTTTACTATAACAAATATCAGAATGAGGTTAATATAACAACACCACTTAAGATGTAAGGTTTTTTATTTGAACTAATCTCACGTGACCTGGTACCGAACATTAATCTACTCAGGCACATTAATTAGAGAACCCTAAGTTAACACATGTTTTTTCCATCACTCATCTCTAGGGAGCATATTGGCTTTCCACAAAGCAGCCATTGCTTTGTTTTGATCTTTAAAGCTAAGTAGATGATTATCCACTGTAGCTTCCTCCATATGATTTTGCGTCGTGGTAAAGATTCTTGCTAATTGATGGTGATCTTTACTTTAGAATTGTAATTTTTTCTCTCTTTATTAACCATTCGAAACCACAATTAAATATGTCTTTATCATTTCCTCTACTGGGGCTCGAACCTGATTCATTTGTGTTGTTAAACGTGCGCTCTAACCAGTATAGAGCCTGATTTACTTAATGATGAACAACCTTTCACAGATTTTGTCGTTGAATGAAGGTTTTTTTAATTTATTTATAGTAAGAGAAGTCACAATAAGCCAATTGTGGCTTTTTGACTTGAGACAATGCGGATGCATCCACCTCTCAGCCTAACCCAACTTAATCCTTTTCTAGATAAATGAAAAAAACCGCTCACTAGATAAATACATATTTCGCTTAGATTTACTTTACCTATATTTTGCAGCAAGTTTTTGTAATTACAATCGATGATCGAATTTATCGGGTGTTTTTTTTATAGGTTCATGAGTTTGTAACACTGCTTTATTTGACAATTGATTTATCAGCTGATAGTTGCTTTTTATTTGGTTTAATATTTCATTATGGATAGTCTTATAGCAGAGCAACGCTTGCAAATTCTTGAAATTTTTATCAAAATAATGGTTCTGTTTTTCAAACTTATCGTGCGAAATTCAATTAGTAGTAGTGGTTCAATTAATTGACCAACACGTGTGTTTTAAGCCTATTGGGTAATTTTCTTTGGGGTTATGTATGTTTGTGTGCCACTGAGGGATGGTAGGTAAGAAACTGTCCTACCAACCAAGAGGTCCAGTGTCACCTCATAGCACTATCAGCGACTGGTTATGGGTATTTACGCTATGAAAAGCTTCTCTAACTAATGCATATGCCGTTAGGAGTCGGCGTTAAATTGTAGGTCTCTTTTAATGAGTCTGAAAATAGAACCGGGTGCGGCTCATTTATGGAGGGTCCCCTTGTCTCACTTGGGATGTCGTGGGTATTATGTATGCATGTGTATATAAAGTCACTTGTATACGTCGAAAAACTTGAGGCTATGTAGCACATCGATCTCAATATTTCACAGCATATGCGCTGAAATACAGTCGCGTATGGAAGTTTGTGAAAGTTGGTGTTCCAGATTGCGTATTGTACGCGCCCGCCGTGGCGGCCACATGACCGAAAGCATATTTAGATATTAATATCAGAAAATTGTATATCCAATAAAGCGCGTTTCATTGATTCTAAAACTATATTTGTTTGTTTCATTATGATTTAAGTTAGTGTAACTGTAAAAAATACACCCGATACTATAAAATTATCTATCTATTATAAAACCATAATTTATTGTTACTAATAAATTTTAAATTAATTAATATATTAATCTCAATAGCAATTAATTATTTATTTTTTTCGATTTTTCTTTGCAGGTATGATGATGAAATTTATAATAAAAAGAAAAACAAAAAAAAAAAATAAATCGTATTCAGTATGTAAGTTTGAAAAATGAAAAGAACAAAACTAAGATGATAAACTATTTCACATTTATAAAGATGGTTGGGATACAATGAGTGTGTCTCTCTTTAATAACACCCTATAGTTGTCATCCGTTTACGTTATTAGAGATTGCTGTGTCATTTTTAAACCAAAATGACATTAAGTTAACCAACCACGTTATACAATTTTTAACTAAATTCTGCTAATAACCAATCATTATATCTATATGATGTTTTTGTATAAGATCAGATTTAAGAAGAAAATATAAACTTAAATTTTTTTTTTTTTTTAGAGTACAACTTAAATTCATAAAAAAAAAAAATTTTTTTCTCTGATCCACAAAAAGCAAAAAAAAAATGTTATATGTTCATTAAATAGCATTTTGTAAAAGAGTTTGTTTTAAAACAGCTGAACCAAATCCAATGTTCCTTTCTATTTGATCAAAAAAAGTGTTCTTAATTACACTCTAAGAAAATCTGTTGAATAGGTTTGAAGTCCTGAACACCCATAGTTATAGAATTCTTATTAACAACACTTTCAATTCTACATTTTTCAGTTGGCTCGTGCTAAGCTATAATAAACTCTTCCAACTTTACTATTCACGATATTCAAATGAAAATTTCAAATTCTCAATAATGATAAAGAAATTTCATACCGACTCATAAAGTTTACGAGAAAGCAAGCCCATGTGGCCACCTCAAAATATTTACATTCTGATCTACTATTTTTCTTGTGGTATTCACTGCAGCCTTAGCTTGTTGGAATATCCTAGGTATAGGTCCAAAAACAATAGAAAGATATTGAAAATTGTTTTCAAGCAAAGCTTTGTAATTATTCACGTTTATTATAAAAGAAAGAAACTGAGGCTTACGTACCCTAAATAGGCCTCTATACTAGTTTCCACAAACGCTTTTATTGTATTTTTTTCTTCTTCGTTTAATGGTTTGCGTTTTATAAAAAAAAAATTTCATATGCAATTCATACGAAAGAAAAGAGCAAAATGCAAAAAAAGCAAAAATGTAAAAGCCTCATTAAGTTAGCGGCAGGCATTCTTGTGGGACACTGCGATCCAAGGGATCTACTGTGCCCCTTCCGGTCCACAGTTTGTTTAGCAAATCAGCTGCCTTCCTTATGAACGTCAGCAGATCTGGAAACACAATGGTAAATATATCTCTCTACATATTTCCATCTAAACTAGTGTTGATCAAAAGTCAAAATGTAGTTGAGTTAGTGAGAAGAACAAAATCAACACACATCCGCTGCACATGTGCACTTGTCGCTGTTTCAGTGACAACTAAAAGCAAAAGCGAGAGAAACTTTTTTATTATCTGACTGTGCCTTAAAAAAATTTGCGTATATTTACCACACGTGTGCATTCATCACTGTCTCTCTGACGACTAGGAGCAAGAGCGTAAAGAATACGTGTGAGTTGATCAGGGACAAAAGTCCCATGACAAGCTCATGACTGATCTAAACCTATCAAGTACGCGACATTTACGCGATATTTGTTACACCGCTTCTGATGCCTGTGAGCACAGTCTAGAAAAATCTAAATCTGTGATCACCATCCTCTTTAGATCAGGGTTGGCAACCTGGGTGTGTTTAATTGGGTATTAAATTTAAAAATTCCGGGTGTGTTTTTTTATGTAAGGGTTTTCCTAGTTTATTAACAATTTACGCACTGGGACTACAAAGTAATTTTTTCGGTTTTTGAGCTCAAAAAAAAAAAAAATAATGAAATAACCAATTTTTCAAATCATTGCTTACATCTTTCCCATCTCTGAACCAATTTCCAAATCACGTGTCAGAAAAACTTCCTGTCTTTTAAGGCGCTCCAAGTTTGAAGCCGATTTTGTATTTCTTGAAAGAAAGTGATTCGGTGACATGATAAAAGATAAACTCATACCTCTTTATACGGCCTTGATAGACCCTAATCGAAATTCCTTTAAACGAGCTGGAAACGTGTTGCGTTTGCTCCCCTTACACTTTTTGTTAAAAAAACGGAGAATCCACGTTTTTTTTAGCACTGGAACTAAGTAATTTTCATTTAAAGCGAATGTATTCCATAATTCAAACAGGCCGTTATAGCGAAATGCCATGTAAAAAGGTGTGATCGTTTCTAATATTTGATTTGAAACTTTTGCGACATGAGGTTCAGTGTTGTCATGCAAAAGAATAAATTAATCATGTCTGTCTTTATATTCCGGCCGTTTTTCTCATAGTGCATGATTCAATAAAATTAATTGCAGTCTGCTCCGATCACCGGGTTTTAGTAGCCCATACTACACAATGCCGCCTTGATCCCACCAAGAGTGCAAAATTGCATTTTAAATAATAAAACAACGTGATTGTATAAACAAACAAAAAATATTGTCGGCTTAAACGAAATTTGGAAGCAGTTATAAAACCCAATGATGAGTTTCTCCGGTGATTCGGTGAAAGTCTATACAGTTGGTTCTTAACTTCGAGAAACTCAGCCTTAGAATATCTCTCCGCCTCCCGAACTACTGTAGTGTGTTTCAGGCCGAAGTAATGGCCATTTATTATGCTGCGATGTGCATTCTTTCTGATAGCCAAACAGTGATCAGACCACTTTTGGATGTGATCTTTAGATAGTTAGGGGCTATCGTGATATTGTCACTACAATTTTGTAACCATCTGATGAACTCTCTAGGTAGGGTACACTTTTTCCACACACACGAGGATGGGTGTACTCCTCTTACCTCCGTCTAGCTGTCTATTAGACAGAAGTATTTGTTGGACGCTAACAGAGCCTGGAAGAAGGGGATTTTTACATCATTGCTGTCTCAGGTTGGATATAAAGCGTACCAATCAACTGCTTAAACTGGACCGTCAAGGCATCTCTTCTTCCGTATCTATTCTCATAGTTCATTGTGTTATAGATAGGCACGCGCAAAGGCTGCGCTTACCTACGAATGACTTCAGTCGATATTGTAGATCGGTTGAAGAGGAGGATAGAATGGTTATCAGGTTGAAAGCTAGTGGTTCATTAGGCTGTTAGTCTGGTTTCCGACTTAACTTAGAAAATTGTGCTTCTGTGCTATGCCTCTGGTATCATAACAGGCCGCTGTGCGTGCTCAAGCGTGCCTCGATTTAACGCGGCTGCCATTCTTTCCTATCTTATTCTATGGGGGATGGTTTAATCGTTGTTGTAAAGTCTCTTTTCGCTGAACCATTTCGAAACTAAATCCAGAGAATAGGGTGGAGTTCACATTAAATCAACCCAATAAGTTGGCATAATATTCGTTATTGATTGTTTTACCCTTTTGAAGGTAGTCAATGTGGTTTATACCACAGGCATTCAAAAAAACGGTCGCCATAACTTTATTGGCTGGCAAACACATCCTTGTTTTTTTTGGCGTGGTGTCACTCTGAGAAATAAACTATTTCAACTGTTGTTTGGTTTCTGGTGTGTAGGGGTGGATCCATGATTCTTTCACGATTACAAAATGGCAGAGAAACTCGTCCATATTCCGATTGAATGAAGCCAATGACGAATCAAGCTTTTTAGTTGACTTTGCGAATTTAACTTTTTTTCTTTTATGTTAAAACCTCGATTGATTATGAACTCTTCATCGGTGATAAACTAAAAGTTCCCATGGAATTTGAACTCTTTAACACTAATGACACATCAGGATATTTATACTTTGCTAGTTTTTTTTTACATTTTGACCGACCACATTCATCAATCAAAAGTAACAATCATCTGGACATGATTATTATTATACGCTCTCTTCAAACGAATCAATTTTGTTCGGTACAGGTTCCATGGGATCGTCTGAACTGATTTAAACAGTTCATAATACAGACCACCATTCAGATTCCACCAAATACTGAACATTACCTTGGGGTTATGGCTTTAATTTTATGGGATCCAACTTCCTTGCTTTTGAATGAATCCCAATGCTTTTAAACGTAGGGAAATGGCTTGTTGTGTGACTCCCAATGATAATGCAAGTTCGTTTTGCGTTTTATAACAATTTTCGACGAGTAAAGCTTTCAATTCCTCATCTTCAAACTTTTTAAACTGACCACGTTATCCTTGTCTTCTGTTTCGAAATCACCACTTTTGAATCGCGCAAACCATCGTTCACAAGTTTTTTGAGTTGGTACATGTTGAACGTAAGTTTCTACAAACTTACTTTCAGCAGCCGTTTTCTTCAAATGAAAAAAGATTATCAGACTTCCACTTAAAACATCGATTAAAAAAATGTATACACTTTGGCATCTATCGAATACTGAATTGTTTACCCTCCAAAATATCATATTTGTTATTATTGACCCAAACCATATGTGATAGTTATGCGTGTGTTGTCCAAATCGACATTATTAGCTTGTATACCCAATAAAACTTGTTCAGAATTTAGTATTATTTTACCGATAAGTGCCTGTTGACAGGAACAGGGCAACAGTTAAGAGTGTTGCCCTTCAGTTATATGAAAATTTGCTTTTTATTCTTCTCTTATTTTCGTTAGCCTTGAAAACGGTTATTATTTTTTTTAAGATTTTGTAACACTCGTATATATCACATGTAAATATTATTGCATTAAACGGTTTCATACACACATATTATAAATTATTATATAATGTGGTAAAACGGAATGATAAAAAACAAAAGTTTAATAAATATTTAAAGTGGAAGCAAAAAGTCAACAAGAAAAAATATAAGTTTATTTTCCATTTGCAAATATGTACTATTTATGTGCAAATACTTGAAAATGTTCTCGTTCTTTATGCTTTTGGAATATTAAATACTCTACACCACAGTAAGTGGTTGAAATGTACTGTATTTCCTTTGATATCCCAAAAGCAAGCAAATAATGATCCAGTACTAATTTGTCAGATTATCAATGGAATGCAATATAATTATGCTTCGGCTTGCTGTGAGTCAATGTAAAGCTTATTTTCACACTCAAGAACGCAGCTTTAAAGTCAAAAATGTAACGATTATTGACGGTACCAAACCTGGTAAACTTGGTTTAAATCGAGCCATTATTTTTGTCAATTTTCTTTACTTTATTTGACAACCCATATAACAGCTGATAGTTGCTTTTCGTTTAGTTTGGTTTGAAATTTTATTACGGATAGAGCAAAGCTTGCAAATTGTTGAAATTTTTTATCAACATAATGGTTCTATTCATCAAACTTATCGTGTACTTCGTCCATTTTATGGCATATACGAGGTGTTCTATTTATATTTCGGGATTAGAAACTAATAACAAATATTTTGAAATGAAAATGGCTTTATTGTTTTTCAAAATATTTACCTTGATAATTAATACACTTTTGCATTTGTTGAAACCATTTCTTAAAGCATTCCTCTTGAGACATACTCCAAAACATGGTTTTTGAACGTTTCAACTGCATCTTAAGCGCTCATATATCGTTGACCACGCTGTTTACCTTTGATATTCGAGAACAAGAAATCATTGGGTGCCAAATCAGGACTGTACGGAGCATGAATATCAATTAATTCGATGTTTTGACTGTTTGACGAGATGTGTGAGAGCTCGCATTGTTATGATGGAGAGTGGTTCGCCTTCGGCGGCTGGTTTTACGAGTTTTACGAATTTCTTCGTGTACCACTCAAAATTGACCGTCCTACGTTGCTTAAGCGGATCAGTGACTAATTACCCATTCGTCTGAAGAAACAGGCGACCATTTTCTTCGTTCTCCGTCTTGGAATATCCACACGGCCGATTGCTCTTTTGTTTCCAGCTCTTACGCATATACCCATGATTTGTCACCTGTCACGATTTTATACACGTATTTTGAAGCACCACGGTCAAACTTTTCAATCATTTCCTTACACCGACCGATGCAAGCCTTTGTTTGAGCGATTCATAAATTATGGAGTATCCAACGAGAACACATTTTTTTCAGAACTAAGAGCTCATGCAAAATCGTATATACTGAAGTGGAAAAAATGTGCAAGAACATATTTCTCTCACAATATGTGACATAACGATCTTGCATTATCAGTTCACGCACTGCATGGATGTTTTGTAGAAAACAACCGATTTTGGACGGCCTTTACGGAATTCGTCGGCAACCGAACTACGACCACGATTGAATTAACTATACCAGCGATATACTGTGTTTTTTGATGGTGGCTTATCGCCATACAAAGAACTGAGTTCATCAACACATTCTTATTCAGATAACCCACGTCGTTGTGAAAAATAATCCAACGAAAACCTTCTCTTGATATTTCCATTTCTTTTGCCAAATTGATTTTCTCACTGTAAACAAAACAAATATCACTTATACATCAAAACGTTGTGAGCACGTTTGTGCTAAAAAATGTTAAACTTTATTATGCTGTTGCCAGATTTTAGCTATTGAGTAGTGTTGCCAAATCCCGAAATATAAATAGTACCCCTCGGATAATCGTCATTCAAAATGGATAATTCGATTAACAATGGACTGGCCACCAAGGTCGTGTGACTGTGTCACTTGTCTACGTCGATAAGCCAGAGACATTTGAACACTTTGGAATCAACATTCGAAGAGTTATTTGCAAAATACCATACTTATGCTGCCAAAAGTTTGTAAAAACTGGTGTTCCAGATTGCGCCTTGTATGCGCCAGCCGTGCCAGTCAAATGCCGAAATCATATTTAAATATTAATCTCATACAATTTTTAAAGCTATTTAGGGCGCTGAATTCAAATATGAAGTCCGTTTTTTGGTTCTAGTTTTCAAGATATTGAATAAAATGTTTTAAAATTTTTAAAAATAAATGTCTATTTTATTCAATAAAAAGTAAAAATATAGAAATAAAAGCAGTCTAATCGAGTAATCAGTTTTACGCATTAAAGTCCAACAGTAGTCGCTCATCATGCCCTCGTTCGAAATCGCTGATATCGCCTTCGATTTTCGCCAGATCTCGATGTAGTTGCTCACCTTAATCGTAGGTCACATCGCTAAGTTTTTAGAAAAAGAGGAATGGAGTAAATGTATTTTGAGAGACATTTGAGCTCAATCTTGCGATAATCTTACAACAAATCTTATTTCTGGTTCTATAAACAGTGATTTTAGTTTCATTTTCAAGACATTTCCACTTCTGTGACCGTGATGAGAGCAATTCAAACTATTAAGTTGACTTTGCTAATTCCATGTTAACATATTCGGTTGATTATGAACTCTTAAATGGTTAATAAACTTAAAGTTCCCATCTAATTTGGACTCTTAACATTGATGATACATCAGGATATTTATACTTTGATAGTTTTTTCCTGCACTTAGACCAGTAACAGGCAAACTCATATCAGTGCATTTTACAATTCTGGTAGTAATTTGAGTGTCCCTCTCTCAGGCCACTTTGCATTGTACTTTCTCTCATTTATTTTCTCTTTATTACTCTTTGCTTATTTTTTGTTTATTTTTGGCTTATGAGTGTGAGTAAGTACGTGTGAAAACTCAAGAGAAGAGCAGTTCTTTGCCTAAATCTGATTTAGACCGATCACATTCATCAATCAAAAATAACAATCATCTACACGATTATTCTGTTTTCTCCATAATATGGGCATAAAAAATGAAAAGTATAATTCTTGATTAAGTGTTGCATGCGTTACAAACTAATTTCGGTACCTACGATGAGTGTTTACTACAAAAAAACCAAAATAATGAATCACATTTGTGATATTTTTTCCACTTATTCTTATCATATAACATCCGCAAACATAACAAAAACACTTAGAATCGACAATCGGTAATTTTCTTTTTGTGTTTTCCCGAAATGCGAGAACCCGAAACTTAGAGCCAATCTTGAAAACCGGAAACTGAATTCAATAAACGTTAAGATCTGTACTCATCAGCTCTGATCTAAAAGTTGATCGAAATTTTTGAAACTTTTAATTTGAAAGGCTACAAGTAAGCAGTAGCTTATGGTGATAATGTCTAAACTCAATATAGAAGTCAAATCTTAAAAAAAACCAGGTTGCAGTGAAAAATTTTAGAAAACACATATTTCAGAAACAAAATAAGAAATTTATTTTAAGTATTATTTGCTTTTTGTAATCAAATAGAAAAAGTACTTCTAAATCAATTTATCACACTTAACCTGCTATCATTTATTTATTTATATTTACTTTGATGATCTTTAATAAAATATTGTGTTAAAAAAAAATAAAAATTAAAACAAATATTTAAAGTGGAAGTCAAAAGCCAAAAAATAATCTTCATATCTAACAAGTGTTTAGAAAAATGTTTGTTTTGCTATTTCTTTACCTTATATCACTGTAAAAAACTCTAGTATGTACAGTAGGAAGCAGAATTAAGTGGATGTGTTGAAGTTGAACGGAATAGTTCCTATAAAAATTTAAATACTCATTCAAATATAACAACATTTAAGACATTTATTCATTGTTAAGTCTTTCCAAAAAACATTAACAAAAAGTATGATATTCGAATGCTGAAATAGGAGAAAGCCAATCATATAAAAGAATCCACATGCACTAAGTTTTGCACTGTGGCATTTTAAAGAATTTAGATACACTCTCTACAACATTACCCAAAAACGTATGCGTATTATATTCGTTACCAAAGCTCCATGTTCCTTGAAGCCCAATTATATTTTTGCATGCGTTGTTTACTATTATCTAAGAAATCTCCGTAGGATTAGAATTTGGGCTTTATGGTGACCATTAATTTCCATAAAATTTTTTTTTACAACAGCCGTTTTTTGACAATTTTAGCGGTCTGGCTTGGATCACTAAAAGACGACTTATTTTTTTTTTTTTGGTAAGGATTTATGCCTGCAAAAAAAGTTCCTTGACACCAAAACATGTTACAGAACTATTAAATAAGGACGGCAGTTAACAGAACATGCTCTAAGATCTTAATAAAAGAGGCTATGAAGCTGCAAATCAGAAGTTAAAAGCTATTTAGGAACAACAAGTGTTTGTTGGTTGACATGAATTAGAGTTAATATTTTTGGCTGGAATGGTAAAAAGTATGTCAGACATCCACCAAAATAAGAAAAAAACCCTCGCTTTACTTCAAAAATTTTAACCTACGATTTGTAAATAGTCATGCCAGTAGACAAACAATTGTTTTGCCTAAACAGCTATAAACAGCCATAAGTGCACATTCACAGATCTGAAATTCTAATGGTGAATATGTCTGCCAATGAGACCCTATATCTCCAACACATCTCCATCTAAATCTATTCAGAACCCCTAATTCACACAATATGTGTTCCGCTGTCTTGATGCCAGCGAACACAGTCTAGAAACATCTACATCCTTGACTGCCATCCTTTTCAGCCGCGCTCTCAGTTCGTAAGAAAATCCGACAGAATTTTGAAGTCCGGCCCGCCATACAGAAGAACCTCAGAGTGATAATAAAATTATAAACTGATCGTAGCCCTATAGTGGTGAAGTCCTCTTTGAGCATGCCAGCGTTCCAAGCGTCTGGAAATTTCCCAATTCATGATTAAGTAAGACGTGCCGCACAGTAAGGTTCCGGACCAACATAGGGTGTCACGGAACCTTCTCTAGCCAATGCATCCGCTGCTTCGTTGCCATCTATCCCACATATCCCACAGTGTTCAGGTACCCAAAACATCTGACGGGAATTCCGTTGGATATTTGCAAGCTTAAAATTTACAATGGGTTAATAAACTCCGTCTGCGCTGCATGAGAAGCTACGGGGACTAAAGCTGAATCATAAGCGCCCGAAAAGTCTACTCAATCTCCAAAGAAGCATACTTCGCTTCGTTGTTGATGTCATTACTGGGCATTTAATACTGGTGGCTCATGCCAGACGGCCTAGAATGAGTCACCTGGACATTAATTTCTGCAGAAGCTGCTGGGATGGACAGAAGGACGAAAAAATACTTCACTTACTGTGTGCAGAAGAAAGAGCAGAAAAAAGAGGCTGTTGGGCTTCGACTAACTCTAGTGAACTTTCGGAGCAGTCGAGGACAGACATTGGGAAATTTAGTGGTTTCAATATAAGCTCTGGGTGGTTCCAAGCTTAGATCGAATGATGAATTGTGGTATCACAACGGGCTACGTGTTTCCTTCCTTAGGGGACAGCCATTTCTATCTACCAAACCAATTCACGAGTGCGAATTGGTTGCAACTTGCTTACAATGTTCCACAATATTTATGTGCTATCTACTATTTAACCAATTCTATTTACGACTTATCTATATTTTAATAGACTCAGAAATCAACCTCTTTTTTTGGTACAAGGTTGAGAAAGAGTTTGTTGTAATTACATCGAATATAAGGTATCCAGTAATCGGGTTTCACTGTCTTTTAGTTTGTTCACTTTTATAATATTCAGTCAATCTATTCCTTCTTCTTATTTCACTGAATAAAAATAGAAGGAAAATAAAAAAATGCGGGGGTAAATGTACCCGTACTTCTAAACACATATACGCTGAAGTTTATAAAAGAAAAAACTCTTCATTTCAACTTGTATTGTCCTTGTTTGTTTTTAAAAACTTTTACTTATTTGCACAAAGTATTGTGGTTACGCGTTCATATCTGCCATTTTTATCTTATCGGTTATAAAATAGAAATGAAAAGGAATTATAATATAAGTATACATGATATTTTTTAATGTCTTTTTTTGAAAAAGAAATGTTAAAGGGTATTGCGAAATTCATAGGCCACACTATTTAAAATGATTTAAATATAATTGTAGTTTGCAGTTCAAGTTTTGGCTTGAAAATATAATAGCGTTTAATAGCGAACTTGATGCATTGCTTGTTCAAGTTATTTAAGATTTCATTAGAAACTGCAATCAAATCAACTCTGCGTTTCGTAATCTGAAATTGCATTCTATCACTAACAACGGTATTCAATTCAAATTCTCTTTTGCATTTTTATTCTTTTTTAAGAAGAAGAAACATACTTGATATTATCAGTTGATTACCTTTTTTAATTTGATCGCAATATTTAATTAATTATAAAAAGTGAACATTTTGTGCGAGCAAAAAAAAAAAAACAAGCAACGTGCTGTTAAAGTAAGCAAATCATATCATATTTAAAGAAATAGTTATCAAATGATAACAAAGTGACAATAGTAAAAGCTTTGGAGGAATGCATGTCGATCAGCGAAGTTGGAGTCCTAGTCGAAGCAAACAAATCAACTGTTAGTCGAATTTTCTCAAAATGTTGCTCTTCTGAAAGTGTAGACAGAAAACCAGGAAGTCGTCGCCAACGAACTAATAATACTGCTCGCCAGGACCGAGGAATGCTAAGGCCAATAAAAATTGATTCACGAAGGACGGAAATAGATATTGCTAATTACGCGAAAACTCAAATGGGCGTCCCATACCGCTAGACTCAGCGTACATACCGCTAGACTCAGATTAAATGAATTCAACTTATTTGCCGGACTTCCCTGTAAACAGCCACTAAAAGACACTTAAACTCGACAACAGAGGATTTGACTAAGGTGCTTTGTAGCAATGAACGCAACTTTAATTTACTCGGCTCCGATGGCATAAATTGTATTCGTCGGCCACTAAATAAAGGTTTTTTTTTGCCCAGGTATCAGCTACCCAAATTAAAACATGCTCGGTTGCATTTTTTATTCTCTGTACTGTATATTTTTGAGACTCTTTTAATAATGGCGTAATCATATTTTATTTGTCTACTTCTTTTAAATATAATCAAAAATGTGATAAATAGAATGAAGATAACATTTTATGAATATATGGTACATTCCGGTTCATCAGGATAAAACCGCAACATTTTTAAATAAATAAAGACTATAATTTGGGAATACAGAAACAATAAATGAAAATGACAGCAGACACTTTAAATAATAATTCAAACTCAAAAGTCAAATAAAAACTAAATAAAATAAAACCTTGATATTCCGGACCTCGCTAGTTCGGGTTTTGAGGCCTTCCGCACTGGTCTACAGCAAAAAAGCCTTTAAACAAAACTATATGGAATAAAATGATTTTGATGCGCTGAATTCAAGTCCGTTTTGAATTTTTTTTCCATCGCGCTCAAATTTCTTTAATGGGCGTGGCAAATTTTTTGCCCAGAAATGTCAATATATTTCATCATAACTTGAAAACGACTTGACTCGTTCAAAGTTAGGTGCTTGCATATAATTTTGAATAAAATCAGCAATAGTCAACCGATTTTCATAAGTTATAACTTATTTTATTCTAAACATTTTGAGCTTTAATTGAAGTGCTTAGCATGTAAAATTCTCATTTTGAAAGAAATAAAATAAAAAAAATTGCTCTAATTTTGCGCAAAAATTTTTTTTCTGTTGAAAATACAAAAAAATTTTATTCAGATGATTTATAGGAAATTTTGTTCCTAAACATTCTATTAAAATCGGTAAAGTCGTTTTGCAGTTATGATGAAATATATATTTGATTTGAATTTAGCGCATCAAATCATTATATTCCATATAATTTTATTTAAAGGCCAGAAAATTGTTTGTTTTTTGTAGACCAGTGTAATTATTACTGCAAAAAAAACAATTTTGCTTGTTTTAAGAGTTTTAATGTTACTTTCACGACTTTTAAAAATGAAACATGTTATTACTTTCTTATCAAACGTTCACATGTTTTTGTCTTTTTTCCTTTTTAAATGTAATTATTTATTAAAATATAATATACTATTCGATATGTGTTTTAAAACCATTTCTAATACAAGAAGAATATTCTAAATTTTTATTCGGTTATCCGGGTAATTAAATAATCCGGATCAGGGTTTGCAATCAATTATCTGGATTATCAATGTTTAAAGTTAGTTACTACAGTTTACTAAATTATAACGGGTTGAAAAAACATAAAACAGAAATGGTAAAGGTGATATTTACCACTCTAAAGGATATTTTTATCGAAAGTCCGCTAAAAAATCTGATAAAGCCCTAATGTGGTACTTAATTTTCTAACAAATCGTGAAACCTATCAAAAAATAAAAAATTCAAATGAAGTATCTACACAGCTTTAGCGGCACAGAGCAAATGACAAATTCGGTCAAGTGCTTCAAATAAAGCCACTGAATCTCTAAAATTAAGCGTTAAGGTAGTGGAAATGCAAGTAAATCAACAGTTCGATTCGTATTTCAATCAGTGGACATCTACAGTCACGAAAAAAATCCGAAGAAAAAGTCTCAACTGAATATAGCTCGCTAACGCCTTCAATTTGTCTAAACTTATCGGATTTTGATTAAATATTAATTTTTTGGAAAGGCAATAATCCGCTGAATAAAATATTGATAATTTTTTTTTTTTTTTGGGCTACTCTATACTGCCGCAGGAGGACGCTAAACTCAACTAATTTGTCATAAAAAAAATACCATGTAAAAAAAACATATTTTTTTTAGGTGCTTCAAGAAAATAGCTGTAAAAACTATATTTGTAAAAATATTTTTAGAAGTCTGGATTTTTAATTACTTTAAAATAATGTAAACAAACTGGAAGAAAAAGTTTTAAATTTTTTGTATTGTTTTTATGTTTTTTTCTACTCTGAAAAACGCACTTATTTCAATCAAAAGTTGAAATTTTAAGAAGTACTAATATATATATATATAAAAGTAGGCATTTGTTTATGTGGGCTTTTGAAACTATATAATATGTGCTATCAAATACAACAAACTAGAACCAACTTTGTGCTACAACTTAAAAAATTTTGAAATTTTAAAAATATATAATTCAGAGAATTTTACATAAATCTTACTATTTTAAGTAGCTTAAGGCAAATAAAAAATTAAAAATAATTTGGATTATCACTCTATAGATAATATATTAACCCAGAAATTATTAAATCAATTATTCAAATTCAAAATTTGTTATACAACATTGAATTTTGGCCAAATTTTTCTCCACACGCTCTATTGGATCGACACACTGTGCGGCGGCTCTAAAATTGTTCCTATCCACGCATATCATGAAAATAAAAGTAAAAGCGAATGTGATCATATAATTGAAATTGTTTTTCATTCGAATAAACAAGTTTTCGCCAATCTTTATCACTCAACATTTTTTGATCATTCTACGTCATATGATCTTTGGCAAATTGATGGCAAATTTGTAGTCTTTATGTATTTAAACATGATGCGGTTCTATTCTAATCAATTAGAGTGTATTTAAAAACCATACGGTGATATTAAAAAAAAAAAAAAAAAACGAATTGCTCTAAAAGAAGATATTTCCAAATCTATAAAATCTATTTATTTTTTTATTTTATATTTTTATTTAAAATTCATAAAACGTACAGGAAAATGTTAAAAAAAATGCAACCGTTTTTATTTGTATATATTTTTTTCGATTATATCTGGCTTCTACATTAAAAAAATTATTTTGTCGTACCTTACGTCAGTACATCTTGTCATATTTCTTTGTTGCAATACTTTACTTTTTATTTATTTATATTATATACAAAAAGAATAAATAAAATTTTAAAAAGGAAAACAAAAAACGTCATGTTAAATTAAAAAACAATAAAAAATAAATATTTAATGTAGAACACAAACGTTTATCATTTAGGCTATAAAATCATTTCTTATTTATTGTTATTTTAATGTCGTTCAAAAAGTAAGTTAATTCCCACTCTTAAGAAATTATTTTAATATTGATAATATTCTGTTATTTAATAACACTTGGCAAAATTTATTAAATTTTATAAAAGATTTAGGAAAATTCCAGTGAGAACTAAAAAATAAAAATAGGACAGTTAAAATATATACTAAATAGCGTGTTAGAATAACTCTAAGATTGGAAAATTCAGAATGAATTTGCTTAAGATTACTTAAGTTTACTTAAGTAAAGTATATACCATTAAATAGGTCTTTTCGTCTTCTTTCTAAATCCGCCAAGAAATAAAAGTCGCTTATTACTGAGCTTGAAGGTAAGAAAAGCCGGTTTTTGAAAGTGTGGCGAAAATTTCTTAATCATTATTGTTGTATTCGATAGCACCTATTATAAAAGTGGTATCACTTCCCTGGTATTTCTACGTCCTTTTTTTGTAACATAGTTTTCTTCTTGTACATTTTTGTTTTTTGACGCGTAAAAAATTATTTATTGTAAGAATTTTTTGCTATTTTTTCAGATTTTAGTAAAGCATTAACGAAGTATAAAACTGGTAAATATTGTTAGGTTTTAAGCTTATTAAAATGTTTGAGTTCTTTTTAATTGTTTTAAATAAAATAAATAACACGTAGTTGTTGTTTTAATTTACCGTCTCTTTTTTATTTCCAACTTACTTTATACAGCAACTTATTTAACTTCCACTTAATATACAATTACTCAGCACTTACGAAAGCCTTAACACAACTTTACTTTATGTCTTTTAAAGTATAACTTTACACCATGACTGCCATGACTATAACTAAATGACGTAGACAAAGCAGCTTCATTATATGCCTGAATGCCTACAGTTTAGAAACTTCTGTAAAAGTCTTACACCCTCTCAAATCTTCTATTTATGTCCATTACTTTTAAATGTAAGATCGTGTTATCCAAAGAAGATCGAATTGGTAATGCTGTCAAATACACGAATAAGTATCAGATTGCCAGTCTTGGCACAAAGCAATAGACTAAAACCACACAATATAGTTTTAAAGGCACTTTTTTAGGCACTTTTATTTTCGTAACTTAAAAGAATAAGGCTGTACACTTTATTTTGACGCTCACAGTACTTAGATGTTCAAATATTTTTCTTTTTTATTTAATTTTTTAATTTCGGTTTCGATCACTTTATTTTATTTGTTTAAAAAAACAATAATAACAAATATTTTTTTTTTATTTTCCTTCAATAAAATGGCACGTGTTTTACTAACACGATTAAAAAAAAATAGGTTTAACTTTGTAAACATGTTTTAATATAAAAATGTTAAAAATAAAGAAATTAATAATATTGTTTATAAAAAAAACAAAGTTAAAAAAAGCTGAAATATAAGAGACAAAATATAAAAAAAAACTGAAATAATTAAAATGTTCACATTGTCTTAAATATAGGGAATTATTACGACTGATTTTATGACTATAAATTTTCATTAGTTTACTTCCGTTTTTTTTTCTTTCTCATTCACAGATTTGTAATTGTATTTTATAAAAAAAAAATAGGAAAAAATGCTACAAAAGTATTTTGTTTTAAAAAAGAATTAATCGAGTTATTAATTTTAAAAGGTTTGTAAACTAAAGTTAAATTTAGTTTTAATACCATGACTGTCAAGGTTAGTTTTTAAATATTTTACTTTAATGTTGATTAATTTAAAATTACCATCTTTAAAATACATTCACTTTTAACTAACAACATAATAAAGCAAACATGTTTGCTTTGAGTTTCGATCAAAGCCACAGTGACAAGCAAACTTTAATTATAATCCACCCATAAACTTGTCTTACAGGAACGTTGCACATTAATTATTATTAATCTCTTTCTTAGAATATATATTTTCTTCACTTTCAATATGCCCACTCTATTCTGAATACACATCAAGTCTACTGTACTTTTTATGCTGGAACCATGTTTAGAACGATTGACAATCGATAAAAACAATATTTTGCTTTTAACTCTTTGACGACGAAAAATTTTCCAGTACGAGAACGAGAAAATACATGGAACATAATGTTTTCCTTTCGTAGTCAAGGGTAAAAATTTGGGAACAAATTTCGTCGTTACAAAAGGTAAGCAATGAGCCAATGTCGATGCTTAAAAGCACACTCATGATATAAGACTGCTAACATAACTGATTAGTTTGTAATTCAATGTCCAACGGTTTCCGCGACTGCAATTTGTGAATAAAATCGAGGTTTTGGTTGTGCTTTGAAAACAATGGGGTACATATGCCCTATCATATCTTCAGGCTCCTCGAGAAAAATGAGAAACCGATTTAATATACTTTGATTCACTAAGGCATTTGTACATATAATACTAAAAGTTTAACGAACTGTTTAAACGAAAACGTGATATATTGGAAAACTAAAATTGCAAAAAATTAAATTAAATTGTTGATATTAAGTTGCCCATAAGCCGAGTTTGAACAACATAGGCTTTATGTTAACTCGAGTATGAAAGAATGCATTTTTTTTTATCGAACAATACGGAAATCAATATGAAAATGTACAGACCCAATGACGAAAATATCAAATGGGACATATGTGTTCCGTTCGTCGTCAAAGGATTAATAATTTAATACTTTTTTCCATACCATTTTTTCCATATTCTGTGACGTTTTATTTCACATTCATTTACACACGGTAACTTTTCTAAACATTGGGCAAAAATGACTAAAAACATTATAAACATTATAAAAGACAAATCGATAAAGGTCTGGACTTGAAACTTTTCACGGATTTTCTCATGAGATATTGTGGACTGAGAGCGCATCTGAAACGGAGGGTTTAGATAGAGATGTTTAGGGTCTATTCTATAAGTAACAACGGTATTCAATTCAAATTCTCTTTTGCATTTTTATTCTTTATAAGAAGAAGAAACATACTTGATATTATCAGTTGATTACCTTTTTTAATTTGATCGCAATATTTAATTAATTATAAAAAGTGAACATTTTGTGCGAGCAAAAAAGAAACAAGCAACGTGCTGTTAAAGTGAGCAAATCATATCATATATTTAAAAAAATAGTTATCAAAAGTTACAATAATAAAAGGGTTGGAGGAATGAATATCGATCAGCGAAGTTGGAGTCCTAGTCGGAGCAAACAAATCAACTGTCGAATTTTCTCAAAATTTAGCACTTCTGAAAGTGTAGACAGAAAACCAGCAAATCGACGCCAACGAACTAATAATACTGCTCGCCAGGACCCAGGAATGCTAAGGCCAATAAAATTGATTCACGAAAGACGGCAGTAGATGTTGCTTATTACGCAAAAACTCAAATGGGCGTCCCATACCGCTAGACTCAGGTTAAATGAAGTCAACTTCTTTGCCGGACTTCCCTGTAAACAGCCACTAAAAGGCACTTAAACTCGACAACAGAGGATTTGACTAAGGTGCTTTGTAGCAATGAACGCAAATTTAATTTATTCGGCTCCGATGACATAAATTGTATTCGTCGGCCACTAAATGAAGGTTTTTTTTTGCCCAGGTATCAGCTACCCAAATAAAACCTGCTCGGTTGCATTTTTCATTCTCTGTACTGTATATTTTTGAGACTCTTTTAATAATGGCGTAATCATGTTTAATTTGTCTACTTCTTTGAAATATAATCAAAAATGTGATAAATAGAATGAAGATAACATTTTATGAATATATGGTACATTCCGGTTCATCAGGAGAGAACCACAACGTTTTTAAATAAATAAAGACTATAATTTGGGAATACAGAAACAATAAATGAAAATGACAGCAGACACTTCAAATAATAATTTAAACTCAAAAGTCAAATAAAAACTAAATACAATAAAACCTTGATATTCCGGACCTCGCTAATTCGGGTTTTGAGGCCCTCCGCACTGGTCTACAGCAAAAAAGCAATTCAAGTACGTTTTCAGTTTTTTTTTTCTATCGCGCTCAAATATGTTTAATGGGCGTGGCAAATGTTTTGCCCAAAATATGGTAGTTATGTCAATATATTTCATCATAACTTGAAAACGACTTGACTGTTTTTAACTCAAGTAGCAGCAAATGTTTGGGTTATTTTACTTTCAACATATCTGGCGTTCATTTGAATGCCTAAAATGTAAAATTTATATTTTGAGAATTTTTTATAACCTTTTGGATATAAAAGAAGACAAAATTTCTACTAATTTTGCAACAAAA
This sequence comes from Wohlfahrtia magnifica, assembly GCA_023159175.1. Classification (NCBI taxonomy): domain Eukaryota; kingdom Metazoa; phylum Arthropoda; class Insecta; order Diptera; family Sarcophagidae; genus Wohlfahrtia; species Wohlfahrtia magnifica. The sequence continues at coordinate 6,881,031 of JAKWBJ010000484.1, forward strand.
AATTAGTTCGTTAATTTTGTTCAAAGTTAGATACTTGCATTTAATTTTGAATGAAATCGGCAATAGTCAACCGATTTTCATGAGTTATAACTTATTTTATTCTAAACATTTTGAGCTTTAGTTGAAGTGCTTAGCATGTAAAGTTTTCATTTTGAAAAAAATAAAAAAAAGCTCTAATTTTGCGCAAACATTTCTTTTCTCAACTAAGTTATGAATAACTTCGAAACTGTTGAATATAAAAAAAAAAAAAAATGTTATTCATATGATTTATAGGAAATTTTGTTCCTAAACATTCTATTAAAATCGGTAAAGTCGTTTTGCAGTTATGATGAAATATATTTTTGATTGAATTTAGCGCATCAAATCTTTATATTCCATATAGTTTTATTTAAAGACCAGAAAATTGTTTGTTTTTTGTAGACCAGTGTAATTATTACTGCAAAAAAAAAAAAAAAACAATTTTGCTTATTTTAAGAGTTTTAATGTTACTTTCACGGCTTTTAAAAATGAAACATGTTTTTACTTTCTTATAAAACGTACACATGTTTTTGTCTTGTTTCTTTTTTAAATGTAGTTAGTTAGTTAGTTATGACGGGTAGCCAGACACGTCCAGCCCACCTGGGTCCAGTATTGATCCCATTGTGATACCCATCAGTAATCCAGAAAATGGATATCCTATATATCCGCGTCCTGGAGCGATCCTAACCAACTAGACGCATGTACAACAGAAGAGATCTTGCCGATATTCACACCGGCCAGATCCGACAAGCCATCCAGAAACGGACTGCCAAGGAAAGCAGTCCTAATGTCCGAAAGATTCGGACACTGGCATAGGAAGTGCACGACAGTCTGCTCTTTTCTCCTCATCTTGACAACCCCTACAATAGTCATAGTCACCATAAGTCTGCAAGAGGAGAGTGGCATCCCAACTGAGTGGTCAATCTCCTCATTTCTGTGGAGAGCGCAGGACCTCGCAAGTCCGTCCGCCACACAGTTCCCCCGGGTGTCCGGGTGACCTCTTACCCAGATAATCTCCAGGTCTGAATGTCTCGCCATCTCGTTGAGAGATGCCCGGCATTCATACACTGTTATATACCCCGTAGTACATCAACCAGTTCGCTGCCCTCTTTATCGCCGAGACCTCCGCCTGTAAGACACTGCAGTGGTCCGGCAGTTTAAAGGATTCCCTCAACCCGTATACAGGAATAAAGATGCCGTCCCAAACCCTTTCGAGGATTTTGATACATCCGTGTAAATCTCAACAGTACCGTGTCCAATTACCGGTTCTGGTGTGATGCACACGGAGAACATTCTATCCAGGAAGGGTTTGGGTGTGCAGTAATCTTTCCCCTCAGGGATCGTATCCAAATACTTAAAAATGGCCGCATGCCCATAGACCCTGTCCGACCATGCCCCTGCCATCCTCAACCTTATCGCAGACATGCCCGCCATCTGCCTAGCCATCGGGTCCGCTGGAAGCCAGTTCAGCAGTACAAACGCGGCGCTCGAAGGAGTGGACCTGAGCGCACCTGTAATCATCACTCCGCAGAACCCTATCAAAGATCCTGCAATATGTGAATTTCTCCAGAGACCTAAACCATACAACCGCACCATACATAAGTATAGGCTTAACCAACGTGTCGAATATCCAGTTGTAATTCCTAGGATTTAAACCCCAGGACTTTCCAACGGCCCTACGACAGGTGTACAGAGCAACATTCGCCCTCGGCGGCCTCGCACGAGTATTTTGGAATCCAGGCTTATCCCCATCCCCCTTTGCGCCATCCGATAGCCTCAGCTCAACGCCGTGCAGACGCGGTATGGCAAATGATGGAACTTTGTACCTGCGCGTGAATAGTACCAATTCCGTCTTTCCCGGGTTAACGTTCAGCCCACTGTTGGTACTCCATCGACTGAGAAGGCGCAGAGATGTTTGAAGGCGTTGCGACATTGTGTCAAGAAATTTTTCCGACACAGGCAAAGCAACATCATCCACATACGCTACAGTCTTGTATCTATTAGAATCAAGCCTTACAAGCAAACTGTTAACGGTCAATGGAGTGCCCCTTTCAGCCACCCTGTAGACGTAGGCCCTGTTGGTCAGGAGTCTCCCTATAAATCTTACCACAGACCAATGAACATTCAGTGCCACCAGAGCTGACCTAATCGCCTCCGGTGTCACATTGTTAAAGGCCCCCTCTATATCCAGCAATGCCACTAGAGCATACTCCCTACCAACCCTTAAATAGAATCCACATTGAATTCTGGCCAAATTCCGATATATTCTTAGAATTTATTTATTTATATCAGTAATTAGGACAATTTGCTGCTACAGAAAATCTTTTTTTAATTAAAAATTTAAATTAAAAAAATACCTTAAGATTGATTGTTTTTGTTTTAAGTATATGAGGGCGGTGGGTGTCTGTTGTCCTATTTTGTTAAAATTTCGCACAAGATTTCATTTATCGAAGACGACTTCTTCTATTTTTGTCCACACGATCGATACACCGTGCTACGGCTCTAAAATTGTTCCTATCTATGCATATCATGAAAACAAAAGTAAAAGCGAATGTGATCATAAAATTGAAATTGTTTTTCATTCGAATAAACAAGTTTTCGCCAATCTTTATCACTCAACAGTTTTTGATCATTCCACGTCATATGTTCTTTGGCAAATTGATGGCCAATTTATAGTCTTTATGTATTTAAACACGAAGTGGTTCTATCCTAATCAACTAGAGTGTATTTAAAAACTATATGGTGATATTTTAAAAAAAAAATAATGAATTGCTCTAAAAGAAGATATTTCCAAATCTATAAAATCTATCTATTTTTTTATTTCATATTTTTATTTAAAATTCATAAAACGTACAGGAAAATGTTAAAAAAAATGCAACCGTTTTTGTTTGTATTTATTTTTTTCAATTATGTGTGGCTTCTACATTAAAAAAATTTTTTTGTCGTATATTACGTCAGTACATCTTGCCATATTTCTTTGTTGCAATACTTTACTTCTTATTTGTTTATATATACAAAAAAAAAAAAAATAATAATAATAATAATAAAACTTTAAAAACGAAAACAAAAAACGTCATGTTGAATTAAAAAACAATAAGAAGTAAATATTTAATGTAGAACACAAGTGTCGATAATATCCTGTTATTTAATAACACTTGGCAACATTTATGAAATTTTATAAAAGACTTAGGAAAATTCCAGTGAGAATTAAAAAGAAAATAAGACAGTTCAAATATGTATTAAATAGCGTGCTAGAATGAATCTAAGCTCGGACAATTCAGAATGAATTTAATGAAAATGTGTTTGCTTAAGATAAGTAAAGATTACACCATTAAACAGGTATTTTCGTCTTCTTTCCAAATCCGCCAAGAAAGAAAAATCGCTTATTACTGAGCTAAGTTATTAACTTATATGTGCTTGAAGGTAAGAAAAGCCTGTTTTTGAAAGTGTGACGAATTTCTTAATCATTATTGTTGTATTCGATAGCACCTATTATAAAAATGGTATCACTTCCCTGGTATTTCTACGTCCTTCTTTCTTGTAGCATAGTTTTCTTCTTGTACATTATTGTTTTTTGACGCGTAAAAAATTATTTATTGTAAGATTTTTTGTTATTTTTTCAGATTTTAGTAAAGCTTTAAATAGAGCATTAACGAAGTATAAAACTGGTAAATATTGTTAGGTTTTAAGCTTATTAAAATGTTTGAGTTCTTTTTAATTGTTTTAAATAAAATAAATAACACGTAGTTGTTGTTTTAATTTACCGTCTCTTTTTTATTTCCAACTTACTTTATACAGCAACTTATTTAACTTCCACTTAATATACAATTACTCAGCACTTACGAAAGCCTTAACACAATTTTACTTTATGTCTTTTAAACTATAACTTTACACCATGACTGCCAAACTATAACCAACTGACGTAGGCAAAGCAGCTTCATTATACGCCTGAATGCCTACAGTTTAGAAACTTCTGTAAAAGTCTTACACCCTCTCAAATCTTATATTTATGTCCATTACTTTTAAATGTAAGATCGTGTTATCCAAAGAAGATCGAATTGGTAATGCTGTCAAATACACGAATAATCAGATTGCCAGCCTTGACACAAAGCAATAGACTAATATCACACAATACAGTTTTAAAGGCACTTTTTTAGGCACTTCTATTTTCATAACATTATTTTAAAAGACTGAAATAATGACTAAATTCCACAGAATAAGGCTGTACACTTTATTTTGACGCTCACAGTACTTAGATGTTTAAATATTTTTCTTTTTTATTTAGTTTTTTAATTTCATTTTCGATCACTTGCTTATTTGTTTAAAAAAATAATAATAAAAATATTTTTTTTTTATTTTCCTTCGATAAAATGGCACGTGTTTTACTAACACGATTTAAGGAAAAAAAAAATTGGGTTAAACTTTGTAAACATGTTTTAATATAAAATGTTAAAAATAAATTAATATTATCGTTTACAACGAAAACAAAATTTAAAAAAAAAAAAACTGAAATATGAGAGACAAAATATAGAAAAAAACTGAAATAATTAAAATGTTCACATTGTCTTAAATATAGGGAATTATTACGAGTGATTTTATGGCTATAAATTTTCATTAGTTTACTTCCGTTTTTTTCTTTCTCATTCACAGATTTGTAATCGTATTTTATAAAAAAAAAATAGGAAAAAATGCTACAAAAATATTTTGTTTTAAAAAAGAATTAATCGAGTTATTAATTTTAAAAGGTTTGTAAACTAAAGTTAAATTTAGTTTTAATACCATGACTGTCAAGGTTAGTTTTTAAATATTTTACTTTAATGTTGATTAATTTAAAATTACCATCTTTAAAATACATTCACTTTTAACTAACAACATAATAAAGCAAACATGTTCGCTTTGAGTTTCGATCAAAGCTACAGTGACAAGCAAACTTTAATTATAATCCACCCATAAACTTGTCTTACAGGAACGTTGCACATGGCCTTGTCTGAAAACTGCACGTGCATACATGAACACATATTAACCTCTTTCTTAGAATATATGTTTTTTTTCATTTTCAATATGCCCATTCTATTCTGAAAACACTTCAAGTCTACTGTACTTTTTATGCTGGAACCGTGTTTAGAACGATTGACAATCGATAAAAACAATATTCTGCTTTTAACTCTTTGATGACGAAAAATTTTCCAGTAGGAATTTTTTAAAAATTATATTGCAGTCTCTTCCTCGGAAATGGAATTTTTTAAAGCTAAAGTGTTTTCAAAATATAAAATTTGTTACTCCTTCAACGAGAAAATCCATGGAACATAATGTTTTCCTTTCGTAGTCAAGGGTAAAAATTGGGGAACAAATTTCGTCGTTACAAAAAGTAAGCAATGAGCCAATGTCGATGCTTAAAAGCACACTCATGATATAAGACTGCTAACATAACTGATTAGTTTGTAATTCAATGTCCAATGGTTTTCGCGACGCAATTTGTGAATAAAATCGAGGTTTTGGTTGTGCTTTGAAAACAATGGTACACATATATCCTATCATATGTTCAGGCTCCTCGAGAAAGTGAGAAACCGATTTAATATACTTTGATTCACTAATTTACATAAGGCATTTGTACATATAATACTAAAAGTTTAACGAACTGTTTAAACGAAAACGAGAGGTATTGGAAAACTGAAATTGCAAAACATTAAATTAAAATTTTTGTTGTTAAGTTTAGCCCAATTTAAACAACATAGGCTTTATGTTAACTCGAATACAAAAGAATGTATTTTTTTTTGTCGAACAATACGGATTTGGTAAAAATCCATTAGAAAATGTACAGACACAATGAAAAAAAAAATCAAATGGGACATATGTGTTCCGTTCGTCGTCACAGGATTAATATTATTCAATACATTTTTCTGTACCATTTTTTCCATATTCTGTGACGTTTTATTTCACAATCATTTACACACGGGAACTTCTCTAAACATTGGGTCCTCGCGATAGCAAACCGATACCCCTAACAAAACTAATCAGATTCATCAAAGATATATTGCTGGGACAATCCACATTATTAACAAGGCGTGCATCAAGATGCCTTAATCTTCCCGTAGGACGAGAACGGAGTTGTACCGATTTCTCTTCCTTTACATCCTGACAGCTCCTGCAGAAGTCATAACATGGTTAAACTATACGTTCAGACATAAGTCATTATTCCCGTAAGATGCCTTATCGAATCCCTTCTTAACCTATGGAGAGAAGGCCAGACCAGTAGTAATATTAGACTATCTCGGTTCTCCTGTACTCAACGCGCACTCATCTATCAATTTCGATAATGGAAACATTCCGACCTAACTACGTTGGAACTGAGAGCATTTTTCGACGCAAGACTGCCCACGTAGAAGGTTCGAAATCTAGTTCTCGAATACACATAGCGGCACTAGCGATGGCATAAACCTCGGCCTGGAAGACAGTGCAGTCATCGGCAGCAGTCTGAGAGACACCGAGTGCCAAGTTCATCAAAGTAAAAACCAAACGCCGCGCCAGCCACTGTTTTCTAACGATCGGTATAGACACTATAGAGAGTGCGTCGTTTCGTAGAACAGATACCGCAGCCCAATGTTGCTAATAGGCAGTCTAGTCCCATAGGTCATATCGAATTTTAGGGTGGGTACCGCGTAACCTATTCGATACCCCAAAAACTACCCGCTTATTTCCCTTTGCATAATACTGCCGTCCACTGATTCCCTAAGTCTCAAAACAGATTTCGCAGATCTTTTTTATAATCTTATTAATGGATCAAAGATTATTTTTTGCAAAATGTTTACAATTCTTTGTTTAAAGATTACACTAGTTAACAAAAATAAAATTTTTTGTGTTCACTCAGTGAGCATGCATATATTTTTAAGAAGGGCTACCACCTATGGTAATTAATTATGCCTTTTTGCTTGTACACGTCACAGTTTTTTGAAAGATTTTTTTTTTAAAAAAGACTTTGGAGAAGAAAAACTGGCGTTTAGTTAGTTCTGCAGTCTATTTTTGAATCTTTGCGAGTGTAAATTAAAACCTGCAATATTAGTGGGTCTTCAAAATTAAGAAACTTTTAGTGATTTAAAATTTGAGGTTCCCTTAGCCGGTGGTAAACGGGCCGCTTGTTGTTCGAAAATTGTTAGGAATTCCAAAACCAAAAATTACGAAAATATTTTTTGCTAACTTACTGAAGAATTTTATAAGGGTGGATATATTTTGTTCCTTAAATTTAATTTTTTATACAGCCATTTGGACTTTTTCCAAAAACCTTGAAATTTGTGAGTAACAAAAATGGTGAGCGGTTTCACTAAGATTTAAAATCTTTTCAGCGAGTTTTTGGGACCAGCATACGTTAGTTGACTATTGTGGGAAACAAATCAAAATACTCGTATATATTGAAAAGGAACTTCAAATCCTCATTTTTAGTTTTTTGTTCATAAACTAATGCTACTCTAAGTTTTTTCATTCTTTACAAATATCTCAAAAGTTTGACGTCCTAGATTCTACTTCACCATTTTCTCCAGCTTAAATGACAAGCCACATGCATGTTTCAAACTGTGAACAAAAACCTTGTTAACTTGTGTTATCGATAATAATAATTATCTGTAGGAAATTAAAAACAATAAAACAAAATAGTACAAAACCAATCAATAACAATAATTTAGCATTTTCTATATCTTGGATGGTTGCAAATCGCAGTATCTTTAGTAGAAGAAAAAAAAAGCATTTAATATATTTATTTTTTAAAGTACTTAATGAAGTTAATATCAGTAGTTTAAAAATACGCAGTTAAAACAATATATAGATTTTAATATAAAACGAAGAAATAAAAGCAAAAATTAACAAAAAACATAAAGAATTTATATCAAGGTCTTTAGTGTTTTTTTCTTTTATTGTTCTTGTTGTATACGTTTTGCAAAATAAAAATAAAAAATAATAAAAAGGAAATATATACATTTAAAAAATATATATGTATGTATATATATAGGCGTATACATACATAATATATATTTATTTTAGAAAGGTATTTTTGTTTTTTTTTGTTTTTGGGTTTGGGTTTGGTTTTCAGAATTTTGTTCTTAACTTTAGTTTTTATTTTTAAATATTGTTGTAACACATACTACTCGTAGACCTGTTTCACATTTTTAAAAAGTATAATTTTTTCTGGGGTTTTTTGTCAAAAGATTGTTTCTTGTTTGCTTTTGTATCTACAAAATACAGTGCTGTTCAAAAAAATAGGATCACCTGGATCTAAGATCTTTGCGACCAATAAAACGTTAGAAAAACGGGATTAGTAATTTTTATTTTTTGATTTTGGTAAAGTAATAGCATAAATAATATGAAAACGATATAACTTGAAAACATTGAAACTAAATAAACTATGTATTCATCAATATTGTTCAAATCGGCGATTTTTTCCTGTTCATTAAAATAGATTCGCTAAAAAAATTGTTTAGTAATTAAACTCAATAATTCTTTTTAATTACAGTTGATATACCCCAGTACTTGGTGGTATAACGCTTAATCTTAAGGACATGTTGCTACTGGAATATTTTTCTATGCTTCTTTCACTAACTCCCACACCTGTTCCTTTTTTTTAGGGTTATTTCCTCGGAGAACTGCTTTGACAATAGCCCATAGATTTTCGATAGGTTTTAAGTCCGGCGACTGTGCCGGCCAGCTCAAAACCTCGTGTTTGAAACACCCCTCGAAGCGGCATTTCCCATTCGGCGTAAAGCATCATGACGTCGTTTAGTATATCGGTATAATAAATGGCAACCATTGGTTGGGTAAGATATCCGCCTACCAACCAGAAGGTCCTCGGTTCAATACCAGGCCAAGACCATCATCACAAAAAAAAAGTTTCAACAGCACTATCACGTCTTAACATTAGCTAGTAACTGGTTATGAGTATTACTACTATTGAAAACTTCTCTAATGCATTTGCCGTTCGGAGCCGCCGATAAACTGTAGATCCCTTTCAATGAGCTTAAAAATAGAATTGGATGCAGCTCATTGACTAGTAGAAGTCCTCATGTTCCTTCATCAAATTATATGGGAATTAAATATAAATGACATCCCTTATTCCTTCTATTCTAAATATAGGCTCTGTGTCATGGTAGGAAAAACATCCCATTACCACAATATAAAAACTTCCTATATCATGTTTAATAGTTTTGAGATCTTCTTACAGTCAAACTACTTCTATCGGAGTTAAACAGAGTTAAACAAATTAACTGTTGTTTCGTCTGACCACAAAATATTTCTTCACCTAAGCATAGGCCAATTTATATATATGCTGTTTTGCAGGTGAATATATTTTTTTGAACAGCACTGTATATTTAAAATATCTGTAAATCTCTGAAGTTTTGGGGTTTCATTTATTATTTAATTAATATTAACTAGACTAGAATTTATGATGATGATTTAATAAAATAAACAGGGTTGATATGGTGAAAACAATGTGTTTTCTTTTGTATAAATTTTATTTATGAAATATTAAGGTTTTTAATATAATGGTTTAAGTCAGAATACTAAATTTCGAATGAAAAAATGATTGTATTCAAATGACAAATAAGTAACAGCATACATGTTGTATATTTCATCATGATATTGAAATTGTAAAAAAAACTATTTCGAATATTTTATTTCAAACAAATACATACACTGTGGTTCATCAGGATAGAACCACGTCGTGTGTAAATAGAAAAATACCATAATTTTCGAATACGGAAACAATAAATGATATATTTCCTTTAGGTAAATAGCAGACACTTTGAATTATAATTTAAACTCAAAAATCTAACCCAAGCTTATTGTATTGGTACTTTCCGTTTCATGTTTACAGTCAAGCACACTATTCTTTATTTATTTGTTGGTTCAAGTTGGTTAAGATCAATCGTCCGTTGCGATAAACTTTAATAGAAACTAAATAAAATTAAATTTAAAATTAGTCACTATAGTTCACCAAATTAAAGCTGACAGAAGAAGGTCATAAAGTTCTTCAGAAATTATAAAAATAGATGTTTACCACTCGAAGGATATTTTTATTAGAAAATAGCTGAAAAATATTGGATAAAGTTATAATGTGGTAATCAATTCTCTAAAAATCGTTAAACCTATTATAAAAATTTGAGAGGAGGTACCTACAGAGCTTAAACGGCAAAGAACAAAAGAAAAATTCGATGAAGTGCTACAAATTCAGCCCACTCAAAGATTATTAAGCATTTAGCTGCACTAAATGCAAGTAAATTAACAGTTGGATGCGCTTTTATAATCAATAGACATCTAAAATTACGAAAACTGAAGAAAAAGCCTGAACTGAATACAGCTCGCTAACAACAACGCCTTCAGTTTATCAAAGATCAGTTTCAAACTGGTAACTAAGACCATATTTGATAACCAGAATATCTTGTGGGAATATAACTTACGACTAGAAAGCTGTCGCACTAGTATACTACGTACTTGACTAGAAAATAAATTATGTAGAAAACTTTTCGAATCTAAAAACGCATCATGTTTGTAAAGATTTTTTAAAATTATTTTTTATTAAAATAAATTGCTGGAAATTTTTTATTCCGGACAAACTACAAATATTGTGCTCCATAATCTTACAAAAATTTATTAGATATTGGGATAACGTTGACTATAATATACTTATGCTAGCTTAAGCTAATGTGAAAAAAATCAACAAAAAGTCGGTGAAACATTTAAGCAACTTATAAAACTCTTTCGGGTTGCTATGCTATACTTTTTGAAAGCAAATGCAAGTTAATTTATATTACAAATAGTTGAACTTTTTGGAAAACTATATTCTTTTCACATTCCCAAAATACATCAGTAGGGGAAATCAATCTTTGTTGCAAACACGCCCTGCAAGTCTTGCAGACGTCACAAACCTAGCATATCTGCTACATTTTGCTACATCATAACAACAAATTACATGAAAGTGGCATTTGCTGCACTTGTGCATATTTTCTATACAAAAAAGCGTTGCAAGTTTGCTATACTTAAACAGCAATGTTTCTTATTTTGTTTATATACCCAAAACACTTAAACCTGTTTTTATACGGTGGACAAATCCCAAACAATACCGTTTTAAGAAATCATGTAAAGACAGGATTAGGTGTAAAATAAACAAAATATTGAAAAATATTTATTTTTTAACAAAATTATCAAAAAATATTTACTATTTATTTGTTTTAATATTTTTAATTTCCTAAAGGTTCTATAAAAGAAACTCACTCTCTGTTGCTGAAATTCAGTGCATATGTAGTAAATTGCAAATTTAGAACAGAGTGATTTCCGTTTAGCATCATATCTTTTAATGTCTACAGCTTATTTACATGGTATATTAATATTATAACTTAGAAAATAATTAAATGTTTAAAAATGCAGCCTGCAGTAATGTAAGATCATCTTTGGTGTTTGCTTAAACATCTGTAACTTGTTGAAACTTAACGACAAGTTTGTTATGTGCCTTATAGTCATACACAATTGCTTGTATGTATTCACAAAATTGCTTAAGCCAGCATTAGCGTACTGTTACAAAATTTAATTTGCCTAAAAATCACTGTCAACGTTTGCTAGATAAAAGCTAGAGACTCTCATAGAATTATGACTCTCGCAGAGTTATAATTGATAAATTATATAATTGAATAATTCGGAATGAACAGGCTTAAGTGGGTGGCAGTGTTACAACAATGAATTCCATAGTAAAGGTGAGTCCCTAACTTTTCTGTAACAAATGTTGATAGTGCTTTTTAGGCGAATTTCTTTTCGCACTGAAAACTCATTATTTTTCTTTCCATAGTTCTCAGGTCGTTCTAATGTACTGCTTTCGTTTTTGATCGTGAGCTATTGTTCTGTTCTCCTATTGTCACTTTTTAACCTATTTACAAAGTTCCAAATTTTTGAAATTGCTTATAATATAAAATGCAGCGAATTTTGTATTATTATAGCCTTTATTACGGAATTCATTTTAAATACAATATCCAACATATTTAACCTCCACTTAATACACAAATTTACTTAACTTTCTTATGCTCCACACAATTGAATTCTTATACGGTTAAATTATAACTGACAGACTGAGACAAATACCACGGCTTACATACTTCATTACCATTAGTTTAAGATATTCTTCACTCTACCATCTACTATTCAGTTACGGTTAAATCAAATTTAAAGATTTAGTCAATTTTTGACTCATAGCTGCATTCGTAGCGCTGCTAAAATATATACAATAGTGGCTTCTTTAATAGGGTGGTCTGATTGATAAATTATTCAATACAATTATCGTAGCATTGACACCAACCAATATAATAGCTTCCACAGAAGTAATTTCAAAGTTTTTATGTATCAAATATTGACAGTTCTTTTTAGGCGAATTCTTTTTCGTAACACTGCCACCTACTTACGCTTATTTGTCTTGTCTGGCTTCATTACTTTTCTTTCCATAGTTCGTAAGCCGATCTTTAATTTTTGTTCGTGGGCTATTGTTCTTTTGTATCCTATAGACGACATCACGTATGCTTTTCATTGCTTTGTAAGACCCCTCCCAGTTAGTTTGCAGCTTAGGAGTTAATCCTTGCTTCCGTTGCGGTTGTAAAGTAGAACCAGTTTGATTACATCTTATGGCTGACCAGTTTCATTCCTGTACACACAAATTCATGAAGTTCTGTGAGATTTTCTTGTTTTTCTTGTTACTCTTTCTGTGACAGGTTGGACACCAAACTCTAAGTCGTGCAACTTCAGATTAGATCTTGGAGGGTGTTTTAGATGTTGAGACGTGGACAGCTGATCTATACATCCAGTCCTTTGTTGCTCGCTTACTAACTTCTTAAAAAACACGTAAATAACTTTTTTTTAACGGTTCAAAGAAGTTTTTAGTTGACCTTTAAGACCGTAATTCTATTAATCAATTTTTCTTAATCTTAAAAAGCAGAGACTGGTTTTATAGGCATATCGGAACATTAATTTAAGATAAAACAACAAAATATTAATGAATTAAATGATTTTTTTTTTTTTTTTTTTTTTTTTTTTTGGTATAAGTTATGTTGATCTACAACTGCTCAAAAGTTGTTGGGATGTTAGCTTAACCGAAAAAGAACCTGTTGGTAATTAACATCACTACCAAAAGACGTTTCAATAATTTAGTAACTTCGTAAGCTGTGTGGCATGTAGCACCATGCCGTTAAAACCTTAAGTTTCATACGTTTATCTAATTGTTTTTTAAGAAAAATTTATCGCGCATACGTCGATAACGTGCACCACTATGTAGAGTAAGCACCTACCTGCTAATATTTAAAGAAAGATTTACCGACAAAGTCAATTCACACTAATTAGTAAACAAAGATTTAAAGTTTAAAGTTCACCTGACAGAACACTAACTGAACTTTAGTTTAAATGTTGGCATTACCTTAACTGTAAAATTTAACTTTAAATGAAAAAAAATTTATTTTTTTAATTACTTTCCGCGGAAATAGTAGATGTTAGATTAACGTCTGCCACCCGCTGTTAAAATGAAAAAAAAAATTATATATAATCTATGTATGTAGATTAAAATATAATTTTTTTTTAACACACACACACAAAAATAATATATATATTTTTTATAATTATTTTGAGGCATAAAATAGTAATATTTTTTTTCGGGAGCTATTAAAAACTTTATGAAGTAAAAATTTATATGTGACACAGAAAATTATGTCCAAAAAACTACATGTACATTTTAGAACAGCTGAGAGAGGATGTTACAAATAAATGGTGATGTCAAATTAAAAACACATACAGTTTGTCAAATAAATGTTCTCAAAATAGAAATAAAAGACTTTCTTATGGACTATGAGACGTCCAAACTTCTAAAATAGAGTCACACATTACAACGCCAACAACAAAATAGATTTTTATATGATTTTTATGCTGTCAAATAAATGTTTTAAAAAATAAAAAAATATTTTTATTATTAAAAAAAATTATTATTTATTTTTTGGAATTTTAATTTTTTTTATTGTTCGCCAAAAATCAAAAAATAACTCCATATTTTGATAACAACTTTCCGGTAATACAAGACTCAAGAAATTGTGATAAGGCAAATAAGATAGAAAATTCACTGATTTGTTCTCATGGCATTGTACAACATTTCATCCCGCGCTGCAAAAATAATAAAAATCAAGTTATAAACCCCCCGGATAGATAACAAAATAAAAAGTAGCAAAAAGTAGCAAAAACAATGTGCGATGAGCCGCAATCTAGCACAAAAGATTCCGGAATCAGATAGAAAAACACAAATATTCCTCGCTCATAGGTGCAAAATACAAAAAAATATTCAGATGTGCTATAGAAAACATTTCGTTTCCTTCAGATTACCCGGATGATATAATATTTCTGCTGAGACTAAAATGATGCCCTACTACAGGTTTGGCAAATTTGAGGTTAGGAAGTAAATTTACTGTGAAATGATGAAATGTCAAGAATTGAGAAAGGTTGACATCTTTGATACGCTATGGAACGCTACACTGTTGAACAAAGAATTTTAATTGCGAAAATTTACTATCAGAATGCTGAACATTTTACGACGCATTTTTCGACAAAATCATCTTTTGTAAACAAACAAAATTGTCGCATATGGTGCTCACAAAATCCACAAGCAGGTCTCGAAAAACTATTACATCGAAAGTAAGTGACCGCATGGTGCGGTTTGTAGTTAGGCGGCATCATCGACCCGTATTGTTTTCGAAAATGAGCTCGGAAACGCCGTCATCAACTCTCTGCGCTACCAAACCAATTTTTTGTGGCCATAATTGGCTAATGTTGACATCAGTGACCTTTAGCTGCAACAGAAAGGCGCCACAAGCCACACAGTCAGCCAAGCAATTCAGTTATTGCAAGAGAAAATTCCCGGTCGCGTAATTTCTCGATTTGGCGGTATCAATTGGCCGCCTCTTTCGTGTGATTTAACGCAGCTGGATTATTATCTCTGGGGCCATTTGAAATACCGGGTTTACGTGAATAAACCACAAGCAACTAACATTCTGAAAGATGAAATTCGGCGCTTCATTGATGAGATAAGCTAAGCTTTGTTTCAAAATGTGATACAAAATTTTGTGAAAAGAGCGGTCGTCTGCCGACGTGCTAGAGGTGGACATTTGCCCGACATCATATTCCATAATTAATTCCCACATTTCTATTTTATATTGGTATGAATAAAACTGACTTTGTTAAAAAAATGTTTTTTAAGTCAATTTCCTTCCTAACCCAAATTTGCTTCCCCTTTACAATGATGGTAAAATGAAGTACTGGAAAATCCTTATAAAGGGTCCGCCAAATATTTTTTTTTTAATGCTATAAAAAAAAACTACTGAATATTTTCTCAAATTTCTTTTATTATTTGAAAGTACAATCCTTCCGGTTAATAATGGAAAATAATTTCATTCAAATGGCTGGGCATGCAGTAGCCTACATGATTGGTCCAATTTTTAAGCACATTATCGATTTTGTGCAGCTGTATTTCACCAATGGCTTCACGAATATTGTCCTTTAAAGCGTCAATTGTCTCTGGCTTGTTGACGTAACACTTATCTTTGACGGCAACCCACAAATAATAGTCCAATGGTGTCAAAACGCAGCTCCGAGGTGGCCAAACGATATCAGCTCTGCGGCTGATAATGCGATCTTCAAAAACAGTTCGCAAAACATCGAGTGTAGCTTCAGCTGTCTGGCACGTAGCGCAGTCCAGTTGAAACCAATTTTTGTGAACAAAAATTCGTTCAACATGGCCCGATAACGATCGCCATTGACTGTAACGGCCACTCCTTACTCATTTTCGAAGAAAAATGGTCCAGTTATGCCTCGGGACCAAAATCCGCACCAAACAGTGACTCGTCTTGGGTGTATCGGCTTTTCAGTGTATGCGTGCGGGTTTTCTGTGCCCCAAATGCAACAATTTTGCTTGTTTACATACCCGCCAAGATCAAAATGAGCTTCATCTGAGAAGATGATTTTTTTTGGCAAAGTCATTACCATGATTTTCAAAGTACTGTCGCAATATTTCCCAGCATTGTTCAACCGTATACACAACCATATTCATTCAGCGGAAGGATAAAACTAATTATCTATCAAACCAGACCTGAGTTAAGTGTAACCATTCACGAAACAAGCACTAGTTAAAAAAAAACGTTAGTTGGCGGACCCTATATATGTATATTATAACTTTCTTGGTAGGTTCATTTGCATAAACGACTAAATCGATTTCAAAATTAAACCTGGGAGAGATTAAAACCGGGAGAAAACGGGCTAAATTATATCATATGAGAAATAATTCTGTTTGTACGGTTTGTTTATGAGTCAGTCATGAGTAAATGACATAATTGATTTTGTTGAAATTTGAATCACAGATATATAGATCCATCTTACGAAAGTACAATAGGGTTCTTTTTAGATTGGATTTCGGAACGTTAAAATCAAATTTGCATTTTCTTCTGAAATTACACACATTTTGTTCTTTTTAAAGCAATGATTTTTGTTTGCTTACATTCACTATCCACTAAAATGTGTTGTGCAAATGTACAACTTTGTGGGGCTAATAAGGGGTAAAAGGAGAATTTTTAGTTCAAAGACGATTCCTACGTAACAGGTAGTTATTACGGGAACTATAAAAGAAACAGAGAATTTTTTCTTGGAATTCTGAAATGAAAATACGATTTTAAATTGTTTTTCTACTTTCAAAACATTTATTTGACAAACTGTATCAGCCAATCTTAAAAAAATTTTTTTAAGGTTACATAGGTTTGGATGTTTTTGCATTATTTATATCCACCACGCCCACTTTTTCACATAATCTGTAAAAGGTCAATTTAGTCATAAATTATAAATGCTTTTTTACGACTACATTTTTATTGAATTTTGTTCTAAATTATGAATGAATGAATAGTAAAAACATGAATGTTCTTCCGCTACCTGTTGCCAAAAATAAATTTAAAATTTATAACTCATTTATTTTCTCATTAACCCATTTTCTTACCATTTATGTAAATCCTATGTACCGTCTTGTAATTCTTTAAATAATAATGATGGGGGGTGGGCTTATGTATAAAAACAAACTGAAACAAAAACCAAGTGAAATATGATTTGAAATACTCGTTTTCGGTTTAAAAAACTATTTGTTTTGTAATTATTTATGCAGTTGGCTATAACCGAGTGGTTTGTTATTGTTATTGCTGTTGTTGTTTTTTGTATTATTATTATTATTATTTTATATTGTTGCTGCTATTTGTTTGTTAACAAATTACTAATGTTTCTTTCTTTCTTTTTTTCTTTTATTGTTGTTGGTTTAGATTATTTAACCAGTTTTAGTTGTGCTTTTTTTACAATGAATTAAATACAAACAATTTCTTAATTCGTATTGTATTTAATTACAAAAAGAAAAGAAAAAATGTTTCTGAAACAATGGGTTTTGGCCCAATGCATGCTTCTGTAAACATTTTAAAATAGGCCTTTAATTTGAAGTGTGTGTCTCTAGTTCAGATTTGGAATGTAGCGACACTTTGATAAACAAAAAATCACTTCAGAAAGAAGACTCCTGTATATTTATATCTTTAATACTTCCCATCTGACTGTACAGCAGATTCCGGCAAAGAGCTGCACTTCTCTTCTGTTTTTACACGTACATAGTCATACGCATAGGCAAAAAATAAACAAAGATAAGTAAAGAGAAATCAAGTGGAAAAACACAGTGCAAAGTGGCCTGAGTGAGAGACTCTCAATTACTACCACAACTGTAAAATGAATTAACACTAGTTTGCCGAACTCTGCTTTACAGCCACGTATACTACCGGTGTGTATATTTAGTACACGACTATCGATATTGAGTCTCCAGTTCTTGCAAGTGTAGTACGTTTTAAGTCCCTTTTTGAATTTTTAAAAAATTCTTGGACTAAAAAAAAAGTTGCAGAAAAAATGAAAGTAATTCCGCACGTGCGCATTGCAAAAGTACGGAAATAGTTTTTGCCCATGTTTTAATTGTATTTTTTTTTTTCTTTTTGTTTTCATTGGTGCTAATGTTGGCCATTATTTTTTTTTTTTTGACGTTGTTGATATTATTGTTGAGTTATTGTTTACTTGTTATTGTATGATTTTTTGGCTTGTTTTAGACGAAAATGCAAATTGGACATTCCAAAAAATAAAAAATAAATAAATAAAAAATAAAATGAAATAGAAAAGCAAAACGAAATAAATCGATTTTTTCTGTTTTTTTTTTATTATTTTGTTGCTGTTCAAATGTTTGTTGTTTATTTTAGCTATAAATTATTGTATGTAGTTGGTGTTATTGTTGTATTAATCTTGACCCGCTATGAAACGTGACCGCGCTTCTTATTGTGTCTCTCCGTCTGTGTCTGTCTGTGCACATTGAAATAATTTAATTACTTTTAACGTTGCTGTTGCTGCTGTTGTTGTTGTTGCTGTTGCTACTTATGTTTCTATTTTTATACAAAATATATTCTGTTTTTGTGTTTTTTTTTTATATGAAAAGGATTTCTAGTTTTACGTTTTTCATTCTTCTATTTTAGTGAATTTAGTTGTTGTTTATTTTTAAACTAAACAACAATAACAATAATTTTATTTTGTTGTTATAATTTTTTCAATTCCATTTTTATGAAGTTTTTATGCCACAAGTGGGGGCAAAAATACATTTTTGAATATATATTATTGAATAACAACAGTCGAGTTAAATGTAAGGCCATTACATAAAGTGTCTCCACCTTCAGCTACAATGATGATGAAGTAGAATACATTTCTGTTTAGTTCACTTTTTTCTTTTAAAGCACAGATTTTCATAAACGAAAAAAAAAGACAAGAATATGCCTGATATTTACTCTCCCACAGACTGCCACTTAAAATGTCAATGTTTTGTCTGTGCTTAACGGTAGGTACGAGTACTTCTTTTGGAAACACAAACTATAATTGAAATATAAAAACTCACATGAGCTGCAAGTTTGATGAAAAAATTGAATACAAAAATGCTTTTTTAACAAAAACTAAATAGACCGAGAGGTGTCGTTAAAAGAACACCTGGCTGGAATTATATTGCTTTCATTTCGAAAGGAATCAAATAACACCGCCTAAGAAGAATATAATGAATTAATTATAACATTATAATTATTAGAATGAGTGCTGCCTACAAACCAGAACTTCTTCGGTTCAATCACAGGCCCGTAGTTATAACGGTATATATCTTGCGAACTATAAAATCTAGAGTCATCAAACATTTCACAAGCTACTCTATTGGCAAGTTGCTCATTAAAATAAAAAAGGGCGTGGCCCCTCTCATGAAAAATAATATTTATTATCGCATATCTCAATAAATACACATATCAGTAGGAGAGGTCAAAGTAAGTTAGTTACGACAGGTACCCAGACAACGGTCCAGCTCACTTGGGTTCAATATATATCCCCCTGTGATACCCATTTTAGTAATCCAGAAAAGAATAACTTACATGTTCGCAACCCGGTTTGAACTGAACCAACCAGACACTTTCACAAAAGAAGAGATTATACTGATATTCACATCAGCCATATCCGACAAGGTATCTAGAAACGGACTGTCAAGGAAAGCAGTCCTAATATCCGAAAGTCTTGGACACTGGCAAACGCTCTACAGTCTCCTCCTCTTCCTCATCCTGACGATCCCTACAGTAGTCATTGAACGGCAGACCAAATTTCCTAGCGTGCGCACCAGCCGACCAGTGCCCAGTAATCGCAGCCACAAAAATTCGTGGCCTATGTCGCGGCATCCCCATAATAGACTACGAGCGAGCACGATCATACAGGGGACAAATTTGCCTTGATACAGAGCACGTGGGTTGATCATCTCACCATAGCTGTGCCCTGCCCATCATGTACCGCAGGTCTGCAAGAGGGGAGCGGCATCCTGACTAAGCGGTCAATCTCCTCATATCTGGGAAAGAGCCCACCCTTGCAAGTTCGTCTGCCACACAGTTCCCCCGGGTGTCCAAGTGAATCATCTCGTTTAGAGATGCCCTGATTCACACACCAGTCGCGATAACGAGTAGAGAGCGCCCTGATTGCAGCCTGACTGTACGTACTGATCCGGATATCACAATCATATTCCCTATAATACATCAACCAATCCGTTGCCCTCTTTATCGCCGAGACATCCGCCTGTAAGATATTGCAGTGGTCCGGCAGGACTGTATACAAGAATAAGGATACCGTCCCCAACCCCTTCTGAAGATTTTGATCCATCCGTGTATATCTCAACAGAACCGGGTTTAATTGCCGGCTCTGGTCAAAAGTCGTCTTAACATTTACTTTATAAAGACAAGGAAATAGCAAAGAAACGGATAGGATTGAAAAAAAGGAAATTTATCTCCCATTTATAATATATGTACGTACACTTGTGCACAAACAATTAAATCAATTAAGTGCTTGACAGTCTTTTTGGCGTATTTTGGAGTTTTTACGGGACGTCGTACATAGGGTCTGCCGTCATTTCCGAAGACATTAGACTTTGACTCATAGCTCCAAACTAAGAGCTTTCAAATATTTTAAACCTTACTGAGGTGAGTTTTCGTAAACCGTAAGCGTTGCTAAAATAATGAAAATTATTTTTTGTCAGACGTCTTCTTACGGTCTGTGTTGATATTTTAACATTGTTTTCTGATTCCATATTCGATCTTATCTGCGTAGATGTGAGAAAACGATCATTCTGACCATAATCTTATCTTGGGCTTGGGATGTTTTGCGCTGTCCATTACTTTTTTAAATTATAAAAAGTGTTAGATTTTTTGTAATACTTTATAGCGAGAAAAAACAACTGATCCAACGTTTTGGACACAATTACAAATTATGTCTCTTTTAGGGGGAGTAGAGCTCTTATTTTTACCCACAACTGAATAACGTCTAGTTTATTAACTGTAAGTCACCTCTAACAAACATTTGCATATAAAAATATATAAAACGACTTCAAGGTGGCATTAAAAATAAAAGTGGTACACGAAACAAAAAATAAGTAGTTGTTATTATATGTAGGAATTGATTTAAAGTAATTTGTTCGATTCTTATACTTTAAATTGTCGCGTGCGAAATATTCTTTAATTTATAAAAAATCCTTAAAAATTATTTTTTCTTTGTTGTATTTTATATTTTCAGATACGTTACTATTTTATATTTCAAATGAATTTTGGAAATATCTTAACTGGTTTTTAACTCTTTACAAAATTATCATATGCATTAAAAATGTATACTTTAATTTGTCGCGTAGTGTATACATAGCTTTCCGGGCAACGGCGAATGGATAAAGCTAATAGCAAGTAAAGAGATTATGATTATTTTTGTCGAAAACCTTGCTAAAGTTAACAAATTTGCAGAATATGTTTTTGCGCAAATGGCTTATTTACGAATATATGCTTTAGTTCAATGCTCTAAACACCACGAATAAGGAACCAACCACTTTGGAATTCCTTAGCTCATGGTCTTACACAGAAGTATTTCAATGTCTCGTGACTTATTTAAAACAAAAATTTTTTTAATCTTAATCTTTTATGCAATTAGATCGTGCATTATTGGTATTCTTAACAAGGTTTTTTACTCAAATTTTTTTTTTAAGTTCAATGGATTAATAAAATTTAAAAACTGTTTTTTTATTTATTGTTATAAATTTTGATAAGTAAATAAAATTTACGAATTTTACTTATTTTATATTGAACGTTTTTTAGCTTAAACATTGTTTCGCATATTGCGAAACGTCGAATACTTTGTATTATCAACGAAACGTTTAACCAACAAATCAAACTAAATGACATACCAGCACATAATATTCAGTTACTGGGTCTATTATTTGCATAAATAAAATATAATAAAATTAAAATTATTTCAGAGTCTGCATAATTATGCTCTATATTTAAATTTTTGTATTTATTTATTTTTTATTTTTTTATTTTTTTATTGTTTTTATTTGCATATGTCGCATATATTCTCTATAAACAATTATTTCTTTATCTCATAGCATACATACATACATTGTTTTTATATAATTTTGTTGTATTTTATTTTTTTTTTAATTAAAATGCCAATCATGAAAACATTTTGCTTGTACGGAGCCACCATAATGACTTATATAAAAATGCAATATCGGATATACAAAATGGATACAAAATGTGTGGATAAAAAATTACTTAAAAACTAATTAAAATATATTTTTACCATGTTTTAAATTATAACATATATATTTAAGTTGTTTAAATAATTTAATATTAAATGACTGTCACTTATAATAATAAAACAGGTCAAACAGTTATAGTCGATCTATCCTCATTATATGATGCGTGATAACAATTTAGTGCACATACTGTATAACAGAATTGCCTTTGTAATGTGTTTTCCGGCCGAACTATGCACGTGTTGACCATATAAACACCTTCAAGATTATAAAGAGTAATCATTTAAGTTAGGAATGCTTTTGTATCTCGAATTTATCGATTTTTAAAAGGCCTCCGAAATTCGATCTTACAGTATAATATAGACATCCACAGAAATAACATGGTGTGACAAAAATGAACGAAATTAAAATACCTATGAAATCCGAAAAGAAACTTAAATCGGGTAATATTCAGCTAAGTTATTAGCTTATAAGTGCATGTAGGTCCGAAAAACCAGTTTTTACCCGTAACTCTCGATTTTTGAGGTGTTTCGAAAATTCCAAATTCCAGATCCGAGTTTTACTCGACAGTACCTATCAGAAAAATAGTATCACAACGCTTATTTCTGTCGCATCTTACAAGATGCACTGACCCGCCAAGAAATTAAAATTCGTCATAAGTCAAGGATGTGTCTTACCGCTCTAAATGTAACGGTATTTCTTGGCTGGCTAGATATTCTTTACTACGCTGATGACATATGTATGTGCTTTAACTGTTTGACAGTCCAGCCTACAATACAAGCCTAACCAGGTCTAAGGGTATGCAAAAAAAGAGCTGGTGTGGCTATCAATACCAAAACTATGCCGATAAACACCGGAAATACAATACCATTAACTCTAAACAGCACCCTGCTGAAAAAAGTGATCAATTTTATTTATTTTAGTACCATGTTAACATCAATCAAGGGCTCCGAAATGGATACAAATATCCGGATGTAAAAGCTAGATAACTGTAAGCTATGGCTGGAAATCATTGCAAATTAAACATAACTCAGAGATAGATACAGTGAAACTTCCATATAATAAATCTGAATGCGATCGAAAAATGCTTCATGATTAAAATAATAGGTACACTTTTTACTTTTAATTTTTAAGTAAAACGGCATAGCTTTAACGATATAAAGAAGCTAAAGAAATATTCATATTTATTAAGGTCGCAGAAATGTAAAATTTAAGATATGACGTTAATTAAAAAAATAATAATAATAAAATAAAATATCAGGTCTAAATTTAAAAAAAGGCAATTCAATTGCTGCTCATAAAAATAGGTACAGTTCAATAATACTCAAAAATTAATAACATACTTCAATTATTTTTTATAAATTATTTTAGAGCAAAAATGGACTAGAACCCAATAAAACCGCCTCTATTTTGCGCCACTTTCTTCATTCTGTTAAGCGTATTGGATATTAGTTTTTGGCATGTTTCAGGTGTAATTTCGTATTATGCTTTCTTGGCTTTTTTTCCATAAATCGTTTCTTTTTTTTTGTAAGTTTTTTTCGACAATTTTTGTTTAAGTTCACCCCAAAGACTTTCTATTGAGTTAAAGTTGGGAGATTGAATAGACCAACTTAAAAGGTGGTCGTTGTCCTCCTTGAACCAATTCTTGACCAATGCAGAAGTATGCTTTAGGTCATTATCTTGTTGGACAACACACAGCAATGATATTTCTTCTTCGCGAAATGTTTATGTACCAAACTGCGTGCATTGTATTTTCTATGTTACATACTCAGACCATAATATTACCGCTGTTATGCTTAATAGTCCTCTTTGTAAATGAAACGTGGTATTTTTTCCCCAACAAGTTTATTTTTATGTATTTCGTCACTTCAAAGAATATTTCACCACTTTTTTCACCTTCACTTCCGTATCAGTTCAAATGTTTATTAGCAAAATTTTACCCTAACAGTAGTGTTTTCATACGCATGAGGGGAACTTTTCGTGCTATCCGGCCGGGTAAATTAAATTGCGTGATCTACCAAGGTTTTCTGTTGTTTGCTTCCAACAAAGTCCACGGAACGTTCCAGACTTTTTGAAATTACTCTTGATGATTTTTAGTCTTTTCTTAAATTTTTGACTATGGTTCGTTCATCATTTCATTTGCTACCCATTTTCTCTAAACAATACTATTGTACACAAACCCTAATATTGAATGCGAGTAATTTATATATTCTAACCAGTTATTAAGTTTATTTCGGCACTTTGAATAAAAAATAAATAGAGCGGCACTTGCCATATTTCTGTAATTAGTAACGTGGCCACATACAAAATATTTATGAAATTAGTAATTTTTTCCATTTAAATATTTAGAAATTTAAATTTATTAGTTGGTGTATCTATTATTATGATCATCGGTGTAAATTCTCTTTACACAAAGTAAATAAAAAAAGAAGCACTTTTGTGTTTTTTATATATTGTGTTAGATTTTGATAAAATATTGTGTAAGTTTTGTTTATTTATGCAAGTTTCGGATGTAATCATCAATTATTAAAGGGAGTTTCCCCTTTTTACTAAAAATTTAATTTTTCTTCATTCTGACTTCATGTATAGAGACTTTGCATATATAGGTGGAAGCACATATACATTTCATTGTTTTAAAATCTGATCTTTCATTTTATGTTTGAAATTTAATTTTTCTATATGCTGGCGTACATATGCACTTGCAAGCACATTTATAACTCGTTGTTTTAATATCACATACTTCCCATTTTACTTCATTCTGACTTCGTAGAAAAGAGGCTTTTAAATGAATACTTCGCTACGTAGAGGTCTTACAGCTCAGAATTTTTTCTTTACATCTATAGTACATTTTTGTATGCAAAACTTTTCAATAAAGAGGGTTTTTCTAGAAACTGAAAAAATTCGTTATATTCAGTTTTTCGTTTTAACAAAGCTCGTTATATTGAAGTTTCACTGCATATACAGGGTGGGCAAATTTGAGGTTAGAAAGTAAATTGGCTGTCTAATGATGAAATGTCACTTGACACTTATTTAGTAAAAAATTGGAAAATTTTAACTATTGAACGCTACACTCATGAACAAAGAATTTTAATTGGGAAAATTTGCTATCACAACGGGGAAAATTATATTGTATCACTTCGTAAAATTCGAGCAGCTTTTCCTCGTAATCAGACTCCTTTTGAGACCGCTGTGTGTAATTTAATTGCTAAATCCGAGGCTCACGGTATTGTTGCTGACAATAGATCAAAACAATACACTCGTAGTGACCGCTGTAAACAAAGTGTTGAGAATAAGTCTGGAACATCAACTCGTCGACGTTCGCAACAATTGGCAATCACCAGTGGAACTTTGCAAAACATTTTGCATAAAAATCTTCATCTTCAAGCTTATAAAGTCAACTCGCTCAAGAATTAAAGCCAGCCGACCATTATAAATTGGCTGTTTGAAAAACTGAACAAAATCATCTTTAGTGATGAGTCCCATTTTTAATTAGGCGGTTATGTAAACAAACGAAATTGTCGCATATGGGGCCCACAAAATCGACAAACAGTCCTCAAAAACCACTACATCCATAGAAAGTAACCATATAGTGCGGTTTGTGGTTAGGCGGCGTCATCGGCCAGTATTTTTTTTTTTTTTTAATGAGCAAGGAAACGCCATTACAATGAATTCTCTGCGCTAAAAAACATTGGTAACCAATTTTTTATGGCCACAATTGGACACATCAGTGACCTTTGGTTTCAACAAAATGGCGCCACGAGTCACACAACCAGCCAAACAATTCAGTTATGGCATGAGAAATTTCCCGGTCGCGTAATTTCTCGATTTGATGATGTCAATTGGCCGGCTCATTCTTGTGACTTAACGCCGCTGGATTATTTTCTCTGGGGCCATTTGAAAGACCGGGTTTACGTGAACAAACCACAAACAACTGACACTCCGAAAGATTAAGATTGGAGCTGCATTGGCGAGCTTTATTGCAATATGTGGAAAGAGCAATTTGTGAAAAGTGCGGACGTCTGCCGATGTGCCCGATATAATACTCCATTATTAATTCCCATATTTCTGTTTTATATTGCTATGAATAACACAGAATTTGTCAAAAAAAAAAAAAAATTAAGCCAATTTACTTCCTAACTCAAATTTGCCCACCCTTATATGGATTAATTAAGATTTGATTGTTTTATTTGCAGAATAACACATTAAGTAAATGTCTTCCACAGTTATGATAAGCTTTCCTCCTATAGTGCACGGTCAGTTGTGTGCTGGATTACATGGACTTTTGACTTCAAATAACCTGACAAACTGGAATATAATGGAGCTCAGTTCAATCACCAAGGCTAGGAAGTCTTCCAGCAAACAATTCGTCGTCTTATTGATACCATATATTGCCGCGTTTTTAGGCACCAGTATCAATAAACTTTTGATCTTATGGAACCACTTTACGCCTTGGTAACAACTTCGTATCCAATTTCGTCTCTAAATTTCAATTCACTTACTTTCGAATGAATCCAAATACTTGTAAACATAGCTTGATCTACTTTCAATGCTTCTATAAGGACTTGCATTACACCAAGCATTACATGCTTTACAAGCTTTACTATCTAAGGCGCTACATAGGACTAAATGAAAAATTTTATAGTAATTAAATATAAGAAATTTAATATTCTAGAGCCCCTATAAAATCAGGGGATAAATCTTACAAAACAACAATAACAACAAATTGCAACGTCCTTGAATGCAAAAAGAAAAAAACACAAAAAAACATTACAAAATTTAAATACAATTTAAATCGAAAACAAAAAAGAAAAATAAAAATTACCACGAAATCGATTTTTAAAAATAATGGCAATAGAAATAGCAAACAAATGAATGAATGAATGACTGTCGAACTAGACTTACTTAGTGACTGAATAAACATGATTGTTTTGTTTTATCTTTTTGAGCTATGAATGCACTTGCAAAAGGCATTATCTGTCATTTTTTTTTTTTTTTTTGTACTTAAAAAAATTATTTGTCTTTATGGCCATAAAGTAATAACAAACCAACTGAAAGAGATACACAAAATCATGACAAGGCGTGGATTAAGATTGTTTGAATATAGACAGTCAGTTGAGTGGACAGACATACAATATATATACGAGTACTATATGTACATATAGTATAACTGACAGCCGCACAATACAATTTAAAGCTTTGAACAAGTTAAAGAAAAAGAAAAATAAAAATTGCAACAACAACAACAAATATTTAATTGTAATTGAATCCATTTTATACAAAATCATATTACTTTTGTTTTGTGCAAAGAAGAAAAAAATTAAGACACAAACGACAACTTTAAACATCAAACAAATAATAATTTTTTTTATTTTTTTATTATTTTTTATTTTTTCTTAACTTTATACCAAAAGATTTATAATAATCGAGAGTATGTATAGTGATTGCAAAAAGTTTAACACAACAAAGAGTGGTTTTTTTAAGTCCGATAGAATTTACGAAAGGATTAAACGTCAAACGAACTGTCATACTGCTCTCACTTTTTGACATGTATGATCAGTATACTGTGGCAAACTATTATGAATAGGTTGACGCCACCAAATTATTCCGATTTACTTTGAAAATCAATCAGACGACAAAATTGTGTTTAGCAATGAGGCGCATTTTGTTTGTTTGTAGGTATTGTTGATAAACAAAATTGCCACAAAAGCGTCAAAATAAAGTGTACACCATTATTCTTTACCATATAGGCTTTACTCAATAGGCTCTATAACTTCGTTAATTTCCATTCGATTTTAAAGAGTCATTTTGGTCATAACTAAACAATTTTTGGAATGAATTGAAAAGAAATGTGTTTACTTGAGAAATCTACACAGATTCCTTAAGATTATTTAAATAAAGTATACATCGTTTAATAGGTATGTTCTTCTTGTATAATCTGCCAAAACTCTTAAAATCGGTTAATATTGAGCTTAGCTATTAACTTATTAGTGCAGGAAGGTGCAAAAAACCGGTGTTTTGTACACGTAACTTAATATTTCTGAAGTATTTTGACAATTTTAAAAACAAATTCTTGTTCTATTCAACAGCACCTGTAAAAGAATGATATCACTTTCAAAAGTATTTCTGCGCCATTCTTATTTGTGGCATAGTTTTTTTTTACACTTTTTTGACGAGGAAAAAATTTCGTCTTTCGTTTTTGTTCTGTAATTTTAGTTGTTGTAAGAATTTTGTTTCTTTTTAAAAGAAAAATTGTAAAGCTTTAAATAGAGTTTGAAAAAAGTATAAAATGTTTAAGTTCATCGTATTGGCATCATTATATCTTATTTGTTCAAAATTAAGTCGAAGCTAGCGTTACGGTCAATGGAAATCGTTGCCGCCCCACGATCAATCATTTTTCTGTGAGATGTGGTCTTAACTGAATAGTGCTAAGTGTCATAAGTAGAGATTGGATTCTACCCGGTATTTACCCGATATATGGGTATTTACCGGGGTTGGCAACACACTGGGTAACCCAATAAAACCCGGCTGGGTATTATATTTAAAAAAAACCCAGGTGTGTTTTTTTATTTAAAGGTTTTCGTAGCTTATTTACAACAATAATAAGTGTAGTCTACGTATTGGGATTACAAATTGATTTGTTCCGTTTTTGAGCTCAAAAAGATAATGATATATCAAGTTTATCAAGTCACTGCTTACATCTTTTCCCCTCCTCTAAGGCAATATCCAAATTCTATTTTAGACAAACTTTTCGAAATCGATTTTGTGACATGTTAAAAAATAAACAAATACCTCTTTATAGAGTCTAGATAGTTTCTAAAAATGTAAGCCGTAAATCGAAAGGCCTTTAAACGAGATGAATATGTGTTGCATTTGCTTTCATTACACTTCTCGTTAAAAAACGGAGAAACCACGGTTTTTTAACCATAGAACGATGTAATTTGTGCTTAGAGCAAATGTTTTCCAAAATTCAAACAGGCCGTTATAGCGAAATGCCATGTGAAGAAAGCCCGTATAAAGAGGTGAGAGTATAATTGTTTTAAAACTTTTTTGCGACATGAGATCGGGTGTTGTCATGCCAAAGATTAACTTCATCATGTCTGTCTTAATATTCTATCAGTTTTTCTTGTAAATAATGTTTTGAATCCGAATTTAATTTTTTGTGTAATTTTTTACAATTTAAAATTCTATTTGGCTTAAAAAACACCGTGTACGCATCCACACCAACAATTCCAATGGTTAACTGAGTTCCGCTGTGATTTTATTAGCACAAATGATATCAATCGTTTGGTCGAACAAAATATGAAACGAAGTTGATGGATAAATGGTGCATGACTGAGGCTGTAATCATCTCAACCAAGCTGCTACAGTCTTTCTACCGTGTAATCATTTCAAAAAAATTTTTACCAATGTTTAGGCTCAAATTGAACAAGTCTTTTGCGTTTTTTTTCTAACCCATAACTATACATGAATAAATCACAATTCCAAGAGAGATATAAAAACATTCAAAGTCGTATGATTCGTCGGTTGAACATTGAACGGTTAAACCAAAGCAGGCTAAAGTGAAATTACAACCTTTTTGAATGCAATCGCTGTGATTCACATCAATATAAAGGGTCCGCCAAATAATTTTTTTTTTTTTTTTTTTTTGAAATGCTATAAAAAAAACTACTAAATATTTTCTCAAATTTATTTTTTTATTTGAAAGTACAATCTTTCCGGTTGATAATGGAAAATAATTTCATTCAAATGGCTGCCTCGGCTGGCCATGCAGTAGCCTACACGATCGGTCCAATTTTTAAGAACATTATCGATTGTGTGCAGAGGTATTTCACCAATGGCTTCACGAATATTATCCTTTAAAGCGTCAATTGTCACTGGCTTATTGGCGTAACACTTATCTTTGACGGCCCTCACAAATAATAGTCCAACGGTGTCACATCGCAGCTCCGAGGTGGCTAAACGACATCAGCTCTGCGGCTGATAATGCGATCTTCAAAAACAAGGCGCAAACATCGAGTGTAGCTTCGGCTGTGTGGCACGTAGCGCCGTCCTGTTGAAATCAAATGTTGCTAATATCCTTCACTTCAATTTTTGTGAACAAAAATGCGTTCAACATGGCCCTATAACGATCGCCATTGACTGTAACGGCCACTCCTTGCAGATTTTCGAAGAAAAGTGGTCCAATTATGCCTCTGGACCAAAATCTGCACCAAACAGTGACTCGTCTTGGGTGTATCGGCTTTTCAATGTATGCGTGCGGGTTTTCTGTGCTCCAAATGCGACAATTTTGCTTGTTTACATACCCGCTAAGATCAAAATTAGCTTCATTTGAAAAGATGTTTTTTTTTTTGGCAAAATCGGCATCTTCTGTTCCCAGCGTCGGTCAAGCGTATACACAACCATATTCGTTCAGAGGAAGTATAAAACTAATTATCTGTCAAATCAGACATGAGCTAAGTGTTACCATTCACGAATAAGCACTAGTTGCAACAAAAAAAAAAAAAAACGTTAGATGGCGGACCCTTTACTTAAAAAACCTTCTGACCTTTTGCACATATTGATTTATATATTGATTTAAAGGAAAAACGAATTCAAATGCTATACCATGTTTTAGTTAATTCGACAAAAATACATGACAATAATGATTTGCTTTTAATGAAAGTTTTGGGAATCTTATGGTCACAATAAATTCCTTCCAGCTTTGACTGTCTAAAGCAAATGTATTTATTTGGCTCCAAGTGGTTCTATGGAAAGCACCTGTCTGTTTCAAGTATGGGCTAGTCTTGCAGTTCTTCGACTTCCCTGTGAATTCCATTCTATGTTTAATTTCGTCATGACCTCAGCGAGTTTTCTCAGTTAATGACCGATTCGTCCGCATTTCATTAGGATTATTTTCATTATTATTACAACTTGATTTGTTATTTGCCATAAGAAATGATTGATTATTGTATGTGGCCAGAAATGCACAATGTTTTCGGAATGCGCGTTAAACAACGGTTAACAAATGCCGTAACTGTTGCATTCCATGGTCGCAGTCATACACAAATTTAGACTTTACAAACGCATAAAGATATAGACATAGTACGGAGAAAAATTTAATACGGTGCTTAATGCCGGCTTCGTAGCGTTACCATATGCACCTAAAACATATCTATACCTTTTTGTTCAACTTTACGTTTACTTCTTACCATGCACTGTATGTTAAAAGATACGTGTGTTTATAAAGTGATACACAAACTTTTTTATTTTCATTGTACAAGTTGTTGTACGACAACAAATATTGGTGTATCTTTCTATCTTTTGAATTAGCAAAAAAACTACTACAAGTCAAAGAAGTGGAAGCAAAAAAAAGATAAGTTATGCGATTGCGCGCATTTATTAGGTCATGGTCGTAATATAAACAACAACAGTAACAACAACAATAACAGAAATAATAGATATTCAGAAAAATATATTTAAAAAAAAAATTAAAATAAAGACAAAAAACCAGAAGAAGTAGACAAAGAAGTAACTACAAAAACAATACAAATGATATTAACTCGCTCATTCACTCCTCTTCGCACTGAATTTTACATTCGAACAGGCACTACTGACATACAGAAACAAATTGTTTTAAAGAAGACTGGCAGCCTATGTTAAGCAGGCGATACAAGAAAACAGACAGACAGACGAAAATACCGACATTTAATCTTTTTCAAAAACATCATTAAAATATTTTTAGTTTGTATTAAGTACAGTTATAAAAAAATCTTGAACATTAACTTGTTATTAATTAAATAGAGTTTTAAAAAGTAATTTATCATTTAAAAATATACAGTCATGTGAAAAGCAATAGGGACGCACTGCGC
The DNA here is from genome assembly GCA_023159175.1 of Wohlfahrtia magnifica. NCBI lineage: Eukaryota > Metazoa > Arthropoda > Insecta > Diptera > Sarcophagidae > Wohlfahrtia > Wohlfahrtia magnifica. Next base: position 6,913,089 of record JAKWBJ010000484.1, read on the forward strand.
TTTTCCTTAAAAGCTTAAAAGTAACATGTACTACAACTGAGAAACGGTACAATACTTACACCAGACAACTTACAAGATCTTTTTGATAAATGTTTGAATATAAAAGTAGATTTGAATTTTTAACTATTTTGATATAAGTGTCCCTATTATTTTTCACATGACTATAAGTATTTTTTAAAATAGTTTACGTTTTAATTGTCGACCTTAAAAGCAATTGTTTTCTTATTCCAAATGGTTAAATGCTTCGCCTCAAGTTCAAAAGTATTCCGGTTTTGCAAAGTTCTATCGTTGAGGCGGCAAACCTTGCTAATGAATCACTTTTGAATTTGGCTGCAGGAATACGACTAACCGAAACTCTAGCGTAAAAGTACTTTTGGCATACTTAAGCATAATATCGGATGTTTTTTTTTAAGATTTATAACTTTGAGTTGGCAGCACTACCTAATTTGACAACCGATTTAACAGCTGATAGTTGATTTTGGTTTAGTTAGGCTTGACAATTCATTATGGATAGACTGACATACACAAGAGCAACGCTTGAAAATGGTTGAAATTTTTTATTTAAATTTTTTATCTAAATTATCTGCTCGTCAAACTTCCAAATTCAAAATATTGTTCTCTGATGAAACCCTGTTTCGGTTGAATGGGTACGTAAACAAGCAGAATTGTCTCATTGGGAATTAGGATAATCCACAAGCTGTGGTCGCAACACCATTACATCCACAGAGAGATACTATTTGGTGCGCTTTATGAACGCCAACAGTCATTGGTCCATATTTCTTCAAAAACGATGAAATCATATATAAACATAAATGTCATAAAATTTTCTATGCAACAAAGCCCCGTTTCATTGATATTAAAAAAAAAAAAATTATTATTTAAACTTCTTTAACTGTAAAAAAACAACCGATATAATTTTTAAATAAATTAACCAGTAAATTAATCTCTAACGCAATTGTGAACGATTACTTCAACGATTTGCATGAGAAATTTATCGATATTGATTGGCTTGTTAGAGTAGCCCCAGAGAGGGTGTTAAGTCGCATAAACAAGTCAGTTAATTGATGAAGGCTCGTCATAAAATGAACCAGCCATTTTATATCGCTAGTATAGAAATAGTCTACATCTTGTTGTTAAAACTCATACAGGGTATATTGATATTATTGACCTCTTGCCATAGAAAATAGGTGAACATCACACTTAGAGGTTATCCAGAGGTCTGAAATAGGGGAAATCTAACCATATCAGTATCTAAAATATAAAAAATTAATAAATATTTAACGTGGTAGAGATGCCGCTCACATATGCCGACAAAAGTAGTCGATCACTGCGAAGAGTTATTACAACTTTTGCAAGAATCGAAAATAAATGGAAAAATGGACAAAAGTGGGTATGGCAGTTAATCAAAGCAAGGCAAAGTTAATGATTTGGAAGAACAAAACTGCTTTGAAAGGAGCACGATTTGTCAATGCTGGTAACTACGCCTTCGAGATGGTGGAAGAATTCATTTATCTCGGTACTGCCATAAACAAAGCCTAAAACATCAGTTTGAAAAAACAAATAATAATGATGACTAATTGAGGTTACTTTGGTCTGAGCAGATTGATTTAAGAATAAGGCACTCTCTCGCCAGACAGAACGAACGCTGCACAATACTATAATCCTACCTAAGTGAATTCAACCATTCTTAGAGTATTTGAGAGAAAAATAGTTCGTAATATTAATGGACCAATTTGCTTTATGTTATGGGTGTTATTGAAGCCTTAAACTTTGCCATATAGGCTTTAGCCAATAGGTGATATAACTCAGTCAATTCCCATCCGATTTTAGAAATTCATAATTATTATTATTTTTAATTATTATTCATAATTAAATAGCTTGTAAAAACGTGTCTAAACTTGGAAAATTTGGAACGAATTGAACAAAAACTGTGTTTGATTTCTTAAGTTTATTTAAGTAAAGTATACAGCATTAAATATATCTGTTCTTCTTCTTATCCAAGTTTTTTAAAATCGATTAACACTTATCTAAATTATTAGCTTATGCGTTCATGAAGATACGAAAAACCGGTTTTTTTAACCCATAATTCAAGATTTTGGAGCTGTTAGGAAAATTACAAAATATGATTCTTGCTGTACTCGACAACACCTTAAAAAAAATGTATTACTCTCCAGGTATTTCTACGTTATTCTTTTTTGTGGCATAGTTTTTTTTCTTGTACACTCTATTTTGACGCTTAAAAAATAGAGTAAATTACGCTTTTGTTGTATAACTTTAGTTGCTGTAAGAATACAAATTGTTGTTGTTTTTTATGGATTTTTGTAAAGCCTTAAATACTCTTTAAAAAAAATATAAAATGTGTAAATCTATCGTATTTTAAAAGACTGAAATAAAGACTTAATTCTAGAGAATAAAGCTGTACACTTAATTTTGACGCTCATAGTATATTTTAGGTCGGCTTACGATTTCGAAAAATTGTTAAATAAATGTTATTACCAATATGATATTTTTCAATAAAGAAGATTATTAAAAGTTTTTAGGTAACTACTGGAATCAATAAGATCCATGACTAAATTATTCTTATTAAGTATGGTTTAAATAGACGCTGTTTGTGAAAGTTTTGGTACCAGATACCCGTACGTATGGGGACTAGTTTTGCTTTGTACTACTTCAAGAGAATAAAATTTACAAAATTACTCTGATAAAAATTTTGCAATTTGACCGGCTAATCTTTGTTAAACTCAATGAGAATTATAACATAAATTACAAAAAAGTTTAATAATATAGACATGCATGTTGTTTACGAGTGTTGCAACATTATATTGTAAGTTATTGTAACGCACTGTATAATAATCTTAATAATTGCATAGAAAATGTTTTTGTTATTGTTATTGTTGTTGCTAGTATTTGTTTCAATTACAAGCTTTCGTACTTATCATCATCGATGTTGCTTATACTTCCTAATCGTATAGATACTTTTCTTTTCAATTCATTGGATATAAGATATTTATGTTCATTTATTGTTGTTGTAATATTTTGTGTGTTTTGTTTTTCACAATAGTTGTTTTTTTTAACAGATTCTTTAATAGAAAATGGTTTGAAATTCTTAGAAAATAAAAGTTTTTTCATTAAAAATTTTTGCAATTTTTTTTCTCTTATTTTGAAGGTAGATTTGTGTGATAAGATTATTGGCACGTTTTGTTGTTGTTATCGTTGTGGTTGTTTTCTAAGTTTATTTCATTTAACAAATTGTTCGAAAAATTATAAAATAGCGAATGATAAGAAAAAAATCAAGAATTTCATTTCATGTCTCCGGTAATAGTTGATTTCAAAAAAAATAAAACAGCAAACAATTTGAAATATCGGCCGGAAACTTATAAAATCAATTAAATTGAAACTCTTCTTTTCGTAATTAATTTTGAAAACAAAATTTTCCATAGAGATACCTACCTGTTGTCAGTTACGAATAAATTTGTTTAAAAGACTAACTTGATGTTGGTCACGTGTTTTATGTGAACTGAGATCATGTTTTGTTATTACGGAACATACAATTTGGTTGTAATGATACGTTAATCGAAAATAAATTTATTTAAACATTAAAAATGCATTGCAAAATGACATTTCGAATTAAGATGAGACAAATTCTTTTGGTTCTTGTGACTCTATTATTAGCTTATATATGTAAGAAAGTACGAAAAACCGCTTTTTTACCCCTAACTCGATTGCATACATACATATATACATAATTCCCATGACTTCACATGTAGTACACGGTGGGGGGGGGGGGGGGACTTCTCTCAATCAATGAGCTGCACGCGATTACACATTTAGATTTATTGCAGGCGTCCTACAATTTAACGCCGGGTCCGCACGACAGATGCATAACTTATAGAACTTTTTCACATCGTAAATGCTCATAACCAGTGATAGTTAGTTAGTTAGTTACGAAGCGTAGTCTAGCTAACTCGGTTCCAATATTGATCCTAGTTAGTTAGTTACTTACGACGGGTAGCCAGACAACGGTCCAGCCCACTTGGATTCTATATTGATCCCACTGTGATATCCATATCAGTAATCCAGAAAAGAAAAACTTACATGTTCGCATCCCGGTTCGAACCGAACCAACCAGACGCTTGCACAAAAAAAGAGATCCTGCTGATATTAATATCAGCCAGATCCGACAAGGCATCCAGAAACGAAAGACTTGGACACTGGCACATGAAATACTCGACAGTCTCCTCGTCTTCCTCATTCTCACAACACCTACAGTAGTCATTGAACAGCAGACCCAATCTCCTAGCGTGCGCACCAGCCACCTAGTTCCCAATAATCACAGCCACAAGAATTCGTAGCCTTTGTCGTGGCATCCCTATAATAGATTACGAGAAAGACTTGGACACTGGCACAAGAAATGATCAAAAGTTTCCTCCTCCTCCTTATCATGACAACTCCTACGATAGTCATTAAACGGTAGACCTAATCTCCTAGCGTGCGCACCAGCCACCCGGTGCACGGTAATGACAGCCACCAGAATTCGCAGCCTATGGCATGATAGATTCCGAGCGAGTCTGATCGTACAAGGCACTTGGGTTCATTATCCCACCGCAATTGTGCCCTGCCTAACATGTGCCGCAGAACCAGAAGACTGCTTATGAGGTGATACCGCTGTTGAAAATTGTCAGATGGTCTATCCTGGGACTGAACGAAGGAATTCTTGGATGTGAGGCGGCTGTCTTACCTACCATGCTAAAGGGGCATACAATAGTAATTATAGTTATACAACTTCGATCTTAAAAATTGTTGTAATTTTCAATTTTCGTTACTAAGTTAAGTCCATCTATAAATGTTTATAAAAATGGAGGCTATTTTTGGATTACGTATGTTGCCACATCACGCTCAAACTCGCCTACCTACCAAACTTATACACAAGGTTAAGGGACCTTTATGGTTCGATGTTTGGTTAAAATCAGAAATCGCATGTAAGCAATAATGAAACACAAATCTTTTATAAATATGTGGAAAAGTTGGCCTATGTTCATCATTTAATAACTCGAGAGTCTCTAAATTTTGACCAAATAGGATAGTAGTCAATACAAATCATGGAAAATTGGGCGGGATTTAACAAGTGGGCATGGTACCTTCCGTACAAAGTAAATATTGATTTTTGTATATCTTTAGAACGGTTCGTATGAAAGTTTCTACATTTGGTCTAACTGACTAGGCAGCCAATACATTTCATCAGTTTTAAAGTGGTCGAAACCGGATGAGTGGGCGTGACCTCTCCCATACATAGTAACTATTAATATTAGTATATCCTAAGAACGGTAGTAGCAAACGTTTCTAAATTCAGTCTAAATAACTTCCTGGACAGCACACATCATCATCAGTCAATAAATGGGCAAGATTAAATAAGTGGGCGTGGCACCTCCCAATTATAGTAAATCTATAATTTTGCATGTGCGGAAGAAAGTAACAGTTAAAGCCTTGTTATCTATCCACATCAGTCAAAAAGCGGGAATGATTGGATAAGCGGGTATTGCACAAAGCACAGGCTAAAATCTATTTATACGAGGCCTTGGCTTCATCTAACTACAGCTAATTCGGTAATTTTTGGCTGGTGCAAAAATGAGGCAATGCAATTCAGTTAAAGATGTTGGTATATTCGCAATTAAAGACCCGAAAAAAATAATAGTTATTAATTTTTTAGGAGAGGACAAAATGTTGAATCAAAAAAATTCAAAAAGTTTCTATTTGTAAAAATAGAAAAAAGAAAAATATGAGAACATATACACAAATTTTACTTACATTGCCTCATATTTGCATCACAGTGTATATACACTAGGCGACAATTCAAAGTAAATATTCGTAAGTAATATGATCATATTGCTGAAAATAAAAACCCACTTGAGATATTTTCAAAATTCATTGAAAATATAAAATAGCAACGTATCTGAAAAATAAAAATTAGTTTTGAAACACTGGATTTCTGGCCACAAAATTTGGCCAATACACAAAATAATGGATGTAAGGGATCGATTCATCTACAAGGCCTTCCTGGAATACATACTGATACCGCATGCAGAAGAGAAAATACCAAAATGCACAGATAAATAAGTGAAAGTGAGTTGTGTAAGCAAACAAATTAACGTTTTGAAATGTCTAACGCAATCGCCATATCTTAAGTCCCCAGAAAATCTATGATATATATATAGAATATAGAATAACCCGCGATAATTGCAGAAATAAGGATGTACTTTATAGACAAGTGGAAATTGCATTGAATGAAATTTCTGGTGAAACATTGGCAAATCTAATTGAGTCCATAATATGAATATGTAACGAACTTTCAAAAAAATATGGTTGAGCCAACTAAACATTAGTAAAATTAATATTTTAAGTGAATTTGTTGAAGACGTGCTTATGTTTTGTCGCACTCAAAAAATTGTGTTCAATGCACAATATGATTTCTTTGCTTTGTTCTTTTTTTATTTTAAGAAAATTCAGATGATTGACCTCATAAATAAATAAAACAGTTTAAAATTCAAAAATGTTTGCTTTTGCTATTGAGACATTCTGTTTTAACCAGAAGTTCGTGCATATGTTTTGTCGCACACTGTATGTAAAAATAAATTGTTTTTTGTGATGGTATGTTATTTCTTTGTAAAATGTGTGCATTCCTTTAAATTTTTTTTTTTATGAGAAAACATCGTATAAGTATACAACACAAGCTTCCAGCAATGCGGGAAGGTAAAATATAAGCAAGCTACAGATAACACACTCGCATTTCAGACACGTCTTTTTGTGTCAACCACTTTGACATAATTATGTTAATATGCCTCCAATTGGTACAATTCACATTATTTCGACTTACATACATAGGTGGTTAAGAACAGGATATAAGATCTTACACATGACTGGGTGGTAACTTGTTTTCAAGCCATCTTCTAGTTGACCTTCTAAAAAAGGAGTAGTAATAAGTTGTATTTCCTGGTTTTTTCAATCTAAACGTTAAAAAGCCAAAAAAAAATGTTTTCCTCAAGATCAACTAGTCAAGGTCGTTATATCAAATCGCCACTATGAGCAGCTATTTGCGTCTCAATACGTGCTACCAAAAGCTTAAATAATATCAAATTAAACTTTTTCTTCCTTTTGTAATGCTAAATCTTGCACTGTTCGAGTTATATTTTTTGCAGTCATTATAAAGGGTCCGCCAAATAAATTTTTAAAACTACTGAATATTTTCTCAAATTTCTTTTTTTATTTGAAAGTACAATTCTTCCGGTTAATAATGGAAAATAATTTCATTCAAATGGCTGCTTCGGCTGGCCATGCAGTAGCCTACACGATCGGTCCAATTTTTAAGCACATTATCGATATTTCACCAATGGCTTCACGAATATTTTCCTTTAAAGCGTCAATTGTCTCTGGCTTGTTGGCGTAACACCTATCTTTGACGGCAGCCCACAAATAATACTCCAACGGTGTCAAATCGCAGCTCCGAGGTGGCCAAACGGCATCAGATCTGCGGCTGATAATGCGATCTTCGAAAACAGGGCGCAAAACATGGAGTGTAGCTTCGTCTGTGTGGCACGTAGCGCCGTCCTGTTGAAGCCAAATGTTGCTAATATCTTCCTCTTCAATTTTTGTGAACAAAAATTCGTTCAACATGGCCTGATAACGATCGCCATTGACTGTAACGGCCACTCCTTGCTCATTTTCGAAGAAAAATGGCCTAATTATGCCTGTGGACCAAAATTCGCACCAAACAGTGACTCGTCTTGGGTGTGTCGGCTTTTCAATGTATTGGTGCGGGTTTTCTGTGCTCCAAATGCAAAAATTTTGCTTGTTTACATACCCGCCAAGATCAAAATGAGCTTCATCTGAAAAGATGATTTTTTTGGCACAATCGGCATCTTCTGTAAGCCGATCGCAGGCCCAGATTCCCAGCGTTGTTCAAGAGTATACACAACCATAGTCGTTCAGCGGAAGGGTAAAACTAATTATCTGTCAAATCAGACATGAGCTAAATAAGCACTAGTTGAAAAAAAACCTTAGATGGCGGACCCGATAGGTCCATCCATATGTGGATAAACTGTGGCATTCTGCGTAAAACACTACTAAATATAAAGTTTTTTTTGATTTCAACGACTTTTTTAACATTTCAATAAGCCCCCCAATTATTGAAAAGATATGCTTAAACTTGTTGTTGTTAATTCTTTACAAAATTTACAAAAATATTTGCCTTTCCCTTTTTGGATTATTTGCAGTACGAAAATAAATATGTATGTAAATATATGCGTTTATATATACATATGTGTGTATATAAATTACGAGAATAACAACAACAACAACAGCAGCAGCAGCACTAATAGTATAAAGCAAAAAGCTAAATTGGTTATTTTTGAAAAGCAACAACAACAAAAACAACAACAATGTTAATATGTAGCAAAAAAATAATAAAAATGAATTAAAAGTAAAAACTTGTAATACCAAAAAAAAGCGTTGAAAACAAAACAAAGAAAAATTGAAAAAATCCAAGAAAAATCGAACGTTGCAACCAGTTTAGTGTTTTTGTTGTTGTTATTATTATAGTTGTTTACCACAAGTTGTTGCACTTTACATAGGCAATTTGCAAAGTGTTGTTATTATTAATTTAAAAGAGTAAATATGTTTGTAAGCAGGCATGTATATGTGCTGATATTTTCTCTGTATGTGTTTTAGTTGTTAAACTCTATATACATTCATACATACGTACGTGTGTACAGGATTATTTTTATAGTTTCTTGTAGAGAAGTAATGGTGGTGGTGAGAGTAAATAAATCAGTTTAAATGTTGCTGCCTATTAAGCTCTGCGTAGAGATCACCTGTAATATAAAGAAATCAAAACACCAATACATGTACATACACAGGTATGTACATATAGTATGTACTTCCAAGTAAACATGCATTTACACAAACGAAAAACAAGAGCTTCAAACAAAAATCTGTTTATTTTACGTTTTACCAACAATACACACATACACACAGGCAGTAGCTGTTTGCTTTTGTTTTTGTTTTTGTTATTGTTTTTTTTAACTATTACTAATTATTAGCGTGAATAAGTATAGTGCATTAAATATTTTTAAGTTTGAACAAACTTACACTAGGCAGCATAAATCTGCGTACAGGCTATTTGACATACTTTAAGGTCTAATTGTGGTTCTAAGAACAGACGGATTCCTTTTAAATTAGTTTTAATTAACACATAAATTTCTGAAAACTATAATCTACTCGTATAAATTCCTTTTGCATTTGCCTAGTTTAGCAAACATTATTAACCTTAAACTAATAAAGGATCCGCCATCTAACGTTTTTTTTTTCAACTAGTGCTTATTTAGCTCATGTCTGATTTGACAGATAATTAGTTTTATCGTTCCGCTGAACGAATATGGTTGTATATACGCTTGAACAACGCCGGGAATCTGGGCCTGCAATCGACTTACAGAAAATGCCGATTTTGCCAAGAAAAGATCATCTTTTCAGATGAAGCTTATTTTGATCTTTGCGGGTATGTAAGCAAGCAAAATTGTCGCATTTGGGGCACAGAAAACCCGCACGCATACATTGAAAGCCGATACACCCAAGACGAGTCACTGTTTGGTGCGGATTTTGGTCCACAGGCATAATTGGTCCATTTTTCTTCGAAAATGAGCAAGGAGTGGCCGTTACAGTCAATGGCGATCGTTATCGGGCCATGTTGAACGAATTTTTGTTCACAAAAATTGAGGAGGAGGATATTAGCAACATTTGGCTTTAACAGGACGGCGCTACGTGCCACACAGACGAAGCTACACTCGATGTTTTGCGCCCTGTTTTCGAAGATCGCATTATCAGCCGCAGAGCTGATGCCGTTTGGCCACCTCGGAGCTGCGATTTGACACCGTTGGACTATTATTTGTGGGGTGCCGTCAAAGATAAGTGTTACGCCAGCAAGTCAGAGACAATTGACGCTGTAAAGGACAATATTCGTGAAGCCATTGGTGAAATACAGCTGCACACAATCGATAATGTGCTTAAAAATTGGACCGATCGTATAGGCTACTGCATGGCCAGCCGAGGCAGCCATTTGAATGAAATTATTTTCCGTTATTAACCGGAAGGATTGTACTTTCAAATAAAAATAGAAATTTGAGATAATATTCAGTAGTTTTTTATTGGCGGACCCTTTATTATGACACATTTGTACGTATACAAAAGTCTGCGTACACAAAACTAAATGATACTTCGCAACTATTTTTTGTAGTTAAATGCTACCATAAAACCGGAGTTTTAGTTCCAAACGTGTTAAAAACATTATATTGACGACATCATTTTTAGAAATTTTTGGCTTCAAATTGCAATAATATTCAAGAAAAGGTGACCAGAGTAGAATATTGCTGAACGTAAAAAAATAGCACATTTATGGAAACAAGGAAAAACTTAAAACGAAATCGGTCAAGTAGTTGAATGGACTCACTCCTCTATCCAGAGAGTGATTAAAAGAATTAAAAAACTCGGTAGTTTTAATCTAAAGCTTTGCTTTAATCTCCAAGCAAAATTGTCTGGACCAAAAAGCAGAGTTATAGAGCATTTAGTGAAGAACAACCCCATATTAGCAACGTCAAAGTCTGCTAAAACATAAATAAACAATTTGCTAAAGACTCTGCTCAAAATTTTAAAATTAGCTAATTACAGAAGTCATATACCACAGAACAAGTCGAAATGCTTTCACTGAAGAACACATGAATAAGCCTTCAGAACGCTGGAAAGAGATTCTGTTTACAGATGAAGTCAAGTACTGTATTCTTGGAATAAAAGAACACTAGCGTCTGTGACGAAAGCCAAAACCAACAGTTAAACTTACTAATAGAGAAGTGATGCTATAGGGTTGTATGGCAAGCAAAGACATAGGAAATATGGACTGAACTCAGTTGACAGTGGACAGGGTCTACTTAGAAGTTCTGTAAACAAATTTTACCATTGCTTCCAGCAAGACAACGACTCAAAACATACTGCACACAGCACAAAGGTTTTAATTGTTCTATATTGTAAAAACCTATTAAAAACTCCACCGTACTAACTGGTCTTAAGTCCCATAGAACATTTATGGGACTTATTAGAAAGAAAAATACGAAATGGGGTAAAAACAACAAAAAAGATTCTTTCAACGATACTAAATGAGGGAATGGGAATCAATAAGATCTAATTACAATGTCAAAATAGCTTATTGGAGTTCTTAGTCGTCAAGGTTATCAAAATTTGTATCAAAACCTGAGTTAAAAAAATTTTTTATTTATTGTTTTATTTTATGTACGCAGACTTTTGCAAACATACAAAATTGCTATACTATTTTTTGAGGTTGCTAATCATTGCCAAGCTAAGCAAATGCAAAAGGAAACCACACAACATAATTTTTAGAAGTTTATCTCTAAATTAAAACCAATTTAAAAAAAAATTCGTTGCTCCTAAGCACCATAAATAGACCTCAAAGTAGGCTAAATAGCTTGTACGAAGATTTATGCTGCCTAGTGTATTCGTCTATAGTATAGACTCGATACGTATGTACTTTTTTCTTTTACTCGTGTTTGTTGTTTGTCTTCTGCCTGTTATTGTTGTTGTTGTGTCAAATGGATTAAAAATATAAAAATTCATTTTATTGTGCAGATTTTGTGTATGTAAGTCGTTTAATTTAAACTGAATAATAACTGTGTAACTCTGAATAACTGACTGACTGACTGAACGACTGTTCACCGAGTGACTGATTAAACATACAAATTGCTTACTTTTCATTATTTTTATATTTAATTTTTTTCATATTTTAATTGTTATATTATTTGTGATTATTATTTCAGTATGTGTGTACATATTTATAACAACTATTGGCAGCAGTTGTTATTGTTAACTTTTAGTTTTCAAATATATTTTTATATAATTTCTAGCCACATGGAAGAGTAGCTTAAGTCGACATAAGCGCAAATTGAGTTACTGCGTTAGAAGCTTTATAAAAGTCAAGGCGCGTATATGTACTTAATCCATTTTTTAAATCTTTCTTTTTGCGAATTTCATGCGATATTGAGTATTTCCCATTTACCACATGACTTAAATTGACTTAAACTTAATAATTTTACTGCACAATTCTTTTCTAAGTTTCAATAAACTACCTTATGCTTACTTAAAACTATAAAATGCATAGATATTATTTCAGTTAAAGAACTTATTAGAATTAAGACACATTAAAACGCAAAACTCAGTATCAAAAAATTGTTTAAGTTATAAAAGGCATTGTATGCTCACTGTTTACCAAAATTTTTATTAAAACTTTTAAATTTTTTGTTAAATAAGATCGTTGCCAATGGCGGCGGTGTGGTGTAGTAGTTAGAGCGCACGCATAACATCACAAACGACCCAGAGTCGATCTCCAGCAGACGACATGACGAAAAAAATGTAATTGTGGTTTTGAATATTTAATAAAGAGGCTTCAACTGCCATCCAGACAACTCCATCTAAAAAATAAAAACGAAGCCCTCCTAACCATCCCGCATACCTCTGGCGATGATGACAAACATCAGACGACTAATCAGGAAAACACGCCACCTACTGGGAAAAAATTACAATGCTAAAGTAAAGGTCACCACTACATAAAAATCATATGGAGGAAGCTACAGTGGATTAATCATCTATTTAGTTTGAAAGGACATATTGATTAAAGAAACTGAAACAAAGCAATGGTTGCTTTGTGAAAATCCAGTATGCTACCTAGCGGAATGACGGAGAAAAAAATGTCGTTGCCAATATTTCAAGTTACAGTTTTGTTGTAAAAAACAATTAAGGCGATTAAGCTATTCTTCCATATCGACACAGATTGAGTTTTTTTTTGTTGTATTTTTAAAAAAACATTGATTGATAAAATATTTTCTGTTAAACATTGTATTAGAAACTGTCAACAGAGATTTAAGTGTTAGTTTCGGAAAACAAATATGCTTTTTTATTATTGTGGTTCTTTCATAAGATAATCTTTCCAGTCACCGACAGTTTTATTATTAAATACTGACCTTAAATTAGTATTGTACAGTGGAAACAATTACAGACTCTTCTACAAAATGAAACAAAGCTCAAAAACTTGGGAAGTGATACTATTTTTCTCATAGACGCTATCGCGTATAATAAGAATTTGTTTATGAAATTTTCGAAAGAGCCTCAAAATCTTGAGTTACGGGTATAAAAAACAATTTTTCATATATTCATGCACTTATAAGCTTTCTTTGACAAGAAAAGAAACATCCAACAACCATCTTGATCAAAAAGTTACCGTTCCCAGTTGATACAATCCTCGATGCACTTTTTATATTCGGTTTTCGGTATGTCCATCAGTACTTGCTGCGATTTTTCCATTATTTCCTTTCGGCTGCTGAAACCCGTTCCCAGTAATAGTTTTTTAACCCGATTGAACAGAAAGAAGTCACAGGGAGCCAAATCAGATGAATTCGGTGACTGTTGGATGGTATTTGTGGCATTTTTCGTCAATAAATTTCGAGTAGTGATGGCACTGTGCTACTTTGCGTTTTTATGGTGCAAAATCCACCAGTTTTCTTCCCACAATTCTGGTCTCTTTTGGCGAATTGCTTCACGCAAACGTCTCATAACGCCCAAATAATACTCTTTGTTTACTGTCTGGCCTTCCGGCAGAAATACATGATGCACTACATCGTTGTAATCCATGACTGAAAACGACGTGGAGATAGTCAAGCTATGACACTACAACGACAGATGTACCAACTTAACAAAAAACAAAACTCAAATCGGAAAGATGAGACCTCCACACGAGGGTTATTCCGGAAAGTTTTTTATCAGGGTAGTATATGTACATATATCGTTTAGGTAACATTGAGGAATCAGTTGGGTATTTTTCAAACAAACACATTTTGCATCCAATTTTTTCTACTTTTTTCACAAATTTGTATTGCACCCGTACTATTTATGAGTTACCCGTAATTGAGAAACTGTATTTAGTTATGAACAAAATGTTACTTTTTAGAAATCAGTTGGAAATGGACGGAGCTATTAAGGTTTGTAGTAGAGAAACTTAAAAAATCACACAATTGTTAGCAAAATATAATTTTATTTTAATAGTATTTTTTAAAAAGTTTACGATTTGGTAAAAAAGATATTTCATGAGTTGCTCTACCAAGAAGCCTGAATAACTCCGTCAATTTGCAACCGATTCAACCAACAATTTGTATGTTTTTTTAATCTAAAACCGTATTTTTTAAAGACACAAAACCTCGTTAGTTAAATGCATATTCTCTGATAGATAGAAAAAACCATATTAATCAAAAACTGACAACCAGCATACTAAATAGACTGTCAGTATATGGTTAAAATTATAAGTGCATATACATGTTCAAGAAAAGTACACCAACTAGAGTTGAATAGTTCATGACCGAACTAATTCAATTGAACTATTCAGTAAATTAAGAAAGCCGGTCATTAATTAATTTAATATCTTTTGCTCATAGTTGCTTTTATATCTGCCAACTTTGATTCAGACTGAGCTGTTACACTTTCACAAAAAATTTTATCAACTGAATACTGAACTGTTAAATTAAAAAAAACACCTGGTTCATTAAAGAACCATGAACTATAAAGAGCAACCACTAAAATGAGCAAATGAGCACAACTCTGGTAACAAAACAAGATAAGCAAAAATCGATTGTAGATAACCCGCTATTTAGTCTTTCTTGTGTCTATTCACTAGACATTTCAAAGATTAAGATGTAAGTCTTCTTCACTTGAGACAGCGCAACTTGATTCTTGATTGATCTCTCTTACCTTTTCTATTTACAGAAACGATCTTTTTATATTTATTTTATGTATATCTTTTAATATACTATATGTACATCATTTTGTGGTAAGTAAATTTTAATAATTTTGTTTTTTTTTTCGTTCCTTTCTAGGTATGTCTTAGTATGTCATCTACCTAATCTGAAGCTTGTAAGTACGAGTAAATTTCGTGATTATTTTTGTTTTAATAGTCTATTTACGATTTTTATCAACTCGATTCATATGTGATTGGTGGTAGCATATGCGACTATCAGTTTTTGTTCTAAGACCCTCATCTGGGCTTATATCTCTATTGTATGTTAGTTCTGATTAGTACATTGATGGGAATATTCCTTTAAACAAAACGCAAAATTTTATTGACTATATAAGGGGTGGTTTTTTTATAGAGGTATAGAACTTTAAGTTGGAATAAAACAACGATGGATTATTCGATTGACATGAATTTTATTTATCCAAAAGATAATATTGTGGCATTACATTTTAAATATGATTTTTGGCATATGATCGCCACGGCTGGCGCAAATGTAGCCCAATCTGGAAGTCCAATTTTCGATTACTTTTTCCAACATTTGTGGCCGTATATCAGCAATAACACGCCGAATGTTGTCTTCCAAATGGTCAAGCGTTTGTGGCTTTACCGCATAGACCAATGACTTTACATAGCCACACAGAAAGTAGTATAGCATATAGTAGATCTTGGAGGCCAATTCACAGGCCCAAACCTGAAATTGGGCGGTCAACAAACGTGTCTTTCAATAAATCTATTGTGGCACGAGCTGTGTGACATGTTGCGCCATCTCGTTGAAACCACATCTCATGGACATCATGGTTATTCAATTCAGGAATGAAAAAGTTAGTAATCATGGCTCTATACCAATCACCATTGACTGTAACGTTTGGCCACCATCGTTTTTGAAAAAGTACGGACCAATGATTCCACCAGCCCAGTCAGTTTTTCTGTTTGTAACGGTGTTTCCACATACACTTGAGGATTACCTTCTCTCCAAATGCGGCAGTTTTGTTTGTTGACGTAGCCATTCAACCAGAAGTGCGCTCCATCGCTAAACAAAATTCGCTTATGAAAATCGGGAACAACGGTAATCTCGTTTTGGGCCCATTCGACGAATCTATGCCGCGCGTGAGTCTATTCATGATGAATTGACAAACCAAACTGAGAATAAATCACTTCACAGCTGTTAAATAGGTTGCCATCTTGAAAAGTAATGCCAACTTAAATTTCTATACCTCTATAAAAAACACGCTATATAACAGATTGTAAAAAATCATAGGCCTGGAACAGAATAAAGTAGTTGTAGTAGTAGCTAAACGACATATAAAGAGTGTAGCAAGAAAAAATGCGAACAGAATATTGAAGTCGTCGTTATGGTTGCCCAATAACCTCTTCAAACGCTTAGAGAATTCTGTAAGAATATGTGAATTTTTTTTATAAACAAAATATGTATAAAATTTTTAATAAATTCATATCTAATTACATATTTTTCGACAGCGACATTTAAATCGATGTTTACCATATTTAATATACAACTATATTTAAAAGCATGTTAGCATACACTGCGCGTCATCAGGATAGCCCCCCCCCCCCCCCCTTTACTGACGGTTAATGTTAAATATTACCTGAACCAATTGAGATATGGTCTTAAAATTTCTATGTAGTAGACCCCAATCAATTCCCTTTAGAATAAGCTAACAATGACTGCTGTACCATTTAAGATAGTATTTTAATTAATTTTTTTAGAAAAATTATACAAAAACTTTTTAAAAAAATTAGTCATCAGGATAGCGCCATCAGCTATAATATAAATTTAATTAGTATTTTAAGCAACTATATAGCATTTTAATTCTGAAATACTATATCTTAAACAGTATTAACGATAATTAGTAATGCGTGGGACCGCCTTTGTTTGAAATATCCTTGAAAATCCGATTGGAAATTGAATTGTAAAGGTTTTCAATATAATTCAACGAAATGATGGACCAAGTGTGTATGACTTTTCTGTTCATTAACTTTTTGTGCTGCTAAAGGCGGAGCGCTATCCTGATAACGCTCAATGTATATAAATGAATATAGTTACCATATACAGCCCACTTCTAAGGGAAATTTTCTGTTCCCCTTTTTCTAAAAAAAATTTTCTCGGGAAATATTTTCCTTTAGAACTTCCCCAGGGAAAAAAGTAGGTATTATGAAGGTCAACTGAAGGGAAAATGTAATGACAAATTTTGCGAGTAAATGCCCTTGAATATTACAAGGGTGTTGTCCTAAAAATGAAAGTAATTGAATTTGTTCTTATAAAAAAACTGGAATCTTTGTACAAAAACCAGACCTTTGTTAAAATCTTCACCTAAAATGCAAAAAGAAGCTAACAACCAAAAAACTAAAAATTTTGTTTTTGATTGATAACGGTACAGCGAACGTTTCTAAAAATTTTAAGCCTTCTATTTGCCAAAATACCGACTTTTTTAGAGAATTTCAAGAGTACATCTAATCAAAGGATTTTTTTGCACAAGTCAACATATTAAGCCATATCAAAGTAGTAGTAGAAGAAAAGTAGTTTTAAATAAATACTAGTTTCCATTTTCCTATGGAGTTAATAATAAAAAACAAAGTCGAAAGTTTGGGGGCTCTATCTTTTATAATTACCAAGATATACCGTAACAACTAACTAAAGTCACTAGTTTTGGCCGTTTACTCCTGATTTTAACCTCTCCCAGGCCTAATTTGGCAAAGCACCTTATTGGACTTTCATTAACTGATTCTGTGTTTAACATAATCAGTTTAGTTGGTTCGCATGACAGACTTGAAACACATTGAATACACAAACAAATATATTTCAGTTTTCATCACATTCGTTTTTTTTCGGGATCGTATTGTTTATTCTCATGGCCTTGGTTTTCTTGATGTTTATCTCAAGTCCAACACTACGAGCCAATCTTTCTAGGTCCTCCAGCTTCAACTGCATATCTTATGCAACAGTCAGACAAATGTCATCTGCATAGTCCAAGTCTTCGAGTTGACGTGAAAGACTCCATGTGATCGCTCTTCTTTTCGAAAAGACTTTGCTCATTATGTCATCCAGCACGATGGTGAGTAGCTGAGGCGATAGTGGGCATCTTTGTTTAACTCCAGCATTGGTGTGGAATGGTTGGCTGATGTTCCCGTCATCAAAAACTGAAAGTTCTACATCCTCATACATCGCTCTGATCATTCGAATTATCGCCTGGGGTACTCCTTTTGTTCTTATTGCTTTCCATGTAGCCGTTCGCCTGATGTTATCAAACGCTTTCTTGAAATCAACGAACAGTAGATACAGTATGTTGTCTATTCTGCTCCGAAGCCTCCCCTGTATTATGACTGCAAGTATCTTATATATGGTGTTAAGTAGAGTAATTCCTCTCCAATTATTACAGTCTTTCAAATCGATAATTTATGATAACTTTACAATTATGCCGTTCTTAGTAGAATTTTCGCCTGCCGCCTCATAATTTTTCAATTTACCAATCGCTTCTTTTATCTCATTCAGATTTTAAGGGTTGCATAGTATTCTTAAACTGTTTTCCTCATCTATGTTCTCAATCGTTTCGCTCTCCTCAGTAGTGAACGTGACGTTACTAATTTCATTGAAATGTTCTCTCCATCTCCGTGTTTGTGCATCATTGTTCGTTATTACTGTACCGTTTGGATCAGCAACAGCTTGGTTTCTAATACACTTTTGATTAGTGAAATATTTAATCGTATGGTGTAGTTTTCTCATATTATTCTGGCCAGCTGCATCTTCTGCTGCTGTTGCCAGTCGTTCTAGGAACTTTCTTCTATCTCTTCTTGCAACTTTCTTTACTTGTTTCGCTAGCTGATGGTATTGCTGCCTCAAGGTATTGTTGCTCTTATCCTGCAGTTTCAGTTCCCTTCTTTGAAAAACCATATTCCAAGTGTAATCTGATATTCAAATTCTTCTATTTGGTGGCATTACACCAAGTGTTTCCTCCGCTACTTGATTATATATTGCTCTGATATCTTCCCATGAGTGACGTTAGTTTGTTGGTAGCCGTTCACGGATTGCCAAGGTTAAAGCGTGCCTGGTTGTATCATTCTGGAGTTTTTGTAGGTAGGGCCGTCATCACCTTGTGTGCCGGACGGTGCTTCCTTGACATTTCAATTTAATCTTGATTTCATCAGAGATGAGCTCGTGGTCACTGCCGATATCAGCTCCTCTCCTATTTCTGATATCCGATAAAGAGCTTCTCCATCTTCTGCTCATCACATATATTTAGAATTTTATTGAAAATAAAGTTTCAATATCAAATGTAGGATAAAAAAGGTTTTAATTGAAATCCATAAAATATTCAAAATACTTTATAAATTTTAACTTGATGTTCGAATTTCCCTTTCACGAAATTCCTTCTCCCGGTCTGTTTGGAATAGAAGGATTTTATAACTGGGAAAAATATATTCCCAGGGAATTTACAGAATTTGGCTGATATATTAATGAAAACATTTGTTTTAAAATGGATAGAAATAAGAAGTTTGTTTCCAATAAAATTCTATTCAACAAAAAATTTTGGTTGCTCGTTTTCCATTTTGATGATCATTTATTCGTTGTCGCGCAACAGAGTTCAAAATTTGGAGTTTTGATCTTCAACTTCTACTGCAGCGGATACTACAACTGCGTATTTTGTTCACACTACTTGATAGACCCGTTTTAACTTTTGACAGCTTGTAGCGCTACTCGTTACGTTATACTACATCGAATATTCTGTTCCCCACTTTAACCCATTATTACCCGGTACCCGAAAACGTTAACCAATTTAAATGAAACGTTGTGTGTATAGATTTGTAGGTCTAACTATGATATACATATAAAAAATGGAACAATTGCTTTTTGACATCTGAGATGGTAAGTTTACTTCGCAGTCGGCGAATATTTTAAGTGTTTTCGGAATATGTAATATACACAATTTTAGTCAGAATTAAATTTAGCTAGAAAAGTAAATAATTACAGCCTGGCCCACGATGTCGAAAAAAAATTTATTTGATCGAAAGGCAGTCACTCACTTTCTTTCGTAACAGCGGCCCACTATCTTACGATATATCGTTCGTTCGGCTTTACGATTTAAACGTAATCCAATGCCATATAGTAATTCCACAAAGAAGTCGGAAATATTCAAAAAAAGCGCATAAATGTGGAAGTTTTACAATTAAAAATGTAACTGTGGTACCACAGAAATTTGGCAGTAAAAAATGTAAAAAAAAACTTAAATAAAGTATTAAAAATCCGTATTCGTATAATAACAACCTGCTGCTTATTGTTAGGTATGTGTCTAAAAAAAATATAGAATAGTAGAATCAGCAAAGGTTGTTGCCTACGCTTTTGCTGTGCTACCTTTAAAATAATTGTTTTCATACAAACGTATGTATTTTAAATTTGATATTTTGCTGTCTGTTGCTTGCTGTCGGTTGTGTGTTTAATGCTTATGTGGTGGTGGCTACAAATTGAAGCCTTTATATGATCAAAATACTTAGTCATGAAGCAATGTGCAAGAAAAAGCATTCTAGAGCCCTCCAGTGAGCATTTCATAAAGAAACTACAATAAAAAACAAGTGAGAAATTTTGACATAAGAAACATAAGAAAAGCGATACAGTGAACTGCAATTTTGTACTCAAATGTTTACGTTATCGTTTGCATTCATTTTCTTTCGACTTGAAAGTAATAGTGTGGCGCAAATCAGCTGTTTGTCGATCAAAACGATAACGTTCGACATCATGGGCTAGGCTGTTAATAAAAAAATTTTACAAGAAACGTATATTAACCATATAAATGACCATTTTATACTTATATAACATATACATACACATGTACATATTTTTGATGCAAATGCACACGGCATACTTGGCATTCCTATGTTTATTCGTACAACAAACCACACAGCGCTTTGGGTTCCTAGAACGTTTCGAAATAAATTAATGAATTGTTTTTTTAAATATTGTAAATTGCGACGGTGTCTTAATAGTGAAAGTTGTTAACTTCCTGGTGGTCTTGTACAGATCAGCAGCTCATTTACAACAGCTGCATAATATAGTAGTTGCGACAATGGTTTCATCCCTCATTGAAACCAACACATAAAGTTTCCAAGCATTTACAATTATATTTACAAACAAATTTACAAATAATGTCCACCATCACTTTTTTAATCATACAACAATTCCATAGTTGGCCAACGCTATTATATAGATCCACTACACCGATATGCTAGTTGATATGAAGTGCAAAAGTTGTCGAAATATACTACCTTGATCAAAAAGTTTCCGGAATAACCCCCGTGTGGTTTGAGTTTTTTGTTTTGTTGTTTTGTTTGACATTTGCAAAAGCTACGTAGCCAAGAGTACATCTATCTCTATGTGTGTTGGCGATTTTTTGCAATTTTAGAAACGGCTGCTGAAACGCGTTCCCCGTAATGGTTCTTTTACTCGATTGAACAGAAAGAAGTCACATGGAGCCAAATCAGGTGAATTCGGTGACTGTTGGATGGTATTTGTGGCATTTTTCGTCAAAAATCATCGAATAATGATGGCGCTGTGCGACGGTGCGTTGTCGTGGTGCTAAATCCACGAGTTTTCTGCCCAGAATTCTGGTCTCATTCGGCGAATTTCTTTACATAAACGTATCATAAAGCCCAAATAATACTCTTTGTTTATTGTCTGTCCTTCTGGCAAAAATTCATGATGCACCACACTGTTTTAATCCATGAAGACCTTAAGTATTGCCCTCTTTATTTGGTCTCGGCTCATTTCACGCCATTCACTTGCCTTATGTCTGGATTGCATGACGTGCTCATAAACCTACGTCTCGTCTCCAGTAATTATCCTTTTGATGAATGTGGGATCGGATTCAGCCTCGCAAATCATGTTTTTGCGACCTCAACACGGTCAAAATTGTAAAAAATCGCCAATACACATAGAGACAGGTGTACTCTTGGCCACGTTGCTTTTGCAAATGTTAAGATATGACGCTAAAATTTAGCGGGAATATCAACAACAGATGTACCAACTTAACAGAAAACAAAATTCAAATCGAAGCGATATGACCACCACACGGGGTTATTCCAGAAACTTTTTGGTAACTTTCAACAAACTGAGAACAGTATCAGCTCAGAGTTTTAGGTCGTAAAGATATCTTTTTGTTGAAGTCAGACGCCATGTCAAAAAGAATGGGTTTGTCTTTACTAAACATTGTACAAGAATGTCTACCGAAATATGGAATCATTTCCCCATTAATCGATTAATTATGAACAAATTCTCCCAACTGTATGACAGGCTTATTGCATAAGTCTGCTTATGGTCTCAGTTTAACGAATTTGTCTTTTGGATTAAAGTTTTACTTAATTTCTTTATCACTTCGGCACGATTCTTTAATTTCTTGGAAGAGCATTAGAAGTAATTATAACGACAAAGTATAGCCAGTATAGTTTGTATTCTGCTCAGTAATAAACGTTACATAGCACTGAGAGGCATATACATATACTGGTTTATCCTTTAAATACATAGACGACAGCAACAGCATTAAAGCAAGCAGCAAGTTGTTGTTGGCGGCATTTTCTGCAATGCTATCGACAAGGCTGATTAACAAAGTAGTGTTGCCTGTACGACAACTAACTTTTTAACAAAAACAACATATATTTGTCGCTTTTTTTTTGTGAATTTTGAATGTCAAAAAATTAATACATATTATATTTCAAATAAAATACACCTATTCCTATTTTTACACTCTAGATAAATTCAAAACAAAATCATGTAAAAATAGCGTAAAAACAGGATTAGGTATAAAATATAAAAACGTTTTACATTTATAATAAAGTACATACTCCTGAGCCTGTTTGTACATTTTACTTACATTCCGAACATTGCCGGGCAAAAGATCATGCAAAAGCAGGATTGGGTGTAAACTAAACAGAACTATTGACAATGAAGAATCACTGCACTACATAAAAAAATATAAAATAAACTGTCCGGCAACACCACTTTCTTAAATGTGCTTTCGCTATCGACTTCATAAGCATTTTGAAAGCAGCAGCAGCAATAAAATTAGGTTTCATTGTCATCTGTTTTATTTGCCATAAAAATAATTGTTACATAGAAATATTTTTCAGTGGTGACACTCAAGCTTTTCAAATCCACAAAAATAAAATCGGTTTTTCAAAATATTACTAAAAAATCTAAAAATTAATGAAATTATGTGTTTAAAACATTTTAATTATTAACATAAATGTTGTTTGATACAATATTTTAATTTTATACTGTTGTTTTCTGATAAATAAAACAACTTTATTTTTGCGTTTTTTTATTCAAAATTTTATATGGCATTGATATCACTCATATTTGTTTTGCTGCCTAAAAAATAGAAATTATTTTATGTTTAACACCGGCAGCAAAGGTTGTTGTCTAGGCTTTTGCAGTGTTGCCTTTAATATAATTGCTTTTGTATAAACGTGTGTATTCTAATTTTGACATTTTGCTGTCTGCTGCTTGCTGTCAGTTATGTGTTAAATGCTTTAATCACCAATAATATTAAACAGTTCATCATCCAAAAAGAGATAAAATAGTTCAATTGGGTCTTATTTACAATATTTCAATATTTACTGGCGTTTTATCAAATAATAATGGTTTAATTGGGGGTGGCGTGGTGTAGTGGTTAGAGTCCATGTTCGAGTCCCAGCAGAGGACATGACGAAGAACAAATTTAATTGTAGTTTCGAATGTTTAATAATAAAAAAGGCTTCAACTTCTTCCCTCCAGACAACTCCATAAAAAAAAAATAAAAAAAAAAGCCCCCCTGACCCTTCTCGCATACCTCTGGCGATGATGACAAACATCAGACGAATGATCAGGAAAAACATGCCACCTACTGAGAAAAAATTACAATGCTAAAGTAAAGATCACCACCAATTAGCAAGGATCTTCACCACTACAAAAAAAAAAATCAAATGGAGGAAGCTACAGCGGAAATATCAAATTGATTAAGGAAACTGAAACAAAGCAGAAGATGCTTTGTGGAAACCCAATATGCTCCCTAGAGGAGTGACGGAGAAAAAAAAATCTTGACGAATTTGATACACATTTTTGCCCATTGGTAAATATAATTACCACAAGGATAGGTGATAGTAATTCAAGCGTTTAGTGACACTCATGCAAAATGCTTTTTATCATAAATACAAAACTGAGTGTGTGTTTGTTGGTTTGTTTGAACCTTATTAACAGCTAAACGACTGAATCGATTTTCTTGGAATTTTTACAATATCTCTCTGTATGTCTGGAAGGAACCTATATGCTAAATAAATTTCAAAAATTCTAATTGCACGCACATACAAAGTGTATGTTTATTTTCGAATTGATAGTAGAAAGGATCTTAAATTTGGTCCATATAGATTCATAGTCAAGGTAGTTCATCACTCAATAAGTGAACCGAATTGGACGAGTGTGCGTCCTCCTATACAAGCTAAATATTGATTTCATTATGTCTTGAGAACGGTTAAAGCTAAAGTTGCAGTATTTGATCAGAAAACTCAAATCATCAGTCGAAAAGTAGGCAGAATTGAACATGTGGGCGCAGTACCTTCCATACAAACTAAATATTGATTTCTGTATATCTTGCAAACGGTTAAAGCTAAAGTTTCAGTGTTTGGCCTGAATGACTTCAAAGTCAGTGCAAATCATCACTTAATTAGTGGGCAGAATTGAACATGTGGGCATCGTACCTCCCATATAAACTAAATATTGATTTCTGTATATCTTGCAAACGATTAAAGCTAAAGTTTCAGTGTTTGGTCTGAATGGCTTCAAAATCAATGCAAATCATCAGTCAAATCATAGTGGGAAGAATTGAACATGTGGGCGTGGTACGTACCCCCCATATAAAGTAAATATTAAATTTTGTATATGTGGAGAACGACAACTATCAAAACTTCGTTATCTATCCATATTAGCCAAAATAAGGGTGTTGCAGAAATTGCACTGTATGAAAGCTGTCCATCATGGGGTACATACGTATCTTACATAGAAAAATGAATGTGTGTTTATTTGAAGACTGTCTTTCTGGAAGGAAAAAATGCTTGGATTTTGACCAGAAGGTGACAAGATGGGGGAAAAGGGTAAAATATTTAACTAGGATAGCATTTAAGATAATAATTAAGATGGGGGTAGCGAAGCACACCGGGTTTTAGTTAGTACATAATAAGAGCAATAACAATTATCGCTTAGAAATAGTCGAGTGTTAGCTAAAATCATTTTTGTTCTAAGTTTTATACTTATCACAAAATATGGCCGATATAAATGTATATAAATCCTCCAAATTGTTCTCGAAAGACACGAAATAAAGCGTAACTACAAAAAAAAGTTCACTTTTTTACATTACTAGGTTTAGAGCTGTTTAAAGGACTGGTAAATGAAATAACCGGCTGAGCAATAATGGGTACTTTTACGCATTTAGTTTAAGAATATTCAGAAGTAGCTGAACTGATTGATAATAGTAATGGTCAGGAATATAACGATAAAAAAAATTTCTTTACCTGCAATTCAACTTAAGATCCGGCATACTTTACCCACATTCTTAATAGTACAACAATACTTAAAATACATACCTACATAAGTACGTATACATATGTATTTTTAAATCTCGAAATATTTCATAGTCGTTAAAGCAGAGTCTACAACCCTATTCTTTACGTATTATTGCGAAATTGCTAACATTTCGTTCTATATTTGATTTTCAAATTAATAAAATTAATATTCATTGCAGAACTGCATTCATACGAGTATGTATTGCAAAGAGCATGTAAAATACTTTACAAAAGCGCTGCATTGATAATCCTAAAAACACGAAAAGTCTTAAATTCTCCCTTCTACACACATTCTCACTTAAATAAAAAAACACACTTTTTTATTTAACAGCATCATTGCAAGTGAATGGTTTGTCATTAAAAGTTATGATGACGTATAATTATTTTTTTTGCTGTGTGTTTGCTAAAAGAATATATATAATACGTTTTTATAATTTGTTGTTGTTGTTTGTTTGTTTGTTTATATTTTAAATGTTAAGTAGATAATTCTGAAGCCAAATTCACACACACTCGCGCGCACACACACACACACACACACACACACTTACAATAGACAATTTATTTTGTAGTTTGTCGTTCGTTGCTAAAGCTTTTCATATTACGTTTTGTTGTCGTTGTTTTTGCTTTTTACTCGAAATTTCTGTAAAATTCAAGCAACAACTATAAACAAAACTATTCTAGCTGTAATAATGGTTGATACAGCGAGAAACAGAGTGAAAGGGAAAGAGAACAAAATGTTCGATTTAATTTATTTGCAGAAAAAAAGACAAAAACATAACGAAAATGAAGGGATTGGATAAGTGTTTGAGTGATGAGTGTATATGTGTATGTGTGGGGAGCAAAATAAAATAATGTGACGTCATAGGCCAATAAAAAAATTAATAAATAGATAGAAAAAAAAAACAAATAAAATTATAACATAGAACTTATAAAGTAAAAGTTGTTATAAAAACAAACTGTACCATGAATGCGAGAGCAAGATAACTTGCCACCTTAGCGCAGTAGTAGCGTAATAATGCAGCAATTTATTTGGTATCATTGAGTGAGATACAATTGAGTAAAAGCTTTAGTTTCTCAGACAGTGTGTGCGTGTGTATGTGTGCTGTATTTTGAGTGTATTTTTTTTCTGTTTGCATATTGTTTTTACTTTTTATGTACTTTAACTCAACTACTATTAAACTCAACAATTGGATTTTAGTACGATTCAATACTTACAACGTGACGGTTTATAGTTGTTCTAGAGTTCACATGTTTGTTTTAATATACTAAAGAAATAATATTTAAAAACACAAAATAACTTTGAATTAATTAAACAAATACTTCTAATCGTTGATTTTGTTTCAAAGAAAGGTATATATAATTAAACTTAAAAAAGAAGTGCTTATAATTTAAAAAAAAGTATAAGAGAAAAAAAAGAAAAGAATAATTAATTTTTTGATTTGTATTTCTTAACGAATTAATGAATCGTGTGTTAATGAAAAAAATTTTTTTTTTAAATAAACCGAAAATTTAAGAGAAAAAAGCATAGCAACAGAATTAATTAATAAAGTATAACAAAAAAAAAGTAAAAAAAAATTAAATTAAATGTTTAAATAACAACAACAACAACAAAATAATTTAATTACTGAAAACATATTAAACAGCTAGAAAACAAGAAAAGGAAAATAATAATTTCTTTTTTGAACCAAAAAAAAAAAAAAAAAAAAAAATAAAAAAAAGAAAAGAAAAAAATTATTTATTACTGCAACCACACCCCTGGTGAAACGTAAGGCAACCTTCCCTTCTTCTACGCTACAACATTCAATTCAATTCGATTGTGTTTTTCTCTAGTTATTGTTGTTGTTGTTTTTTTAGTATTTCGTTATAATTTTTACTTTTTTTAAAATCATTATTGTTGTTGTTACTTACGTGTGTGTGTCTGTGTTATTGTTGTATTTGAAATTTTTTTATTCTGCATCATCAACAACTAATAACAGAAATCAAAAAAAAGAAATATTCAACCTGCCACATTATTTGTATGTGTATGTGAGTGTGTGTATGTGTGTGTCGTTTCTCTAAGTGTGACGTTTTATTGCAACAGCAACAGCAACAACAGTAAAAAAAAAGAAAATAGAAAAAAAATATCAAAATTATAGAGCAGCAGCAACATACAAACATCAATAAAAGCAACCTGTAAACGTTGTATAAACAACAGCAGCAGCCATTTGCCGATGTTTTAAAAAGACGGAATCCACAATTATATTGAACGGTTGGTTTCTACAATTTTTAGACAAAAACTTAAACATATTTTTGTTGAATGGTTCTTGTCCAAATACGAGTATTTATATATAATTTTTTCTAATGTTTTCTGCTACATTTAGTTATGAAAAAAACAACTTTTTATTAATAATTTTTTTTTTTTTTTTGATAAAAAAATTGCGATTTTTTTAACGTGTTTGTGTGTCTAAACAGTAAAAATTAAAACAAGTAAAAATGAGTAAAAAAGAAAATTATAGAAATAAAAAAAACGTAATGAAAACGGATAAAATAAAATATGAAACATATTTTCACTTTTAATTTTATTTATTTTTTCTCTTTTGATTTTTGATTTTGATTGTAAAAAATATATATAGAAATAGAAATAAAAAATGAAAGCGCTTGATTTTTTTTTTTTTTTTTTTTTTTTTTTTTTTTTTTTTTTGAGGCAAATATGGGGTAAATTTTTGTTCGCTTTTTTATTGCCACAAAAAAAGTAATAATTATTGTTATAGTTTAGTAAAGAAATAAAAGAAAAATTAAAAAGAAAGAAAAACGTTTGCTCGTTGTTTGAAGTGTGAAACATATGTTGGCGAAATTTTTTAGAAAAATTACTTATTTTTTGTTATAGACAAAAACGAAACATTTTTTTCTTGCAATATGTTATAAAATTATAACAAAAATTAACGAAATAAAAAAATATATTTATATATATATAAAATAAATAGTACAAAATCACTTATTTCATTTGATTATGAAATAATAAATCATGGTAATAATAATGCTGAAAAAATTCAAAAAAAATAATAATTACATATAGAAATATATGAAAAAAAATGTAGAAAAATATAATTAAAAAATAAATAAAATAAAATTAAAAAAGGCTACAAAGTTAAAAGAAAAAGTAAATAAAAAAAGTAAAGCTATATAACAATTTTAGTGTATAAATATCTACAGTGAACTCGTCATTATGTGAATTAATTAAAAACGAGCTTGTTCAGACTTTTGAATATGTTCAGCTTTCCGATTGTAGAAATTTGCAGGACTGTAATTAATAAAATTGCATAAAATTTATTGCAAATTTACAGTTTTTTTTTGACCTGAAATTTATTTTTAATATTAAATATTTACTTGAAAAAAGTATTGAACTATTGAGCCATATCTACTCTTCAGAAGCATATTGTTCATTGAAAATACTACTTTCTTTGGAGCTTCACTTGAAATATTGCTCCAGTCTTTAGCAAGTGCATTTTTTAAGTCTTGTATGTTTTCAATTGCTTTATTTTGGTACTCGATGGAACAATTCATCCCATAAATTTTCTAAGTGGTTAAGTAAGGTGGCAGAGGATGCTTTTGGTCATTGTTTTATTTGAAGTACCAGCTTTCAAAGACACATTTTGCTTACGGATTGTTTTAAATATTCATCCAGTAAGGTTAGATACGTAAGTAAACTAAAAAACTAAACTTTCAAACCTAGTTTTCACTGGATAATATCCTTCACTAACAAAACTCAAAAGGAGATTTTTCAAATTCGAAAATAAAAAAGAGTTTCCAAAATTGTTATTCACTACTTAGCGCCATGACGGACTATCAATGTTCCCGTGAGATTAGAGTTGCTTTTCGTGAAGCATATGTTTTTGCAATTTTTTTTTTTTTTTTTTTTTGTATAACAGTGTGGCTTCCACTTATACATTTTGTTGCGATTTTCTTATGTGAGACAGGAATCCCTCAGATTTATATTAAACTTTATTCACTATACAGAGAGCTCATAGAACAAAATAGGTGTTTACATTACTGCATAGTTGACAATATTGGAAGTTCACGTTACCGCGAGTTAATTGTATTAAAATAAATTAAAATTTGAACACATATAAAACAAATTAATAATTATTATTGTTTTAATATTTTATATTGTTTATAAATTAATTAATATTCACCATTTTATTATTTCTTAGCATATTGTTTTAATGTTTACTTAAAAATTTCTCCATTTATCAGTTCCTTTAAATTCATTAAAAGATAATTAATAAAACATTACAAAATTCATTAAAAAAAAAATAAATAAATATAAAAAAAATTTTAAAGAACGAAAATATCTTTGAATAAATAAAGAATATAGCAAAATTAAAAAAAAAAAAAAAAATAAAAAAATAATAATTTATATAAAAAGAATTTGAAATAAACTCGTATAATTGAATTTTAAGAATATTTTTTAATAAAAATAAGTAATAAAAAAATTATTATTAATATGTACATAGAAATCTAAATTAAAAAATTTGTAGAAAATACAAAATTATTTGAAAAATCTAAAAAATAAAATAAGCAAACAAAAAAAAATGTTTAAATATAAAAAATATATAAAACAATATATATATTGTTACGCAAATTAGATTGGGAACCTCTGCGTTTATTACTTCGCTAAAATAAATAAACAAAAACTGTTTACAAATAACCAAATCTACAACAACAAACATTAGCAGAGATAAAATAAATAAAAATAACACGGTATCAACAATAGTTAAGCAACCAAGAAAGCAAGTAACAGGCAATAATCAAGAACAAATACTAAGAGCTGAAAGAGGTAGATGTTTACATACGCATGGCTACAATAGAACTAAAAAGAAATTAAAAGAAAGAAATAGAATCTACCTGAAATATCGAGAGGTTCAAGAGTTTTGGATGAATTGTTTACTCAGCCATATAAAAAGCACATCGATGCGAACAAGAAGCAGTTTAAGTAAAGTTAACTCAGCGAACGAGTCTTGTTGGTTAGAAGTCAGCGTAGTTAATATCTGGTCGAAGAGAATCAAGTTGTGATCGAGTCAAAGTTATAACTACGAGTAATTGTTGTTGCTTACAAACTTGTAAACAGACAGAGTAATTAAGAATAGAAAACTGTTATTGCTTGTAAAAAGGTTACAAGAAGTGGTGCACAAAATTGTGTTCAATTACAAGGATTTTAATGAAAAACTAAACACAAGATTTATTTTATTTTAACTACAATCTACGAGCTCATAAAAACACGTTTTTAAAAAGGTAAAAACGTAACAATATATATATATATATATAAAGATATATATCAAAACCAATAAAAAACAAAATTAAAAAATAAAAAATTTTATAATTAATAAAATAAAAATATAAAATATATTATAAAATATTTTTTACAAAACAATAAACAACCTTAGTATTTATATAATAATATAAAATGTAAAAATACTGTGTAATTTACTAGAAGAATAGTAATAATATACAAAAAAAACTAATAAAGATATTAAAAACAAAAAGAAAATAAATAAAAATATAAAATAAATGATAAAATAATTTTGAGGAATCGAATTAAAAGACTGCTACAGAAGTGGATAAAAATAAAAAATAAAATAAAACAATTATATATAACATATTAAAATTCTTATAATAAAATAAGCATTATGAATAAAAAATAAATAAATTAAGAAACAAAAATTATATTTAAATAATTATTTACACAACTCAAATAAATAAATCAATAGAAATGCAATTTTTTGGAATTTCTTGAGTTCGAACATTCCAAAAATCTTTACAAGTAATTACGAAGAATTTTTGCTTTGCAATCAGAAATAAATTTTTTCAAATTGAATAGGATTTTTTCACTGATTAGATGCTTTACCAGCAGAACTTAATGTGTTTTCGACTAAGCTACGTTAACCAATTAAAGGACAACAGTGCCATGTGCCACTCAAATGATAAATGAAATAAAAGACTCTTAATATAAACCGATATAATTTTATGTGCTATCATTGAAAACATATGCCTTGGATCTCAGTCGCTAAGAATCGGTTGACAGACAGACTAATGTGTTAAACAGCAGTTACTATTGTTA
Source organism: Wohlfahrtia magnifica (assembly GCA_023159175.1). Taxonomy (NCBI): domain Eukaryota; kingdom Metazoa; phylum Arthropoda; class Insecta; order Diptera; family Sarcophagidae; genus Wohlfahrtia; species Wohlfahrtia magnifica. The sequence continues at coordinate 6,944,672 of JAKWBJ010000484.1, forward strand.
TTATTTTTTAAATTTGACTTCAATTCCTAGTTGATTTAAATAAAAATCGTGAATTACATTGAGGAAACTTTTGTGAATGTAACCCTATAAAAAGTTCTTAGTAAATATTGAAGCCTACGAGCTTATCTCAAGTACTTTCAGTTATTGAAAATAAAAAACTCGACTCTTTATCAATTTTTGAAATTTGATTATTTCAATTCCAAGGCCTCCATATTATGTATTTAAACCTGTTAACTGGGTATGACGAATAATTTGGCGATACCTTCATGCAATTTTGACGTAAAATTTTAAACATACATATTATTAATTAATTTGTTTAATTTATTAGTTTTCTTTTTCATATTTGATAAAATATTTTCTTAAAATATATCTCAAATACATTTTATTTTTTGGTGAATATGGGGGCTATTAATTTATTTCTCGATTAACAGGTTAATAACGAGCAAACTAGTTTTTCATTAACTTTAAAAATTTTTCTATTATACCCTCATATTTATACAAACATTTCTAACATATTTGTAACTCTCTAACCGGCCAATTTTGGTACACACTTTGTCTATAAATATGACTATAGCGCTCAGCAAGTCACATTTTAAAAGAAAATTCATGTTTTTATTTGTCACAATAAATAAATTGTATATTTCTGTCTACATACTTGCCGGTGTAGCGAAACTCCGGAAGAATAAAGCAGCAGACAACACATACAGACTTGGCGGTTATAGGGTTAAGTTACAATTTCTAAAACTATTTTTGATCCTAATATCCGGAAAATGAAGAAAAGAGTATTAAATCCCAGAACTTTTTTTCTTATTTCAGTTATTATTTGATCCTAAAAATAGACTTTCCGTTCAACAGAGTACAACTGAAGCTTTCTTATAAAAAACATGTTATCGAAAAAAAAAGAAAAATTTAAAACCGTTTTTGTTCACACAAATTCTCAATATTTCGAATGCTAACGTATGATATTTTGGGAGAAAGGTCTATAAAAATAGCAAATTGAAATTCATTTTATTTTTCATTTAATTTGTTTTTTTTTTTTAAATTAATATGTATATACAAAGGCCCTTGCTTAGTACATATTTTGATAAGGAATTATATTATCAAACAACCAAAAAATTTGTTGTTTGTTTTTGCATAAAAGACAAAAAGTATTCTTATCACAACAACACTCAATTTAAATAAACACTAATTTTAAGAAAATAAAGAAAGAAAGAAAAGCAACCAGAAAGAAAATAGAAATAAAAATAAAATAAATAAAAGGCTGTGATAGATAGTCTTTTAAAATTCTTAATATGTATGACGTTATCAAAATTAAATATTAAAGTGATTGGTATGTAATATAAAATTTCCATTTGACACGTCGATTACTCGTATAAAACCAATGCAGTTGAATATCAAGACTTACAGTATTGAATAATAAATTGGCACATATGCAAAGAAATCTAACATTTTTTAAAGATAGTGTTTGTCGTAATCGATATTAAAGTGTTCTAAAGTACCATCGCATGTTGAACGTGATAATAAACGTGATTTCATAATTTATTTTTTTTTTTTATTAAAAATTATTTTTAAGACTAGCAATGTTCATAAAATGTCTGGACGATTTTAGAAAAATTTGAATTTATTTAAATTATTAATTTATTTAAGTTACACTAGCAAAAGCTAAACTGTTTGCACTAAAACCACCTTACAAAAGGAACACACCTTCTGGCCATACTTTTTGTCCACTATTATCCCATTAACACTGGTATAACTCTATAACATCTAGTTTGAAGGTTCATTTTTGCACGTGGCATCATTTATGTTAAAAAGTATATCGATTTTTTTTTTTTTTACCAGAAAGTTCTATTTTATTTTTTACTAAAAAAAATATTTTTTCACAAATATACAAGCTTTTCTAAATGGTCACTTGCATATGATATTCTGATTTTAATACTTATTTGAAGCAAGTAACTTGAAATAGTCCGTTGCAAAGAATTAGGTTTTTATGCTCATATATTACTATGGAATAGTGAACCAGTAGTGAAAAAACAAAAATACTTTCCCTTACTAAGGCTAAGGAAGAACTACTTGGTTATAATTTTTGGGATATTGGCAGGGTACTTGAGCTTACGGCATTGGCTGAATTGCATAAGCTTAGCAGAAAGCAGTCTAAGCTCTGGTATTTTTTTGTCATTTTCAAAAGATACGTATTCTCGACAGCATAAGCATGCACGATTTGTCATCGCTGGCGCCTATGTACTAAAATCACTTTTTACTTCCTTTACCCACTCTTACTTCGCGGTCCTACCGGTAGGTTTTACTTCGCGAAAGGCTGGATAGCTTTTATTCTACTTCATATGACATCAATTATTCGATCAGTTTCTCTGTCTCTTTGAACTTTGAGCTCTTGCATAACTTCAGCTATTTCGGGATTTAACAATTCACTGAGCACTTGGCTTGGATTGGCCACCTGAATAACTACATGCTTCGCATCCCCTTCCACACAGCTTGGACATGTAGGGGGATCCGTCATGTCCGAATCTGTGCAAATATTTTTTAAAGGAACCATGACCACTCAACAACTGGGTCATATAAAAGTTGAATGCAGCATACCCCGGGTCTTCAAGGCGACTGCAGTAGATCCGCCTCATTTCGTACGCCAGTATGTCTATAAGTATTGTTTTCGCCAATACCGATGCCGCGTTATCAGTTATTGTCCTAAAATCCCTTATCAATCTAATCGCTCTTAGGCGATACACCAAAGACTTCTCTCTCCTCTCCTCTCTCCTCGGTGAGAGCGCTTCAGACGATGTTAAGCAAGCGTATAATATTATGTCAAGACCGACAATATTATTCTCGTCTTCAATATTTAGCATTATTCTTGCCAGTGCTCCTTAAGTCGCAGACGCCTTTCCGAAAATGAACATTATGTGTTCCTTGAAATCCAGTCTATCATCAATCCTCACACCCCAATATTTTATGGCTCTCTTCGATTCTATTCTGGTGTCTGCAACAGTTACTCTCATTTACTCAACTATTTTTCGCCTGTTTATCAGGACGAACTCTGTTTTATGTGAGGCGAACGCCAGTGCAATCGTATCAAGCCACGTTTCAACTACTCTAACCGCCTTATTCATCTTCTCCTCTATATTCTTCACCGTTTTTCTGTTCTAGGTGTATGTCTACGTACATGAGTCAGTATTTTAACTGTCCTCTGTTTTCAACCTTCTTCTACTTTTTCACATGTGTATGTACTGGAATACGACTTACGCAAATTTCTTTTACAAATAGTCTTCAATTACTCGTAAACAAATTTTGATACCAAAATTGGTTTTTATGAAAAAAAAAAAAAAAAAATGAAGGAGTTGAATTAACGGGTCGGTTTTTTGAGGTTTATATCGCATTTTTCCATAACAAATATGGTTGAGAATAATTCCATGTTTTGATTTTCATCTTCAATGATTAAAAGCATAACTTTTGAGTGCAACAAATTCAATGTGTGCTTACGTTTTATCCACAACTGTATGTGATATGATGCGGTTAATGAAAGTAAAAATTTCGATTTAAAAACATTTGAAGTGAATATATTAAAAATATACATTTAATTGAACGAGAAAAATCAATAACAGTGAATTATAAAACAAACAAAAAATGTTTTTTCTAATTTGACCTGCAATTTTAAAATCTTTTTGTTTTTTTATTCTTCTGGCATTTTGTGGATAATCTTAAAATATGTAATTTTTTTTAATGATATTTTTCACTATAATTTTTAAGTGGTGTGTGACATTGTATTTTGCCACCGTGAAAAATTTTACTCTGAAAGTCGAACAGATGTATGTATGTATGAGCGGACAGACAGATAGACAAACAGTCGGCTAAACACACATTGAAAAAATAATTTTCAAATATTTTACTTTATTTTATTTTTTATATAGAAAGTGTGTTGTTTGTTGTTAGGCAAAGATATTTTTGTACAAAGAAAGAAATGAAAAAAGGCCACAAAAGTATTTTCAATATTTTTTTTTTAAATTTAAATCAAAATTTCAATAAAATTAGTTGTTCAGTTTAGTCAAATATATAATTTTTCAAAATGTAAATAATGTTTTATTTCTCTCTTAATTTGTAATAAAACGAATTGTGAATTTTTCAAAGAAGTTGCACCCACCAGTTTTTAGACAAATGTCATGAAAGTTGAAATAATAGTTGTATTATTTAAATTTTAATTCTGAATTGAATTATAATTAAAATAAATATTATACCAGGATAACCCAGGCAATTTGGAAAAAATTTATTTTATTTCTCAACATAATCGCCATTAAGCTTAATACACTTATAGCAATCAACCGCAGACTCTGACCTCTTAATTTTTGTCAAATTTGCTACCGCCGGTTCCGTTTTTCAAGTTTACAAATAATGCGAGGTACCTAAATCTGGCGAATAAGGTGCATTATGAAGGAATTTGAATTTTAATTCATTGATTTCGACTATCCCAAGATAAGTTGCATTGTGTTGTTGAATAAACAATTCATTTTGTGCTTTTTTTCGTTCATTTCATCATTTAAGCGCTGCAAAAATAATACACTGCCACAAGATAACACTTTTTGTCAGAACTTGAAAGGTGATCTAATGGGGGTTGTAGGCCTAGGTGAGAACATTCAAAAACCATTTTCTAAGATTTTGAACACCCCAAAAATTTTGAGTTATTTTGAAAAAAATATTAAGGTAGGCCGTAATACTTCTAATTTAAATAGTTTTAATCCATTTTAAACATATTAAACAGTTTTGGAAAGAAGCTTTCATAAGCTTTCATAAAGTGTATATTCCAAAAAATTAGGTAAGTTTTTGTCAAAAGTTTCTGATTTTTTTTACCTAATTTTTTAAACACAATTATCATTATTTAAATTTTTTCTATGGAAGCCTATTTTTTTGCCCAATGTTTTAAGGACAATTTCATATAAAAAAACATTACTTGTTGTTAAATTGTTTAGTAATGCAATTCATGAAAAAATTCACATGATTTTAACGAAATTGTAAACTTCGACGTAGATATTAGGTGATAGACAACTGTCTGGACTCGAATAGCGAATTATTTCGTTCACGTGACACCCTTGTAATCCGTTTTGATGATGTCCGATATAAATTACAAATTACATTTCGTTTTTAGAAACGCAGTAGTAATTGAAGTTAATTTGGAGAATTACGTAATTCGGTTCATTAGTAATTTATTTTTTCAAACAACTGGAGCATTTACTAGTCAGGTTGTCTAATTTTAGTAACGCCATCGTATTCTAGTTTAAAATGAAACAATTTATTGTCGAAACTCAGATGTATGCATGTATGTATAATGTAGTAGAGCACCTTATTTTTAAGTATTTAAGTTCTAACAGAAACGTTTGGTTTTCATTTTATTTTATTTTATTTTATTTTTTATTTATTTATTTATTTATTTTTTTTTTTGTAGTATTTTAAGCATAGAACGACAACAAATTCCAAAAATTTAATTTAAAAGAATATAAATTTCTTTCTCCTTTCTTTTATACGAACATTTTAAAACACAAACACCTAAAGAAGAAGTACAAAGTGCATATTACCTAATGACTATTAGTTTTATTAATATTTAAATATTTTTAAGTTTCTGTAAAATTTAATTGAAATTAAAAGTTTCGAATTCAAATAAAACACTATTTCGCATTTATTTTCTACATTTCGATTTGTAATTTGTCATTTCTGATTTGTAAAAATACTGTGAGTGTATACATACTCGGAGAGAAATAGTTGCATTTTGGATCTCCTTTGTGCTCTTTGTTATGAATTTTATTGACATTTATGTCGTATATATATGTAAAAAGCCGACCACTGCTTTTAAATATCTCAAAAATATTATTCAAAAAGTGCACAAATAATGTGTTTCCCCCTTTGTTAGACCATAGTTATTGTATTTAAAAAAGTGTCAAATATATCGGGTCCGCCATCTAACGTTTTTTCTCTCAACTAGTGCTTATTTCGTGAACGGTAACACTTAGCTCATGTCCGATTTGACAGATAATTAGTTTTATCTTTCCGCTGAACGAATGTGGTTGTGTATACGCTTGAACAACGCGGGGAAATATTGCGACAATACTTTGATCAATAGACTTACAGAAGATGCCGATTTCGCCAAAAAAAAAATAATCTTTTCAGGTGAAGCTCATTTTGATCTTGGTGGTTATGTAAACAAGCAAAATTGTCGCATTTGGGGCACAGAAAACCCGCACGCATACATTGAAAAGCCGATAAACCCAAGACGAGTCACTGTCTGGTGCGGATTTTGGTCCAGAAGCATAAGAAGAAAAATGGCCCAATATTTTTCTTCGAAAATGAGTAAGGAGTGGCCGTTACAGTCAATGGCGATCGTTATCGGGCCATGTTGAACGAATTTTTGTTCACAGAAATTGAAGAGGAGGATATTAGCAACATTTGGTTTCAACACGACGGCGCTACGTGCCACACAGCCGAAGCTACACTCGATGTTTTGCGCCCTGTTTTTGAAGATCGCATTATCAGCCGCAGAGCTTCTGTCGTTTGGCCACCTTGGAGCTGCAATTTGACACCGTTGGACTATTATTTGTGGGGTATCGCCGTCAAATATAAGTGTTACGCCAACAAGCCAGAGACAATTGACGCTTTAAAGGACAATATTAGTGAAGCCATTGGTGAAATACAGCTGCACACAATGGATAATGTGCTTAAAAATTGGACCGATCATGTAGGCTACTGCATGGTCAGCCGAGGCAACTATTTGAATGAAATTATTTCCCATTATTAACCGGAGGAATTGTACTTTTAAATAAAAAAAGAAATTTGAGAAAATATTCAGTAGTTTTTTTTTACAGCATTTTCAATAAAAAAATAAATTATTTGGTGGACCCTTTATTTCCCTTTACAAAGAATTAATATGAATTACATGTTTTTACAAACGTTTACGTATAAAATTTAGTTAAAGGTCTATTCTAAAGTCTAGGTGACCAATTCAAAATTAGAAATATTATTTTTGTAACCTTAATCACAGAAGTGAATTGAATTATTTTAAGACTGGAGGGGTGCCATCCAAACCACCTAAGGTTAAGGCTAAAATTTAACAAAAGTTCATTTAGTTCATTAATTAATAAATTATTTTTTATTGTATTTTCTAAAGTTGACAAATTTTTTCCTGTCTTTTATGTAAATTCTAAGCCATGACAGTGTAAATTTGGTTTTAAGTATAGAGAATAAATATGTAGTCTATTGTGTCTAAACAGCGATTATAATTTAAAATTTTGTTTTCAAATATTTTTTTGTTTATGCCATTAAAATAGTTTTAATTATTTTGTTTATTTTTAGAAATTATTTAATTTTTTTTTAATAATTTCCAGGCAATAATATAAATTAAATAAAAAGAAAACAAAATTTGACAAAATAATTTATTATTTTACAATTATTTAATTAATTCTTTTGTTTATTTATATCTCTCTCTATTGTTATTCAGTTATTATTATTATTAAAATTATCTGTTGTGTGTGTGTGTGTGACAATTTTTGTGGCTAACCCTTACTCTTCCACCATCTGATGTAATCTTCTTCTTACTCTTTATGTATATAAAAATATGTAAAAATGTGTTTGTGTGTATGTTTGTATGTTTGTTTGTAGTCTTTAGACTGCTAAACGGCTGAATCGATTTTCTTAAAATTTTTGCAGTGCCTCTCTATATGTCCGAAAAGATTATAGGCTATATAAATTTCGGAATTACCAACCGGGCGGTGCCACGCCCATAAAAAGTATAAATCTTATTTGTCTATAACTTCAAAACAGTAACAGCAACGATCACTAAGTTTAGTCCAAATAGCTTCATAATCAATATAAATTATCAGTCAATAATTGGGCAGAATCTGTTCAGTAGGCACGATACCCACCATACACAGTAAATATTGATTTTTGTTTATCTTAAGAGGAGCAGCTTGAGTAAAAGTTTCTGAATTTAACATCGTAGGTAATACAAATGGTCAGACAAAAAGTGGACGGAATCGGATAAGAGGGCAGGGTACCCACCATACAAAGTTAATATTGATTTTTGTAATTTTTGAGAATAATTAAAGTGTAAGTTTCTGAATTTGGTAATTACTTTATAGTCAACACAAATCATGAGGCAAAAAGTAGGCGGAATTGGAAAAGTGTCTATGGTACAACATAAGCTCTAAATATTGATTTTTGTTTGTCTTGAGTTTTAAGTGTAAATTTCTGAATTTGGTCGGTATGTCTTTATAGTCAATACAAATCACCAGTCAAAAAGTGGGAGGATTTAAACAAGTAAGTGTGGTACCTTCCATACCAACTAAGTATTGTTTTTTTATCTTGAGAACAGTAAAGGCTAAAGCTTCTGAATTTGGTCTAAATGATTAAGTGGGCGAAATTAGATAAATAGGCATGACATCACCCATGCATACATAGTAAACATACATTTTTCTATATCTAAATATGAAAATTTTCACATGTGGAGAACAGAAATTAAACTTCGGTATCTATTCATATCAGCCAAAAAGCTTGAAAAATTGGTTAAGCGGGTATTGCACAAAGCACACCAAGTAAAAGCTATCTATGTGTATATACATATCTATATACATATATAAAAAAGGACCATAAAATGCGTTGTAATTGATGTTTTTTAAAACGCTCCAATACTAAGGTTTTCATGTATATGCGCTTTTTATGGGTCCATTGGTTCGCGAGTTATTAAGGTTAGAGTGAACCTCTTTGTATTGCATAAGTTTTACTTGAAAACGAAATCTGTTACAGCGTTTAAACTCTGTGTAAGTTCGAAAATATTTTTAAAACTGTGTATATAAAAAAAATATGTAGAAAGCTTTTTACTGTTGTTCAACTGGACGGCGCCACGCCCATATAAAACTTGTATTAATATGTCTATATCTTTAAAACATTAATAGTAAGCGTCTCTAAATTTGGCCCAAATAACTTTGTAGTCAATATACATCATCAGCCAAAAATTGGGCCGAATTGGATAAGTGGGAGTAGCAACTCCCATACAAAGTAAATATTGATTTTTGTATATCTTTGGAACGGTAATAGCGGAAGGTTCTGGATTTGGTCTAAATAACTTAGTAGTTAATACACAACATTAGTCGAAATATGGCAAAATTGAATAAGTGGGTGTGGTGGCATCTCCCATACAAATTAAATATTGATTATTGTGTATCTAGAGCATGATTAGAATGGAAGGTTCTGATTAATTGATTGATCTAAATGACGTCTTAGATAGTAAAAACTATCAGTTAAGAAGTGGACGGAATCGGATAAGTGGGCATGGTACCTCCCATACAAACTATAAAATGATTTTTGTATATCTTTTGAATGGTTAGAGTTGAAGTTTCTAAATTTCGTTTAAATAACTTGACAGAACGGTAACATTTAAAGCTTTCTTTACCTATTTGCATCAGTCAAAAACCAGGTACAACACAAAGGCTCCCAGCAACGCGGGAGGGATTGCTCTAGTGCTATATAAAAATGAATGTTTGTTACTTTGAGGACTGTATACAAAAAAAATTTTTTTAAATTATGATTATATACGAGTATGAAGGAGGTAGAGAGAGGAAGCAACAACATAGTCATGCTTTTTTCTTTTTTCGTATTTAACGTAGTATGTATACTTGTTGCTGTACATGTGCTGACATTTATTATTTAGTAAAAATTAGCCACAGTAGGTTATAAAATCTATTTTTTTTACTTTTAACTTGACATTTTCATTCAAAGACAGTCCTTTTTTACTATATTTCTTTTGTTTGCTTGCTACATTTTCAATGATTTTTGTTTTGTTTTTATATGCATATTTACATACATATTTATACATACATACATACATATACATATATTATTAAACGTTTTTTTATTTTTATTATTTTTTTTTTTTTTTAATATAAATTAATTTTGAAAATATTTGTCATTTTATAAAATGTTTAATATTTGTTGTTTTGACGTAAACACTTAAGAAAAATTAATTTAATTTGTTAAACATGCCTTTTTGTTGTTTCTGCTGTTGTTGTTGGTTATAATTTAATTATAAAGAAAATTTATCGCCATGATTTTTAAAAGAAATGCTACAAGTAATTTTCATATTTGGATTATGATTATTGGTCAAGAACAATCAGTGATGTTTCATTTTTTACATATAACCTCAGAAAAAATTTTTTATTTCGAATTAATATTCTTGTTTCATCTTCCACAAAGCATGTTTCAATTTTTTTTAACAGTTTTTATCCTTTAGCTAAGTAGGTGAGCGGTATACGGCCTTATGTCGATGCCTAGAAGTGGTGGTGTTACTGGACCTCCTGGTCTAGTTGCTGTTGTTGTTGGTTATTGTTCTGGGCCAGATTATGCTAAGAATTTTACTTAAGCATTTTTTCGTGACAATTGGCATATTCTAGATAACCCGAAGCACATGATTCGCATCCATATAGAATAACAGATTTTACGTTGGAATTAAATATTCTCAGTTTTGTCCTTCTTAAGTTAAATACTTGCCTGGCTTTGTTTATTCAGTTAAGGATATAATATCTGGATTCACCTTTTAGGTTCATTATGTTTTTTAAGTAGCAAAATGTATCAACTTCCTCTATTATTAAGTTATTCATGCGAAGCCTTTCCGTATTTGTTGTGTTTAAGCGTAAAGTACTGTTCTTCTTGATGTCTATCTTCAGACCTCCAAGATAAGAAACCCAGTTTTGTTTTTATATCGGAAATAGTGAAAGAAAGAAGGCCAGCTCTTCCAATCTGGTTTTATGGTTGCCATTTGCGTCATCTTATCAAGGAAACATTCAAAATAGAAATGCCGGTTTGATGATTAACTTATTGCTTAGTCCCAGTTTAGACGATGAAACATTTGGAAGGCAAACATTTAGTTTGGAAGCAAATTACGTGTGGGAAAGAAGAGAGAATCGTTTTTGTTTTCGGTACTCGGCGATACGCTTTGAGATGACATTTACATTATTCATATTTGCAAATAACAATAATTTTAATGGAATGTTGCCGACAAAGTGTTCGCCTATGTGAACGCGAATGAAAAACAAACAAAAAAATCAAAATGTTTTACTTCCAAATGTTTCCTCGTCTAAACTCGGAATTAGTAAGCTTTCGTGAAGTATGCTATAAGTAACGTTGTCATATAAACTCCCTATCAGAGCAGACCACTAAATTTACGCGAAATTCCCGCTTCGTATAAATCTGATTATCTTCGATAAGAGTTTTCAGACGATCGGCAGGCATGTTACACAATCTAATGGGTAGGTGTTTGGTGTTTAATTTTTCTAAATCTTACTTTTGTGAATCCAATGCCTTTTCCAAGTAAATAGTTTTCTAGGAAATAAATAACTTTAGTAAGATTGTAGCAGAATCTTGTTCTTTAAGAAAAAACAAAAAAAAAACGTTATTTTAATTAAAACACGGTGTAAAAGTGTAGCTAAATTGTTTTTATTTTAAATTAGTTTCAAAAAATTGTTTTTGATATTGTATGACTTCAGCCTTCTTTTCTTTAAGTTTTTATATTAAAATATTCGTCATAAATGCGTATTCTTTGTCTCTTTTCTTAATTTAGTTTAGCTGTGTTACCAAGTCTTTTTAACAAGAAAAAAAGTGATTGACGTGGTCGTTTTTTTCAGAAATTAGCCATAATATAAATATACACAAAAATGTCTTTTTTAACAAAATATTTTATTAATAAACAATATTTAAAAAAATATTATTTTTAGTCATCATCCCAAAAAATTTCACAAAATGATACATCTCTTTAATAACCTTTAGACAGTTTCTACAGGTGCTTATATGTTAATAAAGAAGAATGTGTTTTTTGATATTAAAAATATTTATTTTTAAATTTTGAATGCTATCCACTACGAGCTCTCTTATACCACTTGGTCTAAAAGACACACAGGAGTTGGTGTCAAAAAACATATACTATAGTGAATTAATAGTGGACAATGGAGAATAACAATGATTAAAAATGGGGAATATCATTAAAAACGTGATCACAGAATTTTGACTAACTTATTAAAAAGTTTAGAAGTTTTAAATTTTTACTGGCTAAAACCCGGTGTGCTTTGTCACCCCTTTCTTTATTTACTCTTTTTCTACATTTCATTTTCTTCCGGATTTTAGCTGTATATAGACTTCAAGAAAACGTACATACACACGTACATTCAAAAATACATTGATTTTTACATATCCATATATAGATAGCTTTTACCCACAGGACTTCGCTATCCCTTTAGAAAAAATTAATACCCCCTTATTCAATCTTTCACGCTGTTTAGCTGATGTGGATAGATAACGAAGCTTGAACTTTTACCGTTCCTCCACACATGCAAAATTACATATTGAGTATGTATAGGAGGTACCACGCCCACTCATACAATCTCGCCCAATTATTTTGTATTGTCCATGAAGTTGTTTAAATCAAATTTATGAACTTCTACCATTGCTATTATCAAGATACATAAGTATTTAAAAATCAATGTTTAGTTTGTATGGGAGATGACTCGCCCACTTTAAAGCTGATGATTTATATTGACTGCCACTTCATTTAGACCAAATTTAGAATTAGGTATCTTGGAACCCGCTTGACCACGACATTCGATAATAACATCTTCTTCGAATGTTTGGCAAAAATTTCTCTGATAAAACATTCGAAAATGACTATTGGAAGCGAAACGAAAAAGATCTCATAGAGTACGCCCAGTTTGTGGCTGCAAAGCTTTCGATCTCGAAGGTTTGCCTGTGATATCAACAGCGAAACTTAAGCAATATCTAAAGCGAATAACTTCAACAACATCATTTTCACCACATTTTATTTTGATATCGCTAAACATTCGTTTTAAATAGTTTGACAATACTTCGAGACCGAAGACGTTACACTCTTCTGTTTTTGTTTATGAATTTTTTGCTGATTTCTATACTCTAATAAGCGTTCTTGTTCGACAAAAACAAGAGTTTAATATCATTTACTAATATTTGGCGAGAAGTTAGCGAAGAAATTTTTTTTATTAGGCGATCAAAAATTGACTACAAACCTATTGTATTGACTACAAACCTATTTTGACAAAATTTAAAGATTCTTAACAAATAAATATTTGTATGGGCGTGGCATCACCTGTTAAAGCAAGAAAGGAACATCAGTAAAGGTATACCTTTTTTAATACATGCATTGGTTTGTAAATCGGTTGCGTGGTTAAATGCGAACATAGCACAACTTAACTTTATATGTATTTATAAAACAACGCGGTCTTACTTATAACACACATACGATTTCTGAATTTAACCAAACTTAACATAAACCATATACATAGGTCCTAACAACTACCTTTTGCATTAGTGTGATTGAAATTGGTCCTAATGGCTACTTTCTGCATAAGTATGATTGAAATTGGTCGATGCGTTTGAGAGTGATGCGGCGACATACGTAAGCCCATAATCGCCTTCTTTTTTATATATCTGTAGATAGAAATGCAATTTTTGCAACTGTGTGAGTAGCTAAGTCAAAACCATGTTCATTTCTGCTGGTGTTGCATACTTCCTTTTTTGAATCCGGATAAAACTTAATACACTGTTACGTTTTAACCTTTTTAAGACGTTTGAGTTCGTTTGAAATGCCTTAAAATAAAACCAACAGCACTTTTGTTGTTGTTACAGTTATTTTTTTTATTTACTACACAATAACTTTCATACAGTTTACAAAAACTTAATATTCGCTTATACAACACTTTTATTGCCGCTGAAACACGCCGTTATCTTACGACAGCAAAACGATAACGAATTACGTAGGCAAAGCAGTCTCCTTATATACTCAATTGCCTACATTTTGGAATGTTCAGGAAATATCCACCATCTTCTATTTTCATATCCGTTAATTCAAATGTAACGTAAAGATGGTCGATGTGGCAATGCTGCCAAATTGACAGGGGTACACAAAATATACCAAAATCACACAATACAGTGTTGTATTTTTATTTTTGTACCAATACAAATTGAAGCTTCTACAGATAGCCTATATACCTTGGCATATCGACCTCTTTTTTCAATGTGAATATTTCTTTCAAGAATACTTTTAAATATAAAACTGTGAAGATGGTAATTACTTAGATTCCAGCTAAATTTGTCTTTAGCTATGAGTATTATTGTATTTAACTAAAAAAAATTGTTTTGAATTTCCTCTCAATAAATATTATTTTGTTTTCAATTTGTTATTAATTATAATATTTTATTTTTTTGTTGATCTTCTCATAAACAAACACGTGCTTAACTCTGTGAGAATTGAAAAATGTTTCATCATTTAAACGAATTTTAACATTTCAAGGTCAATCACTTAAATAGCCGACTATCTTAGAAATTATATTTAAAATATTAATTTTTTTTTTTTTTAGTGACGTACTATGTTGAATAAGAGTTAAAAAATAAAAAGAAATATTACTCTTTATATAACAACTCAAAGAAAAAAACAAAACCAGTTTATTAACTGCTTTCCAGTACGAAAAAAAATCATTTAATAAAATAAAAAAGAAAACAAAACTAAAAATATTTTTTTATTTTAATAATTTGAAAAAATTAGACATTCAAGTTTCTTCAAAAACGATGTTTTTACGCTATTTGCTTAAGAATAAAAAAGATTAAAAGTTGAAAAACAAGCCTAGATAAAGGGATTTGAACATGTCAACCAACAGACAACCAGATCTTTGATTTTTTTTCTTTTTCGTTTGTAATGGATGTTTTGATAAAATATTATTAGTAATTTTGTAAAAACTCGTTAAATCATTAAAATTGTAAATATATTTTTAATAAGTTTATTAATTTTGTTTACGAACAACAGACTAATTTGAATGTTATAGCAAAAATTACAATATAATATTATTAATAATAAGATTGACTATAAGTCAAAGTATACAAACGCTCCTATCGAAAACAAGAAGAAAAATTCGTGTTTATAATGATATTCCTCTGAAATTTCTGTTGTATTTAAAAATCAGCTGCTAGTAAAGTGTCAGTGCACTTTGAATATTAACAAGAAGAAAGAGATGAGCAAATTTGAATTACAATTTAAAAATAAAAAGAATTGTTAATTCTCTCGGCCACATGCACAAAAAAAAAAAAAATTAAAAGTGGACTTGTAGTGGATGATAGTTACCACACACTTTAAGCTTAACAACCATTGTTAAAAAAACATATGGAAAAACCCTACATTAGCTCATGATTGCTTTACTTAATTTTAAGTCAGCGATACAACAGAACGAATGCCACACATAGTCGAAGCAAAAAAAAATTCTTTTTATTAATTTAATATAAAATCATACTTTTTTAATAAATCTGTTTCAAATTGTAAAAAATTAAGACAATTAATTTTATTGGTGGAATAATAAATACTCGATTAGCGAGCTTTGTGTAATTGTTTTGATTTGATGTACATTACTAAAGGCAACATGTTTTAATTGTGCTTAAATGAAAAAATTTATTAGAAACAAATTAGTTTTAAAAGAAAATGTTTCGAAAATTGAGCCAATTATGAGAAAGTGGATGTTTAAATTTATATACGTAAAGTGGGGTGCAAAACGAAGTGTAGGTTTTGAAGTTGAATTTAAAAAATCCTATAAAAACTTTAATACTCAATCAAATAAAACAAAACCTCACACATTTACATACATACATATGTATGTATGTGCATATGTATGCTTTCATTGTTCAGTCCTTTAAGAAACCATTAACGAAAGGTATGATATTCAAATACTGGAGTGAGAGAAAGACAATGATATTAAAGAATCTGCATGCACTTGGTTTTACACTTATCGCCTAAATAGAGAGGAACTTATATTTTTTAACACTGTTCTTAGAACTTTTCTTTTTTTTGTGGCGTTTTTGTATAATATTAACCAAAAACGTAGGAGAAATCCGGTCCCATTCATATTATAATCGTTGTCATAGCTTGAATATGTTCCTTAAATTCCAATTATATTTTTTCAGGCGCTAGTTACTATTGTTTTAAAATTCTCCTTTGGATCACAAATTTACCTTAAATTTTTGTTACAACAGTCATTATTTGACAATTTTAGTGATCCGGCTTGGATCACCATCTCACTGAAAGATGACTTTTTCTTTTGGGTAAGGGTTTATGTCTCCACCAAAGGTTTAACAAGCTTTGTTAAGTTTTTTTTGCATATGGCCGTCTATATTTCAATTTATACAAAAAAAAATTCAAATTATTTGTTAAGGATTGCAGTCTAAATTAAAGTGTGTTTACATGTACATGTGTATTCCGGTACTACTTTCCAATTCTCTGCCATCCATATTATAATGCCAGAACAGTAAAACTATACGCCCACTTGCGGCTTTACGTAAATGTCTGATTTTAGAAATTACGAGGCTGGAATGACGCAATTAACGTTCTACTAAGTATTAACCTACACTAGTATTAGATGGTTTACAGCAAAATCTTTATAGCAAGTGGATAACTTGTCCAACCGATTAAGAGAGTGAAGTGACAGCTCAAAAGTTATATCACAAATTTGGAATGCCTTTTGTTGATATCAATGTTAGAACCTCAAAATAAATATAATATTCCTCTGCGAGTGAATTTTAAAATCATCTTCTCCAAAAAAAACTGTTTAAAATGTATTAAAAACTTTTATCCATGTGACGTTGCCCGGATAACTACTCGTATATACATATGTACGAGTATATCATAAATGTGAGATAAACTCCCTTTTTTTCGCAATCCTATTCGATTATTTTTTTTTTTTTGTTTTTTTGTTTGGTACCTGTCAGTCTTTATAAAAAAAGTAATAAAACGATACCCTCTCGCTGGTATACATATTTATGGAGATGTACGGTAATAAATATTATTTTTATTGGCGGTGCCACTATTACTTAATGTGCAACTTGATAATAGATTAGCATGTGAAAAGTTTGAAGACTCTATCTTTTATAATTTTTAAAATAGTATATACCGTAAGAACTATGTGTTGCGTAGGAATGAACTATGAAGCAAAAACTATTCTTTTACTTCTTTTTAGCCCCTCAAATTGAGACTTTTGAAAATGTGCTTTTGCGCAACACATAAATGTTGACAAACATAAAACTTTGTTTGACGAATAATAAAGCATGTTATTTCGGAAGAAATGTTATTAATTTTGGTGGTTCCCGCCGATTTACATGTCTCCGAGATCCAATTTCGATAAAAAAAAAGCACCCTATTGCACTTTCATTAGCTGGAAGTACATAAGTATATAGCACAGATTTCTCAGCAAATTTTATTTAGTCGTTTACGCATGATTGATTGATGATTAACAAACTGAATAAACAAAATTATTTCTCATATGACCCAAATTACAAACTCTCTCCGGTCTAAAGCATACCTTACACCTGTTTCGTTCGCTAGATCTATCTATGTTCCAAATTTCAACAAAATCGCTTTAATCGCAAATAAACTTGCAAAGAAATTTTTAATATATGTATGTATCTAAGGATTATACTTATAACATACGAATATTTCTTCCAATCATGCAAAGCATTTCTTAACTCGATTTCTTTACCACAAATTGTCAACTGTGTTTGGTTAAGTTTAATTATGACCTGGAGATAAAATAAAATAAATTTCCAACCACTTGTCTTATGGGTCTACAAAAACCATTCGATAGCAAATAAAAATGTAATTAAATTGAAATATTTATTTAATTTGGTGGTTGGCATTATAATTTTAATTTGTTTCATTATTATCCAAGCAAGCTCACCTTAGAAAATAAAAAAACCAGAAAGAACTTGTCCTTTGTATCGATTTCAATTTAAATAAAATTAATATTTACGAGTATGGTTAATTTCTTTATTTAAAAATACCGTTGATTTCAAATAAAAATTTTTTGTGATAAACGCCTTTCAATAAAATTAAACAAAAATAATAAAAAAATATTTGAAACGATTAAATAAATAAATAAATAAAAAAAAAAAAACAAAAAACATAACACCTACAACAGGTTTTATTTTTAATTTATTTCAATTGTTATTAACGGCCTTAAACAATACAAATTTATTTGATTATTTTTTGTATTTTAATGCAAGTGATGTAAAATGATTTTTAGCTTTGTGTTTTGCAATCAAAATAGAAATATTTCGAGAGAAAAAAATTATAAAAAAGATTTTAATAATTAAACAGTCATCTTTGTATATAAAAATATATATATACCATATGACATGTAAATCAAATAAGAAAGAAATTTATAAAAAACAAAAACGACATCAACTTAAGTGATTTAGAAAATATTAAAAAAATATATGAATTATTTTAAAAGAGGGAATGACTTTTAAAATATTATTATTATTTTTTTTTTTTTAATTTTAAAATGCAATATAAAAATGAAATATTAATTTCAAATTTAAATAACACAAAAAATATATATGATTTTGGAGGTGGACATTTTAAAGACTTTTAAAAATATATAAAATGCAAATTAAAATTTATTTTAATGAACAAAAAACAAAATCTGTTTAACCGGCTACCTTTAACGTGAACTGGCCTCTTAATGGGCTCCATTTTATGGCCAATGTATAACTTAATTATATTAAATTTAATTCTAAAATAAATGTTATTGTTATTAAATTATTGTGACAAATATCTAAATATTTAAGTTTTCGTAATAATAAATTTATTATAACATTTTAATTTGTAAATTTTTTAAAGAAAAAACAGGTGCTAATTTTATATTGACAGTTTTATAATATTTCATTGTTCTAAGTATATCGTGGTTTGGGATATTATATAGTCACTCGCTTTACCCACCCATCCGCCGTTGCCCGGAAATTTTCATATACATATGTATGTATTGTATACTACAAAAAAGGGAGTTAATATTCCCTTTATTCCTGATCTTATCCTTTTTTCTTTTTGTCTTCCGCTAATATTTTTATAGAGATATACATTAATAAATATTATTTTTAATTAGAGGTGCCACGTCCCTTTTCCTGTGAAGTTAACTTTTTAACTTAATGTCCAACTTGATAATAGAATAACAACTGTAAAGTTTATAGTTTCCAAAATATATCGTATGAACCAAAAATTCGTGGATGATGAATATTATCAAACAAAATACTTTGCTTTAAGAAGAAAAATTTATGTCATTTCAGAAGAAAAAACAATAATTTTGATCGCTTTTCCACGATTTTAGCGTCTCCGATATCCAATTTTGAAAAAAGCATCTTCGTTAGCTGATCTTTTAACACAATCGATTAATGAATTATGAACAAAGTGAATAAACAAAATTATTTCTCATATGACCAAATTTTCCCCCAAAAAAATGCATACTCTATAAAACTTTTTTTAGACCTATGTGCTTTCCAAATTGCATTCCAAATTGTATTAAAATTGGAATGTTAGCAAGCAAAAAAGTTTGAAAAACAAAGAAATTTCATTTTAGGAGAAAAGCCAAATCGTTTTCCCCGCGATCAAAACCTCTCCTGCATCCAATTTTGAAAATTAGCATTTTCATTAGATAGATCTATCTGTTTTGCATATTTTATTAAAATATTCAATTTTAAAAACATTTTAATTAGGAGCTCAAGAGTATATCAAATTCCCAAAAGGGGAAAAAACAGGGTTAGTTTGGGGTTTTAAAAATACAATATTTTTTTTATTTAGTTGGGTGTTTTTTTTTTTTTTGAGCAATTGTACGTACCGTACGTTTTGGGGCTTACAGAGTAAGTAAGTGTACAAAAAGAGAGATAAAACAACATACAAGCGCGGTGTGCAAATCCTAACGAAACATAGATAAAATTGTTAACGATACAAAAGGACGTTCACACTATGTGCGTAAACAACCTAATTTAGTTCGTTTATCCCCGATCTTAACCTCTCTCAAGTTCAATTTTGAATAAAGGCATAGCATATAACACATTCGTTAGCTAGATTTATCTGTGTTCTAAATTTCATCAAGTCGGTTCAGTCGTTTACGCGTGATTGAACGACGAACAAACAAATAAACTTACAAAATAGTTTATGATATATATACACATATGGATCAATAAATTTATTACTTTTTTATTTTTGCAATTAAATTTAATATTTATCAAGAAGCACACAAACTTATCATAGCGATAAGAACTTATTTAAATGATAAACATTATTGCAAAAAAAAAGCTAAAAATGGGTCTCTTTGTAAGGGTGCCCGTGTTTTAAATTCAAATTAAAACCACAAAAATTTGATAAATTTAATAAAATTGTCATTCTTATGCATAAAACACATAGATCACAGCGGGCTACACGACTTCACAGCTACGAATGCAGTTGGCTGCTATTGCCACCGTCTAATAGACTACATTTTTATTTTGAGAAAGACAGCAGCAAAGCAACAAATTGACGAACAGCTGTCAATTGTAGGAGAAATATATATCAGTGGTGCCACTTTCACTTTGTTTTGATTCTTAAATATAAAATGGCTTGTTTAAAATATACTTATATTATTTGAAACCTCTTTTTTATTAATAGAAATATAGTATTAAATAATTCAATATAAAAATTATCCATGTGCTCTTCTGTTAAATATTAAATATTTCATATTGTGTAGGCATCGCTAATCTGATTTTGGCGCCCCATATCGTTAAAAAGATCTTTTGCCTATAAACGTGTGCATTCAGATTTTGGCAGTTTCCGTAGCTTGCTGTCGTTTATGTGTTTAATCGTCTCATGTCACATTTAGGTTTTGCTTCAGAAGTTTGAAGTATGGTGTGTACTATACTTCGTTTGCGAGTAGAAAATATCAGTTGGCACCATACAATCAGGATTTGTGAAAGCAATGGTATCTCATTTTTCGAATATTTGACGAAAGAACGTAACCACTGTTCAATAGAAACATTTTATGAAAATATTTCCTTTTATTTAAGAATAAGTACTCCAAATTAATAATTCGTAATATAAATTAATTTATAAAAAGAAATCATAAAAGCACCAATATTTCTATCAATTAGTGGTCATGTTTTTTTTGTCATATATTTGACAATTGTGACCGTATCTTTAGATTGTCGTCAAAAGGAATACTGATTTTTAATATAAATTGCCGCTATTGACAGGTTTATTTTATTGAAGTTCAAAGAATAAACATACACATCTTTCAATGCAGTCTTCCAAACTTTGACAGGTAATAGCGGTCAGTTTGTTGAAGCTACAAGCCTTATTTTGACAAATCAACATGGACGGATATAGCTTTCAATAACAAGTTAATAATAATAATAATTCCTATAACATACCATAGAGAAAAAAGTGGACAACTCTCAGTCAATGACCAGCAGCCAATTGTATTTTTAAACTTATTAATAGGGACCCATATTTCAACGTCGGCTCCGAACGGCAAATTTAGTATTACTCATATCCAGTTACTAGCTAATGTTATGAGGTGATACCGCTGTAGAAGAGTTTTATCTTTGTCAGATGTCTGGCCTTAGATCAAACCATGGACCTCTTGGTTGGTAGACGGGTACCCTCAATAATAAGTACCCTCAATAATAAGTTAAAATGACAAAATTGTTTTTTTTTTTTTTGTTAAAAAAAATTATTTTCACCAATGGGCCCCATTTCTGGATGAATGACTAAGTCAGCAAACAAAATAGTCTAATGCATTTTGGTCTGTCGGCGCCATTGGTTCATACTTCTTTTAGAACGACATTGGCCAGAATATGAGCAATATAAGGCCTAATTAGATGCTATTTTATTCCATACATAATGGCATCGATAGGCCTTTTAAAAAAATGTCGTCAACAACTCATACACACTTGGTTTTATTGAAATTTAAAGATCGGAAGTGCTTAATAGAATATCCTTTAGTAGTTATTCCTATCTTAACATCAGCGAAGGTAGAAAACACCCTTTGCACTTACATTGAACTTTTTTTTTGCTTTTTTTTGTATTAAGCACATTAATATAATAAATTGCACAGAATTTATCTTTTTCCCTTCACTAATACTTTGGTATTTTATTGTGCAAAAATATTTCATTAAAATGCGTTAGAAAATTTTCCATTTTTTTGTTTTTACACAAAAATTCAAAGGTTGTGTGTATCATTACGTTTCTTTCCTATTTCTACAATATCGTCCATCTTGTCTATTTGTCTAACCGTCCTTGTGACACTACGACAGACTTTAATTATACGAATTTTTCACTTCTGTCTCTTTATATTTACGTACATACATACAAACATATGTGCGTGTATAATACTCTATGACTGATTTTTTTTTTTTTTTTGCTATATGACTGCTGTTGTTTTGTTTTATTATTGTCATTATTTCATCATTAATTTGTTGTTTCTTTTGTAACAATATATTGTTGTCACTCTTTGAGTGTCTATACATCTGTCTGTCTGTCTGATGGTGTTTTTCTCTTTTTTTTTAATTTTTAAAAAATAATTTTGGTATTTTGTTTTTCGTGAATTTTTTTTATTCTTCTTTTACAAAAAGAATTAACAAATTATGTGTTTTATTTATTTCTCTTTTTTTTATAATTATTTAGTGGTTTCTTTTGTTCGTAAATTGTATAAATTTTTTGTAGTTGTTGTTTATAGTAGATAGTTTCGATTTATGTTTTTTTTTAAATTTTTGTCATTCCTAATTTATTCATCGCAGCTAGTCATTGTTATTTTGCAAAAACAAAAAAATTAAAACGTATATTTTCATCTGAAATTTGAACCAAGAAATACCTTACAGTGGGCATAAAAATGAAAAATTTGTAAAAAATATAAATTTAGTAAAAAAAAACATATTTTGTTTTGGATGCAGTCAAAGCAGTGGCCTATATTGGAGAAGAACGGTATCCACAGTAAACGAAGACAGTTCTGTTTATTTTTTAGAGTGAACGGGGCTTAATTTTTATATATTATCTTCAAAAATAATGAATAAAGTAAAAACAAAAAAATTACCAACAATATAGAGGCAGAGGATCTACAATTGATTGCTGTTCTTTTGTTCGGCAGTTCTTGCCACACACTGAGTATCGATTGAATATCGTTAGGAAAAGTTAATGTAACTACTCGTCCAGTGTTATTCGCTGGATCTACTATCACGGTAGCGTGTTGTCCCCTCGAGGCACTCCTCTATTCTATCTGAGAAACCCTGGATCCTGGATGATATTGACTATGTCTCATCCGGACCAGTACTAGATAGGGAATTCCATTTCGCGATGCGAAGTAGAGACGACTTGGCATTTGGCTCGGTCGTACCCGGCAGGTGATTCGGTTGCACACTATACTGACGGCTCTAAACATGGGAACAGGGTGAGCTGTAGAATTATTTCCGAAATGCTCAACCTCAAGTTGTCTCTCCGCCTTCCGGGCTACTGTAGTGTGCTTTAGGCCGAAGTAATGGCTATTAACCTCGCTGAGGAATTGATCCGGAGTAGCGGCGCTCACCCTACTGACATATATATCTTCTCTGATAGTCAAACGGCAACCAGATTTCTTTCGGGTAAGACCTTCAGCTGTAGGCTGGTTTGGGACTGTCGCCATTCCCTCGGGATACTCTCATGACAGTTTTGTGTCCCATCTCATTTGGGTACCTAGTCACGGGAACATTCCGGATAATTGTGAGCTGGCTAAGGCGGACACACTCCTTCACTCCTCACGATTGTGGTTGTACAACTGTCTATTAGGCAGAAGTATTTATTGGACACTGTTAGATCCTGGACAGAGTGGGAATCCTGCTTCTATGCAAAACTCATCTGGTCTAGATTGGATGGTAGGCATACCAATCAATTGCTTAAACGGCATCGTGGAGCATCTCCTCTGCTGTATCTATTCTCACTGCTCATTGTGTTATGGGTGGGCACGCGCAATGTCTGCGCTTACCTTTGATTGAGGATGAGGGGAGCGTAGCCCACTTTATTTGACAGTGTCCGTCTTTAGCTCGGCGCAGAATGCTTACACTTGGCTTGCTCTTTCTCGCTGACTTATCGCAGCTATCGACCTCATGTGTGGTATCACAATGGGCCGCTATATGTGCTCAAGTGTTCCTTGATTTGACGGGGCTGCCACTCACTCTAAACCTTAACAGAGATTATATTTAGAAATAAAGAAATTATTTCCAAAACTTGTGTGTTTTTTTTGTTAGGTCTGCTCTCTCTCATGTCTTCTACATACAAAGCTTAATCTAAACCAACTGTTGTCTGCTGATTCAGTTTTTTTTTTTTTCAATTTACGCGTGAATTTATTTTCGCACCCATCCTGCCCTTGTAGCGTTTTATGCGTTTGAATTTATATTGTGTTTTAAAAATAACTTAATTTTTTAATATGATTGTCTTTATTATTATAGTTGTTCTTTTTTTTATTTTCTTAAAATTTTGTTGCTGCTCTGATTTTTATTAAATATTCATTAAAAGCACCGACTGTTTTTATGTATTTTTTCCTTGTTTTCGTCTATGAAACGTGAATGTTTTTTCGCATTTATTTCTTGTTTTTCTCTTAAGATTTTGTGTTAATTATGTTAAATAGATTATTTATATATTTTTAGTAATTTATTTATTTATATTATATTATTATTATTATTATTTTTTTTTTTTGATTATAATTATTTCTTCCGTATATATTTAGAAAAGAAAAATATTTGCATAAAAATGTTAAAGAGACTTGAGGAAAATAGAAATAAGTCTTAAATAAATATTTCATAAATCAATTTTTATATTTAAATTATTTAATATTGGTTTATTCAATTTTTTGTTATGGTAATTGCCATTGACTAGGAACTAAAAACTATATAACGAAATGTTATTTTTACCTTACCTAATATTTAAACAGCTTCCTCCGTTAAACTTAAGTGGTATCTTAAGTAATGTGCATGCGTATGTTTAGGTGTCTACAAGTTATTTTAATCTAATTACGCATTTGCAGCTTGTTTATTATAAAAATTTTGTTTAAATTTGGCAAAATCACAAGAATTGACAATAAAAACTACAAAAGTAAAAAACAATTTTTTTTTTTTGCAATTAAAGTTTTGTCTTTCAACGACCCTAAATGGTAAACACAAATACGCATTTTGTGTTTGCGTGAATAATAACTACAGTAGTGTTCATAACAATTTAAGCAGTTACATTTAATAACTAAAAAACATTTTATTAAAGCCAGCCAAGAATGACAATGTTTTGCTTGACATTAAATTTTTGTTACAAAACAATTGCGTTGCCCTCCCAGTTTAAGGTTGGCACTCTACTATATACACTATGTTTTAGATTACTGAAGCCCTGTACAGAAGATTGTCAGATCTAATAATATTGTCGGACCTGGCAATTTGCTAACAGCAACCAGACAATGGGAAGTTGCAACCATAATGTATATGTTATTGTCAGTTCATACGGTTGCAAGACATTTTTCAGAAAATGATGTCGTTGTCAATTGTTAAAAATTCGGTCGTCTGTAATCTGACAATGATCTTGGAATGCTTTTCTGACAATGTTGAAAAACAAATTTTGTAAGTTCACACGATTGTAAGACATTTGCTGAACATTTTTCTGACGATATTATTATAAAGGGTCCGCCATCTAACGTTTATTTTTTCAACTAATGCTTATTTCGTGAATGGTAACACTTAGCTCATGTCTGACTTGACAGATAATTAGTTTTAGCCTTCCGCTGAACGAATAAGGTTGTGTATACGCTTGAACAACGCTGGGAATCTGGGCCTGCGATCGACTTACAGAAGATGCCGGTTTTGCCAAAAAAAAATCATCTTTTCAGATGAAGCTCATTTAGATCTTAGCGGGTATGTAAACAAGCAAACTTGTCGCATTTGGGGCACAGAAAACCCTCACGCATACATTGAAAAGCCGATACACCCAAGACGAGTCACTGTTTGGTGCAGATTTTGGTCCAGAGGCATAATTAGGCTATTTTTCTTCGAAAATGAGTAAGGAGTGGCCGTTACAGTCAATGGCGATCGTTATCGGGCCATGTTGAACGAATTTTTGTTCACAAAAATTGAAGAGGAGGATATTAGCAACATTTGGTTTCAACAGGAAGGCGCTACGTGCCACACAGCCGAAGCTACACTCGATTTTTTGCGCCCTATTTTTGAAGATCGCATTATCAGCCGCAGAGCTGATGTCGTTTGGCCACCTCGGAGCTGCGATTTGACACCGTTGGACTATTATTTGTGGGGTGCCGTCAAAGATAAGTGTTAGCCAGCAAGCCATAGACAATTGACGCTTTAAAGGACAATATTCGTGAAGTCATTGGTGAAATACAGCTGCACACAATCGATAATGTGCTGAAAAGTTGGACCGATCGTGTAGGCTACTGCATGGCCAGCCGAGGCAGCCATTTGAATGAAATTATCTTCTATTATTAAAAGGAAGGATTGAAATTTGAGAAAATATTCAGTAGTTTCTTTTATAGCATTTTCCAAAAAAAAAAATTTATTTGGCGGACCCTATATCTGACAATCGTCTAAACAGAGCTTAAGTTGCTTGTGCTGTTGTGGTATGATATGTAAAACACCCGTCTACCAACCAAGAGATCCTCGGTTCAATCCCAGTCCAGACCATCTGACAATCTTCAACAGCCGTATCACTTCATAATATTGCTAGTGACTGGTTATGAGTATTTACGCTAAGAAAAACCAATGCATCTGTCTGTCGTTCGGAGCCGGCTTCAAAGGAGTAGGTGGAGTTTTTCAGTTATTTTTTATTTTGTTTGTATGTTTGTTCAACTCTGTTTAAAATATTAATAGAGATATTTTGAAGCCTTCGAACTATATTACGCTAATCTATCTCTAGCATAGCGTTAAATGCTATTAAAATTTGATAACGATCGGTCAGTCATATATGTACTTGTCATACACTATATAACATATCACACTTGTACCGCTAAAATGAGTCACTTATCTGTTTAATATGAAATTATATCACAAAAAGGGGTAACAAGTGTATTTCGTTTTTTTTTTTAGCGAAAGAGTAGAAAAAATTTTGTAAGACTTTGACAGTGGGTGGTAGATATGAAAAAAGTGAATATTAAAACATTTTGGGTTGACTCACTCAAAACTGCACTTTTTCAACATTTTAACACAATATTTTTATATCGTATGTAAAACACTACATAGTTATGCCTATTTTAGAGTGCGTATATTCACTTGATATATTAATTTGTTTTGTCATTTGTGACCATTACTGTTAATTATAATTTTGTTTTTGTATTTGCCTTTTTTTCTGTCTGTCCGTCTATCTTAAAAACAATTTCATATGTTGTTGCAGTTATTATTGTTGTTGTCAATTATTATATTATGGTCTACAATTTCCTTTATGTCGTTGCTGGGTTGGTTGGTGGGTTGTGTCAATAAATATTTATTCGTCCCGTTGTGGTTGGTTGATTTCTTCAATTCGTCTTGATTTCAAACTTAAAAAAAATTTACGATAATTTTTCATGTCTTGTTCATAACTTTGTTTTTTCTTTTTTCTGTGTAATTATTTTCGATGTCGAACATTTTATAGTAAAAACACATTTTATTTTTTGCACAGATAAATAACAGCAATATTTTATTAACACCCACATTTGGAAGAACTTTATTTTTTTTTTTATTTAATTATTTCAAATTAATGGTGAGCTAAAAAGGCGAAAAATTTTTAATGTATCACACAAAACGGGAACATGATAATGAAAGTCAAATTGTTTTCAAATACAATTTAATATCTAAATAGAAATATTCTATTTTCAAAATAATTAAGAATTTATTTTAGTAAATAAAAATAAAATGATTTAACAACTAATAAAAATGTATTAAAAATGTTTTGTTTTTTTAATTACAGTGCGGGACACTAGACGCACCCGATTCGTCATATCACACACAAAGATCCAACAGAATGGACGCTTTTCAAATTGACGATGGTTTTCATTCAGATGGTGGCACCGAAACTCCACCACCTTCGCCCAGTTCAGGCTCATCGATAGCCTCGACATCAGATCATGGCTCGTTGGAGAGTGTTGATACGGGTGGTACACAACGTTTGGCTGTGTTGTCGTTCGAACAGGTACGGAAACTGCATAATGTGATGGATGAAAAAGTGGCCATACATGGACGTGGTAATTTTCCCACATTGGAGGTGAATTTAAAAGACTTGGTGAATTTAGTGAGGCGCAAACTGGAGACCGATGCGGCTTCAGGTGGTGCCGGTGTGATAGTCAAGGATATCCGCTTGAACGGCGGAGCAGCTAGTCATGTTTTGGCTTCAGAAGATCAGCCTTATAATGATCTGGATTTAATTTATGCCATTGAGCTGAGCTCACCAAAACACTTTGAACGTGTCAAACATGCTGTTCTGCAGACATTGCTCGACCTAATGCCTGAAGGTGTCTCCAAGCGTCGCATCACGCATTGTGCGCTCAGGGAGGCATACGTTGGCAAAATGGTTAAGGTCAATAATAATAATGATGGCGATCGTTGGTCGCTCATATCATTGGGCAGTTCGCCCGGTCACAAAAATGTCGAACTAAAATTTGTCGATACTATGAGGCGACAATTTGAATTTTCCGTCGATTCCTTCCAAATTGTACTCGATTCGTTGCTGCTCTTCTATGATTGCGCAGCCTTGCCAATATCAGAAAACTTTTATCCCACCGTCGTGGGCGAATCTGTCTACGGCGATTTCCAAGAGGCCTTGTATCACTTGCAAAAGAAACTGATCTCAACGCGGCAGCCCGAAGAGATACGGGGTGGTGGTCTGCTCAAGTATTGCAATTTGCTGGTGCGCAACTACAAGCCAGTCGATTCGCAACGCATTAAAACTCTGGAGCGTTACATGTGCTCACGTTTCTTTATAGATTTTCCTGATATTAATACGCAAACAGTGAAATTGGAGGCCTATTTACGTAATCATTTCTGGGGTGTCGATGAGGAACCTTTGCAGTACCAGTACCTGATGCATTTACGTGAGGTTGTTGAAAATTCGACCGTATGCCTGATGGGTCATGAAAGACGACAGACATTGCTGTTGATACAATCGCTAGCTGCCCAGGTGCTGTACAAAGAACAGCAGAAACAAGTTCATGAGCAACAACAGCAGCAGCAACAACAACATAATAATCACCATCATCATCAGCAGCAATATCAATCGCAAGCACATCACCAACAGTATCAACAGCAACAACAGCATCAACAGTTGATCGAGCAGCATACGTCCACAATGACAATGGTGAATGCGACGCCATGTCAGACACCGCAGCAGCAACAGCAGCAGCAACAACAACCTCACAATACACACACCATTTACTTGCAACAGGTTCCACAAACGCCGCCACAAACAGCCACCCTTTGCTGTGCCATGCCAGCCCCTTCCACAAATACTACAGACCTAACACAGCAGCAACAACAGACGCAACAGCAACAAACACAGCAGCAGCAAACGGTTCCTCAAACGGCTCAGGCCACAACGGTACCGCCGCAAACAATACAAATACAAGCTGGTCCACCTGGACTTATTTACGCTAATGGCGTCTATTATGCACCTGTGATTCCCACAACGATTTGCACCTGCAATTCAACATGGTTGAGTACGTGATTAAGTGTATCACCCGCAACGCCAACAACAACGACCACATCAGATAATACATCAACAGTAGCAGTAGAAGCAGCAGCAGCAGCAGCAGTAAACACAGCATATACTACGAAGGCAGCAACAGCAGCAGATATAATATTAACTCCAATTACACCATTAACAGCAGCAGCAACAACAACAACAGTAGCTCCGGCCAAGTTTATTATAGATTCCATTATACCCTTTACTCCTAACACATCCCTTAATCAAACCAATTCCATCTTCTCCTCTACCGCACTCCACCAAACAATACCTTTAGATCTTAAAAACTCAATAAAAACGTTAAAATCTTATCCCACAATTACTACCACCAATACCACCGGTACTAATATCAGCACAAATTTATGCTGTATACATAATGGGAAACCAGCAAAGAATACCAACAACTACTACGACTACAACAGCGACGAAGATGACCAGGAGAATGAGGAGGATGATATTCAACTTACCATACCCAATATGGTTGGTGATTTGTTATTAACCCACGAACAGCATGAATTTCATTTGGAAGGCAACATTGAAGAATTGCCACCAGTTTTAATGAAGGCCCAAGATAAACAAAAACTTACCGGTGAATTTGCCTATTTTTATCCATACGATGGTTCTGAGCCTTCTCTGCTTTTAATAGGTAAAGATTTTTATATAAATGTTACACCTCAAACGAGTAGTTGATTAATTTAAATAACTAAAGTGAATATACAAAATGGAGATTTTAGAAAACAAAATGACAGATATAGTTTAAGTATTAGAAAAATAAGTAAAATATTTCTATGTAATTCATTATCCTCCACCTTCCCCTACCTAATATAACCAATCACAGGACAACTTGTCATTACTGTTTCTTTACTTTTATCATATTTTTATTTTATTTCATTTTATTTTTATTTTAATATATATCATGTTTTATCAATAATTTTTATTGTAAACAGGGTTTGGTATTGCAAAATAATTTATATTTTTTTTTTTTTTTTTCATAGACCTCGTCAATATGATTTCATTTTTATTTTCTCTCAACATTTTCTAGTCGTTAACGAATTTTTACTTTTAAAATTTTCTTTATTTTGTTTTGTTTTTTGTTTCCTTGGAAAACAAACTCAGTACTTTGTTGAAAATTTTAAATTGCAAACAAAAAATAAAATATTTCCACAGAACTAAATCTAATATAAAAAGCAAAGAATAGTACGCACAAAATTTAACTATAAAAAGAACTCTACTCAATTTAAAAATATCCGACATCACATTGTACATTTACAAACAAATTTTCATATCCTATCTACCTTAACTTTATATATTTTTTTTAAATTTTTGCAGAATTTACTGTCAAAAAAGAAGACTTTTAAAATAGGTTTTCTGTTCACTCTAAAACATTTTCGTTTGATTTTTATTTTCGTAGTTTTCAGAACTTCGCCTAACACTAAAATTAATTCAGATATAAAGTTAACAGAACTAAGAATGATTCTAGGCTACAATCGAATTTGTTTTTATTATAATTTTCTTTTTGTGTGATATAACGGGTTGAAATTGTTAATAGTATCTCTGCCCTGTCTACAGAATTATATATTATAGTTTATAATAAAAATTAACTTCTCAAATGTTAAATAAACTCGTGAAAGATTAGTGATTTAAATTTTTGGTTTTCTTAGTTAGATATTTAAAAACTTTCTTTTTCAGTGGTAAATTTCAAGTATTTTATGTCTTAATAGGAAATCTTTAAATTTTCCTGTAAATATTTGTGTGTAGAAAACTGGTATATTCTCCAGAGACCTAAACATTTATAAGTAATATTCAAAAAGTTATTTTTAATTGGTTATTTTGTAAGCGAATGTTAGAGAGAAATCCGCAAAAAGAGTTTGTTGTTTTCGTCAACAAATAAACCTCTATTTTGGAGTCTTAAAACTCTATTTAGAAGTTTTATTTTTGCTGTCATAAAATAAATCTCGTTGTAACTAAAGATCTTAATTTACACCTGATCCTGTCTTGACACGAGTTCCGTCATAAAATAAAATTCATTTTGAGAGTTTTATTTTTCATTTTGGAAGATTTATTTTTCCTTCAGAAAATAACAGTTATTTTGGGAATTGTATTTTATTTCACACAGTTTTGCAGATTATCAACCGTGTAAATCAAGATTAGGTGTATTTTATTACAAATATCATTGCTATCATATTTTTTGATATTAAGTCAAAAATAAAAAATTTAACTTCTTGATATATAATAGTATTTTTCCATATAAAAATGAAATGAGTTTTAAAATAAAACTACTAAAATGAGTTTTATTTTTTTGACGGCAAAATAAAATAAAAAGTAACATTTCAAATTCGATTTAGGATCATTTTTCCAACATCACCACAGATTCAAAACAGGAGCACTCCAAGACGATTCATTTGGTATATTTGTATGTAGCAATCTGCACTAACACAATATTTTTTTTTTTTTTTATTAAATTTATAATCGATAACTGTTATTTACGTTTGCTGATAATTACTTAAAAAAAAAATTGAATTGCATTAATGTATAGAACAGAAAGACTTTATGGTTCGATTATGGAAGGTAATTGAACCCTAGTTGCGATGCTAGTTTCCATATTTCTGGTGGCAATTCGACAGCGCTGCAACAGTTCGGTGGTCATCTATAAACGACCCATTAATTCATTGTAGTATGAAATTTAATATGTAACTTTAGTATTAAAGTTAAAAAAAATAAATAAATACAAAGTTAGAGAGCTTGTCTGTTGTGTATGGTGATTTAAAAATAAAATATATATTTTATTTTATTATTTTTAATAATTTACATTTATATTTTAGCTTTACGTATACTGAGTAGAGTTTTCTTTTGTGTAAATTAAAATTCTGTAAATTTTTTATAATTTCTTTTTGAAAAATTCATAGTTTAAGACTTCTAACAAAACCAAGTACACCATTATTCTCCTCCTAAGTATTTTCTAATAACAAACCGAGTTAAAAGAGCTATAAAATTTACAAAGCAAAATGGAAATATTTAACCAAACCCTGTATTTTAATTTAACACTTAAGTTTAAATAACATTTTATATTGTGTATTATAGATCTATTTTTAACTTTTATTTTTTGTATTTAAGTTTAAAATAAAAAATCTGCTTTTAAGCATAGTAATTAATAATTTCATATATATACATAACAAATCATAAACTATATCTGTTTTATACCAGAAAGTCTAAAAAATGAGGTGTTAATTTTAAGAGTATTTTAAGAAGTAAAATGAAAATTGTGAAAGTTTTATACTTAAGGAGAACTGATTGTAATTGATTTTTCATGTAATAAATATTAAGAGAAATAAATAAAAAAATAAAAGGTAAACTAAAAAGTAAAAACAAAAAATTGAATATAATAAACTTAACCGTGAGCAAGCAACACAACATATAAAACACAAAATATTTTTTTTTATAAAATAATTGATATTTCCATTGATAATTTTCTTAACTTTTAGTGTGTAGGAAGAAAAAAAAATAAAGATATTCCTTAACATTTTTTTTTTTTTTTTTTTTTTTTTTGTAATAGAAAACTGAAAACACCATAATTTGTATAAATAAATTTAAAAAATAACTTTTAAGACTAAAAATAAATTATAAACTAACAAAAGAAAACGAAAAATTCCAAAAGTTAAAAATAACATGACAGCGTTTTCTGTCGCTTTAGTAAAAAACGCCTCTTAGAAAAAACGCTCATTTCAATAAAAACAAAAATCTCTCTGTTTAAAGAAAAAATATTAAAAAAACCAAATGCCAGGTTATGTTTTTTTTAATATTTTATGTGTAAAAAAAAATTTACTTATAAACGAAACTGATAAATAAAACAATTTTAAAGTCTTGATAATTTTTAGTAAAAGCGAAAGACATTAAAAATGAAAAGCAAAATTTATATATATAAATATGTGTATACATAAAATTTATTATATAAAAATACTATTATTTAAATATAAAATAAAACATACATATGTACCATTAACAAAATTAAATTTTAAATAAATTTTTTTATATACATACATATATAAAATAATAATTCCTGTAATGTTATATTAAAACATTTAATCATATGAAAAAAATAAAACTCTATATACATATAAATATTAAAACATAAATATAAATAACTACTATATAGAAAAAATCCATGTAATATAATAAAGAATTAAATATAAATATAAATATAAATATATCATGTTTAATTTAATTTAAATTATTTAAACAAACACACACGCCCCCTTTTAGTAAGGCTTGTCAAAACAAAATTTGTGGGCAAAAATTGCCCTAATTTTGGTATTTGTAAAAAAAAAAAAAACAAAACAAAATAAAACATGTAACATTTACTTATATTTTATTTTTTTAATATCAAATTCTTTATATATTTACATATATTACAACAACAAAACAACTACAAGAAAAGTAAGAAAAAACTATTTTCTAGTGTTAAGACAAAATTACAAAAAAAGGAAAAAAGAAATTTAAATTCTACAAAACCGCAAGTAAAATCTTGCATTTAAACTTAAACAAAAGAAAAAGAGGAATATTTTTAGAAAATATTTTCAAAGCAAAAACAAAAAACTGTAAAATAATATTCGTAAAATTACTTTTACTTTAATTTAAAAAAACAAAAACAAAAATTAAATATTTTGTAATTATAATTTGTTAAAACGTAAATGGGGAAGAAAGTGCAAAATGGAAAATGAAAGAATGAAAAGAAAAAATGTTAAAGAAAACGCTTGAAATGTATTGCAACAAAAAAGGGAGGGGGAAAATAAAATTAATTCAATTCTAAAGAAGAAACAGTTTAAACAAAAGCCTAGAGTATCTTCTAATCGTCGCTGTCTATACCGTATAGTCTATCATGTAAAAATAAATTTCGTTACGTATCGAGTTGCCTAATTACGTCAATCGTATCGAATTTTTATACGAATTGCAAATGAATCGCGCATGAATTAATAAAATGAATAACAAAATTTAAGACCGGCGAAGAAATCTACCTTACGCCACAATTTAGAACTTATAGTTGTTGGATCGAACGTTTTTAACCGTACCCTTACAATTTTCGACAGTCTGTTTTGTTCACCATTTTTTAAAAATTTTTCTTTTGCTTTGTTGGCATATTCCGATATACATTGTGTGTCAATATTTGAAAAAAAAAAATCAGTAAGAACACAAGTATACAAGTAATGGAACACAAGTACGTAAAAGTTATTTCTAAGCCTATTAGGGTTGCTGAATTCAAATATGCACTCCGTTTTTTAAGATTGGTTCTAGTTTTCAATCTACTGAAGAAAATGATTTTTTCAAATTTGTCTAACTGAGTTAGTTGTTCGTAGTATTTGCGATCTGTTGATCTTATCACCTGAGTTTACAGGAAAAAAAAATCGAGTTAAGAATCAAAAAAAATATATATTTTGAGAGATATTCGAACCCCTATCCTGCGATAATCTTACAACAAACTGTCGATTATTTGCTTGAATTCCGAGGATTTGCGCTTAAGGAAGAAATTGTAAACATCATTATGAAATATGATACCCAAGCTTCTTGATTGGGCAATAGCAAAGAATTGTATAAAATTTTAGTCAGCCATTAATTTTCGATTATTAGGTCCGACAAATATTCTCTCTTTAATTTGGTCTCTGATGAACTGTTCATAGGCACTCATACCTGGACAAATTGGCAAAGGATCATTGCTCGTATGGCGAACTGGCTTGGACACAACATTCATCAAGCAAAAATAACAATCGCCTACATGATTTCTGCTCTGTCCATAACTATGACATTAAAAAATAGAAAATATACTTCATAACCAAGTAGCCATTCTTACAGCTTTGTGCTACACGTGTTAAAAAATAATTACTGTTGCATTTTTAGCAACAACAAAAAAAAAACTAAGAAAAAAATTGCGATGATGCAAAAACTCCAAATCTAGAATCAGTCATGAAAATCTAAATTCGGATTCAAGTTCAGCGCCTCAAATAACGTTAAGATTTTTCTCATCGGCTCTGATCCAAAAGCTGACCGGAATTGGTAATTTTGTTTAATATTAAATAATGAATAAAACTTATCTTCTCCATAGCTTTTCGTTGATACTGCAAATTAAAAAATCTTTTGCTATATTTACGAAAACCATTTTGCTATTAAAGAACGTTTCAATCGAAGACTCGTTATGAACAATCATCATCTGAAATTTTGTTTTTCTTTTTGTACGTAATCCAAAAACAGAGCTCCGTAATACAAACAAAGTAAGTTGTGAAATGGCAATTTTGTAACACTATCGGCCAAAACTTATACACGTTGCCAGTTGCCGAAAATTGAATTACATATGGCAACTAAAGACTGTTAATTTCAGTTGCCATATTGTCAATTACAAATTTCTGGTGGACGAAGCATTTGCTATACTATTAAATGTTTCAAGCCAAGTTAAAATTCTACATTAAAATATGTTTTTTCTTTTCGTATTTTTTTACTTAAACGTCTTCCCTTTACAGTTGAATTGCTTCAAGCGTTTAATTCTTTTCTTTTTTAATTTCCAAACACACTTGATTTCCTCTAATACGTGCGTTTGTCGTCTTAAGTTTTATAAATACATATGTACATATGTATACATACATACATATGCATATCAAATTTTGATTTTATTTGTGTCTTTTTTTTTATTATTATTTTTTTAATTTTTGTTATTAAAACAAATGTGTTTTATAAATATGTATATCTATTATATAATTATTATGTTTTTAATAGTCCTTAATTTTTAATTATTAATTTTTAATATTAAAAAGAAAAATTCTTTTTTTGTTTACTGTTAATTTAAAATATACACATAAACAAAAATCAAAACAAAAATTATACATATTACAACAAATACAACAACAATATTTAAAAAAACATCAAAAAATCCCCAAAAAAATGTTAAAACGTTTAAATAAAATAAAAATAAAAACTTTAAAACAAAAAATAAAATTATTTTGAATGTGTTATTTATTTATCATTTTGGAAAACTAACTAAAAGCCGACGTGCTTCGCTACCCCTACCTTAATTATTCGCCCTATTCTGCGTTTCGATTACGTTTGCGTATTCAGTTACGTTTCGATCGAAAATTGGTATTCGAAAAAAAAAAAACTGACTCGAAAGAAAAAGAAGACGGCAATAATATTCTTCTTCTGCATAGGAACATGTGAAATAGAAATCGAAAAATAAACAAATCGTATATAAAAAAAATACTCCATATAGTGGATACGCAAAGGGGTTCAATAAGAAAACAATTTTTGTGTTTTTTATGCAAACGGTTTTACTCTGATGAACTTCACCTTTCGGCCTCTCTGAGACTGCCCAATGAGTACGCTGTTTTCCAGGCCGAGACTTATACAATCAATAGGTGTATTAGGGAATTCGATCTCGAACCTTCGGATATTTATATCTACGTGGACATTCTTGCGTCAATAGATGCTCTGAGTTCCAGCGTAGTTACGTAGAAATGTCTCCTCAGCTGCATTCGCTCATTGGCCCACTGTGTCAATCTGATATGGCTCCTGAGTCATGGTGGCCTTCGAAAAAATGTTTATGATGGTGAGTGCGCAGCTGGGGGTCATCTATGAGTCTGACTACTGCACTGAGGGATATACAGGTCACCTTGAAGGTCTAATATTATCACTTCCAGGATAGAAAAGGCTAAGAATCTCCTATCCTTTGGGAGATATTCGTTTAGGCTTCTTACGGGTATAATTACTGGGCACTATATGATAGTACCCATGTCTAAACGTATGGGTTACGCATGTTGTGGTACTATAAGAGCTGTCACTTTATATTGCATTATATTGATCGGCTTAGAGGGCGGATTAACATTGAAGCTACCTAGCGCTAGATGGCAGCACAAACACAAGAACTTTTTCTTTCTTAGAAATTACGATCTGTCAAACGTCAGCTATTAAAATTTTAGCCACATTCATCGATTAGTTTATTTATTGTAGTAGTTTGAAATAAGCAACTTTTGTGTTTCTTGGAAAATGGAAAAAAGTGAATTTCGTGTAATGATTAAACACTATTATTTGAAAGGCAAAACGGCGAGAGAGACAAAAGAAAATTTTGATAAGTATTACGGCGAATCTGCTCCATCAGATTATATGGTAAATATTGGATTGCTGAATTTAAACGGGTCCGAACAAGCACTGAAACAATACCATCAACAGCAAGGCCAAAAGAGGTGGTTACTGAAGAAAATATCAAGAAAATCCTCGATATCGTTATGAACGATCGCGGGTCAAAATACGTGCGATTGCTGATATGGTAAACATATCATATGAAAGTGTGTTCAACATTTTGCATGAACATTTGCATATGAAAAAGCTATCGGCAAATGGGTGCTCAGTGGTGAACAAAAACGACAGATCACTTCACAGCGGTGTTTGGACATGATAAAGCATGACCCTGCTGATTTTTGGCGTAGATTAATAACTGTTGATGAAACGTGGGTCCACCACTACACATCTGAAACCAAAAATCAATCAAAGCAATGGGTGGAAGCTGGTGGTAGTGCTCCGAAGAAGGCGAAGACAGCGAAATCGGCTGGCAAGGTTATGGCCACTGTATTTGGGATGCACACGGAATATTACTCATCGATTATCTTGAAAAGGAATCCACAATCACAGGAGAGTATAGTCGTGCATTATTGGATCAATTGGTTGATGCAACCAAGGAAAAACGACCACATTTAATCAAGAAAAAAGTGCTCTTTCTTCAAGACAACGCACCGGTTCACACAGCATTAGATACGATGCTAAAACTACGACAAATCCACTTCGAATTGGTTGATCATCCACCTTATAGTTCAGATTTAGCCCCTAGTGACCTTTTCCTGCTTCCAATCTTGAAAATGGCTCGCAGGGAAAAGATTCATCTCAAACGAAGGAGTGATTATCGAAACTAATGCGTATAATGCGTAACTAATCGTATTATTCAGATGGTATAAAGAAGTTGGAAAATCGTTTCACTAAGTGTATTGAGCTAAAAGGAGACTATGTTGAGATATGAATGGTTTTTGAAAAAAAAATGTCTTTTTTCTACTTAGGTAGCTTCAATATCAATCCGCCCTCGTATATGAACGTCTTGGTGGCATAGCAAAGTAAAGGTAAAATATGTTTAAAAATTTCACCACAACTGCTTTAAAAATTTTCGGAAAAAATTAATTATTTTTTAGATATACAACTAAATAAAGTCATATAGAGACTACATTTGTTTTATACAGGCTTTTGAATGAAATTTTAAATCCAAAATCGAAAACCGAACAGTGTTCTTAAGTTGATTTTTTTTTTTAATTTTACGACAAACGTTAATTCAGGTTAGTTTTTCTGATAAGAGTACTAAATTTGGACCGATTCATTCAAAACTTTACCTAATCAAATGGATACAAATTAATTTTAAAAAATCTTACATAAAATAAATTCAACGTTCTGCAAACCCTATAAAGCAGTAATAAATGATAAATATTAAGGGTGACATTTAACTTCAATAATCAAATGCTAAGGGTGAATGGTTGGCTAGTCGTAGTCGCTTTCCGACATTTTTGTAATAGATTAAAAAAAAAAATTTCCTCGTCGAAAATTTTCGAAATACGATTTCGCATACACCAACCTCATAAGGACCCATATTTGATCACTATAGTGAATATGTTTTATTTGTAAGTGCTTATAGCTGTCGTGCAGAAAAGTTCTGATTACAAAAATGAGATTAGTGGCTTAAAGAATGATAGTCGACTATAACTTTTAAGCTAATTTTTTTTTTATTAAAATTTATTCTTTGCTCAGCGTTTTAAAGACAATTTTATATAAAAAAGCGAGACATTGCTCGCTAAAATTGTAAACATATTTAAAAAAAAACTTTTTAAACTTTTTTATTATTAACTGTTAAATAAGTCTAAATAAGGTATTAAATAAGTCTACTAAACTAAAGAGCGGTCCAACCAAAAAAAAAGTTTCATAGAAGGATCTATGACAATTATGTGTAAAACAAAATATCGGCTAACTGCTCGCCATAGCTTTGGTGGCATAGCTCCACTCATCGGTCCATATATTCAATGTCGTTAATATGCCGAACTATCTCATCCTTTAACTCTTGACTTGTTTTTAGCTTATTGACGTACAGTTTTCCTTTTAAATATCCCCAAATAAAGAAGTCCAACGGTGTCAAATTACATGATCGTGGCGGCCAATTAACATCGCCACGACATGAGATAACACGGTTATTGAATTTATCGCGAAAAAAAACATTGTTTCTTTGGCTGTGTGGCAAGAGCGACATCCTGATGAAACGACACGACATATCGTCCAGGTCCATATCCTCAATTTCTGGCCACAAGAAGTCTGTTATCATCTCGCGATAGCAAACACTAGTCACGGTAACTGGTTGGCCGACCTCATTTTCGAAGAATTTCGGCACGATGTCGCCGCCTGCGCATTAGCCGCACCAAACAGTTACTCTTTGTGGATGCATCGGCTTTTCAAAAAACATTCGTGGATTCTCATTTGCCAAATACGGCAATTCTGCCTGTTAACGAAACCACTGAGGTGAAACCAAACAGTTACTCTTTGTGGATGGATCGGCTTTTCAACAATCATTCGTGGATTCTCATTTGCCCAAATGCGGCAATTCTGCTTGTTAACGAAACCACTGAGGTGAAAGTGTGCCCCGTCGTTGAAGATG
This sequence comes from Wohlfahrtia magnifica, assembly GCA_023159175.1. Classification (NCBI taxonomy): domain Eukaryota; kingdom Metazoa; phylum Arthropoda; class Insecta; order Diptera; family Sarcophagidae; genus Wohlfahrtia; species Wohlfahrtia magnifica. The sequence goes on from JAKWBJ010000484.1 coordinate 6,984,958, forward strand.
ATTTTCTTTATAAAGTCACCATTCTGTCTGTTCAACTAACCATTCAGCGTATTGACAACGCTTGAAACCTTGAGTCAATTAGTCCCCCGAGCTAGAGCCGATGCGGCGGCATCTTCGACAGCTCCGAAGACGTTTCGAGAGAGGTAGGCGTGCCAATGCTGAAGACCTGGCTTAGCGCAAAGTAGACTATCGCAGCAGCCTTAAGATTTTCAAGAACAGGCTTGTAAATTAGACTACCTTAGCAACCTCAATACCTACAAGGACAGGCTTGTAACGGTTAAAGAGGACAAATGAAGGAGTTTTGTATGAAACAGTAGGACTGACCCCTGTGGTAAGGTTTAGCGTAGCTGTAGGGGTAAGAAGAATCTGGCTGACTTAGTTTGTGTCCATGTTGGCGACACCGTGAGAGAGAGACTGTAAGGACGCATTATTCTTTCCGAGGGTAGAGTCAGTCAGCTATCCTCCTCCTCCGGTAGAGATAACTGATGCTCCTAACTTGGAGACGTCAGAAAATGAAGACAGTATCAGTAGAGGCAGTTTATAGTAGGTGCATCAGTGAGGGCTATTTCCCGAGGGCATGGAAATGTGCTAGTGTTGTGCTGCTCCTTAAGTCACCTGATGAAGTGAGGAGTCTCGCTCTTATCGGGTCATCAGCCTCTTGCCAGTATCTGAAAAGTACTGAAAAGAGTCCTTGAACGTCTCACAAAGAACGTGAAAACCAAAGTGGATCGAAACAGATATGCACTCTTGAGCAACAATAAAATTTTCTCGCCTTCTATAAATAAATACTGATTTTTATATGTGTACCGCTTTGGTTTGATATGTAAGACACCCGCCTACCAACCAGAATGTCGTCGGTTCAATACCAAGCCAAACCATCTTAAAAAATAGAAGAAAAAAGTTTTTCGACAGCGGTATCACCCCATAGCATTAGCTAGTAACTGGTTATGAGTATAAATACTATTCAAAACTTCTCTAAATGCATTTGCCGTTCGGAGCCGGCGTCAAACTGTAGGTCCCTTTCAATGAGTTTAAAAATAGAATCGCGTGCAGCTCATTGATTGAGAGAAGTCACCTTGTACCATCATGGAATGTTACGGGAATTAATAATAATAATAATACTGGAAAGAATCATGGTGTATAGACTTGAGGAATGCTACAGCGGGGGCACTTCAATCACCAGTTTTGGAAAATGAGTTGAAGACGCTTGGATGCATGTCAAGAGTTCCGTCGAACAATCTACTTTGAAGTATGTAATTGGTCTTTTTATAGATTTTAAGGGCGCTTTGATTATCTCTTATGGGATAATATCGTACGAAGGTTGCGGTCTTGGTCGGTGTGTCGAACTGTGCCTACCGACGCTTTGTAGGTTCTTGTTGGTGCAGCGCCACTTGATTTGGAGGTAATACGTCACAGTATTGCTAACAGTATCAAGAAAGGACTGCCACTTCGAACTCATGACTGGCTTTCTGCTTCTGACTTTGACATGGGTAGATATAGGTATAAGGCCCTTTTGCAGACAAGATGGACGAACAATGGCAATGGTAGGGTTACATATAAGTTTATTGCGGACGTTTCGTTCATACAGGAACACCCAGACTCTGGCTTCGGCTCAAGCCTGGGGCTCTTACTGACGGGACATGGCGCTTTTAATACATATTTGCATCGGATTGGCTAGACGGAAGCTGCGGACTGCCGGTGTGGGTTGGACTGGAGGCATGCACTGACATAAAGAATTTAGATAGTACGGGTATTACTCATGCTGTGAGTGGTTTGGGATTTCAGTAGGTGTTTGCCTAACAATGGGACTTTTGGGAGATTGAATGCTTTTGCGGTTGTTGTGTTTTATAGGAGAAGTCGGAACATTAGGGGAGGTACTGCCTATTTTACTTTCAATACTGGGGCTCACTGAGTAGCCAGTTTTGCCGATTTTCAGGAGTTACATTCTTAACCGGGTGCCGTGTAGGAGCTTAAATAGTCTCCATGGCTCCATTTTATAGAGTTTGTGAAGAAAATTAAAAAAATGTTTATGTCAATAGTTAAGACATTAATAAGTTTATTTACAAAATAAAAAAGTAATCCATTTACATAACAAAAACATTAAAAATTCATAGAAAAAAATTCTACAATCAGCGACAAAAGAGTAATTATTATTTTAAAAATGTATACGAGTACATATTTAAAAACAAATAACTTTTAATATTTCGTTGGTCAACCTTGAGCATCAGTAACTGCTTGAAGACGCCGTGGCATTGATGTCACCAAATTCTTCGTAATGGAGGGTGTTATTTCGGCCCATGCACGAATGAGGTCCCTTTTTAATGTTTCAGAACTACTAATTTCAGTATTTCGGAAAAATATTTCCTAAATACCCCATATGTGCTTTATAGGGTTTAAACCCAAGTCTGGTGACTGTGGTGGTGTAGTAAGCTGTCTTGGAGCAGAGTAGAGAAGTCAGTCTCTAACAGCGTGCGCAGTATGCTTAGGGTCGTTAACTTGTTGAAAAATAAATTGATTTCCCAGCCCTAAGCTATCAACAGATGCCTTCAGATTTTATTCCAATATGTTCTTATATTGACAGCGGTCCACATTATCTTCGGCAAAGATCAAACACCATGGCGACACAAGCCATAACGTTACCTCCACCATGTTCGACTGTAGGTATTATGTTCTTTGGATCAAGTACAGTGTTTCATTTTCTCCAAACTTTGGCATGGCCATCACTTTCGAAAATGTTGTACTTATTTTCATCCGTAAATATAACACGATTCCAAAAATCCATACCATTGTCCATATGTGCTTTAGCAAACTCAAGGCGAAGTTTACGATTCTTCGCTGAAATTAGTGGTTTTTTGCGTGCTGTTCTGTTCTTAAATCCATTGCCATGTAAAACGTTTCTTATTTTTCGTGGAGTAACAATTTTACTGGAACATTTTACGATGTGTTCGGCTAATTTTGGGCCGCTCATTTTCGGGTGATGGTTGCTTAATTTTAAAATACTGCTAACATCACGTCCCGTAAGTTTCTTAGGTCTGCCAGATCGTGGCTTATTTTCAATACTATTATTCTTGTTATAATATTTAATGATCGTCTGCACAGTAGAACGACTTAATTTTGTTATCTTAGCAATTTCTCCATAAGATTTATATTTCCTTCGGAGATTTACTATCATATTTCGAACTGAAATAAGGTGTGCTTCAAGATGATAAGGTCACCTTAATATTTGCTCAATTCATCCAAACTATAAAATGTTATGTATGGTCACCTTATTCAAAAAAAAAAAAATTCTACGTTTAAATAAGTGAATAATAAGCCGGTTTTACTCTTAGAGATGTACCTTAATATTATGTTTATTAAAATTTATGTAAATAAGTGCAAAATGCAATGCATCAAAATGATAAGGTCAGTTTTTCATTTATCCAAACTTTTATTTAAACTAAGCATTAATCAATTATTTTATTTTTTTTTTTATTTATCTATATCTTTCGGATTTGCCATTTTAAAGGATAACATCCAAAAAGTCTTCTTTAACTTTTACTTTGGCGTTTTAAGCGATTGTATACTTGTAAATTGTAATAAATCAACAGGGCTAACTGTGATTCCCCTTTCTTTGTTTTTATTTTCTATCTGATATTAGTAGTTTCCACGTTGTATGCAGACCTTTTTCCCACTAATTATTATATTTCTCCCCAATAATTTTTGATTTTTTCATACTTTTTTTTAAATAATCGTAATTATAAATGCCTTAAGCATTGCTATAACATCTTTTTATAATTTCTGTCCTAATTCTCCAAAACTTTATAATCATAGGGTGTATTTTTTTCCTGGACTATATATCATTTGAAAGGTATGTTCTTTTTCTTTCAACTCCGCTCCGAAACTTTAAATCAGTTAATATTAAGCTAAGTAATTGGCTTATAAATACATGAGAATACGAAAACCCTTTTTTTTGCCTGTAAGTCGAATTTTGAGGGTGTTTCGAAAATTTCTAAAACAGAGTCTTTTTGTACTCGGTAGCGGCTATCAGAATAATATTATAACTTACCTGGTTCTTTTGTGTTAGCACCGTGTTATAAAAGCAAAATCAAAATTATGAAATTGAGATTAAATAAAATGATAATTAAATTAAGAACTATATGTACATGTATGTGCAATAATCAAAATATATAAAAATTAAACTTAAAAGAAAAATTAAAAATATTTAAACAAAAAGTGTAAAAAACTCAAACAATATTGCTTACGATTCTCCCAGTGTAAGATATTATTTCGAAAATATTTTCAAATAACTGTAGTAATCATTTCAAATTAATTTATCGTTTATTCGTTAATAATTTATAATTAATATGAATATCGTTGTAAATTCTTGGTAATATACATTGTATATACTGAATAAAGAAATAAATTTATTAATTAATAATTGTACAAATACACAATAATTATAATTATTTTAAATTTATTATTTTTATTTGTTTATTCGAAGTAATAGTACTTTTTGTATCAATCATTAATAAAATTATTATTACGGATCAAGGCATATTGAACAAGGTAGTGTTGCCTGTACAACAACTAACTTTTTAACAAAAACAACATATACTTGTTGCTTTTTTTGTGAACTTTGAATGTCAAAAAAATTAATATAAATTATATTTTAAATAAAATACACCCAATCCTATTCTTACACTCTAGATAAATTTCAAACAATATCGTGCAAAAAATGCCGTAATAACAGGATTAGGTGTAAAATAAAAAACGTTTGACATTATAATAAAATACACCTAAGACTGTTTGTACGTTTTACTTACGTTCCGAACAATGCCGTACAAAAAATCATACAAAATCATGATTAGGTGTACACTAAATAAAACTATTGACAATGAAAAATCACTGTATTACATAGAAAAAAAAACAGTCAGTAGAGCTGCAAATCTATCGATAGTCGGCCCACTCGATATCGATAGTATAGTCTCTTTGCAAACTATCGAAACTATCGATACTATCCGATTAGTGGCAACAATATTAGAATTTAAGTGAAAGGAAAAGAATAATAATAAATATACAGTGATGTAACAAAAAATAGGGACACTATTTTTTTTTCCAGGATATAATAAAATTTTATGTATTGAAGTTTTTTGATGGAATATTAACTTTTACACAGAGCGAAAATTGATCAGACCATGAAGTGCTCAAAGACTAAAGTAATTAATAACATCCAGTGAAAGAAAACTGCAGAGACTACGGGAAGAAACCGTAGAACAACTGTAAACTTTTAATTCGTACTTCAAGGATTAATCTCTTCAAGCCATCAAAAAGCCTCAAAAATGAACTTATTCTCCTGATTCAAGTCGCGCAATAAGAAAAAAAAACCTACATAAGCTATACTTACGGTAAGAGTCTTCGAAATGTATCATTTCTCAGCAAACGGAAACAACACCAGCACCGTAGTAATTAGAACAACATTACATAGTCTGACAAACAAAGTTTAATTTGTTTGCGAAAAATACAAAATCGTGTGTACGAACTTATTTTAGTTACAATTCATACTTTATTTGAGTTTAATAAATAGCAATTTAAGTAACTGTTAAACTGTATCCCTATATAACTATAAAAGTTTACAGACGACTAACAACCTGCGTCGAACAAATTTTTGCAAATGTTACTTTGACTACAATCCGTATTTACCTTTAGAATTTGACGATGGTATCGATAGAGAAGAAAAACTATCGATTGTCAGCCAAAAACAAAACTATCGATACTATTGATAGTTTTGCAGCTCTAACAGTCAGTCGAACTGGCAAAACCACCTTCTTAGATGTATCTTGTTACGGATATATTTGAATAGTTTTATTTCTAGACAATCCACGTTGTGGCGGCTCAAACCAATTCTTGGAAAAAAAGTCCATTTAAAAAAATGAAAATTGGAGACAAATTTGCATGGGATTTAATAGCTTACACCATTCTTAATTGAACTGCATTTAATTTTTTTAATTATTTGAGGAAGTAAAAAATATTTTTTTATTACACCAGCTTTAAACGGTTCCAAATTATGAATGCCATCAATTTAATTATATATATATTTTTTTTTACTTTTAAACACATTAAAATGTCGTTATACTAACGCTTACTAACAGTGCGGCAAGGGTTGGCAAGCATATTGGATACTTTAGTTTAAAGTGTCTACTTTTCAGAAATAGTTATTTCATTGTGACCACGGCTGCCCACTAGAACACTTTTTTTAAATTTCGGACCTGCTTTATTACAATTTTTTATTGGTTTTGTTTCGTACAAGTACATAACACTGTGTTCCGGGCGATTTATAGCTCATTTTATTCTCAGCATTGTAAGCTTTAAGTAAAATTTTCTATCGATAAAAAAAACAAATATTGGCTGCCAAAAATATGTTGTAATACTTGTGCATGAGTTTTAAGAGGTTGGTTTATCGGCGATATTAAGATCATGCCATTTATGAAACCAATGATATGGAGTGAACCACAAAATCACGAACATGAATTTTATTTCTGCATGAACGCCACGCGTGGATTTACGAGAAAATACAAGGACAAAATCATATATCTGAACATTTGATCTGCCCGACAACCACTTCTTCGAAGCAATAATGTTTCTTTACCTATATATACATATGTGTATGTATGTTTGCCTACCAGACATTTCCTTTCATTATTTTTATGTGTTGCCTAATAATGTATTACATATTTTGTGTCAAAGTTAGACACCTGCCTCTATGGGTTATTTTACTTTCAACATATATGGCTTTCATTTTAATGCTTAATATTTATATTCTAAGAATTTTTTTATAACCTTTTGGATATAAAAAATGCTAATTTTGTATGAAGCAATTCGTTCGCTAATTTCGGTTAAAGTTGAGTACCTGCATTAAATTTTGAATCGAATCAGCAATAGCCAACCGGTTTTCATGATTTATAGCATATTTTATTCTAAACATTTTAAGCTTTTATATAAATGCTTATCATGTAAAATGTTCTATCTGAAAAATTTTCTATGACTTAAAAAAAAGAATTTGATCTACTTTTGCGCGAACAAATTTTTTTTCTGAACTAAGTTATGAATAACTTCGAAACTGTTGAAAATACAAAAAAAAAAATAAATATTATTCAGGTGATTAATAGGAAATTTTATTCTTAACCATTTGCTGGTACTTGCATTAAAATCGGTCATTTTCAAGTTATGATGAAATATATTGACTTAACTACCACATATTGAGCGAAAAACTTTCCACGCCCATAAAAAAAATTTGATCCCGATGGAAAAATTTGATAACGGATTTGAATTGAGCGCATCAAAATCATTATATTCCATATAGTTTTGTTTAAAGGCCAGAAAATTTGTTGTTTTTTGTAGACCAGTGTAATAGGAAAAGAATTCGGGAGGAGTTAAAAACAGCTATTGGACTACGTATACATAGATTGGCCAAAGCCTGATGGCTTAGGCAGTACAATATATCAATAAAAATATCAGGGACAAATGCCAACCTAATAAACTTAAGGAAAAACCCAATTGGTTTAAACAAATTGAAATCATTTGCTATAGAAACAGTGAAATTTTTCGTAAAAACTTTTCCATGGTATTACATGTCGTCAACGCTACACAAATTGTTGACTCACTGTTTTGAAGTAATTCAAAATTACCTGTTGGTTCTTTGTCTGCAGATGCGAAAAGATCTTTTATAAATATTTCAGAAAGTTAGAAAGCATAACTCAAGAAAAATATAGTGAATTTATTTAAGATATCTTTAGCTTCCTTTTAATAAATTTAGACCCGGTGTCATGACACACATGAGAAAACAAACGGTTGTGACTAGGGAAACAAAATGTTTCTTCTTTCATTATTTGGTACTGACGAACCACAAAGCGATAGCGATTATATATAAGATAATATAGCTTAAAAATGTCATATATGTGTTATAACCTTCGATATTTTTATGATTATTCACATCAGCTAATGATTTTGATAAAATAAACCAATATTTTTTTATATTAAAATTTTTTCTTTATATTTTTGATACCCATATCTTATATTTAAACCAAGCGGTTTAATTAATTCCAGAAATGATACAATTCTGTCCCACTGTGCAATCTTAATAATGCTTCTTGGAAACAATTAACAAATTAAAATTTAAAAGTTATTTAAAAGAAGACAAAACTTGCAATATATATATATACAGACTAACTTGCAGTATATGAAGTGAATAATATGAATAAGTACAAATATAGCAGTTTAGTTGGTATTTTGCAGTACTAAAGTATTACATACACTATTGGACAATGGGTTAGCACATTACCTATGTGTACTTTTTAGTATCAAAATTTTTTTTACGGGCTTATTATTGGAATTATTTCTAAGTCCTAATGTATCATTCGTGGTCCAGGAAATACGTAGCATTAATTTGCTTAAGTTTTATTTGTTTCAATTCGATAATTTTGTTTAAAATAGAGAAAATTATCAAAAAAAAAGACTGGACAGTAATTTAGACAGAAAAAAAACTAAACTACGGATTTATTTTAGTTAGAACTAAGTACTGGGTAGGATAACTCTTTTTATTATGGTATTGCTCACCATTTATTTTAGATTTCTGTCTATAAATCACTAATATTTTTAGGTTTAACAACAATAATGTGTCGCTTTACATTATAACCTTGATCATAAAGTTCCCGGAATCTATTCAGAAAATTAAAAATACAAGTTTATTCATCTAAATCTATATTTTCCCCTTTAAAGTAAGCCCCATCGACTGCAATACACTTATGCCAGCGCTTGATTCAATCATCGAAGCACTTTTTATATTTGGTAATCAGTATGTCCATCGGTGCTCCTACGATTTTTCCATTATATCCCCTTGGCTCAGCGTTCCCCGTAATAGTTTTTTAACTCTATTGAACAGAAAGAAGTCACAGTGAATCGGTGGCTTTTGGATTTTATTTGATGCATTTTTCGTCAAAAAATTTAGAATAATGATGGCACGGTGTGACGGTGCGTTATGATGGTTCAAAACCTGTGAGTTTTCTGCCTACAATTCTGGTCTCTTTCGGAGAATTGATTCACTCAAACGTCTCGAGCTGCCCAAATAATACTCTTTGTTTACTTGTTGGCCTTCTGGCGAAAATTCATGATGCACTACGCCGTTGTAATCCATAAAAATCGTGAACGGCATTTACTTGCCTGATGTCCGGATTGCGTGTCGTACTCATAAATCCACGTCTCGTCTCCAGTAATGATCCTTTTGATGAATGTTAGATCGGATCTGGTCTCTTTTTTGCAGGAAATGTAGTCTTTTGGCACCAACTTTGCTGCTACACGACGGAAACCCAAATCATTAACCAAAATGTTTTGCACGGATTCATAGGTAATGTTCAAGTCCTCCACTATCACTCTTATGGTTAATTTGCAGTTATTGACCAACTTTTCTTGTACTTTATCAGAGAAAGACGGACTCAGATGTACAAACTTAACAAAAAAAAAATAAAACTCAAATTGGAACGATGGGATGTGGTGATTGGGCTGGCCAATTAAATAGTCGTTTATGTTTTGCTCTAAGCAACACTTTACTGTGTTTTCGATAAATATCATAGATAAAATACCATCCAAGTTGCATGTTTTCCTCTGTAAATGGATTCATTGTGTTCAAAAGTATTTCCTTCCATTTGCGTACCTATTTTGATTATAGAACCAACACTGTGCCCAGAAAACGCGACCCAACCCTCACATTTCCGGAACCATTCCTTACTGTCATTGATATGTACCTGGGGTTGTGCTGCATGCTTGAAGAACGCCATATATAACATTTGTTATCATATCCAAATCGAAAAAATTTGGAATCGTCACTCCAGAGGACATTTTTCTAAAAAAGCGGTTGCTTTACTGTAAGCTCAAGCAAAATAAAATTCGGCGCTTCAAGTTATTTTTTGATAAGTGTGCCTTATGTTGTACAATGCATCCAAACAATTTTTTTTCATTTTTTCTTTTTCTAATTTTCATGAGGAGATGCGAATTTTCAAATATTGTTGAAAATTCCTTTTAACATTGAGTTGGGAACTTAAGCGACCTGCAATTGAAGCTCTGTAATAATGAAGTGCTTTTTGCGAGTTGTTTTAATACTTTTGTATGTCCATTGGCCTGAATAAGAACTAATACGTTATATACCATCTTTTAGTAACAGTTTAATAGAAAGAAATGTCACAAACGATGATTCCTCTCGAGCTTATTTGATGAATAACTTCACGCTATGCCTTTGAGCACCAATGTCCCCCACTGTACCTATTATATTTTATAATTAAAAAAGACCATGTTCATCGTCCCTGACACTTGTATAAAAATTTTTCGATTTCGATTTGCTTTATCTTTTCTGATACTTCAAGCAGGTACTACATCCCACTCTTAATTGCTATTAATCTTTTCAATAAGTTTTGGTAAATAAACATGAACCTCTTTTCTTGTCCATTCATCGTTTCGAGGATATTCAGAGCAAACTTCACACCTTATCCGAAAAGGCCAAAATGTCCGGCTGATAACCAACGCAAGCAAAATTAAGTTAATGCCACACCACCACTCACACTTGAGGGGCAGGCAATTCAGGATGTAGAAGTTTTCTCATATCTGGGTTCTAATGCAGATATTGCGGTCCGAATAAACAAAGCCTGAAATAAACTTCAATCTATGCATAGAATATGGAGCGCGAGAAACATGTAGACTGATATAAAACTGAAGATCTTTGATAGCAGTGACAAATCAATACTTTTGTATGGTTGTACCGTTAGAGCTTTGCTTAAAATACACGCAGAAGACTGCGAACGCATTTTTTGGATCAGAATTGCATCACAAATGACCAATTACTTTCGTTGGCTAACCGTAGACCAACTGAAAAAGACATGGACATGGTTTGGTCATATATTGAGAAGACCATTTGGTGATATTACGAGACAAGCGCTGGACTGGAATACGCAGGACCATAAAAATCCTGGCAGGCCTCGTAATTCATGGATGCGGATGATTAAAAATAAATGCTCATCTCGTAACATGACATGTTTTCACAATTATTTAGTCTTAAATAAAGGAAAGAAAACTCTTCAAACTTACGATTGTTTACTCTAAATATTATCATCCTGTGAATTTCCGTGATGAGTTTCATTGATTTGACTGTGTTGACTACAGTTTTATGTAAATAAATTTCAAGAGACTTTTGTGCTAAATTTTAAAATCCATTCACTCAAGGGAATTTCATTAATAACTGAAAACGACAAACTTATTTAATTAGAAAAAAAAAAAAAATTACAAGAATGCTTTTTAAGATGTAGTTTCCTGTCCAATTATGATTGCTTGGTTGGTTTGGTTCGTACCCTCGACATAGAGCGTGAATTGGCAGTATTTTATCGTTTTGCTACCATAAATTCGCATCTACATATAAAAAAAACCCGAACTCAGTAAGTATCAAAATAAGTGTCGATCTAGTTCTCAGCTGATGAAGAGAAAAAGGGGAAAACCCCGCTCGCCTATATCCAGCCAGCGATGTTCAGAAAGTGCATATCCTATTGGGTATTATATCTGCCATGCTGCTGAGGTCTCCAAAGTTTAAAGTACCCGGTATAATAAACCTGCACCTACACCAAGCCCGCCTTTCGCTCATCAGATAAGCTACCAATTTCTCCTCGTCATACTTGCAACAGTTTCTACATATAAAGTTGACGGCTATTCCAAGACGACCAGCATGTTTTTTCAATGGCCAGTGTGTGGTACTGACTGCTACAACCCGGGAAATATTTCCTATTGAAAGTTTCAATAGAGTGTCGTAGACGTCTCTTTTCATCTAGATTCAGATTTTCTTAGAAACGACAGCCATAGATATAGCCTGATCTCCCGCATTGGGGTAGAGATAATGAAGCATTCCCTTGTGCAATTGGTTGAAATTTAACAACTTTCACAAACCCAGGTAAGCGAAATGAAATTAGGGACTAACTAGATCCTGTTAGAAGTGAGCAGTAACTGCCTCTCGCTCACAGGGAATTGAATCAATTCATCGTTTATCTTATATATAAAAATAAATGCGTGCTTGTATCAGGGTTGACAACCCACTGGGTAGCTAAATAAAACCCGGGTTGGTTTTTAAAAGAACCCGGGTGGGTTTTTTATTTAAATATTTTCGTAGTTTATTTACAACAACAATAAGTATAATTTACGTATTGGGAGTACAAATTAATTTGATTCGTTCTTTTTTGGCTCAAAAATGATAATGAAGTAACAAATTAATCAAAATAAAAATTTTATCAAATAACTGTTTACATTCTTTCACCACCTCTGATCCAATTTCCGAATCCAGTTTCAGAACAAATTATAATTTTTTGAGGCGATCCAACTTTGAAGTTGGTTTCATATTTCTTGAAAAGAAGTGATTTGGTAAACGATAAAAAATACTGTATCCATGAAACAGCCAATAGTCAGAGGATTCAATGTGATGAGAATACGGGTGGTGCGGCATTTAGGCGTTTCTGACAATCGTTTTGCAGCTTTTTCGATATGAGGCCGAGCGTTGTTATGCAAAAGAACAACTAAATCACGTCTTTGCATTCCGGCCGTTTTTCTCATAATACACGGTTCGAACGAAGTAATTGCAGCCAGCTTCAGCAGATTATAGTACCCAACACCTGCTTGATCCGACCAAGAGTGTAAAATTGCATTATTAATACTAACACAACGTAATTATACTAACAAACGAAATATATTGTCGATTTGAACGAAATATGGAAGCATTTATAAAACCCAAACAAAAACAATCAAAAACCCAATAAAACCCGGAGGGCTGGTTTTTTTTAAACACGGTTTTTGGCAACCCTGGTTTGTATGTATGTTTAAAGTCTACAGACAGGTACACGGTTCCGATGTCACGCCCATATTTGTCTATATCTTCAAAATGGTTGCAGTAAGTCTCACTAAATTACAATACAAATGATCACTAAAAAAGTGGGCGGAATAGAACAAGTGATATCTCCATGCAGATTAAATAATGATATTTGTTTAATGGAGGACTCGTCTCGATGACTTAGGGACATGTACACACACAGTCCAAACTATAGCGGATATAAGCAAATAAGTTATGACAACGTGAACACAAAAATATACATGAAATAGTAATGGTATTGCATATTGTAAAATTTACAAATTAATTTTAGAAAGCAAACTACGTTTAATATTACTGACGTTACAGTTGAAATCAATTAACTCATAATGTAAATTGTAATCATTACATGATCTACGGAAAGGAAACGAATTTGCACAAAATAACAGGGACGCTAAAATCTAGGCTTAGAAATAAAATCCCAGATTCAATATCACTCGCAATGAGCTTGCAAACAAAACTAATACCCAAAACTGCCCTCCTACGCTCTAATGTAGGAAGTTTTATCAGGACCAACGTAGGCTCATACGAAGGAAATCTATCAACATAATTCCACTAAAAGCCTCGTAAACTGAATAATAGAAATTGCTTTTGAACAGACTCAATTAAATCAATATGATACTGATAATAAAGATTCCAAGCTACCGAGGCATACTTCAAAACTGACTTGACAAGATAAATGTAAAACTGTTTCGTAATATAAAGATCAGAGAACTAACTTGACCCTTGACCATCTCTGAGATCATACATCCTGAAACAACATTTTCTGGGTTCTAAAAGAAAGGCAAGAGTCTATCCCACGAAAAAGTCTACCAGGAATACCAATCAGTGCCAATTTGTGAAGCAATATTCTATGATCAACTCTAGCAAAAGCCTATATAAACTAAATATTGATTTTCAAATATCTTGAGAACAGTTAAAGTGGAAGTTTCTGAATTTTGTCTAAACGACTTCGCAGTCATCAGTTAAAAAGTGGGCGTGGGATTTTTCATTCATACTGAATATGGTATTATTTTATATGTGGAGAACAACAATTAAACCTTCGTCTTCTATTCACATCATCCAAAAAGCAAGAAATATTGGATAAACGAGTATTAAACAGCTAAACAGCAGATTCTACAGTGTCTCTCTGGAAGGAACTACAGGCTATCTTAAATGTGTGGATTTAAGCCGGAAGGGAATAAACTAAGATAATAGTTAAAATAATAATTAAGATAGGGGTAGCGAAGCATGCTGGGTTTTAGCTGGTATTGGTATAAAATTTTTTAGAAAAATTTTTCTTAACACTAATAAATTTCCAAACAATATAAGTGCTTATACAAATAATAATAATATCTGGGGTACGAAAGTGGGCAAAGTTAGCGGTTACGACATACCCCTTACTTAGTAGACACGACCCTCTAGAATACGAGCATTTGTTTGAAACACACCTTTAAATGTCTTATATTTAAGCACTAAACTTATTACAACTATATTTCATTTCATGAACGTTTTCTTAAATGGAAACATTTTTAAAATGGGTCGATATAAAAAATAAAAAAAAATTAAAACAGACTTATCAACGCCACCTGTGTGCATTGTCTTTGTGTTCTTATTGTTGTAGAAACATTTCTTCATACCTTTCAATGAAAATAACAAACAGAAAGAAACAGATATTTAAAACAAACAGGTAAGGAAACTATGGTTGACTAAAGTCGACCGTTTGATATCCTACACCACAACCCAAACACCATTTATAATCACTTAGTCTTACTTTTCACTATTTCCCGTACAATAACATAATTCAGGTCAATATTCAAACAAGCTTACAACAACGAAAATAATAATGAATTAGTCTCGCAACAAGTGACCTAGTGTCGTCATGATGAAATATTACCGCTTCATGTCTAATCGCAAATTTCAAGAAATTTTTGGGTTAATACTCGCTTCGAATCAATATCTTGTCTAATTGCAATAGTCATTCACTATTTATTTAATAAGGTTTCCAAATTCCAGCATAATAGTGGTTTGGTTGTACTGAATTAAATTTTCGCTCATGAACACTGCTACAAAATAACACTTTTTGTCAGAACTAGAAAAGTGACCTAGTGGAGGTTGTAGGCCTAGATGAGGATATAAAATCCTTTTCAAAGATTTTAAAATACCCTAAAAGTATTGAATCACATACAAACCCTCAAAGTGCAAACTTTAAACTAAAAAAAAAAAAAAAAATATTTATAAAATTTAGGCTTTATTTACCGCTATGGTATGGTAGATAAGACACCCGCCTACCAACCAGATGGTCATCGGTTCAATACCACGCCAGACCATCTTAAAAAATAAAAGAAAAAAGTTTTTCGACAACGGTATCACCTCATAACATTAGCTAGTAACTGGTTATGAGTATAAATACTATTGAAAACTTCTCTAAATGCATTTGCCGTTCGGAGCCGGCGTTAAACTATAGGTCCCATTCAATGAGTTTAAAAATAGAATCGGGTGCAGCTCATTCACTGAGAGAAATCCCCTTGTTCCTTCATGGAATGTTATGGGAATTAATAAAATAAATAGCCTTTATTTCACCAACTTTGAACGGTTATAAAATATGAATGCCATCAATTTTATTATTATTTTCTTTACGTTTAGACATATATATTTACGTATACTAACTGTAATTTAAACGAATTAAATTAATACGACGGTTGTAGGACAAATATAAAAAAATCGAGTTTTTTATCTTGCATCTTTTTCTGGCAAGATTTCGCAAGCGTATTTTTATTCGGTTTTTTTCCGTCACTCTTTCCACAAAGCATATATTGCCTCGTGTCAGTTTCTTTAATAAATTTGATCTTTGAAACTAAGTAGATGATTAATCCATTGTAGCTCCCTTTATATGATTTTGCGTTGTGGTGAAGATTCTTCCTAATTGGTGGTGATCTTTACTTTAGCAATGTAATTTTTTCCTGATCATTCCGTCTGATGTTTACCATCATCGCCAGAGGTATGCGGGAAGGCCAGAGAGCTTCTTTTTTTGATGGAATTGCCTACAGAGAAGTTAAAGCCTCTTTTTTAAACATTCGAAACCACAATTAAATTTTTCTTCGTTATGTCCTCTGCTGGGGCTCGAACCTGAATCGTTTGTGTTGTTATACGTTCGCTCTAACCCATATTCGGATATTTAGTCCAAAGTGTCTAGTTTCCAGCTATAGTAATTTAGTTTTTCCCCAACGCTGCCCCCCAGAACAATTTATATAAAATTTCAAACCTACTTTATTAGAATTTTTGTCTTGTTTTGTTTTATGCAAGTAAATAACAAAATGTTCAATTGCAAATGTTCACCTTTAGCACATCGGCTGACAAATTTTGAACCACATTTTTCAACAAAATCATCTTTAGTGATTTAATTAGGCAGTTATGTAAACAAACGAAATTGTTGCATAGGGGGCTCACAAAATCCACAAACAGTCCTCGAAAACCATTAGATCAAAAGGAAGTGTCCGTATGGTGATGTTTGTAGTTAGGCGGCATCATCGGCCCGTATTTTCATGAAAATGAGCAAGTAAATGCCGTCACCGTGAATTCTCTGCGCTACCAAATCATGATCACCAATTTTTTTGTGGCCACAATGGGCTAATGTTGACATCAGTGACCTTTGGCTTCAGTAGTACGGCGCCACAAGCCACACAGCCAGTTAAACAATTCACTTATTGCATGATATATTTCTCGGTCGCTTAATTTCTAGATTTGGCGATGTCAATTGGCCGCCTCGTTCTTGTGATTTAACACCGCTGGATTATTATCTCTGGTGCCATTTGAAAGACCGAGTTTACCTGAATAAACCACAAACATCTGACACTCTGAAAGAAGAAATTCGACGCTGCATTGACGAGATAAGCGAAGCTTTGTTGCAAATTGTGATTCAAAATTTTGCGAAAAGAGCGGACGTCTGCAGAAGTGCTAGAGGTGGACATTTGTCCGACGTTATATTCCATAATTAATTCCCATACTTCTATTTTATATTGGTATGAATAAAAAAAAAAATTGTTTTTAAGCCAATTTACTTCCTAATCTCAAATTTGCCCACACCCGTTATTTCGTTTAAGTAGCCTTGAGGAATATCTGTGTATTTCTCAAGCAATTGGCAGAAGATAATTAATAAGATTATGAAACTGCTTTTAGATATATATTATCACGAAAATAAAAATACAACATTGCATTGTGGGATTTTGGTATATCTTGTGTCACCCTGTCAATTTGGCAGCACTGCCACATCGACCATCTTTACGTTACATTTGAATTGAACAGATATGGAAATAGAAGATGGTCGATATTTCCTGAACCTTCCAAGCTGTAGGCAATTGGGTATATAAAGGTCTGCTTCACCTACACGTCAGTTAGTTATCGTTTGGCTGTCAATAAACAAAGTTGTGTTAAAGTGGAAATAAAAGTGTTGTATAAACGAATATTAAGTGTTGTATTAAGAAAAACAGTACAAAAGTTATAGTGAAGTAAATAAAGAAACTGTAACAACAATAAAGTGGTTTAATTTAACTCACACGTTTTAAACTTGGTAAATTGGTAAAAAAAAATGGCAGTTGGCTAACAAATGAGTGATTTTTTTTTATAAGTTTCTCTACTAAAAAGCTTAATAGCTCCGTCACTTTTCAACCGATTTCAAAAAAGTAAAACTCATTTTACTTGCAACTAAACACAGTTTCTAAATCCATACATAAATAATACGATCCCTATGTAAAATAGGGAGCAAAGCGCATCTTAACTCGAAAAATCTAGAAAAAACTGGATAAAAAACGTGTTTACTGTTTCCTCAATGTTAGAAAGACGGAAAGGGGTTGTTGGAACAATTTTCATAATTAACTCACAATGTTTCTTTTATTTATAACTTTTCTGAATTCATATTTCGTCACCATTTCTATATTTGGCTGCCAAAATGCATTTATGAGTTACATTTTTGAAAGTTTTTCGTTACAAAAATCTCCTAATTGACGGTAAATCGTCATATCCGGTATTTGTGTTTACGAGAGTATATGACCTATGATTCCTAAGACGAACAAAAGGCCGTAACAAATTCTTTCCATTCGTTCCTTTTTTGAGCATTATGTTTCCAACTTCGACAGGTTTAGTTGATTTCGAGTTTAATTTGTCGATTCTGAGTTTACGTAAGTGTTCAATATCTAGGCGAGCATAAGCTCTATATGTTAAATGAGTTCGTACGATTTTAAAAATGTTTTTTATCTTTTGAATTTTGCTCTTCAGAGTGATTACCAACAGATATTGGGTGTATAAATGAAAAATGCGCGTCTTTTGGCAAGTTATGGGCATTAAGTGTCAAATATTAGTAGAATACAAACTTTTTCAAAGTATAAATCATTGTTAGCTGTGAATTTGTCCTATCTTACTGGTAACATATGAGTTACGCACTATTTGTAAAAAGAACAACGGATTAAGCCAATTCTGAGATCTTTTTCTAAAATTAAGTAAAGTAATTCATTTTGTAATGCCAGTCATAAATTAATTGGCTTTAGAGATCCAAAATATTGCATTATCGCTACAGCCAGTAGTTTTTTTAGAATGCTGACAAGGTGGCAGAAATCACTCATTTCTTCCAACTCAATTTTAAGTATCCTAATTAGGTGTTGTTAGTGGTGTTGCAATGCATTACCTTATATCTATCAATTTTAGGCCTTAGTCCCGCTTTTGTAGCTTCACTCTTCCGAGATTTAAGCTCATTAGACATGGGACGAGAGCACATATAAAATATCCAAACTCTCCAAGTGTTGGTTACGTGCCCATCTCATGCCTCTGTTGACTGTTATAGCATTGCGAAAGACAAGTTCAAAAACTATATTGACTGGGAGCGGGGATAATATGCATCCCTGTCGGACTGCAGTTGTCACATAGAAGCTATTACTCAGTGTACCATCATTGACTTGTAAACGTGTACGAAATTTATATATATCTTCTTGCCTGATTTGAAACAGTTTCACACAATATGTTAATACTTTGGAACGTATTACTGCACTGTAAAAGGTATGTTTACGTTCTGATTTATTTTTTAGTAATTTTCGATATATTTTTAAACTAAATAAACAATTTCCAAATAATAAATTTTTCGCTATCAAAATTAATTCCAAATTTGTTCGGTTACGGGGCCATCCGTCTTTCTAGTGTTATGTGTATGTATATATAATTTGAAAAGTATGTTTCCGTTCTTTTCAATTTTGCTGGCAAAATTAAAATCGGTTAATATTTTTCTAAGTTATCAGATTATAAGTGCAAGAAGGTACAAAAAAACGGTAACTAAAATTTTGAGGGCGTTTCGAAACTTCCAAAAACAGATTCTTGTTGTACTCGAGAGTGGCTATCAGAAAAATAGCATCACTTTCCTCGTTTTTTTTTTACTACAGAATCGTGTAATAGTTTTCTTGGTTATCAGACCAAATATGATTCGGTTCTGACGAAATTTTTCGATTTTGTAAAACTTATATGCACTTAAGGCGTTTAAAATGCATTTTGTAATTCAATTTTAGACCGATATCAAACAAACTCAGTTCAATAGTAGATAAGATGGTTAGCCTGTCTTTTATCAATTAAAAAACCAATGGGAAAATACTTACATTTACTTTGAGTTTAAAATAAAATTATCACCACAAGTGGTATAGGGTATTAAATTAAAAAAACGAGGTTATTTAATTAAGTTTAATTTAATTTAAATTTAAATTTATGCAAACATAACTAAATATAAATATATATTTCGTTTATTGTGGGGTTACTGATATACTATTTAAATTAAAAAAAAAAAACGATATTTAATTTAACACAACAAAAAATGCATTTTGAAATACCGTTAAAACAAATAAAACTAAAAAATAAATAAAAATTTGGAACAAACTAAAGAAATTGAATTTTAAAAAGTAAATTCAAGTGTTTTAATTTTATCAATCGGAGTATTCATAGGGCTACTTAAATAAGACTTAAATAAGACTTTGAAATCTATTTTTATATTTAAGATAGCGCTAGAACTTATATAAGGTGTGTTTCAAAATGATAAGGTGAAATGTTACGTATGGGTACCTTGTTAAAAAAAATTCTACGTCCAAATAAGTAAATAATAAGCCGGTTTTGCTTTTAGAGATGTACCATTATATTATGATTTTGATTATGGGTATCTCCCATAGAGTGGAGGTTTCGATATTTGGTCTAGATGACTTGATAGGCACTATAAAACATCAGTTAACCCTTTAGCCGGCCAATTTTTTACATAATTTGCCTGAAAATATGTCTATGGCGATCACAGTTCACAACTAAAAGAAAAATAAAGTTTTTATTTGTTACAGTAAGTAAACAGAGTCCATATATTGGCCACTATAAAGAAATTTCAAAATAATAAAGCAACAAACAACAGATATAATATACCCCGCCTAAAGACAGGTTCGCCGGCTAGATGGGTAAAAAATTGTCATAATTGGATAAGTTGGCGTAGTACCTTTCATACAAAGTACGGTATATCTTGGGAATTATTAAAATTATAGTCTTCTATTATAAAGACTCACATTCCGTCAAAAAATTTACTCCAAAAAAAGAGTGAACGTGGCATCTCCCACAATAAATAATATTTATTATAGTACTCGTACATTTCAATAAATATATCAGCGATTCAATGGCATTTTTTATAAGGACAAATAGGTGGCAATAAACGGACAGAATCGGGAAAAAAGGGAAATTTATTTCACATTTGTAATATACTTATATCGGGTGATTTTTTAAGAGCTTTAAGATTTGATTTAAAAAACACATAAAATTTAGAGAAATGTATGAAATCTTTATTTGAGTCGATAAAGCAATCTTTATAATTCAATGTTTAGAGATGATTTCAGTTAAATGTTGACCGCGACTACGCCTCAATTGGTTTATACGCTAGGTTGAATTTTAGCATACTCAATCTAACATATCGGCCGGTATCTCACGAATAAACTCTTTTATATTGGCTTCCAGTGCGTCAATAGGTGCGCGCTTGTCCCTATAGACATAAGCCTTAACATCTCGGTGATCACCGAACTCTCCTCTCAATAGGGCCTTTGTTTCGCATGTTGTGTGGCAATGTGGCACCATCTTATTGAAATTACATGTCAGTCAAGTCCAAGTCTTCTATTCTGGATGAACAAAAGTTTGTAATCATCGCACGGTAGCGCTCGTCATTAGCAGTAACGCTCCTGCCTTCGTCGTCATTGAATAAATATGGTCTAATGATGCTATCGGCTCACAATCCACACCAAGCATTGAATTTTTCGGGATGCAGTTCTAGCAATGCTTTTGTATGCTCCACACCAAATACGGCACTTTTGCTTGTTCACGTATCCATTCAACCGAAAATGAGCTGACCATAAAATGGAAGAAGTGTACGATGCCCTTTCTTAACCGAGCATGAATTTTGATAATACAATTTAATAATCTCCAAGCGCTGTTCGATTGTAAGTCAATTCATGGTTAAATTCAAGCTGAACATGTTTGACAGTAACATGTTACAAGAAAACAGATGAGCTGCCAAAAACAGTGTTGCCAAAATGAAATTGCTAAAAAATCATCCGATATTATATAGATTCCCATGCAACGCTGGATGGATTGAACTAATTTTAGTATAAAAATGTAAAATTTTTTTGCCATTTAGCGTTAAATGGTTTCTTGTGTTCTTTTCCGAAAGAAAAAGTGAAACACTGTGAAAGGATAACGTATTTTTCCCAATATGTTGCCTTCATAAAGGGCAAATATGTATGTTGCATATAAATTTTTTTTTTTTTTTTTTTGATAATTTCCTTCTTTATTTAAATTTAAATTTGATGGCATGAGTAATGTTGACTTTGGTTCTGCTGTGATTTCTGACATATGCATATAGCTGCGCCTTAACAGAAGCCCTCAAAAAGAAATAATATTACGGAATAGAATATAATGATCACGGTGGCTAGTTCCATGCTTTCAAGTCATTTATGTAGAATGTTCAATGTCTGGAGCTGTGTGACATGTAGCAGCGTCTTGCTTAATTCACATGTTATTGATGTCCATGTCATACAACTCAGTTCTATGGCTTTCGCTGTTAAAGGTGATGGCCTGGCAATGCCGTTCGTTAAAGAAATATGAACCATGAGGATGTCGTCAGCCCTAAATCCTCACAAAACATTGCATTTTTCGGTTTGCATTAAACGCTCTTGAATATCTTATGGATTGGTATCGTCCCAAAAGAATGATATTTTGTTGATTTTGATTTGTCTATGGTCATTTGGCTTCAGCTCTTAGATCAGTTGAATTTTGTATGAATACAGACCTAACCATAACCTAACAAGGTTGAGTTCTAAGAAAGACCGAGTTCTTGTGAGCGACTCTCTCACGGATTGTGGCGATGTTTATCATTTGCAATTGTTGTTGAACAATATATCTGCGCATAGTAATTAGACCAAACAAACCAAATAAGCGAGAATCAATTCGACAGATGTAGCTGCAAGCAAACGGCCTCTATTAAATGTGAAAGTCGGTACTTTTACAGCTAAAAATTTAAAAAAAAAATTGGAAAATTTGGCAGTTGTGCATTTCGGACAATTTTAAATATTATTAAGATAACAACTCGAAGCACAAAGTTCATAATACGCTACTGTGGTTATTTTAAAACTGTCCCCACGTTATGCAAACGCCGCCACAGTCTCCTGATATCAACGTTATAAAGAATTTGGGCATATCTCGAAAATAAATTAAAAGCTCGGTCGATATCTACCATCACTGAGTTAAAAATCGCTCTTACGGAGGAATGCAAATTAATTGATCCTTCCTATTGCAAACAGTCAGAGGAACCTGTTCCAAAGAGGGTAGAGGCTATTCTCAAGATAAAACACTAGCCAGAAAATACCAAATTAAAAACAACGCTGACTTAAACTTAGAAATTATTATCCGATTATTAATTTTATACTTTTTTCTTATCTAATTATGAATTTTTTGTTGTTGCTTTTTGTATAGAGATTTTTTCCATCCATTGCATTTCTAATCAGTCTCATGTAAATAAATAAAATACATAAAAATCTTTTTAGTTTAGTGGAAAAATTTGGTTTTTTTTTTGATAAAAAAAATCATTTACCACTGCAATTATACTAACAAACAAGAAATATTGTCGAATTAAATAAAATTTGGAAGCAGTTATAAGCCCATCAAAAAAAAAAAAAAAAACCCATAAAAACCCATCAAAAAAACCCAATAAAACCCTGAGCGGAGTTTAAAAAAACCCGGGTATTTGCCAACCCGGTTGCCCATGACATTGTTTCAACAAAATTTAAAATTTTTGAATATTACTGTCCCCAAGATATACAAAAATAAATAATGATTCCGCCCACTTTTTTTACCGATGATTTGTATGAAATATGGAGATATTTGTATTAAATCTAGAAACTCTTTCTGTTAAAATATTGAAAATGTAGACAAACAAATATTTACTTTGTATGGGCGTGGTACCGCCCAGTTGGAATTTTTGAAATTTATATAGCCTAGAATTTCAAGAAAATCGGTTCAGCCGATTCAGCTGTCTATAAGGCACAATCAAACAAACATACATACAAATTAGGGAAATCGATTATTCGACTTTTTCAAAAACACAAAATTCTGAAAAATGCTTAAGTTTTGAACAGCTACTTAGGAGCTTATTTCGTTGTTGTTGTATTACTTAGAAAAGAATGGAATTAAAGGTTTGTTATTATAGTTATAATTTCGGTACCTAAGATAACAAAAATAAAATGTTTTACTTTGAATAAATCAATTAGTAATATACGAGTCTGTAATTGCCTCGACAAGAAAATTTGCCTAGATTTCGAGCAGCACTATTTAATAGTGTACGTGTCACTGTGGTATGTTAGGTAAGAACCCACCTTCCAACCAAGAAGTCGTCGGTTCAATCCCAGACCGCAACATCTGACAATTTTTAACAGCGATATCACCTCACAACATTACCAGCGACTGGTTATGTGATTTACGCTGTGAGAAACTTCACTAACTAATATATCTACCGTTCGGAATCGGCGTTAGTGGGTTTGTAGGCTTTCAATGAGTCTATTTGATCATTCTTCATATAAAAGTCAATATTTATTTACAGAAGATGAGAAAAAGTTATTTTTTTTCAAGAGTGCATATCCTTTTTGATCTACTTTGGTTTTTACGTTCTTCGTGAGACGTTCAAAGTTGTCTTATATACAAAAGTAATTATATTTATTCAATAGTTAAACGATGAGCACATTTTCAATAAAAAAGTGTACTTATTTAAATAAGCCGGTTATTCGTGTTAAATTAACCGGTTTATTCGGTATTCCAAAAATGAAGATTTTGAAAAAACCATATTCGACAAAACCAAAAAACCAGTTAAAACCGGTCGAATAGTAACCGCCCGGTCACCCTAATACAAATACACATTAATTTTTATAAGATAGCAGCTAAACCCCGGTGTGCTTCGCTACCCCATTTTAATTATTATCTTAAATGATATCATAGTTATATTTTTTCCTTTTTCCCCATTTTGTCCACTTCCGATAAATATTCAATTATTTGTTCCTTCCAGGAATACACTGTAGGTACTGCTTTTAAGCTGTATACAGTCTCCAAACGAACACATATTCATTTTTATATAGTGTACTTATGTATATAGAAAACTCTTATTCAGTGTGATTTCTGCAGTTCCCGCATTTTAGCTGATGTTGTTGGGTAACGAAACTTTAATAGTTTTCGTTCTCCACATAAACAAGATACAATATTTAGTATGAATGGAAGGTTCCACGCCCACTTATCCAATCTAGCCTGGTTACTGACTGATGATGTGTATTGTTCACAACTTAAATTGAACTTAATCTGGAAATTTCTACTATTGCCGTTCTCAAGACATACCATACAAAAACTAATAATTACTTTAAATGGGACGTACCACACCAACTTGTCCACTTATACTCATTTTTTTCTTCATGATTTGAATTTAGTAGGAAGTTATTCCGACCAAATTCAGAAGCTCATGCTTTAACCGTTCTCAAGATAAACAAAAATCAATATTTAGTTTGCATGAGAGTATCACACCCACTTGTCCAATTTTGCCCACTTTCTGACTGATTATTAGTACTGACTATAAAGTCAGAAGCTTTAACTTTAACCGTTCACAAGATATAAAAATATCAATATTTACTTTGTATGGGAGGTGCAATGTCCATTTATCTGATTCCGTCGACTTTTTCATTGATAATTTGTATTAACAATGGAGCTATTTGGACCCAATCTAAAAGTTTCTCCTGTTACCATATAGAAGATATAGAGAAATAAATTTTTGAAAAGTATATAACCTATAGTTCCTTCCAAACATACAGAGACGTACTATATAAATTTCAATAAAATCGGTTCAGACGTTTAGCTGTCTATAAGGCACAAACAAATATACATATACACATACAAACACATATTTATTTTTACATATAAGATATAGCGCTAGAGCTTGTTATTTTGTGGTAGATTGGTAGGTTCAACAATATAAAAAATATACGCATTGTACGGAGCTATAAAACGATTAGTTTATTAATATTCAAATTCTGAAGAGTACAGGTTTGTAATCAGCACTGGTATATCATGACTTATGAGGCTTGGGAGATTTATTGTTGAGTATATGAAAATATAAGCTGATAGTCTGCGATTTGGGTCAGTTGTAGTAAATAAAATGTTAAATTTCTGGCCATTTGGTCTTAAGTGGTTGTTTGTGTTTTTTTTTTCTAAATATAAGTGTAACACTATTAAAGGGTACCGCATTTTTCCCAAACATGTTGCCCTTATAAAATGCAAATATGTTGCACTTTTTGTTTCGAACAATCCCTAACCGTTCGCTTTCCCAACCACACCCTACCGCAAAGGGCTCGTCTCCCTGATGCCAAGATTCAAGTTTAAAAGTAGAAATCCAGAATTGATGTCACGAAAATACCCTTCTATTTTTCAATTGAGGGAGTTTTGCCAAACCCATCTAGCCCTAAGCCACGTCAACAGAATAATAAATTCTGTCTCTGCACGGACTCAATTCAATCAATGTAACACCAATCAAAATGATTCCAAATTGCAGAGGCATACTCCAAAATCGGCCTAATGAGCGAATTCCCATGACCATCTCTTCACAAGTCCTAGAATAGTCCGAACCCTACTAGTCATCATACTAATATGATCAATAAATTACAGTTTCCAATCCAACAACACTCCCAGATCAAGAAAGGTAGTAAAAGGTTTTCTCCAACAGGAAAGAATTATTTATATACTCGAACGGAATTATACTCTTGCAAGAAAAAACCATAAGCTCACATTTCATCAGGTTGAGATCCATTCAATAAATTATACACCAATCAACAAAGACATCAATACTTTGTTGCAGAACTGTCTGAAAAATAACATAATTAGAAGTATAAAATAATTTAACATCACCAACGTAAATCAGAACTACACGGTCAGAAAATAGATCAGGAAGGTCATTAAAAAATAATAAGAACAAAACAACGGAGCCAAATGGCTACTCGGCTACTCGCCTACTCAAGTAAAAAATAGATCACGCCCTGTCAGCAAGAGCCAATAGTATAATTCCTTAGATAATGACAAGGTGCTTAAGCATAACTTTCTACATATATTACACTTCCTGGCAACCTTAAGCGCTTTTGATTCATACCGTTATCTTAAATAATGATTCCAAATTTGGCAAAATATTTAAGGAAACCATCATAAATAATTCAAGTAATGGTCTGATACTTTAGCCAATTATATGAAAATAAATTACTATTTAGTTAAACTTTAAACAAAAATAACTATTATTTTAAATATGATAAAAACCTTTTTTGAAATATTTAATTACAATAAAAATGCCTTCGAATTGTTCGTAAACGGCACACAGACAGACAGACAGACAGTGAGATTCACAATAAAGACTGGGTTACAAGGAACACAGTTTCTGTCTTTTTTTTTTTTTTTTGTCCAGCAAACAGAAAAACACAAAATTCACTTCCTCCTTTCTAAAACCAAAAGAAAAAGAAATGTTAAAAGTAAAAATTATTTATTGTTTCAGTATAAACGAATACCCTCGAACAATAATTTTTTTCTTCTTTTTTTGCGAAAAACAAATTAAACTTAGTGTTACAAAAGCAAAGCCAAAAAACACCAAAAACAGCCGAAAAATAAAAGAAACACAACTGATTATGACACAAATGGCGCTTCTTCTGTGGCATCTTGCGTTTGCTTTCTCTACCTCTCCTCCAGTTGTACCATCTCAGGAGCAGACTGCACAATTACAAGTGAGTGCGGTTATAACAAAATCTACTGCAAATTATTGTTTATCTATGAAAACACACAAAGGAAATTTGACCACAAAATGAAACAGAACATACGAAAATATAAAAATCAATTATAATTTGTCTATACACTTTTGTAAGGCACTGTTGGTCATTTACCATGTTTAGGTCTTCTTCATTTATTTGTGGAGAAAATTGTGCGAATTTCTGGTCTTTCAAAATCTGTTGAAGACATAAAGTCAATTAGGTTTTAAGAAAAGAAAGAAAAAAGAAAACAGTAGACAAAATTGCAGATCTGCAAATGATAAGCAATATGAAATATTGGGTGAGCCATCTATCGGTTTAAATATGAATCAGCGATTACTTCGCATCTGGTATTACTTATGTCATTCTATTCTGTCACAAAATTTTGTATATTATCTCTACTGAACGAAATAAATCGATTTATTTCCAAAACAAAGTAGGAAATTGCAAAAAAATCACAAAAAAGCAAAAAAAAAAATGCAAAAATAATTTTTTCAAATGTAACTCATTTTCATCTTGGTGGGCACGTTAATAAGGAAAATTGCTGTATTTGGAGCTCAGAAAACCCAAACGTAATGCACCCATTGCGAGTGACTGTTTGGTGCGGCTTGTTGAGCGGGGGCATCAATGGCCCTTATTTCTTTGAAAATGAGGACGGCGCAACCATTACGGTCAATGGAGACACCTATCGTACCGATTTTTTTGTTCTCGCTCTTCAACAGAATGGTGCAACTTGCCACACATCTCATACCACCCACAATCGATTTATTGCGTCAAACGTTTAATGGCCCTTTAATTAGCCGAAATGGTGATGTCAGTTGGCCGACAAAAGCTGCGATTTGACACCGTTCGATTATTTTCGGTGGAGCGCCGTTAAAGACAAGTGTTATGCCAACAAACCAGAGACAATTGAGAATTTGAAGGCCAACATTCATGATGCCATTGCCGATAGACGACCCCATACACTCAAAAAAGTTTTCAAAAATTAGTCTGATCGAATGGGGTACTGTGAGGTCAGCGGGGGCAGCCATATAAATGAAATAATATTTCATTTCTAACCGGACCAATTGTACTTCACAGAAAAAAAAAAAATAATTGGTCAAAATTTCAAACTTTTTTTGTTTTATTGCATTTTTGAATTTAAACTTTTAAATGGCCCACCATATATTAAAACCAATTAGAGTTCATTACGATGACATGAAAAATACTCTATAAACCACGGTTTTTTAACTACTGACTAAATTTGAAAAGTGATTTCATGGATTTATTCATTTTGCATTAGAAATACGGGAAATTTTCAGAATGTGCCGCATAGCTAAGAGTTATTTAATCGGGTGTTTTTATTAGAGGTTACAAACTATTTAACAGTGATATTTGCTTTTGTTTAATTTGGTTGAACATTTCATTATGGATTGTTGAAAATTTTAATCAAAATAATGATTCTTTTCGTCAAACTTATCGTGCCCTTCGTCCATTTTATGGCGTATATAATCGTCTTTCAGAGTGGATAATTCGAATTGCAATGAATCACTTTCAAACCACGTTTACTCTTACCGATAATGCGAATCCCGTGAAACGCCGAACAGTTCGCACTGTAGGAGCTGTAGCCGCTATACAGGGAAGCATTGAAGGAGATCCAAATCAATTAATTTATCGCCGTTCTCAACGTGATAGTGTCCTTCCACTTAATGGAAGATTTTATGCAAAGATCTTGGATTAAAATATATCAGGATTCAACTTGTGCAGGCATTAAAGCCAACAGATTATCATATGCGCCGTCATTTTAGCGGAAGTGCTGAAGCAGACATTGATATTGATATTGAATTTCCATTCAACATTTTGTTCTTCGATAATGCCCATTTTTGATTGAATGAGTACGTAAATAACCAGAATTTTTACATTTGGAGTGAGGATAATCCACAAGTTTTAGTCGAAGCACCATTTCATCCACAGACAATTACTGTTTGGTGTGCTTTATGGGCTGGCGGACTCATTGATGCATTTGTCTTCAATAAGGATGATGGTCAGAATATTGCTGTCAATGGTGTGCAGTACAATTCGAAATTTTTTCGTATCTCAATCAGCTGGCATTAACCTTGCTGACATTTGGTTCCAACAGGACGGAGCCATATAATGGTCGAATTAATTGGCCACCATTGGATTATTTTCTTTGGGGTTTTGTAAAGTCACTTGTCACCATTCGAACAATTATTGGCAAAATATGACTGCATATGCTGCGAAAAGTTTATGAAAATTGGTGTTTCAGATTGCACCTTTCAAGCGCCATAAAATGTCTTAAAATGTCATTAATGTCCAACAAAGCCCATTTCAGTGACAGTAAAAGTATTTAAACGTGTGTGACTATAAAAAAAGCATCCAGTATATAAAATTCTCGTGTCAGAGTGCTTGTAACAAAACTTTTCTGAAACGACTTGACTGATATGAAATTTTGTGTGTATACTGTATTTCGTGGTTGGCAAAAAAACCTGGCTTTTAAAAAAAATACTCAACCAAACGAGTTTTATTCGGTTTTTTGATGTTTTTTTGGTTTTTTCGTTCATTTCCATAATATCTTTTGTTTGATAGTAACGGGTCCGCCATCTAACTAGTGCTTATTTTGTGAATGGTAACACTTAGCTCATGTCTGATTTGACAGATAATTAGTTTTATTCTTCCGCTGAACAAATATGGTTGTGTATACGCTTCTTTCGCTCCGCTAAGTGGGCCTGCGATCGACTTACAGAAGATGCCGATTTTGCCAAAAAAATCATATTTTCAGATGAAGCTCATTTTGATCTTGGCGGGTATGTAAACAAGCGAAATTGTAGCATTTCGGGCACAGAAAACCCGCACGCATACATTGAAAAGTCGATACACCCATGACGAGTCATTGTTTGGTGCGGATTTTGGTCCAGAGGCATAATTGGTCATTTTTCTTCGAAAATGAGCAAGGAGTGGCCGTTATAGTCAATGGCGATCGTTATTGGGCCATGTTTGTTCACAAAAATTGAAGAGGTGCATTTTGAGAAAAACGGCCGAAATATAAAGACAGATAGACAGATATAGTTTTTCTTTTGTATGCACGTAAAAGTTGCTACATAATTGTTAGAAACGATGAATTGCCACACCCATCGCATTCTCAAAATACTGCTCCTTCTGACTATTGGCTGTTTCGACGAATACATTACCTTTTGGCATGTCACCGAATCACTTCTTTAGAAGAAGTAGATCACTTCAAAAGACGTGAAGTTTTTCTAAGGCGGGATTCGGATCAGAGGTGGGGAAAAGATGTAAGTAGTGATTTGATAAATTTTTATTTTGATAAAGTTGTTAATTTGTTATAATTATTTTTTTTTAGCTAAAAAAAGGACCGATTTAATTTGTATTTTCAACACGCAATCTCAACACGCAAGTTTTAATTATTTTTGTTGTAAATAAACTACGGAAACCTTTATATAATAAAACTCAACCGGCTTTACCCAATAGCATGTGTTTATAGCATGATATATTTTTGTGAAACCTACCAAATATTTCTTGATTTAATATAACATTAAACTTGTCATCATTAGAAACTTTTAAATTCACTGTTGTAGATAAGAACTTTTCAGCAGTTCTTTTTTATTAGCTAATACGAGTAATATTGTTCTTGACATCTTAAACTCCTTTGGCATTATTGATTACTGTTATTCCCTCTCAAAAACGTGATCAAAATTTTTACCATCTTCAAAAAAAATCTGAAAAATTTATTTATTTATTTAGTACCTACCACAGCCAAATGTATGACATGATTTAGACAGAAAACACCTCCAACTAAGTTTTAGTTCACAAATTTCTTCATAACATTGGTACCACATTTATCTAATTATGGTGACTACATACATATCTCAAATACTAAATTTTACTCTTTTTAGCGAGTTTTTAGTAGAATTTTTCTTTAGCTGATCCACTTTTACGCGGTCATATTACACAAAATGTTTTTTATATGGCAATATTTTCACCTTATAAACTTTTATTGTATATGAAACATTTTCCCGGATTTCCCGCATAAAAATCCCGGGTAATCGTGAAATGAAAATAGTTAAATTTCCTGGAAAATCCCGACAGTTGATACAAAACATCAGTAAAGAAAAGGGCGGAATTGGAGAACTGTATTGCCCATACATAGTAAATATTAAGTTTTGTATATCTTCAGAACTGTAATAAGAGTAGCTTTTAAATTAAGTTCAACTTCGTGAACTATATATATGTATCATTAGTCAATATCTGAGCGCAATTCACAGAACACATCTGGCAAAAGCAGTTTATATATACAGTGGCTGGAAAAAATAAGTTGTCAAGACCAATGTTTCAGTAATGGTGCACAGTAAACTTTATTTTAGTGTTTTAAACTAAAAGTTTTAAACTAAAATATATTTTATAAAAATAAAGCAAATCTTATTTCAGTTTTGAAAAAGAAACAAAACTATACCATCGAAATTCATGTTGAAAAAGTAAATTAATATCCGCAATACCCAAAGATTTGAGTGACCACTATGCCCAGTCTGTGATTTACGGAGTCCATGAACTTAAAACACTTATTCCGCAAAAATTTATCGAATGTCAAAAGATACAATCTTTCATATCTTCTAGTTTTTGAGCCCTATCCTTAAACATTCAGGTTTTTAAGCTTCCTCAAGCATTTTGTTATGGTAGGCAGAGCTGTGCTTTGCGGAGTCAACTTTAGAGCACTTATATTTTCCTTTTCTTAAATAATCTTTGATTATATTTGCAGTGTCGATTGATGCATTGTCCTGTATAGGTAGAAGTTTTTCATTATTAGTCAAAGTCAAGGCTTAAAAACAAATATTTATTTTAACAAATTCAGTTTTATTCATACCAATATAAAATAGAAATTAAGTCAGTGGTTCAACGTGAGTACCTGCCCTAGGACGTTACCTCACGGTGCCAAAGCACGAGTGAATACAATGCGTCCACCAACGCCCCCACCTATGATCAGAATCACCAGTGAGTACCAATTTAAAGCCATGTTATTTGGACATGACCTCACACCATGGTGAGGTGCCGGAGACTATCTAAACTCCTACCGATCTATGGGTCACGGCACCCGGTTAAAAATGTAACTCCACACCCAGCCAGCATAGCTCTCCCCGCGATTTGGGTTTAAACCACAGCCACCACGTTGCTCCCACAAATGGGGCCTCACCATAGTCGGGCAGAAACCGAAATTCTTGGGGCTCCCGACACCCGTGGCACCAGAATTAAGCCTCCGGTCAGGCCTCGTAGCATAAATGCTACTACCAGTGTAAGTCACAAACAACTTCGGACTGGTGACCAAGATGGTGAAACAACAAACAAGAAACACTCAAACAACACAACAATAAACGGAGCCACCCTCACGGGAGAACTCAAAGTGACATCGTGCGCCACGGACACAATACACAAAAACAAGAACACAACCAGTCAAAAGCAGACCAGTACAAAAACACAACACCCAAAACTGCAGCCACAAAACAAGACGCAAACAGCAGACAATCAGAGCAAGCAGCATAACACACCAATCGTCAACACCCCAGCGGGACGCCAAGCGAGAAAAGGCCAGCCAGGAGACCGCTAAGATGGTGATGCAGGTTCAACCTCCGCTAAAAGTGCCGTCCTTCTACGCCTAAACACCTCAAGGGCAAAAACGCCCAGCCTACCATAAGTACGATCGTCCAACAATACCCTACTGAAATCCCACACCCTCCCCAGTATGAGTAATACCCATACTATCTAAATCCATAACGTCATCATAGTCCGGGCACGAAGTCAGTACATGCCTCCAGTGCTCAATTCCCCTCCCACACCGACAGTCAGCTGATTCAGTCTGGCCAATTCGATGCAAAAATGCATTGAAAGAGCCATGTCCCGTCAGTATGAACCCCAGACTCAAGCCAAAGCCAAAGTCAGGGTGCTCCCGTACGAACGTAACGTCCGGAATGAATCCATAAGTCACCCTTCCCTTGTCGCTGTTCGTCCATCTCGTCTGCCACCTATCTACGAGGCACCCCTGCTTCGAGCTCCGAAACAGAAAGCCAATCGTTCGTCCCAAGTGGCAGTCCCCTCTTGACCCTGAAAGCAATGCTACGACGCACCACTTCCAAGTCAAGCGGCGGTACACCAACAAGGACTTGCAAAGCGTCGGTAGAGACCGTCCGACACACCGGAACACATGCCAAGAGTGCAATTCTCTGACACGTGAGAATCTTACTCTGTCCAACAACAGACATGACCGTCTTATACCACACCGACGCGCCATACGCCGCACAAGCGACGAAAAGCTCATCGTATATGATACGGACGGCACGCCTGCTGAGTCCCCAATCACCCCTCAATATGCGCCTAACCTTTCCAACGATAGCTGCCATGGGTGAGATGAACCTGACATGGGTGAGATGAGCCCGGAAGCTCATACGCTCCCCAATATGGGATTTAATAATGGAATATGATGCCGGACAAAATTTTGAACCACATTTTGCAACAAAGCTTCGCTTATCTCATCAATGCAGCGCCGAATTTCATCTTTCATAGTTGGCTGTTGTTTGTTCATGTAAGCCCGGTCTTTCAAATGGCCCCAGAGAAAATAATCCAGCGGCGTTATATCACAAGAAGGAGGCGGCTAATTGACATCCCCAAACCGAGAAAATACTCGACCGGGAAATTTCTCATGCAATAACTGAATTGTTTGGCTGAAACCAAAGGTCACTGATGTCAACATTAGCCAATTGTGTCCACAATAAATTGGTTATCATGGTTTGGTAGCGCAGGGCGTTTCCTTGCTCATTTTCGAAAAAATACGGGCCAAAGATGCCACCTAGCAATAAACTGCACCATACGGTCACTTTCTTTTGATGTTGATGGTTTTGTGAATATTGTAAGCCCCATGCGACGATTTTGTTTGTTAACAAAACCGCCTAGTTGAAAATAGGCCTTATGACTAAAGATGATTTTGTTGAAAAATGTGGTGCAAAATTTTGTGAAAATAGCGGACGTCGGCCGACGTGCTAGAGATTGGCATTTGCTCGAAATCATATTCTATTATTAATTTCCATATTTCTATTTTATATTGATATGAATAAAACTGAATTTGTCAAAAAAAAACGTGTTTTTAAGCCAATTTACTTCCTAACCCACCATCTATAAGCAATTTTACCAGTAACCTGACTTTGCTTATATGTATGTTTGATACAATCGAAAACGTATTGTATGGATCTCAGGTACCTTTTTGCTTTCATTTAACAATTGCGCCAAAAATTTGGACGCTGATTCGAATGGAAATTAGTGAAATTTTCATATTCACTTTTTGAGGCTATTTTATGGAGCTCAGGTCCCATTCTCTGCACCCTCCGTATTCTTTAGTGTATTTTGGATTACCTTCCAGATTACCGTTTGATTTTTATACAAGTTTTTCGCTATATATCTCTGCGTATTACGGTTTTTATATAAATTAGTAATAACAGTTAGTTAATTGTCTAAATTAAGGTTTAAAGATATCCGAGGAGATAACTGATATATACTGTTTAAAAAAATATCAAGGAGATCTTTTTTTATAAAAAATTGGCTAATTTAACTTATAAATAAATACTTTGAATTTAATTGAAGTTCTCTATAAGAAATTTCGTACTTGATTTAAGTTTTTCATATAGCAACAGATTGAAACCTTAGCTGACAACTTATTTTTGCAACGTCACACCCGGAGCTATATCAATAGAATGTAGTACCAATTCCACATTGTTCTAAGATCACTTTAAAAACCAAGGTTTGCTTTAACAACTTATTTTTTCCACATACTGTATATGAAAATGAACGTGTGTTTGTTTGAAGACTGTATACAACTAAAAATTAATTTTTTACAGTGCCTTTCTGGAAGGAACTATAGACTATCCTAAAAGCTTAGATTAGAACCGGAAAAAAAATAGGGAAAAGTGATAATAGGGAAAAGTGGTACAAAATTATAACTAAGATAACAGTTAAGGTAGTAGAGTCCGCCAAATAATTTTTTTCTTTCTGAAAATGCTATAAAAAAAAACTACTGAATATTATCTCAAATTTCTTTTTTTAATTGAAAGTACAATCCTTCCGGTTAATAATGGAAATAATTTCGTTCAAATGGCTGCCTCGGCTGGCCATGCAGTAGCCTACACAATCGGTCCAATTTTTAAGCATATTATCGATCTTGTGCAGCTGTATTTCACCAACGGCTTCACGAATATTGTCCTTTAAATCGCCAATTGTCTTGGGCTGTTGGCGTAACACTTATCTTTGACGGCACCCCACAAATAATAGTCCAACGGTGTCAAATCGCAACTCCGAGGTGATCAAACGACATCAGCTCTGCGGCTGATAATGCGATCTTCAAAAACAGGGCGCAAAACATCAAGTGTAGCTTCGGCTGTGTGGCACACAGCGCCGTCCTGTTGAAACCAAATGTTGCTAATATCCTTCTCTTCAATTTTTGTGAACAAAAATTCGTTCAACATGCTCCGATAACGATCGCCATTGACTGTAACGGCCACTCCTTGCTCATTTTCGAAGAAAAATGGCCCAATTATGCCTCTGGACCAAAATCCGCACCAAACAGTGACTCGTCTTGGATGTATCGGCTTTTCAATGTATGCGTGCGGGTTTTCTGTGCCCCAAATGCGACAATTTTGCTTGTTTACATACCCGCCAAGATCAAAATGAGCTTCATCTGAAAAGATGATTTTTAGGCAAAATCGGCATCTTCTGTAAGTCGATCGTAGGCCCAGATTCCCAGCGTTGTTCAAGCGTATACACAACCATATTCGTTCAGCGGAAGGATAAAACTAATTATCTGTCAAATCAGACATGAGTTAAGTGTTACCATTCACCGCACTAGTTGAAAAAAAAACGTTAGATGGCGGACCCTTTACTTAAGATAAGGGTAGCGAAGCAGCCTTTGCTCATTTTCATCTAACGTCTGGCATCTTCTATTGCTGCAATATTAAATGCATACTTAAATGGATCAAATTTAATTTAAATGGAACTACAGCGTCATACTTGTAAGCGATGTATTATAAAGTAGTTTTAAGCCATCAACGTTGTATAATTTCTGGGAAAACAACATGAATGACTGTATTCGGTAAATATTTAAAAAAATGCTACTGAAAGAAATGAATGCGTTCCATATTCTTTAAGAAATTCGATTTGGTGCTTTGAGCAATATATACTCGAGAATGTTTTTTATCGCGTTTTTCAATAGTTGATTAGTCATTTTGAAGATTATCAATAAAATACTTTGTTAATTCTATTGTGTGAAGAAATGGAGACAGGGCGAGAAATAATCTTGAAAAAAATAATTTATTTGTGTAACATTTGAAGCAGGCTTCCGCTTCGCACATTACATACGACAATGTAGGATTGCTACCTCTAGTATTCCGGTTTAGTACAGCCTTGTTGTTGAAATTTAAGGTTTATGACATTGATAAGCTAATTAGCGATCTAAAACCCAAGAACGCACTCAGAGGTAATCAAATCAGCAATAAAATGATTATGGTGTTAGCCCGTTTGCAAGTTAATTAATTCTCTTAATACACATTTAATGCTGTTTTGCGCCTGGAATACTATTCTGAAGCATGGAAAATTTGCTTATCTATGATTCCTAAGTTCAGAAAGGTCCATATGCATCCAAGCTGTTCGAGGAATTACTAATCATCAAGTATATTTCAATACTGATTAAAAGCGAGTGTCATCAATTTGGATTTAGAATTAAGAACAAAACAATGGAACAGTTAAATAAGCTGGTGGGTGTTATAAAAAAGGCTATTGAGAAAAAAAAAATACGTATCTTAGGCGTTTTCGACATCGGGGTCTACACTGATGGCTCCTCAAAGATGAGGTGTGGCGTTGAATCGGAGTCTAATCCGAATCTCCACCATAGTCTTGCGAATAGCGCAAGTGTTTTTCAGGCTGAGATTTTGGCAATTAGGGAAGCATGTGCATTACTGTCTCGAGGTGGTACGCTAGGACGCGTCGGCATTTACGTCATCACTCGCGATTATATCACGCATTACTAATTATCTCGGTTGGCGGGAGTGTAGGGACTTATTGAACGCCCTCACCCTTTCTTTGTAGACGACCCTGCTTTGGATTTCGAGTCTTCTATGGGAATGAACGAGTGGGATCGGTTTCGGATACCACTCTTTGGATCATTGAACCTGGCTATTTTTGATTTCTACCCAGATCGGGCGGACTGCAGGTGTAGAGCAGGTGGCTGTTGCAGGATCACGAAGTTGACTCTGCCTTAGTACAATTTGGGACACACTCGATCCCTAATTGGACTGGGCAGTGGCCAATTGGGGTTACGGTACAACGACCACTGTAGCAGCTGTGGCTAAGTGGAAGAGGAGAAGACTGTTTAATACTTCCTAAGTGAGTCTCTAGCACTTATGAATCGTGGTGTAAATCCTTCGGCGAGTAGTTTCTAGCTATGTGAGTCAACTAACCAACTAACAAAACACCTCAAGCGTTCGATAGATTATGCTAAGTTATTACGAGAAGCTATTACGATTATGTAATTGATCGCAGACTATTGAGGCTGAAGTATCCCAAGGAAATATCTTGGGACCTATTCTATATCCTTTATTATGCCAACATGTAGTCGCACCGTGTATAAGCATTCAGCTATCCTAAGCATCCATGAAGGCTTTCAGCAAGCCTGGTTAATGAAATGAAGAATAGAGGTTTTCTTGCAAAAGTGTACACACATCACGTGTATATAGTCACTTAGGGAGTCACCCACCCACCTGTTTGAATAAGCCAAATGATCTCCTAGAGTTCTGAGGTTAAATATTCGCGCATACTTCTTGACCACCAGTTAACATAAAGGAGCCACTTCCATACTACACTGATAGAAAACCCGTCATAAGGCTGATTTATTTTGACATCAGTACTATCATAAGTGACTTTGTTTTGGACCCTATGGCACTTTTCATTACTTTGATATCCGCCTTAATATCATTCGACCAAATTGTCAACGTAGTCAATATAATAAAAAAATGTCGTCAGTGCGATGACTAAGTAACATCAGAGAAAAGGCTCATCGAACTCCATTTGTCATAACATTTATATTACAATTTCGATGTTAAGGTATTATCAGTATGAAGATGCATTTTTATGTATGTGTAAATTGACAAAAATGAAATTGAAGTCGATATAAGTAAACTGGCTCAGCCCTTAGCTTGAACTGAAAGCTCCATCTTTATAAAATAATTTCAAAACCAATCCGATGCTACAGAGTATAGCTAAGGGGTACTGCCTCAGTTTCAATTGTTGAACAGATTTAAAAGCGTAAAAAAAATTTACGAATGATGACAAATGCCCCGTGGTTTATAAAAAAAAATCGAGATTTATAAAGATCTAAACGTGCCCATCGTTAGATAGAAAATCGCGAGGTATGCTAAGCCCATTTGACCAAGCACGTGTAATTTGAATAATGCTGGCTACACCCGATTAAAAGCAAGAAAATTAGCAGACTTGATACGAAGATGACAAAGATGGGCTTTCTGACAATGTTTAGCAATAAAGCCGTGATTTTGCGTCGAATCGAATAAGGCATGAATCCAGCACATCACACTTGAGACAAGGGAACAGTCTAAGCAGTGAACTGTTAAAGGCAGTTCCAACAGCCGACAAAAGTAGGTTTTTTGGAATTCAAGTGGGATAATTTTTACAAAGCATCTTCAAAAAGGAAAGACAATTAACGGAAAGTATTATGCCAACTTATAGCAGCGTCTTGTAGATAGTCAGGCGACTCTCAAGGCTTTTAGATCGTACTCAATTAACTACATGAGATCTTGGAACTTTATCAAGAGAAACGAGTTGGGTGGTGAGTTTGGCCGACGTGGCTGGAAGTCGGCGGACATGAGGGTCTTCAATAAGAAGGCTCCACAGCTCTGGTACAATGAGCCCAGATTTAGTGTTTCAAGGTACATCTGGCTACCTATCTCTAGTCGAAAAACCTCCTCCCTCTCTCTATAAGCAAGTCGAGGCTGGTTACGGACATCATTATGGGCCGCTACAGTATACGCTCAATGACGTATAGATGGCAGGACAGTGCTGCTGATTTTTGTAGGCTGTGTGAGAATGAGAAGGAAATGGGAACAATCGAGCACTTATTGTGCTCCACACTGTTTGAAAGGAGGCATCAATTTATGGATGGGTACGCGATTCGAACCCTTGCCGCTCTTTCGGGTTTGAAACCTACCAATACTGCGTTTATTCTAGGGTCTTAATTGGATTTGCATCATGTCGGCTGTGCTGTCTCTTACTCTCTCTTTTCTCTTAATTATCAGCCTTTAATATCTAACTCTCTTCTATCCTTCTACGGTTGTGATTTAAATAAAATATTTAAATTTCAATTCAAATTATTATTTTTTAACAAACAATATATCCCAAACCGTTTGCCAAAGAAAAATAAGCTTTAGCACAGCTCACAACCGCTTGAGGAAAAATATTCAGCGTAGCTTTTAACAGTCTTTGGAGATATAAAAAGCCCCA
This sequence comes from Wohlfahrtia magnifica, assembly GCA_023159175.1. NCBI lineage: Eukaryota > Metazoa > Arthropoda > Insecta > Diptera > Sarcophagidae > Wohlfahrtia > Wohlfahrtia magnifica. The sequence goes on from JAKWBJ010000484.1 coordinate 7,024,774, forward strand.
ATATTAAAAAAAAAAATTAAACACTGATAGAAAAAGACAGCTATATGTTTCGTTATGAACCGAACCTCTTGCCCACCACCTCACTAACCGTAACACAAAAACATGAAAAACAATTTGGTGAGTAATGGGGGGCTACTCTTTTCCACAACACTAATAGCAAGTGGGGAGTAAAATAACAACAAAGAATTACAAATGTGAGTAAAGAAGTAACTGAGTAGAGTAGAGTAGAGTAGAGTAGAGAAAAAGATAATGTTTTAAAACTGACAACGGAAACAACAACAAAACAAGCAATAAAGTCAAGTGGTGGAGAACGAAAAAAAAAATACCCGAGTAATATAGTGAAATAATATAAAAATCAAGAAAATGAATAGCAAAAAGAGACTAAAGAGCGGAGACTATTGCATACAAAATTATTCAGCCAATCCATCAGTTGTACGGTAGCGCGCGTTAGATAAACTTGTATTTTAAACTGGAAAGCAAATCAAGCAAGTCACGTATCGATGTAAGCAGACTTACGGTGTTGTAAAACAAGAGGCAAACCCACAGCTAAACGCAATAGATTAAAAATAGGAAAAATAAAAATAAAATAAGAAAACGTTAGATATACAAAAATTCTTATACATCCACTAATAGCCAAGATAAAAAAGTGAAAGAAAAAAAAAGAGTTAACATACAAAAACAAGAAGAAGAAGAAGCAAAAATATCAAGTATCCATAAAAAAAAATTTTTTTTTGCAAAAGCTAAAGAAAAATTATTTAAAAAATTCTGCCTTTCGATTGTCTTTTAAAACAAAAATTCATAATAAGCAGGTGATAAAAAAAAAAAATTTCGAAAAGAAAGAAAAATAATTTCAAAGATTTATGCTGCTGCTACTGCTGAATATATAATTTTCTATTCAAATTTGTTATTGTTGTTGTTGTTTTCTACTAAAACTACCGTTATATATAAAAGTTATAAATGCCAAGAATGTTAATGTGTTAGTACATGCATATGAATTGAAAGTGAGAGAGAGAGTGAGAAAGAGAGCATAAATTTTGTGTTTGTGCTGTAGTAAATGTAAATGTGTGTTTAAATAAAATGCGAATTTAAGCAGCATACTTTTTATTCATTAATTAAAACACTGTGCAACAAAAATATTTCTATGCTTTCTTATGTTTTTTGATGGTGTAAAATATATAACAATAACAACAGTTCAAAGTTATAAAATTTTTAATGAATTTTTTTTAACTTTTGACTCGCCGTAGATTATCAGGTGCTTATTGAGTTCCAATGCTAAGTGTCCCAATTTTAATTACGGAAGCTTATACACTGCAACTACCCTCTGTAGTTTCGTCTTATATCTCAAAAATTATAACCGCGATAGAAATATTATCATATGCGGTCTTTAATGCTTTATAGTATTCTTTGAAAAAAAATATTTACCGTTATATAATATTGTTTTTTGTTTTTTTTTTTTTACTGACAAATTACTGTGAAATAAAGGCGCCACTTGCATAGAACATGCCATTAAAACTTACGAGTGTTTACCAGTCAGTAATTTGCCGTTATGGTTAATAAGTTTGCTAAATAGGACTGTTTTAATAAAAAAAAGTAGTTGAATTTGAGGCGTGGCAAGTCACTGCCAGAAGTCCATACACAGAGTGCGCTGTCTGATGCAGACAGGCTACAATTTTGAAGAGAAACTACTAATTCATAGGACTAAATAGCGAAAATAACATAAAAACAAGAGTGAAAGAAGGTTTAACTACCATACCAGTTACACAAGTTTACAGTTACCCAAGTTTAAATAATAATGAAACAAAGAAATATATTCTTAATATCAATGGAACGGTTTTTGTTGAATAGAAAATTTTATAACATTAATGCTTAATATGATTTCGGCATGTGACCGCCACAGCAGCCGCGTACAAGCCGTAATCTGGAACATCAATTTTCACAAACTTTTCGCAGCATATGCGGTCGTATTTCGCCAATAACTTTTCGAATGTTAATTTTCAGGAGTCGAATTGGTTTAGGTTTATTGATGTACACAAGTGACTTTACATAACCCCAATGAAAATAATCTAATAGGGTCAAATCACAAGATCTGAGTGGTCAATAATTTCGAACATTACGTGAAATTACTTTTTCATCAAAAGTTTCTTTGAATAAATCAATTTTAGCTCGCGCTGTGTGGCATGTGGCTACGTTCTGTTGGAACCACATGTCAACAAGATTATAACCAGCTATTTGAGGTATGAACAAATTTCTAATCATGTCTCTATACCATTCATCATTGGCAGTAACATTCTGATGATCATGGTTTTTGAAGATACATATATGTATGGACCAATGATTCCGCCAGCCCACAAAATGCACCAAACAGTAATTTCTTTTGTCGTTGTAATGGTGTTTCGATTAAAGCTTGTGGCTTATCCTTACTCCAAATGCAACAATTCTGCTTATTTACGTACAATTGACGCTTTAAAGGATAATATTCGTGAAGCCATAAAGCATTTAAAAAAAATTTATTTGGCGGACCCTTTATAAAAGAAAAACTTTATATATATAAAATATTCTTTTAGGATTCATTATTTTGATATTTAGTATTTGCATAAAGGTAAACATATCTTCTGGCTGCTATATAGAGGTGTAGGGTGTGTTAAGAACCCAACTAAAGGTTATCATTTACTAGCCCTTACCAGTATTAATTCATACAGCAAGGACTTTTATAACATTGACGATTTAAGTCTGAATATATATAAATACTAAAGTAACCACTCCCGCGTTGCTGGAAGCCCGCCTGTATTCGTTTTGACTGATGTGGATAGATAACGAAGTTTTAACTGTTACCGTTTTCCCCACACAAAAAAATTCCATATTTTCTTAAAGCCGATGGTTTGAATTGACCGCCAAGTTATTTAGAAATTTCAACTCTAAACATTCTTAAGATACACAAATATCAATATCGACTTTGTATAGAGGTACCATGGTCACCTATTCAATTACGCCCACTTTTTCTTATTATCGAAGAAGTCATTTAGAACAAATTTAGAACCTTCCATTCTCGCCTTTCTCAAGATATACAAAAATCAATATTACCGATTATCATTGTACACATAAGATATTACGATATATGGTTTGGTAACTTTTCAAGTGAAAATAAAAAATCCTAATATGGAAAATGAGGGGCATTTTGTTGATATTTGTATGAGAATATACAGGAAAATCTAAATGCCATACCTCCGGAAACACTGAGCTAAAAAGCCTTTGACTCGATTGTTCTTATTTTTTTTTTTTTATTGAATATAGCGCTACTTAATTACTGTATTGAGTAAAGAATGAGAACAATCGCGACAAAAGGGTTGAAGATATAAACAAAAAAATTTGACGTGACGTTATATTTCTCCCGCAAGTGCTCATATCTTGATAACGGTTAAAGTGGAAGGTTTTAAATTTGGTCTTTTTAGTTATATAGATGACAAGACTTGTGGTTAAAAAAATAATGAATTATGTAATCGCAGCAACAATTTTAAATGGAAAATTCAAGCGAACATATTTATACTGCGCATCCCAATTATTTCCACTGACATGTCATTTGAATTTCAAGGATTACAGTTTCCCGTTCGTTTACCTTTTGCAAAGACTATTCTAATGAAGCTCAAGGTCAGTCGTTGCAAGTTTGTGGCATATATTTAAAAGCTCCTGTATTTTCAAGCGGTCAACTGTATGTTGCATGTTCATGTGTCGGGAATAATAAATAAATATTTTTATTTTATTTTGTTTTCACATTAAAAAAATGATGTTTTTGCACTTCTTTTATCAGAAAAATGCCAATTCTTTCTCGATGGTTTAATTTTTAATACGAATACAAGACGCATATTAATGTATTGTTCAGCAACGAGGGCAGGGTTAGTCTAGTATTGCATAAAATATTGTTACGTTTTAACCTTATTAAAACGTTTGAATTATATTAAATAAAACAAATGACACGAATTTATTGTTTAACTCTAAACAGTCTTTTATTTCGACAATTTATATTATACAGTATCCACTTAATACCCAATGTTACTCAACACTTTTACTAACGCCTTAGCAAGACTTTACTCTTTGACAGTTAAATTACGACTGACTAACTAAGCATAATGCATCGTCTTTTATAGTAAATTAACATTAATTTCGAATTTTCTAGTAAATTCCAAAACCTTTTATTCAATTGCAGTTAGGAATTTAAACTACATATGCGACTGGCCGCACTGTTCAAATATATATAGCATTGACAGGGTGATCGTAGCCTCGAAATAAACCAGTAGAATAAATTCCATAATAATGCCATGTTCGCACGAGACTTCGGATTACTTCGTTCTCTGTTTGTATTACTTATTAGGATTCTTTCACTTGCACGCCATCTTTTAACCGCCAGCATGTAAAGAAAATTCAGCGAGCGAATTATAGTTGTTTCGTTATAGTTGTTTCGTTTATTTTATTATTTGTTTATTTTTTGTACTTGATAGCATAATTTATGGAAGTCAAATTAATAAATTTGTAATGTTAAATCGGTAATAAAACATTCAAATTTAGAGCTTAAAAGTATGCCAAACTCATATAACCTAAGTTTTATAAATATTAGAGATGGCATTGATTTTAAAGCAATACACAGGGTAATAGAAATATAATTACTTAAGCTCACAATCGGGAGTTGTATTATGAATGAGAGAGCGAATGACGAAAAAGCGTTGTCGTGCGAACATAGCATAAAGTTTATAGCTCTAAATGTACAAATGTTGGTGCATCTTTTTAGGCATAATTTTTTATTTGTCACAATACATATACAAACAAAGTCGGACTATTCTAAAAGTTTTAAAAACTCAAATTTTTTCTTCACTAATATAGATATATTTTATAAATCGAAATAGAGCAAATTTTTAGTTAAAGTCTGCTTTGATAGAATTTACATTTTAATTTGGTTTAAGGGTCTTTAGATACCAAAAAATACGTACGATGTTATACGACGTCTTAACGAGATGTTACTTGACCAAATTGGAACATAACATTACTTTAATATAAAGATTTAAAAAAGATAACTAAAAATGCGTCTCCTGGAAAATAATGATATTTGAGTTATAACGACGCTGCAGCAAATGAACGATATATTAATAATTTATAGTCAAATATACCTTTTCTCGAAAATAGGTTTAATTTTTGTTTTTCATGTTTTTGTTTTTCTGGAAATAGCTTTTTTAGCTTGTCTAACTAAAGAGGAACTTCTTCTATATGTACTAGGGAGATCGGACGGTTATTATTTGACCAGTTTTAACCCGTTTTTTGGTTCTGTCGAATACGGTTTTTTCAAAATCTTCATTTTAATTTAACACAAATAACCGGTTAATTTAAATATGTATAATTTTTATAAGTTTGTAAATTTTTTTTATTGAAAATATGCTCATCGTTTAACTATTTTTGTGTATATGACAACCTTGAACGTCTCACAAAAAACGTGAGAACCAACATAGATCGAGAAAGTTATGCACTCTTGAGCAAAAATAATCTTTTCTCATCTTATGTAAATAAATCTTAAGTTTTATATATAGAGAATGATCAACTAGACTCATTGAAAGCCCAAAAACCCACAAATACCGATTCCAAACGACAGATATATTAGATAGTGAAGCTTTTCACAGCGTAAATATACATAACCAGTCACTAGTAATAGTGTGATATCGCTGTTGAAAATTGTCAGATGGTGTGGCCTGGGATTGGACCGACGACTTCTTGGTTGGAAAGTGAATTCTTACAGTGACACACACACTATTAAATACGTGGTGCATAAATTTACATACAGTGCTGCTCGAAAACTAAGCAAATTTTATTGTCGAGGCAATTAAGGATTCGTATATTACTAATTGATTTATTCAAAGTAAAACATTTAATTTTTGTTATCTTAGGCACCTAAATCATAACTATAATAACAAACCTTTAATTCCATTCTCTACAAAGTAATACAACAAAAACGAAATTAGCTTCTTGAGTAGCTGTTCGAAACTTGAGCATTTTTCAGTACTTTGTGTAATAAACTTTGTTTTTTATGGCTTTCGCACACTGTTTTATTGTTAGTATTGATTGCCACTTTAATTTTAAGCTCTTCACCAGCTTCTGCTTATTTTTAAAACGACGTGATCCAGCTCTGCGCTTCAATAATTAGAAACAATTTTATTTAAATAAAAGAACCAGTTAACCGGTTATTTGAATTATTATTAACCGAAAACCTTTTTTTCTAAGTGATACTTTCCGAATCATTCGAAAAGCGGTTTTTGAAAAAAGTCGAATAATCGATTATCCATAATATGTACCCAAACCCAAAATCTAAACATGTGGATATTTATTAAAAACAATAAAAAACGAAAATTGGAATAATAAGACTTTCTATTCGTACGTTACAGCTATTTGTGATCTAATATCACTTTTTAAACATTTGAGCCATGAACAAAATATAAATTTAATTTCTTATTGTTTTATGTATTTTAAATTGCTATTCGAGAGCTTTTAAAAAACGATAATAATAAAAAATCACACTCTAAGTGTTATTATAATATTTTTGCATATATATAATTATTGAAGTTCATTTCTTCATACAGTTATGTGCATAAGTATTCGTTCACCCCAAATATGTATATGTACTTGAAATTTGTTGAGATCTTTTGAAAGAGTGACCTCAAACGGCTCTAGGGAAAGCGTAGAAATGATTAACTCTAAATATTAAAATTAATTTAGTTGCAACGATACCGCAAAACCTGCCTCTGTTCCTCTGATTTGTTCTTACTTTCTGGTTATGGAAGTAATGTAGTGAATATTATTTTGAGGTTTAATTTAAATTGAATATTATTATTTAATGTGAATTATTCAACATTTTCAAGTATTTGAAGATTTTCTAATATAAAGAGCGTACGAATACTGTTTTTTCATAAATGTATGTTACCAGCATTCAAATAAGACGCCTTAATTTTTCATTTTAAGTACGTTGATGGTTAAATATATATGCAAATTTAGAAATTTATGAGTTTGCAATGCCCGGTCAAAAGGCCGTTTATCGTTCTCAAGCTTTACTAATATATGACTCATTTCTTTTCCTAAATCCCTTTAGCTATGCAAAAAGTATTCGCCTCTCGTTATACTTTTTTCAATAACCATACCTTTCAAAACGCATCTTCTCTCAACATTTGTGCAAATCTTTCGATGACGTAAAACTCGGCTTTGCCAATGATTGCAACTTTCTGATTACTTCATTCTAGGTTCAAGTACTACAGTTAGGTCTGTACCCCATAGAAATATGTATCTTTCAGACTGTCACATGCACTCTTATTATTTAAATTCGTTACAAAGCGTTTTTTAGCGTTCTTGTTCCACCCAATAAACAGTCAATGAGGCAGTAGTCAATAACTTGACTTGTAATCTTGCGATGCCTTTGAAGTCTTGCGTTCGATTAATCCCCAATGGCTCTGTTCTTCTTTTAAGATACATACCCAGGTAAAAGAAGACATATAAAAAAATCATATTCTTTGGCAAAGATATCAAATTCACACTTCTCTCAAAGCGATATGATTGATACTTTCTAAGATAAAGCGATTTTGAAACGCAAAACATACTCGGGTATGTTTATATCATACTTTATACCTATATTTGTTGCACAGTGTATGCACAAACACACGGGTACATTAAAAAAATTATAATAAAAACATAAAATAAAACAAAAATAAAAAGCAAAACCACAGAAAAAAATGAACTTAATTATTATAAAATAAAAATATTTTGCATAAAAAATAAATAAAACAAATTGTGCAAACGAATTAAAAAATTTGCTTATTAGTACCTATTCCAAAAAAAATAAATAAAAAAAAAATAATAAAAAAACCTATAAACAGCTGCCAAATGTATAAAAAATAAAAGAAAAATTTGAAGTTAAAAAAGATTACCGGTGCAAATTAATATAAAAAAATTTTCGTATTCAACTTCAATCGTCATTATTTACAAAAACAAAAAAACAAAATTAAAAAATTAACAATCAGAGTCAAGTCGTAATAGTAAAACAAAATAACATTGAAAGAGTCATATAACAACAACTACAATAATTACAACTTTTTTCATCACTTTTCGGATATTTTTTTTGTAGTTGTTTTTTGTGTGTACATCTTATTACCTTTGTAATTCTTGTTATTGTTATTGTTGTTTTCTTGCATTCTATCTCTTTCCTTTATGTTTCCTTCTTTTAATACATTTTTGTTTTTTTTTATTTATCTTTCGCTGTCTTTTTTTGTTGTCTTTTGGCATCTGAACTTTATTGTTTACTATTGTTTTAAGGCTATAAACTAACTACTACAACAAAAAACAACAACAAAAAGCATACATATTATTTTTAGCAGCTATAGAAACAACAACTACAGCAACATCAAGTAAATGTAAGTTATAATTATAATAATAAATAAGTTAAACAAAAACAAACAATATTTTTTATTCTTAATAATAAAAACAAAACAAAAACCAAATTAAACAAAAGAAACAAAAATGAAAATAAAAACGCCATTAATGCCTAAACCATTTCCAGTGTTAAAGAAAGGAAACGACTTTTAATCCAACAAAGGCAGTTAAATATTAAAAAAGAAACAGAAAAAAACTGGTTAATTTATGACTGTATCGAGTTTCATGAATCGCTTTGCTTAAAGGCTTAAGAACTCCGCCAATTTCCAGTGGGTTTTTTATTCCCAATTGAATAAGGTTTTTTAATGACTTCATAAATGGATCCTTTATAAAATAGCAAATTACAAATTCTCCCTAAATACGTTGTTCAATTCGCACGACAAACAAAAAAGCTATGCGCTCTACGAGAAGTATGGATTTTACGAAAGCATATGCGCTTATGTATTGTATTATTTAGTCAGAACACATTCTATTATGGTATCGATAGAACAATGAAACAATGAAATGCGACGATGTTCTAACGGATCGATAGAATTGACTACCCTGCAGTCATTTAAAAACAACTTCACCCTCTACTGTACAAGGTCGAGAAGCTTCAAAATAGACTTTGACACCGGTCCATACATTATAAATTTCTTGTAAATTTTAAAGACATCAGATGCGGTAAAGCATTTCTTACACCGTTTTAAGAAATCGTGGCACTTGCATACTTCTTTCGACACTCCAAATATGTTATAGTTGCAACGAACATCGCAATGAATTCTCATGTTCAGAACATCAAAACCATCTAGTTCTTCAATATCTACATAACCCATTGTCATAAACGGTACCACACAACCCCGTATATGTGACAAAAAACAACAATGGGTCTTGTGAGCATTAAAATCGACCCTGTTGGCACGACCCCACTCGAGAATTATGACACGTCGCTTTTGAGCGTGTCATTCATAGTCCGCCTTTTCGCACTAATCTACAAGAGGCGCGGCCTACTCTCAAATGCCGAAATCAAATGACAAATGTTGCTGTCATCTGTGAAAGAGTAGGTGGGATTGGGAATGGAAAAAAAAAGATCATTAAGTAATTTTAGAAATAGAGTCTTAGAAAGAACAGAGCCTTGTGGTACCTCTGAATTTATCCTGAATTCAAAGGATGAGATCCCATTTATAACCACTCTTATAGCTCGATAAAGCTCGATATAAATCGAGAGAATGACTACCGATACCAAAATCAATAAGTGTAGATATGAGCGCCTAGTGCCAAACTCTTTCAAACGCCTTGGAAATATCCAGGCGAGAAACTTACTCTTACCAAATATATAAATGGACTTATTGCACCTTTCGGAGAGTAACGCCAGCAGATCACCAGAAACCGTGCTGACGATTGCTTAACAAATTCTTCGACTTCAAATAGTTTAAAAGGTGGTGATTAATCATACAATCCACAACTTTGAAAAGTGCAGCAAGTGCTATTGGGCGGTAGTGCTATTTCCGGCACAGATTAACGTTGAGATTTACAAGAACCCTTTTGACTGCACAACTCGAAAGAATATACTAAACATAGTCCTTCAAGTTTGGGCAGTGGTTAGACGCTCACCGACAACCTTGAATTACTTGAAAAAATTTCAGCCCAAAAGGTTTTTCTTTTCAACTGGGTTTGTGAATATTTGGTCATTCTGTATAAGGACTGGAACCGAACTAGCACTGTTTCTAAGCCTTTTAATTTATGAACAAAAGCTCTTATTTCTCAGTGAAAAAAGGCACTGCTCGTAAACAGCCTTTTAATGCCTTACGCCAATTTCTGGGACTAACTGCTAGTTTACACGTCTGAATAAGCTAAGCTTTATTCCTTAGTTTAGTCGAAATTTTCTTAGAGGGGATACAAATATCCATCCCTAGACTTATTAAATTGACAACCATTTCGTCATCGACCTTAGAGTCAAGGAAACAAAACAGACATCATTGAGCTTCTAACAAAGAGTTTTCCCGTAATTGAAAACGGGAAGCGTTGTGCATGTGAAGCGTTGTGAAGAGTGGAGAACGGAAAAGAGGCAGAAATGGTAGAATGATTCAAATTTCCGAGAAGTATAAGAACCTCAACTGCATACCACACAGCGTTAAACTTAAAAAATGTGAAAATTTTTGGATGAGAAATATGTTTATTTAATGAAATACATACGTATCAGTTAAAAGGACTGCCTCTCTTCTCTCCAAATCTCTGATAAACTTCAAATTGTACAATATTCAGATAAGTTATTAGCCTACAAGTACATGAAGGGACGAAAAACCGTTTTTTCCACCCGTAACTCGAGAAGCTGAAGGTGTTTGGAAAATTTAAAAACAGATTCTTGTAATATTCGATATCGCCTGTCATAGAAGTGGTGCCTGATGTTGTAATTACAAAAACAGTATACCATACAATCAAAGATCTTTTTTTTATTGGGGAAGAGCGTTCTTGAGAATATTAGAAAGTTCAAGTAAAAACAAATTTCTATACAATTGACTACGATTTTCAGGTGAATGAAAACTTGGTCGATTAAATGACAGCCGTAAAATTTAACCCACTTAAAGGGACACACACACACAAAACACTTACAACTATTTACAGTTAAAGTTAATTAGTCATTACACTGGGACTTTGTATATCCGTTATTTCTCCCACCAATAACTAAAACGACCACCATAATATGGGAAAAAGCGAACAATAAAAAATCATAATGAAGTAAGTAAAGTACTGGGAAGAAGGGAAAGAACCATTAAGAAATTTGTAAAGATAATACAATAGTTTACCCTTCGAAATAATAATAACGACAACAAAAACTACAACAAATACAACAAACAGAGAGTAAAACAAATTAATAATAAAAATATAAATAATAAGCAGTGCTTCAAAATGATAAGGTCACCTTAATATTTGCTCAATTCATCCAAACTATAAAATGTTATGTATGATCACCTTATTCAAAAAAATTCTACGTTCAAATAAGTGAATAATAAGCCAGGTTTGCTCCAAGAGATGTACCGTTATATTATGTTTATTTAAATTTATGTAAATAAGTGCAAAATTTAAATCGTCAAAATGATAAGGCCAGTGATTAATAAGCAATTAATCTAATCAGAATGTATCACAATTGTTATTTGTTTTTTTTTTTTAATAATTTATAATTTAAATAATATCTGCCCGGTATGGGTCGCGGGAAACCTCTGTCACCTTATGAACAAGGACAAATTAGGACACTTCATGAGCAGGAATTGCGTATGAACATAAAAAAATATTTATTTCCGTTTACTTAACAAACTGCAAGATAGGTTTAAACCATCTAACTTCTTTATATACTGCGAGCGTCAAAATAAAGTGTACAACTTTATTATATAGAAATTAGTCTTTAGTTCAGTAATTTAGAATACGATCTATCTGAATCTAAACATTTATCCAATTTAAAAAAAATTACGTATCATATTATTCACCACTAAACTAACTACTTTAATTAATTCAAAAATAGGACGGTTCCTACATAAAATAGCGTGTAAAGCTTGGAAAATTTGGGTTGGATTGAATAAATATATGTTTTCTAAAGAAACATACACATAGTCCTTAAGTAATGTATACACTATTTAATAGGTCTGATCATCTTCTTTCCACATCCGCCAAGAATCTTAATATCGGCTAATATTTAACTAATTTATTTAGTTATTACGAAAAACCGGTTTTCTACCAGTTAAGTTTTTGGAGGTCTTACGCAAATTTCTAAATCAGATTCTTACTATAGTCGATATCAAATATTAAAAATGGTATCACACTTCCCAAATATTTTTATGTCATTCCTTTTTGTGGCATTGTTTTCTTCCTGTCCAATTTTTTGACGCTTAAAAAATAAAGTGTCTTTCGTTTCTGTTGTATAACTTTAGTTGTTATAAGAATTTTGTTTTTGTTTTTTAAGAGTTCTTAAAAAAGTATAAAATGCTTAAAAGACTTAATTTAAGAACATAAGGTTGTACGATGTATACTTTATTTTGACGCTTACAGTAGTTCGCCATAGTTTGAATTTTTTCAGCAATTATTGAAAAACTCGAGCCTATTAAGCCACAAAACTTCTTACTTCATTGCTTAATTCCCCTTCATTCTAACGTAACAACCTGCACATAGCGTTGAATTTAATAGATAAATGGCTGTTAGAAGTATTGTCGTATCTTAGATTGTCTAATACTAGGAATTCAGTTTGGGCTTTTGCTAGAAATTCAGTTTGGTTTCTTAAGGGCAAAAGTACTGAGTAATAAGGCATTTGTCGCATTGAAACTATTGTAGTAGTTGTTTGAATGAGGAAGGAAAATAATCCGTACAACACATTCTTTGTGCCTGTGCCGCTCGATAGGAGCAAAGGTTAAAGCAATTAGTGCAGGTTTCATTCATTATCTAATAAAATTTCTTAGAAGTACCGGTTGATTCTCTCGGCAATCTAAGCAATTTTTCATACGACCGGATTAGGCAGAGCATTCAGCTTTTTCTTCTTTTATGTAGACATCATAGTTTGCATGAGAATGTTTTAGTGACATCATATTGAGCCTTATCGTGAGTAACCTCGGAGTTCTGAGATAGCCCACGTAGCCTTTCCTAACTCATACCATTGGTTAGTTACGTAAGTTATTTGCAACGGTAGAAAGTAGTGTCCAGGTGGACCTACATGGCCGCGTCTCGGTTCGATACAAACCATCCAGACGCATTCAAAAATGAAGACAGTCTGCTGACATTTATATCAGCCAGGTATGATTTTGCATATAGAAAAGCAAAAGATTCGTACACTGGCATAGGAAATGTTCGCCAGTTTCCTCATCTTCCTCGTCCTGAAATTTTCTATACCAGCACCGAGCCACTAGGATTCGTAGCCTATGACGTGGCATCCACATGATAGACTTCGATCGAGCCCGAACGTTCAAAGGTCAGATTTATATCGATACAGAGGAGGTGAGTTCAGACTTCCACCTTAGCTGTGCCCTACCCAACAAGTATCGCAGAACCAGAAGCTTGTAAGAAGAAAGTGGCATTCCGCCCAGGTGCTCGATCATTTCATCGCTAAGAAGAGAGCCATCCCTAGCTAGTGCGTCAGTCACATAATTCCCCCGGGTGTCGCAGTAACTTTTCAACCATATAATCTATGGGTCTGAATGTCTCGACAACTTGTTTTGTGATGGCCGGCCGTGATGTCGAGTAGACACCGTAAAGCGCCCAGATCGCAGCTTGACTGTCCGAACAGATCCGGATATCAACATCGAATACCTCGTAGTACATTTACCAGTCCAACCTATTCCACTTAATATAATAAAATTTCCCAAACTACTTAAAATAGGATTTTGTTGTAATGAAAACCTCTGAGTTTGGTTTAAATATTTTACTGGAACATATTCGTAGATTGTTAAGTCGGAAGAGTATGCAAAACTTGATAGCAGTTTATAGTTTAAATTATGTGTTATTGGCAAAGTAACCACCTACTAATGCAGTAGATTAATTCGGTTTCCTTTTAACCCATTGTGAAATTAGATAAATTTCGCCGTTAAAAGTTTTATCATTTTTCTAAGTGATCAATGAGAATGATGTCATATGCAATCTTAATAAACTCTAGCTTTCATTGTTGCAAGTTGATTTAAAAAAACACTGTTTTTAATTGCTGTTTTGTCTCCGATGTATTGTGAAGGAACCAAGTTTCATTCAAAGTCAAAAGGGCGTAAAAACTCCTTTGGGTTGCGAACGAATTTCGCGCGTTTAAATTTTTCATATTTAAACATGTTTGCAACATTCAATTTAACCGATCTGTTCATGTGCCCACATTCTCTCATTCCCAGATCTCCATCATACCTCCTCCACTGATTTTATCTACTATTTCAAGGACAACGACCTCTTTCATGCGACCTTAACATTTAATGCATTCTAAGCATTCTTATCTACCTTTAATGCATGTGGCAAACCAAAAACGCAGTTTGCTCAATATTAGATAGCGAACCAGGAATAGATAGATAACATATGCCAGCAATGGAATTACCTTAAATATCTATAGAAGTACAAAAAGTAATAAAATTATTAAATTGCTCTCAGCTCTTCAAAGAACAAAAATGTATTACAATTATGCAATTATTATCTATTAAAGGTAACAAAATATTACCATTAACTTAATCAATTTCACCAGCCAAAACTGACTGAATAACAAGTTTTACCTTCAGATTTCTCTCTGGAAAAAAGTTAATTTAAAAAAAAAAAAACATTTTTTATACGAAATTTTTTTCCTTTATTTTGTGTGCCAAACTAATCAATATTTTAAAGATAAATTCGACATTCGACAAACGTAACAAAAAACAGTAAAAAAGAAAAATAAATGGAAATGCACACAGAAAAACATGATTTTCTTTTTATCTCTGGCATTATTTCTTCATTTTTATGCTCCCACATGTCCCTGAAGTATTTTTTCGGCACAACAAAAACAAAAAAAAAAAACAAATTGTGAAAAAAATTGTTACAAAGTAATACAAGCAAACGAGCGAAAGGACGTACAACGAAAAAGGTGAAAAAAAAAACAAAATTGTTTTTTTTTGTTTTTCTTAAATTCCTAATCAGATAGCAAAAGAGAAAAAGAGAGAGAGAAAAATATTTTATTAAAATAATACTATGCTTTCCAAAAAGTGTATACACCAGAGTTGAAAAAGTTGGTACATTGTACTTTTTGGTACAATTCATTCGGTACAATTTACGAACTTTCTTAATTTATTATTTTTTTTTTTTGTGTATTTTCCCTGGTTTAAGTGATTTATTAAAAAAAAAAAAAAAAACGAAATAGACTTCAAGTGCCTACAGTTTCCGGTCTTATTCAGACAAAAGATTTGTTAAGGTCATCAAATTTTTGCTGCTTTAATTTTAAAAGACCAAATAATTTGTTATTGAAACCCATTTGATCTCACGAATATGTACATATGTATATCGATTGAATTTTTTGTACATTATTTGATATTTAAACATGTACTTATACCTTAATGTAGTTCTTTAACCCTCTGCAACCATCGTGCACGAATTGTAACAATTGTATTGACGTGGAATCTAATAGACACCCCTTTAAAACTCATACATTTTGGTTGATGTTTTCGACTACCATCTTATTTGCATTTGTTACGCAAAAAAAGACTTTTTGTGGTGCCTGTCAGACCGAATGTCAGTTACAGAGGGTTAAAGATATGCTATACTTTTAAAGTATAAATTAACTTTTAGGTACATATGTTAATTTTATTATTATAAAAATGTATTTTTATGTACAATTTTGTTGTTGTTTTTGCGATCTTAAAATAAAAATAATTAAAAATAAATAATAATAAAAATAAAAAAAATTAAAAAAAATTTTTTGTTACAAATGTGGTCGAAAAAGTACAATTATGTTGTTCTCATTTTGCAGCCTTGGCACACACACACGTCGGTACAAGCAAATACATTTAAATATTCAAATAAACAAAATATTAGACCGTTATCTACAGCACAGGATGTTTTTGAAAATAAAAAAAAAACACAAAAACAAAAACGAACCTGCTTAAACGTGATTGTCCTTTACAAATGTTGTTCTTGTTTTTGTTTTATTTAATCTATTAAAACTTTGTTGTTGTACTATACAAACTTATGTGTGTACGTATATATATACATGCATATGGATTAAGTTAGAAAAGAGAACAAGAAAGAGAGCTTCTGTTGTGTATATAACAGGATATCTAAAAATATGAATATTTCTTCTTCTGTTAATGTCCATACATACTCGTATGTATGTATGTCAGTATGTTCGAAACATGTGTGTGTAAATTCTATACGAGAAGATGTGGCAGTTGTTTGGTATTTTATAAGAGAAACTCCACCTCTGATACCTATACACACACATGTGTACAACATTGTCTTTAAAAAAGCACATTTTTGTTCAAAAGAAAAACAAATAAAAACCAAGAAACTCAAAAAGAAAATGAAAACAAACAACAAAAAATTGCCAAAATTGACATTAAGGAAACTGAGCAGACAAGCTGGCTCTACAAAGGCCATGTAGAATACTGAGCAAAAACAACAAAAACAAGCTATATAAGAGAAAGCAGAAATGTTTTTATGTATATTTTTATACATATATACACAAACACAATTTAACAAACAAAAAAGCTTGCATACCATAGATCTTGAAAAAGTAAATAAACTTTGTAGTGACAGAGTCAATGAGAAGAGCACTCACTTGCAGACCTAGAATACCCAGTAAACAATGTAGCAAATAGTTGCTGTTTAACTATTTATGCGTATGAATTAACTTTAAAAAATACGTTTTAATTGAATATACATACATACATACATACATA
The DNA here is from genome assembly GCA_023159175.1 of Wohlfahrtia magnifica. Taxonomy (NCBI): domain Eukaryota; kingdom Metazoa; phylum Arthropoda; class Insecta; order Diptera; family Sarcophagidae; genus Wohlfahrtia; species Wohlfahrtia magnifica. The sequence continues at coordinate 7,041,579 of JAKWBJ010000484.1, forward strand.
CCTTTTTAAAACATTTGAGTTGTCAAAATAAAGTAAAACCACGTTGTTATTGTTTTACAGTTTTTATTTCCTCGCTTTATCTTTATACAGTTTGTCTCAATACAGCAACTTATTTATCTTGCACTTAATATTCGTTTATACAACTCTTTTATTTACGCCTAAACACGACTTTACTTTATGACATCAAATCGATAACTAACTAACTATCACCATCTTTTATAGCAATTCATTATCAATTTCGAATATTCTTATAGTTACTACAACTATTTATCTACGTTAAATCTAGAAGTTGAAAAATTATAATCAGGGTTGGCAAAAACCCGGTTTTTTAAAAAAAAAAACTCCAGCCCACCGGGTTTTATTGGGTGTTTTTATGAGTTTTTTTGGGTTTCATTGGGTTTTATAACTGCTTCCAAATTTCGTTTAAATCGATAATATTTTTTGTTTGTTTACAAAATCATGTTGTTTTAGTATTTATAGTGCAACTTTGCACTCTTGGTGTGATTAAGACAGCATTGTGTGTGTACTATGAATTGCTAAATCTCGGTGAGCGAAGCAGAATGCAATTAATTCGTTTCAATCATGCTTTATGAGAAAAACGGAAGAAGACAGACATGATAAATTTATTCTTTTGCATGACAACACCCGACCACATGTCGCAAAAGTTTTAAAACAATTATTAGAAACGATCCGCAGTGTTCTCCGAACATTGCTTCGTTGGATTTTGCAACGGATACAATACACTCACACCTCTTTATACGGGCTTTCTTTACATGGCATTTTGCTATAAAGGCCTGTTTGAAATATGGAACACATTGGTTCTACGGTTATATCAGCATGGATTCTCAATTTTTTAACAAAACGTGTAAGGAAAGCATACGCAACACATATTCATCTCGTTTAAAGGCATTATAATTTACGGCCTACATTTTCAGAAACTACCTAGGCCGTATAAAGAGGTATGAGTTTATTTTTTAACATGTCATCGAATCACTTCGTTTGAAGAAATACAAAATCGGCTTCAAAGTTAGAGCGCCTTAAAACACGAGAAATTTTTCTGGAACTAGATTTGGAAATTGGCTCAGAGATGGAGAAAAGATGTAAGCAGTGGTTTGAGCAATTTGTTATTTCATTATCCTTTTGAGTCCCAATACGTAAATTTCACTTATTTTTGTTGTAAATAAACTAGAAAACCTTTAAATAAAAAACCCACCCGGGTTAAATATAATACCCAGTAAAACCCGGCTGGGTACCCAGTTGGTTGTCAACCCTGATTATAATACACAAAAAACTGGTAACTGGTAGCATTGTTAAACATGTGGTAGCACTCTTTATAGTACAGACAATTATGGCAGCGACAGACAAGTGACAGGAGCCTTGATACAAACCAATAAAGTTTATAGCCAAAATATCACCATACAGTACCTGATGTGGTGTATTTTCTTTTAGGCATTATTTTCGTAACAATACATATATTAAGTATGTCACATGTTTTCATTGCTATTTTTTATATTGTTATTTGTTGTAATTTTGTTGTTATAGTAAGTTGCCTTAAAAGAAATATCCTTAGCAAGTACTAACTTTTTGGAGAGAATCAACTACTTTTTAAAAAATACTACAAAATATGAAAAAGAACATGCGGCAGTGGATTTGTTCGACCAACGCTGAATTATGAAAATAAATGCGTTAGAGATGTTGGACGTATAGAGGCCAACACAGTATGTCGATATTTTGCCAAAGTCTCTGCAAAAGTTTAAAAATTTGTGGCAAAAGTGTGTCGGACGTCATGAAGATGCGAAACCCACCATTTTGCTCAAACTTGGCTTCAGAGTTACGGATTCAAATATTCAGACTAGTCACCTCAATCCCCAAATATAAACCCAATCGAACATGCATGGTTTGAGATTAAGCGTGCAGTTTTTTGAAATGCTAAAGGTAATTGCCGAAATCAGTTGTGTCATTCGATTAATTTAAGATTTGTCAGTTTCAAGGGGATTATGAACTTGATTGCTATTATCCACTGCTCTCGTCGCTTTATAAAGTTCTTCTGATTAATTTATACTGCTTATGCCTGCATTTACCACGACCCAATTTGACTTAAGCATTAACTTCGATTATGTTATCTGGACTGAAGTCCTCCCCAAAGTGGGCTTGGAGTCTTTCAAGCTGTCCAGAAAGTCTCGACATATACATGTGACACGTTCTGCAGTTTCGTCTTCATCTGGTAATTGCGAATATCCTAGGGAAGTATTGTGGCCCTATCGGTACAAGTAACCTCTATAATTAGCATATCCTGTGATGAGTTTAGTCAAATTTAAGCTTAATTCTCTAAGCGGGCGCTTTAACCATATCTCAGTATGGAAATTCAAGCGGAAAGAAACGCCTCGAATAATAAAGAAAAACTGACTAAAATTGAGTAGATAGTGTTAATAACCTTTAAGCAAAGATTTTCAACTTTTATAAGTTAATAGACCTCAAACATGCGAAAATCGATTGTCGTAGGTCTTCGTTTCCAACTGATATTTAACAGTGTGTGGCATTTTTGTTAGTCATTTATGATTAAATCTGTACAACACAGTTAATCACTCAAAATGACTATTAATTCTAAAACCGACAATTCCAGCTCTTATTACAGCAATTATTTATAAAAGCAAGTCTAATATAAAATATTTAATGTATTATAGTTAGGGTTACCAGTAAGCACATCATTTAATAAAAATATATTAAAAAAAATTATTTTTTTGAAGCAAAATGTCATAGTGAATTAGAGACCTGCATGAATGAATGTCAATAAAAAGCGCAATTGTGCATTCACTTTAAAATGAATTATTGTTCTGATCTCATCCATCTTTTTATGTGAGCAGAGTTGCCAAATGTGCAGTTTTTTTAAGCATTGGGCAGTTTGTTTAAAAAATAAGTTTTTCCGCGAATTGTGAAGATTTTTTAGTTTTTATTATTTTAGATTGTTACACTCAATTTTGTTATTTTAATTACAATTTCTGAAGTAAGAATTTTTCCCCATTTGTTATGGTGATGTTTACTCGTACTTTTTTTAATTCTACAATGTAATTATTCCTTTTTTGACCACTGATCATAAAGAATACGAGAATTTACGCAATGTGTGGTACTCACATTTAGGATATATAAATTTTTTTGACAAAAGAACAGTGGGATTAAATTACATTCTATGTAAATAAGTACGTATGGATGATATATCTGCTTCACTAATAAAATATCAATTACTTTAAAAAGTTTTAGTTCTAAGGGTAATTATATTGCGCAATTTCAGTTTTTTACTGTTCGGTTTAAACTAAACCGTTTTTGAACTACGTAGATATCTGTTGTGCAACCTCCTCCACTTTACAAATAAAAGTAAATCTCGAAAACAAGAGCTAACTTAAAAAAGCGGTAAGTACCACTGGATTCAGTGTAGTTGAAATCGGTTTACCCAGTGGGTGACAAGCTTGTCAGAAAAAAGTGTAAAATTCGATCACAGTGTCTATATATTACGTATATATATCACATTTTTTGTGTTATCCTTGAATAAAAGATACACTACCAGTTAAATTATCCAGATTGTTCTGTAAACCGAAATCAAATAACTTGTTTAATTGTCAAAAGTTTAAAATAATTGGCGTGTGTTTATATTTTTTCAATTGGAAATCAGTGTTTTGCTTCTAAAGATTCAGTTTTCCAAAACGAACCTTAAGAACATATGTGCTTAAGTGTACACATCTCTTTGATAAATTTTGAATGTTTCGGTTTTCAATGTACTCTGTTTGAAGTTTTTCTCTCTCTTATTGAATTCGTATATTTATCGTATGTTATGCAGTAAATATCATTGCAGTATTAAGCTGCAATCACTGTGTTTGAAACAAATAAATACAGTAATACAGGCCTCTATAGTGAATCATCATGAAAAACGCTGACAATGCTTAACTGCAGATAACTGACGATAAATTTTTGTTAGTGTCATGCATGACCTTTTTAGAGTTGGGTCGTTTAGCTCTTCTAATAAGCTAATTAGTTCACTTGTAACAAAAAACATGCGTGAAAACAAAAATTTTATTTATGTATGTATGTGTGTGTGTGTGTGCTTAACACACATGTTTTGTGTTGTAAGTGAGCGAACTAGCTCATTAAAAGAGCTAAAGAACCCAACTCTAGACCTTTTAAACTATAGTTGAACAGATAAGCTTGTATGTGCCGTATCTGGCTAAGAATTATCTACAGCGAACGAAAATGAGCAGATAATAATAAGATAATAAATAAAACAACAAATACTATTTAATTGTGGAATAGATCTCAATGAGAGTAGACATATGTCGCTTAGCTTAAAAAAATTGTTTGTTTGTGTTGCTGTTTTTTCATCTTATCGAACACGGCAAAAATTCACTAACACAATTACACAACTAATTTCTCTTCTAAGTCACCCTTGTTTTAAACTAATTGTCCAAATTTTCATAAATGACAGAAGTTGATGTTGGTCTTGCAGGCGTCTTTGCATTAGTAAGTCCTAACAGTCATTAATGGGAATGTGTAGCAGACAAAATTCTACATCGTTCAGTTCAAAGCAAACAATGTCGTTAAATTTTAGCGTTTTTTAGTATGCTTACACTCAATGAAACTGTCATGCATAACTCTTCTTGTTTGTGTCATTGTAACGAGGATTAAGCAATGATACTTTTCGTTTATGATAATTTCATACAAATTTCCACTTGATACTGATTTTGTTTGTGATGATGATTCATCGATGTAAATATAATATAGACAATGTCGCTCAAATACGCCACCGAGACTTTTACAAACTTTTCTGTGTTTAAATTGTGCATTTTTTCTAAAGAATTGTTTACGAAAAACCATACAATGCAATCATAATTTTAGAAATTATTGGCTACCCTAACTAAAGACAACTGTTAATTAAAATTTTAATAATATTTGCTATTACAACAGTGTTATGACCCGTAATTGTTAGCGTTGCTCATTGTCCAAGTAACAAATTTGGTTTATACCCATATACTTAAGGCCCTACATAACAATAATCATACAATATATGGCAAAAGGAAATTCTTTTGTTAGTTGTGTACATTTTAGGTACAAACAAAAAACGGTTATAACCAATTTTGTTAGAGTTAAAGATAAAGCATACGCGCTCACTATTGTAAAATTTTTAAACAGTGATTCAAAAATCAGTGAATCCAGCCGAATTCTGTTTGGAATATTTAAAAAACAATATAATTATTTTATTAATGTTTTTTATAGTGTCTGTTGTTAACTGTGTATATGACGTCAACTTGTAAAAATTATACAAAAATTCCAATTTACTTTATTTGCTTTGTTATTATGGTATTGTTGTTGTAGTTTTTGTAACATTTTTTTTATATTTGTCATGTCATGTAACAAAATAAAGAAAATTATTATAATTTTTGTAAATGTTTAGTAAAAAAATAGCAGACAAGTAAATAACAATAAGTACACTGCGTATCAGTGGATGATATATCCACCATTATGGTTTCAGATCTGTTTTCGTTGGGAAGGCAGCAGAGCTGCTGCACAAACTATATAATATAAATATAATAATAGATCCCAATGGTCACAGTGTTCTGCAATAGTGCCTGGTTGGCTTGATGATAATAATATGGAACAGACCTCTTGATTTCAGCTACCTGTGTCTTCTGGGAATGAATGAGTTTGTTCAGTCTCTGCTTACTTGTGGTCTTTTCAAATTAATTACATCATTAATACAACTTCTGGTCAACTTCTGGATTTAGTTTTTCTTAACCAGCCTTCGGATATAAGTCTTCTAAATTTGTCTCCCTTTACTTATCACGACGATCATCACCATCCTACTCTACAGTTAGATATTTTTCCTTCTACTCACATCGCTTCACTGAAAATACATAGTAAAAGTTGTGAACAAGTTTTTTGCTTTTCTCGAGCGAACCACTCAAAATTCAATTCCTTACTAGCCAGTGAAGATTGGAAATCTATAATTTATGGAGATAACTTGGACAAACTAGTATCACTGCGTTTCTAAGGCGGTGCCTAAAATTTTGGTTCAGAATAATAAGGCACCTCCTCCATGGAGTAATGCATTTTTATCAAATATAAAAATTAAGAAAAATAAACTATAAGTAAAGAAGTTGTCTGGCTCTCATGCTGATTTTATTTATTACTGTTTAAGATTTGAATATATTACTGCCAACAAATTTGCATACAACAGGTATTTAGGCAGAATGAAAAGGAAAATGATAAACAATCCCAATGCATTTTATAACTTAAGCTTTTCATCTGATGATAAAATATCTGTTAGTAAGCTATTTGCGGATTTTTTTTTTTTTTTGCTTTTCTACTACGTACGCTAATAAATCATTTGACAGAGACACCGCTTGTTCTTACAATATTATTTACACATAAAATATACATTTTTCGTCAATCGGTATTGAGACAGTTTTATCAATCATACGATCATTGAAGAATTCATGTTATCCTGGTCCTGATGGAATACCTAATTGTATCTTTAAAAACTGTTGTGAAATTTTTTGTGGTCCTTTGACTGAAGTTTTCAATAAGTCGCTTTAAATGGGTTGCTTACCTTCAATTAGGAAAATTTGATTAATAATACCTTTACTTAAAAATGAAAACAAAATTTAAGTTTCGAATTATCAAGGAATCGCCAAATTGAACGCCATACGAAAACTTTTGAGAAATATTTTAAACGGCAGTGTTTGTCATCCCTTTTATCTTCATGTCAACTTTGTTTTCGGAAATCACGATCTACACCTACTAATATATTGGAACTTACAACTAATACAAATGATGGTTTGATTCATTCTAAGCAAACATATGTTATCTACACCAATTTTAGTAAGGCCTTTGATAAAGTTAACCATGATATTTTCTTTTTAAATTTTCAAGCTTGGGATTTAGGAACAATTCAATTCGCTGGCTTAATTCGTATCTTTTTAGCAGAACTAAACAAGTAAAATTAAAAAACGCCGTTTTGAAGGTTAGCGATGTATCTTCTGGAGTGCCACAAGGCGGTCATTTGGGGCGAAAAGGATGAATACACTCACTAGTGAGTTGATGTAAATCTCCGAATGGAGTCGTTTAAACAGGGTCAATTTTAATGCACGCAAGACCTCATGTTGGTGGTGTGTTGTTATCTGTGACCATGGGTAATGTAGATATTGTGAAATCAGATGCTCTTGATGTCCAGGTCATGAGAATTAATTGTTATGTTCGTTGGAACGATCACATATTTCGAGTGTTGAAAGAAGCATTCAAGTGCCATGGTTTTTTAAGACGGTGAAAGGAATACTTCACTACATCTGATCTCCTTAATATTTACAAGACCTACATATATCCAACCAACGATAAAATATAACTCTCATGTATGTATTTTGAATCTTCTAGAATGGCGGTAGGGTAGCCAACTCTATCCATTAATTAGATCATCGTCGCAATGTGGCGTGCATTTCATTGTTCTATCGGTATATTATATATTCTTACTTGTATTTCTCGCAGAGCGCATCCCTTTGTAGTTAATTGTTCAGTGAATCGCACAACGCATTATAGGGAGAACTCGTTCTTTGGTCGCACTGTTTGTTAGTAAAACAATTTTCTACCATTTACGACATGAGTTAATGTAAATCGAATAAAAATAAACACTATTCCCTCTATCCTACTTCCTACAACCTATTTTCCTAGTACCAGCACAATGCACTGCACGAGTACTGGTCACCCACTAGGTGCTGGTCGTATTAAAAAAAAAAGACGGCAATAGAGTGTAACACCCAACGCAGTAGAAGAAGAGGTAGACCTGCCAATACCTGGAGATGCAAATTTATAAGGAAGTGAACTCCATTGCTAAGTTCTGTGCTGAAGGAAAGCTTTTGGCGCAGGACAGATTAGAATGGAGGAACTTTATTGTGATCCATTGTTACAGTTTGAAACCAGCATATAACAAACACAAACCGTAAAGATAAATAAATTATTTATGTCAAATCACATGTGTTTTTGATTACTTAATCGAATATGATAATTTTATAGACCCAATTTTCTTTTTTGCTAAAGTATCAACGAAATATTATATGTATCTATAGTTATGCTACGCACTGTGGAAAACTCGAAAAATATATATTTATTAGGGAGATCGGACGGTTATTATTCGAGCGGTTTTAACCGGTTTTTTCAAAAATTTCATTCTTCGAATACCGAATAAACCGGTTAATTTAAGACGAATAACCGGTTACTTTAAATAGGTATAACTTTTATACGTTTGTATATTTCTTTTATTTAAACTATGCTCATCGTTTAACTATTTGTAAAAATTTAATTTTTTTGTTTATATAAAAATGGATTGTTGTTTGTTCGGATGCTTAAAATTTGAAAACGACTGGACCAAATTGGATACTTTTTTCTGCGATTTTGTTCGTAATTGTTACGCGAAGGCTTAGGAAAAAAGAAAACCGGAAAATGTTCAACAGGTGGCGCTGTAGGTGGTAATTCCTTTATCACTGCTCCTGTTAAACTTATTTGAATAAGATTTGACACATCGATTAAGTGCACGTATTCTAAGTTGTGAAGCAAATATAAACGGGGTTGGATAAGTGAGCATGCTGCCTCTACTACAAAATTAATATTTATTTTTGTATATCTTGAGAACGGTAAAAGTAGAAGCCTCTGAGTTTGGTAAAAATGACTTCGTAATTAATACGAATCATCAGCCAAATAAGTGGTCGCATAATAATCGGATATGTGGGCATTGTACGTACATACGTCCCATACAAATAAATATTGGATTGTTTTATTTTATAATTTGGTTTTAATGACTTGGAAGTCAATACGAATCATCAGTTTCAAAGTGGAAGGAATTGGATAAGTGGGCGTAGCATCTTTCATACGAAATGATAAGTTCTTTTTGTAATTAATCAATAAATAATCTATCTGATCAGACAATTGTTGTCCGTAGATAGCTGTCAACTTCTGAACAAACATAGATTTTCAGGCAAAGCCAAATGGTTAAAGCTAGGCTTTGTATATATGACAACTTTGAACGTCTCACGAAGAGTGTTAAAAACCAAGATAGATCGAAAAATATATGCACTGTTGAGCAAAAATAACCTTTTCTTATCTTCTATAAATAAATATTGATTTTTTTAAATGGAGAATGATCAACTAGACTTTTTGATAGCCCGCAACCCACAAAGGCCGGTTCCGAAACGGCAAATATATTAGTTAGTGAAGTTTTCCATAGCGTAAATACATATAACCAGTCGCTAGTAATGTTGCAAGGTGATATCACTGTTGAAAATTGTCAGATGGTGTGGCCTGGGATTGAACCAAAGACTTCTTGATTGAAAGGTGTGTTCTTACATAACATACCACAGTGACACATGCATTATTAAATACCTAGTGCATAACTTTACATACAGTGCTGCTCGAAATCTAAGCAAATTTGCTTGTCGATAGACTCGTAGATTATAGTAGATTTATTCAAAGTAAAACATTTAATTCTTGTTATCTTAGGCGCCTAACTAATAATTATAATAACAAACCTTTAATTCCATTCTCTACCAAGTAATACATCAAAAACGAAATTAGCTCCTTGAGTAGCTGTTCGAAGCTTTAGCATTTTTCAGTACTTTATGTAATAAACTTTGTTTTCTATGGCTTCCACACACTGTTTTGGCATAATTTTTATGATATTTGTGAGAATTATTGTTAGTATTGATTGCCTCTTTAATTTTAATCTCTAAATCAGCTTCTGCATATATTTAAAACGAAGTGGTCCAGCTCTGCGCTTCAAGAATTAGGAACAATTTCATTTAAATGAAAGAACCGGTTAACCGGTTATTTGAATTATTACTAACCTAAAACTGTTTTTTTTCAAAGTGCAACTTTTTGAATTATTCGAAAACCGGTTTTTGGAAGCAGTTGAATAATCGATCTCCCTAATATTTATGTACATATGTTTGTATATTTAATTTTTTTTAATAAAATAATTTTAATGAGATAAAACACATCAATCTGTTTCTTTATTAATTTTTTCGACATTTTATTTTTTGCTAACAATAGCAAAAATGTATACATATGTCCCTAAAATCAGGCAGAGGACACACCAGCTGTTAATTACATAAAAATTTTATTCTTTTTTTGCGTACAAGTACGCTTTTGATAGAAAACTTTACAAAAACTCCCTCACTTTGATTTGTTTAAAATGTTTATTTATTCTGCATTTGATTTTAGTCATTTTTTTCTATTTCTTGTTTAAATATTTCGAGTTTTTGTTTTTAGGCAAACAAGGGCTAAAACGTTTCCTAATGTTGTCATTCAAGTTAATAGTTGTTATTCATGTTGGTTTTATTTTTTCTCTTTTGTAGTAGTTGCTGGGTTGTTTGTCTATAATTAATCATATTCTATATGGTATGTGAGTGTGAATTTGTGGTTTTACAACAACTTATATGAAAACAAAAAAAACCTGAATAGTCAGATATTAAATGTCAATTTTTTTATGTATATAGAAAATCTTGAATATGTAATATTCAGAGACACATCTTTAAATTGCTTACAAGTTTGGTAATTAAAAGCGACTACAAAGCTTTTTTTAGGTAAGTTTTCAAGTCAGGTGCTTATTTTGGCGTTTAAAACATACTCACATAGGGTTAACATTAACGACACTGCCGTCGACCTTTAAATATTTCGTATACAGCAGGTGGTATTCTTTGTATATCTAAACTAAATATATCTTTTATACCGTAAATCCTATGTTGAAGGTCAAACAAAGCACGTTTTTGTCGCAAATACATAGAAACTTTTACGAACACCAAGTCACATGGTTGGGGTCATGCAGGGTATCAGAGAAATATTCAAGAACAAACTGAGAACAAACTTTTTGCCACCATCATTACCAACATATGACAGGGATATGAAAATTTTTTATGACTTGAAAAGACTGGAGATTGGTACGTCCTATTGCACTGAATTGCACGTGTCTACTGTCAACTCTAATATTACAAATTGTTCGCATACATGCTTTTTAAACAACCCTTTGTTACTTTAATAACCTAACTTTAAAAATTTGTAGTTACAAAAAAAATACAGTCTGTTATAAAATTATGTTACATATTTTTATTTAGAGTTTAATACATAACTCTACATGCATAAAGCACTCATAGTTTCAAAAATTAGCACCAATCTGTAGTGTTTCAAGCCAGCAGTAAGTAGGTTTGGCAGTTTAAGCAAATAAACAGATTTTTTAACCATAATTTCATCACTTTTATTGCCACACGTTATATAGGTATTGCAAAATAAATCAAAACAAAGAAATATAAAATTTAATTTATTTTTATACTATAATTCTTTAATTCATTTTATTTTTGTACTTTTTTTATTTTGTATTTATTAAAAAAAAATAAATAAATAAAAATAAACAACTGTTTGTTTAGTATAAATTCTCGTCGTATTGTTTTATGAATATTAATGTTTAATTTCCGTTGTTGTCATTCTCATACAAAATTCAAGCAGAAAAAAAAATTGTCACATTCGCTTACCAGCAAAAGTTCAGTTAAAATGACTACAACAGCAACAACAAAAATAAATATATAGAAGACTACTACGGTACTTGTGTGTACAACGAACTTTACAGTCAAATACACAGATTGTTTTTTCGAGAATTAATTTTTACATATACACGCATACATACAAATATTTAAACTTCCTTTTTCCACTCTCTCAGTTATGCTCATAAAATTTGGATAGAAAATTGTAAAACCTAATATGAGAAAAACAGCAATAAATAACTGGATGTTAATAGTTAGTGTTTCCACTGAAAAAATTTGAGTTCTACCAAAATGTTTTAAAAATCTACAAATTCTGTATAAATCTACCAACTAACAAAACCATTAAAAAAAAAACATATTTTGAATATTAATAAAAATTTTTACTGACATTTTTACATGTGTTGATATACTGTGAGCGGCGAAATAAAGTGTTCATCCTCATTTTTTTACTGAATGTGTAAATACATAATATGCCCCAATTAGGTCATATGAGAATTTTGGTTACTCAGTTTGTCTATGAGTCAATTACGCGCAAACGACTAAATCGACTTAGTTGATATTTGAAGTACAAATATATAGATCCAGCTAACAAAACTGCAATAGGGTGCCTTCTTAAAAATTTGATCTAGGGGACATTAAAATCAGGGGAAAACGGTCAAAATTAATTACGTTTCTTCTTAAGTGACACACATATTTTCTTCTTAAGGCAAAGTTTTTTGCTTACAGACATTCATTTGTTGCACAAAATTACATTTTTAAATGATGCATTTCGAGGAGCTACTCGTGGTTATACATCTTGGGAACTAAAAAAAATGGCCTTTCACATGCTATTTTGTTATCAAGATCAAAAATTATCTTCACAGAACGAGCGGGCGTAAAAAGTAATAAATATCGTACACCCCAATAAATATATCAGACGTCAAAATTCTTTTTAGTATTTTCTTTATAAAGGCAGACAGATAAAAATAAAACGGATGGGAGCGGGAAAAAAAAGAGAATTTATCTCCCACCTATAATACACATATGTATACCATGTATAGATTTCACGGCAACGCCGGATGGATAAAGCTGGTATTTAATATTATTTCACGTATGAACCCCACATTAAAATCGAATAAAGACTGTAATGTTGTAGCGATAAATTTTCTTTCTGTGTATAACCATCATATAATGATTGTAATAATCATACTCGTATGTACACATACATATGTATGGTATGAATGCTTATTGTATTTAGAACTACATTTTTGGTTTTGTTTAATAGATATTTCAAATATTTATTAACAATAAATCGGAAAACACATGTCTATAATGGAAACCACAATTACAATAAGAACTACAATAACTAACAATTGTTTTAATTTAAACAAACAAACAAACAAAAAAACAAAAAAGTTGACGATGATTTTTATTTGACTTGATTCTTTCAACATTTTAATAAAATATTAATAAAATATTTATAAAAAAATAATCTAAAAACATTACAATGATGAACATGGCAAAAAAAGTCAAATATAATAAATACTAACATGTTACAAATACAGGATTATAATATCCAATAAAATATACATAAGGTGTGCTTCAAAATGATAAGGTCACCTTAATATTTGCACAATTCATCCAAACTATAAAATGTTATGTGTGGTCACGTTATTAAAAAAAATTCTACGTTCAAATAAGTGAATAAGAAGCCGGTTTTGCTTTTAGAGATGTACCATCATATTATGTTTATTTAAATTTATGTAATTAAGTGCAAAATTCACTGCGTCAAAATGATAAGGTCAGTTGTTAATACGCAATTAATCTAATCAGAATGTATCACAATTGTTGTTTGTTTTTTTTTAATAATTTATAATTGAAATAATATCTGCGCGGTATGGGTCGTGGCAAACCTTTGTCACCTTATGAACAAGGACAAATTGTGGCAATTCATGAGCAGGGATTGAGTACGCATGAAATGGCGAAAAAACTGGGACGATCTTTCTGTGTTTTGCCCAAATTTTCTCAAAAACAGTAATTTATGTAAAATTTAAAAGCACGGGTCATCCAAAGATCCTGACTTCCCGTAAAAATCGGCTAATTTCACGCAAGGCCTCGAATTTCATGAAAAGTGCGTTAAAAATAAAGGAGGAATTGAAATTATAAGCTTCAAAAAGCACAATTCTAAGAGCAATCAACGCCCAGTCAAACCTTATTCGAGCAAAATTTAAAAAAATTCCCTGTCTGACTATGTAGTATAAGATTAAGCGTAACAACATAGCAGCTAATTGGCATCAGTAAACATTTTTTTAAAAAGGTTATAAGATATTCCATATATTTTTGGGTTTGTAGGTAATTTTTTCTGATGAGAAAAAATTCAATTTTGATTGCGATTGCTGTCCATTCATGTTTATGGCTGCTGCAGTCTGTTTGGGTGTCTTTAACTGTTTGTTAGATAATAAATGCTTAATAGACATGGTGACTCTCTCAGAAAACAAGCTCGGTCGACATCTTTTTACTTCTGGTGTGTTTATATTTCATCTTTTTCGTACTTGTAGGTTTGTTTAGTGAGCAATTCAAAACTGTTTACCAATTTATTATTTGTCATTTGCACAATTTGGTTTTCTAATAAATCTGACGATCCTTTCTTTTCAACTTGAAGGCAAAAATCTTTGAAAGCAGTTGACAATTAATAACAAAAATTGTTGCTGATTGTTTTGAGGCCTTTTTCAAAACAGTATTGCAAGTAGCAATACTCTAGTTCATGGCGTTTTATTAATTTATTTGTGCTGGCGGATTGAATGAACTTAAACGTTCAAAAGAGAATACATTGACTTTTTTTCACAAAATTGCCTAACTTAACACCAAGTTTAAATGCTAGTGAATTTCTTTCTTTGTATTATTTTTTCTTATTCATCTACTGATTATTTTCTAGGTTTTACTGCGCTTTTAATTGAAATTTCATTGATATTCAAGCGGTACTGCTCGCTACTTTAAAGGTAATTGTTTTATTTGAAACTGTAAATACCGCAAGAAATATTAATGAAAAATGTCAGAACTTGATTTTATCACAAAAAATATGTTTTCTTTTTATATTTATTTACAAGTATTGTCGTAATTCTGTTGTAATAGAATCTACAATTGCATTGAAATTTAACTGACATAACTCGATACGACCAACTAACAATCAGCAAACCAATCAACCATCTAATTGAACAGCCAAAACAATAAATCTCAGCTTAAGTGTTACAAGGTTTTAAAAAAAAAGGTTTTTTTTCCAATTACATCACAAATTCATTTGTATAGTATTTGTTCGCTGACTGAAGCTGACAGCAACTGTTTTATGACTACCACTACCAATCTGGCATTGTTCCTATTTGTTGCTGATGCTACAACAGCACCTGCTGTTGTTTGTCTAATTGTTTAATGATTAAAAAATGTACGGTAATTAGATACCTGGAAAAAAATAACTTCATTTTGTTAAAAAAATACTTTAATACTTTTACTTGAAACTTTTTAAAAAGGTTTTATTAAAAGGGTTTTTAAAATTTTAGATTCATTTCAATTAATTCGATTTTAATCAACTTGTTTTTACATATCGAAATCAAACAATATATGTATATCGAGTGCTTCGTAATTAAATCGTAATAAAACAAAGAAATATATTTTTATTATCAATGTTGGATAGAACATTTTATGAAATTAATGTCGAAATATGATTTCGGCCTTATGGTCGCCACGACTGAACGCGTACAGGACCAATACCAATTTTCACAAAGTTTTCACAGAATATGCAGCCGTATTTCGTCAATAACTCTTGGAGTGTTGATTTCCAGGTGTTCCATTGTCTCTAGTTTATCGGCGTAGACAAGTGACTTTTCATAACCCAATAACAATTAAGTTTATTTACGTACTAGTTCAACCAAAAATGTGCTTCATCGGAGAACAAACTTATGAATTGAAATTCGATACCAATATTAATATTTGCTTCAGCCCATTCGCTGAATTGACAACTATCAGCTGTTAAATCGGTTATCAAGTGAAGCAATGTTGCCAACTCGAACAAGCTTTTATTCAATAGGCTTCTACTGAAGAACTTCTATGGCAAATAGTATACAAGTTCGATTGATCACTGGTAATATTTTTTCTTTATTTATTCCACTAATGAACATAAGACTTCTATCTAGTGATTTCAACTTGATCTGTTATTAAAGATCCGTTTCAGTTGAAGAAAATCTTTTTTTTAACTTTCGCCATTTCCTCAAGAACCGTTGTGCGACATAAGTTTCTCTGCCACCCTTGGTATCTCTGGTTTCTTTGGGGTTCTACTTCAAGGCTGATCTGATTGATTTTCGTCTCATTATTGAAAATTCACATGTCAGTCAGTGAAGCTATTGGACGTTTGTGATTGTTGTTGAACTAAAAGTTCCGCATATTTTTCTTAAGCATTTTTTGATGAATGTCTGACTATTTGACATCGACCATATTCCACTTATATACATAGAGGAGTGAAGGCTTAATGCTTAGGGATAGTTATGTTACCCTGCATGGTTTGATGAGACGACCAACTGCCGATCTGATTGTTTTCAGTCTTTTGTAGCTATCGTCTCCCACGCATGTTAGTAAACATGACTTATCCCAGAACAACAGAAGTTGTTAACATATATAATATAACATAGCTTGGCTATCGCAAATCTTTTATTTATGTTGACTTCTAGCCAAGCTTTCTTTGGCATGTCAATCAAGTCATTTAATTTACACTGCATGTCACTACATTTATGCGACTTAAAGTGTATGTTGTCCACATTATCTATTTAATTGGTTGGTTTGATCAAGGCCATACAAACTGCGTCCCAGTAGATCTTTTGTGCAGACTTATATGCTCTCCACAATAGATAGAGGCTGCGAACAAATCCAATTATCCTACGTGATGATAGAGCAAATGCTACCTTTGAAATCACACACGCGGCTTACGAGATCTACTTGAAGACAAAGAAACAAACCTTTTTCGCCTGTCTCAGTCTAGAGACACCCTCTCATAGCCGATTGAATTCGTTTTCAACGCAGCAGCCGGTCAGTCTACTAGGCTATCCCACAGGGACACCAAGGAACATAGTGTAACTCTGTTGTGGAAACCAAGTTCAGTGAGAGACGTAAAACTAAAAGCACAATATTGCCTAATAAAGCATGCAAACGAAAAATTCGTTACATTTTTATTTAATATCTTATTAACAAAAATAATAAAAATCAAATTAATACGACAAATTAAAGGCATATCGCCAAAGATTTTAAGACAATGAAAAAAATTATATTTCTCTACGAGATAAGGCGTACGTAGGTATTTTACTCTTTAAACCACGCCTTAACTTTTGAACGCCTTTTTTTACCAATGTTTTCACGCTTTGTTCTACTTGCAGTACAAATATTTTGCAGTTTTAACTACATTAGACATTTTTCGATGTCTTAATTTTAATTTAGTCCAAATTTTTTTCATCGGATAAAATTCGGGGCCGTTTGATGGATTATTCTTTTTCAACCAATCTAACGTTGTTTTTTCCGAACGCCACCACTATTGCGGCCAGGCTAGAATATTGACGGCATAGAGTAAAGTTTGTACAAAGGTAATGATGTTAACCAAATAATCTTTCCCTTTAAACTAAAAACTTGGAAAGTATTTTATTTGTTACAAATTAAAGAATTTTATAAGTAACGGTTCTTCCTTGCTTGTTGTTGTTTTGAACGAAGTGTTCGTAAAAAAATTTTCGTTTACACGCTTTAATACTGCAGAAAATAAATGCAATAGGAGCAATCGATGGTCAATCGCTTTAAGGTGAAAAGGCTCTCTAGCAGCGTTGCCAAATGTGCAGATATATCTGTAAACATTGAGCAGTTTCGAAGTTTTTTGTTTAAAAAAACAGTTTTTCTGTAAATTGTGCAGATTTTGCAGTTTTTAACATATTAGTTATTTACTTTCAATTTTGTTATTTTAATTACAATTTCTGAACTAAGATTTCTCCCCATTTGCTCAATATAATTGTGGTGAGGTTTACTTGTACCTTTTTTAATACCATAATGTAATTATATCTTTTTTAAACACTGATCAGAAGTAACAGTGTGTGATACTCACATTTAGGTCTAAGAATTTGCGTTTTTCTGCTCAGTCACTTAAGATACGAGTATATATTTTTTTGCAAAAGAACAGTGGAATCACATTACATACTACGTAAGCGCGTACATATGAGTGATATATCTGTTGCACTAATAAAACCTTACTCATATGTACGTGCTTATGTACGTAGTAACAACGGTATATCTTGAATAAAAGCGCTAACCTAAAAAACCGATAAGTAACTCTAGATTCAGCGCACTCGAATCCGGTTTACCTGCCGTGTGTCTCGCTTGTCGGAAGAAGTATAAAATTTGAGCACAGTGTCTTTATATCATATCATTTATAAGTACATTTAATTTGTTGTGTTAATGTTTGAAAAAATTAATTCACTTAATTACCTTTCAAGTAACTTCTTTGATTGTTAAAAGCTTAAAATAATTGACGCATTTAAGTTTTACTTGTCTTTGAAAATTTAATCGATCTCAATTTCACTCGTATTCGGTTTACAGAATTAACCGTATATCTATATTTTTATACTTTTCTAAGTACATATATGCAGTTTTTTCATTGGAAAATCAGTTTTTTTTTTTCGAAATTTTCAGTTTTTCTAAAAAAAATTGTGGCAACACTGCTCTCTAGCCTAGACTATGTCAATTAATTTCAGTTACTTATAAAATGGAATTCTTCACTCTGTAGACCGCTCTAATATTATCCGAAGCCTATTTGTTTGATGCAGACAGCTGTTATGTCGCCTAATACCAACCTTTCTTTTAGCAACCCTGGTTCTGATATTCACGAAAAGAATAAATAAACAGCCGTAAAACTTCGTAATATGAACAATATAAACGAGCATAGCTGATCTATGCATTATTGTCTATTGTTCAAAACGCTGGCTAGTATTTTGTAGATGTAGATGTGCCGCTGTGGTATGTTAGGTAAGACACCCGCCTACCAATTATGAGGTCCTCTTTTGAATCGCAGGCCAGACCATTATCACTTACTTCATAACATTACTAGCGACTGGTTATGAGAATTTACGCTATGAAAAGCTTCTATAATGCATCTGCATCTGGCTGTAGGCCACTTTTTATAAGTCTAAGAATAGAATCGGGTGCAGCTCATTGATTGAGAAAAGTTCCCCTTTTTCCACTTGGGATGTCGTGTGAGTTATTTATGTGTATGTAGGTGTTGAGTAAAGTAATGCCACTCCAAATACTACAGTCTGTTAAATCGTTCTTCTTTGGCTTCTTTCATTCAAGACTTCGGCACACATTCATTCGTTCTTGCACTTTGTATATACGGTAGCAACATTTCTGCTGCTATTGAAGTTTATGCGGAGAAGTTTAGGTGAAACTCTAACTTTCCCTGAAGATTTGTTCTTTTTTAGCTCACTTATCTTACTTGCTCCACATTGGTGATGCCATCATTAATGCAGTGATTAATGGGTGTTCTTTCAAGTATATGTACTATATATGAATTTTCTTTATTATTGGCTTCGCCATCATTGCACTTATGTTCAATGTATTGCTTCCATGTATACGACATTGATCTTCTTTTTGAGAAATTGACAACAAATGTGTTTGTTCTGTTTCTTTTTAAGTTTCTTTGAACTAAAACCATTTTTGAATACAAATATGTATGTAAGTTTTGGCCAACCATTGCATTATTCAAAGTGTTGTACATCGTCAGCCACTGATTTTTGCGTCTTTCTGGTAGCTTATGGATTTCGAGGCAAAAAAACTACTCCGGTTTTGACGTTAAGATTGAATCAAGCCAAATTGTAATACCCTGTTCTGAAGTGAAGTCTATACCATTAAGCGCATTCTGCATCGATCGAAACAAATGGTAGGCAGAAGAGGCAAGTTCGAGGCTATAAAGCGGGTGAGGCAAAACTTCCCATCCACTGTTTTTCAAATAGTTTTTGGTCGGTGTTGCAGCATGTCGCCGAGAGTTGTCATGGTGGAAGATTATAGCCTAGTGTCTGCTCGAATATTATGGTCGTTTTTCGTTGATTGCTCTCTTCAAACAAATCAATTGTGTTTGGTACATGTCCCCTGAGATCATATGATATTCGGCTTCGGCGTTAAATTGGCTGGTTGGCCGGGCTTTACATATGACTCTTTGCG
Source organism: Wohlfahrtia magnifica (assembly GCA_023159175.1). NCBI lineage: Eukaryota > Metazoa > Arthropoda > Insecta > Diptera > Sarcophagidae > Wohlfahrtia > Wohlfahrtia magnifica. The sequence goes on from JAKWBJ010000484.1 coordinate 7,061,357, forward strand.
CTTGAGGTTATCGTAATGTATCCATTTTTCATCACCAGTAACTTTCTTTTTGTAGCGTTCAAGCATCATTTCCGACAAGCAAAATCACCTTCAACGTTTCTCGGCTTCAATTAATATGGGATCCAATTTCCTTGCTTTTAAATGAATCCCAATACTTTTAAACGTAGGGAAATGATTTGTTGTGTGACTCCTAATTATAAACAAGTTCTTCTTGCGTTCGACAACAATCTTCGTCAAGTAATGCTTCCGATTCCTCATCTTCAACATTTTTCAGCCGACCAGTCCTCTCCTTGTCTTCTGTGTCGAAATCATCACTTTTAAATCGCGCAAACTATCGTCCAAAAATTTCTTGAGTTGGTTCATGTTGATCGTAAGCTTCTACCAACAATCGGTAACTTTCAGCAGCCGTTTTCTTCAAATGAAAGAAGGTTATCAGACTTCCCAGCAAAACATCTTCTTTAGGCACAAAATTCGATATTATTATAGCGATTGAAAAAATGTGTGTTTATCATTTGGCGTCTATCGAATACCGAATTATAATGAGAGATATTTATCCTCCAAAATATCATAATTTTTATTATTGACACAAACCATATGATATAGTTATGCCATATATTGTTTAAATCGACATTATAGACTTGTATACTCAATAGTGAATTTTTTTATATTTTTAAATTTAAAATTTCTAATCAAATTTAAATTTAATTTTAAATTTTTTAAATTTAATTTTAAATTTTTTAAATTTAATGTTAAATTTTTTTTTGAATGCTGGTGAAAACTATTGTCAAGCTAATGAACTGATCTCTATGAACCGGAATTCGGTGGTAAATATTTACAATGAACCAAATTCCTTTTTAAATTGAGTTTAATTAGGGCTATATTTTCAACGGTCATGGTAGTGTAGCGTAAAAGACATTAATAGCTTTATACTTTTTCTCTTTCATGTTAAATTGTTTCTTTTCGTTTTAATTAATTTCAATCAAATTTTAAAATGTGAACAATTAGCGAAGGTTGTACGTTATAATGCAATATCGCGTTGATTGTATGATATTTTATATATATTTTTGAAATATTTTCTTTCCTCATTATTTCTTTATATTTTCTTTAAAAAAAAAACATTTTTTGTTATTTCTATTGAGTTTATTTATTTCTTTTTTACGCTTCATTGATTACAAGAAAATAAACCGAAAAATTTTATAAATATTTACCTTGGATCGGTTCGGTGGTTTTTTTTATTAGTTTTGCTATTGCGTGTAGTAGGTATGACTAACTTAATAAGTTAGTGACTGACTACCATGGAGTTGTTTTCATAAATTGATATTCATTGGAATATACTCGTAATAAATCATTAATCAAATATCAAACCAAACTATAAATACAAAAAAAACGAATTTCGTTTTTATTGAAGAGAAGAAAATATAAGGCAAACATTTTTAATATATTTTTAAGAAATAAATTTTAAAAGGTCACGGTTTTGTATGTAGTATTTTAGAGAATTATTACGAAAGTCCAATAGTAGGCAATGTGTTATAAACTCATTAAACAGCCATAAACTTATCATTGAGTATAATTTAAATTAAATATTTAAAACTATAAAGTATAAATATAGAGCTATAAATAAAAATTTATTTTTAATACTGGCTTAAACCTGGCGTGCCTCGCTACCTCTATCATAATTATTATCTAAACTATTTCCTTCTTATAAATTTTCACTCTTTTTGCTCCATTTGGTCCCTTTCCGATACAAACATGGGCTATGTTAAATAGCCAAAAGACTCTGTTGCTGCTGCTTCTTTTTAGCTGTATATACTCTTCAAACAAACAAACATTCTTTTTTATATAGTACATACTCGTATATGTAAATGAATAGCATTTATCCGCTTATCTAATTTCTATATACACAAAGTACCATATTTAGTATGAATGGAAGGTGCCAAGTCCACTTATCCAATCTTGCCAAGTTGTTGCCTACTGATGTGTATTGTCCACAGCGAAAACTTCTTCTATTAACGGTTACAACATATATATACAAAAATCAATGTTTACTGTGTATTGCTAATCTCACGCCCACTTATCTGATTTTGCCCAATTTTTGACTGATTTTGCCCAATATTGACTACCAAGTCATTTGGACCAAATATAAAAACTCTTACTGTTGCCATTTCGAAGAAACAAACAAATAAATATTTACTTTGTACGGGTGTTGCACTCCCCAGTTGGAATTTATGAAATTTATATAGCCGTTAAAATATTAAGAACAACGGTTCAGCCATTTTGCGATCTAAAAAACACAAACCTACAAGTGCACATTAATTTTTATAACTTTGAGTTGGTAATACTGCATTTTTTGACAACAGATTTAACAGCTGATAGTTGCTTTTTCATTATGAATAGACTACACCAGAGCTTCGTTTGCACAAATTGTGCAATTGTGGTGTTTTTTCTTTGGTTTATGTCACGGCCACCTTAGTAATGTCATACTTAATTTGTGTTATTAAGAGTGTTACTACTTGCGTTTTGAACGGTACTACTGTTTGGTTGTTACATTTGAAATTAAAGGAAATGAATCGAATGTTGTGGTAAGAACAAGAACATTCGGAAGTAATACCAATTGTATATAAAAGGCGGCGCCTTATACATTAGTTAGTTCAGTTATCGTTTGACAGTCATTGTGTAAAGTTGTAATAAAGAAAAGCCGTGTTTAGGCGTAAATAAAAGTGTTTAGTAATTTGCGTATAAGCGAATATTAATTGCAAGATAATTAAGTTGCTGTACTAAAATAAAGTGTAAAAGTGTGGAAGTATAAGTAATACATAAATTAGCTGCATATATTTTATTTTACGCAATTTGAAAGAACTGAAGCGTTTTAAAAAGCTTAAAACGTAACAATACTATTTGATGAGCTTAATGGCTGGCGGAGTTTTCGAAGACATATGTGCCAATATATGTCAATGTCAGTCAGTTATCATCTCGCGATAGCGTACACGATTCACGGTAACTGCTTGGCCGACCTCATTTTCGAAGAAGTATGGCCTGATGATGCCGCCAGCCCATAAACCGCACCAAACAGTCAATCTGTGTGGATGCATCGGCTTTTCATCAATCAACAACATCATTGTGGACACAGTTGGTCAAATATACTGACCAAAAAAATCACAAATTGCACGAAATACATTCTGATTTGAACGCCCATTCTCGTAAAAGTCGTCAACAATTTTAACACGATGCTCAATTGTGTACCTCTCCATGGTTGAATTTGTCAAATACTGAAACAAGGAAATGTCAAATTAAGCTGAGCAAAAAACTTGACGTTAAGGCGTGACTCACAATTAACATCGAGCATTACGATTGGACCACCCTTTATATAAGATTATTTGTTTCAATAAAATATATGTGAATCACCTATCGAAAATCGATCGAATAAAATACGCTAAACTTTAATCAGTAGGTAAGGTCAAAAATATGAAAAATTCGTTACACTATAAATATCTATACACAGCTAGATATCTATTTGTAGAAATTATGGGCATTACTCAAAGAAACTTTTGATACAAGAGTAATTTCACATAATGATCTACTTAACTGGCCACCAAGATCTATTGATTTAACCCCATTGGATTATTTTCTTTTAGGTTATGTAAAGTCACTTACGTCAATAAGCTAAAGCCTGAAGATTAACATTCGAAGAGTTATATGATATATTAATATGAACGAATTTATATTGAAACATTGTCATAAAATTTTCTATCCAACAAAACCCATTTCACTGAATTTAAAAATATATTTCTTTGTTTTATTATTATTTAAAGTTGTGTAACTGTAAAATTATATAATGTTACGAAAATAAAAATGCCTAAATTTCGGTATATTTGGTAGTTATGTGTCACCCTGTCAATGCCGTGCTTATTTGCGTATTTGGCAGTACTGCCAAGCCGACCATCCTTACGTTACATTTGAATTAACGGATATAAAAATAGAAGATGTGAGACATTATATAAAGAGGCTGCTTTATCTACACGTCAGTTAGTTATCGTGTTGCTGTCAAGCGGAAATAAAAGTGTTGTATAGCGGATACTAAGTTGTATAAAAGTTATTGTGTAGTAAGTAAATAAAACTGTAACAACAACAAAGCGGTGTTTTATTTTATTTTAACGCAATTTAAACGAACTCAAACGTTTTAAAAAGGTTAAAACGTAACAATGAGATAAGATTATTTAATAACACAGATAATTAGAAATTTTTTTTTCCGTTGAAAATTGTCAACATTATATGAACGTTTCATTAAAACAGAAATTAACCTAAAAGGGAAAAAATTTGCTGTGGTATAGTAGGTAGGACACCCGCCTACCGACCAGAAGGTCGTCGGTTCAATGCCAGGCCAGACCATCTTAAAAAAAGAAAAACGTTTTTCGACAGTGGTATCACCTCATAGCATTAGCTAGTAACTGGTTATGAGTATCACTACTATTGAAAACTTCTCTAAATGCATTTGCCGTTCGGAGCCGGCGTTAAGCTGTAGGTCCCTTTCAATGAGTTTAAAAATAGAATCGGATGCAGCTCATTGACTGGGAGAAGTCCCCATGTTACTTCATGGAATGTTATGGAAATAAATAATATAAGTGAAAAAATTTAGATTAAATTGAATTAATTTTAAAGATAAGTGTCTACTTAATCAATTATTTATAAATATTTATTAAACAGCTAAGTTCAAATAAATATTTTCATTAATTTATTAGCTTTATTGACAAGAACTTTATATTTTTTATTTTTATTTTACTTTCATTATAGGTAAGTTGTCAAATGAAAGGCCATTAAAACATTCTTCAGATAATCGTAAGTTGCTCAAATTGCTCTGTGATAGCAATATACATTGTATTTATGAAAACAATTTCAGCTGACAGCTAACAAAGCAGCTACGATACAAAAACTTAACTGAATTTAAAGGTGAAGGTTTTATTAGTTATAAATATATTGTATTGATTTAATTAAAATATATTGTCACATATACACATAAACATATATTCATGACAATAATTTTAAGGTGACAGGGGTTATACGGAATTATTAAAGATTTATTTACAATTAAAATTTCATGCAATTGGCATCAATATTTGGCAGAAATATATTACCGAATTAAAATTCTTAGAAGTGTAAGGGTGGTCCCTAAAACATAATCCAAAATCCAAATAATTTTGGAAATTTATTCCACAACATAATCTTCATTTAGCTTGATACACTTTTACCAGTGATATTCAATAGCCTCTATACCCACCTTATAGAAAGAACTCTCTAGTTTCTTAAAATAACCATTAACAGCAGAATCCACCTTTTAATTTTTGTCAAATTTTTTACTACCGAATCATTTTTTCATGTTTGAAAGTTTAAAATAATCCGAGGGATCTAGATCTAGCGAATAAGGTGCATGATGAGCTCATCTTTTCAAATTTTAGGTCAATATGTGATGTAAAGAACATTTCGAAATGCCTATAATTTCAGTTTCCTAATCCACTTTCAGGCGACGATCATTCAACACCATTTTGTTGATTTTCTTAACCGTGTCTGGTGTTAACACTTCAATTGGCAACTTCCAACAAATGGCTAGTTATGTACACATGTACTTATGTATGTATATTATTAATCATACCAGTAATTATAATACTTCGTGAATTTCTACGAGTTCTAGTATTACGATCTTCATAAATGTATCTAAGATATCATCCGGTGTGGAAACTGAAATTTTCTTCAAGTCTGCTAACGTTGCGAAATCCTTTAGACTGCCGGAGGTTTCCACCGTTTTTTAGGCGAAGGTTTTTGCGATTATATAGGCTTGTAGGATATTGAGAGATCGGGAAACTGTGGGAAGTATTAGAAATTTCTCTTATAGGTAAATCGCTATCAGGTTGCCTAGAAGTAGTAGAGGAGATGAAGCTGCTCGTTAGAATATATACCATTTCCTTGACTTAGGTCCCTGGACACAGGGCCATCATTAGTAATGGAAACGCTGATGAACTTGCTAGGATGATGAATGTGAAATCTATCACCTCCTACCTTGACATCTGCTATTCTATGACTGTAGTCAAGGCGGAAGTCTATAGTTTCTTTGGCCTCGGTATGACAGTGGCGGAGCACTAAAAATACTGAGAATCCCCGACGCCCTCTTTCCAAAATCATTGTTGTATTTGCGGACCTTTAGATGGTCGGAACGCATGTAGGAAAAATGGGCTTGCTGTTCTACCTTCACTACAGAAGCTGCAGTAGCACCTCTGAGAGGGAGACAATCGTTCGTTTTCTCTGTAGTTGATCTCGTCTTAATAACTAGTCAAATTACCTACTTACCTACCTGCACAGCCGAAACTGTTTACCATTATTACTTTTTATGTTTTATTTAGATTTTTTATTTGTTAATTTAGTTTTATTTCTCCATTTTTTGGTCAACCTTTTCGATAAGTCGTAAAGATTTGAAAGTGTAAAACTCGTATCAATTCAAAATCTACAAAATCAGGAACATTAACATTAAGTTTTAATTGCAGCTACAAAAAATTACATTTTTAACTTTTAAAAATTTCCATTCGTTAAGAGTTAATGTTTGGAAACAAAAAAAAAAAAAAAAAAAAAAAAAAAATCATTCTATTCAGAGAAGTTTTTTTCTAGTTTGTAACGTCATATAGTGCGCATTTACTTAAAGTATAAGTATCATTAATAATAATTATTTGAACATGATATAGAGTTTTCAAATTAAGTCCGAAATTAAAATGAAATTAATTAATGACATAAAAAATAGTATTTATCTTTTTCCACCTTTTATGCGAAGAAAGTCAACACTCCGCGTTTATTGCCTTTTCGCTTAGCATTAAACACATAGACCACAGTAAGCTACCGACTGCAAGCTACCAAAAATAGACTACAAACGTTTATATGGAGACGATTATTTTAACTGCGACAGTAAACTGGTTAATAATGCCAATACTACATAAAATGTTAAATAAATTTAAGCCTTAAAGTACTTAAAAATTTCAACATCATTATTACGTTCTGAGATCTAAAGTCATGAACTCAATTTCAAAGTTCCTGGCAATTAAGTACTAGTCCTAGTACTTTTTTCAGTTACTCCTCTTAGGAGCATATGGCTTCCACAAAGCATCTTCATCTTACACAGCTGATCGCTGTTCCATGTTAGATTGTTCTTTCTTAGTTCGTATCCAGGTGTTTCGTAGTCGACCAAGATTTCTTAATTCTTGGGGTATCCACTTGAATGACATTCTAGTGATACTATCGGGACCGATCCACACACCTTTTATTTTCCTTATTTGCTTCTGAGTTTCACAGTTTCGTATTAAATATGGTGTTAGACCAGAATTTTCTGCATATAATTCTGCGGCACCTGTTGATGAATATCTGGAGTTTTTGCGTGATCTTATTCGATACGAGGCACGTTTCTCTGCCATACAGCAGAACGGATTAAGACATGAGTTGAATATTCTGGGCTTCGTTCGTCTGGATATAACCCATGGGCTGAAAAGTCCCTGGCCGAAAATATAGATGGCGTTAGTTTTTTTTGCATTCACCTTTTTTCAGTTAGTGCTAACCTTCAAAAGACAGCTGTTAAAATTTCATGATATTCTATTAATTATTTTGTGTGTCATTGTGATAAGAGAAATGCTACTTTTGTTATTTTCAAAACAATGGATCAAAAACAATTTCGTGTTATAATTCCACACTGCTTCTTGATAGGAAAAAATACCGTTCAAGCGAACTATGGCTTGAAGAGCGAAGTCCCCCTCCATCAGTAACAGCAATTAAACGTTTGTTTGCTGACTTCAACCGTGGTCGTAGAGACACCGATGATGCAGAATGCAGTGGACGTCCAAATGAGGCGGTAACACCAGAAAACATCAAAAAAAGCCACAAAATTTTTTTGAATGATCGAAAAGTGAATTAGTTAACTGACGTCCTAAAGATACCAAAAGGACGTGTTGGCTTGATATTTCATGAGCATTTGGCTATGAGAAAGCTCTGTTCAAAATGGGTGCCACGTTAGCTCAATGTTGACCGAAAACAAAAAGACAGTGGCAAAACTACATGAATTGAACTTCGAATTCCTCTTACATCCACCGCAATTGCCAGATTTGGCTCCTACCGATTACTGGCTGTTCGCAGGCCTCAAAAACAAAAGTTTCGGCGGTAAGAAACTTCGCACGAATGAAAAAGTTATCACTGAAACTGAGGCCTATTTTGAGACGAGAGATAAATCGTGCTTTAAAAATGGTAATAAGCTACTAGAGCGGCGCTAGAATGATTGCATTGCAATTGATGGAGATTACCTCGATAAATAAGCCAATTTTGAACAAAAAACAAGTGTTTCTTTGTTAAGCCAGTTATGTTTTCACCCCATGTGTTCTGTAAGCTTCCAAATGCTGACTGCAATCGTCCGAACGCCGCTCTCGTTAAAGCGTATTTAAGCCTGCTGCCTACGTCTGTTTCTGCGCCGCCGTTTGTAGTCATTGTACGTTCTAGATAGCAGAAGCTATCTACATACTCGACTAATTGATATTTTCTGTGCTAGTTTTGTTTATTGTCATGGCCTTGGTTTTTTGATATTTATCTCGAATACAATCTTGCTATCCAATCTTCTACGTCCTCCAGTATCGACTGCATATTGGATGGAGATCATATGCGAGAGTAGTCCAAATCTTCGAGACTCCATGTTATTCTCCATAATATCGTGTAACATGATGGAGATAAGCTTGGGTGAGAGTGGGCATGCTTGTTTTACTTCACCATTGATGTAGAATGGTCGACTGATGTTCCGACCATTGTGAAGAACTGCATCCTCGTAAATGCATCGCAAGTTATATTTTATTATTGGAGTTGCATTTTGGGGTACTCATTTTGCACCCATTGCTTTCCACATTGCAGTTCTTCTGATAGTATCAAATATTCTCTTGAAATCCACGAGGAGGTAAGCTATTCTATAGGCTGTTCTATGATTATGGGTAGAGTGTTGGCCTGATCTACGTCCCTACTATGCACTTAAGCATACCTGTTCGTCTATTTTGCTTTGAGGTCTTTCTTGTACCATGACTGCAAATATATTATATACAAGCCGTTAAGCAGAATAATTCCTCTCCCTTTCTTACAGTCTTTCAAGTCCCCACCTTTTAGTAACTTTACAATGATACCCTTGTTCCACGTTGAAGGCAGCCGCTGTTCCTTCTACATTGATGTGATGTGAGGCTGTAGAAGTTCAGTTGTGGTTTGAATGACAATCCGTAGTATTTCTGCGGTAATCCATATTCACCTTTCGCCTATTTATTTTTCAATTTACCAATCGCCTCTTTTATTGAATTCAGATTTGGGGGTTTAACGGTATTCTTAAGTTGTTTTCTTCACTGCTGTTCTGAACCGTTTCGCTGTCCTGAGTAGCATTTGTGACGTTATTAATTTGATTGAAATGTTCTCTCCATTTCTGTGTATGCATCATTGTTCCTATTATACTTTCGCCTGAGTAGTTTTGGTATATTGTAGTACCTTGATCAAAAAGTTCTGCAGTAATCCTCGCGTGGCCGTCCCACCATGCTGATTTTTTATCTGTTGTTGATATTCCCGCTAAATCTTAGCGTCAGAGCTTGACATTTGCAAAAGCTATGACGCCAAGAGTAAATCTATCTAAATAAATCTATAGTAATGGATTTAAATTTGTAACAATGAACTTGTATTAAATTTTGCGTATAAAGTGTGTCGGCAACGATTCTCTAAAGAACACGGTCGTTTACCAGTGCCACGAACGGTTCAAAAGTGGTCGTGAGTCAATCGACATCGAAAATCGTCGAAAACATTGATAACGTAAAAGAAATGTTGGTTAATAAACGCAAATTAAGTATCAGAGAGATAACGGAGGACTTAAACATTGTCTATAGATCTGTCCTAGACATTTTGGTTAATGATTTGGGCTTCCGTAGTGTAGAAAAGCAAAGATGGTGCCAAAAGACCCCAGTTTCCACATTTAGCAAAAGGATCATTACTGGAGACGAGAGGTGTGTTTATGAGTACGACACGCAGTCCAGACATTGGGCAAAAGAATGGCGTCACCAAATGAGCCAAGACCAAAAAAACCACGTCGTTTTTCAGTCAAAAAAGAAGGCAATGCTCACAGTTTTCATGAATTACAACGGTGTAGTGCGTCATGAATTTTTGTCAGAAGGCCAGACAGTAAACAAAGAGTATTTTGTTGGGCGTTATGAGACCATGAGACCGTGGGCAGAAAACTCGTGGATTTTATACCATGATCATTATTCGAATTCTTTTGGCGAAAAATGCAACAAATGCCATCCGACAGCCAACGAAGTCATCTGATTTGGCTCCCTGTGACTCTTTCTGTTCAATCGAGTTAAAAAAATAGTACGGAGAACGCGTTTCAGCAGCCGAGAGGAAATAATGGAAAAATCGCAGGAAGCACTGATGATGTCCATCGAAAACCGAATATCAAAAATGCTTCTAGGATTGGATCAAGCGCTGGAATAAGTGTGTTGCAGTCGATGGGGATTACTTTGAAGAAGACAATATAGATTTAGATGAATAGATTTGTATTTTCAATTTTTCGAATAAATTCCGGGAACTTTTTGATCAAGCTGGTATTTCGGATGTATATTTGGGTAATTTGAAGCGAGCGATATAATTTTTTCAATATATTCTTCCAGCAAACAGTTGTCCATCAACTGCTTTGTTTTTGCAATTACAGCTAACTGCAGTCGTAACCGTAATGTCGCGTAGCCTGCTATGGTATATGCGTTTAATACTTCTGTCAAAAAAGTAAAGCAGGCTTGCAAAAAAATAAAATAAATAAATAAGAATAAAAAGAGACTAAGCTTCCGATTCATAAAATATCTATCTCTTAAATATCAAATAAAAAACTTTGAAGCCTCTTTTTATAATGGTTAAAATGAAATGTGCCAATGATTACCAAATAATAATAGTAAAAAAATTATACAAAATATTGTTAACAAAACCTCTGAAAAATTTTATAAAAAAAAAAATGGCAACAAAAAAGTTGAAAACACTCCCTTCCTCAATTAACAAATTTAAATACGGATCAAATTAAAAGATAATCGATCAAATAAAAATAAAATTTAAGTTAAAAATAAACAACAAAATTAACAATTGTTTACAAAATTAAAAATGTATGTTGAAATAAGAGATATAATTACACGATAAATTGGTTTCTATTATTTTTGATGAATTTTACGTTTTTTTTTTTTTTTTTTTTTTTTGTCTTCATCAAACTGCGTTTAATTTCAAATTGCATTTCTATTGAAAACGCCAATAATGACAATAAAATATGCCTGACATGACAAGTGTATGTTGTTATTACAGTATATACGATATTGTTGTCGGTTTTTAGAGACATATTGTTGATTTTAGTACACAACAACAAAAAAAAACCTAAAACTATCGAAATGGATGGGTTTGGTTTTTCAAATTGACATTAAATCAATATACGAGTAATTTGTAATGAACTATTGTCTGACTATCGATATGAGCAGACGTTGTTGCGCATTTTATGGCATGATGTATTTTATATGTTTAATAAAAATACCCTACACTCGTCAGTGAATATATATGTAAAACTTAGTTACTAATTTTTTCGTTTATTTTTAAATGCAAAGTTTTGCCAAATACAGTCACTGTATTATGATTTATTCCGTCACATTATCCATCCAATATGCAAAGTACTGCATTGCATTACTGTTTTAAATAATGTAATAAATAATGTAAAATTTTGTTCTGGACACATATGGAACTCAAAACTTATTTTTACTGTTGAAAAAAAAAAAATTAACAATAAGAGTATTGTTAAAAGTATGGGAAAAATAAAATATTGATAATATTTAAACAACAAATAAAAAAAACTTAAAAATATTTAACAATCGCTTAAGCAATAATGGTTACACATATTTCACTAATAACCCTCTATAGCACAAGGTCTTGAAAAGCTGAAATATTTCAATAAAACATAGATTTACAGAAATAAAGAAACATTTGTTCTACGAAATTAAAAGATAAATAGTTATTAGCTTTTTATTTGGATTTTAGGTTGTAGGGGGGTTGTCTGTTACATTGCGTTAAAACATAGAAAATAATATATAGTTTGAAATTTTTTGATCAGTGTTGCCAACTTAGCGCCTTATGCGCTATAAGTATTTACAAGTTTCAACTACCGAAATGTCGCATTTTCTCTCTTTAGCTTTTAGCGCTTTTCTATTTGACATTTTGTAAGAAATAGAAAGTTACTAAATTCAGTAAACTCATTTATTCATACAGGGTATCCGCCGGGAAAGTATACTACTTTGTTTTGCCGTCATTTTGATAAACATTAGTTTTGACAGTTCATATTTGACAGTCGTGAAGTAGAGACGTGGCAATTTTATTGTGGAAAATTTTCATTTGAATAGTTATGTGAATAAACAGAATAGTCGATTCTGGGCAATGGAAACCCCTCAAATTATTCATCAGTCACCTTTGCATCCATTAAAAGTGACAGTCTGGTGTGCAATTTGGTCAGGAGGAATCATTGGGCCTTACTTCTTTGAGACTGAAAACGGCGTAACGGTAACTGTCAATGGGGAGCGATATCGTGATATGATTGAAAACTTTTTAACGCCACAATTGCATGCTTTTGGCTTGACTAACATGTGGTTTTAACAAGACGGTGCCACATCGAATACAAACAGAATTACAATGGAATTACTGCGAGACCTCTTTCCACAACAAATTATTTGAAGGAATGGTGATGTTGATTGGCCTCCACGGTCGCCTGATTTGACTTCTTCGGACTTCTTTTTGTGGAGATATCTGAAAAGCAAGGTTTATGCAAACAAACCAGAAACGCTGGAGCAACTCAAGAAAATATTCGTGACGAAATTAATTAAATATCGCGTGAAATGTGTGAGAATATAATGAAAAATTTTCTCAAAAGGGCTCGCATTTGTGAGGCCAACAGAGCCGGGCATTTATGTGATATTGTATTCCATACATAATTGCCGACATTAAATAAAAAATTTATCAATATAAGATCCATTCTCTTTCATATAATCAAAAATTATAAACAAAGAAAGTAGTATACCTTCCCGGCGGACACCCTGTACAAGTATAAGCTATGGAATTAAAAAATTACTTTATCCCAGATAGTATTTGTACAAAAATCAATTAAAACTATATTTTTGAAACGTGTCTCAAATCAAAAGATAAATTTTTCAAGGCTTATAAGTTATCTTAAATAAAAAAAATTAACAAAATTAATAAATATTTTTAAGAAAAAATCTAAAACTTTTAATTATTTGATACTAGATATTGTTGTTGTTATTATTAGATCCTTTAAAGATCACAAGGGGATCATAGTGCCATAACAAATTCTCTATATCTACTCTTATAAGGGGAGTTTTTTATAGAGGTATAGAACTTTAAGTTGCAATAAAACAACGATGGATTATTCGATTGACATGAATTTTATTCATCCGAAAGATAATCTTGTGATATTACATTTTAAGTATGATTTCTGGCATATGACCGCCACGGCATACGACCGCCACGACGACTTTTTCCAGCATTTGTGGCCGTTAAACGGCAATAGTACGGCGAATGTTGTCTTCCAAATGGTCAAGCGTTTGTGGATTTACCGCATAGACCAATGACTTTACATAGCCCCACAAGATCTTGGAGGCCAATTCACAGATCCAAAACGTGAAATTAGGCGGTCACAAAATGTGTCTTTCAATAAATCTATTGTGGCACGTGCTGTGTGACATGTTGCGTCGTCTTGTTGAAACCACATCTCCTGGACATCATGGTTATTCAATTCAGGAATGAAAAAGTTAGTAATCATGGCTCTATACCGATCACCATTGACTGTAACGTTCTGGCCATCGTTTTTGAAAAAGTACGGACCAATGATTCCACCAGCCCATAAAGTGCATCAAACAGTCAGTTTTTATGGATGTAACGGTGTGTCCACATGCACTTGAGGATTATCTTCACTCCAAATGCGGCAGTTTTGTTTGTTGACGTAGCCATTCAACTAGAAGTGCGCTTCATCGCTAAACAAAATTTGCTCATGAAAATCGGGAACAACTGTAATCTCGTTTTGAGCCCATTTGACGAATCTACGCCGGGCGTGAGTCTATTTAGGATGAATTGCCAAACCGAACTAAGAATAAATCACTTGACAGCTGTTAAATCGGTCGCCATCTTGAAAAGTAATGCCAATTTAAAGTTCTATACCTCTATAAAAAACACGCTATATAATGAAGTTGCTGCGATAAAAATTATAAAGTTTTAGTCTTAAATAAAAGTCTTAAATAATTGTGGTAAAGTTTTAAATTGCACTGTACAATCTTTAATCGTTTTAATTAAAAAGTAATATTGTTTGACCATCACCCACAACATTTGGAATTAAATACGTAATACTTTTCATGCTTTAAAGTTAGTTAAGCTGTTTCAAAAAATAATAATTAATTTTAAAGAATTTTTAAATTTAAATATCAATTGATCCTCACTCCGATGACTCTATAAAATAAGTTTTTCAAATTTTTTATTTATTTTTACAATTTTTTTTTCTTCTCATTGTATAATACGTTTTTTTGCGTTTACGTCATTTTTATTTCAAATCACAATAATTATCGACAAAAAATTGTTTTTATGCTTTTTTTCTTTGTTTTAAATAAAAACTTACAGTCATTAAAAACAATTTGTAAAAATAAAATTATTATTTCTGCTTATATTGAATTTTGTAAAAATTTAAAATATTTACAATTGCAAATGTATGTTTAAGGAAATTGCTACTTAAATGCTATTATTAATGATCGAACGTCATTCTGAAAACAAATTTACTTTTTTAACAATTTTATATTGTTAAACAATAAAAAATCAAACTATTACTTTAAAAAGACTTGCATACATAAATATAAACTTTTTTTTTAATATTAAAAAAAATTGTATTAGGCCAAGTCTAGCTACTCGTATTTAACATCTCAAACGATAATATTTATATTATCTCAACATTTTATTTATTTACTGTTTTTAATATGAAGTTACCAAGAAAGTATGAAACAAATGTGGAGACAACACCAGTCAACACATTGCTAAAGGGTGTTGTGGGACAAGTCTAGGACGGCTATGGACTATGGGAGGGCGATAGATGAATTTGCAGTGCACGGCGCCATGTGTTTACAGCAAATGAAAAAGCGACTGAAGTGGCGATTAGGGCCAGGGAGTTGTCGACGGTTGACTTGGGAGGCCCCAGGCGGACTTTCCGAGCTGGAAAGTTGGGCTTCAAATGCTCATGTCTCGCTTTAGGAGGAGAATGCAAGTACACTTTAAAAGAATCCACGCAGGGATGGGACAGATGGATTACTGCGCCTAGGCAAGAGAAGTCTCAGTTGCATTTAGGTCATCCTAACGGGTCATTCAAGCTTAAGGGCTCAGTGTATGTAGGGCCTGTAGAGAGGATGACATAACCTTCGAAAACGTCCTAAGCCAGTGTTCGGCCTTTGACAGAAAAAGGTATCGTTTCCGTGGGAGCGGCACGATTCCGGACTTTTCTGACCTTTTAGGACTTTAAATCAAGATTGGCTACGTACTGAGTAACCCAATCAAATTTTCTATTATATTTAAAAAACCCCGGGTGTAATGTTTTCGTAGTTTATTTATAACAAAACTCAGTATGTATAATTTATGTATTGGGAGTACAGATAAATTCATTTGGTTTTTTAACTTAAAAAGATAATGAAATAAAAAATTTATCAAATCACTGCTTATAGTTTTCCCCATCTTCTCGGTTAATTTCCGAATAACGTCTCAGAAAAACTTTTCGTTTTTGAGGCAATCCACCCATGAAACTGATTTTATATTTCTTCAAAAGAAGTGATTCGATGACATATCAAATGATGTTGTACCCATCGAAACAGTGAATAGTTAGAAAAAGCAGTGTTCGTAGAATATGTCAAGATATTTCATTTGATCGTTTCTAACAATTATTTGCAACTTTGGCGTTGTCCTGCAAAATAATAACTTAATCATGTCTGTCTTTTTATTCTGGCCGTTTTTCTCATAACGCACGGCTCAAACGAAGTAATTACTGTTTTAGCAGCTCATAGTACACAATACCGTCTTGATGACATCAAGAGAGTGCAAAACTGCAGTATAAATACTAAAACAACGTATAGTCGTGTTTGGATACAGTGAACCCCCGCTATAGTGAACACCTCGATGTAGTGAATACCGAAATATTTACATAAAGTACTCTAAATAATGATCTATCGAAAACCTCTAAATAGTGAACAAAATTTTAAATGCAACGGCAATAATAAATTGGCAAAAAACAAAAATAAACAGAGATTTCGGGTATTCCCCGACATTGCTCATTTTATTACTGGGAAAGCTGCTGCTATTTGTTGCTAGTGTTTTTTTGTTTCTTGTCGGGTGCAAGCCGCTTCTGAGTGAAAGTGCGCTGTTCTATGTGTTTTTAAAAGTTTTTGTGTGCTAATAAATTCAATGTTATGATGCGTGCGAGGAAATGCATATCATTGAAGCAAAAATCTGAAATTGTTGAAAAAATCGAAAAATTGCATCCTTGGGAGAGATTTACGGTATAGCCAAATGAACATTTTAAGGAATAAAGAAAATACTCGTAATATTATAGCTCGCTAGGCAATCGGAGCATCTCTTAGAAAAAACGAATATCCTCGCATGGAGAAGATGTTATACAAGTGGTTTAAAGCTCAACGAAAAAAACTGTTCAGTTACTGCGGAAACGCTTAAGAAAAGGCATTAAAGTTGCGCGCTGACTTTGAGGAAGTAGAAGGTAGCTTTCATGCCAACTCCGGTTGGTTATCTGAAAATAAAACTCTCTCTGGAATCCAATAGTTAAAAGTGTGCAGCGAAAAACTATCATCAGATACCCACGCAACTGATCTCTTTAAGCAAAAACTCAGAGATATTATTTACGAGTTGAAGCTTTGCGAGGACCAAATATGCAACGCACACGAGACCGGTTTGTTTTAGAAAATGCTTTCTAAAAGAACGCATATCAGCCAAACCGAAAACAGCATGTACAAATGCAACTGGGCAGCATAAAGTCAAACCATAAAGAAGCCGCGCTCTTTTAAGGCATATAACATCCCAGAGAATGGGATTTTCAGAGAATGGTTTCACCGTTGCTTCGTCCCTTAGGGGAATGAATAATACACTTAAAACTCCTAACATTTTGTATTAGGTGCAAGAGTATTTGTTACAAAAGGGATTACCAACCAAAGCTTTCCTATTGCTTGATAACGCCCCTAGCCCTCCGCCATCACTTAAAACTGATGATGGATCAATATTCGTGATTTATATGTCTTCAAATGTAAAGCCTTTGATTCACTCTATGAATTTAAATGTGATTCGCTTAAATAAGCTGTTCTACAAAAACATTTGCTACTACCAGCTGTAGGAAAGGATGACATCACACAATTTAAAAAAAAAATTTAACTTTGAAAGGTGCTGTATCATTTTCAATGCTCACTTGGAGTCAGTTGCAGCAATGATGTTCGTTTGAGCTTACTTCGGCAAAAAATATTACAGGAAAAATATAAAGAATGTTATGATACACAGGGTCTGCTGCAGTTGTAATCCCTGACGTAATTTTATTCACCCTCTTGACGTTCACCTGTTAATTTATTTTGTATGTACTACTTTAATTGTTTTAGGAAACCTATGTACACTGAACGTGATATTGAGAAGTGCAATACAATCAAAGGTGAAGGACCAATTTATTTTGATTACGATGCCGAAGATACTGAAGAATCCGGTGATGACGATCAAGGTGATGGACTGATCGGATGTCAAATAAAAGCTACTGAAGTCATTAAAAGCTTTAATAAAGTTATTGCATGGGCTGAAGCAAAAAGCAAATATCTATTCAAGAATCCTTTTAATAAATATTCATATGTGCATTTGTGAATTCCAATGATCTGCTATGCTTACATACACAAACATGAATTTTGAGCAAATAAACTAAGTTTAAAAAAAATTTCAACCTTTAAAAATGTCGACTGTAATTGTACCCTATAAACAAAAAAATATTTTTGCATTAAACGAAATTTGTAAACACCCAATAAACCAAATAAAACAACACCAAAAAACCCAATAAATCTCGGTGGGTTGGATTTTGTTAACAAAAACCAGGGGTTTTGCCAACCGTAATAGGTTTTCTCCATTGTAGAATTTGTATTAGCGAGCGTATAACGTTAAAACTTTGCCTTGGGTGTGTGCCTGCGGACTATATTGTCCCCTCCCTTTCAACTAAGCAATGGTCAATTATAAGACAACTAAATTCGCCAAATTGATTAAAGGTGAGGTAAAAGGGAAAACTTAAAAGCGCACCTATTTCGGGAATATTTAAAACATTTTTTCATTCCAAATGCATAACTAGAATCAATGATTTGTATGCCTGACAAACATATTATGAATAACTGTTAACCTATTGAAAATCTTTAATTAAATTTACAAATTTATGAAGAAATAAAAATTACAATACCAAACAGAGGAAAAGGAAACCCTATTTCCGCTTGCTAAGAAAATACATGATTTTGTTAACAAAAAATGCCGTATATTTCCACGAAAAAAGTGTATAGAATTTTTCAGCGGAAATAATAAATACTTACATGCACATGTAGATATGTTTACAGTGACTTTAAGTGAAACTGAGGCACAATGTTTAAGCTTCAACCATTCAAAACTTTCCCGGAATAAACTGTTTTCAACATTGTAAAATGTAGTTATTTGGCAATTCGAAAAGATTAACTTCTAATAACCTGAACGTTCCTTTTATTCTTAAATTTTTAAGTCACAAATGCTAAAACATACGTTTATAAGCCACTTTAAGTTAAAAGTACGTATATGCCCAAAATTCAAATTTTATATTTTATTTTTTAAATAAATATTATTAATTTTATTTTATTATGTCATTGTAATTTAATCAATTGTTTAAATAAAATAAAAAAAAATTATAAATAATTTCATTTTCAAATTATTTACTGTTTAAATAGCAATTAAAAACGCTTGTCTTGTCGCTAATAGAGCAGATTCCTTTTTTTATGCCATTAATTAAAACCTTTTTTCCATTTAAAATAAAAAATTCAATAAATATTTATGAAGTAAAATAATAATGAATTAAAATTTAAAAAAATATAAATAAATAAATAAACAAATGAAAAATAAATATTATGAAATTTTATTTTATTAATATTTTATTAATTTAAAAACACAAGTCCGTGTATTTTATCACTTTTTCCTATTAAAATTTGCCATTTTAATTGATAAAAATATAACGGACCTTTTAATAAACATCACCTGGAAAAAATTTTAAATGTCAACAGAGACAGCAATAGTAGCAACACCATGAGCTGAAAAAAAATTCACTGGCCCATAAACCACTTGACGTCAGTAGAACTTTATTGCACTTAAATAATCGTAAAATTGTGGGAGACAAAAAACCAAAAAAAAAAAAAATTAATAAAATAACAGAAATGTATGAATAAACATTTGTTTTCAAATTATATTTGCTTTTAGTTAAATTAGAAAAAAAAAAAAATAAATTTAAATGATTTACAGCGAATGCTAAATAATGGTAACCGCGGTGTTTAAAGTTTCATTGGCCATTTTAAATCAACTTTCACCGAGATTTGTGGTTAATAAACAAACGAACATAATTGCTGTTCGACTATGCAACAATGCTTACAGAAAGTTTTACTGAAGAGAACAAAAGAAATCTGAGATGAATTTCATGTCTTTCAAATCAGACCAAAATAAGTTCGTAATCATCAACCTATAGCGGTCGTCATTCACTGTAGTGGCTTGGCCTACATCGTTCTCGAAGAAACATACCATATACTAAAAGAGCCATAAGCTGAAAATCCACACCTAACAGTGACTTTTTCAGAATACATTGTACGTTTTTGAATTTCATGTGGGCTCATATCGTGCCGAATTCGACAATTTTTTCTTTTTTTGTTGGCGTTGTCTATGGTCACTTACTTTTAGTTCATGGGTCACGACGGCAAGTCACGAAGCAAAATTCGGTCTGTGTAAGGCCAAAGTCTTCTAAACAACCCGTAAGTGACTTATACACACTCTGACGGTCAGTGTTACGCCGTCGTTCGGAATGTTGACCGTTGATGGAAAAGCTTATACAATCGTTTTGATACTATTTAACTTCAAAAAATACCGTAGTACTTCCGTAACGTATTTGATCCTCTTTTAAATATTTCTGGTTTTTATTTATTTTAAGTACTGACGGCAACTCGATTACACTATGGTACAAAAATGAATAATGTTGAGTTACGTGTGAAGTGACACTATTTTTCTGATAGGCACTATCGAGTACAATACGATGGTATGGGTAAAAAGCGGGGTTTTCTTGCCTTCATGCACTTTTAAGCTAATAACTTAACTGAATATTAACCGATTTTAAATTTCTAATATGGAAGGAGGAGCAACATAAATATAGCCACCCGCTTTGTCCGATATTATGGGATATTCAAAACTAGCCGACCACGCATAACTTTGGCAATGCGTTTTTTGGGCTACCGAAAAACAGGAAGAAAATTAAAATTTTTTAACAAAATAATCATCAACGTCAACAAGCAGAATTGTTGCATTTGGGGTGAAGAAAATCGAAGATTTATCACCATTACATCCACAAAAAGTTACGGTTTGGTTTGGTTTGTGTTCCGGAGGAATCATCGAACAATATGTTTTTGAAGAAGAAAATTAAAATGCGATTACAGTCAATGGAAATCGCTACAGGTAGATAATCCGAAGCTTTGTGTGGCGAAAAATTGATTGATTTAGACATAGATAAAATGAAATTTAACACCTTTAGATTTTTTTGTGGGGTTTTTTTAAAATTGAAGTGAACAGCAATAATCCCGCAACAGTGCAATAACTTAAAACCAACATTATCGAGCAGATATCAACCATTGACAACATTTTTTGAAAAACGTAATTGATAATTTTGGTAAAAGATTGGGGGCCTGCTGAGGCAGGCTCCCGGAACCCAGCTAATCGGAACTATTTGTAATAAACTAAAATAAAAATATTTTAATATCTGAAAAAAAGCCTTTCTTTACTAAAATTATAATGATATCACACTTTTGGACAACCTTTTTAAGAATATGTCCACTATCAATTGTCAAACTTCGGAAACATGTTATTAATCATTTGTTATTATATTTTCGAAAATAGCGAATAATATAAAGGTACTGTAAATCAGCCGCGCTATAGAGCGATGTTAACCAATTATATAAAGTTAGAGCCCGACAGTATCGATAAATAAGAACTGTAGTTCCATACGGCATATGCTAATTAATATAGAAAAAGCTTCTCACATCGTTGCTATTTCATTTAAAGAATTTTTTTTAAACTAAATGTTATCCTTATAATTGGGCTTATGATGAAAAGCTTAAAATGTTCATTAAACAAGATGTTTAAAAATTTAAGCTACGGTGACATTTGTCAAATATTTGACGAAAAAACATGACTACTATTTTATTACAAATTTTTTTTTCTTTTATTATTATTATAATTTTTTTAGATTTAGTAATTTAAGAATCGAATTATTTTTTGGTACTTTTATTTGTTTTAAACGTTGACATGAAAGGAAACGTTTCCATAAAACGTTTCTAAAGGGTCCGCCATCTAACGTTTTTTTTTGCAACTAGTGCTTATTTCGTGAATGGTAACACTTATCTCATGTCTGAGTTGACAGATAATTAGTTTTATCCTTCCGCTGAACGAATATGGTTGTGTATACGCTTCGCTAAGTGGGCCTGCGATCGACTTACAGAAGATGCCGAATTTGCCAAAAAAAAAATCATCTTTTCAGATGAAACACATTTTGATCTTGGTGGGTATGTAAACAAGCAAAATTGTCGCATTTGGCGCACAGAAAACCCGCACGCATACATTGAAAAGCCGATACACCCAAGACAAGTCACTGTTTGGTGCGGATTTTGGTCCAGAGGCATAATTGGGCAATTTTTCTTCGAAAATGAGCAAGGAGTGGCCGTTACAGTCAATGGCGATCGTTATCGGGCCATGTTGAACGAATTTTTGTTCAACAGGACGGCGCTACGTGCCACACAGCCGAAGCTACACTCGATGTTTTGCGCCCTGCTTTTGAAGATCGCATTATCAGCCGCAGAGCTGATGCCGTTTGGCCACCTCGGAGCTGCGATTTGACACCGTTGGACTATTATTTGTGAGGTGCTGTCAAAGATGAGTGTTACGCCAACAGCCAGAGACAATTGACGCTTTAAAGGACAATATTCGTGAAGCCATTGGTGAAATACAGCAGCACACAATCGATAATATGCTTAAAAATTGGACCGATCGTGTAGGCTACTGCATGGCCAGCCGAGCAGCCATTTGAATGAAATTATTTTCCATTATTAACCGGAAGGATTGTACTTTCAAATAAAAAAAGAAATTTTAGAAAATATTCAGTAGTTTTTTCTTATAGCATTTTCAAAAAAAAAAAATAATAATTTCTTTGGCGGACCCTTTATAAAATAGTGGTTACATTTTTTTCGCCAGATATTTGACAAGTGTTATCGCAGCTTTAGTAGAGCATAGTGTGCTATTTCGATTGAACTTTTGAATGAGAAATAGTTAGTTGAACAATAAAAAAATTTTTTAAATTGTATAAACCTTAATTACAAAGTTTCAAGGTAAATTCTGTGATTGTTCTTGTAAAGAACAGAATACTATATAACCCCGACAATCATTAAATTATTTTTTTTAATACTTTCAAATTGATGCCGCAGATTTTAGAATTACTACTAATAAAGGTCTTAAAATTGAGAGGTATCAAATATTAAAACTTAACACATTCGCGGACGTGATGCTATAGCATTCATTTTCATGACAACACAAAGTGACGTGAATGCTATAGCATTGAAAAAAATAAAAATTATTATTTTGGTTTAAGGTGTGCTTCAAAATGATAAGGTCGTCTTAATATTTGCTCAATTCATCTAAACTATAAAATGTTATGTATGATCACCTTATTAAAAAAAAATTCTACGTTCAAATAAGTGAATATTAAGCCGGTTTTGCTCTTGGAGATTTACCGTTATATTATGTTTATACTCATATATTATGTTTATATTCATAATTATAATATTCACTGTTAAGTTGTGGACTAACTGATTCCCACGGTTTTTTCGTATTATCTTACGAAATACCTTTTATCAAATTTCGGAAAAAATACCCAATTTCGAAATGAGTGTCATGCTAATTTTTACCATCTTCGAATGTGTCAGCTAAAATTTCGTGTTTTTCAGTGTTAAAATACATATACGATTTCTATAATATTATCTAAATCACTAAATGTTTTATGATACTGACTGTAAACTATTTTTATAATGTTTTACCAACAAATATACTCTCTCGGGCGTCATTAAACGAGCATAAAAGTAATGCAATTGCGTGAAATATATTTTAATTCGAGGAAAACTTTTACACAAATAACTGAAACTAAATTGGCTTTAAATTACATACGTACATACATATGTATGTATTTCATTGGAAAATTTTTGTAAAAGCACATTTAAAAAAATAATAATATTCAGTTTGGAATTTCTATGGTCTCTTCTTACCCTAAAATATTATTTAACAGTGTCGTCATTATGTTTTACAAAATATGAGCAGAGAATTTAAGTTTATTTGTTTGACACAAATTAAATTAATTTCTTTCTTATCTTTCCTTTTCTTTCTTTGCCTAACAAATGTATTTATCTGCATTTGTAATTTTTCATTTGATGCTCGTATCTCAAGGCAAAAGTACTAAAAACTAGTTTTAATGGGTTAAGTCTGAATATATGACGATATTTAGCATATTCCTTTCTAAATGATAAATTTTCATTAGAAATACCGTTATAGATATGTAGTTATGACCCAAACAAACTCTCTAAAGAGCTAGGGTGGTTTAATTATAAATTCTAAAAATCAATAAGCGTGGCTTAATCAAAAATTAAATAAATTTCGCGAATATTCAGGTAAAAGTGTGTTTGACACATAGTAAAGGGTGTCTTTTTAGCTGCTTAAGAACTATCGATGTCGATAACTATGGTTAGACAGCTGAGAATGTCAAACTGTGTTTATGTATATTTTTGTTTAGAAAGGTTTGGCAAGTCCAAGGCACATTGAACAAGGTAGTGTTTTCTATACAACAACTAACTTTTTAACAAAACCAATATATATTTGTTGCTTTTTTGTGAATTTTGAATGTCAAAAAAATAATATAAATTTTAAATAAAATACACCTAATCCCATTCTGACACTCTAGATAAATTTTAAGAGATATCGTGCAAAAAATGGCGTAAATTCAGGATTAGAAGTAAAATAAAAAAGGTTTGACTTTTACAATAAAATACACATCAGCCTGTTTGTATATTTTACTTACGTTTCGAACAATACCGTGCAAAAAATCATGCAAAATAGGATTTGGTGTAAACTAAATCAAAACTATTGACAATGAAGAATGTCTGCATTACATTAAAAAAAAGTAAGCCGAAGCGACAACAACAACTTCTTAAATGTGCCTTGGGCAGGTCATCATGAATCGTTTCACACCATACCTCCACTTTCGAATTTTTTGAATTTACTTAGAGAAAAACTAAACTGTTCGCGAAGTACATAGAGCACTAAGTCCAGTTTAGTGAAGCTCATTTCTTGTTAAATGGTTACGTCAATAAGCAAAATTGCCGTATTTGGATCGAAAGCAATCTCAAGCTGTTATCGAATCATATCCATTAAAATTGACATTTAGTGCGGTTTACACGCTGGAGGTATCATCGTTCATTATTTTTTTTACAGTGAATGGCGAGCACTATCTAGCGATGCTTGATGACTGAATTTTTGTCGGCAAAAATCAATCAGCTAACCATCAATGACATTAGGTTCCAACAAGACAGCGCAACTTTCATTCCAGAAGTGACCCTATTCACTAGCCACCACGTTCGTACGACTTAAAGCCTCTGTATTACTTTTTCTGGAGTTATGTTAAATCATTGATTTATGCCAACAAATCTGCAACTCTTGCCACCAGTATTGCCAGCAATACTCAAGCTACCATTGATGTAATATGGCCAGATTTATTAGAAAATGAAGTCAAAATTTGGACTGATCGAATGGATCATGGAACTCGTAGCCGCGGCGGACATATGCCGGAAATTATATTTGAAAAATAAACGAGATTATAAAAATAAATAAATTTTATTCCAAAAATAGGCAACACTGTTTTACTTGACAATCGATTTAACAGCTGATAGTTACTTTTTGTTTAATTTGTTTTGAAATTTCATTATGGATATACTTACACCAGAGAAACGATTGCAAATTGTTGAAATTTTTTAATTGAATTTCCATTCACAATTTTATTGTCCGATGAAGACCATTGTAGGACATTACATTAGATTCACAAAACACTTAGACCCATTAGATCCACAAAAAATTGCTGCTTGGATGGCGGTGTTATTGTCTATATAACTTTAAAAACGATGATGATCAGAATGTTACTGTCTATGGTGAACGGTATACGGACATAAGTAGAAAATTTTTTTCGTACTACATGCCACATGCCAAATACCGCGCGCTACAATTGTTTTATTCGAAGAAACTTTTGGTGAGAGTAATTTCACGTAATGGTCCACCACCAAGATCGTGTGATTTAAGCCCATTGGATTATTTTCTTTATAGTTATGTAAAGTCACTTGTCTAAGTTGATAAACCAGAGACTTGTATGCGTCAGCCTTGGCGGCCAATTGATCGATATCATATTTAAATATAAGTGTCATAGAATCTTCTATCCAATAAAGTCAGTTTCATTGATATATAAAATATATTTCATTGTTTTACTACAATTTTAACTCAAAAAACACCCCATATTATCATATTAAGTTCTCAAGCTCTAGTTCTAAAAACCAGCCTATACAAATTATAGACCGGCTTTCATTTAAATTTTTTATATCAGCTGGGGTCAATTATTAATCGGTGTTTACTTACATTGCCAAAAAGTTGAAAGAAACTTTATTTGCTACCAAATTCCTCGAAATACAACTTTTTGCTAGTTTGCCGTAAAACGATAAAATAGCTTCAAATTTTTAAGTTAAAATTTGTAAGACCATTGAGTCTATCGACCGATGTAAAGTTTTAAAAGCAGAAAAGCGAGTAATTCTGCTAAATAATTGCTGATTTTAAGGTAAAATTTTTTAAAGCAAGTAACTCTTTAATCAGGATATTTTACAAATTCAAGTTGGATTTGAACTAATCGTCACTTAAATTGGCATATACTCGTATAACTTAAAGAAATTTCATCGGAATTCAATCCAAGAACCTAATTTTTTTTTATTTCTGAGTAAAATTCTTTTAAAGCAACTTGGGCCAGTTATGAGTCGATTTTGGTAACTGTCGTGACATTCAGTTGAGTAAGAGCCACAGCTCAGTTATAGTCACAATCACACCCATAATTGAATTGATCTGTTGACCCTAAATAAGCAATATGATTAGTTTACAAAGTTACAAAAAAGTAATTCTATGAATAATATACGAGTAGTTAAAGGAGGGCCTAAAATCATATTTTTTAGCTGTTAAAAGCACAAACTTCGTTTTGTCTTACCCCTACAACTCCTTAATTTCTCTTTTTTCATCAAATCAAGTAAAATAGCCAGTCAAAGAAGTAACAATCTAACAATATTAAAACAGTGACAGACAAACTAACAAACCAAAAAAAAAAAAAAAAAAAAAAAAAAAAAAAAAAAAAAACACAGACATTAACTCCGACATAACCTACAAATAACGTCCATATTATTCAGTAATAATATTGAACATTAATGACCACATTAATAGTATTGGTATTACAGAAAAGGGCAGGGAAAGCGAAAAAATAGTTTGAAACTATTCAGAATGACCTACAACAGCATAAAATATTTATGTGACCTAAAAAATTTTTAATAAAATAATAATGACTTTTGTTTTCTTTCTTTTCTTTACCTTCTTTACATTGGAGCTGACAAATGACTTTTAATTCACTTTCGGTTTCATATTTTTGTACTTTCATTGAATAAAAAAACAATAAAAATAAAATAAATAACAAAAATATATAAAATATGTATTTATAAAAAAAAAATAAATAAATAGAATTTGGAGAACCATGAAAATTCTATGAAGGAGATTTAATGTAAAAAGGGAAGTCCAAAGGACAATCCCATAAAAGCATGCGTTTATGTTGAGAAATTGTAAACAAATGAATTTGTTTAATTTAGGACTTTGAAAATACTGGTGTACAGTGGCTCACAGCAAAGTTGGTCCACATGATAGCAAAAACTTTAAATAATAAGACTTAAAAAGAAAACAAAAGAGTTTAACTCGTTAGTTCGACATTCTTTTTTTGCTAAGTAAACAAAAACAACTACATAACGATTTTGAAAGAAAAGAAAGAAAAAGAAGAAAAATCACATAAAAAATTATTGATAAGCTCATATCACATTCAAAATAGTCCACTGTATTCAGCTTCAAATAACGCAAAACTTTTTTATATTCTGCTTTGGTTTTTTCATTTCTGTATCTTTAATGCTTTAGCATTATAGGTAACATCGGCTAGATAGAGTGAGGACAAGTCACACAAATTGTCAACAAAGTTCTCATAGCGGTTGAAAATATCGTTCGTCGTCTCAAAAATGGTGCACTGGCAGTTGTAAAACTAAAATCAAGCCCAAAAAATTATTAACCGAACTTTAAAAAAGGTAGATCGCCAAACAAATCAAAAGTGATCTCTGGCTAAGAGCGTCAAAGCTGCAAGATATGGTTAGAAAGCATTTTAGTATAAGATGTTACGTCAAACCATACTACGAGTTTTTAGAAAGAATCAGTTTAATAAAATAAAAAAATAAAAACGATTAGTTTGCAGTTTGATCACAGTTGCGCTACGAAAAACTTCTTTCTCAGAAAAATCGTTTTATTTGTAGATGAAAGTAAATATAACGCTTTCGGATCAGATGGCACAATAAATGTTTGGATAAAACCGAATAAGATATTGTTACGAACATAAGGTTGGGCATCACAGCGTTTATTACATCGCTAAAATAAATAAACAAAGGCTGCAAGAACAACTATATGTGCTGTTTACAAATAACCAAATCGACAACAAAAACAACAACAACTATTAGCAGACAAAGTAAATAAAAAAATAACACGGCAACAACAATAATTAAGCAGCAAAGACAACAAGTAACAGACAATAAACAAGCAACAACAAACACTAAGAGCTGAAAAAGGTAGATGTTTACATACGCATGGCTATAAAAGAACTAAAAAGCAATGAAAAGAAAGAAATGGAATCTATCTGAAATATCGAGAGGTTCGAGAGCTTTCGATGTGTTGTTTACTCAGCTATATAAAAAGCACATCGATGCGAACAGCAATCAGTTTATTTGGTGTAAACTCAGTGAACAAGTTTGTGTGTCGTAAACTCAGCGAGTGGAGTTTAAGTAAAGTAAACTCAGCGAGTGCAGATTGTGTGAAGAGAGTTTATAAGGAGTAAACTCGTGAAGTGAATCGTGAAGTAAAAAACCGGTTTAGTTGGAGCTAACTTAGTAAAGAGAGTTAAGTGTGGATAACCTCTGGTTGAAAAGATTGTGATCGAACCTAAGTTGTAACTACGATCGGGTTGGAAGATCTTTAAGTAGAAAGATCTGTCGAGTAATTAGTGTTGTTTACAAGATTGTAAATAGACGGAGTAATTAAGAATAGAAAATTGTTATTGCCTGTAAAAAGGTTACAAGCAGTGGTGCACAAAACTGTGTTGAATAAAGAATTTTTAATTAAAACCAAACACAAAATTTATTTTATTTTAACTACAATCTACGAACTCATAAAAACACGATTTTAAAAAGGTAAAAACGTAACAGTATGTATTCAGAGAAGTTGAGCCCAACATTTAAGCATGGTGGTGGCCATGTTATGGTTTGGTGTACTTATTTCGTTTCTTGTGTTGGCAAATTGGACTTTGTTAAAATGAATATGAAGAAAATCCAACATTTACTCGTATATATTTTAAAAAAAAGAGTGTTGAGAAACTTTATTCCTTATTTATTACTCTTGGAAGAGTGAGAGAAAATAAAGCCTGAATGCACGAAAAAAATCTGCCGAATCTGTTCCCAAACACCTAAAATTGGTCAATCGGCAGAATAATAATTAATACAAGTTATTTTACGTTTGTGCACAATTAAAGTGAACTATTTTCATTGTGACATGAATTTATTTTTAATTTTACGAGTATATAAGTTAATTTTCTAAAAAAAATATGGTTGAATTTACAACTATTTTTTTGTCCATTTATATTTAAATAAAATAGTTTTATTAATTTAAAGTTTTTCTTTTTATGTTTCCTTTTCATTACCTTAACTTATTGAGGCTCTACGTTATTGGCATCAAGTAGACCAATTTCACTGTGAGCCACTGTACAACAAAATAAAACATGATTGCAGCATCCTTTAGAGATGAACAATTTTGATGCTTCGTCTTCGGAGCAGTGTAGTTCAGATGGTAGCAATATAAAAACAACATCGTGAAGATGTTTCAGTAGAGGGTTTGACGAATTTTCACCGCAGTAAAGCCGAGTTATTGCGTCGATTTGTAAACACGGATGAAACCTGAGTCTACCACTTTATACCTGAGGCAAAGAAAGAACAGTAATATTTCAAAAAAAAAAAAAAAAATTTTTTTCTTCAACAATCTGAGCGAAAACTGGTAAAACTGGTGAATTTAATTTAATGCGTTAAGTGTTAGACAATAATGTTGACTTCACTTTTAAACAAACAAAAAAACCACTAAATTAAAATTAAATAGTTAGTAAATCGCTAGATTTGTCATAAAAACACCTAAAATTACACTACCCTTGATCTTTATTTTCCTTTTCTTTTTTGCAGCCAACTTCACCTTTTAACGCGTTGTCAACCTTTTTTTGTATTTTCCAATCGCCTAACGTTGACGTAGCGCTATTATAGTTTGCTTCATACATTTGTATGGGTATGAGAATTTTTGACAGCTAGACAACGCTTTCACATAAGTAACATAACCTTCTGAAAAGTATTGGGTGTTTATTTTATAGGTTCATAACTTTGAGTTGGCAGCACTACTTCATTTAACCACCAGTTTAATAGCTGATAGTTGCTTTTTGTTTAGTTGGTTGGTTTGACATTTCCTTTATGAACAGACTTGCACCACAGTAACGCTTGCAAATTTTTGAAATTTTTTAAAAAATAATGGTTCTGTTCGTCAAACTTCAAAATTCACAATTTGTTTCAACGATGAAGCCTATTTTTGAATGAATGGGTATGTAAATAAGCAGAATTGTTACATTTGGTGTAAGGATAATCCAACACCATTACATCCACAGAAAATTTTTATTTGGTACGCTTTCTGAGCTGGCGGTGTCAGTGGTCTATATGTCTTCAAAAACGATTATGATCAGAATGTTACTGTCAATGACGAATAGTATAGGGACATGATTAGAAATTTTTTCGTAACTCAATTGGCTGGCATTAATCTTGCTGACATGTGACTCCAATAGGACGGAGACACATGCCACACAGCGCGCGCTACAATTAGTTTACTCAAAGAAAGTTTTGATTAAAGGGTAAATTCACAAAATGGTCCAATTAATTGGCCACCAAGATCGTGTGACTTAACCCATTGAATTATTTTCTTTGTTTTATGTAAAGACACTTGTCTACGTCGATAAACCAGATACAATGGAACACCTGGAAATCCACATTCTAAGAATTATAGGCGACATACGACCGCATATGTTGCAAGCAGTTTTTGGAAATTAGTGTTCCAGATTGCGCCGAATTCATATTTAAACATTAGTGTTATAAAATTTTCTATCTAACGACGCCCGTTTCATTGATATAAAAGATATATTTCATTGTTTTATTATGATTTAACTTGTGTAAAAAAAAACTAAAAAAAAACACCCGATACATGATACATATTATACATAGTAAAGGGTCCGCCAAATAATTTTTTTTTTTTTTTTTTGAAAATGCTATAAAAAAAAGCTACTGAATATTTTCTCAAATTTCTTTTTTATTTGAAAGTACAATCCTTCCGGTTAATAATGGAAAATAATTTCATTCAAATGGCTGCCTCGGCTGGCCATGCAGTATCCTACACGATCGGTCCAATTTTTAAGCACATTATCGATTGTGTGCAGCTGTATTTCACCAATGGCTTTACGCATATTGTGCTTTAAAGCATCAATTGTCTCTGGCTTGTTTGCGTAACACTAATCTTTGACGGCGCCCCATAAATAATAGTCCAACGGTGTCAAATCGCAGCTCCGAGGTGGCCAAACGACATCAGCTCTGCGGCTGATAATGCGATATTCAAAAACAGGGCGAAAACATCGAGTGTAGCTTCGGCTGTGTGGCAACTAGTGCCGTCCTGTTGAAACCAAATGTTGCTAATATCCTCCTCTTCAATTTTTGTGAACAAAAATTCGTTCAACATGGCGCGATAACGATCGCCATTGACTGTAACGGCCACTCCTTCTCATTTTCGAAGAAAAATGGCCCAATTATGCCTCTGAACCAAAATCCGCACCAAACAGTGACTTGTCTTGGGTGTATCGGCTTTTCAATGTATGCGTGCGGGTTTTCTGTGCCCCAAATGCGACAATTTTGCTTGTTTACATACCCGCCAAGATCGAAATGAGCTTCTTTTGAAAATATGATTTTTTGGCCAATTTTTCAAAGTAATGTCGCAATATTTCCCAACGTTGTTCAAGCGTATACACAACCATATTCGTTCAGCGGAAGGATAAAACTAATTTTCTGTCAAATCAGACATGAGCTAAGTGTTACCATTCACGAAATAAGCACTAGTTGAAAAAAAAACGTTTGATGGCAGACCCGATATAATAAGTAGGATATCAGATTATTAAACTTGACCGACTATAACTTGTTGTTGATTTTATGAAAATAAAACAATAAATGCAATCACCTTAATAACAGAACAACAAAAAATTATATTTAAGAATAAAAATAACATTTTTTGTTTGTTTAATCACGTAATAAAAAATGCCTATTTTATGTACTTTTATTATGCGGTGTATGTCTCTTATTCTTTAATTAAAAATAAAAAACAAATTTCGCCAAATAATGGCACATGTGATTCACATGTTTGCATTCAAATTACTCATTTACAAACTTTAATTACAAAAATATAAAAAAGCTACACTAAAGACAAAGAAAATTAAAGTCTTAAAAATAGATATGGATGAGATGATAATTATTAACCCATTAGCGTCCAAGTGTTGTTCTAAAAAAGTTAAAAATAAAAATTTGTGATTTGTTCCCAAATGGTGAATTGGCACTTAAAGTTGGTTTTTAATTATTTGTCCATGTTCGCGAATAAATACAATGGGCGCTAATGAGTTAATGTAATAAAATTAAAACTTTATATCTGTGGCCCATATACTCATTTACGGTCAAAATGAATATTGCTGGTAACAAAGCATTTAGTTAGCTGAATAGTCGGTTAGTCACCCATTAAGCAAACTAACAAGTAAACCAACGAACCATCCAAACATGTTAAATAATTTAACCAGTGATACCTTTATGAACTCATCTGGATGAGCGAATAAGTAATTAAACGAAAGTAAAAAATAAATAAAATTAAGGTGAATAGATATGAAGTCTTTTACAAATTTGATTCAATTTTATTTTAATTAAAGAACTACACAAGTTTACAAAGATAAAATTTTATTTTTTCAATGAATGAAACACACATATGATATGTAAATGTATTGTTACGTTTTAACCTTTTTGAAACGTTTAAGTTCGTTTATATTGCGTTAAAATAAAATAAAACACTATTTTTATTTTAGTTGTTTTACAATTTGTCTCTTTTTTATTAATCCCACTGTACTTTAATACACTATGTCTTAATACACCAAATTCGCTTTTACAATACTTTTTATTTGCGCCTTAAACAGACTTTACTTCTTGACAGCCAATTGATAACTAACTAACTCACCAGCCTCAATTCGCCGCCATTTATAGTGTTTCATCTTAGTTTAGAATGTTCTAGTACGGACACGAATCTTCGATTTTTCGACGTTAATTTAAATGGTCTAAAATAACACAAAAAGTAACCGATCCATGCACTTGGCAGCACTCTTAATTAGTGCGGTAATTTTAGAAGTTCTTAAGCCTTGACACAAGCCAATAATTTTTTTTGGCTAAAAGCTCATAAGTTCTGACGTGGTGAATTTTGCCTTTAGCATTTTCATTTTCGTAACAGTATTTTTAAGAAGGGCTTCGTATGATGGTTAATTATCACTTTTTGTTTAACCACGTGCACGTCACAGTTTTATGATATGGTAAATACCTTCTTTGCGGAGACTTTCCTCAAAATAAGAAAATTTTAAATGATCGATAATTTCACAGTATCGTAGCCGGCGATGAGAGGGCTGTGAATATATTTTTGGTAATTTACTGAAGAATTTCGAAAGGATGTATATAAATACGTATGTCCCCTAAAATTAATTCCTACAATCCCATTTTTCCAGAAACCTTGTAAACTAGTGTTGTTAGCACATACCTTAAAAATTTCAATTTTTAAGATAGTGTTTACAGATTATAATTAAGTAAAATACTTAAGAACCGCTGTGGTATAGTAGGTAAGACACCCTACCATACCAACCTACCAACCGGAAGGTAGTCGGTTCAATACCAGGCCAGACCATCTTAAAAAAGCAAGGGTTTTTCGACAGCGATATCATCTCATAACATTATAGCTAATGAAACTGGTTATGAGTATAAATACTATTAAAGACTTCTCTAAATGCATTTGCCGTTCGGAGCGGCTTAGTGCGCCTAAGCCTTTTGAGAATTTCAATATTCTAAAATTAAAGAGGATATAAATCTGGATGTTTCTACGATGAGGAAATTTTGAATAAAAAATATCTTACAAAGAAACACGAAGACTGAAATTTGCTGAAAAATATTGGAGCTGGGCTGTAGACAAATGGAGAAACATTTTGCGGTCAGATGAGACAAAAGTTAACATGTTTAATTTTGACCGAAGTAGCCTTCTCGTGCGAAGACCTGCTAACAACGAATTCGATCGATATACTATTAAAACTGTTGAAACAGTGGTAGAAATATTATGTTATGGGGCTGTTTCTCTTACGTGATAACTTGGCCTATTTTCGTACTGAAAACAGAATGGAGGCGGTATATTATACTAAACACTTATTGCCTTATGCTGATTGGAAGGTATCGCTTCGATGGGTGTTTCATCTCGATAATGACCCGAAACGCAATTAAAGGGCAAAAATTCTATCTAACAAGTACCAACTATGGACATGTATTAAGCAAATATGGGAAAAGATTCCTATTGAGACTTAATGCGAAGACGTTGCTTAGTTGTAATAAAAAATAATGACGTTTCTACCAAATGCTAGTATAAGATAATAATAAAGACAAATTATTGTATTAAATACATGCAATTACTCGTACTTCATTTCAGATAACAACCAAAAGCAGATAAATCATTTCAATTTTTATAAAATTTTTAATTATAAGCATGGAATAATTAGTTGTTAGTTAGTAGTAGTCTATACTAAATGAAACCAGGCGTGCTGCGCTACCCATATATTAATTATTATCTTAACTATTATCTTAATTATAATTTTTGACCAGAATGTACGTAAAATTTATAATTTTTCAAATATTAGGTAACAAATTTTTGTACATGTCAAAATTATTCTTGAACGGAAAATTTCAGGAAATGAATCGCGTGGAATAGTTCTTCAGATATTTCATAATTAATATTTCCTTGGTATGGAGAGCACCACTCCCTATGACCCAATCCGCCATAAATTTTGTTCACTCAATCGCATTCATAGGAAAGTAATTGGGACAAAATTTTAGAGCTCTCGCTGTAACAGTTCCGATGACATTTTACAATTAATGTTTGCTTTCTATGGGGTCAGTTTTTCCCTTAATCATAATCCCTACCAGATTTTTTCAATTGTTTTTTTTTTTTTTTTTTTGGATAGTAGGGGGTTGGGATAAATTGTATCGCATTCAGTATAATAGTATTTGAAAATTAATATTTGCTTGATATGGGTGGTACCTCCCCCTCTGATTATATGTGCCCTACATTTACTTCAGTAAATTTGCTTCATATAGAAGTAATTGGAACAAAATTTAAAGACATTCGCTATAATAGTTTTTTAGATATACGATAATTAAAATTTGCTTTGTACGTAATCCTGCTGATTAAGTAAATCGGTTTCATACGAAAGTAATTGGGGCAAAGATTTATGACGCTGGCTGATATAGTTCTTTAGATATGCGATTATTAATATTTGGTTTGTATGGGGATACAGACCCTATCGAAAAAAATGTAGTCTTTTTCTCCTTCCAGGCATACAGCCGTCTATAGACTTCAAGCACACATATCTACATACATACAAACAAACACACATACAAACATTTATATATAAAGATTTTGTTAGCATTAAAACTGACAGAAAAGCAAATATAAACTATTTTATTTTAAAGTTTTTAAGCACTTTTCGCTATTAAAAAAGTTCATGTAAAGTTGGGTCTATTTTAAGGAACACCACTGTACCTACTTTGCCCAAAAGCAGTCAAAATTATTGCTTTGATTTGAAATTAATTTTTAATGTTCTCTTGTATTATTTAAAGTTATAAGATATGTTATTACGTTATTAATTGTACACTTTTTGGAAGTAACAGTTTTCGTTTTCCGCATTTTTTCAAATATTATTTTTTAAATTATTGTGAAAAAGAAGTTCTTGAAA
Source organism: Wohlfahrtia magnifica (assembly GCA_023159175.1). Lineage (NCBI taxonomy): Eukaryota > Metazoa > Arthropoda > Insecta > Diptera > Sarcophagidae > Wohlfahrtia > Wohlfahrtia magnifica. The sequence continues at coordinate 7,097,289 of JAKWBJ010000484.1, forward strand.
AATTGTTAGGATTGTTTGATATTGAAACTAACCTGTGTGTGTCCTCAGGTTCTGGTGTAATTTTCAGTCTTTTATTGCATTATTCGGTGGAAAGCTGTTGTGCTAAATGAAACAATAACTCATTTCGCTGGATTTGTGTTCCTGTCATTTCAATCTAAAGGATCTAAGCATTTATAGCTGCTATATCTAAGACATCGAAAATTATTTGTAGGGGTCATCGACGAGAATATCTTTTACTGTCTATTTTCTGGTCATTTGATCAGACACATCAACTTCAAATTTTGTGCTATTACAAAACCTTGAATAATCGGGTAAAAGATTATTATAACTCTTATGTATCAATTTTCACAAATTTGTGTTTTGAACTTTGAACAGCCACTCTCTACTTTTTTTTGTATTGAACATATATTGTAAGAACACTACTCTTTGATTTACATATATGTACACCCAATTTTGTATTTGCACGACAGATACGTTCCAGGAAAAAACTAGCGACATACTAGTGAAAAAGATACATATCAGTCATATGGCTAAACAAATTGCGGAACAAAGTATTCAATCAGAAGCGTTAATGATAGTCGTTGCTCATCTTTCCCGAAATAAGCAAAACCTGATTTTCTATCAAATTTTTAGTTTTTTTTAGTCATATATTGCCAAAACCTGCGTCTGGATTTTGAGGAAAAAATTGCTTTTTAGCTGTTATGCTTTGCCTCATTTATAGCATAACGGAATACAGATACTTAAGATATTATTTCAATCGGAGCCTAGATTTGAGAAATTTACTGAATTCTATAATAAAAGTCATTTAACACAATTGTATAAACTTTGCAACTTGTGGCTGCGTGGCTGGATCCTCTTATCAACACAACTGGCCTAAACTACATACACTAAAGAATAAAGAACTTTGAATAACAAAAAACAAATTTTAAATGATCGGTTTAATTTGAAGTCTTTTGCATTACTTAGTCATAATGTAACATAGAAAAAATATATGAAAATCCGTTAAAACATAATGAAGCTAAAATGCTACAGATGCCTTCATAAAAAAAAAACGTTTTTTTACAGCAACTGAAAATAATTCTATTATAACCTATTATAAGACCATTTTATTTAACTAAGAAACATTTAAGCTTTAGAAGGGAATATGCATTAAATCTTTTAAAGAGTTTTAAACAAATTATAGCCCGTTTTACAATATTTCGCATTTATACTAAAGCATTAAATATTTTCCTCTTTTTGAGTAATAAAAAAGTGCAATGGCGCCATTATAACACCTTCATAATATAGTCAGTTTTTTAAGAGAATCAATTCTTTTCTAATACAATATTAAACAAAATTTCCAATGAATTTACAAAATTTCAAAAAGCAGGTATTAAAATTAAATCGATAGGTTTTGCTAACCACATATATGCATAAATTACAATATTATTTTACTTCAAAGTATGTAAATTGAATAGATATAAACACTAGTTTTAGCTGTGATTCGATTAAGAATGGTTTTATGTTTTAAAATGAAACATTATTTGAAAATAGATTGAAAATATCATTTACTTATTTATTTTTTTTTTAAATTTCAGATCAACTTCCCTTTTTATGTAAGTATAGATATTATTAAAAAAAATAAAATTATTTTATAGAATACTATATATAAAGTACAAGAGTATCGTCAAATAAAGATGGATTAATCGCATATTGGTTTAAAGGTCTACAACAAATATTGTTAGTTTAAACACATTTTTATTGTTGCTATTATATTTATTTAAATTTAATTGTAGTAATTCATTTGCTGATGAAAAAAATTATTGTAAAAAATTCTAAAATTGGCCGATCTAATAAACAAAACACATATTAAAAAAAAAAAATTCTTTATTTCCCAACATTATCTTGTTTTAGATCAGAGGTCCTCATAATGAGTGAAACACTTAAAATGAGAGGATACACTGAAGTTAAAATGCTGTAAGAAATAGGTATTCATATAAAGTATAAATATGCATAAGTTTATGTTACTTATTAGTAGGACTTCCAGAATTGACGATTTATCGTCATTTTTACGATTTTAAGCTTCAAAAATAGCACATTGACGATTTGACGATTTTTTTTTTCATTGTATTATTTTTTAAATATATAAATACGAGTACAGAGTGATTTCTTGGCCGTTTGAAAATTAAAAAATGTGAAAGTGAATGATATATTTATATGACACGATAAATGAATGTCTGACATATACTTTTTAAAGATTATTTTATATAAATATTGCTCGCGTCTATACTAATGGCAGATGTAATGCTATCTTACAAGATTTGAATTGTGACTGGCTTATCCCTGTACAGGAGAGACTTTACTTATCCTCACAAACTGGATGATTTATCGTCCAATTAACTGCTCCGAAATCTGAAAATCATTAAAGAAAAAATTAACCTCTTAATAGATTCATGGTATCGCGTGTAGTGTGGCATGTGGCACCACCTGCTTGAAACCACGGTGCTGTAACTTTGCGGTTTTTATCGTTCTTGAAAAAGTACGACTTATTGATACCACCGGCCCACAAACTTCTCCAAATAGTGTATATTTCAGGGTGCATTAGCAGCTCTTCACAACAAATTCGGCAAATTTAGTTAAAGAAAATTTTCGATAGTAAAAGGAATCATCAATCAAATTTCCTAAGGCCCACTCACCAAGCGAACGCCATTGTTAGTATGTCATTTTACTTTAGTACTTTCAGCAGCTGTATTTTCTATGGTTTCATACTAAGGTCTGTACCTAAATTCTTTAAGGTTGGCCAAATATGCAAATCCAATAACAATTTTTTTTTCTGACAATTTTTGACGATTTTAATGATCAAAATTAAGGAAAACATTGTCAATCCTTAGTTTTTGATAATTTTATTCTTTTTTATCTGGCAACTCTGTTTATTATCAACACTTCTTAGTGTAAGCACACAAAATTTTAGCTCTCTTCAAAATCTCTTATAAATCTCTTGATATTAAAAAAAGAACTCAAAAGCATGCGTTACTCCTACTCCGATGGAAGCAAATAAGCTACTGATTAAAAATTGTGCCTCACACACAAGTTGTTTTAAGTTTCTGATAGAAAAATAAAATAAAAAGAGGTTTCCCAGGGATTATAAAAGCAATATCAATCATTACAAAGGTTACAAATGCAGTTGATTGTGGTACATTTTATGAAAATTTTTGGTAAGATTTGTTTTCTTTTAGTAACCCTGGCTGTAATATTCACGATGAGAATAAATAAATGGCCGGAAAACTTCGTTACCTGGCTAATATGCATTGATTTTTGTATATCTAGAGAACGGCATTATGTGGGTTTTCTTAACCTTTTCTGGTGAGGACACCTCAATTGCTAGACTACTTCGGCCTTAGCAATTAGTGAATGTGGTGCATTGGTTTGAAGAAAGAACTCTTCCTATTACGCTAAATGCTGCAATAAGCGTAAATAGTGTAATACTCACCGTTAATTGTTTTCCTTTTTCAAAGTAATCGATGAAAATTAACCCACGCTCAAAAAATAGACATTATGTTCTTTGGACATGATTCTCTCAAACACGTTCACTGCATTGGCTGTTTTCTTGTCTCAGGTGTAAAGCGGTGTACCATAAGTGTTTACGAGATGATACAAAAACTCTAGTTTATTGCAGTAAAACCTCTTGCTAATGCTGAAGGGCTTTTTTGAAGTGTTTATCATTGTAGTTAGCTCACGCACATTCAGCCATCAGCATTCTGTGGGTTTTCTTAACCTTTTCTGGTGAGGACACCTTAATTGGTCGACTACTACGGTGTTTCTGTTGGCATCTCGTACGACTTTGTTCTAACTCTGCTACCCAATATTTTATAGTCGTAAACTAACGAGCAGACTTCCGCAGAATATAATCTAGCTCGACCTTAATATTGATTGGACTGAGACCTTTCAAATAGAGATATTGACCAATTAACAGTGACCAATTATTTCCATTGTTTACAAATTTACTACGATCGTTAATTTTGATGGCTCCAAAAACAAAATTACCAAACAACGTTGCTTTTTATTAACTATTGCCGCCATCTATACGTAAGGTTAGCTAATTTTGGAGTCGTCCTTGTGTTTCGAAAATGTTTAGAAAATTTTTTACTGACTGAATTCACTGCATAGAATAATTGGATAGATTCAATGAAACCTGGCTATTACCCGCAAAATGCTAATGCTGAATTACAATACAAGGAACAAAAAAATTCGTTGTCATCGAAAACATGATTCACATTGGCTGAAGAATAGCTTTTACTAATAATAGCTTTATTGGTAGTTTGAGGACAGTTAATCAAAATTAGTGTTAAAAGAGAAGTTCATATTACAGACTAAGTTATAATAACTTCTCTAAACATTTATATCACATTAATAATTTATAGTCCAAAATGGAGTCCTCTATTTTGAAATTGGCACAAGTCAATAAATAATAAATAATTTTGTATAGTCATTGAAATATCATCGCCTTTCATTAAGGTAAGATGACTTATCTCGAATAAAATCTGTGTAGTTCTTTAAATTTAATTACAATTTCTTATTTTAAAGAAAGATGGCATTGAATTGTAGTCGATATTATGTGACTTATGCTGCTTTCAAAATCAACGAGTCATTTATATTTTCAATTAGAAATATAGGCAAATTTTTTTAATTCCAAACAAATATCGTTTAAAATTACCCGTAACCTTTTTTAGAAAAAGTAAAAAATAAAATTTTATAGCATCATACACATGTGTATACTATAATACATACATACATACGTGATAGAATTTCACAAATTAATTTATGATGGATTTTTATTTAGTATTTGATTTTTTTTTTTTTTTTGTAGAAAACTTCAAAGTGATCCATTAATGGCAATTACATTTTATTTTATGGATTTTGTTTACTAATTTGAAAACGGAAAATTACTACTGATTTCCAAGAACTCATGGAGAATTACTATCAAGCTGTATAAATCAATTCATAATGATTTTTAGCGTCAAATGTACAAAACAAACTTTATCTGGATATGATTATAACCTGTAAACGTATCCAGTGTTTCTCGGAAATACGATATTTATTATTATTTATGGGAGCTGTCACGCGTATTCCTTATGTGAGTTAATTTTTGATCTTAATATCCAACTTGATAATTCCTGAGATATACCGTTATAATCACGTGTTTCGTGGGAATGGACCATGGATCAAAAACTCTCCTTCCCCCTATCCCCTCAAAGTGCAACTTTTGAAAATGTTGTTTTATCCAAGACATGAATATTAGCAAACAAAAAACTTTCCATAAAAAAGAAAAAATATGTGTTATTGCAGAAGAAAAGTTAATATTTTTGACTGTTTTCCCCTGATTTTAAAGTTCACAAGATCCAACACCCTATTGCACTTTCGTTAGATAGATCTACTCTTCATCGGAGAACAAAACTCTGAATTTTGAAGTTTAAGGAACAGAACCATCATTTTCATAAAAAATCAACAATTTTCAAGCGTTGTTCTGGTGTAAGTCTATCCATTATGAAATGTCAAATAAAACTAAGCAAAAAGCAGCTATCAGCTGTGAAATCGGCTATCAAATAAAGCAGTATATGCAATACAAAGTTTTGAACTGCTGTTTTTACCTGATAGAAAAAAACTATTTATTTTGCCCATTTTCCTCCGATTTTAACTCTTCCTAAATCCAATTTTAAAAAATTTATACTTTCAATGTTTAAAAACATTTTAATTAGGAGCCAAAAAGAACGCCAAACTTTTGAACGGTCCTACTTTTCTCCCTATTTTAACCTCTCCAGGTCCAATTTTAAAAAAAGCATAGCTTGTAACACTTTCATTAGCCAGATATATCTATATTTTAAATTTCAACAAAATAGGTTCAGTTGTTTACGCGTGATTTAATGACAAACAAACAAATAAACTTACAATGAAATGTGTACTATACACCTTCCGTGTTGCTGACAGCCTTTGCGTTGTATACCTATAAAATGTATTTCTCATAAGAAAAATTTAAAGGAATGCATAAAAATTAATTATTTTTATTGACTATATAGACCAAGAAACTGCCATTCTAACCGTTCTCAAGATATACAAAAATTATTAGTTACTTTGTATTGTTGGTGCCACGCCCACTTACTCAATTTCGCTCATATTTCAAATTAAGTTATTTAGTTCAAATTTAGAATCTTCCACTATTACCTTTCCAAAGAAATACAAAAATCAATATTTACTTTGTACACTCCATTTTATATAATTTCGAGCACTTTTTGAGTGATCATTTACATATATTGACGACAAAGTTATTTGGACCAAATTTTAGAAACTTTCACTATTACCGTTCTGTAGATATACAAAAATCAATATTTACTATGATGTAGATTGACCACGAAATTACTTAGACCAAATTCAAAACTTTCCACTATTACTCTTTCAAAGATATACCAAAATCAGTATTGACTTTTTGTGGATGTACCACTCCCACTTATCCAATTCAGCCCACTTTTTGACTGATGATTTTTATAATCATAAAGTTATTTGGGTCATATTTAGAAACTCTTACTATTAAATAAAAATTTTATATGCGCCCAGTTGAACTAAAACCATCACTGAAAGTACAGCTTTCCAATGCATGTATTTGCTTGAAAACCGGTTTAGTGGTTCTCTAGTTATAAAATGACGAAGATTGGACAACTTATTTTTATATACATATGTATATAGATATATGGATTTTAATGTCTGAAATTATATCGGGTGGGCCATCTATCGGTTTAAATTTGAACCTGCTCCTATTTCGCATCTGGAAATATCTATGTTATTCGATTCTGTCACAAGATTCAGTATATTATCTCTACTGAACGAAGTGAATCGATTTACGCTTGAACAACGTTGGGATCGTTTGGAAATTTATTTCCAAAACAAAGACAATTGGTAGGAAATTGCAAAAAAATCAAAAAAATTGCATAAGTCAACTTTTCAGATGGTGCTCATTTTCATCTTGGTGGGTACGTTAATAAGCAAAATTGCCGTATTTGGGGCTCAGAAAACCCAAACGTGGTCTTACAGAAGCCAATGTACCCATTACGAGTGACCGTTTGGTGCAGCTCGTGGAGCGGAGACATCATTTACCACTATTTCTTTGAAAATGAGGACGGCGCAACTATTACGGTCAATGGAAACATCTATCGCACCATGATAACCGATTTTTTTGTACCCGCTCTTTATGGTATTGATGGGAATGTTGTTGGGTTTCCGTTTGTTTTATTGCATATTTAAATTTTTAAACGGCCCATCCGATATATTTTCTAAATCTTAAATTTAAAATATTTTTTTTTTTATTTAAGGAGTACAAAATATTAATATAATTGTATATTAAATGAAAAACAATTTAACAATGAAGTCCCTTAAAACTCTGACTATGATGACTATAGATGTTAATTGAAGAATATGGCTAAAAACTTATTTATTTCATGGTTAGTTAACTTTGTGAAATAATAACAGAGCTGGTTAATACTCGTATATGAGATTTAATTCTATTTTTTTTTTTTCAAAAATACAACCACTAAAATGAATGAATTCAAAACGCCAACACTAAAGTTGTGACCAACAAATCCAAAAAAAGTATATAAATTATTTATAAGTTTTCTGCGAGTATACACACTAATGAATGGAATCAGTTTTTGAAACCAAAAACAATTTAAATAAAATTGTTCATTTCCTTCATAACTCTATAAACAAAAAAACGATTTTCAAATAAAAATGAGGTTAAACTAACGCTTTGTTAGAATTCATAGATTAAAATATCAACACAAAAGATGCAATTATTATGCCATCTCTGATATGTTTTGGTTAGAATTAAAAAAAAGACAAGCACGTTAATATTACATGTGGCTTCTCTAACTGCTGGTACAAGAAGATAACAAAAAGAGACAAAAACAAGTTAAAATAGAATTTAAAAAAATGATTATTCGAACAATTTAACTGGAATTGATTCAATTACAATATATGAAGGAGGCTTAATTAAAGTTCTATTTAAAAAATTTAATTATATTTTGTTGAGAAAATGCTTAAAAATAACACTATGATACCACATGTGGATCCAATAAATTATATTGACATATTCGTTGTTCTGTTTTTTTTTTTTTTTTTGTAATAAAAGTATGAAAATTTAATTGAATTTAAAAAGACCTATGGCTGAGAGCAAAAAGAAAATAAAAAAAGAGATAATATTGTTAGTAACACAATCGAATATTAAAATCATTAAAATTGTCGTTCGTGCTAATGAAGATTTAATTAATGAATTTTTAATTAATTATAATGAAAAAAAGATAAAAACATACAATGGATGGATAAAAGTGTTAATAAGGCTTTATTATAATCGCTTTATTTGCTAACGAAACATATGGACATATTTTGAAAGGAGATTTATTTATTTGTTATGGCAACATTTTAGCAACAAATTTCAGTGACGTTGTATCAAAATTCTCCAGATGCATTAAAGTTATTTTTTTTTTCTTTGTGTGGGGAGGTAAGCCACCCAATAGTATGATAGTTTGTCAGCGAGGAGCGGATAGCACTGACTGTCGTTTATTTCACTACTCCGATCATATAGTCTTAGTAATTTCGCTTGTATTAATTATAATATTAGGGCCTGTTCATAATTGCATCACGGCACTGCATCACGACATTTAGCGCTTTTAAAACAACCTAAATTCACTAGTTAATTCTAAAATTTGTTTGTGCAAATAAAAGCTAGTGCTGTTGCAAATTTATTTGCTTCAACAGTGGATTATTTTATTTTCTGTGCAGTGCTGCCAGATAAATAAAGCATAAAATTGTCAAATATTAAGGAAACATTCGCCAAAAACGGTAAAGTCGTACATTAAAATCGTCAAAAATTCGTTAGAAAATATACCACGTATTTCACAAACAAATTTTATTTTTATTGCACTAAATCATTAAAATCAATTAACCCACAGTACATATTTTATTCTTTTACAAACGTCTAAGAATCGATTCCAATAAATTTTAGGTATATGAGAAAGTATCTGCGACCCATTTTGGCCGTAGAGCATTGTGTTGTTATTGTGATTAAATAGCATATTTTGTGATATTTTGGTCAATATGGGCCCATCAATGTAATAAAAAAAGGAATAAAGCTGTTTGGAAACGTTGTATGATAACCCCTCCTTTACAATGCTTGTTTGTTGTTTGGTTTGGGTTATTGCCTTGTTGAAAACGCCAGCTTCCATTGTCTTTGAATTGGTTCAAATATGTGAAACGATTCAAATTTGTTTGAATAAAAACTTAAATGCCAACCCTAGGGTGCCATGCTCAACGCCAAACTATATCAGTTATTTTAGCACGTGGTGGCACAATAAAATATTAATATTAAGCATAGAATAAATATATTTACTCTTAGTGGCTCACTTTCGCTGTAAAGTGCATTTTTATGTTATTTTATTTTTTGTTGTTATTTTATATATTAAGAATATAATTTTAAGTTTTCAAATTAATTAATTAAAATACTTAATACTTTTGTCAATTAGATTTGATTCTTATTAATTACCAATAATTTTGTAAAAAAAAATTTGTTTGAGTACGAATACTGTTAAATAGTTGTGGTGTACAAATACTTATGTCCCTGACTGTACATATTTTTACAAAATAACGGCTTAAATCTTTTTCATTTTTATATAATTGCATTGAAAAAATAACTAACGTATACTATAATGACCTACTTACAGAGAAAGAACTGATGCACCATTTTTCTTGAAATATCTAAGCATTCTGTTTCTTATTCGCTTATTTAAAAACTCTTTTTTTTAACCACTAGTAAAATTTATTATACAATTGTTAAATTCTTTTCTGCCTTAAAATATTTAATATTATTCACTTTTTTGGTTATTTTTTCTTATTAATTTTTGCCAATTTCTTGCTATGTATGTAATAATTTTTATGAAGTGAATAAAGAACATCTTACAAATTTTAAATTCCTAAAAATCGTCAAAATTAGGACACAAACCGTCAAATCGCTAAAATGCTATTTTTGCGACTCGAAATCGTCAAATCTGGCAGCACTGTTTCTGTGGTAAAAGTTTGCCATCGTGATGTCATCGATCTTCCTCGCGTACTAGTTTCGAGTATATATGCCTCGAAGAAAGGTCTCTCATGGCCGCTTGACTATCAGAATATTAATAGAAGCGCACCTGATTCCACGCTCTATTATAATGCAACTAAGATGAAAGTTGACTGTATCTCTGTCCGAAAAACACTGGGTTCCCAGACGTTCGTTTTGGGACCGAAAATCACCGCGTACACTCCACCATCCATTTTAAATTCATCCGTATATCATTGGATCATGTATACCGATCATGTGTAAGAAGATCGAAATTGCGACCGAAGTTTAAGTTCCCGGTACACACGTCACTGCTACCCTCAAAGTTAGGGAACTCCCAAAGATACTCCTGTGACCCCTGTAGTTTACTGCCTTGTGTTAACAACCTAAGAGATGTCCGACAAAAGCTTCCACGGCCGGGATAAGTTTCCATTGCACCTGTTATGGCCACACACGTCTGCCTCTGAAGCTTCATTTAAACCCTATTGCGAAAAACTTCATCTCTTTGGGAGTTTTAAAATGTAATTTTTGACAAATTTTATTCATCGTTTATATACCATACATATGTACATACATACATATACTCGTAAGTGCTTGATCAAAAATAAATTTATTTGTCAAATATTTTAGACCGATCGCAAAAACTATCTTTTAACAAGCAGCGTTTTTCAAAATTTTTTAAATAGATTTATCTGATCAAATATTCACAAAACTTGTCCTAGCTTGTTACAATAGCAAATAAAAAATATTGACTTATTTTTGCTAAAACTCGACCGAACCACCTCACTAGATAGATATGCGAAATATGACTTGAACATAAAATGTTCTTTCTCATTAGTTTCGATATAATAGAAGCATTTGCATTTCGATATAATAGAAGCATATCTATTGACACAAATAAATTATTTTATTTCCAAAATAATGGTCCAACTTAAATCAAAATCAAGTGTCAAATTGTATCAAATTAGTACCAAAACGACGGAATATTATTTAGCAACAGACTATGGTTGATTCACGAGCTGTAGTTTATGTACATAAACCAATAGAAGAGAAGACGAACGAGCAATTGAACCGGCGAATGGACATACTCCTCTACTCGATTTAAATAATGATTCATTCGTGTGCATAACTAGAAGTGTTAAACTAATATTTTTATGTGTTACAAACATGATAGACTAAATGCTGGCTATAACGACTAGACATTAGAGCACTAAAGAACAGTTTTAATTATTTTTTTTTTTTAATTTACGTAAATAACCTTTCTTGCCCGATTGCTTTGTAACAGGTATTTTAATCGATTAAAAAACACAACCGTAGGTAGACGTTAATTGCATTAATAACAATTGCATGTGGACAACAACAACTACAACAATTATACATGTAAGTATTAAAATTGGACTTACCTTTTGCGTACAAAAATTAAGAATAAAGATAAACACAACAACAAAATAAAGACGAAAAAACCTGTAGTGTTGCTAATGCTGTTGATTTTCAAAAGAAACTTAAAAGCACTTTTCTTTAAAATTTTTTCACTATTTTTTTATTTTTATTTCTGTTGTGTGCATAACACAATAAGTCTTTCATTTTGTTCTTTCTTTGGATTTTGTTTTTTAATCCCATTTAAATGATTTTTTTCCTTTATTTTTCATTACCTTCACCACATTTATTTCTTTTATTTTTTTAACATTGCTAATAGAGCACAGCAATTTCTTTACAATTTCTTTTCTGTATGAATTTATTTTTTAACACATTTTATTGTTGTTGCTGTTAATTCATAAAACAATTAAAATCAAAAATGCAAGAAAAACGTGTACAACGAATCTATTCCATAAGAAACATCAGCAATGACTGGCTTTACTAAATGAATGACAAGATCAATAACAAACAAAACATAACGGGAATGATTTCTCTAAATAATTATTGTTGTTGTTATATATTCCTTTTGATGAAGAGAATCAGAAGAGTTTGTAGTTGTTTGTAGGTTGTAATCGTTGTGTGAGCAAGTAAATCACAAGAAATTTTTTATTACAGAATTTGTAAACAAAACATGAAGAAACATGACTAAATAATATTACAAAAAAAGACGATAAGAAGAGAGAGTGGGATATAAGTGAAATATTGTTTACAAATATGAAGTGAGTTGCAAAGGCCTTTTTTATGTATATTTTTACCTATTTTATGTAGCTATCAATCACGCCAAAAGCGAATATTCAATATGAGTTTGTGTTTTGGAGTAACTAAGAAGAACACTAAAGGGTTTAAGTATTAAGATATAAGTACATAACTAGCGTTATGAGCATTGAAGCTTTCTGTCAAAAAAATGTTGAAATATAGTATTTCCATAAAGCAAGTTACAGGCAAAGTGTGCGACGCCTCTAACGTGAAAAAGTTGGGCAACTTTCAACTTTTAAGGCGTTGACAGTTGAACAGCTGACTTGCGATTTTTGTGATTTGTTATATTGTTTAAGAACGAAATTAATTCAATGAATTCAAAAAAAAAAACGAAAATTATATATATTTTACCACCCATTTTTACGTAAGAAATAATATAAACAAAAAAAAAAAAAAAATCAAACAGTTAGCTGATTCAAGTGCCGTCTCTAAACTGTGTAAATTGAAGTCCTTAAGGCATTAAAAGTCTCAAAGTATCAGGCGCATTAAACTCCCAAAGCGTGTTAGGTAACTTCACATTTAAAGTACCAAACGCGCTAAATGACCAATACGTGTTATGTAACCTCACCTTTATTGTGATGTCAGGTTAGGGTTGTAAGACGTTCTGTTTTCAGCAGTACCTGTACTGACCATTTTTAAAGTGTACTTTTTTATGCACAACACTTAAAACAGTACCAAAATGTACTAATTTTACATTTTGTTCTGTTTTTTTTTTTTTTTTTTTTTTTTTTTTTTTTTTTTTTTTTTGAAAAACATAAAAAAAGTCATTAATCATCGCACGGTACCTTCCTCTTTGAAGAAGTACGATGCAGCCGGCCCATAAATTGCACCAAACAGTGCTTCTTTCAGACTGCTTCGGCAGTTCTTGAACTGCCTTTGACCATTGAGTTCTTCCAGTACAAGCCCAATTGTTAACAAAGGCGAATTGTCGTATCGCGATCTTTATTGACACTGGCCAATACACCAATAACATTCTGTTCGTGACGCACTTTTCACATACGGGTTAGCGGATTAATGTTCAATGAAGTAAAACTGGTGCAAAACTTGGTCGATTATGACGACCCTAAATAGGTCGTAATTTATAAAACACACTTCTTACACAGCACGCATTTCAATGATAAAATTCAATGATTTGCAGTCGATGTTCGTTTGTTAATCTATTCATTGTGAAATGGCAAACCTTATTGACAGTTTTTGGCGTTGCCGCATGATACGATTTTATTTTTTTAGCGAAATAATTTACCTTCCAAAATCAAATAGAAAAAAAAATACCCGTTACTTAATATTAAAATATTGTTTAGTAAAGTCTATTTACATTTATCAGTACCGTATCAGTGCTGTATCAGTTCAGTACCAATGCTAATCAGCACTGATCAGTTATATGTATCAATTTACACATATCCGTTGTATGTAAGGTGCTTTCAGTTCAGTGCAGCACTGAATTTGTTCTACAGATAGATATATAAAAATTACTGGACTGAAACTGAAGCAACACTGACAGTAAAAAACGGTACCGGACATGTGTGAATCCCTCCAATTAAAACTAAGGCAACGATTTTCTTTTTTCACTGACGTTAATACTAAACTGATACGGCACTGATACGGTACGGATTAATATAAATAGACCTTTAAGATTTCAGATCTGTTAGTATTCATTAGGAAGGCAATAAATCTGCTTAGCAAACTGTAGACCTAAGGGTCACAGCAACCTGCAAGAGTGTCTGGCTCACAATGATAATGATGATAACAATATTCGACGTTAGAAAGATTTAATTTAAACTTAAAGTATTAGTTATGTATGTATCTACAGTGACGAACTAAATTATTACTAGATAGCATCATAAGTTTCTCACTAAAGCCACTATATTTCATTCCAAAACTTTGACAGTGATAGAGTAGTTTAAAGCGTAATTATAGTTCATAGACGAAAACCAAACAAAAATAAATCTAAAGAAACAATAGAGGCTTCCAATGAGAGCGAAAAATCAACCACGCAGGGAAAGACAATATATATGTACATACATATGTAACTTCATTTCTATAATAGCTCTAAGGGGAATCCACAAATTCGGAATTAATTTCGTAAAATAAATGTATGTACGCATATATGCATGTGTTTTAACTGCTAATGAGGCTAAATTAAGTTTTTGTTTAGAGTTGATATTTTGGTTTGGTTGAAGGCTTAGAGAAGACAATGTTAGAAAAAAATGGGTGATGTTTTGGAATGTGGACGAAAACGAGTATTTCCGTTATTCCGAGTGCTCTGTACTTAAAAGAACTTAGCAAGTTGAATAGTTAGGTTTTCGTAAAAAAAAAATTACTGTGTCCTGGCTATACTGTGTGACATCTCTCAATGAACTTGGTGCATACAACATGCTTACGCTATGTTGGATGCCTAATCATGAGAGCGACCCTGTAAACGAAAGAGATTACTGCTTAGCAAACAGAGGAGCTCAACGGGTTTCCATGAGGTTTTGATTATTTTTCGGTAAATTTATTTTCTTGTTTCCGACAGGTGTGATAAGTTTGACCCTCTCCCATATTTCTCTTCAACTACTCTATTAATAAATTAGACCCCTATTAGTCTAAGATATCAAATTATATTCGCATTCTAAGCCGTTAAAAGTATTTACGTTTTCTTTCAGATATTTTGATGACTAAAGTTTTGTCATACTTATGTTTTTTTTTTCTTTTTTTATAATGTGTTAAACAATTATTTGTTTTTTAAATATTTTTTATTTGCAAACAAATCTTCTAATTTATTAAAAATAAAACGTAGAAATTTGTTTTTTAAATAAATAAAGTTTTGTTGTCATCATTTGTGTCTGGCTATTATTGTAAAACTTGTTTAAGTTTTTGTTTATCTTCTTATACATATGTATGTATGCATGTATATTAAAATGAATGTATGTTTGTACCTTATAGACAGCTAAACGGCTAAACCTGTTGTCTTGACTTTTCTACAGTATATCTTTGTATGTCTGGAAGGGACCATAGGCTATTTAAGTTTCAAAAATTCCAACTGGGCGGTGCCACTCCCATACTAAGAAAATATTTTTTGTCTACATTTTCAAAATGGTGACAGTAAGAGTCTCCAAATTTAGTCCAAAGAGCTTCATAGTCAATACAAATCGTCAGTTAAAAAGTGGGCGGAACATGATAAGTAGACATGGTACTTCCTATCAAGAGTAAATATTGATTTTTATAAACCTTAAGAAGGGTTAAAGCTGAATTTACTGAATTTAGTTTGAATAACTTCATAGTCAATACAAAACATCAGCCAAAAAGTGGGCGGAATCGGATAAGTGAGCATAGTCCTGTCATACAAATTAGATATTGATATCTGAATTTTGTCTGAATGACTTTATAGTTAATACAAATCATCAGTTATTTGTCGCTGCACACAAAATATACATACATACACACATACAAATGCATGGTATTACACATTTAATCTTACACAAACAACATGCATTGAAATGAATTTCACGTTTTCGATTCTTATTTTGAATTCGTTCGCTTTTTGCTAAAAAAATATTTTGAACAAATTATATAATTCGTGCCCGCGAATTAAAAAATTAAACTCTCGAGCACGAGTCATAAAACGAGCGAACTATGCTAAATACGGAATTTTTTATATGTGAAGAACAACAATTAAAACATCGCTATTTATCCATATCAGCCAAAAAGCGGGAATGATTAGATAAACGGGTATTGAACAAAGCACTCCGGTTAAAAGCTCCCTATACACATACATATACTATCTATTTAAAAATTAATGTGTGTTTATTTCAAGACTGTATACAGCTAAACAGCAGATGCTACAGTGTCTTTATGGAAGATACTATAGGTTATCTAAAATGTTTGGACCGGAAGGGAATAAAACGGAAAAATGGTAACAAATGATAGCTGAATTAATAGTCAAATTAATATAGGGGGTAACGAAGCGTGCCGGGACTTAGCTAGTTAATTTATATAATTGATAATGATGACTCTATCTTACTAACAGGTGATTTCATAGATTATTTATTTATTTTTACTGATTATCTTTTTTTAATAATTTTTCCAAATCTGATAACATATTTAACTTGTATTTAAATCTTAATAATTCATCAAAATCGTGATTTTAATGTTTTTTCTAATAAATAAAAAGCTATTTGTTTAGTTCATTACAAGTTAATATTTATTTATCAAAAAAAAAAAGAAAGAAAATGCAACAAGGTCAACTATTTAGTACCTTACATTTTAGTTCAAAAGTTAAACAAAGAAAATTGAATAGAGACAAAAAGTTCATGCCTTAATACAAGTTGCAGTTGCACCTACAAAAAGAGGAATAATAGCAAATTTTCTTTCATTTTTTAAGGGGGTTTGTAGAACAGATTTACTACTATAATTCTTAAAGCCAAATTTTTACCAGACCTCAAAATAACACCGGGTATTGAATTAGCGCAACAATAGATTCGCTAAACCAAGAGGCGAGACCTTCGTGTGCCGTAGTAGTTAGGCGCGAAAAGGTTCTTTAACGATCAACGTCTTTGAGCTAAATCTCTTATATTTCGTAGAGGAAGTAAAAGCTTTTGACCTTTCGTTAAAAGACTGAGGACTAGTGCTAATTCGATTCCAGTTCTTTTAAAGAATAACCAAGCATTTACAAACCGGGTTGAAAAGACAAACCTTTTAGTTGAAATGTTTGCAAGTAATTCTCAATTGCCGGAAAGCATTCAACCTCTAACCAAACTTAAAAGAGTATTGGTAGTACTAGTATTCTTTCGAGCCCGTGCTGTTAAAAGTATTCGTGTAAATCTCAACGTTAACAAATCATCCGGGACGGATGGTATCCCAGCACTGGATGCGCATCATATCGCACCGGTGTTTTTCCATTTTGCTGGAAGGTTGCTAATGTAGCGTCAAAACCTAAAAAGAGTGAGGCTAATAACCCTGAGAACTACCGCCCAATAACAGATTGTTCCTCACTCTCTAAAATTATGGAGAGTATGACTAATCACCATCTTGTAAGTTATTTTGAGTCCAACAATTTAGTAAGCGTTTGTCAGTATGGTTTCCGCAAGGGCTGTTCTACTGGCGAACTACAGGCGTTGCTCTCAGAGAAAGCCTGTAGCTCAGTTTTATATTGGGCTTCTTCAGAGATTACTCTCATCAAACGATGAAAATCTGCGATGTAGTCGTGCGAACGATTTTAATGCACGCAAGATCCAATGTTTTTAACACACAGACATGGTGTTGTGGTGTCATCTATGTCTATAGGTAATGTAGATATTTTGGAATCAGATGCTCTTGATATTCTGGGCATGAGAACTCACTGTAACGTTCGTTGGAACGATCATATATTTTGAGTGTCGTAAGCAGCATGGGTTTTTAAGACGGTACAAGAAATTCTTGACTCCATCTGATCTCCATAATATTTATACGATAAAATATAACTTTCATGTATGTATTTTGAATCTTCTAGACCGCGTACAGGAGAGGACGAAGATACTCATTAATGATGGTTGGGTAGCCAATACTCTCGATTCATTAGAGCATCATCTCAATGTGGCGTGTGTTTCATTGTTTTATCGATAGTCTAAAGGAATGTGCTCTGAAGAATTTAAAGAATTAATTCCTAATAATCATATTCTTAGGTAGTACTTGTACTCGCAGTGAATCGTACAACGCATTATAGAGAGAACTTCGCACTCTTCGTTTGTGGAACAATCTTCACGCTAAAGTCTTTCCTGTCACTCATGACATGAGTAAATTTAAATCGAACGTCCATAAACACTAACCTCTCTATCTTCGTTCCCACAACCTACGTTCCTAGTACCACCACAATGCACTACATGAGTAGGGATGCTGGTCTCAAAAAAAAGTCTTACCGTCAAAGCAACATTTTTACAATAAGTTTACTGATTTTTACCAAATTCTGTTCAGTGTTAGATATGGACTTATTTGTGATAAATTTTAGTCTTCTGGAAATAAATTGTTACCAATTGTTTATTAGAGAACTTGGTTCAATACGTCATTGATAGTATCTAATAGACACATGGGCACACAAACGAATAGATTAAAAGACGCAGTTTACTACAAAAGGTAATACTTAGTCAGTTGTTTAATGAAAAGTGTTTTTTTATTAAAAATCGAAAATACCTAAAAACACCTACGATAGTATATATGTACATACATACATAGGTACAGTGGCGAGCAGAATTATATACAAACCAATCTAGTTCGAATTAAAAGCTCAATAAAACCCAAAAAATATATATGAAAAATAATTCGTATTTTTTTCATAATCAGTAGAGGAATAAGAAAAAAACAGCAAAAGCGAATTCACTAATATTGAAATTTTAGATAAGCTAATTTTATGAAAAGATAAGATAAGATAATTTTAGGAAATAGGCAATGAATTGAAGTTCCGTTACTTGATATACTTTTAAAAAATGCGTCAAAGAAACCAGCAACCATTTAAGTTACTAATTGTCAATTTTTTTCAAAGATTTTCGCCTTTAAGTTAAAATGATCAGATTTTTTTAAAAACCGAAAGGCACAAATGGATAAATAGTGATTTTCCAAGAAGTTAGAAATTTGGTACTAAACTGTGCTACAAGTACAAAAAGAGGAAATATAAACACGTCAGAAGAAGCGTTTATTATCTGCCAAACAGAGGAAAATATGCAAGCAGGCTACAGCCGTCATAAACAATCCAGAAAATTAATGGACAGCAAGGATAACTCGAAAATGTAGTGGCGTTTCTTAAATTTTGCAATTAACATTAAAATTGAAGTGTTGATGACTGGAAAGGGGTTTTGATCCGATTAGCCCAAACCTGTCCGATTAAACCATTCAAGTCCGATGCACCGAGTGAAAGAAACACTTAAACAAGGAGGGATGGTGTTCTCTTGCTGGTATCTAGGTCCATTAGTAAAAATAGCTGGTATTATAAAAATATAAGAATATCTATGACTATTGCAATGCAATATTTTAGACTTTGTACCCAAAAGAGTAAAGTTTTGAACAACAAAAATCGTAAAGCATTTGCTCTCAGCGTAGGTTATTCAAACAATGCAATGGCCAGCGCAAAGCCAGAACCTCATTCTGATAGAAAATTTATGGGCTTTGTTGTTAAAACGTGTTCGTCCACAAATGGAAAGGGCTACTACTACGCATCGGACCATCGAGACTTCTCACAAACAATTAAAAATTCGACTTTTTTAGAAAATGCAAAAATGGTTATTTGGACTTGTTTCATAAAATTGCCTAAAAGCTTGTATTAACTTCTAATATTCTTGGATTTTATTTTGCTTTGCTTTGTCACACTTAAAACAAAAAACTTTATTATTTTTTTTTATTTTTTTTTAATAGCAATTTTAATTCAAACTACATTGGTATATACCCATTTTTGTTCGTCACTGTATGTAAATAAATGAAATGCTTAAATAAATATGATCTTTTAATTTACGTTGTTGACAAAAAGTGTGTTTCATGTCTTAAAACTGAGCATATTTTTATTATTCAAGTTTATTTGTTGCTTTTTAAAGGAATTCAAAATTTATCTCTTGCTAAAGTTGTCATCTATGGTATCTCATTTAAAAAGAAATAGTTTTTAGTGTTAGATTTCATGGAAACAGATGTTAATATGATGCTAATCATAGATGAGACATAAGTATAATAGAGTGATCATTGTGTTAAAAAATAAACAATGAATTATAACTTTTTTTTTAAATTTATGACATGACATAAAATGACAGACAAACAACTGCATTACATGCAGTAACAAGTAATTTGTTTTAATATTTTATATATTATTTTTTATAATGTTTAAAATAAACGAATCTTTATTCGAATACGTTTAAACATATCGTTCCGTAACCGCCAAAAAAGCTTAACCAAAAAAAAATAATTTTTACAGAAGGTTTTTTTTTTCAATATTTTTGCTTTTTCTTTAGTTATTACCGTTAAATTTAGCATGTAAGTGTTATTGCTAACATTTTAGTATAATAACGCTAATTCTTGTCACTTAAGCTTTTTTCGCTGCCATTCTCATAACCTACTGATGATAAAAAATCTTTAAATAAATTGATGTATATTATCTATGTTTATACTCGTATATACTTATACGGTGGTGGACATGGGGTTAGCACATTATCTATGCGTATTTTTGGAATCAAAAATTTTTTATGTGTTTATTGGTTTAATCATTTCTATGTCTTAATGTATCACTGGCAGTCCAAGGAATACGTAGCATTAGTTCACTTTAGTTTTGTTCATTTCAATTCATTTATTTTGTGTTAAAATAGAGCAAAACCCCAGTAATTTAGCACAAATTAGACATATATATTTTCAGCAAGAGGAATGATGGTATGGTAATCTTGTTTCTTAATAACATCTTCACATCTCCTTGGCATTCTGTCTATGAGTCCTACCCAAAGTTCCTTTGGTATTGCTTGGCATTTCTTTCTAATTTCTGTGCATAAATCACTAAAAATTTTAGGTTTAATAACAATAATGTGTTGCTCTACATCATGCCATGGGTTCAGAACTAAGATCTGGTGATTAAGTTTGCCAATTAAAAATTTCGATTCTAGTTTGCTCTAATCAACACTCCACTGTACCTGCAATGTGTTTATTATGCATAAAATGCCATATAAGTGGCATGTTTTCCTCTGCAAATAGATTCATTGTATACAAAAGGGTTTCCTTCTAAGCGTAATGATCCATGTGCGTATCTATTTTGATAATAGGACCATCACCGTTCCCTGAAAATGCGACCCAAACCATTACATTTCTGGCACCATGTTTCACTGTCATGGACGTGAACCTGGGGTTGTGTTGCATGTTTAAAAAACGCCATATATAACATTTTCCACCAGATTCAAATTTTAAAAATATGAATTCGTTACTCTAGAGGAAATTTTGCTAAAAGAGCGGTTGCATTGGTGTATGCACAAGAAAAATAAAATTCGGAACTTTAAGTTTTTTTTTTTTTTTTTTGATAAGTGTACCTTATGTTGTACAATTTATCCAAGCAATTTTGTTTTTTTCATGATTCATTCTAATTCTTCGCGAGGAGATGTGATGATACCAAATTTTATTGAAAGCTCCCTTCGAATTGAAGTTGAGGATTTAAAGCAGCCTAAAACTAAGGCTCTTTAAATAAAGGAATTCATTTTACGTGAATATGAACTAATACGTTGTACACCATCTTTTTGTAGCAGTTTAAACGAAAATTTCTCTCGAGCTTAAGGTAGAATCACACGATTGTCGTAATGCACCAATAATTAGTGTATTTTATATGCTAATCGTGTGATTACACAATTTATTGGCTCATACGACAAATTCACAGTATTATTGTGCTTATTTATTTAGCTTTAGAATGATTGCCTAATTCTTGTGTGGCAATTGAATAAGACAATAATCACCAATTTTTATTTCTTAATTGATTTCTTTTAGCAAAAACACGTGCTTATAAGGTATTTATAATTGTCATAACTTAAAATATGCATTTTTTACTTATTTACATGTTAATTGCATTACAATTTCTTTTTTTTTCATTATTTTTACTTTTTTTTATTAAATGGACACTTGATAATTAAAGCCGATGCAGTTTTTATTTTATAGAGAACAAATTATCTTTACTTTAGAGAATTAAATATAATTTGTAATTATATTCCAATTTAAATAAATACATATTTTAGTGAATTATTTATTTATTTATTTTTTTAATTTATTGAAATGTTTTCTCATATGCACCATCAATGGTCATTCTTGTGAGCCAATCTCTGACCCACACACTCCTTTTTTTATATTTCTTTTTATTTGTTTGTTCACTGAAAGACTTCAATATAAATAAAGAGGATGCTATTTTCTTTTTTTCTAAAGAATGCACAATTTTGAACACCAAAAATTTAAATTTATTTTACCACAATAGCTGATTCACAGAGTTGCCGTAAACTAGAACAATCGTGTGACAGCGTTGGGACAATTATTGTCAATACATCGTTTCGCGCCATCTTGTGACTATAAATTTTGTATAAAATAAGACAACCGTGTCAATACAGAATTTTTAATTGGGACAATTTTATTATTGTGCGCTAACTTGTCATAATAAATTGTGTATCAGATTGGTAAATTTAAGGCAATCGTGTGATGTCAGCTTTATTTGATGAATAACTTTACGCTATGCCTTTGATCACCCTTTATAAAATGTTTTTTTTTTTTACTGGTCACCAGTTCACTAAATTTTTAAAGATAATTTTAGCTTAATCAACAAACAAAACTTTAAACAAACAAATAGTGTGAACTGAACTTAAGCTAAAAATGTTTTTGCCACAAATCTGCAACGGTACCTTGTATGACAATGACATTTTAAGGGGCTGATACATTAGCAAACATTTGTTTGCAAACACTGTGTTTGTATGAGAGAAAAATAAAAAATAGCCAATCGCATACATGGAGAACTTACACACAACGTATGCTATTTTTTTACTTTTCACGCATACATACATGATGTTTGCCAACAAATGTTTGCCAATGTATCAGCGCCTTAAGAGATATTGTAGATGAATTCATTTATTAAAAAAAAAACGAAAATCGAAAACTAAGTTGTTTAAGCTTTTTTGGCGGTTACAGGACGATATGCATTTCAAATTAAATTAAACCATTTAAAAATGTAATAAAAAACAAAACAAAAGTATAAAAAACATTATACATACTAGTGTTCATTTATAAACAATACTAACTATTGTAAAATTAATGAAGAGCTTGTCCATTCGCCGTCACTTTAGGTATTTGGGTGACCATATCCATAACATAGTTCGCACAATCATTTCGATTAATTTGTACGATACTTTCTTCAATTACACTTACTATGTTACGCTCAGTGGTAATATCACTTATTATGGATTGGGCATTGAAGTTTATCTTCAAAAATGGTTTTTCTATCGGGGTCAGCATAGGAGATAAAAGGTGGTTAAAATTTAAGTGTACATTCACTATTCTCCACCACATATCTAATATCTTTGGATTTATGGATAATTAAAAATGAGTTTTTTAACTCTAGTTTGCTTTCAATTTTATCTAAAAGCTCCCGAAAAAATACTTGGAAACGGGCCGAATTCATAGTGGAAAAAGAAATAACTTTATAGTATACAACGCTAGTTATTTATCGCAGCAACAGCAAAAAAAAATTCCTACAAATTTTAAAAACGTTTTAATGTAATTTGAAAAATAGTTTCTTATAAACAAATATTAAATTCAATTTTTTAGTTTCAGTTTGTTTTAGTTTTTTATTTTTAATTTTTATTTTCTAATTTTCCTTAATTTAAATATTTAATTACGACTGAAACTGTTTTAAAATGAATTATTTTCGCTTTATGACACAAAAGTGTATTTCGTCTCCTTTAATTTGAATAAATGTTTCTCATAATTAAACAACATTTCTTCTTCTTTTTTTTATAATGAGATTTTTTTTATTTTCATAAAATACCCTATATGGGCCAAGTCCGAATATTTAAATATTGTAACTTTTTGATTTGATAGGTCTTAATGAAAAAACTTATTACGGGCACAATGTGAAAACCTGTTCAAGACTTGCCCTTGGGCCATCCTGCGTATTTCTTCATTGCACATTTTAGTGCTGGAGAAGATCTGCAGGCGTACTCTTAGAAATACTTGATATTTCAGGTGATGACCCTATACCCAAATAATATGAATATTTACTGATCATCCATCTGTGAAGCTTTCACAACCGCTTGGCTGTTTGGAAGCATGCTTATATCTCTCTTGAATACGCTGTCCTTTCCAATAATCATGAAAGCAGCTCTTATGGTCAATACTTCCGCCTAAATAGACCGCCTAACATCTCTCAAATAAGTTGGGTCATGAACCATTTTTCGGTGTCCCTGTGGTATATCCCAGAAGAAAGATCAACTTCTAAGTTGAGAGGGAATTTGCTTAGCCTCAAGCCTAAGATCTATGTACTGATAGATCTCGGAAGTTACTCGAAGCTACTAGAAACGAACTTAGACTACTAACGGGTTTACTTTGCATTTTGGTCTTAGATACCATCAACATACGAGTATGTTAAGAAATATCGAAAATAATCAGTATAGAGTTTGTTTAATGACCGAAGCATCTGAACGCGTACTATGTCACTGCTTTGTTATTATTTGCTATTTCCAAAAAAGGGCATTTTTTCTTTCACCAAACAGATTATTTAACATGATATGGTGAACTTATAAGGCTGCACAAAGATCCTTTGTGTCGTGGTGCATATGGCCTCTTCAATCATTGAATTAAACTATTATACCAAATAACTGATTGTAGTGTAGAGTATCACATAGACAAGCTATATTTATATTTTAATTGGAAAAAGGCTTCAAAACGTATAAAAAATGGTCAAATAATAATAAAAAATTAGCGTAATTATTATTAGAATTTAAATTTATATCTGGCAAATGGAAGCCAAGCGGTATTACTGTATCCCAAGCTATATGTAGTCAGTCATAGATGAAGGGTTTTGTTCGTTCATTCATGCTGTTGTTCATATTCATATATGTATGTATGTATGTATATTGTTTTTTGTACGGAAACATGAATCCTTTCGGTTAAATTCTGATATTCGCTTACATGAATTTTCATTATCGCCAAGGTTACACAATATTATTACCACTGAGCCATCATATCCAATGCCTCCATCACAACGTTTGATATTTTTTTCTTGTACTTTGTGTTCGTTTTTTTTTGTTTTTTTTTTTTTGTAGTTGCTTGCCGTTTATTTTTAGAAGCGGACATGCAATCCATATCTTGTCAAACAGAGATGTAAAGGAAATAATTCGCAAATAAATTGCTTTAATTAAGGGCAAAACATTTAAGGAAAATACTATTGTTGCGCTTCGCATAATGGCATAAGTTTTGGCTTTAATGGTTACAGGCCATTTCATCTAAAGTTGTATCAAATTAATTACTAAAATGTCTTATTTATTAAAAATATATTTATTTCCTTTTGGTACCGTTAGGTTTGCTATAATAATACTACAGTTTCCAGCAATTCTTGTATACTTTTGTGAAATATTTATATTCCCAAATTGATTTACAAAACTTTGCTCTTCTTAATGAGTTTACATATCACATACTAGCACATACTAGCTAAAGACCGGGATGCTTCGGCACACCTTTCTTAAATATTGCCTCAACTGTTATCTTCCTTATTATATACTAGAATTTTGTCCATGTAGTTTTTATTTAGTATTAACCTTCAAACGACAAGTGTATAAATTTTACAGCAGTCTAACAATTGATTCGTGAGTTATAGGATTTTGTTATTGAAAAAAAATGCAAAAACACACTGTAAACCAAACAATGGCTTGATAAACATTATCCAAACTCTGCTCCATCGAGACAAATAGTAGAGAAGTGGATTGCTGAATTTAAACGCGGTCGTACCAGCACAAATGTTGCAGATCACAGTGGACGCATAAATGAGGCTGTTGTTTCAGAAAACATCCAAAAAATCCAAAAAATTGGTTATGAGTGATCGCAAATTGAAGTTGCACGAGCTAGCTGATATTGTGAAGATATCAGATGGTGTTTTTACCATTTACACGAATATTTAGGTACGCGAAAGCTCATTGTCCGATTAATCAATGAATTTTTTGGTCATTATTTGATAATAACAAAAAATAGCCCATTTCGAGGAACAAATAATTTGAGCAAACTGTGTCAATTAATCGAGCAACTTTTGTATGTAACATTTGTGGTGTCAAATAGCAAATGTTTATGATTATTTAGTTTCACGCTTATATTATCTATTATTATTGTCTTAAAAATGGGACATATATAAATATCACTTCTGTTTGTTTTCATTACGTACTTTTCGAACATAATTTTGCTTGCTTTCAGATCAGCTGTTACTGGTTTGTTAGACACTTCAGTTAAAGTTTTTAAAATCAACTTCAATTGCGCAAGGTTCCCAATAACTTTTTAAAATATTGTTACGAAAATCAAGTTTGAAGACTAAAGACTTTGCTAAAAAGAAATAAGCAAAAGATACACAAACAACTACGGCTGAAAAAAGTAGATGTTTACATTCGCATGGCTACGTAAGAACTAAATAGAAAACAAATTAAAGAAATAGAATCTACCTGAAATGTCGAGAGGTTAGAGAGCTTTCGAAGTGTTGTTTACTCAGTCATATAAAAAGCAGATCGATGCAGAGAGCGATCGGTTTTGCAGAAAAGTTAACGCAGCAAACGTGTCGAATTGGATTAGTGTTATAATCGAACCTAAGTAATAACTACGATAGAGTTGGAAGATCATTAAGAAAAAGAGATCTGTCGAGTAAGTCCTCGTTTATACTAGGAAACATTTTGATTAGAAACATTTTGAATTCTCTTTTGTTTTTTCCATTCGCGTTCACACAGGCGAACATTTTTTCAGCAACATTCCATTACTATTGCTATTGTAAAAAAGTAAATCTAAGTAAATATCAACAATGTAAATATGACCGCACACGTATCGCCGAGTACCAAACACAAAAACGATTTTCTCTTCCCCACCCGTAATTTGCTACCAAACTAAATGTTTCCCATCAAATTGTTTCCCCGTATAAACGAGGACTAAATGTTATTGTTTACAAAGTGGTAAACAGAGAGTCTAATTAGGACTAAAAATTGTTATTGCTTGTAAAAAGGTTACAAGCAGTGGTGCACAAAAACTGTCTTAATAAAGGATTTTAATCAAAAGCAAACATAAGATTTATTTTATTTAAATTGCCATCTTCGAACTCA
This sequence comes from Wohlfahrtia magnifica, assembly GCA_023159175.1. Classification (NCBI taxonomy): domain Eukaryota; kingdom Metazoa; phylum Arthropoda; class Insecta; order Diptera; family Sarcophagidae; genus Wohlfahrtia; species Wohlfahrtia magnifica. The sequence continues at coordinate 7,124,361 of JAKWBJ010000484.1, forward strand.
TATATACACGTTTCTAAAAAGGTAAAAACGTAACAAGATATTTCAAAAACCAAAACCAAAGAGTTTGCAATACTATTGAACCTGTCCAAGATTTACCAGACGATGATTTTTAACAAGTAGAAGATGTGGATCTTAACGAAAACAATCTTCTGGACAAGTATTGCAAATTTCAAAAAAATTTATAAAAAAAAGTATCAGTATAATAGACGATTTCATGAATTTAGACAAGAAAGAGAGAAGATCAGAAAAACTTTGTTAACGCAATTTTATCGCTATCACCAACATTGCACCGCAGGGTTCTGTTCTTTATCCTACGCTATTTCTACTATTTCTTCACGACTTTCTTCTTCTTACTTCCAATCCTATCTACTATTTCGCAGATGACAGCAACATTTATCATTCGTATTTTTTTGATCATAGGCCGAGCTTCTTAGAAATTGGGTCGAAAAGGATAGATATGAAAAACACACTCACAAGCGACTTGGCATAAGTCTCCGATCGTGGTCTTGCGAATAGTCTCGATTTTAATGCAAGCAAGACCCTATGTTAAATTCAGGCGTGGTGGTGTATTGTCGTCTGTGTCTATGAGTAATGTAGATATTGGGAAATAAGCTGCTTCTGATCTCCTTACTATTTACAAGAACTATAACCGAATATCCAAAATGGAATACAACACTCATGTATGGGACGGTGCTTCTAAGTTTATATTGGAGCTGCTCTACTGCGTGCAGGAGGGGGCGAAGGTACTTAATATTGACAGTAGAGTGGTCAACTCTATCGATTCGTTAGCGCAGCGTCGCAATGTGATGTGTGTCTCATTGTTTTATCGGTATTATAATCACATATCACATATTTTAATTAAAAAAAGCAAAAAACCAAATACACATTATTCGAGTTGTTTGAACTATTTTAAAACTTTACTCGATTAATCGAGCAATTTAAGAAGTATAAAGTCAATTATTTTTTTACTCGAACAGAAGTAAAAGTGGAATAAATGGAAACTCTATTACCCACCCACCTTATTCTCCAGATTTAGCCCCCAGCGACTTTCCTGTTTCTAGGTCTAAAGAGATTGCTTGCTGGAAAGAAATTTAAGTTCAATGATGAAGTAATTGCTGAAATTGAGGCCTTTTTTGACGAGAAAAGTGGTATCGAAAAGTTGGATAATTTTTTATAATCGTTGTATCTACCTCGAAGACAACTATGTTGAATAATAATAATAAATATGTCAAATAAGTACTACGGACTTATTGAATGACCTGTTATATATATACAGTATGTGGAAAAAATAAGTTGTGAAAGGAAACCTTGATTTTTAAAGTGATCTTAGAATCTTCCTTTTGTTTTCTTTTTGTTATGTTTTTGCATATTTTTGAAGTATCGTAATGGAAATAAAAACACCTGGATTTTAGTGCGATTTGGTTGAAGGATATGAAATTGGTAATACATTCTATTGATATAGCTGCAGGTGTGACGTTGCAAAACTAAAGTCTCAATCTGTTATTATATAAAAAACAATTAAGAAATTTTTTATAGATAAGATTGAATTAAATTTAAAGTATTTTTTTATAAGCAAAATTAATCAGTTTTTTTTATAAAAAAAGGTCTCCTTGATGTTTTTTATATAGTATATACAATCTGTTTTCTTCCCGGATATCTTAAAATCAATTTAAAAGTTGTTAAATTAGACAATTGAAGAACAAAGACCTAACTTTTAGAATTAATTTGTATAAAAACGGTAATACGCAGAGATATATAGCAAAAACTTGTATAAAAATCCAACGGTAATCTGGAAGGTAATCCAAAAGTACACTTAAGAACACGGAGTTTGCTGAAAATAGGACCTGAACTCCATAAAATAGCCTCTGAAAAAATTAATATGCAAATTTTACTAATTTTCAATTCTGACCCATTCGAAGCAGTGCCAGAGTTATCGGTGAGTGGTAAAGGTAGTATAGTTGTATTGGAAGGGAGAGTAATTGCAGCTGTCTCCATGAAAATTATAGAGGAGATTCCAATAGCAGAAGGTAGAGGACTAATAAGGAAAAACTTCAACATGTAAAGAACAATCCACCAATCAACACTTCAAAAATAATTAAAGATTATTCGAGGAGAGAAAATATAAATGCTCTAAAGTTGACTCCGCAGATCACAGATCTGTTTACCGTAAAAAAATGCTTGGGGAAGATTAAAAATCCGAATTTTTAAGGATAGGGCTCAAAAACTAGAAGATATAAAAGATTGCATCTTTTGACATTCGATAATTTTTTGAGGGATAATAGTTTTAAGTTGGTGGTCACTCAAACCTTTGGGTATTGGGGATATTAAATTTTTGACAAGTTACTTTTTCAACATGAATTTCGATGGTATAGTTTTGTTTCTTTTTCGAAACTGAAATAAGATATGTTTTTATGTTTATGTATATAAATGACACACCATTAATGAAACATTAGATTTTACCCGGTGGGCTCTGTGCAATGCGTTCAGTTAATGACTAATAATATGTATGGTGTACGAATTTGCTTGAACTGAATGTAGGAGCTTCTACTATTACAATTCTAGAAATTTACAAAAATTAATGTATACAATGTATGAGCGATGCCACATCTACTTATTCAATTCCGCCCGTTTTTTGACTAATGGTTTGTATCAACTACGAAGTCATTCAGATCAAATTCAGAAACTTAAGCTTTAACCGTTCTCAAGATATAATGAATTCTTTATTTATTTTGTATGGGAGGTACATTGTCCACTTGTATAATTCAACCTACTTTTTGACCGATGATTTTTATTGACTATGAAGTTATTTAGACTGAATCTAGATACTTTTAATTTTATCATTTTAGAGATATAGAAAAATAAATATTTACTTCGTACGGATGTGGCAGCTCCCAGTTGAAATTTTGATATGACTTACTATATATATCAGGCAAAAAAAAATTGTGCAAAAACCCGGGTTAAAAAAAACCCCACCGTGTTTTATTGGGTTTTATGACTGCTTCCTAATTTTGTTCAATTAGACAATATTTTTTTTTATTTGTTAGTACAACTACGTTGTTTGAAAATTTATACTGCAAATTTTGCACACTATTGGTGGGATCAAAGGGCCTTTGTGTACTATGAACTGCCAAAATTCAGTGATTGGAGCAGCAGTTCTTTGTTTCAACCGTGCATTACAAAAAACCGATCGGAATATAAAGACAGACATGATTAAGTCATTATTTTGCTTGACGACTCCTGGCCTCACATTGCAAAAGTTGCCAAACAGTTGTTAGAAACGATCAAATTAAATATCTTATCGCACTCACCGTATTATCTGAACATTGCTCCTTCTGCATATTGACTGTTTCGATGCATACAATATCTTTTAGCATGTAACACAATCACTTTTTTTAAAGAAATATAAGGCGGGATTCCGAAATTGTCTCAAATGTGGGGAAAATATGTAAGCAGGGATGATGATCATTATCTTTTTAGAGCAAAAAAAAGGACTGAATTATTTAGAACGGCCAATACGTAAATTACTTGCTTTTTCTATAATAAATAAAACACGAACTACTATAAATAAAAAACCCACCACAATAAAACTCTGGTAGGTTTGGGTTACCCAGTGGGTTGCCAAGCCTGAAATATACACACAAAAATTTATAAGAATGAGTCAAGCCGTTTCGGAGGAGTTTTGTTACAAGCACTGTGGCACGAGAATTTCATATATGAGATATAGTTGAATCTCATATCAAGCCTTAATGAAAACTTAAGCAATGTCTCGAAAAAGTAGGGAGCAATATATTTTAGAGTGATAAAATTTTCTAATCCACCAGGTTGAAGTGGTTGGCTATAGCTGCGGTGTTGTTAAAAGTAAAAATTTTTTGATTAATTGTTTAAATGGCTTTATTTTTATTTTCCATATTTTTATTTATTAAAACATAAAAATAAAAGTATTTTTTGTATTTTTTTTTTCTACTCCCATACCAATTTGAAAACCTGTCTATAAATGTGCTCTGACTCACAAATACTCGCACACACTTTACTGAAAAGATGAATGTGCACGTGTGTGTGTTTGTGTTGGTAGTCTATAATAATCAACTGGTAAAACTAACAGTTCTAACAGCACTATTGGGAACACTTTTTATCTAAATATCTCCTGGGACAAATGTTCTATGCCGTAATATTTGCTACGAAAAAAAATGAACAAAATTCCCCATGGCTTCTGCCTGGCCACATATGTACATGTTATTAAAAAAGCATTTACAATCTACAGAGCTGGTTACACACATACATATATTTCATATCGAAATTGTTCAAACCATTTCAATGGTATCATAAAAGTTTTTGTTCGTGCATCGCTCTCATATTTCGCCTTTATTCATTGCCGGAATATAAAATCCTTTACCGAAAATGAAATGAAGAAACGTTGTTTTCTATTTTATTTTATGTTTTTTTTTATGTTGCTGTGTTGAAATATGAATTAATATTTTCATTTATTCATGGTATTTATTCTCACCCCCTTTTATATAGTCAATGCTTTTCAACATCTTCCTTAGAAATTACAAAGAATAGAAATAGAATTTCGAAAAAATTATTACAATTTGCCTGTGGCTTAAAAAAATTGTTATAATAACTATTGCTGCAGCAGTTACTGTTACTGTTCTCATGATGATGGTATTACAATATGTATATACACTAGGCATCAAAAGTCCACGCTTTAGTGGACTTTTCATAGTGTTAGTACCCAAAAAAAGCATAAAATTTATTTAAAAAAAACTAAAAAATTTTTGATATTAACTGTTCCTTACAGTGCAATGAACGTTGACGATGCAACTTTCTCCATATACGTTTATTCCAGATAATCTAATGGTACTTTTAATGAAAAAAAACTTTGTATTTCAAAGACTCAAATGGCTACACTTATAACAATATAAACTACATGCATTCATACCTCTTTATATGGCCTTTTTTTAAGGCATTCGCTATAACGGTCTGTCTCTATTTTGAAACACCTTCACGTATTTATTTATGCAGGCTACACGTTTTTATGGTTGACAAACGAAATGAACAGCTTCTTGCAGGTCACACGGCTTTGGTAACCAGCTTTTTTTAAATCCTTCTAGCTGTGGGTCCGCTTTTTTAAACTTTTGTTTGACATCTTCAGATATTTTCATTGCATTTATTATAGATTTTAGCTTTATACGAAACTCTTCAGTTAGATATTCTCTTTCGGTTAGTTTTCGCGGTCGGCCACACCTCAGCTTAGAAGCTGAAACTTTTTCCAAAATTTTGTATTACTCTTCTAACCAATGTGCACATACTACCGATTGTTTTTACTTTTTGGCAATAACCTTGACTATCTTTCCAAAACTGTATTATTATTTGTCTTTCGTCGACATTTATTACTTTCCTTTCCCAGGCCCATTGATTTAAAATGCGTAATAAATGTAAATCTGAATCCGTAAATTAGTCTTTTGTCAAAATAAAACTCAAAGATTGCTAATACCGTAGACAGACGATAACGTTAATGTGCATTAAAAACTCATTAATGCAAATTACAATTTCACCCTGACAGATGAAAGGCTGTTTCTTTGTCAATTATTTTTTTGCATTTATACCAGTTTTGTGCAAAAGAAAAAATCTAGTTTTGTTAGTGAGAACATGGAAATTACTCTCTCAGAGAGAGTAAGGGTGATATTAAAAAAAAAATTAAGTCAACATACATCCGCTGCACATGTGACATGTGCACTTACTGCTATTTCAGTGACAACTGAAAGCAAGAGCATAAGAAACTTTTTTAAATTATTTGTCTGTGCCTTAAAAAAATTTGCGTTCATTCATCATACATGTGCATTCTTCGCTGTCTCATTGACGACTAAAAGCAAGAGCGTAAGAATACGTGTGAGTTGATCGTCCAAAAAGGTCCAACTAAAAGCTCATGACTGCTTTATACCTAGATCAAATGGATAGAGGACAGAAAGTATGATTAGTAGCTATGCCGTTGGTAAAAAATCACTATTTATTTTAAGAAAAAGCTGAAATTATTTTTGCAGAAACTGCTCCATAATCCATTTGAGTCCGTTTAATTTTTTTAATTAAAAATTCATTCACAATAGCAAAAAATTTGTGTGCTTATTCACAAGTATTACCAAGTATTACTGAAAAAGCTAAATGCTGTTTAAATGCAGGTTGGTTTTGCGCATTTACATCAAATTTAATGCACATTAACAAGGAGATAATTCACAAGTTAACTTGCATTAAGGCTGTTTATGCAGATTAACGCTGTTGTCGGTCTATGCCATTAATGACCACACTTTTATTATTTATCGAGATTTGAAGTTATGAGCAGGGAAACCAGAAATAGGCAATTGCATGTTTTTTTCTTAGGCAACCAGCCAAGTCAGATGTAAACTATTTATCCGTTTCATGTCTTATAAATTTTGGCATTGATTTGTTAGTGCATATTTTTGCATATTTCGCTCATAACAGCATTTTTTGCATATCTCAGTTGTATGAGCATATTTTCTACATCTTTTTTCGTATTAGAAGAGTATTTTAAGCCTTTTAGCGCATATTTCAATATTTTCTACTTTAATATGTATATTTCTACAGCAAAAACAAAATATTTGTTTTAAATTCGAAAACAGTAAAATCGGAACTTTTGAACTAAAAAATTTAAACACAAAAAGTGAACTATTTTTGTTGACGCAAACTTCGGTTTCAATGAAAAGAAAGTCACTTAAAAAGTGCAAACCACTGGCCTCACACCAGTCGAGCAGTATGCCGTATTAACTAAAAGGGTTCAAAATATTGACAGAGACGATAACTAACTAACAACTAATCTAAAACAGATGAAATCAAAAAACGAAGGGCTTGATGTAGCAAAATTTGCATGCCAATGTCTAACGGATGATCTGCGGCATTTTCTTTAAATTAAGTTATAATATGTGAATTAAGAAATCGTTATTGACATTTCAATGTATAAAAGTTTACAAAGGTATGTAGTTTCAGTTATGTTATTCAGATCTACTTAGAGAAGTACAGTTGAATTACAATTTCTAGTTTTTATTGTGTTGTATTGTTTTTTGTACTGTTAAGATATTGAATTGTTAAATGAAACTTTTTTTTTATTAACAAGAAATATTAGTTCTATTTAGAGCATATTTTAAAATTTTTAGATTATATTTTCGAATTTTTACTGCATAATTTATGCGCATAAAACATTTTTTTCCGAGCGTATTTCTGGTTTCCCAGGTTATAAGCGTAGACTTTTGATTCTTTAAAATATAAGCAAGTTCTTTATTAAAAGTACCCTTCAATTATCCGGAATAAACCCACATACATATATCGAAAAAGTTACATCATTAACGTTTACTTCACTATAAGGAACAGTTTATATAAAATATTTTTGTAACTTTTTATACATTTTATGGATATCTTTGTTACTAAAACTATGGATTGAGTGAAGAACGTAGACTTTTGACGCTTAGTGTATGCTTGGGGCTTACTTGTGCTCAAATTTTTATATTCATTTCTTTTCGAAAATGTTTTTTGAAAGGACATTTTAAGTGCATTTATTCTTTATATTCCCAAAAAAAAAAAAATTCAATCAAATATTATAACAAAAAATCTGAATGTTAATTAAAAAAATGAAAAGAAAAATGAAGGGGATGGTAATGAAATTTGAATATAGAATGTGATTTTTTAAATGTTTTCTAAAGAAATGTAAAGTAAAAATATAGTTTCACATGTAAACTGAATTACAAGTAAAAATTATTTTCTAAAGCTTTAGTGAAAAACATTTTTTTGCGGACAAGAATTTTAAGCAACGTACATGAACGTAGTTTTTATGGTATTAAGAGGTATGAGTTTATCTTTTAACTTGTCACCGAATCACTTTCTTTAAAGAATTACAAAATCGGCTTTAAAGATCGAGCGCCTTAAAAGACGGGATTTGGAAATGGTTTAGAGGTGGGCAGAAGATATAAGCAGTGATTTGATAAATTTGTTATTCGATTATCATTTGAGCTAAAAACGGAATAAATTTGCGTAAATTACACTTATTTTTGTTGTAAATAATCTACGAAAACGTTTAAATAAAAAACCACCAGGGGTTTAAAACCCGGGTATGCTTAATTGGGTTACCCAGTGGGTTGCCAACCCTGTTTCTCATGGGGTAAAATTTTCCACGATTCCTCAATTAGTGCTCAAAGCACGTTATTGTTCATTGGCTTATCCTCTGAAACTGCCTTCTTAATATCACATTATAAGATCTCTATAATGTCTAGCGACTGCACAGGCCACTCCACGACACAACTACCACTTTTTGCAAAAAAATATTTTAGAACCCGGCTGATAAATTCAGGATCGTTATCATGCGGAAAGAATTGCTTGGGAAGCATTTCCTATTTCGCCTAAGGTAGCATAATATTCTGCAAAATATCGACATATTTCGAAGCATTTATAATATGAAAAACATGGCCAAACTATTTTTTTTTTTTTGTCCACATGCAGTGCATTGTGCTGGTACTAGGAAAATATATTGTGGGAAGGAGGATGGATGATAGAGTAGTGTGTATGGACGTTCGATTTTAATTTGTTCATGAGGTAAGTGGCAGGAAACACATTCGCAGGAAGATTGTTCCACAAACGAACAGTGCGACCAAAGAGCGAAATCCCTCTATAATGCGTTGTGCGATTCACTTGACAATCAACTACAAAGTGATGCGCTCTACGAGAAATACGAGTACTACGTAAAAATATATGATTACCAGAAATTAGTTCCTTAATTTCGTTAGAACACATTCAGTTATAGTACCGATAGAACATGAAACACACGCCACATTGCGACGATGATCTAATGAATCGATAGAGTTGGCTACCCTACCGTCACTAATAAGAACCTTCGCCCTCTTCTGTACGCGGTCGAGAAGCTCCAAAATAAACTTTCAGACACCGGCCCATACATGAGAGTTGTATTCCAATTTGGGTCGGATATAGGTCTTGTAAATATTAAAGAGATCAGATGGAGTGAAGTAATTCTTACACCGTCTTAAAAATGTGCTCGTTCTAACGAACGTCACAGTGAATTCTCATGCCCAGAACATCAAGAGCATCAGATTGCTCAATATCTACATTACCCATTGACACAGATGACAACACACCACCACGTCTGTGTGTCAGAAAACAACATTGGGTTATGCGCGCGTTAAAGTCGACACTGTTAGTGCGACTCCATTCAGAGATTTTCGCCAGGTCGGTTGCAAGCGTATCGTTCATATTCTGCCTTTTCGCCACAATCTCCAAAAAGGCTCGGACAACGATCAAAAGAATATGAATGACAAATGTTGCTGTCATCTGCAAAAGAGTAAATAGGATTAGAAGTGAGAAAAAAAAAGTCGTTAAGAAATATTAGAAATAAAGTTGGAAAAAAACAGAGCCTAGCGGTACACCTGAATTTATCCTGAACTCGTCGGATGAGATCCCATCTATAACTATTTCTGAAAAAGCTCGATATGAATCGAGAGAAATGACTACCGACACCAAAAGCAATAAGTTTGGATATGAGAGTCTCGTGCCAGACTCTGTCAAACGCCTTGGAAATATCCAGGGCCACAACTTTACTTTCACCAAATCCATGAATGAACCTATTCCGCCTTTCAGAGAGTAACAGCAGCAGATCACCAGTAGAGCGACCTTTACGGAAACCGTATTGACGATCGCTCAGCAAATTGTTGGAATCTAAAGAAGGTAATAATTAATCATACTCTCCATAACTTTGGAAAGTGCCGAACAAACTGCTATTGGGCGATAGTTTTCAGGGTTAGTAACCTCACCCTTTTTAGGGATTGGCGTTACATTGGCAATCTTCCAACAAGATGGAAAAACACCAGCACGATAAGACGCACTGAAAAGATTAGCCAATGGACGCGCAAGCGTCGAAGAGCACTGCTTCAGGACCAGCGCTGCATTGCCATTCGGCCCAGAAGACTTATTAACGTCGAGATTTGCAAGAACTTTTTTAACTGCATGGGCTCGAAAGAATATACTAGGCATAGTCACTGATACTCTTTCAGCCAGAAGGTTTGCCTTATCAACCGGGTTAGTGAATGTTTGGTCATCCTTCATAAGGACTGGAGCCGAACTAGCGCTGTTCTTAAGCCTTTTAATGAATGACCCCGCGGAAAAATAAGAACTTAAGCACGTAGGCGCTCTTCGTATAGAGTCTTTTTGCGTCTAATTACTGCGGCACATGAAGATCCTCCTTTTTTAACTGTTCTGACAGTATATTTTGCATCGTATTCTTTATTAGGAGGTCTCCTTAGGTACTACCGCGATCCACTTACACCATATAAAATAGTTTTTGATTCGTCTGACCACAATAGACTGCTCCACTTTTCAACTGGCCATGAAGTATTGTATCGTGCTGCTATTATTTATACCGCAGCTGTATGTAGCCCAGAAGCTGTTTTAAATTTTTTAATAATTTTATTTAAATATCTTCTACCAGTTGTTTGAGAAATATACACATATTCCTCAAGGCTACTTAAATGAAATCTATTTCAATTAAAACATCTGTTCTTCTTCTTTCCAAATCTGCTTAGAAACTTCAAATGGGATAATGTTCAAATAAACTATTAGCTCATAAGTTCATTAAAGTGCGAAAAACTGGGTTTTTATCCGTAGCTCAAGAATTTGGAAGTGTTTCAAAATTTCAAAAACAGCTTCTTGTTGTACTCGAAAAATAGCATCACATCCCAGGTGATGAATTGTCACAACGTGTTATTTACTTGTCAAACAGAACAAAGCAAGAGTTCTAATAAAGCAGGTCTGAAAATTCAAAAAAGTGTTCTTGTGGGCTGCTGTGGGCAGAACGAAATTACTATCGCCGGAAACTAGACACTGGACTTTCGCCGGGAAAATATTCAAGTCTCAAAAAAAAAGATTTGTATTTTTTCAGTAGAAAAAAGTTTTTTTTTTTTAATTGATCCTATAGCTCTCGTATTATTTAAATTCATGTAAAGAGTCCGCCATCTAACGTTTTTTTTTTCAACTAGTGCTTATTTCGTGAATGATAACACTTAGCTCATGTCTGATTTGACAGATAATTAGTTTTATCCTTCCGCTGAACGAATATGGTTGTGTATATGCTTGAACAACGCTGGGAATCTGGGCCTGCGATCGACTTACAAAAGATGCCGATTTTGCCAAAAAAAAAATCATCTTTTTAGATGAACCTCATTTTGATCTTGGCGGGTATGTAAACAAGCAAAATTGTCGCATTTGGGGCACAGAAAACCCAAATGCATACATTGAAAAGCCGATACACCCAAGACGAGTCACTGTTTGGTGCGTATTTTGGTCCAGAGGCATAATTGGGCCATTTTTCTTCGAAAATGAGCAAGGAGTGGCCGTTACACTCAACGGCGATCGTTATCGGGCCGTGTTGAACGAATTTTTGTTCACAAAAATTGAAGAGGAGGATATTAGCAACATTTAATTTCAACAGGACGGCGCTATGTGCCACACAGCCGAAGCTACACTGGATGTTTTGCGCTCTGTTTTTGAAGATCGCATTATCAGCCGCAGAGCTGATGTCGTTTGGCCACCTTGGAGCTGCGATTTGACAACATTGGACTATTATTTGTGGGGTGCCGTCAAAGATAAGTGTTAGGCCAACAAGCCAGATACAATTGACGCTTTAATGGACAATATTCGTGAAGACATTGGTGGAATACAGCTGCACACAACCGATAATGTGCTTAAAAATTGGACCGATCGTGTAGGCTACTGCATGGCCAGCCGAGGCAGCCATTTGAATGAAATTATTTTCCATTATTAACCGGAAGGATTATACTTTCAAAGAAAAGAAAAATTTGAGAAAATATTCAGTAGCTTTTTTTATAGCATTTTCAAAAAAAATAAATAAATCATTTGGCGGACCCTTTAAATAATTAATAAGCATTAGTAAAATGACATGTACACATATCTATCTATCTGGTAAAATAAAACTAAATTCAATAAATATTTTTTTTAGTTTAAAGTTTGTACTTTAAGGCCGCAGCCTTTGTTAAATACAAAATAATTAAAAAAATAAAATTAAATTAATGCAGTTCAACTAAGAAAAGTGTAAGCTAATAAACGCCATATAAATTTTTTCTCAATTCTCACTTTTAAAAATTGACTTTTTCCAACAATTTGTTCGGGCTGCCCCAACATGCATTCTCTAAAACCTCAGCAAAATAGTGTGTTGAATAGATAAAAACGACTGCAACATATAAAAAGTTTTGTATGAATAAAATTTCCATGATGATGTTTCTTTTAAAAATGAAATAAAAAATTTAAATTTTTTTTTACAATAAAGGTCGTCTTTTTGTGAAAAAAAAAAAATACTGACGAACAATAATAAAATGTTTTATATTTGTCGTTATTTTCTATAGCATACCTTTTAGAAAAATTTAATAGGAAAAAAAAAAACGAAAAAACAAAAAAAATTCCAGTAAATAACAGCAATAAGAAAAAAAATAGAAAAATGTAACTATAACGGCGAAAAACATAAAAATAAATATTAACAACAATAGTAACAACATTAACAACGACATGAAAAAGGATGCTGTAAACAAAATACACACAAGCATAGTTTAAACGAGGATTTGTTTATGCGTATGCGTGTGTATAATGGATAATATTTTTTTAATAGTAAACAATGCATTGACACAACGTATTGAAGTATGTATACCACCCGGTTATTGTTTTCTTTGGCATTTCCACTTGCCTTCTGTTGCTAAAAGCCTAAACCCACACATGTTTATGCTTTTAAATGGAAAACACAAAAGCATGTGCATGGGTACGTAAAAGCATGAATGGGTAAGAGTTTATGTAGTACATGTTCCTGTTTATGTTAAACTTCAATAATAACGTACGTCGTCGTTCATCGTTAGTTGTTGGAGGTACAAAAACAATGTTCTTACTTTGCACAAACTTGCTGCATAGCTTAAGGCATTTGTTAAAAATATCAGTTTCACTAGTGTTGGGTATGATTGGCTTGGTCGTTTTTCATACGCGGTTGCTGGATTTCCAATTCTCACACGAAAATTGTAGTAAAATTTCCCATTTACCTTTAAAGTTTAAACTTAATTCTGCTGAACATGCCAACAGTGTTGCAAATTAATAGAAATTTAAAGAGAAATATCAAAAAACATGATTACTTAGAAGGTTAACAAAAAATAAATTTATTATTAGATACATAAGTATGTACATATGTATACACTAATAAGGTTTTTAAAACGTGATTATTAGTTTTTATCTCACATTGTGTAAGTAAAAATGCATCATTATATACTTCATATTATACCCCCATGTTCATAAAAATTATAAATCGAAAATATTTTGATGAGTATGGCGGATGAGTTAGCGTTTTAGGTTGGTATTCACTTCGCTGGCATACCTAACGGTGCCCGAGGCACGGGTTAATATTACGTCCACCAACGCTCCCCACCCATGATAATCACAAGTGAGTACCAAATTCAAAGACACGTTGTTAGGTCACTAGTCTTTCCACCTTGATGAAATGTTAGAGACCATCTAAGCTCCTGCCGTGATATTGGTCACGGCACCCGATTGAGAATGCAACACCAAACTGAGCTCACACCCTGCCTGCGTTTTAGGTTTAAAATTACAGCCACCACGAAGCTCCCACAAAGAAGTCTACCCTGGGGCTCCTGACTCCCGTGGCACCAGAATACCTCTGGTCGGGCTCAGTAACATTAATGCTACCTCCAGTTTCAGCCCCATAACAGCTCCGGACTGGTCTCCGGTAAGAATATGGAGAATACGGTGCAATTGAGAGATGTGCTCAATTTAACCTGGAGAGGAAGTAATGAGGACAGGCATAGCTACACTATCTGGCAGTCAGGCGCCATTCGACCACTTGGCTCTTATAAGCTCATATGAAGTTGACTCAAACTGAACTAGCTGGGCAGAGACAATAGGGTCAGCTTATGCTGATCCCGGGTCATGTAGGAATTCCGAAGAATGAAAGGGCCGATGAACTGACCAGAAAGGGAGCTTCCACTCCACTGGTAGCGCCAGAACCCTCTTGATGATTCTGAAGGGGGGTCGGAAGGGTATACTCAACAAAAATGAGGATAATGAGAGGCGGGTACTCTTCTCTGGCTGTACGGATCTGAGACAATCTAAACTTTTGTTAGGTGACTATAACAGGAGAAGATTTGAATCCTGCATAAGAATATCTAGTCATTGCAGGCTAAATGGACATCTGAATAAAAGGATTAGTCTCAAGGCCAATGTGCATATTCTGTGATAAGGAAGTCGAATTACCAGTCCACCGGGTACAGTGTGGAATTTATGCACTCTAGAAGGAATAATAATAATAATGGGGGATAGTGTTCTACGGCCTTAAAAAATAGGTCAGAGAACAGATATTCAATTATAATAGAACATTAAAAATCGTCAAAAATTTAAAAGATCATAATACAAGTACTCCTTGACTCAATCCTTCGTCATCTTGTAAGTGGGTATTCACATAAACAAATTATCTCTCCATTTTATTTTGAGAGTTGTATAGAAATCACTACATATTTGACAATCTTTTCCTCTATGGTACAATTCCGAGCATTTATCAAGCAAGCATCAGAAAAGCAATATTCCTTCTACTATAGTGTACAGCCCACAAGAATCTCAATAACTAACTGGTTGCAATGGTATGCCGCTTTGAATTCCTTCTTTCCAGGGTCTACCACACAGTTTCTCCTCAAAATTCAACAGATCTAGTCTAAACAATTTCGGCCTTAGAAAAGGTACTAATATGTGTTACTACAATACTTAATAAACCTGCAGAAGCTGAAGTAAGCTAAAACACTCTTACAGAAAGATAAAGTACTTAGTGCCCCCGTCGTACTGCTGTTTTTTATGACTGATGTAAATTTTCCAGGGCATGATATTAAACTTTATGTTTTATAATTTAAATAAACCGTTATTATAGAGTAATGAATACAAACTCCAGATACAAGGGCTTCCTATCTTTAAATTTAAACAACACAAAATTTGTGTGGGATACCGGCTGAATACTTTATTCGTTTAAAAAGCGTAGTGATGCTAATATATATGCAATATGATATCATGCAAGTGTCCGCCTTAGCTTCATTGAGTGGCGCTTGTCGTTTTGCTGATGATGATAGGTGGCTATCGTGTTCTCAAACAAATATAACCGATGACGCCGCCAGCCTAAAACCCACACCACATGGTGGCTTTGGATTTTTTGTTCGTTGGTATGGTCTCAAATTCGACAGTTTTGTTTGTTACCCGTTAATCCAGTAGTAGGCTACATCGCTGAAGATGATTTGTTGATAAAAACATGTCGCACAGTGTATCCATCACATAAAGCGAATGAACAAAAATAGAAGGAGTTATCGTAGAAAAATTGAATTTCGTACCGACAATTATTAGGGCAAAATACAGACATATGCAAAACTTTAACAAAATGGGAAAACGGACACGCCCATCGCCCATATACCGTTCTATCTTGAGATAGTTATTTATATTCCAATTTTGTAATAAAAAAGGGTTCCTTTTAGCATAGAGGTGTGTTAGTTACTGATACAAATAAATAAATTCCAAATAACAACCAGTTCTTAACACGTGTAATTTTGTCGATTTGGCAACAACAAAAAATTAAAAATTTATTGTAATCTGGCGAAAATTCGATGTTGTACTTCAAATTTGGAATTTGAATAATATGTAAATTGATAATCCAAATAATTTTTTGTTCTGTATTTGCCTTAAGGCATTTAAAATCAGTAAAATTTATGAAAAATTTTCTTAATTATACATTTCTAAAATTTAAAAAATTTTTTAATTGTGGAACAAAGTTGATTCTAATTTTTTTATTTGATGGAATATACTATATAGTTTCAAAAATAGCAATAAAAAAATTTATGTATATTTTTGTATATTGTTTAATACGCCTTCAAAGTTTTGTAAATTTAAAATTTTTATTGAAATATGTGCGTTTTTCAAAGCAGTAAAAAATAAAAACAATGAACAAAATTTAAAACTTTTTTTCTATTTTGTTGATAATATTATAAAGTAATCAAAAAAACCAACTTTAAAATTTCCTTTAAAAAATAGAGTTTTTAAAGCTATTTTTCTGAAGTACCTATAATCCATTTTTTCCCATAGTATTTTTGTTATAAAAAGTTAAGTTTAGCGCCCTCTTGCAACGATATAAAAAAGTAACCGAAAAAAAAACGTTCGGTATCGATATTATACTCAGCCAATAATTAGCTTTTAAAAAATATATATTTTATCAATATCCGTGATGAGTGATTTTTCGATTTTTGTTGCACTGTGCGTCGTTGTCTTTTTTGTCGTCTCTCCTCTAGGGAGCGTATTGGCTTTCCACAAATACTCATTGCTTTGTTTCATTAATCAATTTTGTAGCTCGTCTCTTTATCATTCGTCTGATGTTTGTCATCATCGCCAGAGGGCTTCTTTTTAGCTTCATTTTTTCCCTCACCAGTGGACTTAAATTAATCCACCATACTGCAAATAATGTACTTGGTAGGACGATTATGGCGATCGTAAAACAGGCCGAGAAATTGCTTTTAATAAAACAATTTCATCACTTGCACATACTGTTGAACGCTATGTCCGTTAATGTTGATTTGGCAAGACAAACTTAATAAATGACAGCCAATTCGACAAATGTAGCTTCAATAAAATGGCTGCTATCAACTGTCAAAATCCCTACTGAAAGACGCTTTATTATAACGTCGTCCGAATATGCTACTATTTTCGTAATCCATCTTCTTATACCCATTTACCACAATTGTTGAACCTGATCTTCTAGGCTAGAACTAATAGTCATACTCTTAAGTACGTTCCTCGTTTGGATTAAATAAAACTTTCTATCAAAATCTATGAAAGAAGCAATTTATTTATTTATTTAAAACTGATATAACTTAACATAATATAAAATAGTTTTATTTAAAGTTTTTAAAACTCTGTAACTATTTATCATACGTCATATGAAATCCAAAAAATCCTAAGTTAAATTTTGAAAAATTTTACAAGAAAAGCAAAAACTTTTTAATATATAATAATAAACCAATCAGATTTGGCTTAGACTATTGTCAGTTAGAACATTGTTTGTAATTGTAGAAATCGAAAATCATGGGCGCATGTATTTCGGAAGGGTACATCATAATCAATCAAAAAATCGATTTTGAATTTTGTAACTTAAGGCTTTTAGGATTTGATACGACGATACGTACTTATGTTGCAAATGCTTCTATTTAGCTAAGCACAAACAAACTGTACTATTTTTATGAATGTATACGTGTGTTTCCGGTGCGTTAGAAACATGTGGTTTAAATAAAACTTTACTTCTTTTTTTAGCAACAAATGAGAAAGTTCTTACAGTATGAGGGAATATAAATATAGGGTCCGCCAAATATTTTTTTTTGCAAATGCTATAAAAAAAAAACTACTGAATATTTTCTCAAATTTCTTTTTTTATTTGAAAATACAATCCTTCCGGTTAATAATGGAAAATAATTTCATTCAAATGGCTGCCTCGGCTGGCCGTGCAGTAGCCTACACGATCGGTCCATTTTTTAAGCACATTATCGATTGTGTGCAGCTGTATTCCACCAATGGCTTCACGAATATTGTCCTTTAAAGCGTCAATTGTCTCTGGCTTGTTGGCGTAACACTTATTTTTGACGGCACCCCACAAATAATAGTCCAACGGTGTCAAATCGCAGCTCCGATGTGGCCAAACGACATCAGTTCTGCGGCTGATAATGCGATCTTCAAAAACAGGGCGCAAAACATCGAGTGTAGATTCGGCTGTGTGGCACGTAGCACCATCCTGTTGAAACAAAATGTTGCTAATATCCTCTTCTTCAATTTTTGTGAACAAAAATTCGTTCAACATGGCCCGATAACGACCACCATTGACTGTAACGGCCACTCCTTGCTCATTTTCGAAGAAAAATGGCCCAATTATGCCTCTGGACCAAAATCCGCACCAAACAGTGACTCGTCTTGGGTGTGCGGGTTTTCTCTGCCCCAAATGCAACAATTTTGCTTGTTTACATACCCGCCAAGATCAAAATGAGCTTCAGCTGAACACATCGCACACATTCTGCAACACTACCATGATTTTCAAAGTAAGGTCGCAATATTTCCCAGCGTTTTTCAAGCGTATACACAACCATATTCGTTCAGCGGAAGGATAAAACTAATTATCTGTCAAATCAGACATGAGCTAAGTGTTACCATTCATGAAATAATCACTAGTTGAAAAAAAAACATTAGATGGCGCACCCTTTACATTATTAAGCGTTTGTAGAAAAGTTTAAAACAATTTATCAACTCTTTCGCACTCAAGCAGCCACAATATCCACAAAACCACTTTGTACATAAACTTTTTAAGTCATTTTTTTTTCTACAACAACAAAAAACATTAATGTTTTCATTTAACTGAAATTAATAAGAAAAACCATATGAGTGTATGCTTTTTCCTGATTCTCTCTAAGAAACAAAGACATTTAAAAGATAATTTAACCTTTACCTAGAATTTTAATAATTAAGTTTGTTTTTTTTGCTTGTATTTTTGCAGAATAACTACGGCCATCAATCAACATGCGACTGGATACAAATTCAAATGAAGATTTTAAAGCGTTAGGAACAACGTTTTCTGTATGTGAAGTTTTAAATAATGGTTTTCTTGTATTTTATTTTTTTTTTCACGTAAAATTAATTTGTAGAAAATTAAACCAGAAAATCTATCCACCTGGGGTGGCTCTGCCAAACAAGATACAAGACTGCCAATAACCGATTATTCAACTTTAGGAGGACCCCGTCACAATTGCAGTCCCTTTCCCATATCCCGTGATGTCAATAATCGTTTTATATTATGGTGAGTAAATATTTATTTATTTTTACAAATAAATAAATGGATTTGTGATTTTTAACAGGGATGGCGATATAACCACTTTGGAAGTGGACGCTATTACCAATACAACCGATGAGACTTTAACTGAAAGCAATATTATATCGGAACGTATTCTAAATTTAGCTGGTAATCAATTAAAAGAAGATTTAGCACATAATATAAGAGGTATGTTGGTTTTTACATATACTTATATATCTATAAATATACATACAAACATAAATATATGTAAATGAAAATTAAGTTTTGTTACCCATTGTACAAAGCCACTTAAATAGATTTTATAAGGCTTACAACAAACGTTGTAAAGCCTCTAACAAGGAGAAAAAAGTTATCATATAACTGTATTCCATTTAAGGATACCACCATCAACTTTTGAAGTCGTTAAATATCTCGGTGTCATTCTGGATAGGAGGCTTAATCGCTTGCCTTTGGGCAAGTCGCTCCTCCTACTGTAACAGGAGGTGATCTTTCACCGAAAATGACGCCATGGATTTATAGTCATGTGAACGTCATGTTATATGACGCTATGGATTTATAGTCATGTGAAAAATAATAGGAACACATTGCTGTTTTCATTAAACGCTTAAGAGAAAAATGAGCTACAACTGAGAAACGTTTTAAAATTTGTCTGTCAAATAAATGTAAAAATAGGGTTGGATTTTTAACTATTTTGATATAAGTGTCCTTATTATTTTTCACATGACTGTAAACTGCCATTGTTCAGCCCATTACCACTTATGTGGCGATAGCTTGGTGGATAAAGGCTGAGGAAGCTACCACCGTGAATAAATTTGGAAGGTACAGAGACTCACCTGCCTCGATATAACTGTGGCAATGGGAACATGTCCAACAGCGGCCTTAGAAGACTTGTTCGGCTACAAAGTTTTTCGTCAAGAGGTCCTGAAATGCATCGGAAAATCTGTCCATTTTACACACAGCTGTCGCGAAACCAACTTCGGGCCTGATTCAATGCTAAATTCCCAGACCGGTATTGTTGGTCTACTGAGGCTTTAGTTCGGGCTGAGTTTGATCTGAGCTAGTATACCGATGTCTCATCAGGCTGAAATCATGGCCATTGCCATATATGCGGAGATTATCTCGGGCAGTAAGATCAAGTGTAAGATCATTAATATATTCTCTGATAGCTTAGCTGCTGTAAGGGAACTTGGCTCAAATCGTATGACATCTAGACTTGTCAAATATTGCTACGATATGTTGTAGAGGCTTTCTCTTAGGAATAAGGTTCAGTTTTTTTTGGGTATCTAGACACTGTGGGTCAAGTGGCAATGAAACAGCGGATTCATTGTCTACACCTGTTCCTTGACACCCTACATTGGTCCGGAACCCTACCGTGCGGCACCGCTTACCAATATCCTACATCTGATTGAGGATTGGAAAATTAACAGATGCTTGAAACACTGAAACGCTCTAAAAGGACTTAGGTGGGATTAGTCTGCAATTTTGGTGTCGCTATGAGGTTCTCAAGTATGGCAAGCCGGACTTGAAAGACCTGACGGATTTTCATACTGGCTATTGTAAGCTGAGATCGCATCTGAAAAGAAAGGCGGTCACGGATATGGATGTTCGTCGACTGTGTTCACAGAGACGGCGGAACACATATTCAGTAAATGTGGAGTTTGTTCTTCATAGGTTTAGATGGAGATGTTTGGAAAGACATAGGGTTTTACTAGAAGACATATCTAGCATAAGGTTTCAGATCTCTTGGTGTTTAGTAGATAGGCAACAGATCTGCTAAACAAACTGTAGACCTAAGGCTTGTAGTGTCCTGCAAGGATGCCTGGTCAGAATGATAATAATAATAATAATAAGGCTTTAATAACCGCCGAGTTGAATTATATTCAAAATTTCAGATCTAACTTCATAACTAAAAAAACGATAAATTAAATGAAACCTGACAAATTGGTAAATTTGTTGGTTGGTTTTTCGTAGTAAAGGGTCCGCCATCTAACGTCTTTTTCCAACAAATGCTTATTTCGTGAATGGTAACACTTAGCTTATGTCTGATTTGACAGATAATTAGTTTGATCCTTTCGCTGAACGAATATTGTTGTGACCAATGCGTTTTCGCTTCGCTAAGTGAGCCTGCGATCGACTTACAGAAAATGCCGATTTTGCAAAAATAAATTATCTTTTCAGATGAAGCTCATTTTGATCTTGGCGGGTATGTAAACAGGCAAAATTGTCGCATTTGGGGCACAGAAAACCCGCACGCATATATTGAAAAGCCGATACACCCAAGACGAGTCACTGTTTGGTGCGGATTTTGTTCCAGCGGCATAAATGGGCCATTTTTCTTCGAAAATGAGCAAGGAGTGGCCGTTACACTCAACGACGATCGTTATCGGGCCATGTTGAGCGAATTTTTGTTCACAAAAATTGAAGAGGAGGATATTAGCAACATTTGGTTCAACAGGATGGCGCTACGTGCCACACAGCCGAAGCTACACTCGATGTTTTGCGCCCTGTTTTTGAAGATCGCATTATCAGCCGCAAGGCTGATGTCGTTTGGCCACCTCGGAGCTGCGATTTGACACCGTTGGACTATTATTTGTGGGGTGCCGTCAAAAATAAGTGTTACGCCAACAAACCAGAGACAATTGACGCTTTAAAGGACAATATTCGTGAAGCCATTGGTTAAATACAGCTGCACACAATCGATAATGTGCTTAAAAATTGGACAGATCGTTTAGGCTACTGCATGGCCAGCCGAGGCAGTCATTTAAATGAAATTATTTTCCATAATTAACGGAAAGGATTTTACTTTCAAATAAAAAAAGAAAATTGAGAAAATATTCAGTATTTTTTTTTATAGCATTTTCAAAAAAAAAATTATTTGGCGGACCCTTTAGTTAACTGCGCTGGAAGAGTCGAAAGGACTCCGTTTTAACCAGTCAGATATGTTGTCATTTACATCGTAATGTATACTCTATGGCATTAGTTTTAACATGTAGATCTAGACCTAGGTAACTCATCATATACGTATAGCGGCCAAGGATTCTGTTTCTCTTACAGCTAGGGCCAGGCCTTTGAACTGTAACTGCGAAAATAATCGTTGAAGTGAAGTCAAAGTCGACTTGCATGCCTTCCAAGCACCTGTTGTCCAGCAACATCGATTATTGCAGAAGTAGTTATAACTTGCATACTGCAGTTTTCATCAAAAGAAGGCAACAGAATTGGTTCATGATTTTAGGTACCTTTTATCTATATAAACAAAAATGAATTGCCTAATGTGTTTCTAAGCGCAAAACTCAAAACCGGCTCAACAAATCGGTAAATTTTTTTGTATTTTCGTTTAAGGTTTTTATGGACAGAAAATTAACAAATTCCAGCTGGGCTGTGCCACACCCATGCAAAATAAATATCTATTTGTCTATATCTATTAGTGGAAATACAGTCAGAATTGGTTTACATCGATTTTTATATAAATTGAAAACGGTAATAATGGAACCAAAACTAAAAAGTAGGCGGGATTGGATAAAAAGACATGGCACCTCCCATATATTATTAGTTATTAAATAATATTGAACATAATTTTTTTAATTTTCAGTCCATAATTAACCCTAACATGGTTATATTTATAAAAAAAAAGTAAAAGTAAAACGTAATTACTATAGCGAATTTTGTCGGCCTGATATTATAGCTATAAATGATAAAAAAGCTTTTACCATAGCATTTAATATTCCTGCTTGTTAACTATATTTGATGGACTCAAATTGCATAAAAAATCTGTTGACTTGATGTAGGTGAGAGATGTGGTTTAGATCACCCTCAACCTTTGAGCAAGGAGAGAATAACTTGTGCATCTTTTATAGCAATGGATAAGGGGTATATGTACAATATAGAAATATCAAGCAAAAACAAGTTCTATGCGTCGTTTATTGATGACAACTGAGCTTTAATTGCGTTGCCAGTTGGCGAAAATTGCATTACGTATGGTAACGAGCAGCTAAAAATCTATTACTTTCAATTGCCATATAGGCCACTATAAATTTATATTTAGCGTTCGGCAAAGCAACTGAAATGTGGTTATCATTTTAAAATATTTTTACAAAAATTAAAAAACCTAAAATGATACACCAACTTTTAAAGCTATAAGCTTTATTATGGAAGACATTCTATTAGCTACAATCACCTAAAAGGTTTTATTTATTTGAACAGGGCTTTCAATGCCACTATAAGTCAGATATTTAATTCAAATCTTAATGGTATCTGATTGGTAGGTTGCAGAATTAGAAAAAATGTTAATTAACTATAAAAGCCGCTCCATTCGCCTTATGCTATTTTAGCACAACACCGTTTTTTTCTTTGAGAGAGAATAATTATATTTCTATTACCATTTGTTTTACTTCAAAATCAGTGTCATCTTTAATTTTTATAAAACTTAGATCGAAAGAGTTTTGTATACTTATTAGCTCTTAATCAAATTATAGATATAACATTGCAAATTTATTAAATTTACCTGTCAAGTACAAATTAAATTTATGCTGTCAAGTACAAAAAATAAAATAAACGAAATAAAGACAACAAACAAAACAATGGCCGCTCGCTGCATTGACTTCATATGATAGCTGTTAAAAAGTGCCGTGCGAGCGGTAAAATCCAATCGCACTCAGAGTTAAGTTTAATAAGTGGAAGATAAATAAGCTGGATATTGTGTACAAAGATAAATTGGAAACAAAGACTATATAAAAATCTAATTTACTTCATTTGTTTTGTTTTACCCAATTTAAAAAGCTCAAACGTTTTAAAAGTCTAAAACGTAACAATATGAAGTCATCGTCCTTTATTAACTTGTTAGTCTTTTATATTTTTGTTTCATTATTAATAATTTTTTTAAAATATATTTATATTTCGTTTCGTTGCAGAATGCCGTACCGGTGAAGTACGTGTTACAAAGGGCTATAATTTACCCGCTAGCTATATATTACATACAGTGGGTCCTGCATATAAAGAAAAATTCAAAACAGCAGCCGAGAATACTTTACATTGTTGTTACAGGTAAAAAATAATTATTTCTGATACTAAAAAAAGCAAATACAAGTTTAATTTGAATTATCTATCCTCGTACAGAAACGTTTTATGTAAAGCCAAAGAACTGAATTTAAAATCAATAGCTCTGTGCAATATCAGCACCAATCAAAAGTCATTTCCAGCTGATTTAGCCGCTCATATTGCATTAAGTATACAAAAATTCAAAAAAAAGATTTTTTTACAGTAGAAATTCTGAATGTTTTTTCATTGTTTTTTAGGAACTATTCGACGTTATTTGGATAAATTTACCACACAAATCGTGATATTCTGTGCAAGTCCCCATGAACGGGGCATATATGAGGTTTTGGCACCTCTCTACTTTCCACGTGATAATCTTGAAGAACGTAGTGCTTTATGGCAATTACCTAAAGATATTGGTGGTGAATATGGTGAACCACAGCATCCTGATCGCCAAATACGCATTATACGTAACCCACAGCATAGTGTATTAATGCGTCATCATGGTATGTAATGGTTTTCTTTATTTTGTATTTTATATGGGAATTTTAAAGTGATGAAGTGAAAGATAGGAAAAGTATAGTAAATGTTTAAAAAGCTTAGTTCGACTTTGCTGGATTGAACTTCCAAAGGTCGATCCAATACGTACGGTGTTGTTCTTGCAAAACTGGCTTGATAATATATAGTAAGAACTTGATTTAGCTCAAAGAAAGTAATTGAAAGAAAGTATGTCATCTTTTAGGGTTTAATTGTAGTGCTAAGTAGTAATGGTGTTTTTTGACCGAAATCGGTCAAATTATTGTCATTACCATCATACCGACCAGACATTACTGCAGAACACTGCGACCCATAGGATATATTATGCCCTTTAAGGTCTATATTTTGTCTTCCTACTGAACACCATCAGATCTGAAACACTAATGGTGGATATGTCACCCAGTGAGACCCTATGTCCACCTAAACATTTTCACCTGAACCCATTAAAAACCCCACATTCGCACAATATATGGTATGTTCCGCTTTCTCTGAAGCACAGTCTACATCTATGACGGTCATCCTCTTCAAATGCGCTCTTAGTTTACAGTTAGGAGCTTCAAATCCGGCCTGCCATGCTTAAGAACCTCAGAGCGGAGCCCAAATAGAGTGGTGAGGTCCTCTTTGAACATTCCAGTATTGCAGGTATTTGGCAATTTCCCAATCTTTAACTAGATTGAGGATGATAGTAAGTGGTTCTGTACAGTAAGGTTCCGGACCGACATAGGGTGTCGTGGAATCCCATAGTGTCCAGGTACCCAAAACAGATGTACCTTATTTCCAAACGAAAGCTTTTGCAACGTACCGTAGCAATATTTGACCAGTCTAGATGTCATACAATTCGAGCCAAGTGCCTTTAAGGCAGCCTGGCTGTTAGAAAATATAGTAATAGTCTTGCCCTTGAGCTTACTGTCCAGATTGATCTTCGACATATAGCAATGGCCATGATTTCAGCCTGCAAGTCTTAGTTGGGTGCATGGAATCCAGCACTGACACTGTCATTCCTTTTGGAGCCATCGGTGTGCCAATTTAGATCAAGCTCACATCGAACTAAGGCCCCATTACACCAACAATCTAGACCTGGGAATTGAACTCTGATTCTCTTGCCAAAGTACAGATCCAAAAGCATAACATCCAGGACCGAAGATGGTTCTCCGACAACCATGCGATAGAATGGCAGACTTCTCCAACCCGGGTAGGTTTTTTTATTTAAAGGTTTTCGTAGTTTATTTACAACAAAGATAAGTGTAATTTACGTATTGGGACTACAAATTTATTTCGTTTCGTTTTTAAGCTTAAAAAGATAATGAAACAATAAATTTATCAAATCACTGCTTACACTTTTTCCTGACCTCTGAGCCAATTTCTAAATTCCGTCTCACAAAAACTTCTGGTCTTTCAAGGCGCTCCAAATTTGATGCCGATTATGTATTTCATCAAAGGAATTGATTCGGTGACATGTTAAAAGATAAACTCATACCTCTTTAAACGGCCTAGATAGTTTCAGAAAATGTAGGCCGTAAATCGAAATGCCTTAAACGAGATGAATATGTGTTGCGATTGCTTCTCTTGCACTTTTTGTTAAAAAACGGAGAATCCACGGTTTTTTAAAGGTAGAACGAGGTAATTTGCGCTTAAAGCAAATGTGTTCCATAATTCAAACAGGCCATTATGACGAAATAATATGTAAAGAAAGCCCGTATAAAGAGGTGTGTGTATATTGTATCCGTCGCAATATCCGAAGAATACGGCGAGTGCGATTGATCGTTTCTAATAATTTTTCCGAAACTTTTGCGACATGAGGTCAGGTGTTGTCATGCAAAAAAATAATTTAAACATGTCTGTCTTTATATTCCGGCAGCGTTTCATAAAATGCACTGTTCAAACGAAGTAATTGCAGTCTGCTCCCATCACCGAGTTTTAGCAATGTCGACTTGAACAAAATTTTGAAGCAGCGATAAAACCCAATAAAACCCCAAAAAATCATCAAAAAACCCAATAAAAACGATTGGTTGCAATTTGTGAAAAAACAATCCAGGATAGCAGCTTTAAAAATTCCTGAAACGTAAATACACAATTTGATAGGCAGTGTCTAAAAATACTGCGCATAGAGTTTTGAAATAGGCCAATTACAGAAGCCATGTAGTACGTAAGAAGTTTCTAGCTTAGCAAGGCAATAGACAAAACCGAATTGCTTGCGCCAAGGAGCCCATAAGTCTGCAGAGATTTTGAAAAATACTTTAGATACTTTAGATACTTTAGATTTTATTTCATTGTCAATGGATCACAGGTTCTAAACACGAATGTTACCGAACGTATTAGAAAATTACGCTTTAAAGACGATTACATCTTGTAAGAAGACAACGATTCATAACGTACTGCACACAACTCAAAGGCGTCAAATTTCGCCATCAATTCTTCCATGCATTTCTTCTTGAGGCGATTGTTTTCATGCCTCAGGGAATTCACCTCTTTCTCTTTCGACTCAAATATATGGAGCAGCTCCTTCGCAATCGCTACTCTCGACCACTTCTTAGGGCAAGTCGCTGTATTCATATCAGTAGAATACTAACATGTCACAGCTTACTCTCTCGATATACTCTCGTTCAATTAAATTACTCGGAATTTCCAACCCGCAGGAAGAAACAATAAACAGCACAATACAAAATATGCACTGCCAAATACTGTATTCCTCCGCTGAGTGCGCTGCTTTTATACTCTTCTGATAAGAGCTTTAACCATGCCGGGGTACATCGGCATTTGACGAGACAAAAAGTAATTATTTGGCTAAAATCCAATTCAATAAAAGTTTGGTAACTGGTTATGAGCCAATATTAATTCCCACTAGCGTTAATTGTGCATACAAGCGTTAACAAACTGGCTCTCTAGGCGACACTGCCTGCCCAAACTGCCGCTGTCGTTAAACTGCAAATACGTGCATACATATGTACAAAATAATACGCGACATATGTGTATGTACATATGTAGATGTGTACATTATAAAAATATATAACTATTTTTAATACGGACTAACCGGACTTAAATGTCATGGAAAATTTATTTCATTTACTAGAAAAGAAAATGCGAACTGAAGTTACATCAAGAGAAATGCTTCAAATGGTACAAAATAAGGAATGTGGTATGATTTTCCCTTATAAGACTGAAAAATTTGTTTCATCAATGTCAAAACAACTTAATGAAATTCGTATTCATCTGGATTATCCGACTTCTTATTAGAATCCAGTTTGTAATATAAAAATTTTTTATTTTTTTATTTTATTTTTTGTAAACATACTTTTGTTTAAAAACTTGCCCTTCCATTGTTGCCAAACTATACAAAAGCAAAAGGATGACATGTAACATAATTTATCAGAAGTTTATCTGTAAAATAAAATCTATTTCAAAATAGTGCAGTTACTTCTTAGCACCGCAATCAGACTTTAAAGCATACTAAATAGTCTGTAAGCCTATTTATGCAATTATATACACTGTGCGTCATCAGGACAGCGCCCTTTTACTGACGGTTAATTATAAATATTATCTGAACAAATTGAGATATGCCATTATATGTAGTAGACTCCTATCTATCAATAGAAATGACCGCCGTACCATTTAAGATAGTTAAATTGGTTAAAATGTGTAAAATGGCTGGTTAAAATGCTGTGAAAGTGAACTTTTTGAATACTTTTTGAATACAGTTACCACCAGTTTTCGACATTATACTCGTACTTTCTAGTTAGCAAATTAAAAATTATCGATCGATATAGCTTTATCATCTTCTATCTATCTCCTATCACCAACTAGAAACAATGTAGCTCTTGGCCAATGTTGTGCCACAAAATACTAGATATGATTTAATGTCTCCTTCTTCTCGGTTCGTGTACAGAATTTTCTTTGGTTCGCTCGTTTTATGACTCGTATTCGTAAGTTTTATTTTTTAATCCGTGAACCCGAATCATATTTTTGGCTCAAAATATTGTTTGCTCGACTCGTGAGCAAAAAATGAAAATTTTTAAAATTTTTGCAAGGCGAATTAAAGAAGGTAAAAACAAAATTTCGGTGTGTCAAAGTAATGCAACACTGTAGTAAACAAAAAACTGCAGTGTCAAAAATATTTGTTGTCAACTAAATACAGAATGTTTGTGTTTTTTGACATAAGCGAATGAATCAGTTGTTGCTTACGTAGGAAATTTGACCACCTTATTGAATTCGCTTTGAACGTGTTAAAGAGTAAAACTCGTGAGCACGAATTTTACACTGTGAACGAATGAAAATTGAGCAGAAAAGAGTTGAAAACGATCAATTTATTTCAGTGCATGATGCTTGTGTAAGATTAAATGCGTAATATCAGTGCATTTGTATGTGTGTATGTATATTTTGTGTGAGACCAGAGACCAACATTTACTATAAAGAACTGCTCGTTTTCAACTCGTTTTGATGCTTTTCTCGGCTTGCGTTCCGAATTTTATTTTTAAATTCTTATGTTTTTGATTCTTCTCAAGTGGCATATTTTATATCGTTCGAATTCAAATCGAGCACTCTTCCTATGTCGTATAGCATGTTATTCCCCATAAAATATTCCATAATAAATATTTAATAAATGCAGTGTAAACGACTCAACTTATAAACTTTTCCCTGTATGTATACCTTATAATTTTTTTTATCCCTCCAGTATTATAAAAGAAATGTAAAGATTACAACAACAAAAATGATAAATTAACGTATTGACTGAATTGAATAAACAACTACAACAAACAATGCAAATTGATAAGCTTTATTAGCAAAAGGGTTTCGTTCTTGTAACCGCACTCCGATTTCCATTAATTTTTTTTTTTTTTGTCTTTTGTTTCCATTCCATTATATACTGTAATCGTCTGTACTCCGATTTACTCATATTTCTTACTCTATAATTAAAAGCATTTTTATTATTGTTTACTACCCCCCTTTTTAATAATTTTTTGTTTTTTTTTGTTTTGTCGTTAGTTTGATAAGATTATAACGTGAATTTCAAAGTTGTTTTAATTGAATGTGGAACAAGGCAGAAAGAGCGTTAATTTCAATTAAAACTTTCAACCAAAAAATACAAAATTAACGGATAAATTAAATCGAAAGAAAAAATAATATTGGTTACGAATCAAAGACACAATATTATTATAAAAATAAAATTATTATTGAAAAAAAATCTAAAACAAAATTTATTGCGGTGCGCCTATATTAAGCAGTGAAAGAATTACAAGTAAAAAGTTCAAGAATGAATCATATTAAAAGATAATGGACTTGAAATTAATGTTTTTGATAACTTAAACGCATTAAAAGAAATTCATAATTTCTAAAAATATATAAAATATTTACTCAGTATGTACACTTATTTTTATGACAAACTCCTTTATTGATCCTTTAAAAACAAAGAACATTAAAATTAAAAACGATCCAATAAAATCAATATCAATACATCTGAATATATTGAGGAAGATGTGTACCAACAATGACACAGAAGAAATTGGTTCATCTAGCGTCGTGTATCACCGACCGGTGGCTGACACCAGTTACAGTTTTATAATACAGTTTTTTAGGTGTTTGTAGTTCTGCACACATTTCATCCAAGAGCCGATAAATTATATACGTAGAAAAACAATAATTATTTAATATGAGTTTCGTTCGTATTGAAATTAAACAAATTTCTTTAATATTAATTTTCTATAGTCTAAGCAATATTCTAAGTAATTGACAAGTACACCAAAATTACAAGCTTCATCATTAAGAATATCTAATACTTCAGAAAGATTCAATTGATTTTTGTTGAAAGATTTAAATCTGATTCCAATAAAAACAGGACAAACGGAGAGTATTTTCTGTAGCATATAAGTTACAAAGAGTGCATATGCATATTTATATCCAACAGCGCTCCTCTTTCTCTTGTGATCAGACCTATTGCGCGTGAGGAGAGACTTGTAGTATTTATTAATAGCACAGAATATTTTAACTGCGAGCAGAGGTCATGGAGTCGAGAAGTCTTGCATCAGAAGTTAAAATCTGGTTTGCAGTATTTACTGATGGATACTGAATTATTTTCTGGATCAAAGCCTATTTGAGTACACAAATTCGTCCAGTCTTCTATCCAAAATGTGTGTTTTATAATTATCATTTCTGCAAGCTTTTCGACGGAGTCTGTTATAAGGCATGTTAAGAACTTCATTAATATAATTAAAGTGTAATTTTAGAGTATCCAGTTATAGCTAACTTAAGCCAGTTTCTAAAGGGATCACATAATTCGGAGTGTTGCTAGGCAGCATTAGCATCTTCTTAATGAAAAATCTAAAAGTTCTTCAACCATATCATGTTTTTTGTGTCCCCATACTTGCGCACAGTAAAACATAACTGAACGAGCAGCAGCGTTAATTTTTTTAAGCTTGTTTTTAGATATTTTTTGTTTGTTTATATAATTAGACCAGGAAGAAGAAATTGCCATTTTTGACGTTACAAGTTTATTTTCAAAATGTTTATTAAATGACAAATTATAGGTTAGATTAAGCCCAAATTATTTGTATGAGTTAACAATTTCAAGTTCTTCTTCTGCATACATCCACTTTAAGTTATTTAGTAGTCTAGTGCCAAAACGAAAACTATTACGTCAGATTTTGTAAAATTACCTTTAAATGCCATAATTTTCAGTACATGTATAGGGCATCAGTCAACGCTTGGAAATCAATTGGCAAATCTGAGATTAAAACAATGTCAACAGCATAAAGGAGAATCTTTACCGTAACTTTACCAATAGTTATACCCATCGAAAGAGCATCAGCTAAGACATTCAAATATAATGCAAACAAAATTGAACTTAATATACAGCTCCAAGATCCACCTTAAAAGATTTTTAATATGAGTTACCAGGCAATATTTGACTGTAGGTATTATCATATGAGCTCTGTAGTATTCGTATTATTTTCGACGACAATTCAATTTTTGACACTTATAAAACAGTGAATTTCTAGGAATCGAATCAAAAGCGCAAGAAAAGTGCACTGAGAATGCATTCCTATTCGTGAAAAATATTCCTGTTAATACATGTATAGGTGTGTATTATATCATATTACTTAATTTATATAAATGTCCTAACTTTGCCAATCAGGCTTAAAACCAAAGGTTATGCGAGTTATAGATCATACCTACTTTAGAATTAAGATTTTTGTAAGCATGTTTGTATATGAATAACTATACTGAACGTATAATAGAAAGAAATTGCGCTTTTATGACTGAACTTTTGCTGTATAATACTGTATGCAACATAGTAAACTTTTTACTTTCGTCCAGTGGCGCGACATAGCAAAATCTGCGCCATGCTTAAAGTGTTAAAATGTGAATTTTTTTTTTGATTACAAAAAAAGAAAAATGATTAAATCGCAATCCATTTTATGATACTGAAAACTGGTAGAGTACTTAACCTTGATATGAGATACCTATTGCCACACCGATTGCAACACATTGCAACACGTTAAGATATACTCGTATGGTATAAATATTTAACTTTTGGATTGAAGCAAATGTGAATCGAATTTATAACAAAAATTTTACACCGTGTAGCCCAATTTGGCATTCAGCTATAAATGAAATAAATGTAGATGAAATATTAGATAAAATCTAAAGCTTACGCAGTCTAGACTTAACGAATAACATTTCGATATAAAACATTATAAATCAATATACAAACGATACAATTTCATTGATGGACCAAGTACGAACCAATCCAATATTGTGACTAAAGCCGGTTGGGTGGTGGTTATTGTCCACCAGCAGTTTTAATTTAAAAGTGACATCCAATATTGGGCGGTCACATCAGCAAACTAAGGCATATTAACCGCTTAAAGTTATGTATCTTTATAGAGACAATAGACCGATTTCCCTCCATAAAATTTAACGAATTATTACTAACATTAAATTAATAAAGGATTTAGACGTTAATTACAATAACGGAGTAAAATAAATAAACAAAGATCTAAATTTCACATCTAAATCTGGCGAATACTGCGTGATGTACATCTTAGCAGCTTGTACGGTCTATTCTGTCACCGATTTACACTACAATTTACAAACCAATACATGCGTTGGAAAGGTGTACTTTCACTGATGGTTTTGGTTCAACTGGGCAGTGCCACGCCAATATAAAATTTTTATTTATATGTATGTATTTATCTTTAAAACGGTAATAGTCAGAGTTTCGAAATTTAGCCCAAATAACTTAGTGGTCAATAGAAATCATCAGTCAAAAAAGTGGGCGGAATTGGATAAGTGGCAGTGGCACCTACAATACAAAGTAAATACTGATTTTTGTATATCACTGAAACGGTAATAGCGGAAGGTTCTGAATTTGGTCTAAATAACTTCGTAGTTAATCCACATACAATGTAAATATTGGTTTTGGTCTTTTTGGTCAATATAAATCATCACTCAAGGAGTAGTAAATATTGAGTTTGGTATATCTGGAGAACGGCAATCTTTGAACTCGATCTATATGACTTGGTAGTCAATGAAAATCATTAATTTTAATGCATTTCTTTAAATTTTTCTTATGGGGAATACATTTTATAGGCCTACAACGTAAAGGCACCCAGCAACGTGGGAAGGGTTGCTTTAGTATGTATAAATGTAAATATAAGTTGACCTATGTTCGTCATTTAATAACTCGTAAAGCACTCAACTGATTTACAAGCCAATACATGCATTGGAAAGCTATACTTTTACTGATTTTCTTTTTAAAAAAAATTTTTTGTCTATAACTTTAAAACGGTAACAGGAAAAGTATTTAAATTTTATCCAAATAGGTTCGTAGTCAATACAAAAAAATACAAAAAAATTTTGAAAAATGAACAAAATTTATAAGTGGGCATGGTACCTCCTATACAAAGTAAATATTAATTTTTCTATATCTTAAAAATGGTTAAAGTGGAAGTTTCTGAGTTTGATTTAAATGATCTCGTAGTTAATGCAAATCCTCTGTCAAAAAGTGGGCGGAATCGAATAAGTGGGCATTTTACCATTGCAACTATACAAAGCAAATCTTAAATTTTGTATATCTTGATATAGTGTTTACATATTTTGTATGTCTGCACACAGGGTAAAAGCTGTGTATACGAGTATATGTATGTATTCTTATCTATAGATGTACATACATATATGGAAATATGTTGTCCTTTTGTGATGGTGTGTGTCTCCCATATAAAATGTGTGTATTCCTTTAAATTTTTCTTATGAGAAATACATTTGACAGGTATACAACAAAAAAGGTTTCTAGCAAGGAAGGACTACTCTAGTATCTTAAAATAGTAAACAAGCAGTCTCCCCACAGTTGAATCTAGCTCGGCTTTAATATGGGTTGGACCGGGAACTTTTAAATGAAACGGTGACCAATTTTCTCCATGTTTACAAATTCACTCAGATCGCTTATTTTTCATAATTTATATTGCTTACAGCCATTTTTAATCATCAAAAGAAATTTTTTCTTTTTAGTTTCACTGAGATTATTGCACTATTATTTTGCAAAAGCAGTCTTTAACTCTCTAACGAGCAAAAACTTAAATTTGATCCGAGCAACTTGGGAATTTTTTTTTTCGAGTAATAATCTGTGTAAGAATAGTTTTTTTATGTTTTTTTTTAATCTATAATTGTGTTATTTGATAAAAATAGATCAGAAAAACAAAAGGCGGACCCATGGCATCCTTGACCGTTTACGGTAACAAAAACAATTAAAATGTTTTTATTTTATAGATTTTATTAAACAAATAAAATAAAAAAATAAAGTAAAATTGAAATAAAAGCAAAAAAAAAACAACCTGAACTTTTAAAACACCATCATATACTAAAATAAAGAAAACTTTGCAAATGTGAATCGTTAATTAAAGAAAGATTAGACGATGAAGTCCATCGGTGAAATTATTCAAATTAAATTTTTTGTAGCCTTATGACTTAAAACCAATGCTGTATTTTCAGCACGAATGTTATCAACTACATAACTTGGATATTCAAATTCACTATCGCTTCTATAATCAGCTTTTACTTTATCAGAATTCCTTGCATCCAAGGAGCCAATTATTTGTCCATCTGAAAAATTTGACAAATTATTATATCTATTGCTTAAAACTACATACTTTCTTCATATTTTATTTATGTAGCACTGCCAAATGAAAAATAGGCATATACGTAAATTTAGTAAACGGTCAAGCGTGCCATGAGGCCTCCATTAAGTTTTTAGTTGTAGATCGTACAAAATTATATTTGATTGGGCAATTTTCCGTTTAGATCAAACTATTGCATATAAAATACTTATCAAAAATTTGTTGTAATGATTGTTGGGTGTTCTACAACTTTTTTTCGATATTAAAAGCAAACTTTTTTCTAAATAATTTTTTTCGCTTTGATTGTTATCTTGTACAAAAATGTTTGCAGAAAGAACAAAACTCATCTAATTCGATTTAGAAAAATTTATAACGATGAACAGAATTGTTGGCAACAAAATGGAATGAAGCTTCAATTACAATAATTATGGTTGCTTAATGGTTGCTTTCATGCATTTGTTGTTTGTATACAACATCACTATTTGATAGCACATTTATCATGTCTAACGATATTCTATTTCTAAACAAAGTAATACAAAATAAAATTCTATGCCTTAAGATTAGTTTTTCTCCTAATTTAGCCGAAATAAAAAAATTTCTGTGTTTCTTATTGTAATTTTCGTTGGATTAATTAAGTCTGCTGATTTTTTCAATATTTATTTTGTGGAAAAATAAGTGCCTAACTTTTTCTAGAAAATCTTACGATTTAATTTAAA
This sequence comes from Wohlfahrtia magnifica, assembly GCA_023159175.1. Classification (NCBI taxonomy): domain Eukaryota; kingdom Metazoa; phylum Arthropoda; class Insecta; order Diptera; family Sarcophagidae; genus Wohlfahrtia; species Wohlfahrtia magnifica. Next base: position 7,159,700 of record JAKWBJ010000484.1, read on the forward strand.
TACAACAAAAAAATTATAAATATTTTAATTAGACGATTTTTAACTGTTGTATATATACAACATGGCGCATGAACTGTGAATTTCCTTTAATATTTTGTATTGCAATTTTTAAAACTCTTGTATTCCTCTTCACCCTTTTAATTACTTTTTTGTGCATATACGAGTATTTATATAAAACGACAAAAGTGTTTAACAGTAAGTGATATAGACGCTTTCTCCAGAAGGCTATCAATAAGAGCAATCTCAGGGCACTAGCGGGTCTATTTTTTGGGTAATGTTGAGGATGATCGGTTCTGCATGACCTGTGCTGAAACATCTGAACATGTACAATGTGAGTGTCCAGTTATCTCGGCTCATGGGTATTTTTTCTCTCACCAAATATGATTACTGACTTTATTCGCAGTTTTAATATAATGTGGTGAACTTATGTGGCTACACAAAAAATTCTTCGAGGCGCGGTGAGTTTCGGCCCTAAACAACATTAACATTAACAAGAGAAATGGAACAAACTTGTGAGTTTAATTTGCATGATTCAGTTGGGGCAGAACTTGAAATACCATTGATAAGAATTTCTGCTAACCAGGCGAGTATTTCTGATGTTTTTAAAGAGTGTTGAAGTGCCCAAAGAATTAGATCTGGAGGAAAACGACATTACGTTTTCTGAGGATTCTAGACTTAAGGGGGAATTTAAAACAATGCACCTAAAACTCTTAAATGAAGAAATTTATGAAATAATCATGTGGAGCTGTTTAGATAGACACAGGCCACCATTACGGTTTCAGATCTGTTGATGTTCGTTAGGAAAGTAGTAGATCTGTTGAACAAACTATAGACCGGGGGACTTGCAATAGATCTAATGGTTAGTAGTGTCCTACAATAGTGTCTGTTCAGGAGGATAATAACAATAATAATGGAATAATCCTATGGAAGATGATCTAGATGTATAACCCATTGAAATACTTCAGAATACATAAAATATTATGAAAAAAATATATAAATCAATTTATGTATTTATTTATTAGTTATCCTGACTTAAACTAGAAGATTAAGATAACATAATTATAAAGCAATGGCTACTGAGGTCTTCAGCTAATATACAAATCTATAATTTTATTCTAATGAAAAAAGTAAATTTTTTACTCCATTTATGTGCCATGTTGTATGTGTACAACATTTTCTAAAAACTACGCTTCGAATGTAAGTTGAACTTTTGTTAGTTTTTTATCTTATTTGACTCCAATGTAGTCGGAAACAAAGTTAAAAAAAAAAACATAGCTGCCATAACAAAGTTTCGTGCATGAGAGAGTTAAATGCGAACGAATAGTTGATAGCACCCCTGAGGTAGCCAAAAAACGTTAGAGGGTTAAGCCCTGTTTATTTTAACTGCGCTTTTTTGTACACGGTGGTCTAACTTATCATATAAATTATCCGCTAGGCTTATGTCAAGTGACTAATAAGTAGAATTAAACTGTTTGGGAACATTGTTTAATAACCCCTCCTTTACAACGCTTGCTGTATGCTTTGGATATTTGGCTTATTGAAAGTACCAGCCTCTAAAGAGACCCATTTTATATATACATTTAGTTTTCTGTGCGACTGTATAAACTTTTATATTTTATATGTCCTTAAAAAGATGTTAAAAATCGTGCTGCTATCAAACATATCGTAATTCTTAACGTACGAAAAAAATAATGTTCTCTTCTTTCTAGGGTTAAGTTGAGTGAAACGAAATCAAGGCAAAAAAATTGGTCAAAATTAGTTTTTTTTTTAACTCTGACCAAAAACTAAAAATAAAAAAAGCCGTTATTTCTTATTAGTAGCCAGGTATAGATAAATTTTCGTTACTTTATATTATTTTGCCGAATTCGTTATAACCGATAGCTGGTTCTTACCAGAAACTCAAAACTTTTGATTGCTTTTAGACAAGTGGACACAAACTTAATAAGGTTTAGATTTTGGCGTTAATCAAATAGTTTCTGATCTAATACAAAATACTACATTGTACCTTGGCCAGTATGTGTATAATAATACTTTAATAGCAAAAAACTGCAATTGAATTAAGTTGCGCCATTGTAAAATTATAAAAAAACTATCTTTACCCATCCGGCTTTGCTCGGGAATCTATATTTGTACAGTAGTGGACAGCTGTTTAGAGATTCAACAATTGTTTGTATACTTTCTCAGAGTGATTATATATTGATTTAAAGCCGCAATAAAAAACAATGACTTCTTATTATCAATGAAAGGTGCCACACCCACTTAAAAAATTCCGCCCACTTTTAGACTGATGATTCGTATTGGCTGCCAAGTCATTTACACCAAATCCAGAATATTCCTACCAAGATATTAAAAATATCAATATATATTTGTAGGGGGGGGTACGTTCCATCTGAATTATTAACTACGAAGTCGTTTTTAACAAATGCAGAAACTTGTGTTATCGTTCTCAAGATATACAAAAATCAATATTTATTTTGTATTAGAGGTATTACCATGCTCACTTATCCAATCCCGTTTAAATTTGCCGTAGAATACGTGTACTGAATCTACCTGCCAAACCTTATTAAAATATCTCTAACGGAAGGAGATATAGAAATGACTACCTACAGCGCCATCTGTTGATGGTCAATTGCTAAATCTTCGCTTACCAATTACGAACAAAATCTCAAAAGAAAGTATCTAATTTGTTTCAGTCGTTTTCAATGTTAAGCATCCGAACAAACTACAACCCATTTATGTATACATATGTATATAAGTATAAAATATATGAGTTAACATAATTGATAAGTAACGAAGCCTAAGCATATGCTTTATATTTTTGACACTAAAAAGTTATTGTTTTATTTTTGTATTACATATCTATTCTAATACATCCATGCATACATACAATAAATTGGGTTGGGGAATAAGTTCGTACATCTGAAGGAGCAATTTGAAGGAGAACGGTCGCCAAACCAGTCGTGAATTGATCGAAAAAATTAACTTAAAAACAAAAAAACGATTCTTGATCAACTTCATTCTATGGGATTTGCCGAAAAATTATGAATCTGAGTGCTTCACGAACTTACCGAAAACAACAAAGAAAATCGCCTTCAAATTCCATCTTAACTTCTCCCAAGTCATTTAGAAACATGTGGTCATAAACTGCGCTTTTCATACCGCATCTTCACATGAGTTGAGAAATCGTGTCTATATATAAATAAGAAGCAAAGAAAAGAGTGTGTGGCTTCTGCAGATACGCCAAAAGCCTGACATCCGTTCAAAGAAGACCATGAATTTCGTTTGGTAGAACTTGGAAGGCATGGTGCACTACAAAATGGTAGCAAGAAATGCCACGGACAACATAGAGTTGTATGGTATAAAGCCTAGCAACTTCGTTTGAAAAAGGAATAAAAAGTCAAACTAAACTTCTTCACGACATCGACAGGTACCATGTTGCACGAGTCATCAAAGCCGCATAACAAGAGCTTTAATGGGAAATTCTTCAGTATTCACTGTATTATCCTGACGAATACCGCTCTCTGTCGTAATCTCTCTGTTGTATAAAACGAATCAATTTAAGTGATAATGGTTAAATGAAATATCAAAAATTAAGAAGTATTATAGGATTAAAATCTGATGCATCCATAAAGATCTGTTTTTGATATAAACAGAAGATAAAAAGGACATTGTGATATTACAGATTGAATTTGTATTAGTGTGTATATATTATGTATTAGATGTATTAATAAACACAATATATTTCATAATCTCGCGTAAAATATTCATATCACACATATGTTATAGGGGATTAATAATTTTTAAGTTATTTAAACAGTAGTGCTTCATTGTTATTTTAATAATTGCATCATTAGCAGCCAATAAATTGCCGACGACAGTTATAGAATAGTAAGAAGTCAATATGACTATTGTAAGAATTAAAAATTTTGAAGTCATAGATAGTGATTTAAAATTTTTTAAATTTTTAAGATTAAATAAATCACTTTTTTGCAATAGATAAAGTAAATAATAAAGTCAAATATTTATATGAATATCTTAAAATCATAGGTCTGATCAATAACACTGGTCTACAAAAAACAAAAAATTTTCTCGCAATTAAATACAACGGTATGAAATGTAATGGTTTTGATGCGCTGAATTCAAATCAGTTTTTAGTTATTGGGCTCAAATTTTTTTATGGGCGTGGCAAATTTTTCGTTCAAAATATGGTGGTTATGTCAATATATATCATCATAACTTGCAAACGACTTGACCGACTTTAATGCAAGTACCACCAACGTTAGGAAAAATATTTCCTATAATTTTTGTAATTTCAACAGTTTCGGAGTTATTCACAACTTAACTGCGAAAAAAATGTTTCGTGGAAAATTAGAGCAAATTTTTGTTTTCAAAAAGTCATAAAGAATTTTTCAAAATGACAATTTTAAATGTTAAGTATCTAAATTAAAGCTTAAGCTGTTGAGAATAAAATAAGCTATAAATCATGAAAATCGGTTGGCCATTACTAATTTTATTTAAAATTAAATGCAGGTACCTAACGTTGACCAAAATTAGCGATATTGTTTTCCTGCAAAATTAGTGAAAATTTCTTTTCTTTTATTTCCAAAAAGTTATAAAAAAAATTCTTAGAATATAAATTTTACATTTTAAGCATTCTAATGAAGGGCAGATGCCTAACTTTGACAAAAGTAATGGCTATGTTAGGTAAAAAATATTCTAAGAATACGATTTTTTATTTATTATTGTGCTAGAAAACCCAGTACAAAATGCACTTTTAAGAAAGATAACACAATTTTTTCCATCATTCAACACTTGTTGGCGAAACCAAAAAGACAAATCCTATCCGATATTTGATTTTATCAAAACCAAAAGCTAATATTGAAAAGTACTCTAAGAACTATTTTCGTTTTATATTCATTTTATTTTGATAAGTGTTTTACAAAATTTATACACAGAGTTAGCTTGCTTATAATGGATTTTTGTTTTAGATTACAGTATGTCAAGGGCTTGGACTTGCAAAAATTCTCTAGATTTGTTTTGCTAACTTTCGGGCATTAACTTTAAAATTACAACGCCATACAATAACTTCCCATTACTTTTCCTATCGATTAAAGAGACAAATATTGGCTACCAAAAATATGTTGTAATACCTGTAAAAGAGCTTTAAGAGATTGTCTTGAGGACGATATAAAGATCATGCCATATATGAAATCAATCATTGTTATTTCTGCATGACTGTTACACGTGGATTTACGAGAAAAAATAAGAGCAAAATCATACATATATCCGAACGATTCATCT